>OX336390.1:615742215-618142215 GCA_946902985.2 Meconema thalassinum
CAAGCGTAAATTAAATTGTAACTCTGTTTAATTCAGTGTTCCAATATCGGTGTGTTGGCGAGTTTCCGATCATTCATATTCAACAGCATGTACGATTACATGTTCTAGATGTAGAAGTGCAATTTCTACTACGAATGTTGATAAGTCTGATTGAGCTGTTCTTATTGACGTCATTGGATTACGTGGGTCTTCAAACGTGACGTACAATACGGTCCACTCCTTCACACGACTTGGTCTGAGAGGAGGCTATCATGTCGAACCACAGTACAGTAGTTGCTGGATTGAAATGAGAATAGTACACCTAAAGCAGCCGTATCTGAAGACTGAGACTTGAAACTGAAGCCGTCCTCGTCATTTGATACGAATCTCCTGTGTTCACGGCAGATGAGTTATTCATCACCAAGGGAAACTCGTTTCTAACTCTTTAGAACAGAAGTTCTTCCTACTCAAGGGCCAAATTTGAATCTAGAAAGCTTCGCGGGTCACATGCGAGATTTCTAAAGATTTACCCCTTCTTTGCAATATTATTGAAATTGTTGTTTGAGTCGTCAGTCTTTTGACTGGTTTGATGCAGCCCTCCATGCCTCCCTGTCCTGAGCTAATCGTTTCATCTCTACATAGCTACCACATCCTATATCCGAGGCAATCAGTTGAACTTATTCTAACCTTGGTCTACCCCTACAGTTCTTGTCCTCGGCCCTTTCTTCCATAACTAATCTTGCTATTCCTGGGTGTCTTAGTATGTGTCCTAGCAACCTATCTCTTCCTCTCATTAGCAGTCGCCAGAAACATCTCTCCTCTCCCACTCTTCTTAATATCTCTTCGTTTGCAACCCTATCTACTCATCTGATCTTCATCATTCTCCTGTAACACCACATTTCAAACGCTTCAATTCTCCTCTTTTCTGCTGCACCAATAGTCTAAGTTTCACTTCGATAAGGTGCCACGCTCCAGACAAAGGCTTTCAAAAATGTCTTCCTAATACCTAAATCTATATTCGTTGTCAATTAAGATTTACGTATCAATTCATGCTGTGGTAGAGCTGTATTTTAATGTATTTTAATAATATGTACACTGAGATGGGTTTAATTTGATTTTTAATTTTCAGCGAATCATTTAGGATAGTCTAACTCACTTTAAAATAAAACAAATTGGGATCCAGACAATTACAGTAGGTCCTAGTGATAAATACAATCAACATTTAATAACTATTATTACTACTCAGCCGAAGAAATCTTTGAGATGACTTAGAATAGAATGATAGCCTCTGGTTTGGAACTTACCGATTCACTTGAATGCTCGTTTACGTGAGTCCCGCAGCGTAACCTTGCTCGTTAAACCATGCACCACGACCACGAGGGCAGCTGCAACAAGTCCGGTTATTGTACTGTAGATTCTAATCACAGCGCTGCCAGTGGCTATTCTGACTGTCGTTATCTCCCAGGTTTTTCCACACTCCCTCCGTGCAAATGCCGGGATAGTACCTTATTTCAAGTCCCGGGACATCTACCTCATCCCTAAAAAAGTTACATACACTGCTACAGTCATCACATAAATACAGGTGATCAGACAAGTTCAACACTCACCCAACTACACGGGGATGATGACCAAGAAGTCCCAAGCCCCTAAAATGAATTAACAACATTATATTTGACATTGGATCAAATTTAGATTTAATTCTTATATTATATTTAGATTAAGCTTTTTACTACTATTATTTACATCTGCGTGAACTTCCTAGTTTTAAGAATTGCATTTAGATATTAATACTTACTGTAGAAATACCTGGAAATGTATTTTACTGTGTAGGTGCACTATTATTGGGTCGCACACTGAGCCCTGTTTTGTATCGTCAATAAATAAATAAATAAATAAATATATATATAAATAAATACATAAATTAATAAATAATTAATTAATAAATAACTAACTAACTAAATAAATAAATAAATACATAAATTAATAAATTAATAACTTAATAAATAAATTAATAAATTAATTAATAAAAATAAATAAATAAATAAATAAATAAATAAATTAATTAATAAACAAATAAATAAATACATAAATAATTAATAAATAAATAAATTTACAAATCTCATATATAAGAATGAAAGTTTGTCTGTTTTTTCTGAATTTCTACGGAAATTTGCGTTATTTACGCGTTTTAGACTGTTTTATGACGGATGCGCGCGAAAATGAAATTTTTGTCTGTCTGTCTGTCTGTTTGTTTGTCTGTGGACAATTTTTTGTGTCCTTATAACTCGAGAACGGCTCAGTGGATCAACGTAAAATTTGGTACAGATATCCTTCAGAGGCAAGACACCAATCATTGATGTAACTCTTCTCTGTACGTCTCATAAAAGGGGGCCTACCCCCTTAAAATACATGCTGAAATAGGCGTAGAAGGGCGAGACAAAGCTCATTTTCAACCCCTCAATGTGAGAAACGAAACTCGGGGGCCCTAAAACCGCATTTTAAGGCCCTAAAACCAATAGTTTTTGAGATATTCCCAGAAAATTAATTTCATTGAATACAATAATGAAAGGAAGCTAGCCGGTAACCATGGCAACAGAAATTCACAGGTCCATCTATTGCTGTAATGAAATGAAAATCCACAACCTGCTTCCAGTCTCCGACCGGGTCAGGAATGGAATGAATGAAGCCCCCATCTAGCGGCGAGGATATGAACTGTGCCGGCTGCCGAGGCCTGACGCACTCCTCTGGGGCAATGATTAAATGAATGGCAGATGAAATGAAATGATAGTGGAGAGTGTTGCTGGAATGAAATGTTGACAGGGAAAACCGGAGTACCCGGAGAAAAACCTGTCTGCCTCCGTTTTGTCCAGCACAGATCTCACATGGAGTGACCGGGATTTGAACCACGGACTCAGCGGTGAGAGGCCGGCGTGCTGCCGCCTAAGCCACACGGAGGCTCATTGCTGTAATATAAGACGCAATACAATTCCATTTATTACATTACTGAGATAGTTTGCAAACGGCTAGAAGGTTATAACGGAACCAAACTAAGCTGTAAAATTCATCAATACATATAATGCGCTTAAGGGGGTCAAGGGGTACTCTAGATTTTTTTTCACGCGATTTACACGTGCTGCTGTGCTACGGAAGGTCTATTATATCCCTATCCCTATATTGTTATATTATTATTATAATTAATATTATTATTACACTACGGAAAGGAAGACCCCAGAGGACTGGAAAAAGGGAATAATTGTCCCGATCTTCAACAAAGGTAGTAGAACAGAATGCAGAAAATATCGGGGAATAAAACTGATGAGTCATTGTGCAAAGATGTTTGAGAAAGTTTTGGAAAGGAGAATTAGGACAAGGATAGAAGGAGGGATGAGGGAAGAACAACATGGCTTCAGAGCAGGAAGGTCCACAGTGGATTTGATTTTTGCTGTAAGGCAGTTACAAGAACAGCACTGTGAGTATGGAACAGATCCACTGATGGCCTTCCTGGACATTGAGAAAGCATATGACATTGTATGCAGAAACAATGTATGGAAGTCCCTGGAGGATAGAGGAGTAGAAAAATGGACTATAAGGAGGATAAAGGAGATGTACAAGGGAAGCGTGAGCTGTGTGAAAGTGGGAGGAGAGAGATCGGACTGGGTGGAACAGAGAAACGGCCTGAAACAAGGAAGTGCACTGGCACCGTTACTTTTCATTGTGGTGATGGATGACATAATGACCCGAGTGGCACAAGTAATTGGGGAAGGAAAGATGAAAGCAATGGTGTTAGCGGATGATTTGATGATTTGGGGAAACAAGGAGGAGGAGGTACAGGAACAGTTGGACGTGTGGGAAGGAATAATACAAGGATATGGGATGAAATTTAGCATAAATAAGAGTGAGATGGTGATCACAACAAGGAAGAAGGAAAGAACCACAACGGGAATAACAATAGGTGGGGAACAGCTGAAGAAAGTGGAGAGTTTCAAGTATCTGGGAAGCCTGATACAAGATAATGGAAGAAACTATAGAGAAAAAATGAGCGGGGGAGACAGGCAGAAGCATTCCGGAGGAGTGTGAGAAGCATGTTATGGAGCAAGGATGTCCCTCAGAACAGAAAAAAGATCATATATCGGACGTACTATGCCCCTATCCTGACGTATGCCTCGGAGACCTGGACTATGAAAGGAAGGGAGAAGAGCAAAATACAGGCCAGTGAGATGAGCTTCTTGAGAAGCAGTATTGGAGTTACAATGATGGACAGAATAAGAAATGAGAGGACCAGAGAATTAATAAAGGAGGAACCATTACGGGAGGGTATAGAGAAATCTAGACTTAGATGGCATGGACATGTAAAACGAATGGAGGATAAGAGGATACCCAGGAGGATACACGAGACGAAGTGGGAAGGAAAGAGACCGAGAGGAAGACCGAGAGGAAGACCGAGAGACAGGTGGCTGAAAGGGATGGAAGAAAGCGTGAAGAAGAGAGGAGAAGACTGGGCAGGGGTGGAAGCTGAGAGATGGTGGGAAGACAGAAGACGTTGGAGTGGCCTGCGTTCCAAACAGACCCGGCCAACGGCTGGAAGCTGTGCAAGAGGATGATGATGATGATACTACGGCCTACAACGACGAGACAAAGCTCATTTTCAGCCCCTTTGTGTCAGAAAAAAAAACCTCGGGGCCCCTAAACAGTCGTAAAGGGTCCCCGGAAACTACATTTTAATGCTCTAAAACCAAGAGTTTCTGAGATATTCCCAGAAAACTAATTTCATTTAATAAACTAATGTAGGAATGCAAGCCAGTAACCATGACAACAGTGTCTCAAAAAGGTACATCCAACTTTCCATCTATTTCTGCAAGAAGTAATGCCACTCCATTTATTAAATTTCTGTGAAAGTTTGCAAATGGCTATAAGGTTATCACGGAACCAACAAAAACTGTAAAATTCATCAATGCGCTTAAGGGGGTCAAGAGGTACCCTGGATTTTTTTCACAAGACTTAAACGTGTGATGTGTCGTACAGAAGGTCTATTTTATCTTCAAACAGCAACATTATTTTCAAAAATTCCTGAATTGAAATAGTTTATTTTTTATTTTATTTTTTTGCTTTTAGGAATTTGGGCCATTGGAGGCTAAAAAACCTGAATTTGCATGCACCAAAAGCCTTTATAATTTATTAAAGAGGTCTTCCTCTGGATGTGCACTTGACACAACAGTGTGGGTCAGTTTTTATGTGACGTGAATTGCATTTCGTCTACGAGGTTTTCAATTTTATTTTCACGTCAGGAAGTACACGTTAGGTAAATTAGTTTCAGAGCATATTTCAACTAATCATTTATCTTTGTCGACAAACAGGTTCCAAGCCCCTAACCATTGAAACAGTAGCTCAATTGATTACGTTTGGTTATTAATACCGACGACCGTTCGAAGAATGGGTACTTCTGCTAGTACATAAATAAACAAAAGCATCGTTTACGTGGTGAGGGATGCTGACCTTAGCTCAGGGTTCATCATTCCTAACCCTTGATGAAATGTTGCTCAAAACAGAAAGTACACATCGTTCCAGGAGGAAAACCTTCAGATTCATCATCAATGGCCATCAACCCTAAGATTGGTTTGCGGTGGCACCAACAGCTCTCCACTGAGCTGTAGGATTGTCAGCCAGTACCATTGGCGATCTGGTTGGTCTGCCTCTTACATTCCTTCCCCCCACAGATCCTTAAATATTTGTCTTCTGCATTCTTCGTGTCATAAAGCCAGCCAACTCCGTACAGGCCATTGAGGCCCATGGAGCATTGGATGGTAGAGATTTCGGAGTTGTCAGCTCCGTGCCCTACCGTCTTTCCTCCCAAAATTACCCTGGTACTCATTTCTATTGTAGGCTGAGTGAACCCCAGTTTTCGAAAGTGCTGGTTTTGTTTCTAAAATCTTCGACCTGGGTGGGTATCCAAATCACTCCCTTTCAGTTAGAAGCTCAACGCCTCTACCGACTGCGACAAAACTAAAATACAAATCTCGGCAGTAAGGCAATCGCGCAATCTGTGTCCAACGCTTGACTTGCCATGGCCATGTGTGAGAAGGGTCTGGTGACTGACTACCTTGCTACCGCTAGTCTCACAACATAGCAAGGTGATAAGACGTTGCTAAGTCTTTAGACGCTCTGCGACATCGTTATCGTGTAGCCTCGTCTACTTGGGTGTGTGTGGAGGTTGTCTGATAATCTGTGTCCCTGTCATGTCTGTACTAGTGTGTGTACTTATAATCGAAGGATTTGGTTGGAAGCGGCAGTGGCCTTAAAAGTATCATCCCGGCATTTGTCTGAAGTAGAAGTAGGAAAGTACGGAAAACCACTTTCAGGATGGCTGATGTAGGAAACAAACCCGCCTCTTCTCAGTTCTGCATCACGAGGCTGAGTATACTCCGTTGCAGCCCTCACACCAGAATTACATTTCTTGGGAGAGCTGGATAGCGAACCCGGGCCTCCACTCTTACAGCCGAGAATGCTATTTACTACGCAATGCAGCGGAGAGCAAGGTAATAAGGACACATTCCAGACATGAATGTGTCACATCACAGTTCTAATGCATGTGTCAGCTATATAAGAAGTCGCAAGATACCCATCATGTACTTCGCACGGGCTGTACCTTCATTTTCTTCGGTGACTGGGATATGTCCTAGTAGTTGTCGTCATAAACGTCCTCCCTTTACTCTACACGTCAACGGTGGGTATGGAAAGCTAACACTCAATATAATATCCATTCTTTATTGACAACTCTCACATTTCTAAACCTCACAACACAATTTCTACTCATCTTGGAGGATAATTGGATATCATTGTATGTCGTAAAGAAAGTCCTAAGTGAGCCAGTTCCGTTTCTTGTGACAGTTATGTCGAGGAGGCTCGTATTTTTATTTATCTGGTTCCATTTGGGCAGCACTCGATAAGATCAGTCGCTGACACTAATCCACACTTTGGATGAAATTGGATCACCTTTACAAGATTTATCGTTGCTCAACCCCTCTCGTCTATGACGTATTATACACTAGCAAGTGCAGCGTAACGCATCGCTGTCACCTGGGATGGGATGGGAAGACCACCGAGTCGGAAACATTGATTTAGAGTGCAGGCAGGAAGGGTCAAGAACAGGCGAGCTGATGATGACTGCCCTCCACGTTAATTGAGGCGAAACGAAATCAATAGATCCACCCACACACACACAGGCTGGAGCGGCAACGGGGAAGAAAAATGTCAATTTAATTTCGTAGGGGAAACAGGTCGAGCGGTGGGGCCGTGTTAGTATGCAGCAGTGGCTCTGGTCCGGCAGACTAGGGGAAGGTAAACCTCTGATCTGACAGGGCTGCCCAATGTTATCTCAGTATTTGTTTATCTGTCAAAGAAAACGATGGGTGGGCAAAAGAAAGAAAGAAAGAAAGAAAGAAACACAACAAATCACTATTTCGAAGGAAGATTGATAAATTTAAAGGGTTTCAGGACAAACCTAGGTCATCTGGTCTGAAGAAAGAGGGAGGAGACTCAGCGAACGCATGAAGAAATTCTGGGAGGAGATGAAGAGATTGGTAAGTCGGCCGATTGTTCAACGCGGTCCACAGTAGGCCAAAATCGACAGAAGAAGAAATAAATAAATAAATTAAATAAAATAAATAATTACCTAAATCAAGAAAGAAAGAAAGAAAGAAAGAAAGAAAGACAGAAAGAAGGAAGGAAGAAAAACAAAGTCAGAAATATAATAATAATAATAAAATCTGGAATTTCACAAAGCCAAAAGGCAAAGAAATGGAGATGGTTCCAAGAATGTGAGAAATACCTGGTCCAAATTTGTATTCCTGAAACAACAGATTTAAATTTCGACAAATGGTTAAAAACTAACAAAATTTTAAAGTAGAATCTAAGTCTAGAAACACGAAAGAAGGCACTGATCGATGGACTCAAGAAATATTGGGAGGATGTCAAGGCTGGTAGAAGAACAAGATCTAGACACAATTGTAATTGATTGTTAACATGCAGTCCATAGAGGCTCAATTCATATGTATAATAATAATAATAATAATAATAATAATAATAATAATAATAATAATAATAATAATAATAATAATATAATAATAATAATAATAACAATAATAATAATAGCTATGGAGGTAGCGGGAATCTGGAGACAATAAAATGCGACGATCCTTCCCCTCCTCCCACTGGCCTGACACCTAATTCCTTTTCAGTAAATCTAGCTACACTAAATCTTCCCATATATACCCACTCTATTGCACAAAAGGCTGCAATTTTGAAGACCAGCAGCATCCTAAGAGGATTTTTGAATACACGCTAAGATTTTCTTGGACCCTTTTGTGAAAAAGAAGGAAGGATGGAAGGAAGGAAGGAAGCTTGTAGTTTAACGTGACCGTTAATCTTGAGATCATGAGCCACGGGACCTCCTTTTTACGAGGAATCTGAACCACAGAACATGGCATTTCACTTCGAAACTCCCATATGCATTGACCGGGAATCGAACCCGGACCGCCTTGGTGAGAGGCATACAGCTAGACCGCTGAGCCACCACGCCCCCTTGAGAAAAAGAGACGCGGAAGATGACATTACTGAAAATAATTAACTTTCAAACGTCTATGTTATATACTTTGAAAATGTATGCTGTAGGCTTTTCAAAGTGTGACTCTATTCATTTTCTTGTAAGTAATGTACCGATATGAGTCATGTTACCAACTGTAATTTGAGTAAATAAAGATAAAGATAATAATAATAATAATAATAATAATAATAATAATAATAATAATAATAATAATAATAATAATAATAATGATAATAATAATAATAATTTCTTATCCGTTGTGATTTTAAATGCGCTGAAGTGCCGGAATTTGACCCAGTAAATGCCAGTAAATTTACTGATACAATGCTGTTTCATTGAACAATGTAAAATACCTCGTTGTTGTTTCTTTTAGGGGGCTTTGGCACATCCTGGTCATGTACCTCTGTGCACTTGGGTGTATGTGTAATATATTTGATAACCTGTGTCATTGTGATGACTGTAATAGTGCATGTATTTATAATTCAGGCCGGGATGTGGTAGGAGGCGAAAAAAACAACATGGCGGCCATGGCCTTTTCTAGCGACTTTATCAACCAATTGCAGTGAAACTTGCCTTAATGAACCTTTATCTAGTACATAATATATTGGTGAGCATTGGATTCAGTTGTTTTGAAACATCAAGATGGCGGCTGTGTGAATTTTTACTACTTTAATTTTTGTATTCTTTTCTAGCGATCAGAGTGAAACTGTGTATATTAAACCACTACTATAATATTTAACTATTGGTACATATATCTGCAGCTTACATGTAATAAATTAAAGATAGAGCGCATGTCAATGTCTGAGATATGAACCTCTATAACTCCTCAAGGAATGATGTGGAACTTGGTATAGTGGATCACTACTATAATATAAACCTACGGATATGTAAATTTAATCTTATTTTTCTTAAATTGTAAATGGGGCAAAGACTGGGAAGGAGATGACCATGGCCTTATGTTAGAATCCATCAAGCTATTTGTCTGGAGTAGAAAAAGAGAACCACGTCATGGCCGAAGTGAGAATCGAACTCCCGCTCTACTCAGTAACTTTTAACAGGCTAAGTGGACCAAGCTCCAACTAGATTTCTTGGCCGAGTCGAAAATCAAACCTGGATCTTGGAGATGCAGTCAGCAACGCTAACCATGACAATACGAGGTGGTCTATAATATACTGTGACTGTACTGGCACAACACCAACTCCTTTGGCTAGAGATTTGAATGCCGTGTCGAGGTAGCTTAATAGTAGACCTAAGGCCAAATATCGATTACTGGCTTCACCATGTCTGTCTACTTGACATATATAATGGCTTGTACTACTGTCGGGGAAATAAGTATAGATACTCGAGTTTAGAGGTCAATTAAACCTTTACCCTTAGTCTTACATAAGAACAACCTACACCAAAATTTTCCTTGTTTTATTTGACGTTTAACGATATAGAGTAAATATTTGCATTGTATCTCGTTAAAATTTTATAGCAGATTGAACAAAAAAAGTACCGGTTTTTCTTAACAAGTTTACGGAGTGCTCACTTAGAAAGATCATTACGTTAAAAGTATTGATCTGATCGTAACGAAACTTTAATACGTCTTAAAGGAACTTATTGTTAATGCGTATATGATGTTTTAATCTGATCTGACGTTTCTTAAAATAGTTGTTGTGAATTTTGTAAAACAACTTTTTCTCGGGCCTGGGTGGTCATAGCAGTATGAAATATGGCTTGTTATGGGGCTCATAGCAATGCAAGGCTTAAAGTAAAACTACATTGTATCTACTTGTGATTATCGATTTTATATGGATTGATATTTAATCGGACAATTGAGGGCGATGGTAGTACCGCAGCAGCCTGGCAATGTTGCCAGTTGCTGCGCGCTCGTTCCTTCGCACACCAAACTCTGACCTTTGTTCTTCGTTGAGTCATTAGCAACAAGCCGCAACTATCACTGTCTGTATTATCTATTTTTTGCACATCGATCAAGATGCCAGCTAATCCGCAGTTAACGGAGGGAGAATTTGCCATGATTATAAGTGCAATATGTATTTTTTTTTAGATGCGAGAGACAAAGTAACAATGATAAAAGGGTTTAGCAAATAGTATCCAAGTGTATCGGAAGGTCGATAGCCACGGGGAAGAGATGTGCCGCTGCAATTAAAGATATTCCTCTTCCTCCCAGAATCCAAAAGTATGAAAGTATGACGAAAGCAGAGCTAATTGTTCTCGCCAAACCTAATTTCAGGCCACCTAAAAAGAAGCTGGAACAGATAATCAAGAATGTTCGTCCTGACGTCGAACTCGTCTGGTAGCCAGTTGCGCATTGTGAGCTCAACCCCATAGAGCTGGTTTGGTCCTACGTGAAAAATTAAATAGCTAAAGTGAATATGAGTAACCAGGCGGAGAGAGGAAGATCAATGGAGGTGATGCGAGATCTCTGTAAAGAAGCCTTGAGGTCTGTAACACCGGGGCTATGGATAAAATGCATCGAACACACCAAAAAAATAGAGAAACATTACTGGGAAAAGGATTGGCTAACAGAAGACATCCCCGTTGTTGAGCCACTTGTTATAAACTTAAATGACAGTTCATCTGATTCATCGGGCAGTGATTTTTCACACAGTTAATAAAGGAGCAGTTTTACAATCTTATAATCACATAGTGAAAATTACTTCAAACAATTAATCTTATAATAATAGCTTTTCAGCTGACACACCATTTTTAAACATGCCAATGGAGGTTCAAAGCCCTCATTAAAAAAGGTGTTGGGAAATGTTTAACTTCTTGCGGTAATGAAATATAAGACAGGTTTCTCGAACTTGTAGGTAAAATTAGCAGAGGCTATTAGCGCTGTACATAAGGGACGCATATTTCAGGATATAAAGGAGAATTAAATAGTTAAGTTAAATAGACGTGAATGATAGTGTTTTTTTTTTCTTAATCGTATTACCCTCCAGGGTTGGCTATTCCCTCGGACTCAGCGATGGATCCCACATTTACCGCCTCCATTTTGAAACTTCGGGATCGGGTATACAACTGGGGTGTGTAACCAGCACTTCGCCCAGGCGGCCTCACCTGCAAAGCGAACAGGGACCTTATGAGGGATGGGAAGATTGGGAGGGATAGGCAAGGAAGAGGGAATGAGGCGGCCGTGGCCTTACGTTAGGTATCATCCCGGCATTTGCCTGGAGACGAAGTGAGAAACCACGAAAACCACTTCAAGGATGGCTGAGGTGGGAATCGAACCCCCCCCCCCTCTACTCATTTGGAGCACCCGAGGCTGAGTTGACCCCGTTCCAGTCCTCATACCAATTTTCAAATTTCGTGGCAGAGCCGGGAATCGAGCCACGGACCTCCGGGGTGGCAGCTAAGCACTCTGACCACTACACCACGGAGGCGAATATATATTATAATTTGTGTATTATAATTCGTCAATTTCACGTATGGTTTTTAATTTATTTTAATTAATGTCATTTTTCAAGTCCTCGTACTGCAGCTCCTTCACCAAGATTTTACTCGTATAACATAAAATCTTCCTTGTCACGTGAGCGACCCATGGTTTAACCCATAGACATTCACTTTATCTTTCCGTTTCTTTTATATACCGGTATTGCCACCACAGAATTTCAACTACCATAATATAGTTAAGTGAACACGGAACTGTCCTTCATCCATTTTGCTGAATTATGATAAAATATTTGATGTGGTGTAATGGTGTGATAATTGCTTTGTATAACTTTGATAAAAGTTCAGTTTTATAAAATATTTGATAAAATTTATTTGATACATTTCTTTAGCAGTGTAATACCGGCCTAACACAAATTAAAATACAACAACAGAAATTCACAGACTTTACGGCTTGGAACGCGCGCGTAATATGTTTCACAGGGCAACGTCGCATGAGTTTCCTCGACCGAGCGCACCGTTCCCGTCGCTTGCTACGATACATTCTTCTCACATAACCACCCGATTAAATATCAATCGATATAAAAGCAATTATCAAAAGTAGATAAAATGTAGTTTTATGTTAAGCCTTGCATTGCTATGAGCCTCATAACAAGCCATATTTCATACTGCTATGACCACCCAGGCCCGAGAAAAAGATGTTTTACAAAATTCACAACAACTACTTAAAGAAACGTCAGATCAGATTAAAACTTCATATACGCGTTAACAATAAGTTCCTTTAAGACGTATTAGAGTTTCGTTATGATCCGATCAATACTTTTAACTTAATAATCCATCTAAGTGAGCGCTCCAGGAACTTGGTAAGAAAAACCGGTACTTTCTTTGTTCAATATGCTATAAAAATTTAACGAGATACAATGCAAATATTTACTCTATATCGTTAAACGGCAAATAAAACAAGGAAAATTTTGGTGTAGCATGTTCTTATGTAAAACTAAGGGTGAAGGTTTAATTGACCTCTAAACTCGAGTATCTATACTTATTTCCCCGACAGATAGTAAGTGTACTCAGCTTGGCCTAATAGCTCAAAGGCTGTATGGTCGCAAATCATAGCTTGCCGAAAATATTGAGTAACTGAATATTAAGGCCACTACTATTAAGCCAAATTATTATCAGTAAGGGGAGCCTCCATGGCTAAGGCGGCAGCACACCGGCCTCTCACCGCTGGGTCCGTGGTTCAAATCCCGGTCACTCCATGTGAGATCTGTGCTGGACAAAACGGAGGCGGACAGGTTTTACTCCGGGTACTCCGGTTTTCCCTGTCAAAATTTCATTCCAGCAACACTCTCCACTATCATTTCATTTCATCTGTCATTTATTTAATCATTGCCCCAGAGGGGTGCGTCAGCCCTCGGCAGCCGGCACAGTTCATATCCTCGCCGCTAGATGGGGGCTTCATTCATTCCATTCCTGACCCGGTCGGAGACTGGAAGCAGGCTGTGGATTTTTTCATTATCTGTATTAGTGAATGTACTTCTATCAGGAGCTTTGTTGTTTTTAATTCATTTGTGGAGCTTGGGACATCTTGGTCATCAGCTCCGTTTACTTGGGTATGTCTGATAACCTGTCTTTCTGTGATGACTGTAATAATAATAATAATAATAATAATAATAATAATAATAATAATACCGTATGGCCTTGAGTGCCGGGTGCAAGCTTTGTTATTTGACGCCCATAGGGCAGCTTGCATATAGAATTTTTTTTGTTCCTTGGAGCGCTATGAAAGTCAAGGAGGTTAGATATATACGCTCCTTGACACTATAGCGTTTTATAGTAGAGAAAGGAGGAACTTTGTGTTGGCGGTAAATCTCGAGATTCATTTTGCCATTATGAACACGGCCTACTTAATTCAAATGCGTTCTTTAACATAAGAACAACGTATGATAAGCATGCCGTGTTTTTTGTCGCCTTAAAAAAAATCACTTACCACGGCCAGGAGCGAACCTGTAAGCTTGGGATTGGTAGTCCGACACGATAACCACTCACCCACCGTGACAAACTGTGATGACTGTAGAAGTGTGTTTATCTCAACTAGGGTCAGAGAAGGGATAGGTGTCCCGGGACTTGAAATAAGGTATTTGCCTGAATTTTCCTGGAGAGAGTGTGGAAAATACCAGGGAAAGACCGTAGGTAGTAGCATCCTTACAGTTACCCTCTAAGAACTTGCAAAAACGTCTGACCCCATTCTGAGAAAAATTTTTACAAAGGTATTGTGCCCGTTCAATGTATAGTTTATTGAGATTAGGTCCGTTCGAATGTTACCAACTAACTTATTAATACGTAATTGGTGATACCAACCTTACAGGCACCCTTGTGAAACTCACAAACGATTGGCTCGATTATGCTCAAACTTTATATTGGGAACGTGGTGGCGCAGCGGTCAAGCTATTTGCCCCTCACCACGGTGGACCGAGTTCGATTCCCGATCAATATATGTGAGATTTTCAAAGTGAAATATCACGTCCCGTGGTTCGGATTTCTCGTAAAAAGGAGGTCCCGTGGCTCATGATCGCGAGATTAACGGTCACGTAAAATTACAAGCTTTCTTCCTTTCCTTCCAAACTTTATACGGACCTTAATCCATGCTTGCCAAACGTTAGTAATGGGTGGTATCAACCCAGCCATTGCCTTTTAGAAACTCGCGATTGACAGACCCAATTTTGAACAAAGTACATATCACTTAGCCCCAATGTATCAAGTTTGATTCCACTCTGGGGTGTCAAACGTTAATAATATATAGTTCCAACCTTATTAGTTCCCTTAAGGAACTCAATCGAATGGATGTAAGCCATCTAAGGAATTTTAAAAGAAAGATTATACCTTAAAAGAATTGAACGGTACAGGGAAAGAAAGAGGTAATCCATTTTCTTAAATTTGTATATTTTTATGTGAATGAGAGGTTCCTTCCTGGTCCTAAATACAGTAATACCTAAAGTGGTTTTGGGAACAATGAGTTATATCAATGTATACGGGGAAAACTAGAAACAGTGCATTGGAAATGAAGGGGTAATAAGTTTAGCTTCCTAACCATATAATCTTCGTATTTCACTCCAGATATAAGTTCAAACAGTTTTAAAATTATATTGCTAGTACGAAAGTAAACAAATAAGTTTAAATTGTTTAAAAATAAATTTGGCAAACAGAGATTAACTCTTTAAGAGCAATTACTGAACATTATAAAATTGTGACTTAGCCTATTCTTTCCCTGTGCCCTTCAATTGTATAGAAAACTTTTGAATATTTTAATATTAGAAAGCAGACACTTACCGCAACGGGATACATGAGGTACGAGTTATAGATTTTGATAAACACAAGGAGAAGAGAGAAGGCCACACACTTGCACCTCGATTGTCTTCACCGCGATCTTTCAACTTGACCACGCACTCGTCAAGTTGGTATCATCGGTTACCAGTCTCTTGTTAAAAAATTTCATGTGCAACGAGACAGTCACCAACATGAATAATAAATTGCTTGCCAGACATGCAGATGATTTAACTCGCATGATTATTAGTGCATCTAGATGAAGGCATTCTCAACCTGGTGCTCTTTAATTAAAATTTGGTGTTCTCATCAAAACGTGCTCATGAGCACAAGCTTCCCTAAGATCCATTCTTCAATTGAAATTCTGTGGCACGAACGAGAATTACAAGTACACAAGAACCTCGTTTATCCGAATTAAGTGGGACCAGAATTGATCCGGATTTTCGAAGATCCGGATAATCCGGGAAAACTAAAAAACAAATACATGTTATATAACCCATTAACATAAGTTGTAATACCTTTTTTCAATTGTACAAAAAAAAACAGAGCGTCCGGGAATGTTCTCCGCAGCGCCTACATGCGTCTGCGAGAGCTAGCTACAGAAGTTACGTTGGCAGTACGGCTGCCGCTTGCAACACATTACCCTTTCACGAATTGATTGCCGGCGGTCGAGATGGGAACTAGTCTTTGTTTACTTGTGTCACACGTCAGCCTGCTTCGTTGACAGATACAGTTGCGCCAGTAGGACATGACTCAGCTCAAGTGGCCTCTGTCATCGTTTGACTGTCCGTGGTGACATGAGCTCCTATGACGCACAATGCTGCTTGAGTTATATGCAGAATGCATTCTGTCATCGCTGTGTTCCCTAATAACAAGCAAACAGTAAACTTTGTACTCACCTCAGCCATTCATAACAGATGCTGGAAGTGCTGATAACACTGTATTAATGATGTATTCACTAATTGTAATACACACTGATGATTTTGACAGGCTACAGCCCACACGTATGGGATTTACCCTGTCAAGGTACCAACTAAACCGACGACGCAACCACTCACAGCTGCGGAGAACATTCTCGGGCGCCCTGTATAAGCACACTTTTCTTACAATTACGACTCTGTTTTATGCACTAAAATAATGTGTAAGTTTTTCCTGTTTTACATTTGTATAGCGTTTAACGCAGCACGATCACGAAGACGTTTTACTAACATCAGTTCTTAATTACAGGCGAATGCCGGTATGGTACCTTTGATAGACCGTGGCCGAATTACTACCAATTTCTGTCCTTAACTATCCTTGGCAGAAAAGACATTCAAGAAGAGTCGACCCCGTAAAAGAAATATTGTACAGTAAAAATAAAGTTTTATTATTTTTGATCCGGATAAACCGGAGATGTATTAATGAGGGCCGGATAAACGAGGTTCTTGTGTATTGACAAGTTTTGATAGTCAGAAATTTCATCATTTCGTGAAATAGTATTTTTATTGTACAGTAAAAATAATTGGACCAGTTTTATGAGAAACACGAAAGATACTGATTCGACTCGACTGTCCACACGTAAATGTATCTTATCTGCATGTGTCTGCACTTCTAAGGGAGACAGAGACGCATTTGCATTATTATTATTATAATTATGTATTATTATAATTATGTATTGTCATTAATATTATTATTATATTTATTCAGTCGTTTTACCCTCCAGGGATGTCTTTTCCCTCGGACTCAGCGAGGGATCACACCATTACCGTCGCCAGGGCAGTGTCCTGGAGCTTGAAGCATCGAGTCGGGGATACAACTGGGGAGGTGGGACGAGCACCTCGCCCAGGCGCCCTCACCTGCAAAGTGAACAGGGGCCTTATGAGGGATGGGAAGGGATGGGAAGATTGGGAGGGATAGGCAAGGAAGAGGGAATGAGGCGGCCGTGGCCTTACGTTAGGTGCCTTGCCAGCAATTACCCGGAGACGAAGTGAGAAACCACGGAATACCACTTCGAGGATGGTTGAGGAGGGAATCAAGCCCCCTCTACTCATTTGGACCACCCGAGGCTGGGTAGACCCAGTTCCAGTCCTCATACCACTTTTCAAATTTCGTGGCAGAGCCGGGAATCGATTCTCGGACCTCCGGGATGGCAGCTAAGCACGCTGACCACTACATCCCGGAGGTGACTCATTATTTATTATTATTATTATTATTATTATTATTATTACCGGGTGAGTTAGCCGTGGTCGTTACGGCATGACTGCTGGCAGTCTCTCACATGCGGGAGGCGAGGAGGTTCGAATCCCCCCGCCGGCAACCTTGAAGATGGTCTTCTGTGGTTTCCCATCTTCCTTCCAGGCAAATGCCGGGGTTGGTCCCTAACTATAGGCCACAGCCGCTACCTTCCAACTCCTCGTCCTTACATTCCAACTTTCCTCCCTAACGGTACTTGTAGCTCACCCATTGGGTGTCCGTCTCGAAGCAGCTACAAACCTGGCGAGCCGAACATGTCCTCGGACACTCCCGGCACTAAAAGCCATACGATAAAAAATTATTATTATTATTATTATTATTAGAATACTTCTTCTTCTTCTTCTTCTTAATAATATATTCGACTTAATGGTGCCCAGGTGGTAGCCTATGGCATGAGGGAGGTGCTCACAGTCACATAAAGGTTGAACTACGTTGTTATAATTTTTCGGAAGTTTTGTGCGCATATTTTAATGCAATTATTCCAGATGAGACAACGAGATTTTACGTATATTTTCACAGAATAAAGTGATATGTATACAGTATCGAATTTAAATGCGTATGTGTGTTTTTAACCTTAATTTCAAAGCAAAATATTTTACGCACTGCACAGAATCATGTATAATCAGTGAGAATAGTAATAGGCTACAGTGAAGTGAAATATTGATGAAATAATAGACAATATATTACGATCTCACACATGACGTGTTAATATAACGGCAATTTGTATAAAGGGGACCGTGAAATTACTGTCGTATTATACAACGCAGTCCAGTGAACAGTATAGTGGTGAACATTTTACTCACCCCACAACGTGATGAAGTGTTGCGAGTTGGCAAATGCTATTAGAACCGTGTTGGTTGGTTGGTTCTTATGTTTAGGGGCTGCGACAACGCGGTCATGTAGCCCCGTGTACTTTGGGTGTGTGTAGAATCTGTTTGATAACCGGTGTTAATTGTGATGACTGTATTAGTGTGTGTATTTGTTTTTTAATTTAAGTACTGCAACTTTGAATTTTTCAAATAGTTCCTAATTTTGCCGCCAAGTGCCACCGTCAACGACTACTAGGTCAAGTTCAGAACTTAGCTACCAGACGCCACTGCAGTCGGCTCTTGGCAACGGACATAGAAACCTAAGAGCGTTGTTTACATTCTTAACCTATCAAATTTAGCTTCACACAGGTGCAATTAGTGGAAGGTTCTTTAACATGCCTTAAATCTATGACATGGGACCACCGGCTTTACTTCCCCTCCGAAGGAAGGCATAATGAGGGATTTTTAACGCTCTTAAAAAATCCGACGGCTTCGGCCGGGTTTGAACCCACTATCTTGGGCATAGAAGCTCAGCATGCTACCAACTACGCCACCGAAGCCGCTAGAACAGTGTAATATGCCACAAGTTCAGTGCATCGAACTCTTGCAGACATGATAGAGAAAACTAGATATCATGGGGGGATTTTGACGAGATAAATCTATTATATGACATTTCAACTAGAACTGGAATTTGCCGTCCAGGGGAGACGATTTCTATTCCACAGACAACCGTTTGGATGAAATGGAGCTGCAGAGGGAAATGAAGACACCACGATAGACAATGAGAATGATGATGATGATGATAATTGTTGTTTTAAGGGGCCTAACATCGAGGTTATCGGCCCCTGAATGAGAAAGAAAAGGAGGAAGAGGAAGAGAAAGAGGAAGATGGAGGAAGTGGAAGAGAAAGAGAAAGAGAATGGAAAAGAAGAAATAGGAAGGAAGCTTATAGTTTTACGTGACCGATAATCATGTGATCATGAGCCACGGACCTCTTTTTTACTTGGAATCCGAACCACAGGACATGGCACTTCACTTCGAAAATTAATCTCGGGATTTTCCGCCAACACAAAACGTTCCTCCTTACTCTACTAGAAAACTCTATAGTATCAAGGAAATTAGATATCTAACCTCCTTGACTTACATAGGGCTCCAAGGAGCGATACAATTCGACTTGCGAGGTGCTCTCTGGGCGTCAATTAACAAATCTTGCACCCGGCATCCGAGGCCCTAGGATATTATTATATACCTCGAAAAGCTCACATGCATTGACCGGGAATCGAACCTGGTGCTCATTGGTGAGAGGCAAACAGCTTGACCGCTGCGCTACCACACTTTCTTCTGAATGAAAAAGATAAGGAGGAAGAGGAAGGGAAAGAGAAAGAAGAAAAAAGGAGGCAGAATAATTTGAATGTTATTGCGTTTACGTCCCTTTTACTGCGTCGTTTAGAGACACGGGGTGCCGGAATTTCGTCCCCAAAGGGTTCATTAACGTGCCAGTAAATCTAATGATATGGTTCCCCCCGTTTTGGCACCATCAAATGCCAACTGACTGCGCCAGGATTCGATCCTGCGATGCAGGCTACGGCAGGTTAGCACGTTTCCACTGTGCCACGCAGCCAGTAGATAAGAACAAGAACAAGAAAATGAAAGAAAATAAAAATAAGAAGGAAAGGAATAACAATAAGAATAATAAAAATAAGAATAAGAATAAGGAAAAGAAAAAAATATGAAAAATGAAATGGAAAAGGAAAGGCAAAAGGAAAAGTAAACAAGTTATTCAGTAAAGAACATTTAGCCTACTATCTCTTAAATGCATGGGTTTTGTTATAACTCTTTGTCTTTTACAAGGAGTATAATTGAATGTTGGTTGTAGTAGCTCCTTGAAATACAACGTGCTATAGGGATATTAATCATGAATATGAGGTGCCCTTTGCTAGTGCTATCTTTGTACAAAATTTCATTCAATTCGTTTTCACCGTGTTTGAATGATATGGTGAATCTCTTTGCACACATATATGGCCGCTATCTGCAAACTATTGGGCTGATGGCCTTGTAGTTCAGTAAAAAGATGCTTCCCACAAAAAGGTATGTTGTTGCAAAATTTGGTAGTGATCAAATGATTAGGTTGGTCGTAATTTGATTTAAGCATTTAACATTTGGGTGGCCACCATTACGTTTTCGTCAGAATGGCGGCGATATAAAACATAACACTGAGGTGCCCCTTGCTAGTGCTACCTCGGTACCAAATTTCGTTCAATTTGGTTTTACCGTGTTTGAATTGATAGGGGGAATCGATTTCCACACATACATGGCCGCCATTTGCAAACTGTTAGACTGATGGCCTTGTTGCTTGGACAAAGAACGCTTCTCTCATAAAGGTATGTTGTTGCAAAATTCAGTAGATATCAGGTGATTAGGTTGGTCGTACTTTGATTTAAGCTTTGAACATTTGGGAGATCGCCGTTACGTTTCCGTCAAGATGGCGGCGATATAAAACATGACGCTGAGGTGCCCTTAGCTAGTGCTACCTCTGTACTAAATTTCGTTCAATTCGGTTTCACCGTGCGTGAATTGATAGGGGAAATCGATTAACACACATACATGGCCGCCATCAGCAAGTTATTGGGCTGATGATCTTGCAGATTGTGGTCAAAATATGTTTCCCACATAAAGGTATGTTTTTGCAAAATTTGGTAGAGATCAGATGATTAGGTTGGTCGTAATTTGATTTAAGCTTTTAACATTTGGGTGGCCGCCATTACGTTTCCGTCAAGATGGCGTCGATATAAAACATGACACTGAGGTGTCCTTAGAAGTTCTACCTCTGTACCAAATTTCGATCAATTCGGTTTCGCCCTGTTTGAATTGATCAGGGTAATCGATTTGCACACATACACGGCCACCATTCGCAAATTATTCGCCTGATGACCTTGTAGTTAGGTCAAAAGATTCTTCATACATAAAGGTATAATGTTGCTAAATTTGGTAGAGATCAGATGGTTAGGTTGGTCGTAATTTGATTTAAGCTTTTAACATTTGGGTGGCCACCATTACGTTTTCGTCAGAATGGCGGCGATATAAAACATAACACTGAGGTGCCCTTTGCTAGTTGTACCTCGGTACCAAATTTCGTTCGATTTTGTTTTACCGTGTTTGAATTGATAGGGAGAAATGATTTGCACACATACATGGCCGCCATCTGCAAACTATTGTGCTGATGTCCTTGTAGTTTAGTCGAATGACGCTCGCCATTGTTGTTGTAAAATTTGGTAGAGATCGGATGATTAGGTTAGTCGTAATTTGATGTAAGCTTTGAGTATTTCGGTGGACGCCATTACCTTTCCGTCAAGATGGCGGCGATATAAAACATGAAACTGAGGTGCCCTTTGCTAGTTCTACCTCTGTACCAAATTTCGTTCAATTCGGTTTCACCGTGTTCGAATTGATAGGGGGGACATACACACTCACACACAGACACACAGGCAGACACATATTTTTTGGCCCTGTGTAGATATCATAAATCTACTCTTTTGCAAAAATCGAAAGTACGCTAAAAAGAAAAGGAAAAGGAAAATGAAAAGTAATAATAATAAGAATGAGAGTAGGAATAAGAATAAGAATAAGGACAAGAATAAGAGTAGGAATAATACAGATTAACAAAGTGGAGAAGGAGAATAAGGCGTAGGCTAAGGATGCAGATACCAACCATGATTCAAGCCATCGAAATATTGAATGAAGATACGCAAAGTAGTTAATAATAATAATAATTGGTGTTCTGCCCGAAGGCAGGTCCGAGCCTCCGAAGAGGCTACCCCCTGCCGGAGTTTACTTGGGGTAGGGTGGCCAGGGCCTTTCCGCTCCTCCTTATGTTGCCTAACTGAGGAGTTCTAATGGGATCCGGTGTTTCAACACGGCTAGGCCGTTGGCCAAAGTAGTTAGTGGTATATTAATTTTTAGGACTGATGACCTCGCTGTTCTCGCCCTTAAAACATTACTAACTACAATAATTTGATCTTTGCCAGTAATTCATTAACTCGCAATGTTATTTATATTTATTTAATTGCAAATAGGATTTCGTCATCGTTAATGTGATATAGACTACATATTTCATGACATAAGAGAAGGGAGAGTCGTTGACAGATATTGTTTTTGAATTGAGATGACATTTTATGATAAGCCGCTGTTAGCGCTGCGAATCGAACCTCCA
This sequence comes from Meconema thalassinum, assembly GCA_946902985.2. Lineage (NCBI taxonomy): Eukaryota > Metazoa > Arthropoda > Insecta > Orthoptera > Tettigoniidae > Meconema > Meconema thalassinum. The sequence goes on from OX336390.1 coordinate 615,764,765, forward strand.
ATCTCCAGACTTATTGCAGCCCCGAGGAGAACGATTTAACGCGCACGGCTATGCCACGGGGTATCCTTGTAACAGACTACATATCCTAAAAAATGAAAGCTCGTATGCATAGAGAGTATGTCACATGAAATATGGACCTCATATTGCCGATTCAGGGGGTTCCACTTCGACATGACCCGTTTAAGTAGCAAATGCTAAGCGCAGTAAAAATCTTTCCGCCGTAAATCTTGAGCGTCTGATGGCAGCAATCCAGCCAGTTGAAGTTCATTGCTTGGATTCAATCAGGAGAGGAGATAGGTCTAGTAAAAGGGAGCATATCTCTCACTTAATGGGCCATATAGCCAATAATACGTTCTTTGATACATCACAGGATTGAGAGAGGCTGGGCTCACTTCCCTGCTCAACCGTTATATGGATCTCTCTCCTTTAAAAACTTTTTTTTTTTAGATACTTCCTTGATATTCCGGTGCCGCCTCCGTGGCTCAGGCGGCAGCACGCCGGCCTCTCACCACTGGGTCCGTGGTTCAAATCCCGGTCACTCCATGTGAGATCTGTGCTGGACAAAAAGGAGGCAGACAGGTTTTTCTCCGGGTACTCCGGTTTTCCCTGTCAAAATTTCATTCCAGCAACACTCTCCACTATCATTTCATTTCATCTGTCAATCATTTAATCATTGCCCCAGAGGAGTGCGTCAGGCCTCGGCAGCCGGCACAGTTCATATCCTCGCCGCTAGATGGGGGCTTCATTCATTCCATTCCTGACCCGGTCGGAGACTGGAAGCAGGCTGTGGATTTTCATTTTCCTTGATATTCCGGTATTCATTATGCAAGTATTATTTCTCGCATAAGATTTTATTTTTCGATTATAAATATAATTTATGTTCGACGACGTCGAAATGTAAATATTATATGTCAGAAAACTGTATCATAATGAGGGTCATTATAAAACTATTTTTCATTATGAAACAGTTTCTCCCACCAATCAGAGCTCAAGAAACAGATGTGTGACAAATTAGGTAAGGATAGCATCCCATCTGCGCTGACTTCCACGGCCTCATATTTTAAATTTCACTGTGTGGCTAGCGTCATAGTGGGGTATTTGAGGAGGCCATGGCCAAATAAAAGGTATTCTCTGTGTCCCATGTGCTCTGTTCAGTACATAAAACTGGCGAAATTTCGACAGATATTTATGAATATTTATGTTCGAACAAAAAATAGTTATAATTACCGCCGAACATAATCGGTCGTATGCAACTCGCCTATAATGGTAATTAAGATACTCGTATGCAAATACTCGTGTCTTAATTATTGCCATTATGGTCTCGTTGCATAATGTAATACTTTGACTTAACCTTCATTATCACAAAGATGCTTTCAAAGAAAGGTTTTAATAAAACTAGGCCTGTGAAGAGCAAGACGGGCGAGATCCTCACGACGTGTGAACAGCAGCTGACAAGATGGAGACAACACTTTGCGGAGGTTCTTAATAGAGATAGAGGACCAAAAAGTAAGCAGCGAGGAGAAGATGAAGAGGAAGCAGAAAGTGACCCAAGCATCAGCCTCGACTCCCCAACTCGGGGCGAAATACGGACAGCGTTGAAGCAGATGAAATGTGGGAAGGCACCAGGTCTGGATAATATCCCAGCGAAAGTACTGAAAGCAGACCTGGATATTACGATCGATCTGCTGCACCCACTGTTGGAGAAGATCTGGAAGGAGGAGAAAATACCAACCGACTGGAAGAAGGGGTTGATAGTCAAGTTGCCGAAGAAAGGGGACACCACAAACTGTAACAACTGGAGGGGTATCACCTTGCTGTCCATTCCAAGCAAAGTGCTGGCGAGAGTCATCCTGAATCGTATAAAAGACTGCGTAGAAAAAAGGCTTCGGAAGGAACAGGCTGGATTTCGACAACATCGCAGCTGTGTGGATCTCATCAACACCCTCCGAATCATCCTGGATCAGAGTGTGGAGTGGCGGAATACCCTTTACCTCACATTTGTTGACTTCGAGAAAGCCTTCGACTCCGTAAATCAAAGAATCATGTGGAAGACCCTCGAGGAATATAAAATTCCAACAAAGATCATCAGAATCATGGAAGAGATGTACGAAGGGTATGAGTGCCACGTTCTTCACGAAGGCAAATTAAGAGAAAAGATAAAGGTCAGTTCCGGAGTGAGACAGGGGTGTGTCCTTTCCCCCACTCTGTTCCTGTTGGTCCTGGATAGTGTGATGAAGAAGGTAGTGGGAGGACGGAAGAGGGGTATTCAATGGGGTATAAATGACAGGCTTGAAGATCTGGATTTCGCAGACGACATTTGTCTTATGGCACAACGGTACTGAGACATAGAAGATAAGGTGGGGAGGTTGCAGAGAGAAGCAGAACGTGCAGGACTGATGATCAACACCAACTAGACCCAAGAGATGAGGATAAATTCTGACATCACAACTAGTTTGACAGTCAACGGAAAGGACATTGGGCGAGTTGAGTCCTTCCTCTACCTTGGAAGTATAGTCACAAATGATGGGGGAGCAGAGGAAGATGTTCGAAGCCGTATCAGGAAGGTAAATGGTGCCTTTGTCCAGCTCTACCCCATCTGGAGAAATAAAAACATTTCCAGGAAGACCAAGCTTTTCAATAGCAACGTAAAGTCGATTCTTTTCTACGGCTGTGAAACATGGAAAGTCACAAAACCGATCAACAACCAGCTACAGGTGTTCATTAACAGATGTCTGCGTCGCATCATGAATGTGAGGTGGCCGGACATTATCTCAAATGAAGATCTTTGGACCATCACCAATCAACAACCGATTAGCATCCAGATCAAGGAGAGGAAATGGCGCTGGATTGGTCACACACTAAGGAAGCCGGATGGAGCTATTGAGAGGGCGGCGCTAGACTGGAATCCTCAAGGCGCCAGGAAGCGAGGTCGACCTAAGAAGACCTGGAAGAGGACGATCGAAAATGAAATTGCAGAGGTGGACAAGAAATGGAGTCAAGTGAAGAGAATGGCCAGGAACCGTACTGCGTGGAGAAATTTCGCCAAGGCCCTATGCTCCGGAAGGAGCGGCAGGAATTAAGTAAGTAAGTTCATTATTAAGCGTCCACCTCCTGGTGTAGCAGTTAGCATACTTAACTATAAACGCTCCTGAGGTCTGGTTTCGATTTCCACCTCAGCCATCCTACAAGTCGTTTTGCGTAGTCTTCCTACTTCTACTCGAAACAAATGCCTGGATGTTTTCTAACGTAAGGTCACGGCCGCCTCCTTCCCCATCCTCACCTGAATTACAAATACACATAATACTACAGACACCACAATATTAGAGGTTAACAGTCATATTTTACACACACTCCAGTAAATGGGGCTAAATGACCACGATATTCAAGCAGCTCTACTCAAATAACAACAAACATTCTTAAAAAAAATTCCTTGTGGTTATTAATTGTTAATTCATTTTTGGGGCTTGGATTACCTTGGTCTACTTCAAAAGTTTAAGAAAACAACTAATCTCCTCACTTAATGAAATTTTCTTAAAAAATAAATAGCAAATTTTGCATCTTGTCATCTTCAAATTCCGAGCAAACTGAATTAAAATTTTTATGTACAAATTAAAAAATAAGAATTGAAAGAATTGAAAATTAAAATCAAAAACTAAAAATTAAAATTTGAAATTGTAAAATAAAAAATAAAAAATAGATATCTATATATATAAAGCTCAATGTTTGTCTGTCTGTCTGTCTGTTATGTATACAAATCCACACCGTTTCACCGATCTGAACCAAAATTTGTATACATACCCTTCGGAACCCTGCGGGTAACCCTGTCCACTTGAAATTTCCGACAGACCACCCCATTCCCTGCATTTAGGCCCTTTGTCCCAAATATACACCGTTTCACCGATCTCAACCAAAATTTGTATACTTACCCTATGTAACCCTGTGAATAACACTGTCCACTTAAAATTTCGGACAGGCCACCCCATTTTCTGCATTTAGGCCCTTTGGCAAACTTCTACACCGTTTCACCGATCCGAACCAAAATTTGTATACCTACCCTTTGCAACCCTGCGGGTAACCCTGTCCACTTGGAATTTCGGACAGACCACCCCATTCTCTGGATTTAGGCCCTTTGGCCCAAATCTACACCTTTTCACCGATCAGAACCAAAATTTGTATACTTACCCTTTGGTACCCTGCGAGTAACACTGTCTGCTTGAAATTGCGGACAGACCACTCCATTCCCTGCATTTAGGCCCTTTGGCCCAAATCTACACCGTTTCACAGATCTCAACCAAAAGTTGTTATTTACCATCTGGAACCCTGCGAGTAACACTGCTTGAAATTTCGAACAGACCACTCCATTCCCTGCATTTAGGCCCTATGGCACAAATCTACACCGTTTCACCGATCAGAACCAAAATTTGTATACTTACCCTTTGGTACCCTGCGAGTAACACTGTTTGCTTGAAATTGCGGACAGACCACTCCATTCCCTGCATTTAGGCCCCTTGGCTCAAATCTACACAGTTTCACCGATCTGAACCAAAATGTGTATACTTACCCTTTGTAACCCTGTGAATATCACAGTCGACCTAAAATTTCGTACAGACCACCCCATTTCCTGCATTTAGGCCCTTTGCCAAAAATCAACATCGTTTCACCGATCCGGACCAAAATTTTTATACTTACCCTTTCGAACCCTGCGGGTAACCCTGTCCACTTGAAATTGTGGACAGATCACCCCTTTCCCTGCATTTAGGCCCTTTGGCACAAATCTACACCGTTTCACCGATCAGAACCAAAATGTGTATACTTACCCTTTGGTACCCTGCGAGTAACACTGTCTGCTTGAAATTGAGGACAAACCACTCCATTCCCGGAAAGAGGACAGGGTCCGTCCCAAAGGCAATGGAAACAAGTAGTTCCGTGAAGAACTATACAGCCTATTTTCATATATCCTATGTTAATTGCCACTATCAACATACAAAATTTCAGTTTGATTGCTGTAATAGATTCGTAGATATTGAGAACCGACTAAATATTTGGATTTTATATATGTAGGTCCTCGAGTTATGTACTGTTACATGCAGATTATTGTGAACGTGTAGTATTCAAACTTCAATCGCATAATTAGGACACAATAAAAAACAAGGAGATTTTAAAATTTTTCACAGCTGCCATCTTGAGGTTATGGAAACAATTGAAATAAATTAGATGCCAGTGGATTAACATTCGTATAAGGGTTTACTGTACCAAGTTTCACTGCACGCGGTTGGTTAAATTGCGAGAAACGTCCATGTGAATATTTATATTTCGCGTCACCGCCATGTTGGATTTGTGATCACCAGGTTATTTAAAGTCCTATAGGTGAACTTAAGTTCATAGCCCCTATGAACATTAAAAAATGCAGTTTGATTGCTAAAATAGATTCGTAGATATTCAGTATCGTCTAAATATTTCGGATGGTCGCCATGTTGGATTGTTAAATGTATAGGCCATAGAGTCATGTACCATTAAAGGAAAATTATTGCGTAGGTTCATTATTCAAACTTTCACTTCGATCGCATGACTACATCACAATAAATAAAATCTTAATTTTAAAATTCGCACTGCCGCCATCTTGAGGTTATGTAAACAATTGAACGAAATTAGATACCAGTGGATTACAATGTGTATAAATATTTCCTGTGCCAGGTTTCAGTGCGCTTGGATCATTAAATCGCGAGAAAGTTCTATTTAAATTTTCGAATTCGCTTGGCCGCCATGTTCGTTTTGTAGTTAAACGGTTTTTGAAAGTCTTATAGATGGACTTCCAGTAGTGCCCTTTATCTCCGTACAAAATTTCAGGATTTTACCGCTAATAGTTTCCGAGATATAGAATGCCGGTGAAATATTTCGCACATCCGCCATTTTGTGATTATGTAAACAATTGAACGAAGTTAGATGTCGGTGCATTACAATGTATATAAACATATACTGTACCAAGTTTCATTGCGTTTGGTTGGTCAAATCGCGAGAAACGTCTATTTAAAAGTCGCAAATTCGCTTGGCAGCCATGTTGGTTTTGTAGTTACCAGATTTTCAAAAGTCACATAAGTGAACTTATAGTAGTTCCCTATATCACCATAGAAAATGTCAGGGTAAAATCGGTAATAGTTTCGGAGATATAGAATGCTGGTGAAATATTTCGCACAGTCGCCATGTTGGATTGGTGAGTCGTAACAAAATTTGAAGGGCACAGTCGAGGTCGCCGGAATAGTGCTATGAACTTTCCGAGTTTCATTGAAATCGCTCCAGCCGTTTAGATTATATTAGGGGGGGACACACATACGAATCACACACACACACACACACGCACACACACACGGACAAAAGGTGATCTCATAAGCCTATTTTTTCAAAATTGAAAATAGGCTAAAAAGGGGTAAAACCGGACCCGCTCAGGAAACCCTCAGGGTTGCCAGCTCCCGAACTCACCAGCCATGAGCCCTTGAGGATGTAGCACTATCCAGGGTGCACCCGAAGTGGTGGGGCTACACACACCCTGCCTCCTTGAGGGTCTTGAGCAGAAGACACGAGATATTAAGAAAAGAAAAAGAAGGCTGACACCTCGAAGAATGAGGCAATCAGGAATGATTAGACAAGGGCCAATTAAGGCGGGAAAGTGAAAGAGTCGCTAGGCCTCGGATACCCTGATACCATCGGGGTCGGAAGAGAACAAGAGTTTGACCAAGGGAGGCTGACAGGAAAGAGAACTGAAAGGAGCCCGGCACCAGTAAGTAGAAACAATGCCGGACTCAGCTGGGATCCCGTGGTCGCACACCCACGTCCCACAAGTTGTGAGACATTTTGGCAGGTGTGAGAATAGCTTGCTGATTCATCGCGAGGTGACATGAGAGAAATGTCCAGACCCCGCCGTGTTACCTGGTATTGCTGACTATGCTGATGTTCATATTGCGTCTTTGCTCAAACCACTGTAGTGTTACGAAAGAATGAGTGATTCACCGGTCAATGTGAATAGGACCGGGAACCCCCACCCGAACGTCTGTCATCATAATGTATCGTCATCATCTGCGATATTCTCAGGTTCGTGCAGCTTGGACCCGAGCAGTACTCTATAAGCTCTTTCACTACACGCATCGAGTATAGGCCTAAGCCAGAAAATAACGTTCAGACATTGGAAGACATCGAAGGTAGAAGTCTGAATTACCTATATCAGATTTAAAATTACACCATGTTCGTTTAGTAGTCATTTTTCATTACCTTATTATTATCATAAGGACAAATGACCTAGATTTTCCGCCCATTATACCACTAATCACCACACACAATAACTCTTCATCGCCTGTGAATTTTGAAATATTTCTTTCTACCACGGTAGTTTGCAAGTTTGTCGTGTCAATTCAACAGTAGTTTTCATTACCAACCTCATCAAAAGGGCAAATGACCTAGATGTTACGTCCATTATACTACTAAGTAACACCACAGTCTTCATCGCCTGCGATTTTTAAAATGTGTATTTCCATTAGTTTGTAAGTTTGATATACCCGTTCAGTAGTAGTCGTATTGACAGGCCAAGCCAAAGGAGAAGATATCTTCATTCCCCGAATTCCTTTGATTCCTTCTGATATGCCTTTTGATTTCAAGCTAATGCAATTCCCTGCATGATCCCCTCTCATGATCAGTTATCCGTAGCTTTCTCAAGTGTGGGCACACCTAAACATTTATTTATTCATACACCAGAGGGAAAAACAAGGAATATCGTTTATCCTAACGCACTCCATTAATTTCAATGTTAGCTACAAACATGTTAGTATTTATTAAATAACAACTGCAAAGTGAGATGAAACATTTCTCTGAAGTTCAACCATTACATCGTATATTAGGCCGTGTTACTTTGCGTGTCATCTGTCTAGGATACTATTTAATCTACTGTTACTGTATTCATTTATGCCAATGATCTGGTTCCTTCCTTTTGAGAACCTGTACCGAAACATGTAAGCCGGTCACTTAGAAAATTCACAGCGAGTGTTATGGTATATCGTACATCTCTTTTCTATTTTATTCCTTTCATTCCTTTAAAGTATAAATTTTTCCCATTCGTTGATAAGTTATATGTGCCAGTAGTCGCTTCTATGTTCATCATCACTATGTAGAAGATGTTTTGCGTCAGTAGAAAAGACAACTGGATGCTCAGGAACTTTAACGATATATCGACTGAGAATTCTGGAAGCTTCTCTTGGAGGAATTGCTTCTGACATTTATCGTACAGTTTAAACCTTAACAAGACGAAACTTTTAACCAGATAGCGATCTAAGTGGGAGATCTTTGGCAACAAATAATCAAGTCTTTCCCGAAATGTGAGTCCTAAAAATAACTTTTTCTATTATTTTCTAAGTTTCATGTCAGTTATGTAGTGATTTTCAATATCATCCTGATCAGTAGGGCAAATTACCTAGATGTTACGCCCTCAACGTCATTGGGGGCAAATGGCATAGATTTTAAGTCCATTATATTTCTAATCACCACCACATATAGTCTTCTACGACTGAGATGTCACGAATTCTGGGACCACTAACGACATATCTCGACTCGGTCTGAAGACAAATATCACGAGAAAGATAATTATTTTACAGAGCCTTCCCATAGTGACTTAAGTATACTCATTGTCACTGGGTTTGATATTGTAAGAAATGAATACATAAATAAATATAATTTATGACGTTGAATGTTAAGGAGACTGAAATATTATCATCATTCCACCGGGCGAAGCCGGGTACTACTGCTAGTAATAAATAAAAAATAAAATATTCAAAATTTCTTAGTTGAAAATCAAATAGAAAAAATAGAAATAGAAATAAAAAATCATTTAAAAATAAAAAATAAATAATAAAGAAATATACATTAAAAATTAAAAAATTATAAATTAAAAACAATAAATAAACCGTTAAAAAAGATAGTAAAAATTGAAATAAGAAATAATAAATAAAAATAAGAAATAAAGAAAAATAAGAAATACAAATTAAAAAAATGGAATTACAGTTCGGTGTTTAGACATGGAGATATCATCCATGGCTGAGAAACACTGAATTGACATTAATGTACCATGGTGCACCATAGTTCGTGCAGGCTATAACATCCTGCTTTCTCACATCATGACACTTCCCCCGACAATCAAATTACCTTAACCCCTATAGGGCCAGCACAAACTGTTCCTTGTGAAAAATCATTGTGATTGTGTTACATGAATCATACGTAAAATTTGAGGAAGCAGCTGGAGTCTATTTTTACACAATTTAGGCTATTGTAACTTTCAGTCGGTCAATACAAAATTATTCCAATTACTGGAATATATGAAAAAATAACCTGAAACAAATTACATGTGTATAGTATTGAGACCGTCGGTGGAGCTGCCAGGATAGCCAACAACCGCAATGACTTCCCTAACATCTCACCCGTCGGACATAATTGCCGTGAGGATCAGGTGAACTTCCTAATAGGCTAAAGCAGCACGAGAATCTGTAGTCCACAGGGATCGTGGTACATGGTGACGATGGTCATAGACTGCCTAAGGAAAGGTTCACCTTAAAAACTAGACTTAGAAAATAAACATCCAGACTTATGTAAAACACCGTGAAAATTTATTGTTAAAATTCACAAGCCCCTAGCCTAGTTCGGAAGGTTTCAATCGGCTAATCCGCAAGCTAATAAACAAACAAAAATAAAGAGCAGGTCCCTACCTGAGAAAGATCTATCTCACAATAATAAAGCAACAACAGCAACACTAGGAAAATGGTACGACGCAAATCCCTAGGTCAAGTTACAAGATCAAGCTAATATCAGAATTTACATTTAACAGGGTAGCAAAACAAATCTAAGTTAGGATGATACCATCTCCTCATTTACATTTAACGTTAATTCATCTAGCTAAGTCCTATCAGTTAATAACAAATTTTACTGCGATGACGTCCGTAACAGAAAACAATTACACTCAAAGCTAAGTGAACAGCCATGTAAAAAAAAAAAACATTAAATTATTCTTAGAAACTACGTGCTAACAGCACACAAGAAGGTAACATGTAGGATTCATACACTTGTACATCATAAATAATTAATAAGAGACAACAGTTTTATTAAAATGCCTGCCTGCACCTTGGTTTACTCTTTGTAAGCCATAGTCATCTAATGTGTGTAGTTACGGTGACGACTGCGTAGTAAAGACTACGTCTAACATCGCATGGCCTGCGCTCCACAAGCTACGAACTCAAGGTTTGCGCAAGCTTCAGGTCGCTACAAAAGTATCAGCTGTCCTAGTCATTCCCTCAAAAGGAAATACCTTAATTAGCACGGCCATGTCAGCAGGTTCCAAATGCAAAAGAACAAAGTTTGAGAGAAAGAATTCGTTAGTTAGCTTTTGTTTTACCAAAATTATGCGTTTTATTATTAAGATGTCGGTTTAGGTTTATCGTTGGTTTATGGCGAATAATACTGACAATAGCCTGGGCACGGAGTGTCTCCACTGAGATCAATCTCCACCAAAACCTCGACTCAAAAGTCGGAATATAATCAACGAGCAATAACAACTCGGACACACAATAACACAAGTTACCAGCGGCGCAAAGCTCGCGTTAAATAACTCTGGGATGGGCCTGCACACTCAGTCACCCTCCAATAACATCTGGTCAACGGGAACAATCCCGGACAAGGTACACAGAAATACCTTCATACAATAAATACCTCCTTTAACAGGGCAGCCTACAACGTACTATAGAAAACCTGACATATCTGTACACGTCAAACGACGGTACACGCCAAAGTGCTCTTAACTAACAAAAAACAATCTATAAAAACATGTGATCAGATACAAGGTTGGACACTGGGTTCCATGAGCTAAATTGCAATGAAAGGAAAAGCGAATACAACAAGCATTCTGTCCTTTGTCAAAGTAATTCTGTCTCATAATACAAGCGTGCTCTCAAGGGCACTGGGTCACAAACCAGTTTGTGTCGCCGCGGGCTACAACATTCCTGTGCGGTCTGACACAACACACTCTAACTATCAAGGCCGGCGAATTAAGCAAAATAAAAACTGTACAACTGGCCTCATCATAAAACCTTTACTGTAGGTTATAAACCTCGAAGTATACGTGTATAAAAACACGCTATAAATCTGAATACAATAATATAATTCCGTCTTTCAAACCAAAGACATCTAAATGGTAGCAATGTCACATTGTTGGAGCTCTTTGCTCTCAAAGATATAATACTTCAGTAGTTGCTTGTATAACTTCAAATCAATACGTGTCTTCACATGACACTAACAAAATAATAATTGGGGCACAGATTCCACACTCTGGATCTGCTTAATGATACGTTGGGAACTGGGTTCGATGCTAGACAACGAAACATCCCTTCTACTTATAAGGTCCACACTTGACCAGATGGCTTCTGAGCAACATCTCAAATGAAATATAATGCAGTTACAAAACTGGTAATTACAGTCGATTACCTAAATGATACGACTGCTCTAACGAAGTCAGGGTTGTAACAAGGACTGGTTGCAAAGAACGCAGTTAAAGAAATATAACCATGGCATCTGATTGCCATAACTAAAGTCAGCAAAGACTTGAAAAATCACCCCAGATAGGGTTAAACAAAGTAGCCTCAAATGACTACGGTCACGTTCAGCAAAAGATAGGCATTGAGGTTCTACGACGTCCATCAAGCTGCACCAGAGTTGACCAAAATGTCTGACCCAAGGGTGTCTCACTCTAACTGAAATAAATGACATCTAATTAGACTAATTACACTCCCTACCTATAAAAATGGCTGTCACTGAGTTCGGTTGGTTCACAAACTACATTAAACCTACTATACCACCAGAAACTAGAACAAGAAAAAAGGGTGTACGAAAACTCACGAAATGGAGGAGCTCTCACTCAGCCCTCTGTTCAACGACAAGGGTTGTACAAATTCATCCCTGGCTCTCCGGAACGGCGTCGTCCTCATCAGGACTCCCATTTGGACTCTCCCAAAGACCAGGGTTCGATCTGTCCCTGTCGATAACATAGAGGATGTACTGGACATGCCAAGGAATGGCATCCTGGGTTCCTTCCTCCTCGTTCGCTGTTCTGGAAGCTCCACCATCATGCTGGTTCCAATAGATACATCACCCTCATACCATGATGGTATTAGCCCATGATGTCGGTCTCAAACATGGTGTAGAATAATTTGATCACGTGGATGATGGAATAAATCGTGTAGTAGTTCATTCTTTCACTTCAAAAATCACAATGTTCGTAGTAAATGTTACAGGCTTTAATTGCAATTGATAACACAGCCTTTACTTCGCAGATATCGAATAATACGTGAGCATGCACTGTTCTGTGGTTCTTCACGTGTGCTGACGCCACTTTTACATCACGTAGCATCCGTGAAATGTGCGTCGTTTTGTAATTGAAAAATTCACTGTGGCAATTCAAATATACAGTACTTTCATAATCACAATTGCTTAAAGTAATTATAACACGTTTACCTCTATATTTTTCACCAGGCTCTCGGCCCTCCACAAACACGTGGGTATGAAATGTGATGTTACGGTAATGTTAGAATTTTCACTATACTTGCCAATTATATCACAATATGATTCCTGTTGTTCACTGTGCATCAATAAACAGTGATTTGTAGAATATTCGTGCACGATGGCACCCGATGATGACTTCCACGCTAAACAGCGGATATTTTTCACGTCTGACACGACGGCTATAACTTCACGCCAACACAAGGCGGATTTTCCAGATGTAGTGCAAATAATTCACTATACAATTCTTACTTATCACTCGTATCGTAACGTATTCGTGCTCGATGGCAGCAGATAACAATTTCCACGCTATAAAGCGGATATTTTCTACATCTAACAAGACGGACGTAACTTCACGCCTACACGGGGCGGATTCTCCAGACGTAGTGCAAGGCACTGGGTTACACGAGGAAGTAGGTCGTCAAACCGAAGTCGTTGAGCGACTACTTACATTCCTGTTTGCGTATCTGCAAGGGTATTACCTTACCTTAAGCGAAAATAACATTCTCCAAAATGTTTTAATAATGCTGAATGACGAAATGGAATATACTGAGTTTCGTGGAAAGATAAAATTAATTAATAAGACCTCAGATAAATAATTAGTAGACTTCACCAAAGTCAAAAGTGCGATTCTCCGCTACTTCAAAGAGTATAGCGTGAGCTCTCAGCCCCACGTGGCTTTCTGGGTGTGTTCAAAGGTACTACATCCCATCATAAATGTGCTGTTATAAAAAATATCACATGAACCTTAGCTCAGCGGGTTCAGTATGTATATTAGTTCTTTTTTTGGGTGGTTATCATCTTCATATTTATCAGTATTAATTACCACACTTACAGTAAGTTACTAAGTTTTCTGAATAATTCTTTCCTTTTTGTTTTTGGTGGGCAGAGACTGCCTGTGGGTGTCACTGAAGATTTGGCAGAGCCTTATAGGGGTATTTGCCTTGTAGATTTGTATCCGACGATGCTCGCTTGACGAGCGAAACATGTCATCCCTTAGTGTTCTATTTCTTCAATACTCCATAACAACTGCATATATCTTAGTTACATGTCATTTATTTCAGTTTTTTTTCACATATTCCAGTAATTGGAATTACTATGGTGCACCAAGGAACATTAATGTCAATTCTGTGACCGACTGAACGTTACAATTGGCTATGAATTGTCAATAAGGCAACACTGAAAAAATGGCTTCAAAGCTATCTTTTGTCAATTTCAAATTATATTATTTTAGATGTTTTAGTGTGCATTGTATTTAACAATTCTGTGTATAGTTACGGAATCCACTGAGTTATAAAATCTACTTTAATCTCCTTCGTTTTTGGAAGGTGATCTCCTTCTTTCGGTTCAACAACGGTTCGCTACACTGTATTAGAGTGCAGTGCAGTATGTTGTAGTCCTCAAGGGAATGCCAGCCGTGTGATGTTTTCATCTGAGCGAGCAGCCTATTTATATATTCAGTTTATGCGCTACAGTCATGTCACGAATATATTACTCATGTTCTCTCCGTTTTATTGACTCGTCTTCAAACGCGATTTTATCCTCATAGCACTCACTGCCCTGATAATGGACTGTGCACACATTAGTCCATTTCATCATTCGTTTGATAAACAAAGAGTAAGCGGATTTATTTGTAACTAATTGAGTTTGATGTTTATACTATTCGGCATTATCGACATGCCGAATGTTATGATTATTATATTTTAATTGAATCATCCTCAATGGATCCATAGTAGATTGTTCGCCTCATGATACAGAGATTCTTGGTTGGTTGGTTGGTTGGTTCCTTAGTTTAGGGGCTGCGACAACTCGGTCATGTAGCCTCGTGTACTTTGGGTGTGTGTAGAATCTGTCTGATAACCGGTGTTAATTGTGATGACTGTATTAGTGTGTGTATCTGTTTTTTAATTCAAGTAAGGACTGCAACTTTGAATTTTTCAAATAGTTCCTATTTTTTCTGCCAAACGGCACCGTCAACGACTACTAGGCCTAGTTCAGAACTTAGCTACAAGATGCCACCGCAGTCGGCTCTTGGCAACGAACGTAGCAACCTAAGAGCGTTGTTTACATTCTTAACCTATACAATTTAGTTTCACACAGGTGTAATTAGTGGAAAGTACTTTAACATGCTATAAATATATGACATGAGACCGCCGGCTTTACTTCCCCTCCGAAGGAAGGCACTCTGAGGGATTTTTAACGATCTTAAAAAATCCGACGGCATCGGCCGGGTTTGAACCCGCTATCTTGGGCATAGAAGTGCAGCATGCTACCAACTACGCCACCGAAGCCACCGATACAGAGATTCTTGGTTCGATTGTTGGCTAAACAAGTTGGATTTCGGAAGGATCGGGTCACTAAGGACCTCCCGTATGAAATTTGCTGTCTACAAGACAAAATGGAAACTCAAAGGCAGATTACTAACGTAGAGTTACAGTTTCTGTACTAGATAGCAGTTTAAACTGAACGTCCAAATTGGAGCATGGGCCACCTAGATAGTACCACCTCAAAAGACATACACACGGTATTTATTATTATTATTATTATTATTATTATTATTATTTTATTATTATTATTATTATTATTATTATTATTATTATTATTATAATTATTATAATTGTAAAACTGGACTCCAAATTTCATATGAGAAAACCTGATACATGGTAAAATCTCTTCGATACTTAGACAAACAACCTCTAATTACTCAGTTTGGAAAACTCCCTCAGGTAAATTATTTAGAATACGTAGGGGAAATCATACCATCTGGATTAAATCATGAAGTAAACATAGAATTTCTATATTACAAAAAGGCCTATAGAATTATCTGGAACAGATACGACAAAAATTCAATATCTTGGAACGCAAAATTAAAACACTTTAACACACAACATAAGACAACAGAGCACAGCATTAGGAAAGCAAAGAACTAAAACAAAACGCAAGAGCAACAGCAAAACCAACAAGATGTTCAGTAAAGAACATATAGCCTATTTTCTCCTAAATGTATGAGTATAGTTTTAACTCGTTGTTATTATCAAAGAGTATAATAGAACTATTCTTTGTTGAAGACCTTAGAAACGATTTACCTCTACCAAACGCCACAACCTAGATAAAAACTGCTACCATCATTGAAGAAAGAAAGATAGGAAGTATCTAAAGAATGTTATGGATCTGGAGACATAATCGGCCAGACTGGCGGCGTGGCTCAGCGGTAACGTTCTCGCTTGCTGGACCGTATGTTTCAGGTTCGTATCCTGGCGCAGTCAGCTGTCATTTGAGGGTGCACAAATGCGAGGGAGCCGTGTTAGTAGATTTACTGGCACGTTAAAGATCCCCTTCGGGACAAAATTCTGGCACCCCGGCGTCTCTAAAAGCAACAGTAGTTAAAAGGGACGTAAAACCAATAACATTATTATTATTATTATTATTATTATTATTATTATTATTACATAATCGGCCTGACGCGGGCAACATCCAACTTTGAGTTGAGGCATGTCTTTACACGTCTGGCTGCGTATGACTTTCACAACCCTAATTGAATTAACAAATCTTTCCATGACCCTACAGAGACGTGTGGATATTTTCGATTGCTATTTGGCTGAAATAAAAGTATTAATTAATATCCTGAACTAGCACCAACGGTAGAGTTCAGATACTATGTGAAATCGTTTTGTTCTTTACTTCAATTAACATTTTCAAATAACGTAAAATAGGCTGTTACAAACCCATTAAAATATAAAGTAAAAATGTATCGTAGTATCATCTTGTCATTCTTTAAATTCGATGCGCATAGAATGCCAATGGTATAGTAATCAATGGAGCCCCACGTAGACTAGTCGTGACATCTAGTGGTGAAATATCTAACAATATAATCCTAACAGAGCGAGTGCATTCTAGCGGTCAGAAGAAGAAACTTTTCAATAAAATCTGGAAGTTAATAAGTAGGTCAGCGTGCAGTTACCTTTTTGGCAGCTAGATGTCTCGAGTAAATCTGCTGGCGAATTATGTTTTAATTAAATATATTAAATCTATATTTTACACCATAATATGCACAATATAACGCTTAATTTTAAAACATCTGAGTCATTACAAAACAATAAACATATAACATTTCAAGCAAAAAACCTAGCTCCGATCGGGTTTGAACCATAGGCATTAGAGCGATAGGCTAAAGCTCTACCACTGAGCTAATTGTGTCAACGAATATCGTTCTTTATAAAATGACTTACATAGAACTTGTTAGCAAATAATGATTTATACTAAACGATTTCATCACTGGAGTATATTATTTATATATAAAGCATTTCATACAACGTTTATTTATTTTGTATCAGTACGCTATATTGCATGCAATACTCAAATTAGTGAAATATAAGTCAGGCACAAGATATCCGCTGCCATCTTGTCTTATTACTGAATCGGCTCAGCTTTTTAAAATCACGTCTGCACTATAGTATTACAAAATAAACTTTTAATTTCGAACGTGCCTCTTCCTTTAGAACAGTTAAAACGATTCTCGGCTCGGTAATCGGAACTGGTTGGTCCCATGATATGGATTATAAAGTTTGCATAATTCGCACGGCCGCCATCCTGAAATGGTATGGCGGACGACCTTGTAGTTTGGTCACAAGACGCATCCTATACGAAGGTATGTTCTTACCAAATTTGATAGAGATCGGATGATTTGGTTAGTCGTTATTTGATTTTACGTTTTGAACGTTTGAGTGGCCGCCATTCAGTTTTAGTAAAGATGGCGGCGATATAAAACATGACACTGAGGTGTCCTTTGCTAGTGCTACCTTTGTACCAAATTTCGTTCAATTCGCATTCACCGTGTTCGAATTGATAGGGGGGGGGGCAGACATTCAGAGTACACACACTCACACACACACAGACACACACACACACACACACACACACACACATACACAGACTCACTCACACACACATACACACACACACACACACACACACAGAGACTCACACACACACATACACACACACAGACAGACACTTTTTCGCCCTGTGTTGATCTCATAAGTCTACTTTCATTTTTTGCAAAAATCGAAAGTAGGCTAAAAATTACGAGCCTTACAGTAGTCGCATATGATGTGTAACATGTGACATGTTATCACTTGTTAACAGTGAACTCTGTTGGTCATTGAAATAACTACTTGTAAAACTGCAGTGCCAAATCCTGACCGGTTTTCAGCAATTATGATATACTGAATATTTTCACACCAAACTACGACAACTTGATGTGTAACATCTTTCCACTCGGTTGCTGGATATTTTTGTGGGAGTGATTTTGAAAAATGAGACGAAAGTGGATCGGAACGATCTAGCTGGCAGTGGTGGATCGAACGGAAGTGTGCCCGCTGGCAGTGGTAAGAGGAAACAATGAGGAATGTATATAACATACTGAACGGTAAACGCTCATGCGAACTCTGGTGTCTATGAAATTTAGGAAATATCGCTGACCCAATTGTAGATTTCCGACGAAAGACTCAGCATTTGCTCTTTGTTATTCTTGTATTTATATTAGTGTCATTCGGTACTGTCTTTGACCGTCTTAGTAGAGCAAACGTGTATGTCAGCGACGGAATATCCCAGGTATTAAAAGCTTTCATAGTATTCCAACAGAACTGTTTGGATATCAGTATTTTTTGGTAAGTTCCCATTACACTCTCCTTTATACTTTTGCTGTGGAATGCTTCGAGCATACAATAGGATAGAGAGTGCGCCCGCTATGCTTCTACCGGCCGACCGTGGTGTAATGTTTTAAAAATTAAATAGATATCTCTAAGAAGATATACTCCGGGAGGGCACCATTTCATAGGTTATACACTATGAAAAATATTTTAATATGCTGCACGAGAATACTCTTATCCCCAGGCGTGACGTGTCTCCGTCACCAACCAGGACACTACAGTAAACAAGGTAGATTAATGTACGCAGTAACATAACCACAATTCATCGAAATGCCACTTACTATTTTGTAGTACCAAGGGATGTAAATATAAATTGTATCAATAGTGCCGTCACAACAAGATACAATTTCCAGTTTCATACCATCATTCAAATACTCATTTTATTCTGGTTTCCCTTCTTAGAACAATTTATTTTAGAAACTATCGTCATATAACCATTACGATGCAAAAAAGTCCTCTCGGCACGCCGGAAGGCGGAGGTAGATTTCACCGGACAAACTTGGGGATAGTCGAAAATAGGCAGAATATGCAGGTTTTCGTAGAAGGATCAGACCACATTTATTGCGTGAAAGTATTTTAAAATTGGAGATTAATTAACTTTGTTTTTCGTCATTTTATGCATATTTTAAACATTCTATTGTCTTATGATGACGGTAACCTTCTTGTCATTTGGAGTCCATTTTTATACTTGTGGTCACACTGTCCTTATGCAAAGTTTCGACACTGATGTGTAACTATGTAACGGTCTGTTACTTCTTCACGCATAATTATATCTCCCGCAGAGATGTTGGTTGGTTCCTCAGTTTAGGGGCTGCGACAACGTGGTCATGTAACCCCATGTACTTTGGGTGAGTGTAGAATCTGTCTGATAAACGGTGTGAATTGTGATAGCTGTATTAGTATGTAATTCAGGTAAGGAATGCAGACGCTCAATTTCAAGCAGTAGTTCCTAATGTTGCTACCAGATACTACCGTCAACGACACCTAGCTGTGAACTTGGCTACTAGATGCCACCGCAATCAGCAACTCGCAACGAACGTTGGAACTTCCCCTCCAAAGGAAAGCATACTGAGGGATTTTTAGCGCTCTTAGAAAATCTGACGACTTTGGCCGGCTTTGAACCCGCGACCTTGGGCATAGGAGTTCAGCATGCTACCAGTTAAGTCACCGAAGCCGCATCACACTTAGTCAGATGGAAATCTGAATCTGATCTCGCGCAAGTGCGTTGTCATGGCAACGTCTGATGGCTCATCCCTCATCAATTTAGTGTTGTTGCCATGTCAACCACTGATAGCTCTTGGCATTTTCTTACAATTCCGAAATCATTTTTCTCATCCCTTGGCGTAATGGTGGCTCATATCAAAAATTCTTTCAGACAAAAGTTTTAGGTAATTATTAGGGGAATATTGTCCATTTTGTACGGTTTTGATATTGTGCCTATTAACAGAGATATGATTAATGTTTCCCGAAAAAAACACTTTTTCCCACCCCTTTGGTCAATGGTTGGTGCTATCAAAAAAACGTTTCAAACATAAATTTCTGAGCTTTATCCGACACATAGTATGAACTTTGAACGGATTCGATATTTCACATATTAAGAGAGTTATAGCAATATTTAATTTTTCGAAAAAAAAAAGTCCCCCATTTTAATCCCCTTCGACCGATTTAGCCCAGTAACGAACTCGACCGAGATTTTATGGGTATACATATTCGGTAAAAAATTCAAAGTGATTGGTGCAAAATTACGGCAGTTATCGTGTCCACAAGAAACTGATATACATATATATACATATATTACATAAATTATATATAAACTTTTGAACTAACGGTGGTTTTGGGGTCTGGGGGATGTGAAACGCGAAGATATGTCGAAATTTTCCGGAAATCGAAACATGGTACCCATTGCAATAGTTAGCTTTCTAATGAAATCTACCTAAAATACTGCCGTCAACGACACCTAGCTGTGAACTTGGCTACTAGATGCCACCTCAATCAGTAACTCGCAACGAACGTTGGAACTTCCCCTCCGAAGGAAAGCAAACTCAGGTTTTTTAGCGCTCTTAGTAAATCCGACGACTTCAGCCGGGTTTGAACCCGCGACCTTGGGCATAGAAGTTCAGCATGCTACCAGTTCCGATACCGAAGTCGCTTCCCACTGACATATGAAAACTGAATGTGATCTCGTGCAGTGGCGTTGTCATAGCAACTGCTGATGGTCATCCCTTATCAATTAAAAGTAAAGTTGTCATGGCAACCTCTCTTGGCACTTGGCATTTTCTTATAATTTAAATCATTTTGTTCACCCCGTGGCGTAATGGTGGGTCATATCAAAAATTCTTTCAGACAAAAGTTTTAGGTAATTATTGGAGGAATATTGTCCATTTTGTGCGGTTTTGATATTGTGCCTATTAACAGAGATATGATTAATGTTTCCCGAAAAACCCACTTTTTCCCACCCCTTTGGTCAATGGTTGGTGCTATCAAAAAACTTATTTGACATAAATTTTTGGCACTTATCCGACACATATTATGAACTTTGAAGGGATTCGATACTTCATGTACACACATCAAAAAAAAGTTTTGCATCACCTTGGTTCCCAGATCTCCGGCATATAGACGTTGACTGTGTATATTGTATCCAAGATACAGTCCCTTTGACTGTTCATAGATGTCACTAAAACTGCTCAAAGATGTAAACAACCATGCATGAGCAGGGCCTATTAGACGGAGGGGGTACGACAGCCGATCAGTTCCAGTCATTCCACCAGGACGAAGGTACGCTGCTCATGTTGTCTGCAGTTCTACCATGCCTAGAAGGTCAATACCGCAGTTCGATCGCGTCCGCATTGTTACTTTGTGTCAAGAAGGGCTCTCAACAAGGGAAGTTTCCAGGCGTCTCAGAGTGAACCAAAGCGATGTTGTTCGGACATGGAGGAGGTACAGAGATACAGGAACTGTCGATGACAGGCCTCGCTCAGGCCGCCCAAGGGCTACTACTGTAGTGGATGACCGCTACTTACGGATTGCCGCTCGGAGGAACCCTGACAGCAATGCCACCATGTTGAATAATGCGTTTCGTTCAGCCACAGGACGTCGTGTTTCAACTCAAACTGTGCGCAATAGGCTGCATGATGCGCAACTTCACTCCCGACGTCCATGGCGAGGTCCAGCTTTGCAACCCCGACACCATGCAGCGCGGTACAGATGGGCCCAACAACATGCTGAATGGACCCCACGGAATTGGCATCACGTTCTCTTCACCGATGAGTGTCGCATATGCCTTCAACCAGACAATCGTCGGAGACGTGTTTGGAGGCACCCTGGTCAGGCTGAACGTCTTAGACACACTGTCCAGCGAGTGCAGCAAGGTGGTGGTTCCCTGATGTTTTGGGGTGGCATTATGTGGGGCCGACGTACACCACTGGTGGTCATGGAAGGCTCCGAAACGGCTTTACGATACCTGAATGACATCCTCCGACCCATAGTGCAACCATATCGGCAGAATATTGGAGAGGCATTTGTCTTCATGGACGACAATTCTCGACCTCATCGTGCACATCTTGTGAATGCGTTCCTTCAAGATAACGACATCGCTCGACTACAGTGGCCAGCATGTTCGCCAGACATGAACCCTATCGAACATGCCTGGGATATGTTGAAAAGGGCTGTTTATGGACGTCTTGACCCACCAACCACTCTGAGAGATTTACGCCGAATTGTCGTTGAGGAGTGGGACAATTTGGACCAACAGTGTCTTGATGAACTTGTGGATAGTATGCCACGGCGAATACAGGCATGCATCAATGCAAGAGGACGTACTACTGGGTATTAGAGGTAGTGGTGTGTACTGCAATCTGGACCACAAATGCTGAAAGTCTAGCTGTATGATGGTACAACATGCAATGTGTGGGTCTCATGAGCAATAAAACGAGCTGAAATGTTGTTTGTGTTGATCTCTATTCCCTTTGTATTTAACGGTTCCGGAACTCTTGGAACCGAGGTGATGCAAAACTTTTTTTTGATGTGTGTATTAAGAGAGTTATAGCGATATTTCACTTTTTTGAAAAAAAAGCCCCCCATTTTTACCCCCTTTGACCGGTTTTGCCCATTAACGAACTCGACCGAGATTTTATAGGGATATGTAAAAAATTCAAAGTGACTGGTGCAAAATTACGGCAGTTATCGTGTCCACAAGTAACTGATATATATATAGATAGATAGATAGATACATATATACATAAATTATATATAAACTTTTGAACTGACGGTGGTTTTGGGGTCTGGGGGATGTGAAACGCGAAGATATGTCGAAATTTTCCGGAAGTCGAAACATGGGACCCATTGCAATAGTTAGCTTTCTAAAGAAATCTACCTAAAAAGAAGACAGAATGATTCAATCCATAACTTCCTTTACGTTTATCTTTCATATAATATCTTTCATACAATAGCTTTCTTTTATCATCGCCAATAACCTCCAACCTCCCCTCTTTTTTGTTTAACTCTCATTGTCCCTCTCTATCTCTGGATTTTTGTAGAGTAAGCATTCCTATTCCACTAGTTCAACTTACAACCACACAAGCGCTCCAACCTGCGCTAACCATTTTGCTTCCAAAAACTAGCAATCTAGTTCAACCTTTCACCACAATCGCAAAGAATATAAAGCTAACCAAATACAGATATATCACTGCCTGCACGATTTCAGTAAATATAACATTTCAGTGGGGCCAAAATAAAATCAGCTGATGTTGGGCAAAACAAAGTTGTCTCCCATAAGAATAGCATTATGAAGTGACTTTAAATCACGCTTCAAGCATATTCCTTGTGATTAACCGACTATTTCTGTTGAAGGTGGCATTAAATACAATTCCTTCTGAATATTGCTGTTTTTTTGGATGAAAAGTGTGAAGTATATGCGATATTTTGGTGAGTTGACATATCAGTGTTGGAATGCATAACATGGTGACGTGTGTACATGGTTAGGAAATTAAGACGGTGGATACAATGTTTTACGTGTAATATTCAACCGTAATAAACTCGACAAAGCATAGGCCTACTAGTAACATGTATGACTCTATTATGCTGGTTATGCTTTATAAATCAAGAATGTTGGCCGATAATCACCCGATCGGATCCATTAATTTAATTATAACTATCATCAATGAACATTTCAAACCTTTGTGGCCTGCCCTAAGAACCACCAGTACACTTACGTTATAAATTTCACAGGCCTGCACAGTTGGTTTATACAGTATTACAGTTATGGATGATCATGATGATTGTTTTAAGAGGCCTAACATATACAAAAAAAATCCTCTCGGCACGCCGGAAGGCGGAGGTAGATTTCACCGGGCAAACTAGGGGATTGGCTATAATAGGCAAAATATGCAGGTTTTCGTAGGAGGATCAGACCTCATTGATTGCAAGAAAGTATTTTACATTTGGAGGTTAAAAATCAACTTATTTTTCGTTTTTGTATGCATATTTTTTTCATTTTATTGTCTTATGGGGATGGTAACCTTCTTGTCATTCGGGGTTCATTTTTATACTTCTGATCACACTGTCCTTATGCAAGGTTTGGAACTGATGTGTAACTATCAGACAGTCTGTTGCTTCTTCTCGCAAAATTTTATCTCCCGCAGAGATTTTTGTTGGTTCCTCAGTTTAGGGGCTGCGACAACGTGGTCATGTAACCCCGGGTGTGTAGAATCTGATAAACGGTGTTAATTGTGATGACTGTTTTAGTCTGTAATTCAGGTAAGGTCTGCAGACGGTCAATTTTAAGTAGTAGTTCCTAATTTTGTACCATATCCTAACGTGAACGACACCTAGCTGTGAACTTGGCTACTAGATGCCACCGCAACCAGCAACTTGCAACGAACGTTGGAACTTCTCCTCCAAAGGAAAGCATGCTGAGGGTTTTTTAGCGCTCTTAGAAAACCCGACGACTTTGGCCGGCTTTGAACCAGCGACCTTGGGCATATAAGTTCAGCATGCTACCAGTTAGCCGCTTCCCACAGTCAGATGGAAAAATGAATGTGATCTCGTGCAATGGCGTTGTCTTGGCAACCTCTGATAGCTCATCCCTCATCAATTTAGAAGCGTTGTCACGGTAACCTCTGATGGCACTTGGCATGTTCTTTAATTCCGAAATCATTTTTCTCTTCCCTTGGCGTAATGGTAGGTCAGATCAAAAATTCTTTCAGACAAAGTTTTAGGTAATTATTAGGGGAATATTTTCCATTATGTACGGGTTTGATATTGTGCCTATTAAGAGAGATATGATTAATGTTTCCCGAAAAAAACACTTTTTTCCACCCCTTTGGTCAATGGTTGGTGCTATCAAAAAACCTATTTGACATAAATTTTTGGCACTTATCCGACAAATATTATGAACTTTGAATTGATTCGATATTTCACGTATTAAGAGAGTTATAGCGACATTTCACTTTTTCGAAAAAAAGCCCCCCCCCATTCCCCCCCCCCCTTTAACCGATTTTGCCCATTAACGAACTCGACCAATTTTTTAAGGGGTTACATATTATGTAAAACATTAAAGTGATTGGTGCAAAATTACGGCAGTTATCGTGTCCACAAGAAACTGATATATTGTGCCCAACTCTAGGAATGGGTATTCCAAGATTCAGACACCTAGATATCAAGGGAAAGGCTACAGCCACTTTTGAAAGTTGAGATATTTGAATATCGCGCTACATTGCTTCTCGAAGCAATTGGAAAGAATATACCGATACTTGCATGTCAAGTGACGTAGCGAGTAATAGCAGAGGTCGAGGCTATTTATTGATTAAATAGTTAGCCATGGAGTAGAGACTTGAGACTTGGATCAGATTACTGGCACGGCCAAATGAAAGAGAATGCAATTAGTATCAAGTAAATCGGACCAGGGATACCAGAGATATGAGGATTTCCAGATATCAGCTGATGACGCGTGACCCTGGCAGTTTTGAATAAAAGCCGGCCGGCCGAGGTATCTGTAGCTCATTCCAACACAAGCACTTGCCGAGCAAGGTGCTACTACGCTGAGCCAAGGCACATGGTTGCCGGATCTACGCAGAAGTGATTTTCAAAGTTGTGATAGTCACAAAAGTGATGCGCTACGAAGTGGAACTTAATAAGTTTCCGGCGAGGAGAATCACTGAGGTGATTGAATTTTTTTTTCTACAGACATTAGTGGAAATATTTATGTTTCTACATGGACATATGCTAGACTTTGTCTAGAATTAGTACTTTGTCACAGTCCAGTAATAACCTAATACTTGGATGTTTTAAGTCCATTTCAGTCAGTTTTCATATTGGTAACTTGTTAACCACTTCGATCTATCAGTACACTGAAGACCAGTCTATCACGGTGGTGTTCATTAGTCTACGCAAGGGA
Source organism: Meconema thalassinum (assembly GCA_946902985.2). Lineage (NCBI taxonomy): Eukaryota > Metazoa > Arthropoda > Insecta > Orthoptera > Tettigoniidae > Meconema > Meconema thalassinum. Next base: position 615,790,448 of record OX336390.1, read on the forward strand.
AACTACAGGTTGCTTAGCGCATGGTAGATGGTGTTAAACCATGCCCAGGGAACGATCTTCAGTACAGCCGTTGATTGGTTAGACTGTCAGTGTCTTCTTGTATTGATAAGATTACCGTGAGTTATGTTACAACTGACATATCTAAGAATAGATCACTTAGATCTGACCCCATTTAAACAAACTGTTATGGCTTTGATAGAAGCCCATATTATAATGGAACAACAGTTAATTCAAACGTCAAGAGATACTACCACTATGTCTGACTAGACGGATTGTGGGTATATAATGGCGGCCGATACAAGGATTATACGTGCTTGTCCGATAGGGCATGTCTATGGATAAATCTGGTATAGACCAGGTTCACTACGCTTCAAGACCATCAAGAAATGTAAGCCACATTTGAATTATATTATGCCTAGCTAATTGGAACAAACTATTTTTCTGCAGATGACCAACACATTTATTTTTCTTCGTATTTAAATCTTGCAATGATTTACGCAAGACATATTAGAGTTATTCTGAGTATTTTCAGCACTCAGAACAGTTTAGGATCGATGACCGAGCATTTCGAGCATTTATTTGAATATTTCATATTTTTGGGAAATCACGGTAATCAGCCGATGTAACTGTAAAAGTTAATAATTATTTTTGTTGACGAATGGATATTTTTTCCATATTCGAAGGTTCGAACATGTGGATTCTCACATAATGAGATGATAATTAAACATATTTAAAATAATATAACTAATAATAATAATAATAATAATAATATTTATAATTTTTCTAAATAATTCTTGGATATTATATTTTATAATAATCATATGTATTGAGAAAGAGCCTATGAAGTAGTTTAATCATTTCTAGTTTGGAACAGGAGATTTTCCGAAGGAGAGTGGTTAGCGCAAGCCCGCATTCAACCAACATGTCAGTTCTGGTTGAACAATTGATATTTGCATTGAGCAAAGTATATTTTTCAGATAACACGGAGAGGCATGAAACGGGAAGCAAATGATATTTGTATCAAATAGGATATTCTTGTATTTATATAAAATCATGGCGTAAATACACTCGAAAGTGAAATAAAGATTTTCATAAGTATGGTAAATTCACGGGTTGAACTGAATGGTAAAATAAAATAAACTTGTAAGTTTATTAATCTTCCAGTGTTGATAACAAGCAGAGGCTTGATTTATTGTATAAATTTTGGGAAGAAAATTTATGTGTGTGGAGTAGTTGAAATGCCATTCCCAGGTGCGCATGTTTAAGTCGCAGGAATGAGGAGGTTTTTTCGAGCATCAATCAAATAGCAGGTTCGATGGCTCAGGTTTATAGAAGTATTGGAACTACACATTTCGTCGTATGAATAACCCGAAGGTTATTTCTTAGAAACCATCAGTTCTTATTTCAACCTTGTTTACGAATTCCATTTAAGACTTTGATTTTGCTAGAACCCGGATTTGTCATGATAGTAGTTTATTCTTCTTCAGAGGAAGACCTTTACCGTTGTTGTTGTAATATTGTGTTCTTACACAAATAATCGAATGGGCCACTGCCAATTAAAAATAATTCTTTAACCACGAATAATTTGAAGGATATTTTCAATCCTAGTGCCATGAACTAAATGAATTTATTATGAAGCTACAATTCTTATTTCCGCATTCTGTCGAAGAATTGCAAGTTGTGAAAATTGCTAAAATGGCCATGAATATAAATATTTTTCATAATAATGATTCCAAGTGGAAAATCAAATAGTTGAATGGTTCAACCATTTATTGATCAAGTTGATGATTCAGAAATCATATATTTTGTGAGGAACTTGAAGTTCATAATCGAGTCACTTCTCGAATGTTTATTGTCAGAAGAACAATTAATTTTTTGTTGTGCTTCGCACAAGTTCTTCGATGCTATGCTCAAGGTCAAATACTTTTCAGATGTTATTAATATGTGTAAATAATTTGTGTTGCTTCAATGATAACAATATTTTTTGACAATATTTTTGAAACTGGAAAAATAAGTGAAAGATAAAAATTCTATGAACATTTATTCTACGAGTGTTAATATTATGTAAAAATTCAAACAGTGAACTACGATATTTCCAGTAGAGACAATTAAATTTGAACAGGATTTAATCATAAATAATTTTGGAACGCAGTCTACAGGACTATTAATCAGACTTGTGTTTCCAAAAAAAAATTGTCAAATGTGTTTGGAAAATTTCTGTATATTGTGTAAATAGGAGTGTGGGTCGCCACACGTGAGCGATGCTGCTTTGGGCATTTTTGCAGTTAAGTTTAAATTCAAAATAAACTGAGATAATTTTACAGGATGTGTTATACCCAATTGAATATCCTTCTATCCTTATTGTTGCAGCCAAAAATCAGTAAAGCATTTTTTTTCATTTGATGTCGTTTTTGCGATTTGCTTTAACCCATCTGGCGCTCCGGGATATTTTGACTCTCGTGCTGACTGATTATTGGTAAAATGCATATGTGGTCGTGCGGACTCCGGTCTAAACGGGCACATAAAATAAGATAGAGAGAGAAATGGCTTCGAACGTGGGTCTCGATTTAGACATGGTCAATCGCATGCCGATTTAAATTGTGATAATTTTTATAGAAATATTTTGGGAGTTGAGAGATGTCTGGTTTGGATGAATAAATTAGTAGGAAACCCAATTAGTGGGGTAAATTAAAAATTTAACTGGATTAATAATTAGAATGGGTTTGATTATTTTTGATAATGGCTTAACCATTAGGGCGTCAAGTAAATTCAGTAGTAAACGTTCGATGACTGGACATACACATTATTAGAATCCAGGTGGAGGATATTTGAGAACTTGCATATTTTTCTTGTGATATTGTGGTAAATGTAATTCGTAAAAGTAGAGAATTTTATTTTTCCATCACGTCGACATTAGGACAAATCTCATTTTATTAGAGTGTTCCAATTAGCTATTCATATTTCTTGTTCTAGTTATAAGCTTGTGTTTGCCAATATTGTATACCCCTAAGCTTTGAATAATAATTGAAATTATGGAAGAAATGATGAGGATGATGAGGAGTTTGGAAGAGAGTTCCAAAGAAGCTGGACTGCGTGTAGCAGCCATTATGAAAGAAAATACTGAGGCTTTGGAAAGGAAACTTAAAGAAAATTCTGATAAACTTAAAGAAAGTTTAAACGATAAACTTAAAGAAAATTCTGATTCTTTAGAAAATAAACTTAAAGAAAATTCTGATTCTTTAGAAAATAAACTTAAAGAAAGTTTAAATGATAAACTTAAAGAAAGTTCTGATTCTTTAAAAGATAATTTGAAAGAAAATTTAAATAGTAAATTTAATTCTATGGAAAGTAAATTCAAAGAGAATTCTGAAATTTTGAAAATGACACTTGAAAGTAAGATGAATAAATTATGCGAAAAAACACATGAGCTCGAAACTTCATTAGTTACTAACGCAAGTTTAATGGACGATATATTTCGCGATGCCGATCTTAGATCCCAAAGCTTAGCTGATAGGATAGAACATGGTCTTAGGAAAGTTGGTGAAGACATGATCAACCTAGAAGTCAGAGTGAAGAAGGAGAGTAATGAGATGGGAATTCTAGTTGTTCAACGGTTGATAGAACAATTCAAAGAACTTGTAATGGGAGAAATAAGAGAAGGTGTGATTAATGAATTGCAAACTGAAATTAAAACCACAGTTGTCAATGAAATTAAAGACACACTCAAGCTGGAGAATCAAGAGGGAATCAAGGAGATTAGGGAATCTTTGTCATCCCATATTCAAGTAATTGCCAAAGATATCCAAGCAACTCAGAAGGACATCTCAGATATGACAGGGTCATTGAAAAGTCATGAGGCTGTTATGAACCAGATATCCATTGATGTTAAGGAGAATTGTAAAGAACCTGAAGCAATTAAGAAAATGGCAGAAGAAAACCAGAAGGAACTTGAGGCTATGAAAACTCAAATCAAGGACGAGAAACAGTCTGACCATCTGTTGAAAATGCCAAGTGTAAGGGGAAAGGAACAGATACATATAAATCTAGGAGCAACTAGAGAAACTGATAGTCAAAGACAGGATGAGGTCAGGACAGTATTTCAATCCAACCCCATAACTGTATTCAAGAATGTAGAAGATAAGCATTCTAAATTTTCAGGGCGAGATTCTGTGACACCCGTGGAATTTTTGAGAGAAGCAGGGGATTACCTGAAAGATTCCAAGATCCCTAAAGAAAGACAGATCCGAGTGATAGGGAAATTTTTGGAAGGTCCTGCACTTCTTTGGTTTAGAGCCTTTAGATCCACTCTAACCACTTTTGAGGAGTTTTTTCGTGGGCTATTGAAAAAGTTTTGGTCCCCGGAAACCCAACAGCAAGTCAGAGCAGAGTTATATTCGAAGAGATTCTCGACGTCACAACCTACTCGATACTCAACGTACTTTTCTGGGCAGCTTTCTAAACTTCAACATTTAGATCCGCCGATGCCAGATAACGAATTGATTACTGCATTGATACGTCAGTTTCCAGCAGACGTCCAAAGGACTTTGATCGCTGCTGATATCTATAATATGGAGCAATTTGACGAAGTATTACAGAAGCTGGATCATACGAACGCTCAATTCTTCCATCAGAAGGGAGGAAAGAATAACAACGCTGTGTACGCTGTTATGGCTGATAATTATTCTCAAACACCTCGAAAGCGAGAGGGGCGAGAAGAGAAAACGCCGAGGGAAGGTCCCAATAAGAGAGGATGGAATCAGTACATTAACAGATACAGTTACAAGCCTTATGCGAGACCGGATGGTGGAAATCGATACAATACTCGATGGAGAAGGCCACGGGATAATCAAGGAAGGTACCAGGAAAGAAGATACTATGGTCGAAACAACTACAATAACAGAGGGAATGTGGATACTCGTCAGTCCAATGAAGAGTTCAACAAGGAGACGAGGAAAAACTTGGAAGCAAGACACCAAGATAACTTGCAATTTTTGGAGCAGAGGCCCAATGAACCAGGTCCATCGGGAACACAACAATCCCGGGGGAATGGTAACGAAAAAAAAATAATTCGAATTCACAGTAGAAGATAGAATTTTGAACACTTTCACTTCCAGAATTATTAAATGGCAAGCAGAGGATGATGACTTAATTCAACAGAATGACGAACGGAAAGAAATGGGTACAAGAATTAGAATGCCAATCATATCATGCGAAGTATTCGGTATGCCTGTCGATACTTTGATTGATACTGGGGCTATGCTTTGTCTTGTGAGTGAGAAGCTTTATATTCTGCGGAAGCTCAAAGAGAATTTAGAGGAAATTCCAGTATCAGGAATTAAGATACAAGGAATAATACCCAACAAAATATCTCTGTGTAAAACACAATTATATTTATGTATTACGATTGGAGGACATGATTTTCGACATGTGTTTGTAGTAATGAAGGACATGGCTTTTGACATGATATTGGGAGCAGATTTCATTCAGAAATATCTAGCAGTGATAGACATGAAGACAGAGACGATCAAATTCAAGAATACCGAAGAGATTAACTTCGAGGGAAAAGAAGAGGAAGACATCGAGGGAGATGCTCAATGGTCTCTGATTTTTCATGAAGCTGAAGGAAGAGAAGTCTATACTGAGAAGGAGTCCCCAGAGCTAGGGAAAATTTTGGAAGAGTATCACGATATTTTTGATATTAAGCCTGGTGAAATTAAAGATTTTGAACAGTGTGGAAGTAAACAACAATGGAAGCTATGAAGTCGCCCATACACGAACTGGTAACATCGTGGGAACTTATAATGCATCGAATTTGAAGATTTATTATTCAAGAACCAGATAATTTAATGTGTAGATAGGAAAAATAAAAATTTTTCAATTTTTATTTTTTGCTAGGTGTGGGGTGAATGTGCCCAACTCTAGGAATGGGTATTCCAAGATTCAGACACCTAGATATCAAGGGAAAGGCTACAGCCGCTTTTGAAAGTTGAGATATTTGAATATCGCGCTACATTGCTTCTCGAAGCAATTGGAAAGAATATACCGATACTTGCATGTCAAGTGACGTAGCGAGTAATAGCAGAGGTCGAGGCTATTTATTGATTAAATAGTTAGCCATGGAGTAGAGACTTGAGACTTGGATCAGATTACTGGCACGGCCAAATGAAAGAGAATGCAATTAGTATCAAGTAAATCGGACCAGGGATACCAGAGATATGAGGATTTCCAGATATCAGCTGATGACGCGTGACCCTGGCAGTTTTGAATAAAAGCCGGCCGGCCGAGGTATCTGTAGCTCATTCCAACACAAGCACTTGCCGAGCAAGGTGCTACTACGCTGAGCCAAGGCACATGGTTGCCGGATCTACGCAGAAGTGATTTTCAAAGTTGTGATAGTCACAAAAGTGCTGCGCTACGAAGTGGAACTTAGTAAGTTTCCGGCGAGGAGAATCACTGAGGTGATTGAATTTTTTTTTTCTACAGACATTAGTGGAAATATTTATGTTTCTACATGGACATATGCTAGACTTTGTCTAGAATTAGTACTTTGTCACAGTCCAGTAATAACCTAATACTTGGATGTTTAAGTCCATTTCAGTCAGTTTTCATATTGGTAACTTGTTAACCACTTCGATCTATCAGTACACTGAAGACCAGTCTATCACGGTGGTGTTCATTAGTCTACGCAAGGGAAACTACAGGTTGCTTAGCGCATGGTAGATGGTGTTAAACCATGCCCAGGGAACGATCTTCAGAACAGCCGTTGATTGGTTAGACTGTCAGTGTCTTCTTGTATTGATAAGATTACCGTGAGTTATGTTACAACTGACATATCTAAGAATAGATCACTTAGATCTGACCCCATTTAAACAAACTGTTATGGCTTTGATAGAAGCCCATATTATAATGGAACAACAGTTAATTCAAACGTCAAGAGATACTACCACTATGTCTGACTAGACGGATTGTGGGTATATAATGGCGGCCGATACAAGGATTATACGTGCTTGTCCGATAGGGCATGTCTATGGATAAATCTGGTATAGACCAGGTTCACTACGCTTCAAGACCATCAAGAAATGTAAGCCACATTTGAATTATATTATGCCTAGCTAATTGGAACAAACTATTTTTCTGCAGATGACCAACACATTTATTTTTCTTCGTATTTAAATCTTGCAATGATTTACGCAAGACATATTAGAGTTATTCTGAGTATTTTCAGCACTCAGAACAGTTTAGGATCGATGACCGAGCATTTCGAGCATTTATTTGAATATTTCATATTTTTGGGAAATCACGGTAATCAGCCGATGTAACTGTAAAAGTTAATAATTATTTTTGTTGACGAATGGATATTTTTTCCATATTCGAAGGTTCGAACATGTGGATTCTCACATAATGAGATGATAATTAAACATATTTAAAATAATATAACTAATAATAATAATAATAATAATAATTTTTATAATTTTTATTTATTTATTTATTTTATGTCTTCGGTAGTGGCGAAGTTAGGGCTCATGGCCCTCTCTTACACTTAACCACGAAATATGGTACCAGTACATAGCTTATGACAATTTCGAAAATACAAAAAACGTTATGATCATAATAAATTAATTATGCTAATACTAATATTAGTAAAAAAAAGGCACATGAATAATGATAGTAATAATTATAACAATACAAATAATAATAATAATCACAATGTCATAGACCTTTCTATAATATACTAGATATAATCCTAGCTCAGTCATACGTCCTATCATCCATCACCATTCATACGGGGCAATCAGCAGTATTCAACAGGTAATCTCGGCATGCGGCCTTAAATTTATTTATTGTTGTGGAATTTCTGATATCGGGAGGAGTTGAATTCCATAGTCGAGACCCAGCTACAACAAAAGAGCGGTTAAACATGGATGAGTGGTTGATGGGGATGGCGAGGGATGAGCCAGATCGAGTGCTTCGATTATGATATGAGGACAAGTAACTAAATTTTCATGACATGTACGTGGGGGTGTTTTCATGCAGAAATCAATAGATGGATGTCAACAAGTGAAATTTACGGCGTTCATCAGGTTTAAGCCATGAAAGAGCACGGTAGCTTGGGGTTATGTGGGCATCGTATCTTAGATTGAAAGCGAACCGAAGACAAGAGTTCAATGCTTGTTGGAGTTTCATTGTTTGTCCATGAGTCGCGTCAACGAGAACGATGTCACAGTAGTCTAGAATTGGTAGTATTAGTGTCTGGATGAGTTTAATCTTAATGTCTAGTGGTAAAATATACTTATGGCGCACGAGTGGGTGAAGGGATGCGTATATCTTTTTACGTGTATTTCTTATATGTGGTGACCAGTCAAGAGTTTCAGTTAAGGTTAACCCAAGGTTCCTTACTTCTTTACTAAATGGGATGGTGATTGAATTCAGTGTTACTGGAGGCACAACGTAGTTGTTTTTTAATGAGTTTAGTAACTTATGAGAGCCGATGATGATAGTTTGGGTTTTCTTAGGATTGAGCAGGAGAGAGTTGTCATCGGCGTATACACTAAGTTGATGGATATCAGTGTTTATATCCCTTATTGCATTTGATATATTGTTGATACTAGTGTGGCAATATATTTGGAGATCATCTGCATAAAGATGATATTTATTATAATTAATTGTGGAGGAGATATCGTTGATATAGAGCACGAAAAGTAGGGGCCCAAGGACCGAACCTTGGGGGGTTCCTGCCTTTTTCTGACGCCACTGTGAGGTGGTGTCCTGTGCAATCACACGCTGATTTCGACCCGTTAGGTAAGCAGAGAAAAAATTTATGGCTTCGGAGCCAAGAAGGGATTTTAGCTTCTTCAATAGGGTCGGTATATCTATGGTGTCAAATGCTCTGCTGAAATCGAGGAGTGTGAGTATTGTTACTTGTCTTTGGTCAATTGCTTGTCTGATGTCATCAGTCACCTTAAGTAAGGCAGTAGCTGTGCTGTGGCCCTTCTTGAAACCAGACTGGAGTGGATCAAGTAGAGAGTGAGTGTTCAAATATTCCAGTAATTGAGTTTGTACTAACCGTTCCAGTACTTTGGAGAGAGCAGGGAGAATAGATACAGGGCGGTAGTCGGACGGTAACAGTGGGCAAGGTATCTTAGATATCTTGGATATTATATTTTATAATAATCATATGTATTGAGAAAGAGCCTATGAAGTAGTTTAATCATTTCTAGTTTGGAACAGGAGATTTTCCGAAGGAGAGTGGTTAGCGCATGCCCGCATTCAACCAACATGTCAGTTCTGGTTGAACAATTGATATTTGCATTGGGCAAAGTATATTTTTCAGATAACACGGAGAGGCATGAAACGGGAAGCAAATGATATTTGTATGAAATAGGATATTCTTGTATTTATATAAAATCATGACGTAAATACACTCGAAAGTGAAATAAAGATTTTCATAAGTATGGTAAATTCACGGGTTGAACTGAATGGTAAAATAAAATAAACTTGTAAGTTTATTAATCTTCCAGTGTTGATAACAAGCAGAGGCTTGATTTATTGTATACATTTTGGGAAGAAAATTTATGTGTGTGGAGTAGTTGAAATGCCATTCCCAGGTGCGCATGTTTAAGTCGCAGGAATGAGGAGGTTTTTTCGAGCATCAATCAAATAGCAGGTTCGATGGCTCAGGTTTGTAGAAGTATTGGAACTACACATTTCGTCGTATGAATAACCCGAAGGTTATTTCTTAGAAACCATCAGTTCTTATTTCAACCTTGTTTACGAATTCCATTTAAGACTTTGATTTTGCTAGAACCCGGATTTGTCATGATAGTAGTTTATTCTTCTTCAGAGGAAGACCTTTACCGTTGTTGTTGTAATATTGTGTTCTTACACAAATAATCGAATGGGCCACTGCCAATTAAAAATAATTCTTTAACCACGAATAATTTGAAGGATATTTTCAATCCTAGTGCCATGAACTAAATGAATTTATTATGAAGCTACAATTCTTATTTCCGCATTCTGTCGAAGAATTGCAAGTTGTGAAAATTGCTAAAATGGCCATGAATATAAATATTTTTCATAATAATGATTCCAAGTGGAAAATCAAATAGTTGAATGGTTCAACCATTTATTGATCAAGTTGATGATTCAGAAATCATATATTTTGTGAGGAACTTGAAGTTCATAATCGAGTCACTTCTCGAATGTTTATTGTTAGAAGAACAATTAATTTTTTTGTTGTGCTTCGCACAAGTTCTTCGATGCTATGCTCAAGGTCAAATACTTTTCAGATGTTATTAATATGTGTAAATAATTTGTGTTGCTTCAATGATAACAATATTTTTCGACAATATTTTTGAAACTGGAAAAATAAGTGAAAGTTAAAAATTCTTTGAACATTTATTCTACGAGTGTTAATATTATGTAAAAATTCAAACAGTGAACTACGATATTTCCAGTAGAGACAATTAAATTTGAACAGGATTTAATCATAAATAATTTTGGAACGCAGTCTACAGGACTATTAATCAGACTTGTGTTTCCAAAAAAATAATTGTCAAATGTGTTTGGAAAATTTCTGTATATTGTGTAAATAGGAGTGTGGGTCGCCACACGTGAGCGATGCTGCTTTGAGCATTTTTGCAGTCAAGTTTAAATTCAAAATAAACTGAGATAATTTTACAGGATGTGTTATACCCAATTGAATCTCCTTCTATCCTTATTGTTGCATTGAGCCAAAAATCAGTAAAGCATTTTTTTTCATTTGATGTCGTTTTTGCGATTTGCTTTAACCCATCTGGCGCTCCGGGATATTTTGACTCTCGTGCTGACTGATTATTGGTAAAATGCATATGTGGTCGTGCGGACTACGGTCTAAACGGGCACAATATATGCATATATATACACACACATATATATAAACTTTTGAACTGACGGTGGTTTGGGGTCTGGGGGATGTGAAACGCGAAGATATGTCGAAATTTTCCGGAAGTCGAAACATGGCACCCTTTGCAATAGTTAGCTTTCTGATGAAATCTACCTAAAATAGGCTACATAATTTAAAATACTACCATCAACGACACCTAGCTGTGAACTTGGCCACTAGATGCCACCGGAACCATCAACTCGCAACGAACGTTGGAACTTCCCCTCCGAAGGAAAGCATACTCAGGGTTTTTTGGCGCTCTTAGTAAATCCGACGACTTCAGCCGGGTTTGAACCCGCGACCTTGGGCATAGAAGTTCAGCATGCTACCAGTTCCGATACCGAAGTCGCTTCCCACAGACATATGAAAACAGAATGTGATCTCGTGCAGTGGCGTTGTCATAGCAACTGCTGATGGCTCAACCCGTATCAATTAAAAGTAAAGTTGTCATGGCAACCACTCTTGGCACTTGGAATGTTCTTATAATTTAAATCATTTTGCTCACTCCGTGGCGTAATGGTGGGTCATATCGAAAATTCTTTCAGACAAAAGTTTTAGGTAATTATTGGAGGAATATTGTCCATTTTGTACGGTTTTGATATTGTGCCTATTAAGAGAGATATGATTAATGTTTCCCGAAAAACCCACTTTTTCCACCCCTTTGGTCAATGGTTGGTGCTATCAAAAAACTTATTTGACATAAATTTTTGGCACTTATCCGACACATATTATGAACTTTGAATGGATTCGATATTTCACGTATTAAGAGAGTTATAGCGAAATTTCACAATTTCGAAAAAAGCCCCCCATTTTCACCCCCTTCGACCGATTTTGCCCATTAACGAACTCGACCGAGATTTTATAGGGATACATGTTATGTAAAAAAAATCAAAGTGATTGGTGCAAAATTACGGCAGTTATCGTGTCCACAAGAAACTGATATTGATATATATATAGTGTGGTCCACCCGCCCCTTATTATTTAGTTTTATGAAACCCAACTAACATCGCATTTCTCCCGATGGTCGATATTGCTCTGCGCTCTGACTGTGTGTCAGCAATGTAGGGTCATGGCTCTAGCAAAGAAAAACCGACCTTAAACTTTTCCCCGCCAAATACTATGGCCCATTCTACTAACATATGACTTACTGTGCCCATTTAGCAAGAAATATGCCAATCACAGTATACCAGCGTAGCTCAATTCGGGATTTCGGGGCAGCGGTAAGTTCCCCCACTCTGTGACTCACATATTTTGGATTAATTAGAGGATACACTTGCAAAATAACAACAAAATCAACTCCTATTTAAACATATTTAATTCATAAAATTAATGGCGCTACAAACATTTAAACAAATTAATTACTGACCCAAATATCAACTGCTTGTTCCAAATGAACAAGGGATCACAAAATAAAATAACAAATATTGAATTCAAAACCTGTGGTTTCCACATAAACCAACAATTCTTACTTAATCCTACTTCCATAAAGCACTAACATTAAGTTTACATAACTCCGAGCTCTTTGGCTCCATGCATTTACATTATTATGGTGTCATTCTTGTACACCTCAAACACTAGCTTTTATATTTTCTTATTCTTTAAAACAAATATATAATTATATTTAAAAATATAGGTTAATTATCTAACTCAATATTTTTGGGCATGTCCACACATTCAGTTGTTATCATCTCTCTTTATTTCACAAACATATTAAGGTAATCAGAAAATCAATTGTGTACTCCAGAGCGTGAAGGTACTTGACACAGTCAAAAAACTATAGTTACTCCCGAACTCAGTTGCCTTCAATCAACTCGTGGAATCCCACGTCCATACATTATTACAATAGGGATTGTTATTTATCTCTTATGTCTTAATAGACCATTATCATATAAGAAACTACGATCTGAACCGGCAAACGAAATATCTATCTTTAAGGACCTCGGTTCAACGCCCGGGTCGTTTACAACTTTAAACACTCCTGGTGTATTCATTTCCCTTTTACAACAGCTTACGAGACGGTCTCGGTTCCATCTCGCTTTAAAAGAGCTAGACTCTACGACAAGGGGTGCGATTTATGACATCTTAGGGTGGCGGAGCCATCCTATCTGACCCAACATTAGTAGTTTATTTTCAAGGCTTTTAAAACAAACCTTTCCATTCTATCCAGTTCTGAGGAGACCGGGCTTTATTGTACCGTAACATTCAAACAACTATTCTTTGGTTCACAGACCATTTTCATATCCTTGGCATTTATTAATTATGAGAGGGTCCTCATTGATTGGGAAGATTAATACACAAACGACGACGGAGAATTTCAGGGGCTTTTATCATAAGAAGATCCTGCATTCGAATCTCTTCAGGTGCCTCGGGAACTAATCCCGTACAGAGGACTTATCCAAATTGCGATTTAGAGTCGGCCGTGGCCCAATGACATACGCTCAATAATACCATATATTAGCTCCCTTTTTAAATACATACACAATGCCTCGTGATACTAATGTCACAAATAGAGGACTTATACAATTATCATTCACTGCAATCAACTACCCTCCATAAGTAATGTACCAAGTATTTAACTACTACGCGTTCCGAGCGTGACACTTTAATATTATATTTGCGCTCATTATGCGCTATGCATTATTTTAAGCCGAAAATGTCTTGCCAAGAACTGATAAAATCTCTTTAGTAACAATTCAATATTATTTTAATTCACATATTAATCTTTCCATGGTCGATAAATCGTTCCCTGTTTTAAAATATTCCATTGAACCTCATTTCTTACACATACGTTAAAGCTTAACGTTCTTATGTTCATGTCAATTTATTTGATTTTTATTTAACATTTCCATATTTAATTATTATTATTATTCTTTATTCTTTATACAAGCTCAAAAGCTATTTCTTTCATATCTCAACTTTACTTTATTTCAATGTCTTTTATGATAATTAATGATATTTCGCTTGCTCTTATGACATTTGTTAAATACATTAACCCTTTATTCACATATTTCCTATACTGGATTTATTCTTTACATAATTATTCATAATTTCTCTATTTATTTTATTATTATTGTTCAGACCGTGTTCTTGATTATTCAGTATTTATTCATTAAAACACATCCCTTTCACTCAAAAACTCTGGTGGGTTTTGTACACAATCAATTTCTGACACCAAAATAAAAATGAATTTTGTACTTACATATTTTCCAGATCATCCCTGATCTTAAATCTGGTGTGGTGTTTCATTTTTGGGCCCACTTTGAACTTTTTACACCATATTAAAGGTATTCATCTTACGTAAAAACACAAATAAACATATATCTAAAACACTTAATATTGACGACATTTTTATATACTGGTGTGTCCCTTTTGAACACATAATAACACTAAAAATATTATCTAACACACAATCTTGATTATTTTACACTTCACAATTTCTCGATCACTAGGCCGTGTTTCTGCGCCTGTCACACGTGATCTTCGTAAATTCCCGTTTCCAAGGGTGAAATTTATTCGATGTTGGCTTCCTAAATGCGAAAGTCCCGAAACATCTACTGTTCCCTGGAGTTCAATTCTGCTATTCCTATCCTGGATAACTGGCTATTTATCTAGCTTGAACGGCTTCTCTGTAGATCTGTCTATTGATCCTAACGAGAGTTTATATGGATCGAGGTCTCCTCTAAGACCTATAGATTTAGTTTCTAGCAGCTAGCACTTCTCGATTCTAGTACTGTTAGAATTGTTCGCCTGCTTTCTGGAGCTAATATTTATAGTCTCCTATCCTCTTTATTTGAACTGTTTTAACACTCCTACGTTTCGAACCGTATTCTGTTCTTCCTTTTTAGGTTTCTTCAATTTAACTAACAGTTTATCTGTCTGGTACGATACTTCCGTACGTTATGATCTGTTCGTTCGCACATTTAACGACCTATCGCCTTTAAGTCCGACGTTCGCAGCCTGCTCTGACTATAACTTGCGAATTTTCACTTTAACTTGTATACAGTCGGGCCTAAATCCTATAATTAGGATTTTTCTAATACTTCACTGCGGCGATACTTTAAAATTTCGCCTTAAAGGCTCCTCATGGAGGCAAGCAAGTCGTTACTACTGTGACGCCTGTGGCTATCGGATCTTCCTTCGGCGGTGTAAAACAGCGTTTTCTCCCCTCAAGGAGTACTGGTAGCTGTTATCGATGTAACGCAGAGTTACATCCCCTCACGGACTGTCGGAATGATTACTTCTACGTCGTGGAGCAGCACCTCCCCTCACGGAGTCTGTCGTGAACTGCTTCGGTGTGATACAATGACGTGCCCTCTGGTTGTCTGAATACTGCATGTGCTGATATAACTTCACGTCCTCCTGGACGGATTCGTGATGCGTGATGCGTGGCGATACCCCTCGGGCCGTTCGAATACTGCATGATTGGCTTGGAAATGCCCGAAGCTTTATACTGTTTTACTACAAAAAAATAAGACTCAAGCCTTTCCTGTGGTCAATTTCTAAAATAATGGTGCCACAAATATAAAAATTATACCTTCCGAAAGCTCGTCTTCTCAATGTCAAATGATCTTATTGCACCTAAGAATCGATCGTGCAATTTGGAGATATTAATTAATTTCTCGTCCTCAATTGTGTGGGTGTTGCATTCTTTTTGGTCTTTCCCCTCCACAGAGGCTTAGGTAATTCACCGATGACGTCGTCTTACGTCGGCAGTTTATTTCTGCACAATTATTACATGGTTTCTCTATACTGAAAAATCTCTCATTCCAAATGATTCACTGTACTGTGCTTGTTTACTCATTATTATGCTCGTAAACGTGTTAATTTTAATTATTCCTCTTCTGGTGCATATGCGACGTTGTCAATTTCCAGCCACGTCAGCTTGAATTCCGATTCAGGCTTCTCTTTCTATCACGGTGGAAGATTCCACTCAGTTATTAATACTCGTGACCAGCCCTCTCTGGCATGTCGAGTAGGGTGATCTCATCTAAAGAGCATCTGTCCCTAGTCGCTTGCACAATGTTGAGCTATATTCCTGGCTTAAAATCTCTCTCCATTCCTTTAAGAAACTATACTTTTCTTTCATTTCTTCCTTAAGGACATGGTTCGACCGTCATGGACCCTATGGCCCAAGGGTTCATCTCTCCCCTCCTTAGGTAAATAAATTTTCGAAAATCTTGAGGAAATTTATTTCAATTTAATTTGTATTTCCTTTCCGTCGAATCCATCATAACGTCATCCGTATTTACTGTTGTTTTTACTTCATTTAAGTCGTATCCGGTAATTGTGTAGGTCGGGTATGCTCTGTCCCTACCCTTTCTTTCTTTCTTTCATTGTCTGGACTTTAAGTTCCCAGAACCTCATTCTCCCTTACGGGTTTGGTCTATCCCTACCCGTTTCCTTATTTCATCATTTTCTTTTCTTAAATTGGAATTTTCTTCTTCAATAAATTCAATTATTTCTTTAATTTCCCAATATACTTTCTCCAATTCGCATTCGCACTCGAATGCTTGAGCTCTATTTTCTATTTCTTCCTCATTCTTGTTTATGTCAAAAGCGGATTCATCTCTAAATGTTTCCATGACCAGGGCTTGTTCATTTTCTTCATCAAAATCTTCGGGAGGGTAATATAATTTCAAATTTGCTGAATTCATGGTCACTTCGTGATTCGTTTCACAGTGCCGAATTCTATATGCGTTATTCCTCAAATCTCTGATTATCTGATATGGTCCGTGGTACATTTTCTGGAACTTCTTGTACACACGGTTCCCTGGATCCGAAATGGCTGGTCTTTTCACTAACACCATTTCTCCTGCTAATAATGGTCGATGATACCTCTTATGCCTATTTCTTCTCTGCCTCCTGTCGGCTTGAGCTTTTAGATGCTCAAAGGCTCTCCTAATTCGTACATCTCTTCCCGGCTGAGCGTCTGCTGGTCTAGAAATTACCAGATTCCAAGGTCTTTTTGGTTGCTCATTCCGATGTAACGTTATGGGTATCTCTCCTGTGGATTCATGGATTGTATTATTTATACAAAATTCAATAATATCCAAAATATCTATCCACTTCCAATTTTCTTCGGCACAGTATATTCTACAATACTTGGCCGTTTCTCTCATAACTCTCTCTACAGGGTTTGCCTCAGGATGGCGAATACTTGACAAAATTTGACGTATTCCAAGTCTTTCTAATTCTCGTCTGAACTCTACACTGGTGAAACAACTGCCGTGATCCGACAACAAATTCTCAGGTTTCCCCAGAATCGGTATCACTTTTTCTTTAAGTCGTTTTAACACCTGTTTGGTACTAGTCTTCTGTATGGGAGCAAGGACAACCATTTTAGTGAAGACATCCATAGCCACCATTATGTGTCGATTTCCTCTTCTCGCCTTTGGCAAAGGTCCAAAATTATCGATAGATATGATTTGGCCAGGCCTTTCAGGCAACAATGGTATAGGCTTCTGTCTCATCAGAAATGCATTAGGTTTAATCCTTTGACATAGATCACATGTCTTTAGCGTGTCCCTTACAGTTTCTCTCAGTCTCGGCCATATAAATGCTTCTTTCAGCATCGAGACTGTTTTGTCGACTCCCATATGTCCGAACGATCTATGGGCTAACCATACTATTTTCCTCTGCAAAATTGCAGGTACAACAATCCTTAATTTCGTATGGTCAGAGTCCACAAACTTATACAATAACCCATTATAAAACGTGTAGTCCTGTGCTATCTTCTCAGCTTCCGTGTACGCTGGTGTTCCTCTGATCAAGCTTCCCTCAAGGAATGATATGAGCATGTTCATCCATGGATCCTCCCGTTGCCTTTGACTAATGCTTCTTAACTCATTAAGAGTACGCTGATCCCTGTCTTCCAAATCTATAGCCATTACTTCCTCTTCTATGGACTCTGGCTGTCTACTTAAGTAGTCTGGAACTATGTTTTCCTTTCCTGGGCAGTACTCTATCTTGACATCAAATTGTTGAATATATAAAGCCCAACGCATCAACCTTTGACTGGATAAATCAGTCTTCATCAAAAAGGTTAAGGCTTTATGATCCGTCCTTAGAATGACCTGAAACCCATATACGATCTTCCGCCAATATTGCAACGCGTGCAATATCGCTAACAGCTCGATCTCGCTGATCGTATAATTTTTCTCGTGTGGTTTCAGTCTCCTACTTGTGAAAGCTAGATAGTTCTTCTTATCAGGGTTTTCCGGGTTCTCCTGATATAGCATTGCCCCTATTCCAATCTGGGATGCATCTGTCTGAATGATAAATCTCTGATTAAAATCAGGATATCCTAGCTTCACGTAATTTAAGAGCATTTCCTTGGCCTCCACGAATGCTTTTTCTGCTTCCTCCGTCCATTTCCACTTGCCCCCCTTCTTCAGAAGGTCCTGTAGTGGTGCAACAGTTTTGGTGTATGATGGACAATGTCCTGAGAAGAACCCAATCAATCCCAAAAACTGGCGAACGTTCTTCACTTTCAAAGGCCTTGGAAAATCCCTTATCGATTCCAATTTGCATGGATTTGGTTTAACACCATCCTTGTCAATCACATGCCCTAAAAATGTCACTTGCCTTTGACAGAAGTTCGACTTCTTTAAATTTATCTTAAAATTTGCCCTTCTTAGGTCTTCTAATAATTTCTTCAAATTTTCTAAATGTTCCTCAATGTTCTCCGAGGTAAGCAAAATGTCATCTACGTATCGGATAGTGCACTCTTTCACTTCCTCTGACAGGTTTCGATCCAGCGCTCTTATTAATGCCGATCCTGCAGTCTTTAATCCAAACGGACATCTTCTAAAGCAGTATGTTTGTTGATCGAACTGAAATCCAGTCAACAAGCTGGTTTTCTCTTCCAGTTCGAGATGATGATACGAAGAAGTCATGTCAATATTTGTAAAAATCTTCTTGCCTTTAAATTTCCTCAGTATTTCTTTTATATGTGGTGCCGAATCATTTTCTGGTATGATTTTTGCATTTAGATTTCTGGCATCTAAACACACCCTTACTGAGCCATCCGGTTTACTCACAATCACTAATGGACTAACATATGGTGTCGCCATCTTTTCTATAACACCTGCATTCATCATCTCCTGCAGTGTTTTCTTGGTTTGTGGGTAATGTTTTTCCGCAACCGGGTATGGTTTTTGTTTGAACGGTGCCCAATCGTTGACTTGGAACGCATATTTAAAATTTTCAATCTTCCCTGGCTTGGAATCAAATACGTCCCTATAATCCAATAATAATTTCTTTAACTGTTCCTTAATTTCGAGGCTGACTTTAGCTTCCTCCACTTTTCCTGACAGGTTGGTCTCGAACTCATGGTCCACATTATCTTCGAGTTCTATGTTGAGGATTTCAAATATCTTTTCTATGTCCTTATAATCTTCCTCAATCACTTCTTCCATATGCCATACCTGTTCTGCTATTTTCGCATCCTGATCCTGTAGGTTAATGTTTTGCTCATCCACATCCTCTCTTTGAATTCTAATGCAATTTTGCGCTAGGTCTATAATGACCTTGTTCTCACGGATAAAATCAATACCTAATATGACATTATACGGTAATTGATTTACCAGCAAAAAGCACTGCGAAATTTCAGCGTTACCCATGATTAAATCAATGTATACCTGAAATTTACATGTCAAAGATTTTTCAGGGATAATTCCCTTAATCTTTACACTTGATGTGGGAATCTTTAGTACTCGGCCCCTTGTTTCCAATTCACTTAAAAGGGTTTGTGTAATTAAACTTATTGTGGATCCAGTATCAATCAATGCTCTGACCAGTAATCCTTCTATCCTAAGCATAATTATAGGTAGTTCTCTTTTAACAGGTGGGATTCCTTCCACATCCTCGTTAATTAGTTCATCTGGTCTGGCTATCCAATTTACAATTTCTACTTCCTCCCAGCTCCTGGTATGTTTCCACTTTTGACAATTTAAATTTGGAGTTTTTTTTTATCCTGAGGGCTCCCTTTTCCCTCATTCTTTAGCTGAGCTTGTAGTTCCAAGCTTTGAGCTCCGTCTAGTCGGTCGGGTGATTTCCGGTTCTTGATTGCCTCACTCCAACGGACTTTTTGCCTATCAGGTTCATCTGGTCTTTCGTTCATATAACGAAGACTCTCCTGATATCTTTCTTCTATTTCGGCCCGATATTCATCATCCCTATCGTCTGGCCTTACATTCCTCCTGGGATAATTCTCCCATTTCTTTCTATTGTCCGGCCTTTGCTGGTTATTGTTATAGGGTCGGCTTTCCTGTTGCCTATAACCCGTCGTTCTAGGATTCCTTCCTCGATATCCTCCCCGGTAATATGGCTGTATCCTTCTAGGCTCCTGGTGCCCATACTCTCGATCTCGTCCTTGAGTATCCGTACTGGTGGACTGATTCCTGGTCGCTGGTTTTTCTCCAGTTTCCTGACTGCTGGCCATGTGTACTTGCTCAGTTTGTCTCTGATGCCGAGGTGTTACGTGCGAAGTCGTCATATCTAACTGACGTAATACGCTTTCCACTTCCACAGCACTTCTGGCTTTGGATGAGATTAACAGCCTCTGAATCTCATATGGAAGCTGTCTTGCAATGGCAGCACATAGGTCGTTTTCTGCCGGAGCAATATCCAGTTCGCGGAATTTACACAGCTGAGCAGTGAAAAATTCCGAGTATTTAGTAGGTGCATTGGTGCTGTACTTCCTAGAGTACAGATCTAGCCTTAAATTTTCTTGGACATCTGCTGCCCAATATCGCTTTAAAAATGCTTCCCTAAAGCCTTCCACCGTAACAAAAGTGTATCTGAAGCTTCTGAACCAGGTGAGACAATCACCTGCCAACAGCTTTTCAATAGCTCTCAGTCTCCGATCCTGAGGAACCTTCATTTCATTTATATACTCTGCCACTTCTTTTAGCCAGTATTTTGGAGTAATAGACATGTTGTTACCCGTAAACTTTACTGGTCTGTCCTCATTGGATTTAATAATGTTTATTATTTGGCCATTTGTCTGATTTGTGTACGGTGTTGACATCGCCATTGGATATCCTGGGATCTTATAAGGGCTCTCCCCTCCTAAGTCCCTCTCCGTATCTGTGCCTTGTTCACGGGAATCTACCCATCCTGTTTTTGAAAACTCCTCCTGATTTTCGAATTCTAACTTCCTTTCTCTTCGGGCACTTTCTTCATTTGCCATGAGTTGGATTTCCATTTGACTATTCTTAAGTTCCGTCCTCTCCAATCGGGATCTTAATTCATTCTGAATTCTTTCTTGATTCATTTTAATATCTTCCTCTATCTTTTTGAGTTGGAATTTCTCATCCCTGAAGCTATCCCTAAATCCATTTATTTGGTCTTCTACCTCTTTCTTAATGATCTTAGCCTGTTGGTCTATAATTTCTGGCTTAACGTCACCTATGGTCTCCAGGCCCTCTCGTATCTCCTTTATCTGCTTATCCACTTCTTTTTGTCCTTTGTAGACTTTATCCTGGATCTTGTTCATATCCTCTCGAGCCCTTCCTTGCTCCTCGAATATAATTGTTATGTCGGTCATAACCTTATCTATCTCTCCCTTTGTGTCTCCCATTTGTTTTGTTAATCCTACTACGGTTTCCTGAATTCCAGTAACCCCTTTATCTATCTTCTCTATTTTTATAAGTTGTTAATCACGATCCCTTTTTCGTTGCGTGCTTTCCTTCTTAAGATTCCCTTCGTATTCGCTTAACTTCGTAGTTATATCCCCCTCATGCTTTCTCAACCATTCGTCCACCTGTCCCGTGAATACGTTAAATTGCAATTCCCTTTTGTTGGCATCGGCCTCAGCTTGCTTCTTAACCTCAGTTATTTCTGTCTGTACTTTCTCGACTTTCCCCTCGAGTTTTTCTACTTTCTCTTCAACCCCTTCAAATCTATCTCCTAACTTATTCATGCTTTGTTTTATTTCATCCCGGGATGCCTTACAAATATCGCTGTTAGATTTTATCTGAGCTTCCAATTCTTTCTGCACACCTTGGATCTGGGTTACAAGTTTATTTTCACACTCATCACCCTTTGTTTCTATGTTAACTAATTTAGTTTCTAAAATTTTAAAATTTTCTTTACATGTATTTTGGGACTCTACCATATTTTTGTTCATAGTCTCTATTTGCACTTGTATTCCTGAGTAAAATCCTTTACTTTCCTCTTTAATCTTACTTGCGATTTCCCCTTTTAACTCAGTTAACTTGTCCCCAAACATGGTGTCAAAACCTTGGAACTTGTTATTTATTTTATCTATCTCAGCCTTTACTTCATTGTTCATTGTTACACAGTTAGCCTCGATAGCTTCTAACTTAATTTCCATGGTATTACTTTTAACTTCGATATTCTCTAATTTAGTGCCCATATTATCACTGTTAGTTTTTAGTGACTCTAAACTCTTATTTATGGATTCGAACACTTCGTTATTTTCATCCTTTTGGAGGCCCAATGTCTTGTTTATAGCCTCTAACTTCTCATTACTATCGGCTTTTATCGCCTCCAAAAGCCCCTGCAATTCCTCACTCAATACCATCTTATGAGAATACAGTGGGCCACAAATGCCACCACACTAGTACATGCTTGAGAGATGATACTCTGAATTTGTGTGTCCCAATTTCTTTCAAAACTTTACTTTGGTACGGGTATTCACTTACAACGTACCCTTTTGATACTTTTGTTCATTTTCATAAACCTTTATGGAAGTGTTTAAAATTCAAAATTTCGAAAAACCATTTTTTTTTTCAAAAATGAAAATTTTGATTTTTCGAGAAAACTCGGGTTTTCCCTAGGAAAACTCAGCCCTGCGTACTGGGCGCCAAAATCATAAGATTTGCTAGAAGCCCCATGTTGAAGCCACTAGACAAAATTAAAATTACTCCGGTTCCAAATAAACACGGAGTTCATAAGATAACACAAATGTTATTTTAAATATGTGGGTCCTCATAAACCAACAATTCTTACTTAATCTCACTTCCATAAAGCACTAACATTAAGTTTACATAACTCCGAGCTCTTTGGCTCCATGCATTTACATTATTATGGTGTCATTCTTGTACACCTCAAACACTAGCTTTTATATTTTCTTATTCTTTAAAACAAATATATAATTATATTTAAAAATATAGGTTAATTATCTAACTCAATATTTTTGGGCATGTCCACACATTCAGTTGTTATCATCTCTCTTTATTTCACAAACATATTAAGGTAATCAGAAAATCAATTGTGTACTCCAGAGCGTGAAGGTACTTGACACAGTCAAAAAACTATAGTTACTCCCGAACTCAGTTGCCTTCAATCAACTCGTGGAATCCCACGTCCATACATTATTACAATAGGGATTGTTATTTATCTCTTATGTCTTAATAGACCATTATCATATAAGAAACTACGATCTGAACCGGCAAACGAAATATCTATCTTTAAGGACCTCGGTTCAACGCCCGGGTCGTTTACAACTTTAAACACTCCTGGTGTATTCATTTCCCTTTTACAACAGCTTACGAGACGGTCTCGGTTCCATCTCGCTTTAAAAGAGCTAGACTCTACGACAAGGGGTGCGATTTATGACATCTTAGGGTGGCGGAGCCATCCTATCTGACCCAACATTAGTAGTTTATTTTCAAGGCTTTTAAAACAAACCTTTCCATTCTATCCAGTTCTGAGGAGACCGGGCTTTATTGTACCGTAACATTCAAACAACTATTCTTTGGTTCACAGACCATTTTCATATCCTTGGCATTTATTAATTATGAGAGGGTCCTCATTGATTGGGAAGATTAATACACAAACGACGACGGAGAATTTCAGGGGCTTTTATCATAAGAAGATCCTGCATTCGAATCTCTTCAGGTGCCTCGGGAACTAATCCCGTACAGAGGACTTATCCAAATTGCGATTTAGAGTCGGCCGTGGCCCAATGACATACGCTCAATAATACCATATATTAGCTCCCTTTTTAAATACATACACAATGCCTCGTGATACTAATGTCACAAATAGAGGACTTATACAATTATCATTCACTGCAATCAACTACCCTCCATAAGTAATGTACCAAGTATTTAACTACTACGCGTTCCGAGCGTGACACTTTAATATTATATTTGCGCTCATTATGCGCTATGCATTATTTTAAGCCGAAAATGTCTTCCCAAGAACTGATAAAATCTCTTTAGTAACAATTCAATATTATTTTAATTCACATATTAATCTTTCCATGGTCGATAAATCGTTCCCTGTTTTAAAATATTCCATTGAACCTCATTTCTTACACATACGTTAAAGCTTAACGTTCTTATGTTCATGTCAATTTATTTGATTTTTATTTAACATTTCCATATTTAATTATTATTATTATTCTTTATTCTTTATACAAGCTCAAAAGCTATTTCTTTCATATCTCAACTTTACTTTATTTCAATGTCTTTTATGATAATTAATGATATTTCGCTTGCTCTTATGACATTTGTTAAATACATTAACCCTTTATTCACATATTTCCTATACTGGATTTATTCTTTACATAATTATTCATAATTTCTCTATTTATTTTATTATTATTGTTCAGACCGTGTTCTTGATTATTCAGTATTTATTCATTAAAACACATCCCTTTCACTCAAAAACTCTGGTGGGTTTTGTACACAATCAATTTCTGACACCAAAATAAAAATGAATTTTGTACTTACATATTTTCCAGATCATCCCTGATCTTAAATCTGGTGTGGTGTTTCATTTTTGGGCCCACTTTGAACTTTTTACACCATATTAAAGGTATTCATCTTACGTAAAAACACAAATAAACATATATCTAAAACACTTAATATTGACGACATTTTTATATACTGGTGTGTCCCTTTTGAACACATAATAACACTAAAAATATTATCTAACACACAATCTTGATTATTTTACACTTCACAATTTCTCGATCACTAGGCCGTGTTTCTGCGCCTGTCACACGTGATCTTCGTAAATTCCCGTTTCCAAGGGTGAAATTTATTCGATGTTGGCTTCCTAAATGCGAAAGTCCCGAAACATCTACTGTTCCCTGGAGTTCAATTCTGCTATTCCTATCCTGGATAACTGGCTATTTATCTAGCTTGAACGGCTTCTCTGTAGATCTGTCTATTGATCCTAACGAGAGTTTATATGGATCGAGGTCTCCTCTAAGACCTATAGATTTAGTTTCTAGCAGCTAGCACTTCTCGATTCTAGTACTGTTAGAATTGTTCGCCTGCTTTCTGGAGCTAATATTTATAGTCTCCTATCCTCTTTATTTGAACTGTTTTAACACTCCTACGTTTCGAACCGTATTCTGTTCTTCCTTTTTAGGTTTCTTCAATTTAACTAACAGTTTATCTGTCTGGTACGATACTTCCGTACGTTATGATCTGTTCGTTCGCACGTTTAACGACCTATCGCCTTTAAGTCCGACGTTCGCAGCCTGCTCTGACTATAACTTGCGAATTTTCACTTTAACTTGTATACAGTCGGGCCTAAATCCTATAATTAGGATTTTCCTAATACTTCACTGCGGCGATACTTTAAAATTTCGCCTTAAAGGCTCCTCATGGAGGCAAGCAAGTCGTTACTACTGTGACGCCTGTGGCTATCGGATCTTCCTTCGGCGGTGTAAAACAGCGTTTTCTCCCCTCAAGGAGTACTGGTAGCTGTTATCGATGTAACGCAGAGTTACATCCCCTCACGGACTGTCGGAATGATTACTTCTACGTCGTGGAGCAGCACCTCCCCTCACGGAGTCTGTCGTGAACTGCTTCGGTGTGATACAATGACGTGCCCTCTGGTTGTCTGAATACTGCATGTGCTGATATAACTTCACGTCCTCCTGGACGGATTCGTGATGCGTGATGCGTGGCGCGTGGCGATACCCCTCGGGCCGTTCGAATACTGCATGATTGGCTTGGAAATGCCCGAAGCTTTATACTGTTTTACTACAAAAAAATAAGACTCAAGCCTTTCCTGTGGTCAACTTCTAAAATAATGGTGCCACAAATATAAAAATTATACCTTCCGAAAGCTCGTCTTCTCAATGTCAAATGATCTTATTGCACCTAAGAATCGATCGTGCAATTTGGAGATATTAATTAATTTCTCGTCCTCAATTGTGTGGGTGTTGCATTCTTTTTGGTCTTTCCCCTCCACAGAGGCTTAGGTAATTCACCGATGACGTCGTCTTACGTCGGCAGTTTATTTCTGCACAATTATTACATGGTTTCTCTATACTGAAAAATCTCTCATTCCAAATGATTCACTGTACTGTGCTTGTTTACTCATTATTATGCTCGTAAACGTGTTAATTTTAATTATTCCTCTTCTGGTGCATATGCGACGTTGTCAATTTCCAGCCACGTCAGCTTGAATTCCGATTCAGGCTTCTCTTTCTATCACGGTGGAAGATTCCACTCAGTTATTAATACTCGTTACCAGCCCTCTCTGGCATGTCGAGTAGGGTGATCTCATCTAAAGAGCATCTGTCCCTAGTCGCTTGCACAATGTTGAGCTATATTCCTGGCTTAAAATCTCTCTCCATTCCTTTAAGAAACTATACTTTTCTTTCATTTCTTCCTTAAGGACATGGTTCGACCGTCATGGACCCTATGGCCCAAGGGTTCATTACTGCTCCTTGAAATAACACACATACACGTGATATGATCGAATAATAGCTCACGCCACGTGATCTGTAATAGTAGAAAGTTTTATTTATTTATTTATTTATCGTATGGCTTTTAGTGCCGGGAGTGTCCGAGGACATGTTCGGCTCGCCTGAGTCTGTAGCTGCTTCCAGCGGATACCCTAAAGGGTGAGCTACAAGTTCCGTTCAATTTCAAGTAGTTCCAACTTTCGCCACCAGATATCAATGATACCTAGTGGTGAACGTTGGAACTTTGATAGAGCGTTCTGACGAAATCTAACCTAACAAATTTTGCTTTACACAAGTTTAGTCTGTGAAAGGATTTTTTACATGCCATAAATCTATGACATGGGACCGCCGGCTTTACTTCCCCTCCGAAGGAAGGCATACTGAAGGATTTTTAACGCTCTTAAAGTTAAATCAACACCATAAACCATGACTTAAGACTTTGACATGGACTTAAACGTTTGAGGTGGGACGGCTACAGTAACTACAGCACGTTTAGCGTGCAATGTCTACCGTGGGTTGGTGGCTGAGAGGGTTAAAGCCTGACCCTACGAGGTGGGCGCGAGCGGGTAGATCGGTGCTTCGAATCCAGTAGTAGGCATACTTTTTTGAACGAAAGCCCACATTCCATTTTAGTCCGGATGTAACTACATTGCCACATTTTTTGCCTTACGACGTATTTTTGTGAAGAGTACGCTGAATTTTGATGATTTATTAATAGAATAGGATCGAATTGGTACGTTATGCCACGTGACCTGTAATGGCAGAAAATTAAAAAAACTGGCATGAATATTAACATAACATATCGAAGTGTTGCTCCGGAGGTCCGGGTTCGATTCCCAGCTGTGCCAAGAAATGTAATACTTGTCTGTGGGCAGAAATTGGGTACACGTAGCCTCGTGAAGCAAATATGAGAATAAGTGGGTTCGATTCCCACCTCAGCCACCCTGGAAATGGTTTTCCGTGGTTTCCCACTTCTACTCCGGCCAAATTCCGGGACGAATTCTATCTTAAGGCCATGGCCGCCTCCTTCCCAATCCTTAATTTGCAAATACACACATCATTACAAGCCCGCAATAACTCAGGTTATCAGACAAATTCTACACACACACCCAAGTAAACGGGGCTAAATGACTGCAATGTTTTAGTCCCTCAAATGAAACAAAACAACAACATATCGAAGGATATTCTGATCCAGTGCTTGCATCGAAGTATACGTATTCCTTAGAAATTCCCATGGTATTATTAGCATACATTCGATTTTTGCAAAAAATGAAAGTAGACTTATGAGATCTACACAGGGCCAAAAACTGTGTGTGTGTGTGTGTGTGAGTGTGTGTACTCTGAATGTCTGCCCCCCCCCTATCAATTCAAACACGATGAAACTGAATTGAACGAAATTTGGTACAGAGGTAGAACTAGCAAAGGGCACCTCAGTGTCATGTTTTATATTGCCGCCATCTTGACGGAAACCTAATGGCGGCCACCCAAATGTTCAAATCTTAAATCAAATTACGAATAACCTAATCATCCGATCTCTACCAAATTTTTCAACAACATACCTTTATGTGGGAAGCATATGTTGACCATACTACGAGATCATCAGCCCAACTGTTTGCATATGGCAGCCATGTATGTGTGCAAATCGATTCCCCCTATTAATTCAAACATGGTGAAACCGAATTGAACGAAATTTGGTACAGAGGTAGCACTAGCAAAGGGCACTCCAGTGTCATGTTTTATATCGCCGCCATCTTGACGAAAACGTAATGGCGGCCATCCTAATATTAAAAGCTTGAATCAAATTACGACCAAACATATAAACTGATCTGTACCAAATTTTGCAACAACATACCTTTATGTATAGAGAATCTTTTGACCACACTACATGGTCATCAGGCCAATAATGTGCGGATAGCGCCCATGTATGTGTGCAAATCGATTCCCCTTATCTTTTCAAACACGGTGAAACCGAATGGAACGAAGTTTGGTACAGAGGTAGCACTAGCAAAGACCACCTCTATATCATGTTTTATATCGCCGCCATCTTGACGGAAACGGAATGGCGGCCACCCAAATGTTAAAAGCTTAAATCAAATAACGACCAACCTAATCATTTGATCTCTACCAAATTGTTCAACAACATATCATTTTGTGGGAAGCATATTTTGACTGAACTACAAGGTCATAAGCCGAATAGTTTGCATATAGCGGCCATGTATGTGTGCAAATCGATTCCCCATATCAATTCACACACGGTGAAACAGAATTGAATGACATTTTTTCAGAGCAAAGGGCACCACAGTGTCATGTTTTATATCCGTATAGCACGATGTATTTCAAGAAGCTACTACAACCAATATTCAATTATACTCCTTGAAAAGGACAAAGAGTTATAACAATGCCCATGCATTTAGGAGAAAATAGGCTATACGTTCTTTACCGAACATCTTGTTTTGTTATTAAATTTTAACAAAACGTCTTAGCATATCTTTAGGCCCGTATCACACGACATTCGAAGTCAAGGAAGCTGCTGTCATCGCTGGTACAAAATCCTGTATGATTGTGTTCTCTTCGTCAGTTCACCTGCTTGTATGACCGAATTGTATCACACGCTAGCATTTTGTACGCTAAGTTGTATGAAATAAAACCGAAGGGCTGTCGTTTGAGGGCAATTCTTTCGCCTTATTAACGCAAGGCGGTCGTGAAACCTGCTTTAAGTAAATTAGAAAACATGCCAGGTACTGAATGAATGCATTCCCATCAATATTTAAGACCTAACTGTAATAATTGAATACTTTTTTCCATCCGCGGGGTCTACTCAGCCTCGGGTGGTCCAAATGAGTAGAGGGGGTTCGATTCCAACCTCAGCCATGCTCAAAGTGGTTTTCCGTGCTTTCCCACTTCGCCTTCGGGAAAATGCCGGGATGTTACCTACCGTACGGCCACAGCCACCTCCTTCCCTCTTCCTTGCCTATCCCTCCCGATCCTCCCCTCCATTCCCATCCCTCATGAGGCCCCTGTTCGCTTTGCAGGTGAGGCCGCCTGGGCGAAGTGCTGATCACACCTCCCCAGTTGTATCCATCCCGACCAGATGTTCCAAGCTCCAGGACACTGCCCATAGAGGCGGTAGTGGTGAGTTCCCTCGCTGAGTCCGTGGGAACCACCAACCTAGAGGGTAAATTGACTAAATAAAAAAAATCCATACGCATTAATAAGAAGCGCCACACAAACCTCCAGAGTGTGTTGGAAATGTGTGCAAGTGTTATTGCGCCCTCTCGCTCTTGCGAAGATCCCGGTTTCAAGACTCTCCAACGGAAGATTTTTTAAATTCTTTTTAACTATTTTATTATACCCTCCCTACCTCGTACAGCAAGATTTCAACTTGGTTTTGTTAATTATCTACGAAGACGATAGGGAAAAATATTTTCTTGTCTCATTTAAATGGTTATTTTCCCTAAATACTGTTTAAAACCATGGATGGATACTATTCGTTATAATTCAAATTTTTTTAGTCGATTTTATCCTCCAGGTTATGTTTCCCCACGGACTCAGTGAGGGATCCCATCATTACCGCCTCTACGGAGAGTGTCCTGGAGCTTGAAACCTCTCGTCTGTGGGATACAACTGGGGAGGTGGAATCAGCACCTCCCCCAGGCGGCCTTACCTGCAAAGGGAACAGGGTCCTCTTGAGGGATGGGAAGGGAGGGGAGGATCGGAAGGGATAGGCAAGGAAGAGGGAAGGAGGTGGCTGTGGCCATACGGTAGGTAGCATCCCGGCATTTTCCCGAAGGCGAAGTGGGAAAGCACGGAAAACCACTTTGAGCATGGCTGAGGTTGGAATCGAACCCCTCTACTCATTTGGACCACCCGAGGCAGAGTAGACCCCATCCCAGTCCTCATACCTCTTTTCAAATTTCGTGGCAGAGCCGGGAATCGAACCCAGGACGTCCGTAGTGGCAGCTAATCATGCTGACTACTACGCAACGGAGGCGACTCCATTCGTCATAAATAGAATTTTATTAGTTCAATATTTATAATAATGTGAAACGTTCTGTATTTACTGCCTTGCTGCGAGGCTCAGTGGTAACGTTCTTGCTTGCTGTGCCCAAGGTTGCAGGTTCATATCCTGGCGCAGTCAGCTGGCATTTGAGGCTGCGCAAATGCGAGGGAGCCGTGTCAGTAGATTTACTGGCACGTTGAAGAACCCCTTCGGAGCAAAATTCCGGCACCCCGGCGTATCTAAAAGCCAGAGCAGTTAAAAGGGATGTAAAACAAATAATGTTATAATTATCTGTATTTACTGTATGTTTGGGGCAGATGACTTCGTAGTTCCGCCCCTTAAAACCTCACTAACTAACTATTACTGTAAGTGTATAGCAAGCGCTTTTCGCACAGACGCCATTGAAAGAAATTATAGTTTCGGTCTGATGCATTTAATCGTGAGTCTACCCACATAACAAGTCTATTTGTTATGTGGGTCGTCTGAGTGAGTCGGAGTTTTCTTTAAACAAAGGTGGTCAACATTTCGAATACTTGCTACCTTGAATATACAGGATATATTGCTTTCGTTCTACAGATCATCGTCGTCCAATCTGACTGCGTACCATCGGATAAGTACGGTCCTTTTGAGGACCAAATAAAAAATCACTCGTTGGAACAGATAGATATGCGTCCATAATACATCCACAATAAACGACATTAAGAAAAAAAAAAGGATTAGTTTAAGGTTCGAACCTACTACATTGCGACTTCGGTGACGCTACTCTAGCAATTTTTGATTTAGCCACCACAGCTACCGAGAACCATGGTGTATTGCTGACACGTATTGAATCTATTCGTGGACACTTCCTGTCCAAACGTAAGAAGGTGTTATTCGGAGCTCTGATCGTTTCAATCATGCATTATATTTGACGTCATTGAAAGAACACTGCCACTATTGATTTCTACTATATTCGCGAGGATGTACTCAATGGTAAAGTTGTACAATGGTCGTAAAGGAGCAGGTACTGATGTTTTTAGGATGACTGTGATATACGCGTTAGTTGGGTTGCCTTCCTCCACAAAAAATAAGGGGCTGGTGGACCACACTGTATATATAGATACATATATACATAAATTATATATAAACTTTTGAACTGACGGTGGTTTTGGGGTCTGGGGGATGTGAAACGCAAAGATATGTCGAAATTTTCCGGAAGTCGAAACATGGTACCCATTGCAATAGTTAGCTTTCTAATGAAATCTACCTAAAATATTCCACCCCTTTGGTCAATGGTTGGTGCTATCAAAAAACCTATTTGACAGAAATTTTTGGCACTTATCCGACAAATATTATGAACTTTGAATTGATTCGATATTTCACGTATTAAGAGAGTTATAGCGACATTTCACTTTTTCGAAAAAAAAAAGCCTCCCCCCCCATTTTCCCCTCCTTTAACCGATTTTGCCCATTAACGAACTCGACCGATTTTTTAAGGGGTTACATATTATGTAAAACATTAAAGTGATTGGTGCAAAATTACGGCAGTTATCGTGTCCACAAGAAACTGATATATATGCATATATATATACACACACATATATATAAACTTTTGAACTGACGGTGGTTTGGGGTCTGGGGGATGTGAAACGCGAAGATATGTCGACATTTTCCGGAAGTCGAAACATGGCACCCATTGCAATAGTTAGCTTTCTGATGAAATCTACCTAAAATAGGCTACATAATTTAAAATACTACCATCAACGACACCTAGCTGTGAACTTGGCCACTAGATGCCACCGGAACCATCAACTCGCAACGAACGTTGGAACTTCCCCTCCGAAGGAAAGCATACTCAGGGTTTTTTGGCGCTCTTAGTAAATCCGACGACTTCAGCCGGGTTTGAACCCGCGACCTTGGGCATAGAAGTTCAGCATGCTACCAGTTCCGATACCGAAGTCGCTTCCCACAGACATATGAAAACAGAATGTGATCTCGTGCAGTGGCGTTGTCATAGCAACTGCTGATGGCTCAACCCGTATCAATTAAAAGTAAAGTTGTCATGGCAACCACTCTTGGCACTTGGAATTTTCTTATAATTTAAATCATTTTGCTCACTCCGTGGCGTAATGGTGGGTCATATCGAAAATTCTTTCAGACAAAAGTTTTAGGTAATTATTGGAGGAATATTGTCCATTTTGTACGGTTTTGATATTGTGCCTATTAAGAGAGATATGATTAATGTTTCCCGAAAAACCCACTTTTTTCCACCCCTTTGGTCAATGGTTGGTGCTATCAAAAAACTTATTTGACATAAATTTTTGGCACTTGTCCGACACATATTATGAACTTTGAATGGATTCGATATTTCACGTATTAAGAGAGTTATAGCGAAATTTCACTTTTTCGAAAAAAAGCCCCCCATTTTCACCCCCTTCGACCGATTTTGCCCATTAACGAACTCGACCGAGATTTTATAAGGATACATGTTATGTAAAAAATTCAAAGTGATTGGTGGAAAATTACGGCAGTTATCGTGACACAAGAAACTGATATATATATATATATATATATATATATACATATATACATAAATTATATATAAACGTTTGAACTGACGGTGGTTTTGGGGTCTGGGGGATGTGAAACGCGAAGATATGTCGAAATTTTCCGGAAGTCGAAACATGGTACCCATTGCAATAGTTAGCTTTCTAATGAAATCTACCTAAAAGGAACCTTGTAGTTTAACGTGACCGTTAATCTCGCGATCATGAGCCACGGGACCTCCTTTTTACGTGGAATCCGAACTACAAGACATGGCATTTCACTTCCTAACATCTACATTATCAGTCACTATCAGACACTCGTCACAAATTTTTAAACATGTCTAAATGTTCAGACTATAACAAACTATAATAAATGTGTTAATGAATCCTACTGAGTAGTAGCAGACAGCAAAATATCCAGAATGACATATATTTCCATGCTTAGAATATATTCGAACAATAATATGACGAATAAATTGACTTCACATATATTTCATCTCAATTTCTTAGTAGGGTAACATGTCAGATGTTACACATCATATGCGACTACTGTAAGGCTCGTATCTTTTTTGTAGGAAGAATATCTTTTATGGAGCCTCCAAACCTTGAAGTAGTTTTGTATGCGATATAGATTCCACATAGCCACATGGCCGACAGTACCTCTAGTTGCTGTTTGAGTCTTCAGTCTTTTGACTGGTTTGATGCAGCACTCCATGCCTCCCTGTCCTGAGCTAATCGTGTCATCTCTACATAGCTACCACACCCTACATCCGAGGCAATCTGTTTAACATTTTCTAACCTTGGTCTACCCCTACAGTTCTTGTCCTCGACCCTTCCTTCCATAACTAAGCTTGCTATTCCTGGGTGTCTTAGTATGTGTCCTACTAACCTATCTCTTCTCTTCATTATCAGTCGCCAGAAACATCTCTCCTCTCCCACTCGTCTTAATACCTCTTTGTTTGTAACCCTATCTACCCATCTGATCTTCATCATTCTCCTGTAACAACACATTTCAAATGCTTCAATTCTCTTCTTTTCTGCTGCACCAATAGTCCAAGTTTCACTTCCATAGAGCGCCACGCTCCAGACAAAGGCTTTCAAAAATGACTTCCTAATACCTAAATCTATATTCGATGTCAACAGATTCCTTTTTTGTAGAAACGCTTTCCTTGCCTGAGCCAACCTACTTTTTATATCCTCTTTGCTTTGTCCATCACTGGTTATTCTGCTTCCTAAGTAACAGAAGTCTCCTACTTCCTTCAGATTTTCACCTGCCAATTTGATCTTCATACAGGTTTCTGATTTGTTTCGGCTGCATTCCAGTATTTTTGTTTTACATTTATTAATTTTCATCATGAATTCTTTCCGTAAGACGGAGTCCATACCATTCAAAAACTCATTCAAATCCTTAGGCTTGTCGGCCAAGATGACGATGTCATCAGCAAATCTCAGAGTTGAAATTATTTCTCCTTGAATCTTGACATCCACTTTAAATTTTTCTCCAATTTCCTTCATTGCTTGTTCAATGTAAAGATTGAAAAGTATGGGTGATAAGTTGCAGCCTTGCCTTACACCTTTCTGAATACCAGCTTCTCTCTCATATCCTTCAGCTCGAATGACTGCTGTCTGGTTTCTGTATAGATTGTATATCACCCTCCTATCCCTGTACTTTATTCCAATAGATTTCAAAATGTCAAACAATTTAGTCCAATCAACGTTATCAAAAGCCTTTTCTAAGTCTACAAATGCCATGAACATTCTCTTATCTTTCCTTATTCTACCTTCCAAAATCAGCCTAAGACTTAGTACAGCTTCCCTTGTTCCTACATTTCTTCTGAAACCAAACGGGTCTTCACCCAACTCCCTTTCTATCTGGCTTTCAATCCTCTTGTAAATTATTCTAGACAGGATCTTTGAAGCATGAGTAATCAAGCTGATTGTACGGTAATCTTCACATCTGTCAGCTCCCACTGTCTTTGGTATAGGGATGATTACATTCTTCTTGAAATCAGGGGGTACCTCACCTATCTCATAAATCCTACACACCATGTGAAATAACCTGATCAGACCTCCATCTCCTATGCAGCGTAGCAACTCTATCGGTATATCATCTATGCCTGGTGCTTTGTTCCTGCGTAAGTCCTCTAATGCTCTGTCAAATTCTGATCTCAATATTAAATCTCCTTTTGCATCCTCATCAATTTCCTCCTCCCTTTCCATTACACGGTTCTCAATCTCCTTTCACTTATACAAACACTCTATGTAAGCTTTCCATCTCTCGACCTTTTCTTCCCTGTTAGAGGCTTTCCATTTGTGTCCTTAATATTACAGCACTTAGTCTTCTTTTCCCCAAAAGTATTCTTAATCTTTCGATTAGCTGTGTCTACTTTTCCTAATTTCAGACAATTTTCTATACCTGCACATTTCTCTTTCAACCATTTTTCTTTAGCTTCCTTACACTTCTTGTTAACCTCATTTCTCAGACTTCTGTATTCTTCTTTCCCCTTTCAGCTCTTAAATTCTTGTGTTTCCGCCTTTAATCCATCAATTCTAGTATATTCTGAGTGATCCACGGTTTTCTACCTATTCTTTCTTTCCTACCAATGTTTTCTTCTGCGGATTTTGTTATTTCATTCTTCAAAAGTGCCCATTCGTCTGCAATTGAAGTTTGTTTAGGGGTTTTCATTAGTCCTTCATGTATACTCTTCTTGAATCTTCCGTTTACATCCTTTACTTTCAGTCTGTCCATTGCCCACCTTTTTGGCTTTTGACTATTCTTCAGTTTCTTCAATTTTAATCTGCATTTCATAACAACCAGATTGTGTTCAGAGTTTATGTCAGCACCAGGATATGTTTTACAATCCGAAATCTGGTTTCGAAACCTCTGCTTGACCTTAATGAAGTCTATTTGGTAACGCCCTGTATCTCCTGGTCTCATCCATGTGTATATTCTTCTATTGTGGCTATTGAATGCGTACATTAAATAAGAATACAGCAAAAATACGAAGATTTAATAAATCATAATTGTTTTCAGCAAATATGATATAATGAATATTTTCAGACCAAAGAACAATTTGAAGATGATTTATTGTTGGAATATCTTTAATGGGACCTCCAAACCTTGAAGTAAACAGTATGAGAAATACATTCCACATAGCCACATGGCCGTCAGTACGTCGTGGTATCAATCTTCGCCACCACGCGCGCTCATTGTTTCCGTCCAATCCATTTCCGTTTCATTTTTCAAAATCCCCCCCACAAAGAATTCACAGATACCGAGTGGAAAGATGTTACACATCAAAATCAGAACAGAACACAACACATTTGAATCAATAGTTCTGTTCTATGAAAGGTTAAAGCTGTATCGATGGTTGAGAGGAGCTACTTCCTACTTTGGGCTTCGATGACACAACAAAGTAGTCTGTTGATCAAAATATTAGGAATATCGGTGAGCCTATTTCTATAAATACAAATTACATCCCGATAAAGGCGCTGAGTTGGAAAGATCGGTAAAAATAAATAAATAAATACATAAATAAATAAATCTGTGCATGCGGCATTCGTGCATTCGTTCTGCATGTAAAAATTTGTATCCCATATATTTAAGCAGAAATCTCCCCTTCCTTGCTCCATTTGCTCTCTTAGTAAACATCGCTCTTAATTCTAGAGCCCTAAGGGTCAATGGGAGTAGTGTTACATGAGAACGGCACTGTATCCTCACACAAGGCAGTCTTGTGCACGATTTCCAATTGTTACCAGCTCCGAATGTTTCGCATACATGCACATCCACTGCAGACACATGTAATTAACTTGCCTGGTAAATGGGAGCTTATGTAAGGCCGCTTTATTACTAGTGCTCAAGTTGCTGGACTGCAGGATTGTAACCCGTCCATTTCCCCACTCTCTTATTTGGGAGTTACTGGCATATAGAGCAATGAAGTAGTCTGATATTTAGATTTTTCGTTTCTGTTACCCTAAATAGGTAGCATGTCGGACGAGGGAAAGGCAAACAACAATGTGTAGTTATTTTTACGTACCACGAATTGAAGCACTCAATGCTCATCAATATTTATTTTACAATATTCACTGACAGTGAATTAAATAACTTGTGTGCCATGTACTACGGTATATTGTGCTCGCGGCAACTTGCTTTGTGTATGCAGGAAGAAAAAGGAACAACTTCTATCGGGCGGAACAATCCCTATTTTATATCACGAAATAAGAAACTATTTAGAACAGGTGAAATTTGTCATCCGGTGATTCAAATTCAACGTAGAAAATATGCCCTGTGGCTTATTACCGCCAGATTAATGGTTACATAACACTACCAGCTTCATTTCTTTGAGCATCATTCATGACCACGTTCTTCATAGCCTCAGGTTATAGAGCAAACAAATAAAGAGCTATCATACTGTAGTTCGAAAATTGAGTTACTTTACCTAACCAGTACCAGTTATTTCATTTATACCCCTCTAATTCAATTATCCAGCATTCCATTGTAACTTCTAGCCGTTCGGCTGCTGACATGGTCTTTGAGGTTCCCGTCTTCTGATTCCAAGTTTCCCAACGCAGTCGGTTGGTGTATGAGGGTGCTGAATTTGAACATGCTTGGGTCTGTAGACTTACAACCAAGTTAATAATCATACCCTTCAGATCATGTTCAGCAAGTCGCGTTCTCTAAGACAAAACAGTTTAAAGGAGCAAACCCATACAATAACAACAACAACAACAACAACAACAAGCACATTAACATCAACTACTACTATTACTAGTTTTTTACTACTTTTTAACAAGGTATCAAATTTATTGCAAGCAGAGATGGGCACATGATCATGGCTTAATAATTAACAGTGCAACAACAACAATGCACATTAGGTCTCCAATGATTTTATTACAAAAGGTACTTCTAAAAACAAGATGTTCAGCAAAGAACATATAGCCTACTTTCTCCTAAATGTATGGGTATATTTATAACTCTTTGTCCTCATCCCTAAAACCACCTCTACCACCATGTAGTGTTTGTTTTCTTTTATATTGATAATTAGCCAGTAAGTGTCAAAATCAATATTATATACTTTATGATGATTGAATAACAAAACTACTAACTTATTGTAATGCATTCACGTCCGTTAATCTCTATATTAAGCCAGCCTGCAAACTTAAGGATCTATCGTTTTGGGTACCTTCCCCTTAAAAAATCCGCGCCAATCACAGTAGGTTGGTGCTGCGACCTAGCAGTGAATTCATATTTATCTAGTACGCCTCTGGGTGTTCAACGAGTAGGCAGTTTAAAGTAGCCAGGAGGGAGGCGATCCAACTGGCAGTGTTTAATGATAGAGCGTACAGTCACTCGTCCTGCTAGAAGGACCTTCCGGAAGTACTTTTGTGCACAGCGGTGCGTCCTTCCAGCAGGACTTTGGACCCTTATGGCAAATGTTTGAACTGGCCTTCCAGCAGGACGCGTCCTTCCGGCAGTACTTTGGGTTATCAGAGCGTAATAATATTGCAGTTCTGGTACTGGGCAAACAATAAAAGTCTGTAAATATTCTAAAATATTCAATATGACTCATATTGACTAATACAATAACTGTCTCTTAACAACATATTGACTCTAAAATATATAAACGTATAAAGTATAAACGTGTTTTCTTATAGTACAGAGACTAAATAAATGTATGAGCGACGGCGCGTCCATCACTCGAGAATAAATAAATAAAAAAAAGCCTAGTTGTGTTTTTGTCAATATCCCACTGCACAGTTGCACAACTACACTTAATTTAAACTACAGTACCATGACATTTACTGATATCATAATTACTAGCAAATAACGAGCGACTCCATGCATCTCCGCTGTTTGGAGCATCGAAATAGGTAGCAAAAACATAAACACAGTCACCATTACGTATAATCGCCGCCATTACTGAACGGTCAGAGCTACCAACTTCAGACTTGCATGCGCTGATTCGTTACATTTCCCTCTATATAATGGAAAAAAGAACGGTCCTGCCAGCAGGACGCTTCGTCCTCATATAAGCAATTGAATTACGTACTCAAATGAGGACCTAACTTCCTGCCGGCAGTGCCTTGTACGTTCTATCATTAAAGGTAATCGGAGCGCGATCGTGGCTAATAGTCGAACTACCAGTATTACAAAATAGCCATACTTTAGGAGGCCAGGTATTGACACAGCGGTATATTTGGAACAATACTACCCACATAACCCACAAGAGGACAGCACCGTACAGAGACATTAAGAAGGCTGTGGTTGATAACAACGTGATCTAATTCTTCTATTCTCCTTTTCGTAATGTCTTCTGTTTATGTGCAATGCTGGGACTGTGATTTTATTAATAAACGAGTGTATACATTAGCCTCCCCTTTGAGCTAAATGACATTTTATTCAGTATCTGTGAAAAGAGCTTGTGCACATCATTTGTAAAAGAATTAAAAAAAAAAAAAGTCAACTGTAGCAGTATTCGAACCCCAGTCAACTGCGTGACAGGCCAACACGCTAGCCCAGAGCTAAACATATCCGTAACATCATGGCGATCTTAACTGATATATTAGATTCAACCTGTTGGCAAATAATGACTTGAAATAAACTATTTCTTCACTGCAGTACATCTTCATTATAGATCATTTCATACAAAGTTTATATTATTGTATCAGTAGGGTATATCGCATACAACATACTAAAACTACTGAAATATAAGACAGGCTCATGAGGACAGCTGCCATCTTGTCGTGTGGCAGATACAGCTCAGCTCTTTTAAGCCAGTCATACAGAATAATATTATAATATTAAATTATAATAAATAACGGATCACGACCTTCAGGATAGCTTAAACCACCCTAGGCTTGATAATCTGAATTGGTTGCATAATTCACACGGCCACCATCCTGAAATGGCAAGGCCGATGACCTTGAAGTTTGGGTAAGAGACGCGTCCTATATAAAGGTATGTTGTCACCAAATTTGGTAGAGATCGGATGATTAGTTTAGCCGTAATTTGAGTTTACGTTTTGAACGTTTGAGTGGCCGCCATTCAGTTTTGGTAAAGATGGCGGCGATATAAAGTATGGCACTGAGGTGCCCTATGCTAGAGCTACCTCTGTACCAAATTTCGTTCAATTCGGTTTCACCGTGTTCGAATTGATAGGGGGGGACAGACATTCAGAGTACACTCACTCACTCACACACACACACACACACACACACACACAGACTCACACACACACATACACACAGACAGACACACTTTTTTCGCCCTGTGTTGATCTCATAAGTCTACTTTCATTTTTTGCAAAAATCGAAAGTAGGCTAATACATGACTCCGATTGCATAGCAAGTAGTAACAATAACTGTGGAAACTGTACATCAGTAAACAATGTAACTGTTCAGATATACTTAGGAGTGTATAACGATTGTATTTCAGGTGGGACAAGCATATTAATCAAGTTACTTCCAAACTAAGAATAATTTTAAGTACATTTTTCCATCTGAGGCAAAATATGCATACCTCAGTGCTAAGGATGGCATACTATTGATTGGTGGAAAGTATGGGGGTGAAGCTGATTCCTGCACGTGGTGCTCCTGCATAGGT
The DNA here is from genome assembly GCA_946902985.2 of Meconema thalassinum. Taxonomy (NCBI): domain Eukaryota; kingdom Metazoa; phylum Arthropoda; class Insecta; order Orthoptera; family Tettigoniidae; genus Meconema; species Meconema thalassinum. The sequence continues at coordinate 615,831,179 of OX336390.1, forward strand.
ACTTGACTAGAATTCCAGTACTGAACTGAACTCAGCACTCCAGAAGCACTCTCAGAACAACAGAAGCTCTTGTCGGGACTTCACAACAATCCCGAATCAATTTGTGGCGTGCAAGGTTCTACAGCCCTGGACAATCGTTTCCACCCTCTGAAAAACTACCAGCCGGTTGCACAGAGAAATGGAGTACATGGAGATCACTCGACAGACTTCGGTCGGGTGTCACAAGATGCAAAAGCAACTTAATGAAATGGGGTTTCCATGTGGAGTCATCGTTCTGAGAATGTGGAACAACGCAGACGTCCTACCATCTGTTTCAGTGCAGTCAGTACCCAACAACATGTACGCTAGAAGACCTGTTACATGCAACACCTAAAGCCATAGAGGTCGCCAACTTCTGGGCGGCTATAGTTTGAAAAAATTGAAATTAAAAATTTTGTATATAATATTATGTATTTATTGTATATTCAATTTCACACTGTAAGTGTTTCTGACACGAATGAATGAAGTGGAAAGTATAATTCGATATGGAATAAAGGCTTGGGGACTTGTTTCAAATGCTAATAATAATTTGGCCTGAGCTACTTGGTATAAATCGCCACCATACTGCTCTCTTGCTCACCTCCTTGGCAAGAAGGCAGTGAGTGTATGCATTGGAGAGGAAATACAGGGGGAGGAAAGAAAATCAGCATAGCTATTGTCAATCAGAATGCACAATTCGCACTACATACATCCTGCAATCAACTCACACCACCTTACCTTGTGCTCTTGCGTGACATCACACAGCAACACATTGCCCGCTCCTTTCTTCACAAACGTCACACCTCACTAGGAGGTCGCAGGCTAATCTAGATCATCTAATCACCAATTTTGACGTGCCGATTTCCTGAGCCATCTCTTAGAGAAAACGTAAATTTACACAGCCATCATAAGCTGATATTTTCACCTCGTAATCAAATGTGGTATGATCGAGCAGATACCGCACGACTCCATCCATCCTATTACCGCGAGATGGCGCGCCTCACTCGGAAGTGATGGGCTCCATCTCTGTAACGCTGTACAGCTTTCACCTTAGCGGCTAGCTGCGGAACCAAGTCTTATTTTCGCGTACAAATACAAACCGATATAAAATAAGTGAATTAATTTACGTATTTCACAGTCATACAGCATAACCTTTTGATGTATAAGGATTACAACGTGACCAAGTACTACATTTTCCAACTACCCCGAGCCGAGAAAAAGTTACCTTACAAAAATGATAACAACTTTGTTTCTTGACACACAAAATTTTGAAATTAATAAACCAGCTATACAACATTCCAATGTATATTGTGTTTAAATTTGGATTCCCTCTGATGACGGGGTTTTGAGATAATAATTCTTAATGTGACGCATGGTTGGAACATGCTTAAAAATGGGTATTTTTTGTGTTCCAACTGCGATAAAAAAATATTAAAATATAAATTAAAAATTCCAAACCTACATGAACTAACGTACAATAGAATGACAAAAATGATGAAGTTTTTGGATTTTAAGTAGGCCTATTGGTTACTTCACAAACAGCCTTCAAACTCGAGTGCACATAATATTTTGGTCGACAGTAGATCACCCGCCGGTCAAGCTAAATAAGCTACGATTGTGCCCAATTAGTTTGGGCAATTAGTTTGTGCTAGAAGTGTGTTAATTAAGTACCGTAATAAATAACAATTTAAGTACTGGCAATATTTATTTCCGGTTAGGGTGGTGAAATATTTGTTATTCCCTGCCCACACTGATTGGGGACAATCGTATTGACCAACTGAAGAACTTTCTGTTGATATAAGCCAGGAGGATTTTCATGTGAATTTATTCATCCAATTTTTGTTTGTTTTATAACAACATCTTACGCAATGGACAACTTCCATCAGCACTCAAAAGAACTAAAGTAGTTGCTGTACTCAAACCTTGGAAAAGTGGAGATAGTGCAGAAGATTATAGGCCTATTGCCCTCCCGAGCGTCTGTTACAAGCTGCTGGAAAGAATACTATATAATACAATCTCAATTACAGTTCTTGAGCACATACCAATAGAGCAAGCTGGCTTCAGACCAAAGCGCAGTTGTACCGACCAGTGTTGGCCCTAACCACTCACATAGAGAGAGGGTTTCAAGATCGAATGAAGACCGTATCTGTGTTTGTGGATCTGACGGCAGCATACGATACAGTTTGGCGAAAAGAAATGATCCTCAAATTCCTGAAAATAATCCCTTGCATGACTTGCCATCCTACTGAATAATATCCTGGTCAACAGAGTGATTGAAGTTCACCTAAATGGCAACGTAAGCAGATCTCACAAACTAAATGATGGATTACCACAAGGATCGGTTCTTGCTCCATTGCTGTTCAATATTTACACCGCAGACTTACCTCTAGGGGCGTGGTGGCGCAGCGGTCAAGCTGCTCTCACCACGGCAGTTCGGGTTCGATTCCTGGTCGATACATGTGAGATTTTCAAAGTGAAATGCCATGTCCTGTGGTTTGGAATCCACGTTAAAAGGAGGTCCCGTGGCTTATGATCTCGCGATTAACGGTCACGTAAAACTACAATCTTCCTTCTTTACTTACCTCCTACTAGTGCTAGGAAGTTCATATACGCTGACGATCTTGCATTGACAGCTCAGTTCAACGACTTTGCAACAGCAGAAACCGTACTTACGGAAGATCTCTGCAGACTCGACAAGTTCTTCTAAACCTGGAGACTAAAACCAAATATAGCAAAAACAGATGTCAGCTGCTTTCATCTGAGCTACAGACAAGCCAACTACATTCCTAGGGTTCAATACCCTGATCATCTACTGAAATTCAATCCTCATCCTAAATATTTAGGCGTCATCTTGGATCGATCCTTGACTTACAGTGAACGTCTAGGCAAAACATCTGCTAAGATCAAAACCCGCAACAACATCCTGCACAAACTCACAGGAACGGGCTGGGGCCCAACAGCATCCGCCCTCAGAACTTCAGCACTTGCCCTAGTGTATCCAGTAGCAGAATATTGCTGCCCAGTATGGATTAACAGAAGAAGCAAAGAAGCAAAGAAGATAGACGTACAGATGAACGACACAATGAGGACTGTATCAGGAACCATACAATCTACACCTTTGGAATGGTTACCAGTACTCCCCAACATCCCGCCTCCTCATCTTCGAAGACAAATGGCACTGAAGAGAGAATGGCTTAAATATAGTGACAACCCTCTCCTGCCAATACATCTAGACTGCTCACCTAAAGATCTCAGGCTGAAATCCCGGAATCCTTCTCGGAGACAAGGAAGGAAGTTGGTCCAAGAGCAGTTTCAAGTGAATGAAGCTTGCCGCAACGAGCGGTTGTTTCAAATCCAAACAGATTAGGTCTTATCTCAGATCAAATTAAGCAACCCCCGGATTTCGACCTTCCCAGGAAATTCTGGACGTCGCTGAACCGTATAAGGACTCAATACGGTAGATGTCAGTTCTGGAAGCACCAATGGAAAATTGCCGAGAATCCTTTCTGCAACTGTCCAGATGTGCCTCAGACCATCAGTCACATCGCTATGGATTGCCCACTCCAAAGGTTCAATGGTCCAATAAAGAAGATTCATCAAGCTAACGATGAATCATTAGAATGGTTAGAGAAATTAGATTTCCAGCTCTAACAACACTGAAGCTACTTGCATATCAAGGTCTCAATCTGTATATATTTGTAAATACTGTATAATGTAAACAATTGTATTTTGCATCTTCATGCCATACGAAATATATATATAGCCTATATTTATTTTTCCTTCTGTAAAATGCTCCTTAGGGAGGAGTTATTTTGATAGAGTGATAAAAAATTCTACCCATGCTCATAAAATGCAGTAAATACAAATTGATCATTTTTATTGTGAGTATTTTTATTTTTTGAAACCAAGATCGCAGTATTTTAATATACGAAATTTATTACTTTTTAAATGACACTGAGAGTACTCAGACTATAGGGGTCCAGTTTAGCGAAAACGTATAGTTAAGCTATTTTGACGATTGTGCCAAAAGTTGAAAAGCTATAAAGGGGCCGGAAAAGTGCCAAAATACAAATTACTTCCAGCTTAAATGACATTTTGAAAGACATGCTAGGAACGCTTGTTTTTAAAATGGAACTTGTTCTACAGATTTAAATAAAATTAAAGTTTGATTGTTTTAATCTTTCCTTGATTCTTTATCTTCAATTTTTGGGAAGCAGATTTTTGAATTTCTCAAAACGGAAGTATAAAGATTGATTTTGATTTTACCATGTATGGGTCGACACTAGCGCTCGTAGTGATACATTTAGACCACATAGAATTTGGTTTAACTGTTTTTGCACAGTTTACATATAAGATCCGAATCTTACAATCAACGTGAACGTATTTACGATTTGTAAAACTTTGAGGGTAAACATCGTGTCTCGATGTTGGTTCCAACCATCGATTCGTGGTGGGATAAAGAAAGTAAAGAACTGATGACCACGTTCATTAATTCAAAATTTATCAACGATCTCAAACGTCTGTCTCGAGGACGTTCCTTCACATAACCAACTCAACCTTGGAGAATTATCAGTCCGATGCTGGTAGAGATTCTAAAGACTCCGTATGACCAGAGGCTAAATTACCTAAATATACTTTTCATTGGAAGTTTTGTAATTTTCTGGAAGAAAAAATGAAATTGATATATAGTTTATTATTTCTTTTCTTTTTTGTTATCCTAAAATCTTGATTCCGAATTCATGTTTTCAACAATAATTTCCTAGCCCGAAGGATTAGAACTGTGGTCATTTATACAAAGGTAATGGAAGAATTGTTAATTTTGCTATAGAATCCTACTTCAGATGTCAGTTATGATGGAAGCTATAGCGGTGAAATTTGGTTTAATGTCTACATATGTGACCATTACAATATGGTATACATTTTAAGAACATAGCTTTCTTGGCTTACAGCTTCGAAATTCCACTCGTGGGTACCCTTAAAAGGTACCATCCCAACAATTGCCTGAATTTAAAATGGGAAACTACAAATCCCATTACCACGGGTTCGAACCCACTCGTCTCACTGGTCCACACGGTATCAAGAAACGACCTACAGTACTTCGGACGTCAATTATGATGGAAAAAATAAGTAATAGGATTTCGAATGAGGGACAGAAACTCCCGTCCACGGAGATATTGTGTCATCAGGACTATTGTCACTGACTTTCCGATGTTTTCTCGTGTAGCTCCTAACTCTCCACCATGTCTCTTTGTTGTGCTGAGACATTGGACGGCAACTTCCTGATTATGTATCCCTCTAAATATTAACGAAACGAAGGGTGGATATATGGGGGAGGAAGAGCAGAGTACGTGATGCGCATATTTCCTCAAAAAGAAAACAGCACGAATGACTGAACTGGCTACTACATCAACAGATACTTGTTGGCAGCAGAGACGGAATACCATCTAGAGCAGCACAGTGTCAAAGCAGCACACAGTAGCGTTTATGCACGTTATGCCTTAAGCGTCTTTCAAGGTACCGACCCTGCATTAGCCAAGAGTTCGTCATAAGAGACCACAAAAACACATTACCAAGGACGGCCGACTGTGGGGTTCGAATTCACTGTGAATGGCTTAATTACGAAGGACTAGAAAAATGCGAAGTAGAAACGTGGTTTGAAGAAACACCATATACAGATAATTCAAAAGGCTGCCCTCCTTGGTACTGCAAGTTTAGTACGAATGGTTGCGTCTCTTCAGTGATTTGCTCTAGCATCTTGAGATGCAGTGCAATCATCAGTATCATTGGCTCGAAAGGAGCCCGACGGCGATGCGTTTGTATTTTTATGTAAATTACATGTATATTAATAATAATATAATAAAAACTCATCAATTTTTCTAGGGTTGTGCCGTGTCTTGTGTGGGGTTTCACCTAGGATACCAAGCTGGCTCATCAGCGGTCTCTTGGTGTCCCCATCCGGACCCCCACAGGAGTGGCGAACTGCGCACTACCTCCCTTTATATAGAGTGCAACTGCACTACTTTCCTGCGAGAACCAAAAGCTCAAGCAGCCTCAAGGCTTCCAAAAGGATGGCCGTGAAAGCCAATATACCACGTGGGGAGATAAGAGCTCCCAGTATACCGAACTGTCACAACAAATAAAAAGTCAGTGGAAACAAAGTACTGTACCTATCACCCTTGGTATCTGCTACTAGAGTTGTCGCTAGTAATTAATCTACCTAGGTATTCACTGGCCTAACCTCTTACATACTAAACTGCTCAATCAACAATAAAGAGTTTTTGCTTCATTTGACGGGCTAGAACATCGTGGTCATTTAGCCCCGTGTATTTGTGTGTGTGTGTCAGAATTTGTCTGATAACTTGCGTTTTAGGTAGATTTCATTAGAAAGCTAACTATTGCAATGAGTACCATGTTTCGACTTCCGGAAAATTTCGACATATCTTCGCGTTTCACATCCCCCAGACCCAAAAACCACCGTCAGTTCAAAAGTTTATATAAAATTTATGTATATATATATATATATATATACTCGTATATATATATATATACAGGGTGTATCTTAATTATACCGACAAAACAATCAGGAACGCTCTGCGTGTTATGTAAAAGACGATGCCGCAATCGGATTGGCGGAGAAAATTTTTCCTTTCGAGAAAATGAGGTTAATTTGTTACTTCCGGGCGCGCGATTCAAATCTACGAACTCGCCGTATTTGCTGACCCCGGGAGCAAGCCGCTGGCCACTGCTGTGCTTCAAGCGAGGGAAGGGAGTGTGATAGAAGAAGACAGAGATATGCTGGCGGGCAAGCGGCAAGCCGAGGCGATCGAGGAAACTTGCGCATGCCCGCCAGCATATCTCTGTCTCCTTCTATCACACTCCCTTCCCTCGCTTGAAGCACAGCGGTGGCCAGCGGCTTGCTCCCGGGGTCAGCAAATACGGCGAGTTCGTAGATTTGAATCGCACGCCCGGGAGTAACAAGTTAACCTCATTTTCTCGAAAGGAAACATTTTCTCCGCCAATCCGATTGCGGCATCGTCTTTTACATAAGACGCAGAGCGTCCCTGATTTTTTTGTCGGTATAATTAAGATACACCCTGTATATGTAGGCTATATATATATGTATATCAGTTTCTTGTGGACACGATAACTGCCGTAATTTTGCACCAATCACTTTGAATTTTTTACCTAATATGTATACCTATAAAATCTCGGTCGAGTTCGTTACTGGGCTGAATCGGTCGAAGGGGGTGCAAACGGAGGGCTTTTTTTTTCTCGAAAAATTGAAATATTGTTATAACTCTCTTAATACGTGAAATATCGAATCCATTCAAAGTTCATACTATCTGTCGGATAAAGCCCAAAAATTTATGTTTGAAGAGATTTTTTATAGCACCATTGACCAAAGGAGTGGGAAAAAGTGGGTTTTTCGGGAAACATTAATCATATCTCTCTTAATAGGCACAATATCAAAACCGTACAAAATGGAAAATATTCCCCTAAAAATTACCTAAAACTTTTGTCTGAAAGAATTTTTGATATGACCCACTATTACGCCAAGGGATGAGAAAAATGATTTCGGAATTATAAGAAAATGCCAAGAGCTATCAGAGGTTGCCATGGCAACACTACTAAATTGATGAGGGATGAGCCATCAGACGTTGCCAAGACAACGCACTTGCACGAGATCAGATTTAGATTTCCATCTGACTAAGTGTGAAGCGGGTTCGGTGACGTAACTGGTAGCATGCTGAACTTCTATGCCCAAGGTCGCTGGTTCAAAGCCGGCCGAAGTCGTCGGATTTTCTAAGAGCGCAAAAAATACCTCAGTATGCTTTCCTTTGGAGGGGAAGTTTCAACGTTCGTTGCGAGTTGCTGGTTGCGGTGGCATCTAGTAGCCAAGTTCACAGCTAGGTAACGTTGACGGTAGTATCTGGTAACAACATTAGGAACTACTGCTTGAAATTGACCGTCTGCATTCCTTACCTGAATTACAGACTAATACAGCCATCACAATTCACACCGTTTATCAGACAGATTCTACACTCACCCAAAGTACACGGGGTTACATGACCACGTTGTCGCAGCCCCTAAACTAAGGAACCAACAAAAATCTCTGCGGGAGATATAATTTTGCGTGAAGAAGTAACAGACCGTTACATAGTTACACATCAGTGTCGAAACCTTGCATAAGGACAGTGTGACCACAAGTATAAAAATGGACCCCAAATGACAAGAAGGTTACCGTCCCCATAAGACAATAAAATGTTTAAAATATGCATAGAATGACAAAAAAAACAAAGTTAATTAAGCTCCAATTATAAAATACTTTCTCGCCATAAATGAGGTCTGATCCTTCTACGAAAACCTGCATATTCTGCCTATTTTCGCCTATCCCCAAGTTTGTCCGGTGAAATCTACCTCCGCCTTCCGGCGTGCCGAGAGGACTTTTGTGTATATATTTGTAATTCAGGTGAAGATTGGGAAGGAAGCGGCCCTGGCCTTAAATTATAAATTATCCCGGCATTAACCTGGAGTAGAAATGGGGAACCACGGGAAACCACCTCCAGGATGGCTGATGAGAGAATCAAACCCACCTCTTCTCAGTTGTGCCTCGCGAGGCGGTTCCAGCCCTCAGACCAGAATTCAATTTCTAGGCAGAGCCGGGAATCGAACCCGGACCTCTACTACAGAAAGTGGACTCTCAGCCAGCTCTCTTACCACACACTTGTTAATATGCTGTGGCAATAGGCTATGCTAGTTCTCAAACAAGAAGAAATAGTCCATCCTGAGATATGACTGCTTTTTTCACGACAATATCTACTTAAAAGTCATCTCGTGGTTACTATTGCTTGGCTCGTCTAGACGTGTCACGAGAATAAAAATAGAGCTATTAGAGTAATTTTATTCGGCTTCTTTTTGACCTTACTTACGTAATTCCAGGGCGAAACTTTCCGAGACAGAACGAGGGGAGCATATTGAGCACGCTTGGCTACTGGGTGGCAGATGGCCAGGCGATGCGCTGTCAGCATCACGGCCCACTGCAAGCGCCATGTGTTGGAGGATACTGGATACAAATGAAAATCAAATAGATAACAGTGCAAACTGCTGCAAGTAAAATGATTCCACCTATATCCGACCAAAACTTTGCTCTATGAATGAAATTCAGTGTCCTTTTACGACACAAGTCGAGTTTCAGGTCCTCTTCTGCAGAAAGGTTTCTTCTCCCTATTCTTCTTCTTCTTTTTTCGATTCGACCATCAAAGGACCACGCCATTTCAATTGCTTCTTGCTGAATCGAGCTTTAACATCCTCCCAGTACTTTTGCATTAGTTCTCGATGCTGTTGTTTCCTTTCTTCAGTCCACTTCTTCTTAACCGACAGCAGTGACTACGCTGGCTAAAGCGCAGCGTTAGGTCATGGGTCAAAGCTCTCCTGCTGACTCGGTAGACGCGTGGGTTCGAGCCCCACCGTCGGCTGTTCTTGAAATGGTTTTCCGTGGTTTCCCCATTTTCAACACCAGGCAAATGCTGGGACGGTACCTTCTGACAGGCCACGGCCGCTTCCTTCCACATCCCTGTCCAGTTTCATTCATCTTCATCCATTCCATCTCTCATCCCGACGCGCAGGTCGCCCATGGGCGTCAACTAGGAAGACCTGCATTCGGCCTCTCAGGAGGTCACACTACAACAACAAAAAAGGTCCACTTCTTGCCTTTTGGAAGCTTAGGCTTTTCTTGGGAATATCGGTCTGCTGTTAGTTTTTGCTTAAGGGGAGCACGTTCCCAGATATCGTTGCTTGTAATTCCCACTTCTTGCAAATCTTTGTCCACCTCAGTGAACCAAGATTCCTTGGTATTCTTCGTCAGGAAGTTAGTGAATATTCTATTTGTCAATCGCGCTGGGTACATTCTTGTTATATGACCGTAAAAGGTATTTCTCCGATTCCTCATGGTGTCAGTTATTTTTTCAACATCGTTATGTCCACCTGTGGAGCGTGATAGAACTCATTTAGCTATTTTTTTTTCTTCTCCCAAAATCTCTTCATCTTGTCACTGAAAATATACCTCCGTTCTTCCGACCATGATTTCTTTGTCCTGGTAATCACTTTCGCCGGCCTCATGAGTGTTGGGGTAGCGCACCTGCCTCTCACCCGGAGGCCCCGGGTTCGATCCCCAGCTCCGTCAGGGATTTTAAAACTGACGTAAGGGTTGGAACGGGGAGCACTCAGCCACGTGAGGACAATTGAGTAGCTGTCTGACAGTGAGATCACGATCATAAATGCCAAGATTAACGGCCGAGGGGACCCGACGCGCTGATCACGCGTCACCCCAATATCTGCAGGCCAAATGGCTGGACAGCGGTCACTTGGTCGGCCTTAGCCCGTTATGGGCTGTATAGTGCCAGGGGTTGACTTTTTTTTTTCTTTTGCAATCATTTTCTCAGAGAAATGATGGTTGTTGATTAATGTTCTGAACTGGAGTCGATCTTGTAAAACTTGGTTGGTTCCTCAGTTTAGGAGGGGCTGCGACAACGTGGTCATGTACCACCGTGTACTTTGGGTGTGTGTAGAATCTGTCTGATAAACGGTGTTAATTGTGATGGCTGTATTACTGTGTGTTATCTGTTTTAATTCAAGTAAGGACTGCAGACGATAATTTCAAGTAGTTCCTACTTTTGCTACCAAATGCTACCGTCCACGACACCTAGCTTGCGGTCTTGGCTACTAGATGGAATCATAGTCAGCACCTGGCGATGAACGTTGGAACTAACAGAGCGTTATCAATTCTAACCTACAAATTTTGGCTTCACACAAGTGTAGTTAGTGGAAGGTTCTTTTTATGCCATAAATCTATGACATGTGATCACCGACTTTACTTCCCCTCCGAAGGAAGGCATACTATGGGATTTTTAACGCTCTTAAGAAATCCGACGACTTTGGCCGGGTTGGAAACCGTGATCTTATGCATAGAAGCTCAGCATGCTACCAACTACGCCACCGAAGCCGTCCTTGTATGTCTACCCCTTATTATTCCCGTTTTTCCAACGGGGTCGGGGATGAGATGCGATGGAAGTCTTAGTGGCTATGGTTTTTACAGCCGGATGCCCTTCCTGACGCCAACCTCATGAGAGGAGTTAATGAGAGATGAAATGAATGATGGTGAATGTAACTGGGCAAGGATGTGGAAGGAAGCGGCCGTGGCCTGTCAGAAGGTACCTTCCCAGCATTTGCCAGGTGTTGAAAGTGGGAAACCACGGAAAACCATTTCAAAGACGGCCGGCGGTGGGGCTCGAACCCACGCGTCTACCGAGTCAGCAGAGAGCTTGGCCCCATGACCTAATGCTGCGCTTTAGCCATCGTAGCCACTACTGTCCGAAGCCGTCCTTGTAAAATTTATTATTATTATTATTGTTCACTCTTGTATACACGCCTATTTTTGCAGAAGGGGGGAATCGATCACAAACGACATTCTACTACAAGTTGGTGATCTTCTATTTAATTTATGTGGTGAGGAGTTTTAGAACCTTTCCAACTGTTGACCAAGTATTAAGAATGACAGAGTTTTGAACATATGTCACAGTATTGATGGGAAGATTCAGTGCTTGCAGGTTTCTCTTCAGAGATGTTGGTACAACACCTGTTGCTGAGAGGACAAGTGGTATTTCAGTCGTCCTTTCTTCATGCCACATCTTCTTTATTTGTTTTACCAACTCACTGTATTTGCGGATGTTTTGACTGAACACGTGTTGCATTTTGTGTGTGTGTTTGGCACAGCAATGTTGGTCAAATGCGTTTATTATTATTATTATTATTATTATTATTATTATTATTATTATTATTATTATTATTATTATTATTATTATTTCTATGGCCGGATACCCTGCGCAGGGGGTTGGAAGGAAGCGATCGTGACCTTTTAGAACATGCATTCCCGGCATTTGCCTGGTGTTAAAAATGGGAAAGCATGGGTAACCTTTTCAAGGACGGCTGGCGGTGAGTTTCGAACCCACTTGTCCTCCGAGTCTGGACATAGCCGTGATCCTTTGGCCGTGTGCTTTGGCGCGCTTTGCTAATTAAGGGGTATATTATTATTATTATGGAGAAATTCACTGCCAAGAATACTAGCCAATGTAAATTCTTTTGGGTCTCACTAACCAAGCGATTACGGAGAAATCGGAAAAATAAGTGAACGCCAGTTAGGTCATTTGCATAGAACACTTAAATTCGAAATTACCAATAATTCTTTCTTTCTTTCTTTCTTTCTTTCTTTCTTTCTTTCTTTCTTTCTTTCTTTACAAACCTTGATAAAGGGACAAGTAGTTGTCTCGAAATGTGGGTTTATTAAAGTTTCACTCGACCTGATAGCCCCAATGCTATATTATGCAATTGGCCGAGAAAGTTTACGCAACAGTATAATCATTCTAACTTAAAAAAAAAAAACAGAATTCGGCATTTAAGAGTCAATCAATTTTACGAAAAATGGGTTGTTCCGCTTAAATGAGAATTGAAAACAGAGATTTTGTGTTGTTTTTACCGACGAATTTCAAGCCTCTCGTTTTGATCAACAGGATTTTTCTAGCCGTGGATGAATTATTTTTTGCATCTTATCCGAAGCATAATGATAGGTAGCCACACGCTGTGCAAGTAATCGTTGGCATCCTAATTCAACAGGCAAATGGCATGTTCCAGAGAGTCCACTTCTCTTTACGATAGCAACTGCAGCCATTACGGAGGTGATTGGAACGGAGAATGTCAAGCTACTTATGTATGTGATGATATGGCCTTAGTTTTGTCATCAATAGAGGATTTGCAGACCACACTTGAAAGCCTAGTTAACTTAGACTAAGTGGGGAGGAGACTAGTTTCCATGATCCTTAGGAGAGCAGCACTTTATATTGGCTACAGACGGCTTAACTGAGTGACACATTTTAAGTGCTTAGGCGTGACACTGAAACCGTCTGGGAAATAACCGTGCACCTAACTAATAATATGAGCACTTTTTTGACATTAAAGCATCTTACGGTCCGTAAACCATCTGGGTTTATTTAGGGCCAAAACATCTGGAATGTCTCGAGAAATTTAACCATATTCCTGAAGAAATTATTATGAGTATGGTTTTAGTTGTAAGTATGTAGTTAGTTTGTTTATTAGGTATTGTTAATTGTTCCATTAGACTGTGGTGTGTGAGTGTGTCTGGTGGCAGTTGCGTTGTTTATTAGATATAGTTCATTGTTTCACTAGACTGTGATGTGTGAGGGTGCATGTGAGTGTGCCTGGTGACAGACTGTTTTAGTGGTAGTAGTTTGTTGTTGGTCGAACTTAAGTATTTTTTCGTTAGTAGAATTTGGGTATTTAATTGTTAGTAGAAGGTTAGTATTTTTGTTAGTTGAATTGCTCTGTTACTTATTCTGAAAGGGAGTAGCAGCCTTTCAGAATAAATCAATTCCTTACTTGTTTTATAGACGGTTAAGAAATTGATAATATAAGCCAACTAATGGCTACACTGCGATCTGCTGCACGGCTGAAAGCAACGGGAAACTACAGCCGTAATGCTCTTCCCGAGGATATGCACCTCTCTATGCATAATTACATGTGATGATGGCCTCCTCTCTCGTAAAATTCCAATCCGGAGGTAAACTAGTCCCCCGTTCGCGTCTCCGGGTGGGGACTACTCGAGAGGGGGTTAACATCACAGAAGTGACAAAGAGGAAATCTGACATTCTACGGATCGGAGCGTCGAATGTTTGAAGTCTGCTAGGTAGTGGGCGGTTAGAAAAAGTAGAAAGGGAAATGGATAGGTTGAGGTTGGATTTGGTTGGGATTAGTGAAATGCGCTGGCAGGAAGAACAGGACTTTTGGTCAGGAGACTATAGGGTCATTAGCACTAAATCAAACAATGGCCAATCAGGGGTTGGTCTCATATTGAGTAGGAAACTTGGACAGCGGGTGGAATATCATGAGCAATATAGTGAACGGATTATTGTAGCAAAAATCAATACATAACCTACGTGCACCACAGTGGTACAAGTCTATATGCCTACCAGTCAAGCTGATGATGAAGATGTTGAAAAGGTCTACGAAGAAATAGATGAAATTCTGAGTTATGCCAATGGTAATGAAAATGTTATAGTAATGGGGGATTGGAATGGTGTGGTAGGAAAAGGAAGAGAAGGGAAGATAGTAGGAGATTTCGGATTAGGTGAAAGGAATGATCGAGGAAGCAGGCTGATGGAATTCTGCACCGAGCATGAGTTGGTCATAGCTGACACCTTATTCAATAACCACAATAGAAGAATATACACATGGATTAGACCAGGAGATACAGGGCGATGCCAAATCGACTTCATTATGTCAAGCAGAGGTTTTGAAACCAAATTTTGGATTGTAAAACATATCAGTCCTGACATAAACTCTGACCACAATCTGATTGTTATGAAATGCAGATTAAAATTGAAGAAACTGAAGAAAAGTCAAAAGCCAAAAAGGATGTAAACGAAAGATTCAAGAAGAGTATAAAGGAAAGATTAATGAAAAACCCTAAACAAACTTCAATTGCAGACGAATGGGCACTTTTGAAGAATGAAATAACAAAACCCTCAGAAGAAACCATTGGTAGGAAAGAAAGAATATGTAGAAAACCGTGGATCACTCAGAATATACTAGAAATGATGGATGAGAGGCGGAAATACAAGAATCTAAGAGATGAAAAGGGAAAAGCAGAATACAGATGTCTGAGAAATGAGGTTAACAAGACGTGCAAGGAAGCGAAACAAAAATGGTTGAAAGAGAAATGTGCAGGTATAGAAAATTGTCTGAAATTAGGAAAAGTAGACACAGCTTACCGAAGGATTAAGAATACTTTTGGGGAAAAGAAGACTAAGTTCTTCAATATTAAGGATACAAATGGAAAGCCTCTAACAGATAGGGAATAAAAGGTTGAGAGATGGAAAGCTTACATAGAGTGCTTGTATAAGGGAAAGGAGATTGAGAATCATGTAATGGAAAGGGAGGAGGAAATTGATGAGGATGCAAAAGGAGATTTAATATTGAGATCAGAATTTGACAGAGCAATGGAAGACTTAAGTAGGAACAAAGCACCAGGCATAGGTGATAGACCGATTGAGTTGTTACGCTGCATAGGACATGAAGGTCTGATCAGGTTATATCACTTGGAGTGTAGAATTTATGAGACAGGTGAGGTACCCTCTTATTTTAAGAAGAATGTTATCATCCCTATACCGAAGAAAGTGTGAAGATTACCGTACAATCAGCTTGATTACTCATGCTTCAAAGATCCTGTCTAGAATAATTTACAAGAGGATGGAAAGCCAGGTAGAAACGGAGTTGGGCGAAGACCAGTTTGGTTTCAGGAGAAATGTAGGAACAAGGGAAGCGGTACTAATTCTTAGGCTGATTTTGGAAGGTAAAATAAGGAAAGATAGGAGAACGTTCATGGCATTTGTAGACTTAGAAAAGGCGTTTGGTAACGTTGATTGGACTAAATTGTCTGACATTTTGAAAACGATCGGAATAAAGTACAGGGATAGGAGGGTGATCTACAACTTATACAGAAACCAGACAGCAGGCATTCGAGCTGAAGGACATGCGAGAGAAGCTGGTATTCAGAAAGGCGTAAGGCAAGGCTGCAACTTATCACCCATACTTTTCAATCTTTATATTGAACAGGCAATGAAGGCAATTAGAGAAAAATTTACTGTGGGAGTGAAGATTCAAAGAGAAATAATTTCAACTGCGAGATTTGCCGATGACATAGTCATCTTGGCCGACATGGCTGAGGATTTGAATGAGTTTTTGAATGGTATGGACTCAGTCTTGAGAAAAAATTCGTGATGAAAATTAATAAAATGTAAAACAAAAATATTGGAATGCAGCCGAAATAAATCAGAAACCTCTATGGACAACAAATTGGCAGGTGAAAAGCTGAAGGAAGTAGGAGACTTCTGTTACTTAGGAAACAAAATAACCAGTGATGGACACAGCAAAGAGGATATAAAAAGTAGGTTAGCTCAGGCAGGGAAAGCATTTCTACAGAAAAGGAATCTGTTGACATCGAATATAGATTTAGGTATTAGGAAGTCATTTTGAAGGCTTTTGTCTGGAGCGTGGCACTGTATGGAAGTGAAACTTGGACTATTGGTGCAGCAAAAAAGAGGATAATTGAAGCGCTTGAAATGTGGTGTTATAGGAGAATGATGAAGATCAAATGGGTAGATAGGTTTAAAACGAAGAGGTATTAAGACTAGTGGGAGAGGAGAGATGTTTCTGGCAACTGCTAAAGAAGAGAAGAGATAGGTTGGTAGGACACACTAAGGCACCCAAGAATAGCAAGCTTAGTTATGGAAGGAAGGGTAGATAACAAGAACTGTAGGGGCAGACCAAGGTTAGAATATGTTAAACAGATTGCCTCGGATATAGGGTGTGGTAACTATGTGGAGATGAAAGGATTAGCTCAGGACAGGGAGGCATGGAGAGCTGCATCAAACCAGTCAAAAGACTCAAACAACAACATTATTATTATTAATAATATTATCATTAATAATCGATTTCCTATTTTCATAGACATCATCAAAGTTGGCCTCATTCAGTACTTAGACTGCGGAAGCGTTTAGTGAATTCATATGATTTACTGTATAATGAATGCACTTGGGACTCTGCTACTTGTCTGCAATGCGAAGCCTTACTACATTAATGAGGTTAGTTTATTTGACAGTCTGATTGAATCTATGTAATCTTTCAACGTTTTCATTACTCCGACGAGAGAAATAGATAGTGTATCATATATGGCTTCCAACGGGTGCCCACTTGAAAGTCCTGCACTCGGCCTCGTGCACTCCGAGGAGGATTGCTGCAGATATTTCAATTGATGCCCGTGAGACAATCATGCAGAGGGATAAAAAATATGAGATTTAATGTTCTTTGTCTTGACCGGGAATCGAACCCGTGACCCTTAGGTTAAAATTCGGTACCTTCCAATAATAAATGAGACTTCCAGATACATTAAATTGGAACTTTCACTCTTATCCAAAAGTTATTTTAATGCCTAATACGCCTCAATAAGGAAAACACGTATATTCTGCACTCTGTGTGCGTAGATGTCTGTATGGGTTAAAATTGACTGTCAATAAATTTGAAAACGTGTGAGAGTTAGTCTGTAGATTCAGTATAGTGTATTTGTGAGCAATTGTTCTCAGGTTCTGGCTCCACAATCTCTATCATGTTGGCCAAGGTCCAACTCACCTGTGCTCCAAACCGTATGAATATTAATGTGATTGGCCCCCCGGCCATATAATATGAGGGTTTGCCTCCAGCATTACCATGGGCATCAAAGAGGCTTCATTTCCATACCTAATTCGTTATTGTCCGCAATAAATTCCTCTTCACTCGCTCCTGAGTAACAGCGAAGTGCAAGTAAACACGGCCCATACAAAGATGCATTGCACAAGTTTCAGACCTCCTTGCAGCGTAGCGGCTAGCATTCTTTGCTGTCATCCCTGAGGATCGGTGTTCGTTTCCTGGTACTGCCAAGAAACTTAATTCTGGATCTCTGACCTCCTTCTGAGAGTTTGAACATGGTACACTCAGCCTCGTGAGATAAAACTGAGAAGAGGCGGGTCCGACCTCAGTCATCCTAGGAGTAGTTTTCTGTGGTTTCCCCACTTCTACTCCTGGCAAATGCTAAGGTGGTTCCTAACTGCTGGTCACGGCTGCTTCATTCCCAATCCTGGTCTCAATTACAAACACACTCACACTACTACTGGTACCAGAATTTTTATTTATTTATTTATTTATTTATTTATTTATTTATTTATCGTATGGCTTTTAGTGCCGGGAGTGTCCGAGGACATGGTCAGCTCACCAGAGGCTGTAGCTGCTTCTAGCGGACACCCATAGGGTGAGCAACAAGATCCGTTCAATTTCATGTAGTTCCAACTTTCGCTACCAGATGTCAATGATACCTAGTGGTGAACGTTATAACTTTGATAGAGCGTTCCAACGAAATCTAACATGGAAATTTAGCTTTACACAAGTTTAGTCTGTAAAAGGATCTTTTACATGCCATAAATCTATGGCATGGGACCGCCGGCTTTACTTCCCCTCCGAAGAGGGATACTGAAGGATTTTAACGCTCTTAAAAATCCCACGACTTGGCCGGGATTGATCCCGCTATATTGGAAACAGCACTTCAGCATGCTACCAACTACGCCACCGAAGCCACTTGGTACCAGAATAACACATGTTAACAGAAAATTCTACACACTCGCAAAGTATACAGGTATGGAATGATCACGATGTCCGTGCCACTAAATGAAAAACAACAACAATAACTATTTTGAAACGCACAATAACAGCGGGTTTCCAAGAGCAGTAACTTGTTTTCATATAATTTAAAATGGGGCATCCACGAACACATTTGTTATTCAGAACTAATATACATCAATATAACGAAATTAAAATGTCACGTAACACAATAGACGTGTTATAATGACATATATTAGCATCATACATACTGCGCGTCAGATATCCCGTTACATCAGGAATTATACCGTTTTCAGACGGTGGCACTGACGTCATCACTAAATGCAGGTGTATTCCCCCGAGAAATGCCCTACAAATGCATGAATACAGCAATATATCAGGTGGGGTAACTTCACAGAATTAATTCTAAAACGTCACATCGAGGATTATTGATGTGTGGCCTACGAAGTCAGTGTTCTACACTTTACTTCATAAATTGCTGAGTGGTGTACTAATCTGAATTAGGTTAACTATGGCACAAATGAATAAAAGTTTGGTGCTGATTTAGGGAGTATGAAATTATATTGTTGATGGCGTGTGGTCTACGTATATATTAGGGCTGTAGATATAATTCAAATATTCAATTAATTCGACTACTTCAAATATTACATAATTATACAATTACCAAGAGAGAGGTTGAAAACATGTATAACGTTATAAGAAGACTTCACACATACCGTATTTTCAATCACAGGAAAAAAGATGTGTTGCCATACGTAACCTAGCATTGTTTACTGCATTCCGAAGAATTGATATCCAAATTTTATTACATATGACACATATTCCTTATACTAAACACTTGTTAGTTAAATTCCTTAATTGCCACTCAACTATACAACACGGTTGACAACTGTTTTAACACCATTACAATAAGATAATTTCATTAAACATTTTGGTTATTTATACATAGGACTTAAGACAAATGAAGATTCAAAAAACGCACAAACTGCTTGGCACCTGAAAGCAAAATTTACACACCATATTTCGAAAGATCAAGATTTATTTAAGATTAATTTTAATCATTTTCAGGCAACTCAGTTAACGCATTTATTGATATTATGCACTTGCTTTTTCTAAATTATTTGATTTTCTATATGAATGTTTGGAATTTTTAATGTGAAGACCAATATTATATTTTATTTACATTGAATTGCGGTTGGTAGGTTCCTTAGTTTAGGGGCTGCGACAACGCGGTCATGTAGCCCCGTGTACTTTGTGTGTGTGTAGAATCTGTCTGATAACTGGTGATGGCTGTATTAGTGTGTGTTATCTGTAATTCAGGTAAGGACTGTTGACCATAAATTTCAAGTAGTTCCTACTTTTACTACCAAATGCTACTGTCAACGACACCTAGCTGTGAACTTGGCTACTAGATGCAGGACTTTCTACTTGATGTCCGTAGATGATCTACGCATCATGATGAGAATTGAATGAAATGATGGAGACGGCATTAACCCCCAGTTCTAGAGCCAGCAGAACTAACCAACCGCAGTTAAAATCCAACAACCCGGCCGGAAATCCAACTCATGGTCCTTCGGATCAAAGGCTAGAAATTATACTCACTTGCTATAAACCCGGATAATAATTCTGTAATAAACAGCTCACAACTCGACTTAAGTTTGCAGCTCGGAACACAATGAGCTATGCAATAGGCCTACCGGTATTTATTTATAACTAGATGAAGTACCCGTGCTTCGCTACGCGTCATAAATAAATTAAAATGTGGAGGTGACAGTTAAAACAGGGGATAGGCGAGGTGCTGCGCAGAGGGAGATTAAGGATGGAACATTTTGTCCGACTACACCGCTCGGCGTTGACCGTGTTTTATAGCACAAATTTAGGTTTTACTCGCTAACCGTTGGAGATACCTCTCGGATAGAAAATGTAATTTTAAACCTCGTACATGCCATCAAAAGTTTGCTATTTCTTAGCGTTCTCTTTTTATTTGAAATGGAAATATGAAAGTTTGAAACCAAAGGGTGTAGTGACGTCACTAAAATGGTCGCCATCTTTAAATAGTGCAAAGTATTGAAATCAAAAGTAGCCTATATGTTAATCAGGTAAATCAGCTACTTCCATGTAAAATTCATGCAAATCGGACCAGTGGTACTTGCGTGATTGAATAATACACAGACACACACCATCTTATGTTTAGCCTTGCTTCGCTCGCGTCATAGTCGTGTTATATTGTTATTCAATGGAATGCAGGTTTAACCCCGTTAACACCCCTTTAGAACCTGAATATCCAAAAATCCCTCCTTAGTAGACGTTTTCGACACACAACAAACATATCCCCAAAATTTCAATCTTCTAACTTTAATAGTTTTGGTTGGTCGAAGAGAGTGAACATCCAAAAATCCATCCTTAGTGGACGTTTTTCTTCCAGAATTTCACCCCTCCCCATAGGCCCCTTAAATTGGATTTATGAAAAAAACGGTCGAACACCTATTTATTTTAATTATTTATTCATTTATTCATTTATTTATTTATTTATTTATTTATTTTTAAGCTGATTGATTTCCTCCGAGTTTCAAAACTCCTCGCCTATGTCGTTTACGAGATACACGCTCCGTGTGGAATCTTTCAACCCCCACTTTTCATACCTTTCACCTCATAATACACACCACATCGAAAAACCATTAGACATGTGTCAGCTTATTTTTAATGATTAGTATATATGCCAAGTATCACATCCCCAAATGAAACCACTCGTGAGATATTGTTATTCAATGAAATGCACGTGTACCAACTTAACACCTATTTAGAACCTGAATATCCAAAACTCTTTCCTTTGTGGACGTTATCAACATACAACGAACATATCCCCAAAATGTCATGTTTCTAACTTCAATAATTTTGGCTGGGCGATGATGATTGAGTGATTCAGTCAGTCAGGATATTTTCTAGCATATATTTTTGACAATTTCACCCCTCCCCATGAACCCCTTAAATTGGATTTATGAATAAAACGATCGAACACCTATTTACTTATTTTTTAAGCTGCTTTTTCCGCTGAATTTGAAACTTATCGCCTATGTTGAATAAGAGATACAGTACATGCTCCGTTAAGAATCCTTCAACCCCCAATTTTCACCCCTTTCACCTCATAATATGCACCGTATCGATAAACCCTTAGACATATATGTCTGCTTATTTTGAATGATTAGTTCATATGCCGAATATTACATCCCCAAATGAAACAACTCGTGAAATATTGTTATTCAATGAAATGCAAGTTTAACCCCCTTAACACCCCTTGAGAACATGAATATCAAAAAATCCATCCACATTGGACTTTTTCGACATACAACGAACATATCCCCAAAATTTCAAGTTTCTAACTGCAATAGGTTTGCTGGGGGATGATGAGTGAATATCCAAAAATCCTTCCTTAGTGGACTTCTTTCCCCAGAATTTCACCCCTCTCATGAACCCCTTAAATTGGATTTATGAAAAAAAAAACAGTCGAACACCTATTTACTTATTTTTGAGCTGTTCTTCCCCCCTGAGTTTGATGAGTGAGTGAGTTAGGACACTTTCTTTCCTGTTTTTCGCCCCAGAATTTCACCCCTCTCCAAGGGCCCGTTAAATTGGATTTATGAAAAAACCGTCGAACACCTAGTTACTTATATTTTATTAGCCTACTTTCGATTTTTGCAAAAAATGAAAGTAGACTTATGAGATCAACACAGGGCGAAAAAAAGTGTGTCTGTCTGTGTGTGTGTATGTGTGTGTGTGAGTCTGTGTGTGTGTGTGTCTGTGTGTGTGTGTGTGTGTGTGTGAGTGTGTGTACTCTGAATGTCTGTCCCCCCCCTATCAATTCGAACACGGTGAATGCGAATTGAACGAAATTTGGTACAAAGGTAGCACTAGCAAAGGACACCTCAGTGTCATGTTTTATATTGCCGCCATCTTTACTAAAACTGAATGGCGGCCACTCAAACGTTCAAAACGTAAAATCAAATAACGACTAACCAAATCATCCGATCTCTACCAAATTTGGTAACAACATACCTTCGTATAGGATGCGTCTTGTGACCAAACTACAAGGTCGTCCGCCATACCATTTCAGGATGGCGGCCGTGCGAATTATGCAAACTTTATAATCCATATCATGGGACCCACCAGTTCCGATTATCGAGCCGAGAATCGTTTTAACTGTTCTAAAGGAAGAGGCACGTTCGAAATTAAAAGTTTATTTTGTAATACTATAGTGCAGACGTGATTTTAAAAAGCTGAGCTGATTTAGTAATAAGACAAGATGGCAGCGGATATCTTGTGCCTGACTTTATTTCACTAATTTGAGTATTGCATGCAATATAGCGTACTGATTTAAAATAAATAAACTTTGTATGAAATGCTTTATATATAAATAATATACTCCAGTGATGAAATCGTTTAGTATAAATCACTATTTGCTAACAAGTTCTATGTAAGTCATTTTATATAGAACGATATTCGTTGACACAATTAGCTCAGTGGTAGAGCGTTAGCCTATCGCCCAAATGCCTATGGTTCAAACCCGATCAGAGCTAGTCTTTTTGCTTGAAATTTTATATGTTTATTGTTTTGTAATGACTCAGATGTTTTAAAATTAAGCGTTATATTGTGCATATTATGGTGTAAAATATATATTTAATTAAATCATAATTCGCCAGCAGATTTACTCGAGACATCTAGCTGCCAAAAAGGTAACTGCACGCCGACCAGATTTTATTGAAAAGTTTCTTCTTCTGGCCGCTAGAATGCACTCGCTCTGTTAGGATTATATTGTTAGATATTTCACCACTAGATATCACGACTAGTCTACGTGGGGCTCCATTGATTACTATACCATTTGCATTCTATGCGCATCGAATTTGAAGAATGACAAGATGATACTACGATACATTTTTACTTTCTATTTTAAAGGGTTTGTAACAGCCTATTGTGCGTTATTTGAAAATGTTAATTGAAGTAAAGAACAAAACGATTTCACATAGTATCTGAACTCTACCGTTGGTGCTAGTTCAGGATATTAATTAATACTTCTATTTCAGCCAAATAGCAATCGAAAATATCCACATAGTTGGTATACACACGTCTCTGTAGGGTCATGGAAAGATTTGTTAATTCAATTAGGGTTGTGAAAGTCATACGCAGCCAGACGTGTAAAGACATGCCTCAACTCAAAGTTGGATGTTGCCCGCGTCAGGCCGATTATGTAATAATAATAATAATAATAATAATAATAATAATAATAATAATAATGTTATTGGTTTTACGTCCCTTTTAACTACTGTTGCTTTTAGAGACGCCGGGGTGCCAGAATTTTGTCCCGAAGGGGATCTTTAACGTGCCAGTAAATCTACTAACACGGCTCCCTCGCATTTGTGCACCCTCAAATGCCAGCTGACTGCGCCAGGATACGAACCTGAAACATACGGTCCAGCAAGCGAGAACGTTACCGCTGAGCCACGCCGCCAGTCCGGTCGATTATGTCTCCAGATCCATAACATTCTTTAGATACTTCTTATCTTTCTTTCTTCAATGATGGTAGCAGTTTTTATCTAGGTTGTGGCGTTTGGTAGAGGTAAATCGTTTCTAAGGTCTTCAACAAAGAATAGTTCTATTATACTCTTTGATAATAACAACGAGTTATAACTATACTCATACATTTAGGAGAAAGTAGGCTATATGTTCTTTACTGAACATCTTGTTTTAAGCTGTTTTTTCCCGCCGAATTTCCAACTTCTCGCCTATGTCGTTTAAGTGATTCACGCTCCGTTAGAAAGCCCACAACCCCAATTTTCACCCCTTTCACATCATAATATAGGCTACACCACATCGATAAACCCTTAGACATATGTCTGATTATTTTTAATGATTAGTTTATATACTGAATATCACATCCCCAAAGAAACAACTCCTGAGATATCGTTATTCAATGAAATGCACGTTTACCCCTTAACAGCTCTTTAAAACTCGAATAAACAAAAATCATTCATTAGTTGACGTTTTCGACATACAGCGAACATATTCCCAAAATTTCATGTTTCCAACTTTAATAGTTTTCGCTGGGCGTGATGAGCGAGTGAGTCAGACAGGACATTTTCTTTCAATTTTTTTACCAGAATTTCACCCCTCCCCATGGGCCCCTTAAATTAGATTGATGAAAAAACGCTTGAACACCTATTAACTTATTTTTAGCCTATTTTCAATTTTGAAAAAATAGGCTTATGAGATCACCTTTTGTCCGTGTGTGTGTGCGTGTGTGTGTGTGTGTGAGGTGTGTGTGTGTGCCCCTAATAAAATCTAAACGGCTGGAGCGATTTCAATGAAACTCGGTAAGTTGATAGCACTATTCCCGGCGACCTCGACCGTGCCCTTCAAATTTTGTTACGTCTCACCAATCCAACATGGCGGCTGGGCGAAATACTTCACTAGCATTCAATATCTCCGAAACTATTACCGATATCGCCCTGAAATTGTGTACGGTGATAAAGGGCACTACTAGAAGTTCACCTATGAGACTTTTAAAAACCTGGTGACTACAAAACCAACATGGCGGTCAAGCGAAATTGAGACTTTTAAATAGACATTTCTCGCGATTTAACTATCCAAACGTAATGAAACTTGGTACAGCAAATGTGTGTACACATTGTAATGCACTGGAGTCTAATTTATTTCAATTGTTTTCATAACCTTAAAATGGCGGCTGTGGGAAATATTTCACTGACATTCTATATCTCCGAAACTATTACAGATATCATCATGCAATTTTGTACGGTGATAAAGGGTACTGATAGAAGTTTACCTATGTATATCTCATAAACTTGTAAAGTACAAAACGAACATGGCGACCAAGCGAATTTGAAATATTTTTATAGACTTTTCTCGTGATTTAACTCTCTGAGCGCAGTGAAATGTGTTACAGTAAATGATTTTGCGGATTGTAATGCACTGCCATCTAATTTAATTCAATTGTTTGCATAACCTCAAGATGGCGGCTGTGCGAAATTTTAAAATTAAGTTTTTATTCTTGTGTCGTAATCATGCGATCGAAGTGAAAGTTTGAATAATGAAGCTAGGCAATAATTGTCCTTGAATGGTACATAACTCTATGGCCTATACATATAACAATCCTAAATGGCGAGCTTCCGAAATATTTAGACGGTTCTCAATATCTATGAATCTTTTACAGCAACCAAACTGATTTTTTTAATGTTCATAGAGACTATGAACATATGTTCACCTATAGGACTTTCAGTAACCTGGTGAGCACAAATCTAACATGGCGGCGACGCGAAGTATAAATATTTAAATGGACGTTTCTCGCGAATCAACTATCCGAGTGCCGTGAAACGTTGCACGTTAAATGCTTATACAAATGTTGACCAACTGGCATGTAATTTATTTCAATTGATTGCATAATCACAAGATGGTTGGTGTGCGTACTTTTAAAATCTCGTTTTTACTTCTTGTGTTCTAATCATGCGATTGAAGTTTGAATACCACACGTACACAATAATCTTAATGTAATAGTACAAAAATAAAAATCCATCCTGGCGACCATATGAAATATTTAGACGGTTCTCAATATCGACGAATCTGTTACAGCAATTAAACTGAAATTTTGTGTGTTGATAGAGACAATTAATATGAGCAGGATATATGAAAATAGGCTGTCTAGTTCTTCACGGAACTACTTGTTTTTAATGATTAGTTTATATGCCGAGTATCACATCCACATATGAAACCACTCGTGAGATATTGTTATTCAATGAAATGCAGGTTTAACCCCCTTAAGACCCCTTTAGAACCTGAATATCCAAAAATCCTCCCTAAGTGTTCGGGTTTGACATACAACGAATATATCCCCAAAATGTCATGTTTCCAACTTCAATATTTTTGGCTGGGCGATGATGAGAGTGTGAGTGAGTCAGGACATTTTCTTTCAATATTTTTTCTTCAGAATTTCACCCCTCCCGATGAACCCCTTAAATTTGATTTATCAAAAAAAAATTGTTGAACAAATTTTTAAGCAGTTTTTCCCCCTGAGTTTGAAGAGTGAGTCAATCGGTTAGTACACTTTCTTTCCTGTTTTTCCCCCCAGAATTTCACCCCTCCCGATGGGCCCCTTAAATTGGATTTATGGAAAAACGGTCGAACACCTTTTTACTTAATTTTTAAGCTGATTTTTTCCGCTGAGTTTCAAACTCCTCGCCTATGTCGTTTAAGAGATACACGCTCCGTTAGGAATCTTTCAACCCCCACTTTTCACCCGATTCACCTCATAATATACACCACATCGAAAAACCCTCAGACACGTGTCTTCTTATTTTTAGCCTATTTTCAATTTTGAAAAAGATAGGCTTATGAGCTCACATTTTGTCCGTGTGTGTGTGCGCGTGTGTGTGTATGTGTGTGTGTGTGTGTGTGTGAGGTGTGTGTGTGTCCCCCAAATTACTTTTGAACGGTTGGAACGATTTCAATGAAACTCGGTAAGTTCATAGCACTATTCCGGAGGACAACGACCGTGCCCTTCAAATTTTGTTACGTCTCACCAATCCATCATGGCGGCTGTGCGAAATATTTCACTAGAATTCGATATCACCGAAACTATTCCCGATATCACCCTGGAATTGTTTACGGTGATAAAGGGAACTACTAGAATTTCACCTATGTGACTTTTGAAAAACTGGTAACTACAAAACCAACATGGCGGCCACGCGAATTTGCGACATTTAAATAGACATTTCTCGCGATTTAACCAAACAAAACGCAATAAAACTTGGTGCAGTATATGTTTATATACATTGTAATGCACCGACATCTAACTTCGTTCAATTGTTTACATAACCACAAGATGTGCGAAATATTTCACCGGCATTCTATATCTCTGAAACTATTAGCGGTATCACCATGAAAGTTTGTACGGAGATAAAGGGTACTACTGGAAGTTCATCTATATGACTTTCAAAAACCGGTTAACTACAAAACGAACATGGCGGCCAAGCGAATTTGAAAATTTTAAATAGACCTTTCTCGCGATTTAATGATCCAAACGTATTGAAGTCTGGTACAGGAAATGTTTATACACATTGTAATGCACTGGTATCTAATTTAGTTCAATTGTTTACATAACCTCAAGATGGCGACTGTGCGAATTTTAAAATTAAGTTTTTATTTCTTGTGTCGTAATCATGCGATCGAAGTGAAAGTTTGAATAATGAACCTACGCAATAATTATCCTTTAATGGTACATGACTCTATGGTCTATACATTTAACAATCCAACATGGCGACCATCCGAAATATTTAAACGGCTCGGAATATCTACGAATCTATTATAGCAATCAAACTGATTTTTTATGTTCATAGGGGCTATGAACTTAAGTGCACCTACAGGACTTTAAATAATCTGGTGATCACAAATCCAACATGGCGGCGACGCGAAGTATAAATATTCACATGGACGTTTCTTGCAATTTAACCATCCGAGTGCAGTGAAACTTGGTACAGTAAATCCTTATACGAATGTCAATCAACTGGCATCTAATTTATTTCAATTAATTCCATAACCACAAGATGGCAGCTGTGCGAAATTTTAAAATCTCCTTGTTACTTGTTGTGTCCTAATCATGCGATTGAAGTTTGAATGCTACACGTACACAATAATCTTCATGTAACAGTGCATAACTCTAGGACCTACATATATAAAATCCAACATGGCGACTATCCGAAATATTTAGTCGGTTCTTAATATCAATGAATCTATTACAGCAATCAAACTGAAATTTTGTATGTTGATAGTGGCAATTAACATAAGTAGGATTTATGAAAATAGGCTGTATAGTTCTCCACGGAACTACTTGTTAATGATGAGCTTATATGCCGACTATCACATCCCCCAATGAAACCAATCGGGAGATATTGCTATTCAATGAAATGCAGGTCTACCCCCTTTAAAACCTGAATATCCAAAAATCCTTTCTTAGTGGACTTTTTCGGCCCGTGAGGAAGCTGCATACCAAATTTCATTCCAATCCGTTCGGTGGTTTCTGAAATTTCGTGATGAATGAATGAGTGAGTGAGTGAGTGGGTGAGTGAGTGAGTGGTATTTGACAAATAAATATATAGTAGATAGTGTCAAATCTTTGTTATGCTATACTCGGTTGACAGTGCTGTTTGAGCAGTTGAGAAACTAACGGGATTTGAAGTAAAGATCCTCATTTTCTATACCGGTAGTGCAGAGCGCAACTGACATCCAGTCGGCCGTGTCTCGACTTCAGCTATGTTGCCATGGAAACTATCTGCCTTGCCATTCTTTCATGAGTATATTTTATGATTTGATTAGCCTGTGCTTGAGTGCAAAAGGGACGAAATCAGAAGAATGAGAAAGACTATCGAAAATTCATGTTGCCAGCGGTTCATTCTGGGTCCTAAACTATGTGTATGCAAAATTTGGTTGAGATTGGTGGAACGGTGTAGATTTGTATACTGAATGCTCCCACCGATGTAAATTCAATTTGTCTTGGAATTTTCTTTGAAACTCACCCTTTCAGTGACTTATAAGTTAAATGTTTAATCAAACATCATTTATCCAGGAACGGATAATTCGAGTTGTGGGCTACCTGGTACAAACACTAAATCAACAAAGTCTGGATGGTTTCTGTCCGCAAGCCTCCCTCCCCTCCCCTCCCCCCCCCCCCCCCACACACAGTCTTTTCGTGTAGTATATTAACATCGTTGTTGAGCACAAAATTGTGTCTGCCATTATTCCACTTTATGAAGCTTGAATAAATGAGGAAGTAGTAACAAGATGTCACCCTAAGGATGGCCAAGCAGTATAAGATTGTAATAATACTAATGTTATTGGTTTTACGTCCCTTTTAACTACACTTGCTTTTAGAGACGCCGGGGTGCCGGAATTTTGATCCGAAGGGGATCTTTAACGTGCCAGTAAATCTACGGACACGGCTCCCTCGCATTGCGCACCCTCAAATGCCAGCTGACTGCGCCAGGATACGAACCTACAACCTTGGGCCCAGCAAGCGAGAACGTTACCCCTGAGCCACGCAGCCAGTCAAGCAGTATAAGAACAGTGTTACTATGTTTAACCTTGGTACTCGGAAAGCCTTAGATGAAATCGGGCATGTATATCTGCGAAGAACACTTTAACTTATAAACTTACTAGCAACCCGACCTGGCTTCGCCCGGGAACAGTTATGAATGCATTACGTGATAAGCGCTTTTTTTTTCAATGTCAATGAAGAACGACCAATATCCGTTTTACGTCTCGGCAAGATGGGTTAAAATCACTGACTGGACTATTAATCATGTGCAACAAATTCTTGTCGAATATAATTTAAGAATGGCGAGGTGCATGGAACACAAATTCCCCTTCCATCCATTCTTAACTTGACTGTGAATTTTGTGGAACGAAAAGTACACAGGCGAAATGGAGAAAAGCCGAGTTTCACTTCCAGGGAAACTCCAAACACAAACACTCTTCTCTGAAGTTTTTAACTCAACACGACTTGACAGTTTGCTGCTGGCTGTATCTGGGGGCAATAAGCTCGTCCGCTAGCTAAACTGTATCTGGGGTGATAGCCTCGCCCATTGCCAGCTCGTAAACTGTCGCCTCAGTAACTGAATGGAGATTGTTGGAAGAAATGAAAACATAAAAACACTTATAGTAGGCGATGTATTGAAGATAGAGATATGTTCTCCCGGGCTTTTTTGTAGAACTATTCATGCTGAACAATTCTTACACTCATAGTATATAGATATTTTTAGCGATTTGCCCAGCGTAAGCTTAAAAAGCGCACGGACGCCAGTTTTTTTTCGACCTTTTCACTGAAATCGTTAGTGCTTGCCTTCCATTAGTCATAAGTAAATTATTTTCTATAGAAACCTTCCTCGAGATATCCTTTACAGAATTGTGAAAACCGCATCAAAATCCATTCAGTGGTTCTCGAGATTACGCGTGACATCCAAGAATCGGGAACTTTGTTTTATACTAAGTAGAGATTATGCGCCAATCAGTATAATTTAATATAATATAATCCCCCTTCCGTCCTATCTTAAATTGACTGTGAATTTTGCGGAACGAAAAGTTCATAGGCGAAATGAGAGTTGCACTTCCAGGGAATGACGAGGTGAATGAAACTCAAATCCCCCTTCCGTCCAATCTTAACTTGACTGTGTTTCACAGGCGAAATGAAGAAAACGCGAGTTGCACTTCCAGGGAAACTCCAAACACAACCGTCCTTCTCAGAAGTCTTAACTCAACACGAATCAACGGTTTGCTGCTGGCTGTATCTGGAACAATAGGTTCGCCCGCTAGCTAGGCTGTAACAGGGATGATAGACTTGCCCTTAGCTAGCTCGTAAACTGTCGCCTCAGTAGTTGAATGGACACGGTTGGAAGAAATTAAATTGTAAAAACACTTATAGTGGGCGATGTATTGGAGATAGACTCATGCTCTTCCGGACTTTTTTGTAGAACTTTTCATGCTGAACAATTCTTACACTCATAGTATTTAGATATTTTTAACGGTTTGCCCAGCGTAAGCTTACAAAGCGCTCGGACGACAGGCTTTCTTTTCGACTTTTCCACTGTAATCGTTACTGCTCGGCTTCCTTTGATCATAAATAAATAATTTTCTACATATAACCTTTACAGAATGGTGAAAACCGCATCAAAATCCATCCAGTGGTTCTCGAGTTTACCCGTAACATCCAAGAATCGGGGACTTGGTTTTATACTAAGTAGAGATAACAAGTTTACAAAGGAACAATGTGACAATAATTGGAAATTGTACACTTGGTCCACGTTTATTATCACTATTAATCTCCACAAAGATTTAAGTAGCCTATAATATACACGAGCCGGCCCCGTGGTGTTGGGGTAGCTCGCCTCTCACCCGGAGGCCCCGGGTTCGATTCCCGGCTCCTTCAGGGATTTTAGAAACTGACGTGAGGGCTGGAACGGGGTGCACTCAGCCTCGTGAGGACAATTGAGTAGCAGTCTGACGGTGAGGCTGCGCCCCGATCACGAAAACCAAGATTAACGGCCGAGGAGACCCGATGCGCTGATCACGCGTGACCCTAATATCTGCAGGCCAAATGGCCGGGCTGCGGTTGCTTTGTAGGCCTAGGCCCTTCAAGGGCTGTTGTGCTGGGGGTTATTATTATAACATTCACGAAGAAAAAGTCTTTCATGCCGCGAAATAAGTTTCTAAATCAGTTCCGTACTGCCTGGATTTCTATGGGCACACAAAACAACTATCTGTCTTACTGGAGTACCAACCTGCCATTGTGCCCACCGAATCATACCGCCGATCTTCCTCATACTTTCGGGTCTGTACCGTCAAGCTCATGAATAATCCGCTGTTCATCTACTTTCCACTCTCTGCGTGGCGCAGTGGTAATGTTCTCGCCTGCTGTACCAAAAGTTTCAGGGTCGAATCCTAGCACAGTCGGTTGGCATTCTAGGGTGCGAAAATTCGAGGAAGCCGTGTCAGTAGCTTCACTGGCACGTTAAAGATCCCCTTGGGGGCAAAATTTCGACACCCCGGCGTCCCTGAAATCCGCTGTAGTTGAAAGGGACGAAAATTCAATAACTTTCTTCTTCTTATTATTATTAAATTGAGTTGGACGGAAAACTGAACGATAATCAGATAATGCCAATTGTTATTTAGCGTATGATGCTTACAAGACAGGAAAGAATTATATATATACTATTTACAATAAACACTATTCACAGCATTAGTACCATCTCTTCAAATTTGGACAGGAAGGTCTGTAATCCACGCAATTGCATCAGGGGTTGCTGATTGGAGATCATCCAAGGCGCCGGGATATGAATGCAGAGGGCACTCCTGCACAATATGCTCGATAGTCTGCATTTCAAAACCCCAGTCACGTCGGGGGGAATCTATCCAACCCCACTGGTGTAGGGCTGCACCTGTTTGACCAGTACCACGTCGGATTCTTTTGAGCCTTGTCCAAACTGCCCGAGGAAGATTAAAACCAGCAAGTCTTGTGGTGGGGTCACTGATTTGAAGTAGGCCGCGAGGTGAGGAGTTTCGCCATTCATCTCTCCAGGCATTTCGGAGGTTGAACTCAGTGGACGAAAGATCAATAGCTGTTTTGCATGCTGGCTTTCGGGATTTCAACCTCTTTGTAGAGAGCCGTATGCCATCCTGATGAATAGGAAGCTCAGCATTTTCTTTGATCCTGTACCACCAGCGAACAAGAGCTTGCTGTCTCCTTATATGGGGTGGAGCGATATTACTAAGTACAGGTAGCCACTGGGTAGGGGTGCAACGTAGAGTACCAGAGATGATGCGCATTGCCTGGCGGAGTTGTATATCTACGAGTTGGCAGTGAGAGCTGTTCAACCACACGCCTGCACAATATTCAGCTGGAGAATATACGATAGCCAGAGCGGTAGTCCTGAGTGTGCTGCCGTCAGCGCCCCATGATGTTCCAGCGAACCTACTAAGTAGGTTATTGCGACTTTTTGTTTTGCAGCAGTTTTTTCTGTATGTTGTTGATAAGTCAGTGTACTGTGCAATGTCATGCCTAAGTACAGTACTCAGGACATCTGTTGTACGTTAGGTATTGATTCCTAAACTTAACTCTAGGTTGGTAGTTTGCCTCTAGGTTGTTAAGGTGGAATGTGGCAACTTCAGATTTTGAGGCACTTGGCTGGAGGCGCCACTTTTTGAAGAACTCATCCATCTTCCGAAGATCTGCATTCATTATATCCTGTGCTTCATTAAAGGTGGTATTTTGGACTGTAAGATTTATATCGTCCGCATAGATGAATTTTCGGGATAGAGTTTCGGGCAGATCATGGGTATACAAGTCGAATAGCAGAGGGGATAGAACTGATCCCTGTGGCAGACCATTATTAATATTGTGGAACCTGCTTCTAACATTTTCAGTGAACACTTGGAATAGCCTGTTACTCAGCATATTGCCAACCAGGGTGACTATTTTAAGGCAAGGAACTGCCTTTATAAGTTTGAGGAAAAGTCCTTTCCTCCAGACAGTGTCATAGGCTGCTGAGAGATCCAGCTTCTTCTCAAAACCAGCTTCTAGATAGGAAGATAGGGCAAGGACTTGATCGCAGCAGTCTCGTTTTGGGCGAAATCCAGCTTGTTCAACAGGAATCAGTGACTCAATTGCAGGAGCAATCCTATTCAGTAAAAGCCTTTCAAGTAGTTTGTAGGTGACACTAAGTAAGGAAATAGGTCCGTAGCTTTGAGGTAGCTTAGGATCCTTCCCTGGTTTCAATATTGCAATAATTGTGGTCTTCTTGAAAGATGGAGGCAGGCGTCCTGAATGCAGAATGGAGCTGAAGAAGTTGGCAAGACATCGCTTGGTTGCTGGGCCACATTTCTTAAGGAACTCTGGGTACACACCATCAAATCCTGCTGCTTTGCCAGTCTGAAGACCATCTAACCCCTTTTGTATCTCTTCTAAAGAAAATGGGCGTGAGTACAACGGATGTGGTTGGACTTCTTGTTTTAACTGGTTGAAGTCATGTCGTATCTTTCTACTGAATTTCTTCTGTCCTTCAGTCCTAGATGTAGAAACAAGATGGTTAGGTATGGATTCTACATTGATACTTGATTGCTTTCTCGATGGTATAGACGTTGGGTCCAGTTTTCGTATGAGGGACCATGCTTTCCTACTTGAGTGGGTAAAATTCAAGTTTTCAACAGTCTTGGACCTTTTCTCTCTTCTAGCACTGTCCAAGGATTTCAGTACTTCAATTGCTTTCTCACGGCTGCTGTCTTTTTCAAATTCACAGCTTAGACGAGTTGTTTCTTCATTCCAACCAGGGATATAGTCTTTTCGGACTCCTCTAGGAATGCTTCTTTTGGCATCAGCCTTGATCAAGCCAAAAAACCGGTTATAGTTCTCAGGGGTTGGTTGCACCCATCGAACATTAGCATCAGTATATCTTGCGTACATATCCCAGTCACCTTTTTGGACGTTCCAGTGGGGTTGGGGTCCAGATCTTATTACAGGTATATGAATACCGATGTTACAAATGATGGGTCAGTGTTGGCTGCGCGGGAAGTCATTCAGAACTTGTCTACGGATTTGTGGTGTTGGAGTCATTAGGCTTAGTGAAACAAAACATAGGTCAGGAGAGTAGTCCTGATTCCAACGAGCTGAATGGAATGTGCCTCGGTCTTTAGCATCAAATATCAGTGCGAGATTATTTAAATCCATCCATTCAAACAACTTGTCCCCATTATCATCATTTCTGTCATATCCCCAGGAAGTATGATGGCTGTTGAAATCACCAAGAATTACACTATCTTCATCAGGTACAAGTGCGACGGGATCTGGCCAGCAGACCAGTGGAGGTTTATAGATGTTCATGATGGTAACATTCTGTATCTTGATGGAAGCTGAGAATACATTCTGGCGTATATCAGAAGGCAAGACTGTATAGTCTTCAATGTCATTCTTAATATAAATAGCAATGCCATATTTTGGATGATGCAGTTCCGTCGCTATCTTGTATCCAGGAATTTTACCCCTATTAGACAACTGAATACCGTCTTCGGTGTGAGTTTCTTGTAGTGCCAATACATCTAATGATTGTTCCATGAGTATCTTGGATAAATAATCACACTTAGCTCTACTAATGCCCTCAATGTTAAGCTGGCAAACCGTTAGTTGAGGGCCCAAGGTCCGAGTATTGAATGCCGAGCCCTTAGAAGGACTTTTCGTGTTATTTCTACTGTCATGGCCGTGAGGCCCCATGGGGCAGTACGGCGGCATCTTATCTCTGTTGCCTTCTTAGCACCAACCAGGGGACACGTGTAGGGCAATTTAAGGTTATACCTACGGACGTGAAGCAACGTTCGACCCCCATAATGTCAATAACTACATTGGTTGATCAGTGGTAAAATATCCGCCTCCTGAACCCGAGATTGTGGGTTTGATTTCCAGTTGAGGAAGTCAGAATTTTGAATGGCGGGAAATTCTACGGCAATTCTACGCAGTTCTCTTGTTTCACATTTGGTGATTAAAACGCATGCGATTGAAACAAGAGGAGCTAACAAGATTTACTGTAACCCTATGGTAATGACTCATTGTGACATTTTCATATTAAATACTTCAGTAGTCTCCCTGAGTACATAGGAGAGGCTCCTTCTCTAGCAGAGTGTAAAATTAAACTTATTAAATACTTGAAATAATAAATTCTTCTACAGTTATGTATCTTTCAATATATTATGTTGCTACTGTTCACATAAAATGTGTAAAAACAGGTAATTCTTTTCTCCATCAACAAATAAACAAAATGTATTTCACCATCACGAGCCAAGGCTCAGGTGCCTATTTTAAAATAAATAATTAACAAATTCTTTAAACCTCAGCCACAGGTAGCCCAACAAAATTTCGGTTTCGCTGCTAGATATAGTCCGCGGTACTTTAAAAAAGTTATAGCAATGTAACCTTACCGTTTGTCCTTCATCATTACAAACATGGTGATATATACTATAAT
Organism: Meconema thalassinum; assembly: GCA_946902985.2. NCBI lineage: Eukaryota > Metazoa > Arthropoda > Insecta > Orthoptera > Tettigoniidae > Meconema > Meconema thalassinum. Next base: position 615,867,034 of record OX336390.1, read on the forward strand.
TTATTGTGGTTCTATTAAATCAGGAATGTACACCATCTTCCAAAATTTGTAGAACACTCATCGTCTATCGGAGTGATATCAATCTGGGTTCGCCAACCCTCACATATTTTACTTAGATAACAAAACCATAACATAACCTATAGCATAATGCAATGCCCTTTGAAGAACATTGTAACGATTTCACTTCATGTAGGCTGCTTAAAAATTCTATCTACTACGTATTAATGCATAAGATTATCACAAGATTACGCCACCTATAATTGGCCTATTGTTTTCTTATTGCACCGTGATTTTACGACGGTTAGGCAAATAAATATTTATGTTGGTAGTCTTGTTACGTGCTACAAATTCTCCTCAAAGGATAAATAACTAACTCTGACTACAACAGTACAATTAGAACGTCGGAATTAGAAAGCGTATAATCCAAATGTCTTCAACTCAAGAATATCTATCCGATGTGTAGCTGAGGCCAAACAATAATATTTGTTGTTATATTATTATTATTATTATTATCACAATTAGTATTAATTTATTTAGGGACTTTTCCGGCTTCTATTCTCTATTACCTAGGTTGCGTGTATGCATTTGTAGTACGGCCCCATTCTTCAGATTAGCTCAGACGGGAGAATTGAGATGGGGCTTCCTCAAATACTTTGATCTTGGAAAGTAAACCTTGTGGTATAAGAACACACATGCTCGTTAGGGGGTTATAGTTTGGAGGGATTCAGCTTTTATCCTCTTAAAGAGAAATCTGCCTGAATGCCTGAAGTTTTACCTTCGTTGAGGTGGAGTTAGCAAGTTTAAATAGCATTAATCCTCTTTGCCTACAGATGGCAACTACATTGATCTTTGTTTGTGAAACAATATTAAATATCAAGAGAGATCTAATAGTTAGCATGTACAGCATCAAATGGTGTGGTGCATCCCGTGTCAGCTAACCCAATGTCGAACAACCTTAACGTCTATGTTGGGCGTAGTCAAACTCACATCTACTCCTCTTAACTGTCTCTGTACAATGTAGTGCAAATGCTTTCAGCTATCAATTCTGGGGGATCTTTGGGTATGTATTGAGATTCCAGTCCCTAAGGTCCTGGGTTAGATTCCCGTCTCAGCCAAAATATATAATTGTGGTCCAAGGGTTAGAACGGAGTACACTCAGACTCGTAAGGTAAAACTGAGGAGGGGAAGGAAAGCCGGCGGTCCCATGTCATAGATTTATGGCATGAGAAAGAACCTTCCACTAATTACACGTGTGTGAAGCTAAATTATAGGTTAGATTTGATTAACGCTCTCAAGTTCCAACGTTCGTCACCAGAGGCCGACTGCGGTGGCGTCTAGTAACCAAGTTCAGAACTAGTTGTCGTTTACGGTGGCGTTTGGTAGCAAAATTAGGAACTACTTGAAAATTGAATGTCTGCAGTCCTTACTTGAATTAAAAACAGATAACACACTAATACAGCCATCACAATTATAAGACATATTCTCCACGCACCCAAAGTACACGGGGCTACATGACCGCCTTGTCGCAGCCCCTAAACTGAGAAACCAACCAGCTGGGATGGCAAAATAAAGTCACTGACTGATTTCATCATCACCGTCAAAGTAGCTGGTTGACAGGTACAGTATATGATGTAAACATTTGACCAGAACACATAGAGAGCGACCACCGTCTGATATTAACAACTCTGCAGGAAGTGAAAATAACTAAGATAACTCCCAACTTAAAACCAAGATCAGAACCTTTTTTTTTTTTTCGTGTGGTCTCCTCAGAGACCTAGTGCAGGTCTTTCTATTCTTTCTATTGGGCGACTTGCGCGTCGGGATGAGAGATGGAATTGATTAAGGTGAATGAAATTGGAGAAGGATGTGGAAGGAAGCGGCCGTGGCCTGTCAGAAGGTACCGTCCCAGCATTTGCCTGGTGTTGTAAATGGGGAAACCACGGAAAACCATTTCAAGGACGGCCGACGGTGGGGCTCGAACCCACGCGTCTACCGAGTCAGCAGAGAGCTTGGCCCCATGACCTAACACTGCGCTTTAGCCAGCGTAGCCACTACTGTCGGTACCTTGAAATTGAATGATCTAGATTTTAGAGGGGTGGCCAGTCTTTGCACGCCCGACGTGCCAGCCATTCTGGCAGGCTGGCTTCAGCCTCTCTTGGCTGGGCTGCCTGCCCTGACTGCCGGCGCGTCGGACCGAGTCAAGTTGGGATCGCCTTCGCACCGGATGTATTGTAAACAAACAAACTGTTCGTTCAATGCGTTGGTTGTCCGACACATGTATATTGTGTTTCGCGCATTTCTCCGCGTACCGGTACTTGAAGATTATGTTCTTAGTATTAAAACAGCCAGAAGTATTGGTATGGTATCATGGGAGTAATTTGAGACATTCCAATTTCGGTCACATTTTCAGTTGTCTTGTTTTCTGTTTGTTTCAATTTGTTTTCATATTTACAATATGCTCAATGTTCGGTACGATTGTTTGAAAAACAATCAACCGAAGGCTCTTTCGCAGGTTATCGTCAGACATCAGAGCGCGATGCCGTGATTTTGTAACTTTCAATGCAGAGAAACACGTTTCGCAGATATACGTTGCTCCAAATATTGATAACACATGTGCGGTCTGCCTGTGCTATTTCGGATATTCTTGCTGCGGTAATTTTGAATAGATGTTGTTGTTGATTCATTTAGTGGTCATGTATTTCCGTATAGACTACTTGGGTGTGTGAAATTTATATGATTACCTGTGTTATTATGATGGCTGTATTAGTGTGTGTATTTACAATACAAATGAGGATGGCGAAGGAGGCAGCCATGGCCTAAAGTTAGGAACCATCCCGGCATTCGCCTGGAGTGGAAGTGAGAAACCACGGAAAACCATTTCCAAGTTGGCCAAGGTGGGAATCGAACCTGTCTCTTCTTACTTTTGCCTCACGAGGCTGAGTATGGCGGTAGCATGGTAACATCCTGAGATTCTATGCCCAAGATCGCGGGTTCAAACCTGGCCGAAGTCGTCGGATTGATTAAGCGTGTTAAAAATCCCTCAGTATGCCTTCCTTCGGAGGAGAAGTAAAGCCGGCGGGCCTATGTCATAGATTTATGTCATGAAAGAGAACCTTCCACTAACTACACTTGTGGAAGCTAAAATTTGTAGGTTAGTTTGATAACGCTACATTAGTTCCAACCTTCACCGCCAGGTGCTGGCTGCGATGCCATCTAGTAGCGAAGTCCGCAGCTAGGTGTCGTGGATAGTAGCATTTGGTAGCAAAAGTAGGTGCTACTTGAAAAATTGATCGTCTGCAGTCCTTACCTGAATTACAGATAAGCCTATTTGCTATTCTTTCATAAATTGGTCTGTTATTGCTCTATAACTTATGCAGAAGATTAATCCAAAAATTGTTTGAATATTTTGAAGTAGGTGTTTCAATATGAACTGGATGGGAGGTTTTTGAATTGAACCAACAAATTCTAGTTCTCGTTGTGCTATATTTAAGGGAATTGTTGTTAGTAATGTATTTTAGGGGCATCTTGGTCATAATGCCCCGTGTACTTGTGTGTGTGTGAAATTATCAGATAACCTGTGTTTCTCTGTTGACTGAAGTAGTGTGTGTAGCTGGGGTAGCTGCTCCAGGACATGAAATGAGGTTCATAACAGGCTTTTTCTTGGGGGAAGCGTGGAAAAACCCAGTGATAAATCACACTCATTTCGTATACGGTATCCTTAAGTCGGATTCATGGACTTTGACGTGACGACGTCAAATAAATTGTTGGAATACAGTGACGTTTGAGAAAAAGTGTTACAGTGAAAGGTGATGATATCATTTTATCTCTCTTTTGCTGCAACGCTCTCTCTCTCTTCTTTTGCTGCGCTCGTGTGTCGCTACTGCCATTTTTGGATGTCACGGGTGAACCTCTGAATGGAATTTGATGCAGTTTTCACCATTCTGTAAAGGATATTTCGAGGACGGTTTCTGAAGAAATTAATTAATATATGATCAAAGGAAGCCGAGCAGTAACGATTTCTGTGAAAAAGTCGAAAGGCGTCCGTGCGCTTTTTAAGCTTATGTTGGGCAAACCGTTAACAATATCTATATACTATGAATATAAGAATTGTTCAGCATGAAATGTTCTACCAAATGTCCGTGAGAGCATGTCTCTATCTTCAATACATCGCCCACTATAGGTGTTTTTACGTTTTTATTTTTTCCAACAATCTCCATTCAAATACTGAGGCGACAGTTTACGAGCTGGCTAGGGGCGAGTCTATCACCCCAGTTACAGCCTAGCTAGCGGGCGAACATACAGATACAGCCAGCAGCAAACTGTCGAGTCGTGTTGAGTTAAAACTTCAGAGAAGAGTGATTGTGTTTGGAGTTTCCCTGGAATTGCAACTCGGCTTTTCTTAGTTTCGCCTGTGAACTTTCCGTTCCGCAAAATACATAATTAAAAATATGCGGAGCTGAAATTTACCAAGAGCGACAGTTTAAACATATCAGTCCGAGAAAACGTTGCCACGCGCAAATATCGTCGCGCATCGTAGTTGCACACACCCAATATTATTTTTAGCCTACTTTCGATTTTTGCAAAAAATGAAAGTAGACTTATGAGATCACTACAGGGCCAAAAAATTGTGTGTCTGTCTGTGTGTGTGTCTGTCCCCCCTTATCAATTCGAACACGGTGAAACCGAATTGAACGAAATTTGGTACAGAGGTAGAACAAGCAATGGGCACCTCAGTGTCATGTTTTATATCGCCGCCATCTTTACCAAAACTGAATGGTGGCCACTCAAACGTTCAAAACGTAAAATCAAATAGCGACTAACCAAATTATCCGATCTCTACCAAATTTGGTAATAACATACCTTCATATAGGACGCGTCTATTGACCAAACTACAAGGTAATCCGCCGTACCATTTCAGGATGGCGGCCGTGCGAATTATGCAAACTTTATAATCCATATCATGGGACCCACCAGTTCCGATTATCGAGCCGAGAATCGATTTACCTGTTCTAAAGGAAGAGGCACGTTCGAAATTAAAAGTTTATTTTGTAATACTATAGTGCAGAAATGATTTTAAAAAGCTGAGCCGTCTCGGTAAGAAGACAAGATGGCAGCGGATATCTTGTGCCTGACTTATATTTCACTAATTTGAGTATTGCATGCAATATAGCGTACTGATACAAAATAAATAAACTTTGTATGAAATGCTTTATATATAAATAATATACTCCACTGATGAAATCGTTACGTCTAAATCATTATTTGCTAACAAGTTCTATGTAAGTCATTTTATATAGATCAATGTTCGTTGGCACAAATGGCTCCGTGGTAAGGCGTTGGTCTATCATTCATATGCCTATGGTTCTAACCCCATCAGAGTTAGTTTTTTTGCTTGAAATTTTACATATTTGTTGCTTTGTAATGACTCAGACGTTTTAAAATTAAGCGTTATATTGTGCATATTACGGTGCAAAACATATATTTAATTAAAACATAATTCGCCAGCAGATTTGCTCGAGACATCTAGCAGCCAAAAAGGTAACTGCACGCCGGCCTACTTATTAACTTCCAGATTTTATTGAAAAGTTTCTTCTTATGGCCGCTAGAATGCACTCGCCCTGTTAGGATTATATTGTTCGATACTTCTCCACTAGATTTCACGACTGGTCTACATGGGACTCCATTGATAGTATACCATTGGCATTCTATGCGCATCGAATTTGAAGAATGACAAGATGATACTATGATACATTTTTACTTCTTATTTTAAAGGGTTTGTTACATCCTATTGTGCGTTATTTGAAAATGTTATTTGAAGTAAAGAACAAAACGATTTCACATAGTAACTGAATTCTAGCCGCTGGTGCTAGTTGAGGTTATTAATACTTTTATTTCAGGCAAATAGCAATCGAAAATATCCACATAGTTTGTATACACACGTCTCTGTAGGGTCATGGAAATATTTGTTAATTCAATTAGGGTTGTGAAAGCCATGCACAACCAGACGTGTAAAGACATGCCTCAACTCAAAGTTGGTTGTTGCCCACGGCAGGTCGTATATGTAATAATAATAATGTTATTTATTTTACGACCCTTTTAACTACTGTTGCTTTTAGATACGCCGGGGTGCCGGAATTTTGGCCCGAAGGGGATCTTTAACGTGCCAGTAAATCTACTGACACGGCTCCCTCGCTTTTGTGCACCCTCAAATGCCAGCTGACGGCACCAGGATACGAACCTGCAACCTAGGGCCCAGCAAGCGAGAACGTTACCGCTGAGCCACGCAGCCAGTCCGGTCGATTATGTCTCCAGATCCATAACATTCATGAGATACTTCTTATCTATCTTTCTTCAATGATGGTAGTAGTTTTTTTCTAGGTTGTGGCGTTTGGTAGAGGTAAATAGTTTCTAAGGTCTAAACCTAGAAATGATTCTATTATACTCTTTGATAATAACAACGAGTTATAACTATACTCATACATTTAGGAGAAAGTTGGCTATATGTTCTTTACTGAACATCTTGTTTTAAATTATTTGATTTTGATGGTGGTGGTGTGGTGGTGATGGTGACTGCTGTTTTAAATTCTGGATAATTGAGGTTATCAGCCCCTAAGGGTGAGTGAATGACATTGGTCAAGGAGTACGAGGAAAGCAGCATTGACCTATTAGAAGGTAACTTATATTGCCCCAGTGGAAATCCTTGAGAGGCATCTTGTATTCAGACAAATACTACAGTTATTTAATTTTGTGATTTTATTTTGAAATAGGAGCATCTATTTAGGGTTTTGTAGTAGTGGGAGTAGTTGTTTTAAGGGGCGAAACACCGAGATCATCTTCTCCTTTTAGTACTCCACCGCAAGTTCGTTAATCTACATCTAATTTCAAAGTTAAATACCAGCCACTGAGATTCAGACTGCAGTTGCAAAAATTCACATCATAGAGCGCAACAGGGGAAATTAGAAATTCCACCCTTCGCTCGCGGTCCGTAATGGAATTACCTTGCTCTTCTTCTCTCAGGCGTTCCTTTTTAATCCCCACACATTAATAGGCCGCATCATTCCTCATGCAGGGTTTTAATTGGTCGACTGTCAAGACACTGACTTTTATAAGGTACACATAGGAGAATGTACTCCGTGAGTAGCATGTTGCAGTTTGAGCATGTTGACATTAAGCTTCTAAAATCATAACTTTCATAGAATGCTAAATCTATTTCCTTTTAGACTGTTGTTGATATTAACTATGTGCGCCCCGATAAACACGGCAACCTAAGCCGGCTGTGACTGGCGCAGATTGCGGGCGTGCGTACGTGGTTCAACCGGTGGTTGTCCCGCTCCGCTGACTCATATCGTTAGTTCACACGTGTTTGGTCATTCATATGAACGTGTATCTGTAAAGCTTAGACGTTAGTGTTGTACGTTTAGTGAGTATTGTTATTACTGTGATTGTTGGTCATGCCTAGACACCAATTTACATTGCGCGAACGTGTGTATATCCATAATTCGCATATGAAAAGCAGAAAATCTTGTTCTGAAACAAGACGAAAATTTCGAATCAAGTTTCCAGGAAGACCTGTGCATAATGCCAATACAATTAGGAGGCTCGCTAAACGATTCAAGGGAATAAAATAATAATAATAATAATAATAATAATAATAATAATAATAATAATAATAATAATAACAAGTGGGCCCATGCTTTCCCAACGTGAATGTAGGTTTATGGGGTAGTAGGGAAGAATGTGGGAGAACGAAGTTTTAAATACTGAAGAAATGTATTTATTGTTGTTAAACGGCATAGCTTACGTACATGAGAAGATCACAAAGAATTATGTAGAGCAGTGTTTTGTACTTGTGACAGCACGTCTGTGTAGACAATATTCGATGTTACAACGAATTCATCGGTTATTGTTTGCTCGGGAGTTTCTTCTACAGCATTTTTTACATTTGCAAAGGATTGAACTCTAGAGGAAGTCTTGGCGACACCACACCGGAGCCATCTGCTGAGAGACTCCTCAGCTAGCAGTATGCCGCGCTCCCGCCAGATGGCTGCCACCGCCACGCTGCCCTGCGCTCTTGCGGCAGGCTCGCCTAGCAGTACGCCGCGCTCCCGCCAGATGGCTGCCGCCACCGCGCTGCCTTGCGCTTTAGCGGTAGGCTCGCCAGGTTACGGTGCTCCCATTGTAAATGTACATTTTTTAGGTATTTATTTACTTGTGAGGCATTTAAAGAGGAAGTGAGTGCGTTTCGGGCACACATGGGGATATACGGAACCTGTAGGTACCCCATATGTGTAGGATGGTGTTAACAGGACCTTATTTTCGGTACAAAACCGGAATGGGACCTTTGCAGAATAATATAGGGAGGATAATAAAGTAAATAATAAAAGAGTTGACAGACATTCTTTCATCAGAAGATGTCAGGTGTGAGTTACAAGAGAGGGGGGACATTTTCAGCATCGCCTATGAGCACTGTAATTTGGCTAGACATTATTGAACATGTTTGGTAAAAGTGTGAACCACCGGCTGAACTGGGCACGCGCGCCCACGATCTTCGCCAGTCACAACCGGCTTAACTTGCCGTGTTTATCGGGGTGCTCATAGATAATGACGCTGTACCATGCAATTGGCAGCATTGTTATCGATAAAATTTGCAAATGCTTTATGCCCGGAATCAAATCTTCTGACAAAATAGCGTGTTGCCTTTCAATGTATTTCGAATTGTGGATGATCTGCCCACATTGATGAGTATAACATGACGAAGAGGACGTTACAGATATCTAGGCTGTTTGCAAGGCGAATTATCCGTAGCTTGTACAATAAAATCGAACCTGGTAAATGCAGGCCAAGACCTATCGTGCTAATCAGTCACAGGACCACACAGGCTTCGAACGAAGGGCCCCTTGCCTTCCAATGCTCCAATAGCGGTGGCATTGCCCCATCTTGTGGTGCAGAGGCTAACATTCTTGGCTATCGCCTCGACTCTGCCAGGAAGTTTATTTCTGGTCGGAGGGTTGGAATGGGGTACATTCAGCCTCGTACAGCAAACCTGAGAAGGGGATTCCCTCCTCAGCCATACTGGACGCGTTTCTCTTTTTTTTTATTGTTGTTGTTATTTCCCCACTTCTACTCCGGGAAAATACCGGGATGATTCCTAACTTAAGTCTAAAGACTTATTTTTAATTACACACACTACTTAAAACACTACATCCCCCCAGGGGCTCACATCTAGTGGGACGTGGATTGGCAATCACGGGGCCCCAGCTGAGTCCGGCATTGCTTCCACTTACTTGTGCCAGGCTCCTCTCCGTCTTCTTTCCTGTCGACCTCACTTGGTCAACTCTTTTTCTCTTCCAACCCCGACGGTATTACGGTTTTGTTAATTCATATGGGGGGGGGGGGGCTTGGATATGGTGGACATTTATCCCCGTGTACTTGGGTGTGCGTGTAGAATTTGTCTGATAACCTGTGTTATTATGATGTATGTAGTAGTGGGTGCATTTGTAACTTAGATGAGGATAGGGAAGGAAGCGGCCGTGGCCTTCATTTAGGAACCATCCAGGCCTGGCGTAGAGGTGGTAAACCACGGATAACCACTTCCAGGGTGGCTGAGATTGAAATCGAACCCACCTCTTCTCAGGTTTGCCTCACGAGGCTGACTTTCCGTAAGATGGGGACGCGAAGAGATTGTGAACTCCTCAGAATAGAAATTCTGCCGGTATAACTTGAAAGTTAGCATCCACAGTTCAGCTGACACTATGATTATGGGTTCTGTATGCTAACAGACTTCAGGAGAATATTGCGCAATGTCGGTGAACAAATGAACAAATATTTGTCCACCAACTGCTGCACATTAGCGCGCGAAGCGCCGTAATTGCTCCAACACCTAATTAGCTAGCACGTGGAAGAAGTGTTCATTTAGGTAAATGTTATTCAAACATGATGTCAAGTACTGCACTTGCTTCTCATTGAGTACAACTCGCTGGTCATATGTAGGGAAATACAGTTGAAATATACAGGGGTCACCAAAATACATACCAGTAACGCGTGTTCGAAAAGGGACTCAATAAGAGATCAGCACTAGAAATTAACTCTCTTTTATCAGTTCTCCATCTAAAGTCTGTTCGCCGAGTCGAGATAGTGCGCGTAAATACTTGCACGTGTTCACTTGACTGCCTGGACAGGGAAACAGGCCCAGTTCACGTCATCGGCTCTGCCGGACAGGGGTAGCCAAGAAGCTCCGAGATCATTAGTCATGCCGTAGCCCTAGAAAATACAAGACTTGCAGCACCTAGTGCTGTGCTGCACTGTATTCTGTTGCCTGTCATAAGATATTAGGAAGTAATTAATTAATTATTTAAATAAATACATTGACAAACAATAAATAAACCGCGCTGCAGCATGTAACCGATAAGTCAGCCCGCTTCACATGTAGGCTATACACAACACTGAAATTGGCGAACGTTCAACAGGCACAGGCTCTATGCAACCCTTGTAGTGGGGAGGTTAAGACGAAAATCAATGGGGTACCGTTCATTTTTTGATAGAAGCATGAGACTTGGTACACTTATAGTTTGGACCCTAAACATTCGATCTGAGATGGTAGCCACTTCCGGAAGTCGCGCCGAGTGCCTGTTTTGCAAGGTTGCCTACCCACCCGGAGTGAACTACGAAATTTACGCTTAAGTCGATTACAAATGCCGTTACTCATTTTCAAAAACTCGCCAATGTATTTCTTATGGGCCCTCGCCTCTGTTGGGGACCGAGAATCAGACGACGCGGCTGATGAAGCGAGATGCAGAAGTGCGCGTGACGTCACACGTTCCTAGTCTCTATGCAGCTTGACGCGGGTAAACGACGCGACACTACCGCCGTGTATTGTTGCGGTCAGTAACAGAAGCTTGGTTCTGGTGCTGTGTTGTTTTCCTGTGTTTGGGGAACTGATTTCTTGGAGATAATTGTGCGTAATTTATCCTGTGCATGCGAATATATTGATAAGTACATACACCGGTAAATATTTTCTTTGCTTTTAAAGCTGTTGTCCCTCTTTTATTTCGACTATTCGTTACATCCCTGTGTTATTGGCTATGTATACTTACAGTTAAAATGTTTTTAGGTACTTCTAACAACGGTAAGGTTTACATTTATTTACATTTTATGTGTTTCGTGTTGTTTGTTTAGGATGTGGTGGCTTGGAATCTTTCGAAAAATAAGGTGAGTTACGGCAATTTCTCATTCTGAAAGTAATAACATGACTTTTTCTAATTTTGTTGTTTGCACTTTTTCAGTGGAATCTGAGAAGCGAATCTGATAGTACCCTACATCACAGCGACAACAGCTCCGAAAAAGCGAGGTTTATAAAGGACGTTAAAAATCTTGATAGTGTCATTGTTGAACTAGGAAACCTTTTTTTGGAAGAAAGCTCGGATTTGTGCAATATTGATAGCCAGCGGGTCGCATCCTTTGAAGTCGTTACTACAATAATGACCATTGAAGCACTGGGCGAAAAACAATACAAAGAATTTGTCGAGGAACGCCTTATCAGCGGGCGGAAAAAACTGTTAAGACACCGTGCAGCAAAATAAATACCCTCTTTTTACGTCAGCTTCAAAAGCATCGCCGACCAAGACAAAATAAAAAATATCCGGCCTGAAAAACGACTGCAGTCTTTTCAGTAAATTATACATAGCTACAAGTGAGCACCGATTGGGAGACCTAGACAGTTTTTTCGCACATGGAAACCAACCAACACCACCGTCTTTCTCCACAAACGGCGAACTAAGACCGGGCAAAAAATCAGATCTTTTGAAATGTTTGAGGCTGCAAGTCCAGATGGCTTCCACACCCGTGACGTACCCGCCGTACAAGCAAAAATTATCGAATGACCTGCCCTAGTCCATATGCTACATCCCGGACTGTCAAGAACGTTTCATGAATATGCCGACAGCATTTTTATGCCATTCCTCAGGAATGAACTTAATACTGTTCATCGCGTTGATGTCATTTGGGACAAGTATATACAGGATAGTCTGAAAAACCACACAAGGGTAGAACGGGCCGAAGTAATACGCACGAAAATCACAGCTGGAACACGCATGCGAAAGGATGGCCAAACTTTCTGCGCAACTCCGAAAACAAATGCGAGTTGTTCCAATTCCTAAATACGCAAATACAAAAGATCACACAGGAGGGCAAAGAAATATACAATACACAGGATTCGTCTGTGTTAGCATCGCCTCATCGAGAAGATATGGATATGTTGTCTCCATGCAATCACGAAGAGGTAGACACAAGGGTCATGATTCACATCGCGGATAGTGTTAGGGATACCGGAAAATTCTTGTGCGAACTGTGGACACCGATGTCCTTGTATTGGCCGTGAGTATTGTGACAAAACTTGACGGATATTGAAGAGCCCTGGGTCCACATTGGCAAGGGAACGAACCACCAGATTGTAGCTGCACATAAAATTGCCCAAGATTTAGGTAGGGACCAATGTCGATGACAAAACATATGTTTTCATGGAAAGGTAATGGTGACCAAAGAGGCTTTACTTGTTGTTGGTCGTAACAAGGCATTAAGTTTACCCCTATTTCACGCATTTTCTGGATGTGATACCGTTTCCTCTTTTTCTAACAAAGGTAAGAAGAGTGCCTTTGAAGCATGGACAGCTTATCCTGACGCCACCAAAGGATTTTTGGCAGCTCAGGAGCAGGATTTGGACAATGCTTTACCTTATATGGAAAAGTTGGTAATCACTATGTATGACAGGTAGGAAAAATTGATTGATAATCATTACCGATGCGTTTTTGTTGAACTTCGCAGTTAACACTTGTGTTTTATTGCATTGCAGGCCGAGTTAATTTGTCAACGTAAATGCCTGCCGAAAGGAACTTTTTACCAAGAAAAACCGATTTCTGGAGAGTATTCCTCCAACACAGAATTCACTGGAGCAACACATCCGGTGTGCCATGTTCCAGGGGGTTTAAGTGTGGGGACAATCTCTGAGCCCCATCCAGGAACTACCCTCACCATCAGATTGGGGCTGGGAAGAAAGTCCATCAGGATGGACACCGCGGTAAACGACTATCCCCATTGCAACTAAGGCTTGCTTAGAACTAATCCGTTGTGGGTGCAAAAGATGTGCTGCTAGGTGCTGCTCAGTAATGTGTATGCAGGAGGAGAGACTTGAAGTGCACGGATCTGTGCCCTTGTGACGCTAAGTGCTAAGTAATATTTTCTGCTTATTTTCTACTTCTGGCTTTATTTTCTGGTGATGGCTGTCCACTTAATAGCTAATAGATTATTTTAATACATTTTTTCCTTTTTTTAAGAAAACAAAACTTGGACTTCTGCCTTCTTATTCTTTGTTTTCTCATGCCTCGTTATTCTTCCTTTTTTGCTTTTTCGTAAGTTATCAAAATTATTTGTCATTTTTATTAAATAAATTAAAGATTGGAGAATGTGGTGGCTTGTTTTTGCAGCTTTAGGAATGATGCGCCTAGTAGGTAGGCAACCACACCACAAATTTAAATCCTTCCACTCCAAATCGTGTTAACAACGTTTTCCAGGTGATTCTGAGTGCAAAAAGTATTCATCTGCGAAGAAAAACAGACATTTCTAATCAACTTAAGCGTTGATTTCGTAGTTCACTCTGGGTGGGTAGGCAACCATGCAAAACAGGCATTCTGCGCGACTTCCGGAAGTGGCTACCATCTCAGATCAAAAGTTTAGGGTCCAAACTATAAGTATGCCAAGTCTCATGCTTCTATCAAAAAATGAACGGTGGTTTCACCTAACCTCCCCACTATTGCGGGCCCCCTGCAATCACGAGTACAACCGTGTTTACTTCCACTATCTCGACTCAGCGAACAGACTTTAGGTAGAGTTTCTCTTTCTCTCTTTTTTTATTTTTAGCCTAGTTTTGTTTATGAAAAAAAAAAAAAAAAGGCTTATGAGATCACATTTTGTCCGTGTGTCTGTGTGTGTGTGTGATGGTGTGTGTCCCCCCTAATAACTTCTAAACCGCTGGAGCGATTTCAATGAAACTCGGTACGTTCATAGCACCATTCCCGACGACCCCGACCGTGCCCTTCAAATTTTGTTACGTGTCACCAATCCAACATGGCGGCTGTGCGAAATATTTCACCAGCATGCAATATCTCCGAAACTATTACCAATATCACCCTGCACTATTTTACGGAGATAGAGGGAACTACTGGAAGTTCACCTATGTGACTTTTGAAAACCTGGTAACTACAAATCCAACATGGCAGCCAAGCAAAGTTGCGACATTTAAATAGACGTTTCTCGCTATTTAACCAACCAAACGCAATAAAACTTAGTACAGTGTATGTTTATACACATTGTAATGCACCGACATCTAACTTCGTTCAATTGTTTACATAACCTCAAGATGGCGGCTGTGCGAAATATTTCACCGGAATTCTATATCTCTGAAACTATTAGCGGTATCACCCTGAAATTTTGTATGAAGATAAAGGAACTACTGGAAGTTCATCTATGACTTTCAAAAAACGGTCAACTAAAAAACAAACATGGCGGCCGAGCGAATTTGAAAATTTTAAATAGACCTTTCCCGCGATTTAATGATCCAAACGCAATGAAACTTGGTACAGGAAATATTTATTCACATTGTAATGCACTGGTATTTAATTTAGCTCAATTGTTTACATAACCTCAAGATGGCGACTGTATGAATTTTAAAATTAGGTTTTTATTTATTGTGTCGTAATCATGCGATCGAAGTGAAAGTTTGAATAATGAACCTACGCAATAATTTTCCTTTAATGGTACATGACTCTATGGCCTATACATATTACAATCCATCATGGCGACCATCCGAAATATTTAGATGGATCTCAATATCTATGAATCTATTACAGCAATCAAACTGATTTTCTAATGTTCATAGGGGCTATGACCATAAGTTCACCTATAGGACTTTCAATAACCTGGTGATCACAAATCCAACATGGCGGCGACGCGGAGTATACATATTTAAATGGTCGTTTCTCGCAATTTAACCATCCGAGTGCAGTGACACTTGGTACAGTAAATCCTTATATAAATGTTAATCCACTAGTATCTAATTTTTTCAATTGTTTCCATAACCACAAGATGGCAGCTGTGCGAAATTTTAAAATCATGTTTTTACTTCTTGTGTCCTAATCATGCGATTGAAGTTTTAATACTACACGTACACAATAATCTTCATGTAACAGTACATAACTCTAAGACCTACATATATAAAATCCAACATGGCGACCATCCGCAATATTTAGTCGGTTCTCAATATCTACGAATCTATTACAGCAATCAAACCGAAATTTTGTATGTTGATAGAGGCAATTAACATAAGTAGGATATATGAAAATAGGCTGTATAATTCATCACGGAACTACTTTTTAAGGACGCTTTTGTCCCTCTCTCTTGTATTTCCCATGTAAAATACTTTGCTAAGTCCACATCTCTTCCAAATTTCGGTTATAACTTCCCTCACTTTAGTATTAAATTCAAATTAGTAAGAACATGTGGCCGGTCCCGTGTTGCTGTGGTAGCGTGCCTGCCTCTCACCCGAAGGTCCCGGGTTCGATTCCCGCCTCCGTCAGAGATTTTGGAACTGACGTGAGGGCTGTAACGGGGTGCACTCAGCCTTGTGAAGACAATTGAGTAGCTTTATGCCAGCGAGGCAAGATTAACGGTCGACAACGCGTCACCCCAATATCTGTAGACCAAATGGATGGACAGTGATCGCTTGCTACGCTTAGGCCCTCATGGGCTGTGGTGTTATAAGAAAACGTAGTTAAAAAAGAAAATCAGTCACATCAGTGTAACCAACATTGAGCATGGCCCTTTTAAATGTTCTAAATTTATTGTAACCTCCCTATCTGTCCAAAGATCAACATTAAATTCGACGCATATACTTTTCATGTTATGTAAGTAATTTGACAGTATTGCAGAAATATCAAAATAAATTTAACGAGGAAATGAAACTGGTTTATGGTGTAGACACATCCTAGTTCATGAACCATGGTCAAGACTGAGTGGTAACGACAGTCGGGATACTAGTTACTATGAAATAGGAGCGGGCATCTTGGACTACCCAACTCACTCGTTTGTCCCATGGGGTGAAACACACCAGAGACTCCTTGGTAACGAACAGGTAATCGAACTGGTATTCGATAGGGTGCAATTAATATCGAGATGGTTATGGGAGGAATGAGTTAGAGCTAGCTGAGTCAGCAAGTAGTATGTGATTGGATATTCTAGGGATTAGTAAAGTTCAGAAAAAGTGAGGAGCAAGTAGGAGATTACAAGGTATGCCTATCAGGTGTAAAACGAGGCAAGGCAAAGTGGGGAGTGGGGCTGTATGCCAAGAGAACCTTAGAGCATAACATAGTTTCAGTGAGGTACGTAAGTGGACAATTAATGTCGATAGATTTGGAAATGTCAGGAAAATCGGGCCAGGATTATTTCAGTGTACGCTCCATGTGAAGGAGTGAATCAGGACGAAGTAGACAGATTTTATGAGGTACTAAATGGTGTGGTAGTGAGAGTGTGGTGATGGGGAATTCAATGCTAGGATAGGAAATAAAACTTAGGAGTATGAGAAGGTAATGGGTAAGTGGGGTGAGGATAGGGAAGTGAACGCCAATGAGAAATGTTTTATTGGACGTCTGTGCCCATGGGAGGGTAGAGGAACCTGATCATAATAGACTATATCATTACTGACTTTGAATTTAGTAAATTGATAAGGATTTGTAGGGTATTCAGAGGCTTTTCTGATGAAACAATTATGTGAACTAAGCATAGTGGATTGACATAACAACTCTTCAGTCGGTCAACACAATGTAATCCCAATTACTGGGATATGTGAGATATTACCTGAAAGAAATACGTGTGATTAAAATAAATATTTGTTTTAACTATAGAGGAGGGAGAAAAAACTAAGGGATGATATGTTTCGCTCGTCAAGCAAGCATCATCAGATTCAAATCCATACAAACCAACATATCTCTACAAATCACTACTAAAACTAAAAACTACACTGCCCTTCAAAAATAAAAAGCCGGACAAAAACTTAGAAAGTGTGGCAATTATTACTGCTAAAATACTCTAGCATTAAGCATATTGCAAGACTGAGAAATGACAATCTCATCAACAAACAGTCTCATCCCCCAAACTAATCTATGCAGGTGTAGCTACTATTGCTGTAATATACTAAGCAAAAAGTCCTTAACTAATGTAACATTTGAAAATTAATGCAGAAATAACCAACGAATACTCTTCTGAGATGATGCCAAAAGGCTAGAAATGCAACATTAAAAAAACGTGATTGTCGACTTCTAATGTGTTGAAAGATCTGATATGGAGACTTATCTGAAATTGTGGAATGTCTACGAACTGCTCTGACAACAACTTTTCTGATGTAAAGAAGAAAACTGTATGTATATTAGTTTTAGGAGATTTTATAAAAGCATCTGATTTTGAAAACTTTTCAGATTATGTAAGAATGATGTTATTTTCGTAATGGAGAAACACAGCCTCATTAGACAGAACTGAGTAATGGTGGGTTCGATTCCTACCTCAGCCATCATAGAATTAGTTTTCTGTTGTTTCCTACTTCTAATCCAGGCAAATGGTGAGACTGTACTTTAAGTAAGACCACGGCCGTTTCCTACCAGAATCGTAATCCAAATGCAAATACAGACACCAGTTCAGTCATCACAATGGCACTGGTTACTCAGACGGACTTCTGACACCCCCCATTCCATGATGTCGCTAAGGCCATAAATGAACCAACAATTACAACTTTCTTTTCAATTCCTTCTTATTTGTTTTATCTGTAAATTGACTATTTAATTGAATACTATTGTTGTCTCAAGGGGCGGAACAGCGAGGTGATCTGCTCCAACAATAGGATGAAGACAGGCGGAAATAGGATATCATTGTTGTTATTGATTTATTTAGCGGATTTGCGATATCGTTGTCATAAAGCACCGTTTACTTGGATATGTGTGGAATTTGTCCCATAACCTGTGTTATTGTGATGGCTATATTAGTGTGTGTATTTGTAATTCAGATGAGGGTTGGGAAGGAGGCGGCCTTTCCCTTAAGTTAGGTATAATACCGGCATTCGCCTAGAGTAGAAGTAGGAAACCTAGGAAAACCACTTCCAAAATGGCGGAGGTGGGAATCCAACCCGCCTTTTCTCAGTTCATCCACACGAGGCAGAGTATACCCCGTTTCAGCCCTAACACCAGAATTGATTTCTCAGCAGAGGATTATCGAATTCATACTCAGCAGGAAGAGCAATTGGATATACCACTAAAAGGTATGACATAGTGTGTGGGATGAATACCTTTGATTACGACTTTTTAAATCCAATCATGGCTGAGTGGAATATCACATTATATTTACACAGGTAGCCAAATTATTATGTTTGTCATTTGTAGCTCTTCAGTCGGTCAACACGGTTATGCCTAATGAATAGGAGGGGTGCAAAATATAAATATAACAAGTGAAAGGTGCGTTCATGTAACGGGCCGGAGGCATAATTACAAAAACCAGTACCTGTATGTTAGAAGTATTGGCCCTGGCTGTGAGGCACTTGTCCCACTGTGACACGAGGCGGTGAATGGCTGTCTCATAAAATTCCCTGGGCTGCGATGTGAACCAGTTCCGCACGTAAAGCTGGACGTCGGCGTCCGAGGTGAATCGTTGGCCCTGCCGAGCCCTTTTCAGGGGACCAAACAAGGCGTAATCACAGGGAGAGAGGTCTGGACTGTATGGAGGGTGGCCGAGAACCTCCCATAGGGCACACACTTTGCGCAAGTGCAGTCGTTCCTTCATGATGGTGTGCACACTTCCGACGCTCAATCCGACCACGGCGGCTATGGCGTTCACTGTCACTGGGCAATGCGTACATCAACCAGCTGGACGTTGTCATCGGTAATTCAAGGGGGTGCCTCAGACCGGGCATCATCGTCCTTCCTTGAAGCGCTTGTGCCATGCCTTGACCCTTGATGGGACATGCAGTGTTCGCCGTACACTTGTGACATTCGGCGATGAATGTCCGTTCCCCCTACTCCTTCCGCTGTCAGAAACCCAACAACACCTCTTTGCTCTTCGGTTCACGCCTCCTTGTCACTGTTTGCAATGCGACTGGCAGCGTTGGACGATTGATGCATGCTGCTGCTCGCTTTGTATCGTCACGTGACATGCACGCGTGCTCTCTAGCGACGGGCTGTGATCTTCCACGCTCTGGTCGGAACCACACCTCGTAACACACGCCACGATTAGCCAATGTAGTCACCGGTTTGCGCATTCCAGCCTCCGGCTCGTTACTTTTTGAACGCACCTTATGGTTCAGTGAAGAACAAACGCCTATTTTCATATATCCTATTTATGTCAATTGCCTCTATCAACATACACAATTTCAGTTCGATTGCTGTAATAATTCATAGGTATTGAGAACCGTCTAAATATTTCGGATGGTCGCCATGTTGGATTTTTATATATGAAGGACTTAAGAGTTATGTACTATTACATGAAGATTATTGTGTAGGTGTAGTATTCAAACTTCAATCGCATGATTATGACACAAGATAAGAAAATCAGATTTTAAAATTTCGCACGGCTGCCATTTTGTGGTTTTGAAACCATTTGAAAAAAATTTGATCCAAGTGGAAGTAAATTTGTATAATCATTTACCGTACCAAGTTTTACTGCGCTCGGATGGTTAAATCGCGTGAAACGTCTATTTCAATATTTATATTTCGCGTCGCCGCCATGTTGGATTTGTGCTCACCAGGTTATTGAAAGTTCGATTGGTGAACTTATGCTCATAGTCTCTATTATGATACTAAATTTCAATTTGATTGCTATTATAGATTAGTAGATATTGAGAACCGTCTAAATATTTCAGTTGGTCGCCATGTTGATTTTTATATATGTGGGCCATAGAGTTAGCTACTATTAGATGATGATTTTTGCGTAGGTGCATTATTAAATCGTTCACTTCGATCGCATGATTAATACACAAGAGATAAAATCTTAATTTTAAAATTGTCCACAGCCACCATCTTGAGGTTAGCCTATGAAATCAATTGAACTAAATTAGATGTCAGTGCATTAAAATGTGTATATACATTTACTGGATCATATTTCACTGCGGTCAGATATTAAATCGCGAGAAAAGTCTGTTAAAATATTTCACCTTCGCTTGGCCGCTATGTTCGTTTTCTATTTTACAGCTTTTCGAAGTATCACAGCCGAACATCTAGTAGTGCCCTTTATCACCGTACAAAATTTCAGGGTGATCAGTAACAGTTTCGGAGATATAGAATGCCGGTGAAATATTTCGCACAACCGCCATCTTGAGATTATGTAGACAATTGAACTAAATTAGATGCCAATGCTTTACAATGTGTTTGAACATTTGCTGTACCGGTACCAAGTTTCATTGCGTTTGGATGGTTAAATAGCGAGAAAAGTCTAATAAAAGTATACATTTCGCTTGGCCGCCATATTCGTTTGTAGTTAACAGGTTTTTGAAAGTCGCATATGTGAACGTTTAGTAGTGGCCCTTATTACCGTACAAAAAATACAGGTTGATATCAGTAATAGTTTCGGAGATATAGAATGGCGGTGAAATATTTCGCACAGCCCCCATCTTGAGATTATGTAAACAGTTGAACTAAATTAGATGCCAAAGCATTGCAACGTGTATAAACATTTGCTGTACCAAGTTGCATTGCGTTTGGATGGTTAAATCGTGAGAAAGGTCTATTTGAAAGTTTCAACTTCGCTTGACCGCCATGTTCGTTTTGCAGGAAACAGGTTTTTGAAAGTCTCATAGGTGAACGTTTAGTAGTGCCCTTTATTACCCTACAAAATTTCAGGGTGATATCAGTAACAGTTTTGGAGATATAGAATGCCGGTGAAATAATTCGCACATCTGCCATGTTGGTTTGGTGAGACGTAATGAAATTTGAAGGGCACGGTCGGGGCGGCCACAATTGTACTATGACCTTACTGAGTTTCATTGAAATCTCTCAAGCCGTTTAGAAGTTATTAAGGGACACACACACACACACACACACACACACATTCACACACACACAGAGACAAAAGGTGATCTCATAAGCCTATTTATTAGCCTATTTTCATTTATGAAATAATAGGATTATGAGATCACCTTTCGTCCGTGTGTCTGTCTGTGTGTGCTTGTGTGATGGTGTGTGTGTGAGAGATGGATTTTTGTGTGTCCCCCTTAATAACTTCTAAACGGATAGAGCGATTTCAGTGAAACTCGGTAAGTTCATAGCACTATTCCGGGCAACCCCGACCTTGCCCTTCAAATTTTGTTACGTCTCACCAATCTAACATGGCGGCTGCGCGAAATATTTCACCAGCATTCAATATCTCTGAAACTGTTACCGATATCATCCTGAAATTTTGTAAGGTGATAAAGGGAACTACTTAACGTTCACCTAGTTAACTTTCGAAAAGCTGGTCACTTCAAAACCAACATGGCGGCCTAGCGAAGTTGAAACTTTTAAATAGACGTTTCTCGCGATTTAACCAACCAAACGCAATGAAACTTGGTGCAGTATACGTTTATACACATTGTAATGCACCGACATCTAACTTCGTTCAATTGTTTACATAACCTCAAGATGGCCGCTGTGAGAAATATTTCACCGACATTCTATATCTCTGACACTATTACCGGTATCACCATGACATTTTGTACGGAGATAAAGGGCACTACTGGAAGTTCATCTATGAGACTTTCAGAAACCGGTTAACTACAAAACGAACATGGCGGCCAAGCGAATTTGAAAGTTTTAAATAGACTTTTATCGCGATTTAATTTTCCAAACGCAATGAAACTTGGTACAGCAAATGTTTATACACATTGCAATGCACTGATATCTAATTTAGTTCAATTGTTTATATAACTTCAAGATGGCGGCTGTGCGAATTTCGAAAATTAAGTTTTTATTTCTTGTGTTCTAATCATGGGATCGAAATCAACATGTGCATAATGAACGTACACAATAATCATCACCTAATAGTACATAACTCTATGGCCTACATACATTAAAATCCAACATGGCGACCGTCCGAAATATTTAGACGGTTCTCAATATCTATTAATCTACTACAGTAATCAAACTGAAATTTTGTAAGTTTATAGAGGCTATGGGACGTTCAATAACCAGGCGAGCACAAATCCAACATGGCGGCGACGCGAAATTTAAATATTGAAATTGAGGTTTCTTGCGTTTTAACCCTCCGATCGCAGTGAATCTTGATATGGTATATGCTTATACAAATTTCAATCGATTGGCATCTAATTAATTTAAATTATTTTCATAACCACAAGATGGCGGCTAAGCGAAATTTTAAAATCCCGCTTTTATTTCTTGTGTCCTAATCATGCTATTGAAGTTTGAATAAAACACCTACACAATAATCTTCATGTAATAGTACATACATCTAAGGCCTAATATATAAAAATCCAACATGGTGACCATCCAGTTTAGACAGTTCTCAATATCTACGAATCTATTACAGCAATCAAACTGACAATTCGTATGTTGATACAGGCAATTGATATTAGTAGGATATATGAAAATAGGCTATTTAGTTCTTCAGGGAACTACATGTTCATAAAATGAAAATAGGCTAAAAATAAAATATTTCAAAAATATTTTCACAATTCACATTAAGGACAGAACAAACGCGGCTATAAAGGTCTTGAGTGACATAAGACATCTCCGAACACTGTAATTCCAGACAGCGATGAGACTTTTCTCGCTGAAGATCACTCCTGTAGTTGCGTATGGTTTGAAAAGTATTTGGCATCACCTTATGTACAAGCACCTCGTCGAGTTGGAGAAGGTGAAAGCTACCTACCTGAAAAGAGTACTGTGCCTTTCGAAATTCACTCTTTCTCGGCAGGTGTATGACCTCGCGAAAGAGCCTCCTTTTGTTGAAGACCTCAGATTGCAGCTGTTCCTGCCATCTGCATCGGGTAATGAGAGACTAATGCAAGAAATGAAGTTAAAGAGAGAAAGGATATGGCAGGAATTTGATGTCACGAATGCGATGACATCGCGGGATTGCACAAAGGGCTTCTATGAGATGAGAAACTTGTTAACCAGATTCTCGGTGCATGGTTTCCACTTCAAAGTGTGTGGAAACAAAATATGTCATCAACCAGATTTCAAATGTGTGTGTGCCCTCTGCGGCAAAGCATGAGGCAGATATCATGTAATGCGGTGTGATCAGAGGAAGTTATCTCTGTAACAGTTTTGTACTGCTGATAAGTAATACTTAATTCATTTGCATATTTTGTGCTCTAATGAATTTATTAAAAATACACTCATGGATTGCAATTGCCCCATTTAATAGTGATGATTAACTAATACAGGTATTTTTTTCTGGAGTGTATTTACATATTAATACTTTGTACCCCGCCCATATATTGGGCATAATCGTGTTGACCGACTGAAGACCTACGAATAACAGTTTATATTGGCAACACTGAATAAAGGCTTCAAATCTCTGCAAAGCTAAACCTCAAGAGAACCAAAATCTTTATTGTTAATTGGTTCCCCGAATCCTGTATAGATTTCCTGTTCTATGATAAAGATAGGCTAATGTGTTTTTGTGGCATCCTAACTAGACCTGCCTTGGCCGCCAATGGACCTAACGTGGCTGGGAATGAATTAAATTAATGATTTTCAATGAATGATTTGCTGTGAAATAATTCCTTCCATTTGAGATATCCGTAGACCATACACTACTCGTAACAAAAGATGAAACTGCGACAGATATAATTTTGGGATAGAGTAAGTTCCGACCGTTTTGATTTCCTCAAGATTGGCTTTTTAATATCTGTTGTTTAATAGAAAAAATGAGATATAAAGCGCGATAAAGTTAAAAGCGTAAATAATTTGCAAATACATAGTCTACGATGTTGTTTCGTAAATGATACCTTGGAGCACATTTGGTAAATATAACGCAAAATACAACCGATGAATGTCCTGCAATGGAGAATCGGACTCAAATAAAATCTTCCATTTTAATGCATTGTATCTTAATTTGCAATAAAGAAT
Organism: Meconema thalassinum; assembly: GCA_946902985.2. NCBI lineage: Eukaryota > Metazoa > Arthropoda > Insecta > Orthoptera > Tettigoniidae > Meconema > Meconema thalassinum. Next base: position 615,891,183 of record OX336390.1, read on the forward strand.
TTTGTTTTATTCAAATTTCTCAAAATAATTTGGCCACCTTTGTAAAAGGTGCAATTACTGAAATACTCAATAAGAAATACAATAACAGATGATTGTTTATGTTCGACGATGTCGATATTTAAATATTATATGTCAGAAAACTGTTTCATAATAAGGGTAATTAAATTACAACTTTTCATTATAACACAGTTTTTTCAACCAATCAGAGCTCAATATTTTCATTCATTGACCAATTAGGAAAGGATAGATTCTGACTTGCACTCAAATTCCAACATGTCGGATATGAATTACATGATTTGAAAGTTGACAATGTAGCCTATATTGGATCAACCATTGTACTCACAAAGCATTAACAAACTGGGCAATACTGAAAGAGAAATAGCTGTGTACCTTAATATCCGCAACTCCAATTTCTACACATACGTAAGATTTCGCCGACAATGTTAGTGAATGCCGTTCGTTGTTGACATAAACACACCAGAACGTCATGGAGGAAGCAGGCGTATGAAATTAGTTCCACGGGAATCATAATCCAGCTCTCTGTTCAGTAAATGGATTTCTTACGCGAAATTTTCCGCCTGATATCATAAGTTCTATTCGGGACTCAATTGATTGGCATTCCGTTGACATTCTATACGCATCGAATTTGAAGAATAACTAGTTGATAAAATGATACATTTTAATTTTAATGCGTTTGTAACAGCCTATTTTGTGTTATTTGACCGAAATAACAAAATGAACTTGGTACCTGTGCGCTATCTGTTGGTGTTACTTCAGGAATAACAATGTTTCAAAGCTTTGGGGTTCGTTAATCGGTAGAGATCAACTGCTGAACCCACACAATTCCCAAGGAGAAGAAATCAACCGACAGAATATCGGCAGATATTTATCAATATTTATGTTAGATCATCTATCTATATATATAAAGCACAAAGTTTGTCTGTCTGTCTGTCTGTCTGTCTGTCTGTTATGTATACAAATCTACACCGTTTCACCGATCTGAACCAAAATTTGTATACTTACCCTTTGGAACCCTGCGGGTAACCCTGTCAACATTAAATTTCGGACAGACCACCCCATGCCCTGCATTTAGGCCCTTTTGAACAAATCTACACCGTTTCACCGATCTGAACCAAAAGTTGTATATATAACCTTTGGAACCCTGCGAGTAACACTGTCCACTTAAAATTTCGGACAGACCACCCCATTCCCTGCATTTAGGCCCTTTGGTCCAAATCCACACCGTTTCACCGATCTCAACCAAAATTTGTATATTTACCCTTTGGAACCCTGCGAGTAACACTGTCCACTTAAAATTTCGGACAGACCACCCCATTCCCTGCATTTAGGCCCTTTGGTCCAAATCTACACCGTTTCACCGATCAGAACCAAAATTCGTATTCTTACCCTTTGGTACCTTGCGAATAACACTGTCTGCTTGAAATTGCGGACAGACCACTGCATTCCCTGCATTTAGGCCCTTTGGCCCAAATCTACACCGTTTCACCGATCTCAACCAAAATTGGTATATTTACCCTTTGGAACACTGCGACTAACACTGTCTGCTTGAAATTTCGGACAGACCACGCCATTCCCTGCATTTAAGCCCTTTTTGCAAAAATCTACACCGTTTCACCGATCTGAACCAAAATGTGTATACTTACCCTTTGAAAGCCTGCAAGTAACACTGTCTGCTCGAAATTGGGGACAGACCTCATCATTCCCTGCATTTAGGCCCTTTGACCCAAATCTACACCGTTCCACCGATCTCAACCAAAAATTGTATATTTATCCTTTGGAACACTGCGACTAACACTGTCTGCTTGAAATTACGGACATACCACTCCATTCCCTGCATTGAGGCCCTTTGGCACAAATCAACACCGTTTCACCGATCTGAACCAAAATGTGTATACTTACCCTTTGGAACCCTGCGAGTAACACTGTCCACTTGACATTTCGGACAGACCACCCTATTCCCTGCATTTAGGCTCTTTGGTCCAAATCTGCACCGTTTCACCGATCAGAACCAAATTTCGTATTCTTACTCTTTGGAACCCTGCGAGTAACACTGTCCACTTAAAATTTCGGACAGACCACCCCATTCCCTGCATTTAGGCCCTTTGTCCCAAATCTACACCGTTTCACCGATCTCAACCAAAATTTGTATATTTACCCTTTGGAACACTGCGACTAACACTGTCTGCTTGAAATTGCGGCGAGGCCACTCCATCCCTTGCATTTAGGCTGTTTGGCACAAATATACGCCGTTTCACCGATCTGACCCCAATTTTATATACTTACCCGTTGGAACCCGACAAGTAACACTGTTCACTTTAAATTTCGGACAGACCACACTATTCCCTGCTTTTCGGCCCTTTGGCAGAAAACTACACCGTTTCACCGATCTCAACCAGATTTTACAGAATTACCCTTTGGAACTCGACGAGTAACACTGTCCACTCGAAATTTTGGACAGGGCACTCCATTCCACGCATTTAGGCCCTTTGGCACAAATCTACATCGTTCACCGATCGAAAACAAAATGTGTATACTTACCCGTTGGAACCCGACAAGTAACACTGTTCACTTTAAATTTCGGACAGACCACACTATTCCCTGCTTTTCGGCCCTTTGGCAGAAAACTACACCGTTTCACCGATCTCAACCAGATTGTACATAATTACCCTTTGGAACTCGACGAGTAACACTGTCCACTCGAAATTTCGGACAGACCACTCCATTTCCCGCATTAAGGCCCTTTGGTACAAATCTACATCGTTCACCGATCGAAAACAAAGTGTGTATACTTACCCTTTGGAACCCGATGCGTAACACTGTCCACTATAAATTTCTGACATACCACTCCATTCCCTGCATTTAGCTCAGGAATTCCTCGGGGTTGCCAGCTTCCTAACTCACCAGTCATGAGCCCTTGAGGGTGTACCAGAAGTGGTGGGTCTACACACACCCTGCCTCTTTGAGGGCCTTGAGCAGAAGACAGGATATATTATGAAAAGGAAAAGAAGGCAGACCCCTCGAAGAATGAGGGTATCAGGAAAGATGAGACAAAGCCAATTAAGGCGGGAAATTGAAAGACTCCCTAGCCCTCGGATACCCTAATACAGTCTGGGTCGGAAGAGAACAAGAGTTGACCAAGGGAGGCCGACAGGAAAGAGAACTGAAATGAGCCCAGCCAGGAAGTAGAAGCGATGCCAGGCTCAGCTGTGTCCCGTGGTCGCCAACCCACGTCCCACAAGTTGTGAGACCCTGGGGGGGAGGGGGGTCAGTTGTGAGAATAGCTTGCTGATTCATCGCGAGGTGACTTGAGAGTACTTAGAGCCCGCCGTGTTATCTCCTGCTGTCTATGCTGATGCCAGCACAGGGCCGTTGCGAAACAGTGAGGGATTCCCGGTCAATCTAAATAGGACGGGGAACCCCAAACGAGTGTCATCGTATTTCGTCATCATCTGCGATCATCTCAGGTTCGTGCAGCTTGGACCTATATTCTTTGTCTTTGCCGAGCAGTACGCTCTTTCACTAGACGCATCGAGTACAGGCCTAAGCCAGAAAATAAGGTTGAGACTTTGGAAGACATCGAAGCTAGACACCTGCATTACCTATATCAGTTATAAAATAACACCATGTTCGTTTAGTAGTCATTTTTTCATTACCTTATTATTATCATCATAAGTGCAAATGACCTAGATGTTACGCGCATCATACCAATAATTACCGCTGCATAAAGTCTTTCTCGACTGTGATTTTTAAAATATTTATTTTTGGTTGGTTGGTTCTTAAGTTTAGGGGCTGCGACAACGCGGTCATGTAGCCCCGTGTACTTTGGGTGTGTGTAGAATCTGGCTGATAACCGGTGTTAATTGTGATGACTGTATTAGTGTGTGTTATCTGTTTTTTAATTTAAGTACAAACTGCAACTTAGAATTCTTCAAATAGTTCGTACTTTTGCCGCCAAGCGCCACCGTCAACGACTACTAGGCCAAGTTCAGAACTTAGCTACTAGACGCCACTGCAGTCGGCTCTTGGCAACGAACGTAGACATCTAAGAGCGTTGTTTACATTCTTAACCTATCCAATTTAGCTTCACACAGGTGTAATTAGTGGAAGGCTCTTTAACATGCCATAAATCTATGACATGTGACCGCCGACTTTACTTCCCCTCCGAAGAAAGGCATACTGAGGGATTTTTAATGCTCTTAAAAAATCTGACGGCTTCGGCCGAGCTTGAACTTGCTATCTTGGGCATAGAAACTCAGCATGCTACCAAATACGCCACCGAAGCCGCCATATATTTATTTTTATTACAGTACATTGTGTACATTATACGTTGAAGTGTCAATTCAATACCGGTAGTAGTTTCCCTTATCATCCTCATCATAAGAGCAAATGACCTACAGTAGATGTTACGCCCATTACACCAATAATCACCACACACAATAAGTCTTCCTCGCCTGTGAATTTTGAAATATCTATTTCTATTACGGTAGTTTGTAAGTTTGACGTGTCAATTCAATAGTAGTTTTTATTATCATCCTTATCAAAAGGGCAAATGACCTAGATATTACTCCCTCATTGTCTTTGGGGACAAATGACTTAGATTTTAAGTCCATTATATTTCTGAGACCTTAAAACATTATCATCATTCCACCGGGCGAAGCCCGGTACTACTGCTAGTTTATAATAAAGTTATAACTATCGTCGAACATAAACAGTCGTATGCAACTCACCTATAATGTTAATGAAGACACTCGTATGGAAATTATAAAACTCGCTTCCCTTTTTTTTTATAAACATACTCGTGTCTTAATTATTGCCATTATAGGCTCGTTGCATTATGTACTAGTATCATATTGTCGGCTCATTTAGTTATACTTTAAAGTTTCATTTAGATTTAATTGTAACTTTTTAATATGCATTATTATGTTTGCTTGATTTTTAGCCTACTTTTCACATTTTGCAAAAGGAAAAAGTAGACTTATGAGATCGATCCGGGAAAATGTGTGTGTGTGTGTCTGTCTGTCTGTCCTTCTGTCCTTCTGTCTGGCTGGCTGTGTGTGTGTCCCCCCCCCTATCAACTCCTAAACGGCTGCAGCAATCAAAACCAAATTTAGTATGAGTAAAGATGTGCACCGGAATATCTCACGTCCATATTTGAAAATGTCAGTGCTACCAACTGCTGAAAAAACGCACTAAAAATTTGAGCTCCATGTTGGATATCTTGCAAGATATGCATGGGAGCTATTCCAAAATTGGCACACATGTAGATAAGACTATTTCAGTTTAATTTCCAGGAGGCCAACCATGACAGTGTTGCCAAAATAATTTAAAGCCTTCTGATATGTTCAATGTTTAAATGCATATAACTTCTACACTATCAATTGGATTTCAACCAAATTTTGTATGTAATATCTGTATATAAACAGATATGACTGAGCGTATTCTTGAGAGCCACCAGGGCTGCCAACGGTTAATAATTGCTCTCTCTATTGTTTTTATCCAAATACCAATATATCAGAAAAAATGCAAGCCAACAGCTTTAAACTATGCACACGAATATACTGACATTTTAGATTAATTTGGAGTAACTTATATACGTCAGTTCTACCAACATGATTATAAGCCTGCTGATAGTACCAATTTTTAAATACATGTATTCTATACTATCAGTTGGATTTCAACCAAATTTCGTATGTGCTATGTGTACCATAACAGATATGACTATAAGTATTATTAAGAGCAATCAGGGTTGCCAACTGTTAATAAATGCTGTCTATATTTTTTACCCTAATATCAATATATCAGAAAGTATGCAAGCCAACAGCTCTATACTTTGCACACGTATAGCACCTGACATTCTAGATCAATTTGGAGTAATTAATACAATGCAGTGCTGCCAACATGATTCTATGCCTGCTGATATGCCCAATTTTAAAATACATGTAACTTCTATACTAACAAATGGATTTCATCCAAAATTGGCACAACAAAATATCATAATATTTCAGATTATTTCTGACCAGCACACGCATGACATTGTTGGCAACATGCTTTTAAGCGTGCTGATAGATCCAGTGTCTAACTGCATGTAACGTCCATTGGACTTCAACCAAATTTTGTATTCTGTACCTTAAGAGATGGAACTAAGAATATATATTCAGTCACCAGGGCTGCCAACTGTAGTGCTCTATTAGGCTACAACCAGGTATATTTTGAACTAATTAGATATTTCGATATTACCAACTTAATTTCGTCATTTTTAGCCTACTTTCGATTTTTGCAAAAAATGAAAGTAGACTTATGAGATCAACACAGGGCGAAAAAAGTGTGTCTGTCTGTGTGTGTGTATGTGTGTGTGTGAGTCTGTGTGTGTGTGTATGTATGTGTGTGTGTGAGTCTGTGTGTGTGTGTGTCTGTGTGTGTGTGAGTGTGTGTACTCTGAATGTCTGTCCCCCCTATCAATTCGAACACGGTGAATGCGAATTGAATGAAATTTGGTACAAAGGTAGCACTAGCAAAGGACACCTCAGTGTCATGTTTTATATCGCCGCCATCTTTACTAAATCTGAATGGCGGCCACTCAAACGTTCAAAACGTAAAATAAAATAACGACTAACCAAATCATCCGATCTCTACCAAATTTGGTAACAACATACCTTCGTGTAGGATGCGTCTTGTGACCAAACTACAAGGTCGTCCGCCATACTATTTCAGGATGGCGGCCGTGCAAATTATGCAAACTTTATAATCCATATCATGGGACCCACCAGTTCCGATTATCGAGCCAAGAATCGTTTTAACTGTTCTAAAGGAAGAGGCACGTTCGAAATTAAAAGTTTATTTTGTAATACTATAGTGCAGACGTGATTTTAAAAAGCTGAGCTGATTCAGTAATGAGACAAGATGGCAGCGGATATCTTGTGCTTGACTTATATTTCACTAATTTGAGTTTTGCATGCAATATAGCGTACTGATACAAAATAAATAAACTTTGTATGAAATGCTTTATATATAAATAATATACTCCAGTGATGAAATCGTTTAGTATAAATCATTATTTGCTAACAAGTTCTATGTAAGTCATTTTATATAGAACGATATTCGTTGACACAATTAGCTCAGTGGTAGAGCGTTAGCCTATCCCTCAAATGCCTATGGTTCAAACCCGATCAGAGCTAGATTTTTTGCTTGAAATGTTATATGTTTATTGTTTTGTAATGACTCAGATGTTTTAAAATTAAGCGTTATATTGTGCATATTATGGTGTAAAATATATATTTAATTAAAACATAATTCGCCAGCATATTTACTCGAGACATCTAGCTGCCAAAAAGGTAACTGCACGCCGACATACTTATTAACTTCCAGATTTTATTGAAAAGTTTCTTCTTCTGGCCGCTAGAATGCACTCGCTCTGTTAGGATTATATTGTTCGATATTTCACCACTAGATGTCACGACTAGTCTACGTGGGGCTCCATTGATTACTATGCCATTGGCATTCTATGCGCATCGAATTTGAAGAATGACAAGATGATACTACGATACATTTTTACTATTTATTTTAAAGGGTTTGTAACAGCCTATTTTGCGTTACTTGAAAATGTTATTTGAAGTAAAGAACAAAACGATTTCACATAGTAACTGAGTTCAAGCCGTTGGTGTTAGTTCAGGTATTAATTACTACTTTTATTTCAGGCAAATAGCAATCGAAAATATCCACATAGTTTGTATACACACGTCTCTGTAGGGTCATGGAAAGATTTGTTAATTCAATTAGGGTTTTCGATTCCCGGTCAATGCATGTGAGATTTTCGAAGTGAAATGCCATGTCCTGTGGTTCGGATTCCACGTAAAAAGGAGGTCCCGTGGCTCATAATCACAAGATTCACGGCCACGTAAAACTACAATCTTCCTTACTTTTTTTTCAATTAGGGTTGTGAAAGCCCTGCTCAACCAGACGTGTAAAGACAAGCCTCAACTCAAAGTTGGATGTTGCCCACGGCAGGTCGTATATGTAATAATAATAATAATAATAATAATAATAATAATAATAATAATAATAATAATAATAATATATATTTTTATTTTTATTTTTTATTTTTTTTAGGGGAAGAAATGCATTTACGCACAGAGTGTCGGGCTCCTGCTACTGAGTAGCAGACTACCGACTAAAACTCCCCCTTTACTTCTGAACACTAGCCTGGAACCGTTTAGCACATTAAAACAATAATAATAATAATAATAATTATAATAATGTTATTGGTTTTACGTCCCTTTTAACTACTGCTGCTTTTAGAGACACCGGGGTGCCGGAATTTTGGCCCGAAGGGGATCTTTAACGTGCCAGTAAATGTACTGACACGGCTCCCTCGCATTTGTGCAGCCTCAAATGCCAGCTGACTGCGCCAGGATACGAACCTGCAACCTAGCGCCCAGCAAGCGAGAACGTTACCGCTGAGCCACGCAGCCAGTCCGGTCGATTATGTCTCCAGATCCATAACATTCTTGATATACTTCTTATCTTTCTTTCTTCAATGATGGTAGCAGTTTTTATCTAGATTGTGGCGTTTGGTAGAGGTAAATCGTTTCTATGGCCTTCAACAAAGAATAGTTCTATTATACTCTTTGATAATAACAACGAGTTATAACTATACTCATACATTTAGGAGAAAGTAGGCTATATGTTCTTTACTGAACATCTTGTTGTAGATAGGTTCATATTCTGTAGAATAATCATTGGCATGAAAAGTAGGCTGTATAGTTCTTCACGGAACTTCTTGTTTTAAATTATTTTAATTTTATTGTGAGTTTCGTTGAGAAATACAGAAAGTTACGCTTTAGTTAGGTTGACATATCACAGGTAGGCTACTATGTGCACAGTTTTAACACATTAACTCCCTGTTGTGTGCACCAGCATGCCCGGCCCCCTCCAGATCCACTGGAGTGGCGGTAATTTGCTTGTTGTGTGCTCTTGTTTTGGTGACTGCACGTGAAAATTGCTGCGTAAACACACTGTTTCAATTACGGAAATCTGTTTGGTAGCGTTTCGATGTTTGGGAGTCTGTTTTACTCTCAGTGAATTATTTTATTGCAACACTGTTTTAATTTCAAATTCCACCCCCATGCATATATTCTACCACAAATAAAATATCGAAAAAAATATTTATCTGATACAGGGAGATACGCAAGTCGCTTCCAGATTCTTTCCACAGTTTCATACAGTGTGAACAATATTACACAACTATGTTCTTCATATGAATGCGATTCCTATTAACAAAAGGAAGGAAGGAAAATTGTAGTTTTACGTGACCGTGAATCTTGTGATTATAAGCCACGGGACCTCCTTTTTACGTGGAATCCGAACCACAGGATATGGCATTTCACTTCGAAAATCTCACATGCATTGGCCGGGAATCGAACCCGGACCTCCTTGGTGAGAGGCATACAGCTAGACCGCTTTTTTTTTATTTTTTTTATTAGCTCTTTACAGAATTACAGAATTTTCAGATATGATAAATACCAGACTAATACATCACAAGAAATCCAGATAGTGTCCATATTTATCGTACAATTGTCCACTTTCACTAAGCTTCCAACGCTCTTTTTGCAGGTGATACCTGAGATCCAGGAAAGAGAAATGTTAATCATTGTCCATCACGAAGTGTACATATTGGCCCATTATCCACACAATGGCAGTCTGTTTAATTTGGGGGAAGGCGGTCACCGACAAACGAACCAACTTCCTGTCATCAAGGTCATCCGAGGGCACATTTAATAGTTGACATACTTTTCCCTTACACCACAGCCACGTGGAGGCAACTCGCGTGCATGATGTGAAGCGGTGTATCGCCGTATCAGTTTGACCACATATAGTACACCATGGGTAAGCTTCAAGATGGATGGTATATCGCCGTAGAGCGGTTGGGATGAGATTGTTGAGGAAGATAAAAACTTGGGAGTGTACAGCAGAAGAAATGGACATAGCCCCAAAATTTTTCCAAACAGTGGGCCAATGGACATAGAGGGTGGTGGCCTCTATTCGCGGTTTGGAGTGTACCACTTGCCGCAACATGTTATAGATACTTTTCGTCGTTGGAACAATCCCTGATGGCATTTGGCGAACAGTTTCCAGAAGGTGCTGTTGATGGTCCCTAAATATCTTCGGCAAAGCTCTATCACAACCACGGGCTGTGTTTCGAATATCTTTGTATAGCGCTTTCGTAAAAGTGTCATGTTGGGAAAGAATGGTGATATCGTTCTTGCAGAGGAGTGCACGGCATTTCATGCCATGAGCTGTTAGCCCTAGCCCGCCTTGCCGGGATGGGAGATACAACTGTTCCCGTTGTACTCGGAACAAATATCCTTGCCATATAAACCAACCTGTATATTTTGCCAATTGGCTCTCAAACATTTTGGGAAGTGGGAAAAGTTGTCCGACATACCATATTTTAGAGAGCGCAAACACGTTGAGCATCATGACCCGTTGCACTATATTGAGGTTTCTTTGACCAAATTGGATCAGGACTCCCCTAACTTTGGCAATGACCTTAGTCCAGTTAACTTGCACTGTGTCCAGAAGCGATTGCTTCCAGGTAATGCCAAGAATTTTCACCTCATTTACTATCCGGAACCAGGGCTGTGGGGTAATCACTGAGTAAGTATTGAGCGGAAGCAAAGCAGTTTTCTGGGGGTTCGATTGTGCTCCAGAAGCGATATGGTAGAGCTGAAGGACGCTATCGATGTGGGAGATGTCTTCTTCATTGCGGATCAATATTGATACGTCATCAGCATAGGCGCACATTCCAAAAACATGTGTGGACAGTTTGTAACCCTGTAGCTTCACCTGGGTAGTCCGGATGAACGGTTCAAGGCCAATGACAAAAAGTAGCATAGAAAGGGGACATCCTTGCCTAACTGATCGTTGTATTGGAATCAGAGGGGAAAGAAAACCGTTGACGAGCACTCTAGACGTAACATTACAATTTATCATACGAATGTAGTCAATAAGGATTTCAGGAAATTCGTAGTGTTGCAAGACCATGTACAAGTATTCATGACTGATGCGGTCGAAAGCTTTATCAAGATCTAAGGTGAGAAAACTCATTGGCTCAGTGGGGAGCATTTCGGCTTTTAGGTGTAGGTCCCGTAGTATCGCTAAGTTTGTTAACAGAGTTCTTCCAGGAATACTGCAACATTGTTCATCACCAATGATATCAGGTAGAACAGTCTTCAAACGGCATGCAAGTACTTTGGTAAGGACTTTATAGTCACTGCAGAGCAGAGTAACTGGTCGGAAGTCACCAACTGCCATGGGAGAGGATGTTTTTGGTATGAGGACTATGGTACCCTCGTGATGTGATTGACAAAGAGCACGACGTTGGAGAATGGTACGCAGGACATGACAAAATTCTTTGCCAATGAGAGGCCAGAAGTGTTTATACATTTCATATGGCAGTCCATCAATGCCAGGTGAGCGGTTGTTTGGGAGTCGTTTAACCACAGAGTGAATCTCTTCATCCGTAATATCCGCGCTGAGCAGAGTTTTGTTGTCCGGAGATAGTTTGTTACTGCAAGATGACAGCAATAGGGTCACCTGCTGTGGATCAATGGGAGCCTTAGCGTAGAACCGTTGATAAAATAATGATATTTCACTACGTATAGCGTCAGGGGAGGTGACGACACTTCCAGTACTGGTGCGGAGGCGGTGGATATATTTACGTTGCCGCTCACGTTGTCCTTTGGCGATATGGTATACACTTGCACTTTCGTCCGGGAGCACTGTACGATCTTTTAAAGCCACGTTGATATGAGCGAGCGTTCGTTGCTGTAGAGACAGGAGCTTGGTTTTAACTTCCCGGATCTGGTCATATATACGCTCCCCAGCATCAGATCTTTGCTGGAGCTGGCGAAGAACTCGATAGTAAAATTCAACTGTATCCCGTCTTTCCCGACCTCGTTGGTAAGATATGTTCTTAAAGACGCGGCGGATCCCTGGTTTAACTAAAATATCCCACCAGTCTGTGCAGTCGCGAAATTTGCCTTTTTGTTGGACCCATCGAATCCAGTGTTGTCTGAAAATATCTTGGCATTCCTCCTCCAGTAACAGCGAGCAATTCAGCTTCCAATAACCTCTTCCTATGTGAAATATGGGATGGGGGTAAGAGATTGTACATACGACAGCATGATGGTTAGTGAAACTGGCAGGAATCACTTCATATCGTCTAGGCTGGATGAGTTCCTGTGAAAAGTAGATGCGGTCAAGTCGTGATGAGGAGTTGTGACTTATACAGGTGTAATGGGGCAGGGGCACCCTTAAACTATCCACAGCATCAATGAGGTGTAGGGAGGTAAGAAGGGTCCTGAGAGCCGGGTTGACACCTCTGTATGGACTAGTGGAATCCTCTGGGCGTTGAATACAATTGAAATCCCCTGCAAGAATAAGTTTTTCCTTAACGTCGTGCAGATGAGGCAGTATACTCTGTTGAAAGAACATTTTCCGTTCCACACGTTTATTAGACCCGGATGGGGCATATACATTTATCAGGGTGGTATTGTTTATGTGTCCAGATATTATGCGTCCTGATGGATGACATAGCACACCTGCGAGTGGGATATCATGTCTTATGAGGAATCCGGTCCCTCTATTCGTATTACCGGTATTGATGTATTGTTTGTAGAAGGCAGATATGGGTAAACACGGTATAGCAACTTCTTGAAGGAAAGCAATGTCAATGTCAGCATCTCGAAGGAATCTCTCCAACAGTTGAAATTTCAGAGGGCATTCTATTACATTGATATTCACAGTGGCCACAGCGAGAAATTGCGCCATTACGAGAAGTATAAAAGCTGTGCTAGACATACTGGAAGGTGGACTCGAAAGAAGACACAGGTGAGAATTATCCTGGTGCACTATGTCAAATTAGGTTGAGATAGTTCCTTTTGACTGCCATTCATAGGCCGGCTGTCAGCGGTTGAGAGCGTTCGTGGGTCCCTAGATGACGTAGAAAGAAGATTTTGTTTCTTTTTCACAGCTGCGGAAACGTTTGTGGAGCCAGTTTTATTCTTCGGGGCTGGTACGGCAATCGAGGCATTTGTTTTAATCTTCTTAGAGACGTTCTCGGATCCCCGATCAACAGTCTTAAGTGAGTCGGTAGGGACTAGCGAAGTCTGGGGCAGTGAAGACAAAATTTCTGTGGCAGCCTGTAGTAACGGCAGAGTTGGTTCTGAGGCTGCGATACAGGTTGCCGAGAGCACAGGGGCACTCTGTGTCTCGCAGCTCTGGTCAGGGCAAGGTATCAGTTCTGCGTCAGATGTATCCGAGGTCACTCCTGGTGTTGTCCCAGCTGACTGATCAATGATCATGTTTTCATATGACGTTTTCTGCGTCACAACTTCCGAGTATTGTACACGTCGTTGTTGTGTAGGAGTTATACCGAGGGGAATCATTTTCTTTGGGAAATTAATACGGAGATGTGTGGTAGCATTGCAAATTAAACAGGTCTGTTTCTGTCCATTATACGTTATATAGCCAGAATGGCCACCAAAAGCCTCAGTGGAGGGGATATCTTGCTTGATTTCCATAGTTACGGCACGTATTCCATTATACACCGGGAACTGATAAGCAGAAGACCATTGTTCTTTCCTGACGTCACTCACAGTGCCATATTTCGACAGGACGGATTTGAAAATTTCAGGGGGTACTTCGAGTGGGACATTAAATATACGCACTGTGATAAAATTGGAATCCGCTGTGGAGAGCTTAACATTGGTCATTTCGCCGGAATCATACTGAAATTTAATAGGATCTGCAAAAGTATTTAACAATTTCTGATAAATAGATATGGTGATTACCTTGATGTACATGGTTTTTTCGTGCCAATTTAACTGGATGTCAGGGGCCGATAACCTCGATGTTAGGCCCCTTAAAACAACAATTATCATCATCATCATAACTGGATGGCTTCTACTTGGTCGACAGTCAACCGGAGGGTATCGCCAATCCAGCGGTGAATTTCTCCTGGTGAGGGGCGAGAACTCTGCCTGTCCCATTGGCAGCGAACGGTGTTTTTTCTCTGGTATCCGGACATGATTTTCAGCGGGGTTTTCTGGGTTTCTGGTTTTGTTGTCCTATCTGGAACACTACTTAAAAAAATATTGTCCGAATGACACACGGAAGGTCAGTACACACGTGGAACTAAGGAAGCACCGGTATTAGGAACCGTAACCTCTTCCAATGCGGTCACACAGCGCGCACACACGTACCGCACTCGGCCACGACCAGTGACCAACTGTCTCCGCTGAGCCACCAAGCCCCCCATTCCTATTAACATACAGTACAGCCTAGCGTTGTTGGGTGCCATCTCTGATACCCCCCCCCCCCCCCTCCGCGTAGCCATGCTCGTTAAATCGTGCACCACGACTGAGCATCCAGCTATGGCAAGTCCAGAGATCGTAGGTTTGAATCCCGGAGCTCACAGTAGCTATTCTGAGTGTGGCTTTTCCCCAGGTTTTTCCACACATCGTCCAGGCAAGTACTAGGATAGTACCTTTTTTCAAGTCTCGGGGCACCTACCTCATCGCTGTTCCTAACAAAGCTACACATATTACTACATTCATCACATAAATACATAAATAAGACAAGATTATCACACACCCGAGTGTAGCGTAGTCGGTAGCATGCTGAACTGCTGTGCCCAAGATAGCGGGTTCAAACCTGGCAGAAGTCGTCGGATTTTTTAAGAGCGTTAAAAATCCTTCAGTATACCTTCCTTCGGAGGGGAAGTAAAGCCGGCGGTCCCATGTCATAGATTTATGGCATGTAAAAGATCCTTTCATGGACTGAACTTGTGTAAAGCTAAATTGTTAGGTTAGATTTCAGTCGGAACGCTCTATCAAAGTTCCAACGTTCACCACTAGGTATCATTGATATCTGGTGGCGAAAGTTGGAACTACTTGGAATTGAACGGAACTTGTAGCTCACCCTAATAAGGGTGTCCGCTGGAAGCAGCTACAGACTCAGGCGAGCCAAACATGTCCTCGGACACTCCCGGCACTAAAAGCCATACGATAAAAAACCACACGCACCCAACTACACGAGGCTGATGACCAATATGTCCCAAGCCCCTAAAATGAATTAAGAACATAACAACAACCACCTTTGGTCGCCCAGTTCGATTTCCGGCCCTATCAAAGTAGTATTTCATTCTGACCTGAGGTGGGCCTTGTGATGCAGATGGGAAGAGGTGAGTTTAATTCCCACCCCAGAAGTTGTTTCAGTGGTATTCCACTTCTATTCAAGGAAATTGCTGGGATGATTCCTAGCCTAAGGTCACGACTGCCTATTTATCAATCCAATCCTCATTTACAAGTACACACCACTACACACATTACAAGAACACTGGTTATCAACAAATTCTACAAATAAGGAGCTGCTGAGCACGATGTCCAAGCACATAATGAAATAACAACTACATACATACATACATACATACATACATGCATACATACTGTACATACATACATACATACATATAATACATCATGTACATACAGGCATCGAGACCACCTCATGGTGTAGTGGCAGACACTCTTAGCTGTCCCGCTGAAGTCTGGGTTCGATTCAATACATAAATGTCTATGTTGTTGTTGTTGTTGTTGATGATTATTTTAGAGACTTTGCGACATCGTAGTTATGTAACCACGAGTACTTGGGCGTATGTAGAATTGTCTGATAACCTGTGTCACGGTGATGTCTATCATAGTGTGTGTATTTGTGTTTGAGGTAGGATTTGGGTAAGAAGTGGCCGTGGTCTTAATTTAGGTGCCATCCCGGCATTTGCATGGAGTAGAAGTGGAACACCACGGAAAACAACAACAACAACAACAACAAAACTCGGCAGAAGTCACGAAATGTAGAGATTTGAAGCCATTCTTTTTCAGTGTTGCCTATACAAATTGACATTTTGTAGCCCATTCATTGGGCAAAATCGTGTTGACCGACTGAAAAGCTACAAAAACGTCAATCGAAGTCATGAAATGAAAAGAGTGTAATTTTCTGCTTTCTCTTGATACGATCGATAAGGAAAACCGTGATTTAGTGCTTTACAATTGGTCAACATGTACCCAATTGTAAGGGTGTATCCCTAATCTTGAAACAAGTAGTTCCGTGAAGAACTAAATAGCCTATTTTCATATATCCTACTAATATCAATTGTCTATATCAATATACAAATTGTCAGTTTGATTGCTGTAATAGATTCGTAGATATTGAGAACAGACTAAATATTTTGGATGGTCACCATGTTGGTTTTTAGCCTACTTTCGATTTTTGCAAAAAATGAAAGTAGACTTATGAGATCAACACAGGGCGAAAAAAAGTGTGTCTGTCTGTGTGTGTGTATGTGTGTGTGTGAGTCTGTGTGTGTGTGTGTCTGTGTGTGTGTGTGTGTGTGTGAGTGTGTGTACTCTGAATGTCTGTCCCCCCCTATCAATTCGAACACGGTGAATGCGAATTGAACGAAATTTGGTACAAAGGTAGCACTAGCAAAGGACACCTCATTGTCATGTTTTATATCGCCACC
The DNA here is from genome assembly GCA_946902985.2 of Meconema thalassinum. Classification (NCBI taxonomy): domain Eukaryota; kingdom Metazoa; phylum Arthropoda; class Insecta; order Orthoptera; family Tettigoniidae; genus Meconema; species Meconema thalassinum. Next base: position 615,907,783 of record OX336390.1, read on the forward strand.
ATCTTGACGGAAACGTAATGGCGGCCACACAAATGTTCAAAGCTTAAATCAAATTACGACTAACGTAATCATCCGATCTCTACCAAATTTTGCAACGACATACCTTTATGGGGGGAGCATCCTTTGACCAAACCAATAGGTCATCAGCGTAATAGTTTGCGGATGGCGGCCATCTTTGTGTGACAATCGATTCCCCCTATTAATTCGAACACGGTGAAACCGAATGGAACGAAATTTGGTACAGAGGTAGTACTAACAAAAGGCACCTCAGTGTCATGTTTTATATCGCCGCCATCTTTACGGAAACGTAATGGCGGCCACACAAATGTTCAAAGCTTAAATCAAATTACGATTAACCTAATCATCCGATCTCTACCAAATTTTGCAACATCATACCTTTATGGGGGGAGCATCCTTTGACCAAACCAATAGGTCATCAGCGTAATAGTTTGCGGATGGCGGCCATCTTTGTGTGAAAATCGATTCCCCCTATTAATTCGAACACGGTGCAACCGAATGGAACGAAATTTGGTACGGAGGTAGTACTAACAAAAGGCACCTCAGTGTCATGTTTTATATCGCCGCCATCTTGACGGAAACGTAATGGCGGCCACACAAATGTTCAAAGCTTAAATCAAATTACGATTAACCTAATCATCCGATCTCTACCAAATTTTGCAACTACATACCTTTATGGAGGGAGCATCCTTTGACCAATCTAATAGGTCATTCACCTGATAGTTTGCGGATGGCGGCCATCTTTATGTCAAAATTGATTCCCCCTATTAATTCGAACACGGTGGAACCGAATGGAACGAAATTTGGTACAGAGGTAGCACTAGCAAAGGGCATCTCAGTATCATGTTTTATATCGCCGCCATCTTGACTGAAACGTAATGGCGGCCACACGAATGTTCAAAGCTTAAATCAAATTACGATTAACCTAATCATCCGATCTCTACCAAATTTTGCAACTACATACCTTTATGGAGGGAGCATCCTTTGACCAATCTAATAGGTCATTCGCCTAATAGTTTGCGGATGGCGGCCATCTTTGTGTCAGAATCGATTCCCCCTATTAATTCAAACACGCTGAAACCAAATGGAACGAAATTTGGTATAGAGGTAGCACTAGCAAATGGCACCTCAGTGTCATGTTTTATATCACCGCTATCTTGATGGAAACGTAATCGCGGCCACCCAAATGTTAAAAGCTAAAATGTAATTACGACCAACCTAATAATCTAGTCTCTACCTAATTTTGCAACACCATATCTTTATGTGGGAAACATATTCTGACCAAACTGCAAGAACATCAGCCCAATAGTTTGCAGATGGTGGCCAAGCATGTGTGCAAATCGATTCCCCCTATCAATTCAAACACGGTGAAACCGAATTGAACGAAATTTGGTACAGAGGTAGCACTAGCAAAGGGCACCTCATATTCATGTTTAATATCCCTATAGCACGTTGTATTTCAACAAGCTCCTACAACCAACATTCAATCATACTCCTTGAAAAGGACAAAGAGTTATAACAATACCCATGCTTTTAGGAGAAAGTAGGCTATATGTTCTTTACTGAACATCTTGTTTATATTATAGGCCTTAGATTTATGTACTACTAGCAGTAGTACCGGGCTTCGCCCGGTGGAATGATGATAATGTTTTAAGGTCTCAGAAATATAATGGACTTAAAATCTAAGTCATTTGTCCCCAAAGACAATGAGGGAGTAATATCTAGGTCATTTGCCCTTTTGATAAGGATGATAATAATAACTACTATTGAATTGACACGTCAAACTTACAAACTACCGTAATAGAAATAGATATTTCAAAATTCACAGGCGAGGAAGACTTATTGTGTGTGGTGATTATTGGTGTAATGGGCGTAACATCTACTGTAGGTCATTTGCTCTTATGATGAGGATGATAAGGGAAACTACTACCGGTATTGAATTGACACTTCAACGTATAATGTACACAATGTACTGTAATAAAAATAAATATATGGCGGCTTCGGTGGCGTATTTGGTAGCATGCTGAGTTTCTATGCCCAAGATAGCGGGTTCAAACTCGGCCGAAGCCGTCGGATTTTTTAAGAGCATTAAAAATCCCTCAGTATGCCTTTCTTCGGAGGGGAAGTAAAGTCGGCGGTCCCATGTCATAGATTTATGGCATGTTAAAGAGCCTTCCACTAATTACACCTGTGTGAAGCTAAATTGGATAGGTTAAGAATGTAAACAACGCTCTTAGATGTCTACGTTCGTTGCCAAGAGCCGACTGCAGTGGCGTCTAGTAGCTAAGTTCTGAACTTGGCCTAGTAGTCGTTGACGGTGGCGCTTGGCGGCAAAAGTACGAACTATTTGAAGAATTCTAAGTTGCAGTTTGTACTTAAATTAAAAAACAGATAACACACACTAATACAGTCATCACAATTAACACCGGTTATCAGCCAGATTCTACACACACCCAAAGTACACGGGGCTACATGACCGCGTTGTCGCAGCCCCTAAACGTAAGAACCAACCAACCAAAAATAAATATTTTAAAAATCACAGTCGAGAAAGACTTTATGCAGCGGTAATTATTGGTATGATGCGCGTAACATCTAGGTCATTTGCACTTATGATGATAATAATAAGGTAATGAAAAAATGACTACTAAACGAACATGGTGTTATTTTATAACTGATATAGGTAATGCAGGTGTCTAGCTTCGATGTCTTCCAAAGTCTCAACCTTATTTTCTGGCTTAGGCCTGTACTCGATGCGTCTAGTGAAAGAGCGTACTGCTCGGCAAAGACAAAGAATATAGGTCCAAGCTGCACGAACCTGAGATGATCGCAGATGATGACGAAATATGATGACACTCGTTTGGGGTTCCCCGTCCTATTTAGATTGACCGGGAATCACTCACTGTTTCGCAACGGCCCTGTGCTGGCATCAACATAGACAGCAGGAGATAACACGGCGGGCTCTAAGTACTGTCAAGTCACCTCGCGATGAATCAGCAAGCTATTCTCACAACTGACCCCCCTCCCCCCCAGGGTCTCACAACTTGTGGGACGTGGGTTGGCGACCACGGGACACAGCTGAGCCTGGCATCGCTTCTACTTCCTGGCTGGGCTCATTTCAGTTCTCTTTCCTGTCGGCCTCCCTTGGTCAACTCTTGTTCTCTTCCGACCCAGACTGTATTAGGGTATCCGAGGGCTAGGGAGTCTTTCAATTTCCCGCCTTAATTGGCTTTGTCTCATCTTTCCTGATACCCTCATTCTTCGAGGGTTCTGCCTTCTTTTCCTTTTCATAATATATCCTGTCTTCTGCTCAAGGCCCTCAAAGAGGCAGGGTGTGTGTAGACCCACCACTTCTGGTACACCCTCAAGGGCTCATGACTGGTGAGTTAGGAAGCTGGCAACCCCGAGGAATTCCTGAGCTAAATGCAGGGAATGGAGTGGTATGTCAGAAATTTATAGTGGACAGTGTTACGCATCGGGTTCCAAAGGGTAAGTATACACACTTTGTTTTCGATCGGTGAACGATGTAGATTTGTACCAAAGGGCCTTAATGCGGGAAATGGAGTGGTCTGTCCGAAATTTCGAGTGGACAGTGTTACTCGTCGAGTTCCAAAGGGTAATTATGTACAATCTGGTTGAGATCTGTGAAACGGTGTAGTTTTCTGCCAAAGGGCCGAAAAGCAGGGAATAGTGTGGTCTGTCCGAAATTTAAAGTGAACAGTGTTACTTGTCGGGTTCCAACGGGTAAGTATACACATTTTGTTTTCGATCGGTGAACGATGTAGATTTGTTCCAAAGGGCCTAAATGCGTGGAATGGAGTGCCCTGTCCAAAATTTCGAGTGGACAGTGTTACTCGTCGAGTTCCAAAGGGTAATTCTGTAAAATCTGGTTGAGATCGGTGAAACGGTGTAGTTTTCTGCCAAAGGGCCGAAAAGCAGGGAATAGTGTGGTCTGTCCGAAATTTAAAGTGAACAGTGTTACTTGTCGGGTTCCAACGGGTAAGTATATAAAATTGGGGTCAGATCGGTGAAACGGCGTATATTTGTGCCAAACAGCCTAAATGCAAGGGATGGAGTGGCCTCGCCGCAATTTCAAGCAGACAGTGTTAGTCGCAGTGTTCCAAAGGGTAAATATACAAATTTTGGTTGAGATCGGTGAAACGGTGTAGATTTGGGACAAAGGGCCTAAATGCAGGGAATGGGGTGGTCTGTCCGAAATTTTAAGTGGACAGTGTCACTCGCAGGGTTCCAAAGAGTAAGAATACGAAATTTGGTTCTGATCGGTGAAACGGTGTAGATTTGGACCAAAGAGCCTAAATGCAGGGAATAGGGTGGTCTGTCCGAAATGTCAAGTGGACAGTGTTACTCGCAGGGTTCCAAAGGGTAAGTATACACATTTTGGTTCAGATCGGTGAAACGGTGTTGATTTGTGCCAAAGGGCCTCAATGCAGGTAATGGAGTGGTATGTCCGTAATTTCAAGCAGACAGTGTTAGTCGCAGTGTTCCAAAGGGTAAATATACAATTTTTGGTTGAGATCGGTGGAACGGTGTAGATTTGGGTCAAAGGGCCTAAATGCAGGGAATGATGAGGTCTGTCCCCAATTTCGAGCAGACAGTGTTACTCGCAGGCTTTCAAAGGGTGAGTATACAAATTTTGGTTCAGATCGGTGAAACGGTGTTGATTTGTGCCAAAGGGCCTGAGTGCAGGGAATGGAGTGGTCTGTCCGCAATTTCAAGCAGACAGTGTTACTCGCAGGGTACCAAAGGGTAAGAATACGAAATTTGCTTCTGATCGGTGAAACGATGTAGATTTGGACCAAAGGGCCTAAATGCAGGGAATGGGGTGGTCTGTCTGAAATGTCAACTGTTACTCGCAGGGTTCCAAAGGGTAAGTATACACATTTTGGTTCAGATCGGTGAAACGGTGTAGATTTTTGCAAAATGGGCTTAAATGCAGGGAATGGCGTGGTCTGTCCGAAATTTCAAGCAGACAGTGTTAGTCGCAGTGTTCCAAAGGGTAAATATACCAATTTTGGTTGAGATCGGTGAAACGGTGTAGATTTGGGCCAAAGGGCCTAAATGCAGGGAATGCAGTGGTCTGTCTGCAATTTCAAGCAGACAGTGTTATTTGCAAGGTACCAAAGGGTAAGAATACGAATTTTGGTTCTGATCGGTGAAACGGTGTAGATTTGGACCAAAGGGCCTAAATGCAGGGAATGGGGTGGTCTGTCCGAAATTTTAAGTGGACAGTGTTACTCGCAAGGTTCCAAAGGGTAAATATACAAATTTTGGTTGAGATCGGTGAAACGGTGTGGATTTGGACTAAAGGGCCTAAATGCAGGGAATGGGGTGGTCTGTCCGAAATTTTAAGTGGACAGTGTTACTCGCAGGGTTCCAAAGGTTATATATACAACTTTTGGTTCAGATCGGTGAAACGGTGTAGATTTGTTCAAAAGGGCCTAAATGCAGGGCATGGGGTGGTCTGTCCGAAATTTAATGTTGACAGGGTTACCCGCAGGGTTCCAAAGGGTAAGTATACAAATTTTGGTTCAGATCGGTGAAACAGTGTAGATTTGTATACATAACAGACAGACAGACAGACAGACAGACAGACAGACAAACTTTGTGCTTTATATATATAGATTACATGAAGATTATTGTGTGGGTGTTTTATTCAAACTTCAATCGCATGATTAGGACACAAGAAATAAAAGCGGAATTTTAAAATTTCGCTCAGCCGCCATCTTGTGGTTATGAAAATAATTTAAATGAATTAGATGCGAGTCGATTAAAATTTGTATAGGCATATACCATATCAAGTTTCACTGCGCTCGGATGGTTAAAACGCAAGAAACGTCCATTTGAATATTTAAATTTCACGTCGCCGCCATGTTGGATTTGTGCACGCCAGGTTATTGAACATCCCATAGGTAAACTTATGTTTATAGCCCTTATACACTTACACAATTTCAGTTTGATTCCTGTAGTAGATTAATAGATATTGAGAACTGTCTAAATATTTCGGATGGTCGCCTTGCTGGATTTTAATATATGTAGGCCATAGTGTTACATACTATTAGATGATGATTATTGTGAAGGTTCATTATGCAAATGTTGATTTCAGTCGCATGATTAGAACACAAGAAATAAAAACTTAACTTTCGAAATTCGCACAGCCGCCATCTTGATGTTATATAAACAATTGAACTAAATTAGATACCAGTGCATTACAATGTGTATAAACAGTTGCTGTACCAAGTTTTATTCCGTTTGGATCATTAAATCGCGAGAAAAGTCTATTTAAAACTTTCAACTTCGCTTGGCCGCCATATTAGTTTTGTAGTTAACCGGTTTTTAAAAGTCTCATAGATGAACTTTCTTTAGTGCCCTTTATCTCCGTACAAAATTTCATGGTGATACCGGAAATAGTTTCAGAGATATAGAATGCCGGTGAAATATTTTGCACAGCCGCCATCTTGAGGTTATGTAAACAATTGATGTCGGTGCATTACAATGTGTATAAACATATACTGCATCAAGTTTCATTGCGTTTGGTTGGTTAAATCGCGAGAAACGTGTATTTAAAAGTCGCAAATTCTCTTGGCCACCATGTTGGTTCTGTAGATACCAGGTTTTCAAATGTCACATAGGTGAACTTATAGTAGTTCCCTTTATCACCGTAAAAAAAAAAACAGGGTGATATCGGTAATAGTTTCGGAGATATTGAATGCTGGTGAAATAATTCACGCAGCCGCCATGTTGGATTTGTGAGACGTTACAAAATTTGAAGGGCACAGTCGGGGTCGCCCGGAATAGTGCTATGAACTTACCGAGTTTCATTGAAATCGCTCCAGCCGTTTAGAAGTTATTATGGGGGCACACACCATCACATGCACACGCACACACAGACAGACACACGGACAAAAGGTGATCTCATAAGCCTTTTTTTCCATAAATAAAAATAGGCTAAAAACAAATACATGAGTTTAATAAATACACTTGGACGACCAGTTTGGATCGTCACGCGATCATGATCAAATCCTTTACACTTATGACATTAAATCTACATCAACAAGTATTTGGAGGATGGTATTTACAATATATACACTTATTTAGTTAAGATCTGATTATGATCGCGTGACGATCGAAATTTGCCACCTAAGAGTATTTATTAATCTCATGTATTTTTTTCTCAGGATCAGGGAAACACCTAATTGGGTACAAACGCGTTGACCGACTGAAGATTATTACATTTTGATTACTAAGGCAACACTCGAAGTGTACTCAGTTAAAGAGTTCCTAGAGTATCGGTAGTTTCATAATATGTAGGCTATTCATATGACTAGTGTAGATGTTACTGGAGTTACTAAATGCAAGAGTAATTTAATGAAGTGGTGTTTCAATGTGGAGTCGTCACAGTGTGAATGTGGTGTAATGCAGACTTCCTCCTACCTGCTCCAGAGTAGCCACTGTCCAACAACTTGCACTTTGGAAGACTTGGTATGTGCAACACCAAATGCAATACAGGTTGCTACCTTCCGGGTGGCAGAAGTGTAAATGAACTGTCAAGTAATGTAAATATGTAAATATGTTCATGTACATATAATGCATTATTGTCTATATTAATTTAATACATTGTAAGTGCTTTTGACACGAATAAAAACAAGATGTTCAGTAAAGAATATATAGCCTATTTTCTCCTAAATCCATGGGTATTGTTATAACTCTTTGTCCTTCTCCTGGAGTATAATTGAATGTTGGTTGTAGTAGCTTGTAGAAATACAACCTCATATACGGAATTAAAAACGAATATGAAGTGCCCTTTGATAGTGCTACATCTGTACAAAATTTCATTCACTTCGGTTTCTCCGTGTTTAAATTGATATGGTGAATCGATTTGCACACATACATGGCCGCTATTTGCAAACTATTGGGCTAATGACCTTGTAGTTCAGTCAAAAGATGCTTCCCATAAAAATGTATGTTGTTGCAAAATTTGATAAAGATCAAATAATTAGGTTGGTCGTAATTTGATTTAAGCTTTTAACATTTGGGTGGCCCCATTCCATTTCCGTCAAAATGGCGGCAAAATAAAACATGACCCTGAGGTTCCCTTTGCTAGTGCTACCTACGTACCAAATTTCGTTCAAATCGGTTTTACCGTGTTTGAATTGATAGGGGGAATCGATTTGCACACATATATGGCCGCTATCCGCACATTATTTGCCTGATGACCTTGTAGTGTGGTCAAAAGATTCTCTATACATAATGGTATGTTGTTACAAAATTTGGTAGAGATCAGATGATAAGATTGGTCTTAATTTGTTTTAAGATATTAACATTAGGGTGGCCACCATTACGTTTCCGTCAAGATGGCGGCAATATGAAACATGACAATGAGGTGCCCTTTGCTAGTGTTACATCTGTACCAAATTTCGTTCAATTCGGTTTCCCCGTGTATGAATAGATAGGGGGAATCGATTTGCACACATACATGGCCGACATCCACAAATCATTGGGCTGATGACCTTTTAGTTTAGTCAAACGATTCTACATACATAAAGCTATAATGTTGCAATAACCGGTTGAGATCAGATGATTTGGTTGGTCGTAATTTGATTTAAGCTTTTAACATTTGGGTGGCCGCCATCACGTTTTCGTCAAGATGGCCGTGATATAAAAACTGACACTGAGGTGCCCCTTGCTAGTGCTACCTCTGTACCAAATTTCGTTCCGTTCGGTTTCACCGTGTTTGAATTAATAGGGGGAATCGATTTGCACCCAAACATGGTGGCCATCCGCAAACTATTGGGCTGATGACCTTGTAGTTTTGTCAATGGATGCTCCCCACATAAAGGTATTTTGTTGCAAAATTTGGTAGAGATCGAATTATTAAGTTAGTCGTAATTTGTTTTAAGCTTTGAACATTTGGGTGGCCGCCATTACGTTTCCATCAAGATGGTGGCAATATAAAACATGCTAGTGCTACCTCCGTATCAAATTTCGTTCCATTAGGTTTCACCATGTTTGAATTAATATGGGGACTCGATTTGCACACAAACATGGCCGCCATCCACAAACTTTCGGGCTGATGACCTTGTAATTTGGTCGAAGGATGTTCCCCCCATGAAGGTATGATGTTGCAAAATTTGGTAGAGATCGAATGATTACGTTAGTCGTAATTTGATTTAAGCTTTGAACATTTGGGTGGCCGCCATTACGTTTCCGTCCAGATGGCGGCGATATAAAATATGACACTGAGTTGCCCTTTGCTAGTGCTACCTCTGTATCAAATTTGGTTCAATTCGGTTTCACCGTGTTCGAATTGACAGTGGGGGACAGACATTCATAGTACACACACTCACACACCCACCCACACACAGACTCACACACACACAGACAGACAGACACACAATTTTTCTCCCTCTGTTGATCTCATAAGTCTACTTTAATTTTTTGCAAAAATCGAAAGTAGGCTAATAAGTAGTTCCGTGAAGAACTATATGGCCTACTAGTATTTTCATATATCCTACTTAAGTTAATTACCTCTCTCAACATGCAAAATGTCAGTTTGATTGCTGTAATAGATTCGTAGATATTGAGAACCGTCCCAATATTTCAGATAGTCGCTATGTTGGATTTTTATATATGTAGGCCTTAGAGCTATGTACTTTTACATGAAGATAATTGTGTAGGTGTATTATACAAACTTCAATCGCATGATTAGTACACAGGAAATAAAAACGAGATTTTGAAATTCCGCACCGCCGCCATCTTGTAGTTATGAAAACAATTGAAATAAATTAGAAGTCAGTGGATTAAAATGTGTAACAACATTTTCTGTAGCAAGTTTCGCTGCGTTAGGATGGTTAAATCGCGAGAAAAGTCTATTTAAATGTTCAACTTCACTTGGCCGCCATGTTCGTTTTGTAGTTAACAGGTTTTTGAAAGTCACATGGGTGAACGTTTAGCAGTGCCCTTTATCACCGTACAAAGTTTCAGGGTGATTAGTTTCGGAGATATAGAATGCCGGTGAAATATTTCGTACAGCCGCCATGTTGGATTGGTGAAACGTTAAAATTTGAAGAGAACCTTACCGAGTTTCACTGAAATCGCTCCAGCAATTTAGATTTTATTAGACACACACACACACACACACACACACACACACACACACACACACACACACACACACACACACACACACACACACACACACATGGACAAAAGGTGATCTCATATGCCTATTTTATCATAAATGAAAATTGTCTAAAAACTAGATGTTATTGACGTACTCTAATTTTTGTGTGTATATATGCTCTTATTATTATTATTATTATTATTGTGGGAAACGGTTTCCAGATCATGACACTCACAAGCATCGAATATAGAACTGAATTACGAGTACTTATAAAAACAATTAAACTGATTAAAATACAGTAGAGAATTAAGGGGATGTGTTTCGCGGCTCGTCGGAACTCGGAATATTGCTTCTCTTCTTTTTATTCTCAGACAATGGCGATTAGCTTACTCCTGCGCCCCCTAGATCCCATACTCGGCCGTCTTGATCCTCATCCGGCTCCCACATTCGGCCATCCTGATCCTCATCCGACCCGGATGAAGAAGATCCGCCCGACCAGGGCTTCATGAACTCCGCACAGGACGATGTGATTCATGGTCCAGCATGGTCTCCTTCTCTGCTGACGTCATAAATGTATCGTTGAGTTTAACTCGAGTCACTCGATAAGGTCCTAGACTTTTGGTTTTTAGTTTCAGATGTGGACCGATCTGAGTGCGTTTGATGGCAACCAGGTCGTCGACCTGATACTCCTTAGGCTCCTTACGTCGTCGGTTGAATTCAGCACGATTTTCAGATTGTACTTTTTCTATCTGCTTTTCTGCATCTTCTCTCATCTGATCACGTTTTTCGTTGAACGAATCGATCAGCTCCTCTTCAATGAGTTGCACTATAAGTAGATCATTTTGGTTGTGCATTCAGACTCCTGTCAGCAGCTCGAAAGGTGACATTCCGATGCTCCTCTGGAACGTAGAGTTGATAGCTCGTTGGACGGATGGTACAGCCTTGTACCATTTTGTTGGATCGTCAATGCTAAGTTTAGCGATGATCTTGGTCCCTGTTGAGTTGACTCTCTCGATTTGATCATTGGCTCTTGGCAGTCCAGCTGTGATCAAGACGTGGTTGATACTCTGCGATTTACAGTAGTCCTGGAACTCATGGGAGGTGAACGATGGCCCCCTGTCGGTGATCACTTGAACTGGATTTCCAAAGTTCGTCCTCTGAAACTCCATCTTTTCAATCGTCTCGGCCGATTTGGTAGTTTTCACAGGATACAGCCAGGTGAACTTCATGAAGGCGTCTATCACACAGAAGATGTGTTCATATCCCTTGTGTGTAGACTTAAGTGGTCCAATGTGATCCATGTGGTAGGTGTGCAATGGCACACTCTGCTTGAACATCGCATGTAACCAACTTTCTTTCTTGCCTGCCTTCCTGTTAACCACCAGACACTTCACACAGTTGGCTATGACTCGTTTCACCTTGTTGGCCAAGTCTGGAATATAATATTCCTGCTTCACGTCCTCTTCAGTCCTTTTAACAGCGTAGTGTCCGTTCTCATGTGCATCTCTGATGATTTCATGGTGCATTGCCCGCGGGACCACCAACGTCTCTCGCCCGTCAACAAATTTAAATAGCAGTCCATCACTGACGATGAAGTTTTCGTAAGGCCCTTTCTCCAGTGTCGCTTTTATCGCTGTCAATCCTTCGTCTTTTCTCTGGGCAATTTTGATCCTCGCTGCAAGGCCATCAGGGAATCCAAACATCACTGCTGGACATCGGCTCAGGGCGTCGACATGTTTCATCCTGGTAGCAGTTCGGTGTTCGATGGTATAGTCAAACTCCTCCAAGGCCATAGCCCATGTAGCTACTCGTGGGACCAGGTCCCTTTTGTGCATTGTCTTTTGGAATGCCATACAGTCAGTCACAATCTTGAACGGAATTCCATTTTTCTTTTTGACTACCACCACTTGACATGTATATTCTGATTGACTCGGTTCTATGATATCTTCCTCCAGCCACGCCTCGACTTGCTCATCGACAAATTTGTTCTCAAGCGGTGCCATTCGTCTGGGCCTGCTAAATATCGGTTCTTCATCTTTCAATGTGATGTTCATCTTGACATCAGTAGATTTCGTCTTCTTTGGTACATATCTCGCTACCAAATCCTGGATCTGTTCCCTTTTTTCCTCATCAACGCAGTTCTCGATATCAAATTCCTGTTCGTCGGCTACCCTGATCAACATCATTGGGACCTCTAGTTTCTTGATGGTAACTCCTTGCTTGCTCAGGATGACCTCACCCTGATCCAATAGATCGTTACCAATAACCATGTCCCACTCCATAGTATCATCAGAAACAACATAGACGTTGGGTTGGAACTCCAGCTCGTCTACCTCAACGACTGTTGTGAAGTAACCTTGAGGAGCAACAAAACCATTACCGAATCCTTTCAAAACAAGATCCGTGCTCTTCAATCCTGGGGAACCCATGGTCTTATGGATGTTTTGTCGCAGTAGGTTATAAGGACTGCCACAGTCGATAAGTGCCTGAAGTTTCTGCTGACCCAAACTAACCTCTTTGAACTTGAGGCAGCTTTTCTTTTCATCAATAAAATTGATACCTTGATTATTCCTCTTATCGTTCTTCCTCTCTTTTTTGCACTCGGATGAAATGTGGCCAAACTCGTTGCAGTTGAAACATCTCTTGCCTTTATCCTTGTGTTCACATTCCTTTGAACTATGACCAAATCCACCGCAATTATAACATCTATCTCCAGTACTCACCTCTTTCTTCTTTGTACTGCCCCAGCACTTTCCGTCCTTCTCGTTGGCACTTACTTGAAAATTACTGTTATTATACTTTGTGCTTTTCTTTGGCAAAGACTTCACCGCCATATCATAACTTTTCATTTTCTCCTTGAAATCCTTGGAATTCTTTGCTCCATAGAGAAGAAGTTTTGATCCTGAATCGTCCTCGATCCCATCAATCACGTACTGACACAGAGAAACTTGCTCAACATCACCTCTACTGGCGATTTCCTTCATCACAAGAAAGTACTCCTGTAGAGATTTGTCGCGCTTTTTACGTCGCTGGGTTAACAACTTGTGAATTTCTGCACTGCTTGCCGCCACGTCAAACTCCTCTTTCAAGGCCTTCTTCAGTGCAGTCCAGGACGTCAGTCCTTTCTCACCTTGAATACAAAACTTAGCTAAACCATCGAGTGATTTCTTAGCGAAAATAAACTTTTGCAACTCACTCCTTCCCATCAAGATTGACGTCTCCTCAAAATCTGCGATCCATTTCTTCACTGGGTAACCATTCTTGCCGTTAAATGTTTTCATAGCGCCCTCTACGTCGCGGAACGACAATGAAAACTTATGTTGTTCTCTATACCTTCTGTGCTGGTCTTCCTCTTCGCTCTCTTCGTCTTCTTCGTCTTCTACATCTTCGTCATCATCGTCTATATTAGTTGCGAGTTCATCCAAATTTCTCAAGTAATAACAAATGGTGTTAATCATTACCTCCTTTGTCCCGATCTCGGTATTAAGAATCTCAGAAACACGCAACAGATCAGCCTTGGAAAATGTTTCATCGATAAATTTCTTCTTAGCTTCCTCTTCAATGGAATTTTCGTCGAAATCGAATCCAGGAAACTCTCGCAGTCGCTTTCGATTCTTCTTGTCGTCTGGTATATGCTCGAAAATGAGGTTATGTAAAACTTTGATTGCTTTGACCGAAGCATCACTTATGTTCTTATTTATTTTCTCTATCGTACCGAGTGTAGTCATCTTATTTATTTACTCACGTCTGTCAAGTAGTTTTCCGTCAATATCGCTTCCTCATAACCTCGCTATCAAACCTGTTTAACCTCATTCACCAAACCGGTGATATTTGCAGGTGATATCGTTGAATACCGCTTCCCGTCGTTTCTCTCTGACGAGTCGCTCTCCTCTTACCACATCCACAATCCTCTGTCGTCGTTTAGATTCCGACCCTCGTCGTCGTCACGGCACCACTAATTGTCACTGAAACTGAAGAACAAATTTTGCTAGCCTATGAATCCTCGTCGTAGAATCGCACGTCGTGGGCTCACAAAACTGCACGTCGTCTCGTCGTCAGCGTCGTAGGCAACAGCAACAAATATGATTTGCCGTCCACTTCGTCGAAAATAGCGTCGTACTTCGTGTCGCGGATTGCGTCGTAACTCGTTGTTTCAGTCCATCCCGGACGAGCCCCCATTTGTGGGAAACGGTTTCCAGATCATGACACTCACAAGCATCGAATATAGAACTGAATTATTTATTAAAACAATTAAACTGATTAAAATACAGTAGAGAATTAAGGGGATGTGTTTCGCGGCTCGTCGGAACTCGGAATATTGCTTCTCTTCTTTTTATTCTCAGACAATGGCGCTGAGCTTACTCCTGCGCCCCCTAGATCCCATACTCGGCCGTCTTGATCCTCATCCGGCTCCCACATTATTGTTATTAATTAGCATTAGTATACATTGTAAATTGAAGTGTTCTTTATGATTGTACAGTACAATGTACAGCATATGATTGAATGGATGAATTAAATGTAATGTTATGAGTGGGGCATGGTGCCACAACGGTCTAGCTGTTTGTCTCTCCTCAACGTAGACCGGGTTCGATTCCCGGTCAATGCATGTGAGATTTTGGAAGTGAAATACCATGTCCTGTGGTTAGGATTCCACTTAAAACGCAGGTTTCGTGGCTCATAATTGCGAGATTAACGGTCACGTAACACTACAACCTTCCTCCCTCTCTTTTGTAATGTAATATAATGTAACATTGAATGGTTGGTTCCTCAGTTTATGGGCTGCGACAACGCAGTCATGCAGCCCCGTGTACTGTGGATGTGTGTAGAATCTGTCTGATAACTGGTGTTAATAGTGTAATTGTGATGGCTGTATCAGTGTGTGTTATCTGTCTTTCAGGTAGAAGGACTGCAGGCGATCAATTCTTCAATTAGTTTCTACTTTTGCTACCAAATGCTACCGTCGACGACAGTTAGCCGAAAACTTGGCTACTAGATGCCATCGCAACCAGCACCTGGCGACGAACGTTGGAACTTAAGAGCATTAACCTACACATTTTGCTTCACGCAATTGCAGTTAGTGGAAGGTTCTTTTACATGCCATAAATGTATGGCATAGGCCCTCTGACTTTTCATACCCTCCGAAGGAAGGCATACTGAGGGATTTATAACGCTCTTAAAGAGCCGACGACTTCAGCCGGGTTTGACCCCGCGATCTTAAGCATAGAAGCTGAGCATGCTACCAACGACGCCACCGAAACCATGTAACACTAAATAATGGCTTCCAAGACGAAACCGACACAGAAAACTAATTTACTTTACTTTATTTTGAGCGAAGTACAGACAGAACTCGTATTTCATATTATATATGGATTGGGGAGAAGTACCGTCAAATGTATGCAGTTGAAGTGTTTATTGCGAACGACACAGGGAGCTGTCTCATTCCTTCAGACCTTTGTATTGACATTCCACTTGCTGTACTGTACCTCTCATATATAGTTAATTCATATCGTTGTAATTTTTGTGATGACGATAATGGATCCGGAAGTGCTTTCTCGCCGTGTTTATTTTCCTCACTCATCCGAGTAATGGCACTCTCCCCATGCTGTATGTTGATTAATCCATCCAATACGCCACGCGTGTTTCATATCCGCGTTTGTCTGCAATCACGCCGTGTGTGTGTGTGTTCCGCCCCTTGTTTATTTGTTAAATATTTTAATTTAATTCTACCGTAATTTAAAAGTCACCCTTCTGTACAGTCTCACTTAAAATTAGTACAACAAATTACTTTCATGAAACTAATCAATGATGATCATACAGTAACGAGTAGGCTTACATGTGCAATAGAGAAATTGTTCTTATTGTTGAGTTTAGGGGCTTTACGATATCGTGATCTTGTACAGTAGAATTCCAACTATCCGAACTCCGACTATGCGAATTGCTTTCAGAAAATAAAATTTAAGAAGGAAACGTACTGAGATTCGCAAAATAATGATTCTGTCTACGTGTGCTTATTGTCCTTCCCTCCACGAAGATAGAGTGAACAATGATTTTCATTTGCTACTATTGTACAGTGCTTGTAAGTACGTACGCTATATAACATGTAAAAGCGTTGCCTTTTCATTTAGTTACTTAATTAAAAATGCATACAGTACCGAAAATAGGCTCTTTTTCTTTAAATTGCATATGTATACTGTACCATGTATGTAAATCAGTTTATCCAAAGTTTTGATTATCCGAATGGAGTCCGGTCCCAATTGATTCGGATAATTGGAGTTCTAGTGTAGCTCCATCCACTTGGGTGTGTGTGTGTGTGTGTGGAATTTGTCTGATAACCTGTGTCATTGTGATGTCTGTACTAGTGTGTATATTTGTAATTCAGGTAGAATTCGAGTACGAGGTAGCCATGACCGTAACTCAGGTGCCATCCCTGCATTAGCCTGGAGTACAAGTGGGAAACAGTTAAGGTGGGACTACTGAGCAAGAAGATACAGGAAAGCAGATTAAGGTGGTTTGGACATGTAGAACGAAGTAATGAAGACTATGTGGGAAAGAGAGTGCAGATGATGAAGATCCCTGGAAGGAGGAGGGTTGTGAGACCTAATCTAAGGTGGAGAGGTAAGGCTGCCGAAGACCTGAGGGGAAAAGGTTGGACGAGAGGAGAAGCCCTAAACAGAAAGGAATGGTGGAAAAGAATGAAGGATGAAAATGCCGACCCCACTTAATAAGGGTAAGGTCAAGATAAAGAAGAAGAAGAAGAAGAAGAAGAAGAAGAAGAAGAAGAAGAAGTGGGAAATCACGGAAATCCACTTCCGGGATGGCTGAGGTAGGAATCGAACCCAACTCTTCTCAGTTTTGCCTCACTAGGCTGAGTGTATCCCGTTCCAGCCCTCAGACCAGAATTAAATTTCTTGGTAGAGCCGGGAATAAGATCGGGCCTCTGTGAAAATAAAGAACTGAAGGGCTTGGTGAAAATATAAGGCAACTTCATTCTAGTTCATTTTAAGATAATCAGAGTCCGCCTCGTTGCGTAGCGACTAGTGTTCATGGCAGTCACCATGGTGGTACCGGGTGAGTTAGCCGTGGTGGTTACGGCATGACTGATGGCAGTCGCTCACATCCGGGAGGCGAGGAGGTTCGAATCCCCCCGCCGGCAACCTTGAAGATGGTCTTCTGTGGTTTCCCATCTTCCTTCCAGGCAAATGCCGGGGTTGGTCCCTAACTATAGGCCACAGCCGCTACCTTCCAACTCCTCGTCCTTACATTCCAACTTCCCTCCTTCCATCCCCAACGGTACTTGTAGCTCACCCATTGGGTGTCCGCCTCGAAGCAGCTACAAAAACTGGCGAGCCGAACATGTCCTCGGACACTCCCGGCACTAAAAGCCATACGCTAAAAAAAACCATGGTGTTCCAGGTTCGATTCCCAGCTCTGCCAAGGAATTTAATGCTGGTTCGAGGGCTGGAACGGGGTACACTCCGCTTCGTGAGGTAAAGCGGAAAAGAGGTGGATTCCATTCCTACGTCAGCCCTCCTGGAACTGGTTTTCCGTGGTTTACCAATTCGAATCCAGGAAAATACCGTGATGGTACCTAACTTAAGGCCACGATCGATTCTTACCCAAATCCTACCCCAATTACAAATACACACAGAAGTAGAGTCATCATAGTGGCACAGGTTATGATATAAATTCTACACACACTTAAGTACACAGGGCCACATGACCACGATGTTTCAAAGCCCATAAAAGAATCGACAATAAGATAATTAAAGAAAACTAAATAGCAAAACTCAATTTTATTTTTATTTATCTTAAATTTGAAATATTGACATGACTGGACTGAATATATCACACTAAAATACATGTACCGAAATATTTTAGTCATATTAGCTGCCTGATTCTTTCGCTAAAACCATAAAAACATTGCATTTATTGAGAGAATGCCAAGTGTTTGGTAACATACATGCAGAATTATCCTGATTAAATAAAATGGGAAAATTTAAGAAGAATCAATAAGTCAAAATAGATGATAATAAACATCCACAATCATAAAGTTGGTATATTGGTTTTCACGGCAAAAGAATTACATCTCAGGAAATTTTCTAGGTTTATGCCGAGCCTTGTGTGGTGTTCCTAGGCGAAATACCACACAAGACAGGACACAAACCTAGAAAAATTGCTGAGTTTTAATTCTTTGGCCGTGAAAGCCAATATACCACCTCTTTGGAAGCCTTCGTTGGGAGGTGGAAGTCTGCTTGAACTTTCAGTTCTCGTAGTAAAGAAGCGCAGGTGTGCTTCATAAGAAGGGAAGTAGCACGCAGTTCGCTACTTCTGTAGGGGTCCGGGCACGGACACCAAGAGTCCGCTGATGAGCCTATCTTGGTGCTCCTAGGCGAAACCCCACACAACACACGGCATACACATAGAAAAATTGCTGAGTTTTAATCCACAATCATAGATTTTTCAATGTAAAATTTTCACTTCAACATTTTTATAATCACAGCATGTATCTCTTGTGCACACCCTGAAGCACATCACTTTCAACGACCTTCTTACACTAAATACATGACCCTCCGATTGCTTGTTTGTTCTGTCGAATGGTTTGGTTCTTACACCAAACGATGGAAGAATTTTTCCTGTAACTATAAACCTGCAGCCCACTGTAGTCCAAACAAGGAAGCCATTCAATTACAGTTCTTCATTTTGGTGATTACTTACTTACTTCTTCTTGAATAAATGTACAGTTCCCTCACTTTCCTGGTTAACGACGGCGGCTCAAACGTAAGGCAGTAGCACGCGCTGACAATAACCGTTGTTCGCTACTGACCAATAGCTGACGGTTGTTGACGAATAGCATTCTTCCTCTGTCTCTCCACAGACTGCCATCGTAATGTACAGGCCGCAAGGCTCCTACAGTGACGTCTCGCCTAGGGTCATTATAGTCGCAGCAGTAAGTCAGTTACTTCACACGCAGTTACTTCAAACCGAATATAAATTACGCTCCTGCTTCAAGATGTAGGAAAATATACGCCTAGTTATCGTTCCACTTGTTCGAATTCGGCCGATGTAGCTGGCATTTTATGAGTGAACAAAATGGTACATTAATAATAATAATTTTATTAATGCAGCCAATGGCCATGTACTTTTCTTAACGGGTCAGGGAAGGGATATTGGAAGCAAATCGGCCGTGGACCTATTGCAAGGAACCGTCCCGGCATTTGCCTGGTGGTGAAAATGGGAAACCACGAAAACCATTTTCAGGACGGCCGAGGTGGGAATCGAACCCACGCTCTCCCGTGGCCAGCGAGGCACGAGGTAGCGCGTTAGCGATCTCGGCCACCGCGGCCGGTAAAATGGTACATTGCCAGTACGTTTACTAGGACGTTAATAATAATAATAACATCGTATGGCCTCGGGTGCCTTGTGCAAGCTTTGTAATTTGACACCCAGAGGGTAGCTTGCATGTCGAATTTCGTTGTTCCTTTAATCACTATGATAGTCAAGGAGGTTAGATATCTAAGCTCCTTGAACGCCATAGCGCTTTCTAGTAGCGAAATGAGGAACTTTGTGCTAGCGGAAACTCCCGAGATTAATCTTGCCATTATGAACACGACCTACTGAATTCAAATGGGTTCTTTGACATGCCAACATCGTATGCCATGCGTGTCGTATTTTTGCGCCTTAAAAAAAATATCACTTACCACGGCCAGGAGCGAATCTGCAATCTTGGGGTTAGTAGACCGATACGCTATCCACTAGGACTTTGAGACACACAAACACGGCTAAATGGCAGTATTTTGACGTCGAGAATAATAACTATTTAGGCCATTTCTCGTTGTTCACCGCTTTGAAAAGGTTCATGGTAAGTTAGATGCCTGAGAAAAACCCACATCACTCTTGGCTATTCAACAGATCGCATAGAAACTGCTCATAGATGACCTATCTCTAACTCTAATCAATGCACAGCCCACCTCTAAGGTGACTTAAACAGGACCTATCCTAACTACACATTTTCAATGACTCAATCTAACTTGTTTCTTGCATCAGGAATTTACAGTGGGTTGTAATTTTGAAATCAGGTATCGATAGCCTACATACACCCGGTGCTAAGAATACCATTAATATAAATACAGCATGAATGCTGCCACGAAAACATTATCATGTTCACGTGAGCTTGATCGAGCGACCATTCTCACAATGTAACTTGGACTGACTTCAATAGATACTGAGTTCCATACTGAAAATCACCTCTCTGTTTTAATAAGTAACTTAACCTGAGCATATCATATTAGAAATGTTTCCAGTCCTAGTAAAGGCTGATATTTGGAAACTTCATACAATAATTGAAACAATATTAAGTTACAACCTACCATCATGTCGATTAGCTCTTTTCTTCCGAAGTATCTTACATTCAGGGAAATGTTTAACACACTCTCTTTTATTCCCCGTAATGTACAAATCATTCCTAGGAATGTTGTGTATGCATTGTTTTCTTAAATTTTCGTCAGTGGGGAAGGAAAAGCAAGGCACGTAATAATTTCTTTCATAATAGTTGCTTTTGCAACAAACGTTTGGCATACCTGCGATCTGGGAAGGAATAATTGGTCTTCTGAACTAACAACATTTTATTACCATCCAAAAAACGTTGTATGAGTTGAAATAATAAGTGATATATACACACATCAAAAAAAGTTTTGCATCACCTCGGTTCCAAGAGTTCCGGAACCGTTAAATACAAAGGGAATAGAGATCAACACAAACAACATTTCAGCTCGTTTTATTGCTCATGAGACCCACACATTGCATGTTGTACCATCATACAGCTAGACTTTCAGCATTTGTGGTCCAGATTGCAGTACACACCACTACCTCTAATACCCAGTAGCACGTCCTCTTGCATTGATGCATGCCTGTATTCGCCGTGGCATACTATCCACAAGTTCATCAAGACACTGTTGGTCCAAATTGTCCCACTCCTCAACGACAATTCGGCGTAAATCTCTCAGAGTGGTTGGTGGGTCAAGACGTCCATAAACAGCCCTTTTCAACATATCCCAGGCATGTTCGATAGGGTTCATGTCTGGCGAACATGCTGGCCACTGTAGTCGAGCGATGTCGTTATCTTGAAGGAACGCATTCACAAGATGTGCACGATGAGGTCGAGAATTGTCGTCCATGAAGACAAATGCCTCTCCAATAGTCTGCCGATATGGTTGCACTATGGGTCGGAGGATGTCATTCAGGTATCGTAAAGCCGTTTCGGAGCCTTCCATGACCACCAGTGGCGTACGTCGGCCCCACATAATGCCACCCCAAAACATCAGGGAACCACCACCTTGCTGCACTCGCTGGACAGTGTGTCTAAGACGTTCAGCCTGACCAGGGTGCCTCCAAACACGTCTCCGACGATTGTCTGGTTGAAGGCATATGCGACACTCATCGGTGAAGAGAACGTGATGCCAATTCCGTGGGGTCCATTCAGCATGTTGTTGGGCCCATCTGTACCGCGCTGCATGGTGTCGGGGTTGCAAAGCTGGACCTCGCCATGGACGTCGGGAGTGAAGTTGCGCATCATGCAGCCTATTGCGCACAGTTTGAGTTGAAACACGACGTCCTGTGGCTGAACGAAACGCATTATTCAACATGGTGGCATTGCTGTCAGGGTTCCTCCGAGCGGCAATCCGTAAGTAGCGGTCATCCACTACAGTAGTAGCCCTTGGGCGGCCTGAGCGAGGCCTGTCATCGACAGTTCCTGTATCTCTGTACCTCCTCCATGTCCGAACAACATCGCTTTGGTTCACTCTGAGACGCCTGGAAACTTCCCTTGTTGAGACCCCTTCTCGACACAAAGTAACAATGCGGACGCGATCGAACTGCGGTATTGACCTTCTAGGCATGGTAGAACTACAGACAACATGAGCAGCGTACCTTCGTCCTGGTGGAATGACTGGAACTGATCGGCTGTCGTACCCCCTCCGTCTAATAGGCCCTGCTCATGCATGGTTGTTTACATCTTTGAGCAGTTTTAGTGACATCTATGAACAGTAAAAGGGACTGTATCTTGGATACAATATACACAGTCAACGTCTATATGCCGGAGATCTGGGAACCGAGGTGATGCAAAACTTTTTTGATGTGTGTAGGTCCTAACTAAAACATAACCTTCAGTCTGATGACAAACATGCAACGCAAAATTTGCGTAGATACAACAACCTACCTACCAAATGAAGATTTGTTTCAGAAAATACATTAACCTCATTCTGGATGACGTAAGTAGAAACGTTCTCACGTATCACTTTTCACGCGGTTAATCATCCATAAAAGATATAAACAACACACCACAAAGCAAAATAGTCGTCATCTCTACCACCCTACCGATCAGCTGATCAATCGTTAAGAGTCGATGCATGATAGCCTGTGCATTACATTGACAGTGCTCTACGTGGACTCCAAAGTCCTGCCCTGGTGGCTAGCTTGTGCCTCACGCAGGTATATGGCGTCCAATGTTGCACATCAGCACGTAGTTCTGTCCAGTCTCGCTGCTTGCTCTCAGTGGCTACGGTGGAAAGTTCACAACGCTGTGACTCACACTTGGAAAGCCTCGGCTGCAGGCAGCCATGGAATGTTAACATATCCGCCCAGCTAGATTTCAAAGGTGAGACGCTCGTTAATGAGGAAAGTGAGGGAACTGTACAAGCGAGAAAGGCATTACCTTAAGATGGTGTGCCACTGAATAATAATCTACATGTAGTATTCCAGTCCCTTGGTGTAGCGGTAGCATGCATTCCTCATACATAGGAGGTCCTAGGTTAGACTTTCGGCTCTGTCAGATTTTTAGTCTACTTTCGATTTTTGCAAAAAATGAAAGTAGATTTATGAGATCAACGAAAAATTGTGTGTCTGTGTGTGAGTCTGTGTGTGAGTGTGTGTACTCTGAATGTCTGTCCCCCCTATCAATTCGAACACGGTGAAACCGAATTGAACGAAATTTGGTACAGAGGTAGCAATACCAAAGGGCACCTCAGTGTCATGTTTTATATTGCCACCATCTTGACGGAAACGTGATGGCGGCCACACAAATGTGCAAAGCCTAAATCAAATTAAGACTAACTTAATCATCCGATATATACAAAATCTTGCAACGACATATATTTATATGGCGAGCGTTTTTTGACTACACTACAAGGTCATCAGCCAAATATTTTGCAGATGGTGGCCATGTATGTGTGCAAATCCATTCCCCCTATCAATTCAAACACGGTGAAACCGAATTGAACAAAAATTTGTACAGAGAGAGCACTAGCAAAGGGCACCTCAGTGTCATGTTTTATATCGTCGCCATCTTGACGAAAACGTAATGGCGGCCATCCAAATGTTAAAAGCTTAAATCATATTACGACCAACCTAATCATCTGATCTCTACCAATTTTTGCAACATTATACCTTTATGTCTGAAGAATCTTTTGACCTAACTACAAGGTCATAAGCCCTATAATTTGAGGATGGCGGCCATATATGTGTGCGAATCGATTCCCCCTATCTTTTCAAACACGGTGAAATCGAATTGAACGAAATTTAGTACCGAGGTAGCACTTGCAAAAGGCAACTCAGTGTCATGTTTTATATCGTCGCCATCTTGACGTAAGCGTAATGGCGGCCACCCAAATGTTAAAAGCTTAAATCAAATTACGACCAACCTAATCATCTGATCTCAACAAAATTTTGCAACAACATACCTTTATGTAAGAAGCGTTCTTTGCCCAAGCTACAGGGTCATCAGTCCAATAGTTTGCATATAGTGCCCATGTATGTGTGCAAATCGATTCCCCTATCAATTCAAACATGGTAAAACCGAATTGAACGAAATTTAGTACAGAGGTAGCGATAGCAAAGGACACCTCAGGGTCATGTTTTATATCGTCGCCATCTTGACGGAAACGGAATGGCGGCCACCCAAATGTTAAAAGCTTAAATCAAATTACGACCAACCTAATTATTTGATCTCTATCAAATTTTGCAACAACATACTTTTTGTGGGAATCACATTTTTACTGACCTACAAGGTCATCATCCCAATAGTTTGCAGATAGCGGCCATGTTTGTGCAAATCGATTCACCATATCTACTAGGTATTAAAACACGGTGAAACCGAATTGAATGAAATTTTGTACAGAGGTAGCACTAGCAAAGGGCACCTCATATTCATGTTTAATATGCGTATAATACGTTGCATTTCAACAAGATGCTACAACCAACATTCAATTATACCCCTTGATAAGGACAAAGAGTTATAACAATACCCATGCATTTAGGAGAAAGTAGGCTGAACATCTTGTTAAATAATACGGGTACTTGGCATATGACCTAGTTGTTGATTCTCTTAGGTGTTTGGGACATATTTGGTCATCGTGTACTTGGGTGTGCATTGTATCTACCGATAACATGTGTTTTTGATTGGTTCGTATATTATATGCATTTGTAATTATCAAGGTCAACTCAGCTCTTATCTGAAGATAATATGGATAAACACACTCAGGTTAACCACAGCCAGAGCTGGGAATCGACCATCAGTTCTCCTAACTACAAGTTGCCATTACAGTCGTGAAGCGGGATCCAATGCAATGGATATTTGGCAGATGGTGTAAGATTTGCAAGTTTTCAAACTTAAGTACATCAAATCCACAACTTCTGGCTGAAGAAGTTCACAACGCTTCTTCACGTCAGCACTATCTCTGTTGCACATGACATTATACTCTCATTACAGTTGTACCAACGCAGCGCAATGTGTGGCAACACTCCACCACAATTAGAGAGGCTTCTGGGCTAGTTGGGGGGAAATGGGAGCTTTCTCGTCACAGTTACTGACTTTTTACTACAAACGTTGCCGAGGGTAGCAATATTAAAAATTAATTAATCAAATCCCTCGTTTTTTTACTGTTTGATCCGGATGATACCAGATGCTGCTGCGTTTGAATTATTTCCAATTTAAAAGTGTTCAATTTTTTACTATTTCCAGGTTTGTATCCTAATGGTGCCGTATATTCCGCCCGCACCTTCAATAAGTTACTAATAATATTACATTCCATTTGCCCCCATCACTGCCAACATGGTGGTGTTGTAGTGTACTCTTGAATTTAATCACAGATGTATTGACTGTCGCCAATCATGATTCAAAGTCGCCATATTTGCAGACTACTTGCAGACACCGAAACTGGCACTTATAATGTACCGTAACTTGAAAGTTAGCACCATGAGCTGATTTTCGTCTCTCGGTGTAACGTAATTCCGGTTTCACCTATTTTCACATATTTAATTGTAATAATAATAATAATAATAATAATAATAATAATAATAATAATAATAATAATAATAAAATAATAAAAAATACGAGCCTTCCAGCAGTCGCATATGATGAGTAACATCTGACATAGAAGAAACCTCCCGTGAAATTGTTGATAAACCGGTATTTTATAGTATTATTGGCACACATATTAATCTATTGTAAAAGGGAGTGTTTTACAGATATTGTAGTTTAAAATACGGAACTCATTTTATTAGATGATTTGTAGCTTCCACCAGCACTAGCCTAAATAAAGAATACGATATGGATCAACTAGATTAATAGACGCGACACCGCTCATAACCTTAAATTCCTTATAAACGGGTCCTCTTGATTCAGAGACCAACACGTAATTTCATATGGATTCTGTTAAAATGAGTCATATTGATATGATAAATATCGTTTAAAATGATAATCTGGTAGCAAAAATATCTACCCCACCCAGGATTCGAACCTAAGATCTCTAGATTCACAGTCATACGCAATAACCCCAAGGCTATTTCGACTACGCAAATATTGTGCACAAGATGGTGACTTATTTCCATGTTCCAATAATACTGCATTACGGAATTAAGTTTCATTTATATTTTGCTTGTTTCGATAATGTTCCTGAGTGGTGGAGTTTGCCCTAGAAAACTCCAACTCACAGAGGGAGAACAGCAACAAGCATTAGCTTGGATTCAATATCATTAGGGTGAAGCAATAAGACTGAAATATGCGTTAATGTAAGGGTCTGAAGGATTTCACAATTAAACATAATAGGTAACAAATATGCAATTTATTAATATACTGCTTAAGTAAACAAACCATCAATTAATAACCACAGAAGAAAATACTTGAGCTTCTTATTAAAAAGTTCATGGCAAAGATCAACTCTGTCTTCTTAAAATAGAAGAGGCAATAAAGGTGTTCTATAAATGAGTGCTAAAAAACGTATTATATCTTTGGCGACACTTTAGTGGAGGGTATGTCCGGAGTGAATCATCCCTCAAGCGAAGAAATGTATACAAACACAGTCACGTATGAACGTTTGTCAGCCCAGTAGGCAACCCACTCCACACATTTGAGAGGTATCACTGCTGTTGTTGTGCACTGGAGAGATTGGAGTATGTTTACAAACTTGGTTGGTCCTGGCTGACCACGGCGCGTAGCAAGTACTGTTGACATTCCTTCCTTGTGCCTTTCCTCCCTGCGGGATAGTGCACCATGAAGATTATTATTATTGGTCGTAGATGATGACTCTCACTGCGGTACTTGAAAAGTCTTGGCGAGAATATTTGAAGATTATTGGTCTCAGAGTGGTGACCAAAAAGCAGATTGTAACATGTTGACAGTAGAATGTTGGTCGTAGAGTAAGCCCGAAGAATAGCGGCCCAGAGTGGCCCGTAAAGTCGTGGCTGAAGAATGGATGAAGAGTGGCACGTCACCCAGAAGATGACTCGAGGTTTTATAGCGGCGAAAACCCGCCGAGGAAGGCAGCTGACCAGAAACACCGCTGCTATTGGTGGCCCAGGAAATGACGTCACGAGCTCGAGGCAAGAGCTGGCAAGCAGCAGACAGGCTCAGTGTAGTTGTTGTAGTGATGTGTTGCGGAAGCCTTAAACACTAGGTGAGTAACTATAATATCTATGAATTAGGTGATTAATAACAAGGTTATGCATATAGTTTAAGCAATTAATACATTTCCAAAGAAATAATTATCATTCGGGGATCTCGGTAGCAAAAAACAAATTTGACCGACAAATGGGCAAAGCAAAACATTGAAAGTATCACGAAAAGTGATCATGATCCGAGAACTCCGAATGAAAACAAACAAAAGAATCAGTCAAAACAAACATGGATAACAGACGAGGTGAAAACTAAAACTCGACAGGCAAAACAGAGATAGCAGAGATAGGTCTAGTGTAAAGACCTTTATTAGTTAAAACATCAACAACTCTGACGTGTTTATCACGGCCAAAGTGGCAGTGAATAACTCTGCCTAGGTTCCACACGAGAGGCGGAGATGGGTCTCGAAGAAGAACCATGTCCCCCACTCGTACATCTGATTGAGGAAGTCGCCACTTCTCACGCCTATTTAGCAAGCTGAGATACTCTAACTTCCATCGGCGCCAAAAAGAACAGCGCAAAGATTCTACTTTTCTCCAAAAGATAGGTAGGCTAGGATCACAGCGTCGAATCAGCAAAGGCAGAGTAGCAGCAAGCGAACAGCCAATCAGGAAGTGACTGGGTGTCAAAAGTAAAAGATCCTTAGGATCGTTAGAAAGAGGAGTCAGAGGTCTGGAATTTACGATACCTTTGACTTGAATAATTAAAGAGTTGAATTCCTCATAAGAAAGTATGGCAGGACCAAGAGTTTTCTTAAGCTGTCTCTTAGTAAGATTGATGCAGGACTCCCATCGGCCCCCATGATGGGGAGCATAAGGCGGGGTGAAATGCCATTTGAACCCTTTAGAATAGGAAAAGTTGGAAATTTTTTCTTAACAGAAGGGGAGCTTAACACTTTTTTCCAGAGATCAGAAGCACTTAAAAAAATTTTGCATTATCTGAAAAGACTTCAGATGGAACACCCATTCTAGTAGCATATCTAGAAAAGGAGGCCAAAAAAATAAGATACAGAAGCGTTCGTAACAAACTCGAGGTGGATAGCTCCCGTCACCATACATACAAATAACGAGATGTAAAGTTTACCTAAGATTTTGCGCTTAGATGAAGAGGGATTGGTCTGATATACGTAAGGACCGGCGTAATCAATCCCAGTAGGAGCGAAGGGCTTACTAGGTTCTGAACGAAATGGAGGTAAATTACCCATAATCTGAGTGGCGGGGCGTGGTTTAACCTTAAAGCAAGGTATACACTTTTTAACAACAGAAGAAACCTCATGAACGCCATTAATGACCCAGTAGAGTTTACGAATTAGACAGAGCAAGATGCGAGTGCCAGCATGAAGGTGTTTATAATGAAACTTTTTTTTATTATAAGTGTAGTGGTAGGATGCTTTGAAGGAAGGATGATGGGATGTTTTTTCCCATCCTCACAACTAGACATAGCTAATCTTCCACCCACACGTATTATGCCGTCCTGGTCTAGAAAAGGAGTGAGTGGTGAAAGCCTGCTAGACTTGGGTAAGTCTTTACCACTTATAAGAGCTTGCTTTTCAGGAGCAAATACTTCCTGCTGAATAAGCAACAAAATCTTGCGAGTAGCAAATTCTAACTCTACTCTGGTGAGTAAGGGTTGAGGCTTCAATGGTTGATCAATTACTAAATATTTCCACCGGAATATGTAAGACACTACACGAATCAATTTATCAAATGAAGAGTATCTCTGAAAAAGGCTAGTAGAAGTAGAAGTAAGATGCGACGTGACAGGGTCAGTGCGGGCATCAGGTACTTCTTCTGCAAATTGATTAGCTAAGCGAGGCCAGCAAGATGATTCCTGACTTAGCCAAGGAGGACCATTCCAGTACAGGTCTGAAGAAAGCAATTTTTTAGGCGTGCAACCACGTGATATTATATCCGCGAGGTTTTCACGGCTAGGAATATGTCTCCATTGTCCAGAATGGGAAACTTCATGAATCTTAGAAACGCGATTTGCCACAAAGGTATTCCAATGAGAAGAAGGCTTGGAAATACAAGCTAGAACAATGTAAGAATCGCTCCAAAAAATGTGCGGGAAAATTTTAACTTTAAACTGACATTTAGTTTAGTTGCCATTAAAGCAGAGCATAATTCTAATCTTGGCAATGATACCGTTTTAAGTGGAGCAACTTTTGATTTAGCGCACACTAAATTAGAAAATCCAGGGAAAGTAGCTGAGGAACGTCCTACTATGTATGCACAACAGCCATAAGCCCGTTCTGAACTATCAGAAAATACATGCAGGTCAAACTGCTGGCATAAGGGATTAGAAATTAAAATGCGGGGTATAGAAACCTTGGAGAGATCCAGCAAATTATTGCGATAATCTAACCATTCTTCTAAAAGAGGAAAGGGGAGATTTTCATCCCAGTCAGATTTTAATGACCAAAGCTTTTGCAGGAAAATTTTTGCAACTATAACTATAGGAGCAATATATTGCAAAGGGTCAAAGATCTTTGCGATTTCTGACAGAACTTGTCTCTTAGTTACAGGGGGAGATTCTAACAAATATAACGGATAAGAGAAGGTATCAGAAGAATGACACCAAAAAACACCCAATGCTTTTACGGCTGCTTCATCTGTAGGAATAGCAACAAATTCATTAACTGGGACCTTTTATGAAAATTTTGATATAAATTCATTAGAATTTGAAAACGGCTTCGGTGGCGTAGTCGGTAGCATGCTGAACTGCTATGCCCAAGATAGCGGGTTCAAACCCGGCCGAAGTCGTCGGATTTTTTAAGAGCGTTAAAATCCTTCAGTATGCCTTCCTTCGGAGGGGATGTAAAGCCGGCGGTCCCATGTCATAGATTTATGGCATGTAAAAGATCCTTTCACAGACTAAACTTGTGTAAAGCAAAATTTGTTAGGTTAGATTTCGTCAGAACGCTCTATCAAAGTTCCAACGTTCACCACTAGGTATCATTGATATCTGGTGGCGAAAGTTGGAACTACTTGAAATTGAACGGAACTTGTAGCTCACCCTTTAGGGTGTCCGCTGGAAGCAGCTACAGACTCAGGTGAGCCGAACATGCCCTCGGACACTCCCGGCACTTAAAGCCATACGATAAATAAATAAATGGAATTTGAAGTCCATTCATGGAGCGGAAAACCACCTCCTAGGAGCAGGGATTTCAAATCTTCGCACACAAGGAGTGCTTCAGAAATATTAGGGAAAGAATACAAGAAATCGTCAACATAAAATGCCGTTTTTAATGCCTCAGAGGCCAAAGGATGCTACAGATGACCATCTTGCTCGGCTAACATTTGGAGAGACCGAATCGCAAGAAAGGCTAAAGGCTTCAGGCCATATGTCACAGTCTTCAATCTAAATATCATTATGGGTTTGGAACTCTCATCGCGCCACAATATTCTTTGCAGATCTTGCTGCTCAGAATTTACGAGAATCTGCCGGTACATCTGCTTAATATCGGAGATTACAGCAATAGGAAACCGTCGAAAATTAATCAAGACAGAGGTGAGATCTGTTTGAATAGCGGGACCACATTGCAAGGTATCATTTAAAGTGACTCCATTGGAATCTGGTGGTGAGCCATTAAAAACTACTCTTATATTGTCTTGTGTTAAAGAATTTTTCCATACCGGGTGATGATTTAGATAAACAATTTCCTTAAAAGGATGGCCAATTTCTTCTGATTTAGAAATTGTGATTGGATGATTCGTATTCCTCCATAAAGGAAGCATACTGAGTTTTAACAGAAGCATCTCGTTTGAACCGATTTTCAATAGCAAATAGCGCCCTGAGTGCTCTGGAATTCGAGCCCGTAATGGCGGGAGGATTATGAATACGTGGAAGAGTTACTATAAATCTGCCTTCAGCAGTACGAACAGTGGTTTCCTTGTATAACTTTTCACAAATTTCGTTAGAAGAAGAAGAAGAAGAAGTAGCCTGCACATTCTCAAGATCCCAGAACTTGGTCAGCTCTTGACTCAAATCAGCACCAACAAAATAACAATTTGATACAGTTTGAATAGGATTACGATATATTTGACCAGTAGCGATCCAACCAAAATCAGTTTCACGGAAGAAAACATTAGGAGCAATTTTTACTTTATTGGAATGAAGACATTGCCAAAATACGCTTGTGCTGAAAAGAAGCTCTACGGGCGAAGCTCTGTTGAAATGAGGGTCAGCTAGCTGACAAAATTCGGGATATTCCAACTTTGAATAGGATAAGAAGTGCCGGGAATATTGTTGCCTATAGACTTGCTAATCAAACAATCTAATTGCAACTGCGTACCAAGATTATTAGAGTCCTTTAGATCCACTTCAGCAAAGCTTAAGGATTGCGATTTAGAGCAGTTTATTCCTGTAACCTCTATTGAGGTAGGATGTTTTGGGAGACCTAACTTTTGTACCAAAGATTCACTAATAAAATTGTTAGTAGTGGCATTGTCTAATAATCCCCTTACAGATACCCATTTCCCGTAAGCATTTTTCAATAGAACCTGCACGGTAGATAATAAAACCTGAACTTTGCCAGGCGAGGTAGAACTTTGAGCATACGACTGCGCACTATTTTGAGAAGTCTCAGAATTAGACTTGGTATTCGGACTGATTGGTCCTGATAACCGTGATCTTTCATGTCTGTGCGAAAGGGAATGGTGTCTAGCCTTACAATGAAAGCATACACGTTGTGAACGGCAATTGTTTAACATATGCGTTCCTGACAAACAGTTAAAACAATGTTTTTTATTTGTAATTAACTTTCGAATTTCATCTACTGATAAAGATTTAAATTCATCACAATTGTATAAATTATGCGATTGCTGACACAGACCGCACGTTTGCATTTGGTTAGGTGACCGAGCATCAACAGGAAGAGCCTGTGATCTTAAAATTCTTTGATTAGAACTGTTAACCTTGTCTTTTGAGAAGGCTTTTGAATCTGAAATACTAGATTTTTGATTAGCTATGGCGGAAAAGACTTGGCTTCTAGCCTTAAAAAAGTTAGTAACTGTCTCATAAGTGCATTGCAAATGCTGGGAAAGTTCTGTTTCCCAGGCTTTTAATGTACTTGCATCCAATTTTGCAGAAATGAGGTGAACTCGAAATAAATCCCAGTGAATTACAGGTTGGTTTAAATTGGACAATGCTATGACGTGTAGTTCTGCAGTGTCAATCAACTTACGAAGTGATAAGCTGTTGTCTGCTTGCACGTTAGGTAACTCGAATAAGCTTTGTATATGGCGTTGAATAGATAAACGAATGTTCCCATATCTATCCTTAAGAAGATTCAGAGCAACTTCATAATTATCACGGGTCAAAGAAAGTGGTTGAATCAGGTTATGTGCGTTGCCTTGAACTGCCAGACGCAAGTAGTGAAATTTTTGAATTACCGGAATAGAAGTATTCTCATGTACTAAAGAATTAAATAATTTAAAAAATGGCTCCCATTCTTTGTCCTTACCAGTGAATTTGGGTATTTCTAATTTGGGTAATATAATGCGTGAAGAAGATGCAGAAGATGCTGCAGAAGTATGATCTTCTTGTTTTTCTTTTAAAGTTAAAGCCCTAATAAGCTGTTTAGCGTCAGCAAATCCCTGATAGTATATTTTTTCAACTTCCAACCTATCACTTTGCTGGTCCGGGTGCTGAGTTTCTATACTGCATTGTTTCTCTTCATATTTCTCAAAGGCTTGTTCATAATTCTTAAGCCTCTGCGAAATTATGTCAAGATTACGCTCTTGGGGTTCAAGCTCCGTTAAAAAGGTACGAAACCGTGTGAGCTTGCCCTTACAAGAGGCTCTGGCGTTGCTGAGTTTTTCATCAAGGTTAGGCATGTTAAAAGTTGTTTGTTACTCACGTCAATATTGTGACTTCGAGTACTGGAAGCCAGAGGATGACAGCTTGCTAGGTAGTAAGGTTTAGTCTGATGCGGAAGAAACCGGCTTTGCTTACGTTTCTCTCCTCCTCTGCTGAACATGCGCCTCAGGCTGAAACTTACAATTTGAATTAGTGTTGAAACACAATAAACAAAAATTGTTAATGTTTAATGTGAAATCCAGGATATGAAACTTGTAACATTCCCAGGGTGTAACAGATATGTTTCTCGAGTTTCAGCACCATAAATATGGTGGAGTTTGCCCCAGAAAACTCCAACTCATAGAAAGAGAACAGCAACAAGCATTAGCTTGGATTCAATATCATTAGGGTGAAGCAATAAGACTGAAATATGCGTTAATGTAAGGGTCTGAAGGATTTCACAATTAAACATAATAGGTAATAAATATGCAATTTATTAATATACTGTTTAAGTAAACAAAACATCAATTAATAACCACTGAAGAAAATACTTGAGCTTCTTATTAAAAAGTTCATGCCAAAGATCAACTTTGTCTTCTTAAAATAGAAGAGGCAATAAAAATGTTCTATAAATGAGTACTAAAAAGCTTATCATATCTTTGGCGACACTTTAGTGGAGGGTATGTCCGGAGTGAATCATCCCTCAAGCGAAGAAATGTATACACACACAGTCACGTATGAACATTTGTCAGCCCAGTAGGCAACCCACTCCACACATTTGAGAGGTATCACTGCTGTTGTTGTGCACTGGAGAGATTGGAGTATGTTTACAAACTTGGTTGGTCCTGGTTGACCACGGCGCGTAGCAAGTACTGTTGACATTCCTTCCTTGTGCCTTTCCTCAATGCGGGATAGTGCACCATGAAGATTATTATTATTGGTCGTAGATGATGACTCTCACTGCGGTACTTGAAAAGTCTTGGCGAGAATATTTGAAGATTATTGGTCTCAGAGTGGTGACCAAAAAGCAGATTGTAACATGTTGACAGTAGAATGTTGGCCGTAGAGTAAGCCCGAAGAATAGCGGCCCAGAGTGGCCCGTAAAGTCGTGGCCGAAGAATGGATGAAGAGTGGCACGTCACCCAGAAGATGACTAGAGGTTTTATAGCGGCGAAAACCCGCCGAGGAAGGCAGCTGACCAGAAACACCGCTGCTATTGGTGGCCCAGGGATCTCGATAACAAGAAACAAATTTAACCGACAAATGGGCCAAGCTAAACATTGAAAGTATCACGAAAAGTGATCACTGAGTGACATTGAGTTTAAAATGCCTTATGCCAATGCAATGCCGACTACTTACAATGTTTGATATTCAGGCATTTTACCCTTTAAATACTGATACGAAGACTTCGAACATGTACCATGTCATTTGTTTAAATCACTTGACACCAGAGTTCGCATGAGCGTTTTCCGTTCAGTATGTCATATACATTCCACATGGCCGAGAGTGCGTCATGGTATCAATTTTCGACACAGCGCGCTGATTGTTCCTCTTACCAGTGCCAGCTGGATCGATCGATCGAGTTGGCAGTGCGTCTTATACTTCCGTTCTATCCACCACTGCCAGCTAGGGCACACTTCCATTCGATCGATCGAGCGGGCAGTGCATACTTCCGTTGTCCACCACTGCCAGCTAGTACACTTCCGTTTGATCGATCGAGCGGGCAGAGCATACTTACGTTGTCCACCACTGCCAGCTAGTACACTTCCGTTTGATCGATCGAGCGGGCAGTGCATACTTCCGTTTGATCCACCACTGCCAGCTCGATCGTTCCGATCCACTTCTGTCCCCAATTTTCAAAATCACACCCACAAAACTATCCAGCAACCGAGCGGAAAGATGTTACACGTCAATAAGGGATTAAGAAAGAAGTAAGGAGAGAGCTTAACATCCAGCACCCTCTGCCGTCTGATGAAGAAATTATTCCTGCAAACAATCATCTCCCAGAGACTCCTGCTACTGGGACAACTAAATCAGCATCTTCTCTAGAAACTGTTGAAATGGCAGAAAAAGATCAGTTGGAAACTGAACTAGAAAGCCATCTACAAAGAACGCTCATTTAATTCAGGGGACTTGACCGGTCATATTTGCACGGCATTCCAAGATTTCAACCCAATCGCAGGATAAAACAATCTGTCTTAACAATGAACGAACGAGTGCTTCCTGCTTATATTGATGAGGATAATACAGTAATATAGAAGACATCCATTTACTTCTATACTGTTCTGCGGTAGCTGTCCTAATAAGTTCAGACTTCAAGACAGTCACACCACGACCAACAGGCAACGAAACAACCTTGAGTAGTAAGAAACCAGCATGAATGATGCGACTAGAAAGCGGATACATGAACTTCGCAGTCAGATAGGTCAACTAACTGAGTTCAGAAGGAACTGGCTCAACTCAACGCGAAGACTACGGGACAATATCTCCCGTATAATACATCTAATTATGGTTGATCAATTATCTGCCGACCGTTTGACTGAAATCATGGACAAATATATTCAACAACTAAAAGAGTACTCAAAAAGGCTCCGCAGATATAAGGAATGCACAGAGCGTAAAATAAAAAATGCTGCATTCAGGAAAGACGAAAATAACATTTACAGGAAACTAACTACGCCAGATTTAGCGTATGGCACTCCAACCATTGACAACTTCATTGAGTTCTGGTGAAATGTCTGGGAAGAGACTAAAGACTATGACGAACAATCTCCATTGCTTGCTGGAGAACAAAAGAGGATCATTTCATCAGATCAGATGTCAGATACTTATATCCCAACAAATGATGTGACAGAAACCATTAAGGAGACATCCATCTGAAAGGCACCACGACCAGATCAAATGCACAACTTCTGGCTGAAGAAGTCCACAACACTTCACGTGAAATTAGCAGATTGCTTCAACACCCTACTGAAAGAGATGGTGATGCATACGACCCTTCCAAATGTCGACCGATCACCTGCCTCTCTAATACTGTATGTACAAATTGCTTACCTCAATTATAACAAGTAAGATCAACAGCCACATACTCAGTCAAAACCTAATGGCCGAAGAACAGAAAGGATGGTATGCCAAAGGATGCAAAGACCAAGTCATCATTGGTGAGTTTATAACTAGACAAGCCTCAAAGAACCGAAGAAATTTGAGTATGGTATTCATAAATTATAGGGAAGCCATTGACTCCGTACCGCATTCGTATCTCATCCAGACACTCAAAATATATAAAGTTGACCCAAAGATTACCAGTCGGCTTCAACATTCTATGGCTCAATGGTATACAGTACTTCATATCAGAAAAGGGTCACAGACACTTAAATCCAGAGTGATCAACATCAAGAGGGGAATAATTCAAGGGGATGTACTGAACCCCCTTTGGTTCTGCGCCAGGAGTGAAATTTTATTCCACTGAACAATTTAATTTCCCGACGCAAAATTAAATTCATAATACACTTCATTTCGTATGCCAGCACTGCTTCTTACCAACTCTTGGGCATTTAATACAGATGGAGAGCGTGACTTTAATCGACCAAATTTATGAAGTATGTTCACGGATATTTTTGTGAACTCATGGATCAAAACAGAGAGGGAAAATAAGTCAGGTAGCAACAATTTATTATTTTAAAAGTATATGTCGAATGGATATATACAAAAGTTACATTTTTAGTGCTTACTTTATTAATGCGTTATTTCTCATTATTTATAAAAATTAGCTGTAGTGGTTAAACTCTGTCCTACCACTCAGCTGCAGCTGTGAAGTTGACCGAGTCTGGCCGGCGCGATATGGCGATTTGTACGGTAGAGAGCACCGTGGCAGGTTGCGCCCTCGTTAGCGCCGAGCTCAAGTACAATTCTATGTCTGCTAATGATCAGTTATAAATGTCATTACCACAGTCATAAATGAGTTAAAGCTATTTTCTTGTCGACAAAATCACAGCACTCGTGTATTATTAGGCTGGCTATTGTCGAGACTACGCCATTGATTGCGTTCCATCAGGTTAAAAATAACATTGAATGAGGCCTGAGTCACTCATTCATTAAAACCAGGATTAAATAAAGGTCCACAATAAAACTACAAGAGCTGTTGTGGGTTACAGTGTCGGTAGTGTTAGAACCACATGGTTCAGGGGTCAACTTTTTAATATGAATAGTATTGAATTATTACAAGACCAACGCTCATTAACGCCTAGCGTTGGACCATGGTGAGTTCGATCCCCATCGTCGGCCATCCTTGGAATGGTTTTCCGTGTTTTCCCCATTTTCAACTCCAGGCAAATGCTGGGACGGTACTTTCTAATAGGCCGCGGTCGGTTTCTTCTATCTCCTTGCCCAGTTTCATTCATCTGCAGTGATTTCATCTCGCATTAACTCCTCTAATGAGGATAGTGTCAGGAAGGGCACCCAGCCGTAAAAACTACCCGTCTAGCCTACATCTTTCATCGCATATCATCCTCGACCCCGTTCAGAAACGGGTATAATAAGCATAATGAATTATTAGAAGCCAGTTTACACAGTTTACAGTGTTACCTAGTAATTTATCTGCCAAGAAATTTAATTCTGGTCTGAGGACTGGAACGCGATACACTCAGCCACGTGTGGCAGAACTGAGAAGAGGTGGGGTTGATTCCTACTTCAGCTCGCCTGGAAGTGGTTTTACGTGGTTTCCCACTTCTACTCCAGGCAAATGCCGGGATGGTACCTAACTTAAGGCCAAGGACGATTCCTACCCAAAACCTACCTCAACTACAATTATACACACTGGTACAGACATCACAGTCACACGGGTTATCAGATAAATTCTACACACACCCAAGTATACGGGGATACATGACCACGATGTCGCAAAGCCCCTAAAGAATGAACAACAACAGAACAGCACTTTTATTAAAAGTAGAATCTATTCTGGTTACATATTTCTCATAACTGATAGGAGTTGGAATAGACTCGCAATTGATGAAGAGCTTGTAATTCTGTGATGTAATTATCATTTCATGCTGCTCGCTCGCCTGTTTTTATTACATTAGTCAATTAATAAGATGTTCTCAGAATAATTCTCTGATATGAGATCTTATTTCATCACGTAATGAACACAGCAAACACAGTGAGAGGGCACCAAAGTTATCTCGACGGATTGTACAAACACCAATATTATATACATCTAGCTTCCCTCGCTTGTAAAATGAACTGAAGCAGATACGATGATTATAAAAGCCAACAACTTCTTAAAACGACCTTGTCTTCGCCTGTTAGAAGTTGATATGATGAACGTCCATTCCTGGTAAATCCACAAAGAAGATGAACCAATTGAATTAAGTAATTCCCCTATTCATGTCTATGAGTTTGTTGCATGTGTATTCGTGGTAGACTTATACAATTAATGGGACTATCTACTCCGAGGTTGGGATTCAAGGATGAGTTGCCTGTCCAATATTCTGTTTGCACCACAGCAATTTACGCTCAAAGTTTCAATGGATCCTTATCTGAAGGTGGCAACAATGGTGCCACTGGAAATATGTGAAGTAAAATAACCTTAAGTATGGCTTAATGCACAATAATTTTATGAAGTTCAGTACAGCCGTTCAACAGTTACAAGGAGAATGCACTGGTAGACGGACAGACACACACAATTATCCCTGATGTAAATATACTTTTCCACCTCTTGAAAATAGTAAAAGTGAGCCTCCCAAAATGCTATTTAGCAGGGAAAATGGGTCTAAAAATGTTGTCTCATTATTAAAATTCGAATGAAATGACCATGACCGTCATGATAAAGAACTGTACTCCACTTTAGAGGCACTCAGCTTTGTGAGCCATACTGGAAGTGGTTTTAGTGGTTTCTCACTTACACTCCAGGTACCTAACTTAAGGCCACTTCTGCTTCCTACCCTAATCCTACCTCGGTTACAAATACATGCACTAGTATCGACATCACAGTGAAACAGGTGTCCGGCTCTGTGGCTAAATAGTTAGCGCGCTAGGCTATGTCCCAATGTGCACCGGGTTCGATTCCCGGCCGGGCTATCAGGGATTTTAATCTCTTGGGGATCATTCCAATGGCTCGGGGGCTGGGTGTATGTGCCGTCTTCATCATTACTTCATCGTCATTATGACGCGCAGGTCGGTCACGGGCGCCAACTAGAAAGACCTGCACCTGGTCTCTCCGGAGGCCACACGATCATCATCAGTGAAACAGGTTATCAGACAAATTCTATACACATCCAAGTACACGGGGATACATGACCACGATGTCGCAAATCCCTTAAAGCATCAACAACAATATCGGTTAGCCACCTCCGTGGTGACATGTAAGAACGCTAGTCACTGCACTATGTCAGGAGGCAGACCCGAGATGTGCTCCTGAGTTGGAATTTATTTGCAATAATGTGGCCTGTTCCTGTCTGCTCATCTCATCCTTCTCCACCAACAGTGCACGTTCTCTTTGAATTTGAACCTGTCACCCAGCCAAGTTCTGACCACGCCCGATGTTGCTTCACTTCGGAAACTGAACGAGATCCTGTGGCTTACATGGTCAAACTGTTGACTAAAGGAATAAGGTGTCTGCTATTTAAAGAAAGTATAATAATTTGAAACTCTGCAATTCTTCTAGGTTTTTGCCGTGTCTTGTGTGGGGTTTCGCCTAGGAAACCAAGCTGGCTCATCAGCAGGCTCTTGGTGTCCCCGCCCGGACCCCCACCGGAGTAGCGAGCTGTGCGCTACCTCCCTTTATATAAAGCTCTCCAGCGTCTATTTACTGCGAGAACTAAAAGCCCAAGCAGCCATAATCTCCTTATGAAGGCTTCCAAAAAGATGGTATATTGTCTTTCACGGCCAGTGAATTAAAACTCAGCAATTCTTCTAGGTTTGTGCCGGCGGCTTCGGTGGCGTAGTTGGTTGCATGCTGAGCTTCTATGCCAAATATCGTGGGTTCAAACCCAGCCGAAGTCGTCGGATTTTTACGAGCGTTAAAAATCAGTCAGTATGCCTTCCTTCGGAGGGGAAGTAAAGCCGGCGGTCATAGATTTATGGCATGTTAAAGAACCTTCCACTAATTACACCTGTGTGAATCTAAATTATATATAGGTTAAACATTCCGTCGTTCGTCGCCAGGATCAGACTGTGGTGGCATCTGGTAATCAAGTTCTGAACTAGTAGTCTCTGACGGTGGCGTCTGGCGGCAAAAGAAGGAACTACTTGGAAAGATTCAATGTATGCAGTCCTCGCTTGAATTGAAAACAGATAACACACACTAACACAGTCATCACAATTAACACCGGTTATCAGGCAGATTCTACACACACCCAAAGTACACGGGGCTACATGACCGCGTTGTCGCAGCCCCTAAACTGAGGAACCAACCAACCTAGGTTTGTGCCGTGTCTTGAAGTAATTTGAAGTTGAGTTTCGGAAACGGGCAACAAAAGTGTGATCCAATATTATCGATGGGACAAATTATAAGTGAAGGGGCAGATTACCTCGCTGTTTTGCCCCTTATAACAACAATAACTAACGAAAGTGACAAGAGAAGTATTGGCACCTGACAGTTGTGGGTGTGCAGTAATTGAGGTACGTCAGGCGGGAGAGCTAAAAGCAGTCTCAATCAGCAAAACATTTAATGGTGGCGATGTTTCAATTAAGATAACGGCAAGTTAAATGGATTGCATCGAAGTGCCATTAAGGCTGGTTTCTTGCTACTTGTTGAAGATCAACACTGGCTGTTTTGTGCTGCTGGTGTTGTGTTGTTCCCGCCATGATGTTGGAGTTCAGAGCTTTTTGTTTCTCAAACATTGCTTGAGCCGGACCTAATGAGTAGGGGTGGGTGTGAATTATACTGAATACTGTCAGTTGTAACTCTTCAGTCGGTCAACACGAATTTACTCAATGACTGGGTGGATTACAATGTATGTAAAATATGAGTAGGGCTCGGATTTTTAGGTGCTAAAATCGGGAAAATATTTATTTTTAATGTATAAAAATACCTGAAATATGTGACAAAGAAGTAGAAATATTTAATTATAATTTAGTTTATTAATATGTAGCACTCACGAATGCAATTCATTCTATGTATCACTGACTGCTGAAGCATTACAATACACAATGAGATACATCTTGAGGTTGTGCCCGTTTAGACCGGAGTCCGCACGACCACATATGCATTTTACCAATAATCAGTCAGCACGAGAGTCAAAATATCCCGGAGCGCCAGATGGGTTAAAGCTAATCGCAAAAACGACATCAAATGAAAAAAATGCTTTACTGATTTTTGGCTCAATGCAACAATAAGGATAGAAGGAGATTCAACTGGGCATAACACATCATGTAAAATTATCTCATTTTATTTTGAATTTAAAATTGACTGCAAAAATGCTCAAAGTAGCATCACTCATGTGTGGCGACCCACACTCCTATTTACACAATGTACAGAAATTTTCCCAACACATTGGACAATTATCTTTGGAAACACAAGTCTGATTATTAGTCCTGTAGACTGTGTTCCAAAATTATATCGATTATTGATGATTAAATCCAGTTCAAATTTAATTGTCTTTACTGGAAATACTTTAGTTCACTGTTTGAATTTTTACATAATATTAACACTCGTAGAATAAATGTTCATTGAATTTTTAACTTTCACTTATATTTCCAGTTTCAAAAAATATTGTCAAAAAATATTATTATTTCTGAATCAACACACATTATGTACACATATTAATAACATCTGAAAAGTATCTGACCATTGAGCATAGCATCGAAGAACTGTGCGAAGCACAACGAAATTAATTGTTCTTCTGACATTAAACGTTTCGAGAAGTGACTCGATTATGAACTTCAAGTTCCTAACAAAATATATGATTTCTGAATCATCAACTTGATCAATAAATTGTTGGACCATTCAACAATTTGACTTTCCACTTGGAATCATTATTAAGAAAAATATTTATATTTATGGCCATTTTAGTAACTTTCACAACTTGCAATTCTTCGACAGAATGCGGAAATAAGAATTGTAGCTTCATAATAAATTCATTTAGTTCATGGCACTAGGATTGAAAACATCCTTCAAATTATTCGTGGTTATAGAATTATTTTTAATTGGCAGTGGCCCATTCTATTATTTTTATAAGAACACAATATTCCAACAACAACGGCAAAGGTCTTCCTCTGAAGAAGAATAAAATACTATCATGACAAATCCGGGTTCTAGCAAAATCAAAGTCTTAATGGAATCCGTAAACAAGGTTGAAATAAGAACTGATGGTTTTTAAGAAATAACCTTCGGGTCATTCATACGACGAAATGTGTAGTTCCAATACTCCTTCTATAAACCTGAGCCATCGAACCTGCTATTTGATTGATGCTCAAATAAAAACCTCCTCATTCCTGCGACTTAAACATGCCCACCTGGGAATGGCATTTCAACTACTCCACACATATAAATTTTCTTCCCAAAATTTATACAATAAATCAAGCCTCTGCTTGTTATCAACACTGCAAGATTTATAAACTTACAAGTTTATTTTATTTTACTATTCAGTTCAACCCGTGAAGTTACCATACTTATGATACTCTTTATTTCACTTTCGAATGTGTATCTACGTCATGATTTTATATAAATACAAAAATATCCTAATTGATACAAATATCATTTGCTTCCCGTTTCATGCCTCTCCGTGTTATCTGAAAAATATACTTTGCTCATTGCAAATATTAACGGTTCAACCAGAACTGTCATGTTGGTTGAATGCGGGCTTGCGCTAACCACTCTCCTTCGGAAAATCACCTGTTCCAAACTATAAATGATTAAACTACTTCATAGGCTCTCTCTCAATAAATGTGATTATTAGAAAATATAAGATCCAAAAATTATTTAGAAAAGTTATGAAAATCATTATTATTATTAGTGGATTATTATTATTATTATTAGTTATATTATTTTAAATATATTTAATTATTATTTCATTATGTGAGAATCCACATGTTCGAATCTTCGAATATGGAAAAAAAAATCCATTCCTCAACAAAAATAATTATTAACTTTTTCAGTTACATCGGTTGTTTTCCGTGACTATCCAAAAATATGAAATATTCAAATAAATGCTCGTTATGCTCGGTCATCGATCCTAAACTGTTCTGAGTGCTGAAAATACTCAGAATAACTCTAATATGTCTTGCGTAAATCATTGCAAGATTTAAATACGAAGAAAACATTAAATGTGTTGGTCATCTGCAGAAAATGAGTTTGTTCCAATTAGCTAGGCATAATATAAAGTCAAAATGTGGCTTACATTTCTCGTTGGTCTTGAAGCGTAGTGAACCTGGTCTGTACCAGATTTATCCAGATACATGCCCTATCGGACACGCACGTCTAATCCTTGTATCGGCCGCCATTATATACCCACAATCTGTCTAACAAGACATAGTGGTAATATCTCTTGAAGTTTGAAGTAACTGTTGATCCATTTTAATATTGGCTTCTGTCAAAACCATAGCCGTTCGCTTAAATGGGGTAAATGATCTATTCTCAAATATGTCAGTTGTAACAT
Organism: Meconema thalassinum; assembly: GCA_946902985.2. Lineage (NCBI taxonomy): Eukaryota > Metazoa > Arthropoda > Insecta > Orthoptera > Tettigoniidae > Meconema > Meconema thalassinum. The sequence continues at coordinate 615,951,281 of OX336390.1, forward strand.
AACCCACGGTAATCTTTTCAATACAAGAAAACACTGACAGTCTAAACCAATCAACGGCTGTTCTGAAGATCGTTCCCTGGGCATGGCTTATCACCATCTATCATGCACGAAGCAACATATAGTTTCCCTTCGTCGGCTAATGAACAACACCGTGATAGACTGGCCTTCAATATACTGAAAGATCGAAGTGGTTATCAAGTTACAAATATAAAACTGACTAAATTGGACTAAAATATCCAAGTATTAAATTATTATTACTGGACTGTGACAAAGTACTTTCTAGACAAAGTCTAGCATATGTCCATATAGAAATAAAATATTTCACCAGTGTCCGTTGAAAAATATCAATCACCTTAGTGATTCTCTCTGTCGTAAACTTACTAAGTTCCACATGTATCGCAGCACTTTTGTGACTATCACAATTTTGAAAATAACTTCTGCGTAGATCCGGCAACCATGTGCCTTGGCTCAGCGTGGCAGCACCTTGCTATGCAAGAGCTTGTTTCGAAGTGAGCTGATGTTACTTGGGCCGGCCGGCTTTTATTCAAAACGGTCAGGGTCACGCTGAATCAGCTGAAATCTGGAAATCCTCATATCTCTGGTATCCCTGGTCCGATTTACTTGATACTAAGAGCATTCTCTTTCATTTGGCCGTGCCAGTAATCTGATCCAAGTCTCAAGTCTCTACTCCATGGCTAACTATTTAATCAACAAATAGTCTCGACCTCTGCTACTACTTGCTACGTCACTTGACATGCTCTTAGCTGCATAAAATTTCCATTTCCTTCTGGAAGGAATGGAGCGCGATATTCAAATATCTAAACTTTCAAAAGCGGCTGTAGCCTTTCCCTTGATATCTAGGTGTCTGAATCTTGGAATACACATTCCTAGAGTTGGGCACAAGGTTGTCCATCACAAGTGATCGACGATTATCGCGAAACACTTATTCTGAAGGTGCGAAATTGCGGCAATATGTTTCTTGCCCTTGAGGTGTTGTGTAACATGAGGTCGCTGTTCAAACTTGATTGCTTTCCCACATGGTTGGCAGAACAGAACACCCCCATCAGAAGTAAAATTATCTTCAAATTCTGCAACAGACGATAACTTGTGGTTGTTTTTACTTTAGGCATCATAGAACTGCCTTACTCTTCTCAGTGCCAGAAATGAACTGCATGTAAGTAACACTGGTTTCTGGTAGTTGCGGGGTGGGGGGAGAGGTGAGGTCTAGCACGAGGTGTAATATGGCTATGGACATGCAAATCCCCGGCTTCCACAATGCATGAAGATTAGATAGCTCACAGGATGTTCCCCGTTGAAGTAGCAAGGAACAAAAATGCAATAAACTGAAAGATCTAGCAAACTGATTTTAAACAAGTAGTTCCGTGGAGAACTATACAGCCTATTTTCATATATCCCACTCATGTTAATTGCCTCTATCAACATACGAAATTTCAGTTTGATTGTGGTGATAGATTCGTAGACATTGAGAACCGTCTAAATATTTCAGATGGTCGCCAGGTTGGATTTGTATTTATGTACCATTACATGAAGATTATTGTGTACGTGTGGTATTCAAACTTCAATCGCATGATTAGGACACAAGAAGTAAAAATGAGATTGTAAAATTTTGCACAGCTGCCATCATGTGGTTATGAAAACAATTGAAATAAATTACATGCCAGTGGATTAACATTTGTATAAGCATTTAACGTGCAAAGTTTTACTGCACTCGGATGGTTAAAACGCTAGAAACGTCCATTTAAATATTTATACTTCGCGTTCCTGCCATATTGGATTTGTGATCACCAGGTTACTGTAAGTCCTATAGGTGAACTTATGTTCATAGCCTCTATGAACATAAAACATATCAGTTTGATTGCTATAAAAGATTCGTAGATATTGAGAACCGTCAAAATATTTCGGATGCTCGCCATTTTGGATTGTTATATGTATAGGCCACAGAGTTATGTACCATTAAAGGAACATTATTGCGTAGGTTCATTATTCAAACTTTCACTTCGATCGCATCATTACGACACAAGAAATAAAAACTTAATTTTAAAATTTCACACTGCCTCAATCTTGAGGTTAGGTAAAGAATTGAACTAAATTAGATGCCAGTGAATTACAATATGTATAATCATTTACTGTATTTCACTGCACTCAGATGGTTAAATCCCGAGAAAAGTCTATTAAAATGTTTCGACTTCGCTTGGCCGCCATATTCGTTCTGTACTTTACAGATTTTTGATAGTCACATAGATAAACGTGTAGCAGTGCCCTTTATCACCGTACATAATTTCAGGGTGATATCAGTAATAGTTTCGGAGATATAAAATGCCAGTGAAATATTTCGCACAGTTTTTAGTTAAAATATTCAATAACTGGCGAAAATGGGCTAAATATGCGAATGCATGTGCAACATGCAAATGCATATAATCCGGTCTATACTGATAACATATATGTTCAAATATTCAACATGCAACATGCAAATGCATACAATCCGGTCTATACTGATAATGTTCAAATATTCAACATGCAACATGCAAATGCATATAATCCGGTCTATATTGATAACATATATATTCAAATATTCACACACACACACACACACACACACACACGAAGAGAGTATAATAAATACATTTCTTTCATTTGAGACTGTTTTGCCTTTCAGCGCCCAGTCTAGTCTGCAAGCCTCTGTTTGCGAACAAGTCGCCTCCATGATCCCCTATTAGCAGTTAGCACAGCGGCCTCCTCTGCTTCTACATCTCTCACTTTGAAATCGTTCAACACTGAATCTATCCATCGTCTCCTAGGTCTACTTCTGCTAGAGGCAGATGACCTCGCTGTTCCGCCCCTTAAGACTCCGATAATTAACTGCCTCTGTTTCTCTTACATTCTACATCCAAAGTCATTACCTCTTAATCTCTCCTCCTGCATAGTCTTCGCCTGACTCCATCATTTGAGTTCGCTCAAACGAATATCACCTATTAATTCTAACTTTGCCTTATCTCTTCATTGCGCGTCCCTTCCTGCCAATGATCTCATTTATTTGTCCCAGCAATCATTCGTGCTACCCTCTATCAATTACTTGTAGCGTATGCATTATATATTCTGTATCTACCCAGCTCTCCCTTCCATACAGCAAGGTTGGTCTAAATATTGAGCGATGAAGAGAGAGAGTTTCGGCGTTACATTAACTTCTTTCTTGCAGAATACTGTAGATCGCAACTCAGAATTCAATGCATTGGCTTTGTTTGCACCTTGACTCTATTTCTTTCCCCATACTACAATCCTGAGAGAATACGCAGCCTGTTGTTGCTCGAGCCTTCAGTTTTTTGACTAGTGTGATGCAGCCTTCCATGTCTCCCTGTCTTGAGCTAATCGTTTCATCTTACATAGCTAGCACACCTTACATCCTAGACAATCTGTTTAATATATTCCAACCTTGGTCTACTCCTACAGTTTTTGTCCTCAACCCTTCCCTCCAAAACTAAGTTTGTTATTCCTGGGTGTCTCACAAGGGAAGTATCGGGTAAGACATGTCGAAACCTATCTTAAAACTTAGTGGACGCAATCGTTGTACTATAAGAGGACAACGTGCGGAAAATCAGCTGCCAGATTGAACTGCAAGGCTCCGGAATCGTACCTGACATCCTGGTACGCAGATGACGGCTGGAGGAGCTGAACATCCCTGTGGCACTCGGAGTAGTAGCGAGGCGGCGCGTATATGCTGACTGGAGCACGCGGCTCCTTCCCACCGGCCTTGAGTGCTTGGGCGGTCAGGGCTGTCCATTCCAACATGTACGGTACTCGCTATCTCCCATTGCTTTATATGAGAGATTCGCCACATGATTTAGGAGCCTTGAAGTTCAATCTGGCGGCTGATTTTCCGCACATTGTCCTCCTATAGTACAACGATTGCGCACACAAAGTTTCAAGATAGGTTTCCACCTGTCTTACCTGATACTTCCCTTGTTATTATGTGTCCTACCAACCTATCTCTTCTCTTCATTAGAAGTCGTCAGAAACATCTCTCCTCTCCCACTCACCTTAATACTTCTTCATTTGTTACTCTCTCTACCAATCTGATCTTTATCATTCTCCTGTAACACCACATTTCAAACGCTTTTATTCTCCTTCTTTCTGCTGCACCAACAGTCCAAGTTTCACTTCTATAGAGCGCCACGCTCCAGACAAAAGCTTTCAGAAATGACTTCTAATACCTACATCTATATTTGATGTCAGCAGATTCCCTTAGCGTAGAAATGCATTCCTTACCTGAGCCAACCTACGTTTATATATCCTCTTTGCATCGTCCATCACTGGTTATTTTCATTTCTAAGTAGCAGAAGTCTCCTACTTCCTTTAGCTTTTCACCTGCTAATTTGACACAGCGTGAGAACTCCACCTCCTTCCCAATCCTTACAAATTCACACGCTAACGACACAGTTATCAGATAAAATTTCACACATATCCAAGTACACGGGGCTAATTGACCACGTTTCCCAAGTCCCTCGAAACAACAAGAACTTCATCATGATAACAGCAGATCAGCTTAAAACAATAGGAAGAGTGTGTACGGTTCACCGCAACGTTTCGGAAGCTCTGTGCCTTGGTCCATTGGGAATGCTCCATTAATATAATATCCCCTTAATTTCGTTCTTCTCGGCAAACTATAAATACGAGGCTTCAAGTTCCGGAATGTGCCGTTTGCATTTATAGTGCCTCATTGGCCGATATATCCCAGGCCATGTGGGTATAATTTTTGTCAGTAATAAACAGACCGTTAATTCATTTACAGAATACGGTGTGGTAGACTGTGGAAATAGATTGTTGTCGGAGGGGAATGAAATGCAGGTCAGAAAGGAAGGACAATTAGGTAGGGTAGTCGGAAAATAAGTCTCCCTAGTCAGCCATCAACAGAAAATTATAACGTTTTTATGTTCTCTGAACTACTGTGGTTTTAAAGACGCGGAGGTGACGGAATTTTGCCCCAAAGGGGATCTTTACCGTGCCGGTTAATCTACTGAAAAGGCTCCCTCTCATTTAAGCAAGCTCGAATGCCAACTGCATGTGCCAGAATTTGATCTTGCAACCTGGGGCACAACAGGCAAGAACGTTACAACTGCGCTACGCAGCCAGCCACAGAAAACTTTATTAACAATATAAAACCCTATAGGAAATGACGGCTTTAAATTATTAGGTCGTATTGCAAGCCGTTTCGATGGAAGTCAGATAATTGAATTGTCTTACCCCAACTGTACTCAAACCCACGACCTCTGGCTTTGCACGCTGGTGCTCTGACCACTGAAGTATTGGGGGACACTTCTCTTCTCACTTGGCAATGTACCTGTGGACACATTTGGAGGTCGCGGGTTTGAGTCCTGGTGGGGCCAGGCACAGGCATTTCAATTCCATCTATATGGTATGCACTATTATTTATTTATCGTATGGCTTTTAGTGCCGGGAGTGTCCGAGGACATGTTCGGCTCGCCTGAGTCTGTAGCTGCTTCCAGCGGACACCCTTATTAGGGTGAGCTACAAGTTCCGTTCAATTTCAAGTAGTTCCAACTTTCGCTACCAGATATCAATGATACCTAGTGGTGAACGTTGGAACTTTGATAGAGCAATCCGACGAAATCTAACCTAACAATTTTGCTTTACACAAGTTTAGTCTGTGAAAGGATCTTTTACATGCCATAAATCTATGAAATGGGACCGCCGGCTTTACTTCCCCTCCGAAGGAAGGCATACTGACGGATTTTTAACGCTCTTAAAAAATCCGACGACTTCGGCCGGGTTTGAACCCGCTATCTTGGGCACAGCAGTTCAGCATGTTACCGACTACGCCACCGAAGCTGGTATGCACTATTTGAGCATTAGACGATCTGATAGCTTAAATGATCATTGCGGTCGTGAAAATCCAATTCCTGGAATCTATGTACTGTACATACAGTACTGTGAGCAAGAAGAGATGTCAGTCGGCTATTCCACCGATGATGATTGTTGTTGCAAGGGCAAAACAGGTTTTCGGGCCCTAACAACCCGTAGGTTAACTGACGAACTACGCGCTTGGCAATAAATTCATTTAAAATTAGGCGAGTGTTTCTTCACTCTCTGTATATATATAAATGAAAGTTTGTCTGTTTTTTCTGAATTTCCACGGAAATTTGCGATATTTGCGCGTTTCAGACTGTTTTATGATGGATGCGCACAAAAATAATTTTTTTGTCCGTCTGTCTGTCTGTCTGCTGGTTTGTCTGTCTGTGGACAATTTTTTGTGTCCTTATAACTCGAGAACGGCTGAGTGGATCAACGTAAAATTTGATACAGATATCCTTCAGAGGCACGACACTAATCATTGATGTTACTCTTCTCCGTACCTCTCATAAAAGGGGCCCCACCCCCTTAAAATACATGCTGAAATAGGCGTAGAAGGGTGAAACAAAGCTCATTTTCAGCCCCTCAATGTGAGAAACGAAACTCGGGGGCCCTCCCAGAAAACTAATTTCACTAAGAATGCATGCCGGTAACCATTTCAACTGAATCTCAGAAGTCCATCTATTTCTGTAAGACGCAATACAATTCCATTTATTACATTACTGTGAAGGTTTGCAAACGGCTATAAGGTTATAACGGATCCAAATTAAGCTGAAATATTCATCAATACATACAATGCGCTTAAGGGGTCAAGGGGTACTCTAGATGCTTTTCACGCGATTTACACGTGCGGGTGTGGTACGGAAGGTCTAATATATCCCTTCTCTATTATATAAAAATGAATGTTTGTCTGTTTTTTCTGCATTTCCACGGAAAATTGACATATTTGCCCGTTTCAGACTGTTTTGTGACGGATGCACGTAAAAATATTTTTGTCTGTCTGTCTGTTTGTCTGTGGACAATATTTGGTGTCCTTATAACTCGAGAATGGCTGGGTGGATTAACGTAAAATTTGATACATATATCCATCAGAGGCAAGACACTAATCATTGATGTAACCCTTCTCCGTACCTCTTATAACAGGGGGCCTACCCCCTTAAAATACATGCTGAAATAAGCGTAGAAGGGCGAGACAAAGCTCATTTTCAGGCCCTCAATGTGAGAAACGAAACTCGGGGGCCCTAAAAGAACCCCGAAAACCACATGTTAAGGCCCTAAAACCAACAGTTTTTGAGATATTCCCAAAAAACTAATTTCACTTAATAAATTAATGAAATGCCGGTAACAATGGCAACAGAATCTCAGAGGTCCATCTATTTCTGTAAGACGCAATGCAATTCCATTTATTACATTATTGTGAAGGTTTGCAAACGGCAATATGGTTATAACGGATCCAAATTAAGCTGAAATATTCATCAATACATAAAATGCGCTTAAGGGGTCAAGGGGTACTCTAGAATTTTTTAACGCGATTTAAACGTGTGTGTATGGTACGGAAGGTCTATTATATCCCTATCCCTATATTGTTATATTATTATAATTCTTTTAATTATTATCATTATTATGGCGAACAACGACGAGACAAAGCTCATTTTCAAACCCTTGGTGTCAGAAACCAAACTCGGGGCCCCTCATGAGCCGTAAAGGGTCCCCGAAAACTATATTTTAAGGCTCTAAACCCAACAGTTTCTTAGATATTCCCAGAAAACTAATTTCATTTAATAATCTGAAGAAGGAATGCAAGCCACTAACCATGACAACGGTATCTCAAGAGGTGGCATCCAACTTTCGATCTATTTCTGGAATAAGTAATGCCACTCCATTTATTACATTTCTGTGAAAGGTTGCAAATGGCTATAAGGTTATCACGGAACCAACTAAAACTGTAAAATTCTTCAATGCGCTTAAGGGGTTCAAGGAGTAACCTAGTTTTTTTTCACACGACTTACACGTGCGATATGTCGTACAGAAGGTCTATTATATCTCCAAACAGCAACATTATTTTCAAAAATTCCTGATTTGAAATAGTAGACTGCTTTTTGCTGATTTTAGGAATTTGGGCCATTGGAGGCTAAAAAATACTGAATTTTCATGCACCACAAGCCTTTATAATTTATAAAAGGGGTCTTCCTGTAGTTGGGCACTTGACACAACGGTTAGGGTCAGTTCGTATGTGACGTGTATTGCGATTCGTCTACGAGGTTTTCAATTTTATTTTCACGCCAGGAAGAACACGTTAGGTAAATTTAGTTTGAGAGCACATTTTAACTAATCATTTTTCTTTGCCAACAAACAGGTTCCAAGCCCCTAAACGTTGCAACAGTAGCTCAATTGATAACATCTGGTTATTAATACCGAAGACCGTTCGAAGAATGGGTACTTCTGCTAGTATGGAATAAATACGAAAGTGGCATCGTTTGTGAGTTTTGTGTCATTGAAGTCTGTAAGTGTCACCGGACTTAAGGTAAATCCCGTATTTATTTTAGACTCGGGATGGGAGATGAGCAATGACAGTCTTTTTACCGGTATGTTACATAGTAATTACACGGGAATTAAGGAAACAAGGAAACATATCCAGTTCCTTCAAGTCACGCAATCAAATTCTCTGGATCACACCTGTGCCAGAAAACATGCAATTTTGTCTTGATCGGTTCAATCAACTGACAGTATTTGATGATTTTCTTTCCGTGTTTTGTATTCAGGTTTTTGTTGTTGGAGGTTGCAACATCGATCAAGATCCTTTTTTTTTGGCCTATTGTGCCACAATGCTTCGGTCCTAATACAATTTGTATTCAGCATTTTCAAGCATAATTTCCTGCTGACATTGGTAAGAAGGAACTTTATATTGCATAGGAAGTTGCAATGTATCGGACAACTCCTGATGCAATATATTAGCCAGCGTAGCAAATGTTTGCCTGCAGAGGTGATGTGCTGTGCTCTTTCTGATTCAGATCAACCAAAATGGCACTTGCCACTGTGAACAGCAGGATTATTATTATTATTATTATTATTATTATTATTATTATTATTATTATTATATTCACCATATTATTGGGCACAATTCACCATTTAATCGGCATTTGTTGCAAGATGGAGTGGAGTTCTCTATACCGGTAGGTTCAGGAACGAACGAATTATGGGGCAGGTCTCTTAAATAACTACTTTCTGCATACTGGTAGGCAGATTATGGTGGAGTCCCAGTTTATCGAAGTTGGCCTTCAGCGACTTCGGTATGATCCCTGTGGAAGAGATTATAATTGGCAATACAGTGACAAATTCCTGTCGCCACAATTTTCGGATCTCTTCAGCCGGAGGCATGTATTTCGTCACTTTCTCAGCATAAATGTGTTGGATATTATGCGAGTTAGGGACTGCAATGCCTGTTAGAAGAGTTCTCTTCTGCACTTTATAAATAAGAATAAGGTCTGGCTTGTTTGCTGATATAGGTCTATCTGTGATCACTGACCTGTCCCAGAGTAGACTGTGTGTATCGCTCTCCAGAATAGCATCAGGAATATATTGGTAGTAAGGCAGAACATTATTACTTAAGGAGTGCTTCTTTGCCAGGTTCAGGTGGATTATCTTGGCTACTTGGCCATGCTTCTTCAAGTAGTGAGTAGATGAAACTGTTGTACAGCCCCCTGTGATATGTTGGATGGTATCCGATTCGTGATGGCATCTCCTACATTTGTCATCTGGCATGTCTGACTTAATGATGTCTTTTAGGTAGTTCTTTGTTGCCACTACTTGATCTTGTATTGTTATTATTTGCAAGACGAACAGCGAGAGTACAAACGTTTCATAATTGGTAGATCAAATGGGAGCAAGGAGACCGATGTCAGTGGACTAAGAGAATGATCCCTCAGGTGCAGGTTTGGGCAGAGAGGAAACATGGTGAGGTTGGTTATTGTCTCACTCAGTTCTTGACTGGGCATGGGTACTTCACCAGTTTGCATCTACTGTATCAATGAACTCGAAATGCTTATCACACCTTCTTCTCTTACGGATGGTGGGTCCAAAATAGACAGTCTCTTCAAGAGCACATTGAGGTAGAGATATCTCCTGACAATATTGTTGAAGTGATGCTACAAAATGAAGAAAATTGGATGCTGGTAACAAGCTTTGTTGAGCATATCCTCCGAGCAAAGAAGACAGATCTGGATCGCAGCTGCGGAAGAGTGCCCTATGTGCAAAGACAAAATGGCTCTAGCCTGAAGTAATGTGATAAGCGGTTCCAGGCTAGTTTTCAGAAGTAATGGGGGGATTTTTAGTCGGTAGTCTGCCACTCAGGAGCCCGACAGTATGTGCGTAAATGCATTTATTCCCATAAAAATAAATATATACGGTGTCCAACTCTAGGATTGGGTATTCCAAGATTCATACACCTAGATATCAAGGGAAAGGCTGTAGCCGCTTTTGAAAGTTGAGATATTTGAATATCGCGCTACATTGCTTCTCGAAGCAATTGGAAAGAATATACCGATACTTGCATGTCAAGTGACGTAGTGAGTAATAGCAGAGGTCGAGGCTATTTATTGATTAAATAGTTAACCATGGAGTAGAGACTTGAGACTGGGATCAGATTACTGGCACTGCCAAATGAAAGAGAACGCAATTAGTATCAAGTAAATCGGACCAGGGATACCAGAGATATGAGGATTTCCAGATATCAGCTGATGCGGCGTGACCCTGACAGTTTTGAATAAAAGCCGGCTGGTCGAAGCATCGATAGCTCATTCCAACACAAGCACTTGCCGAGCAAGTTGCTGCTACGCTGAGCCAAGGCACATGGTTGCCGGATTTACGCAGAAGTTCTTTTCAAAGACGTGATAGTCACAAAAGTGCTGCGCTACGGAGTGGAACTTAGTAAGTTTCCGGCGAGGAGAATCACTGAGGTGATTGATTTTTCTACAGACATTGGTGGAAATATTTATATTTCTACATGGACATATGCTAGACTTTGTCTAGAATTAGTATTTTGTCACAGTCCAGTAATAACCTAATACTTGGATATTTAAATCCATTTCAGTCAGTTTTCATATTTGTAACTAGTTAACCACTTCGATCTATCAGTACACTGAAGACTAGTCTATAACGGTGGTGTTCATTAGTCTACGCAAGGGAAACTACAGGTCGCTTAGCGCATGGTAGATGGTGTTAAACCATGCACAGGGAACGATCTTCAGAACAGCCGTTGATTGGTTAGACTGTCAGTGTTTTTCTTGTACTGATAAGATTACCGTGAGTTATGTTACAACTGACATATCAAAGAAGAGATCACTTAGATCTGACCCTATTTAAACAAACTGTTATGGCTTTGATAGAAGCCCATATTAAAATGGAACAACAGTTAATTCAAACGTCAAGAGATACTACCACTATGTCTGACTAGACGGATTGTGGGTATATAATGGCGGCCGATACAAGGATTATACGTGCTTGTCCGATAGGGCATGTCTATGGATAAATCTGGTACAGACCAGGTTTACTACGCTTCAAGACCATCAAGAAATGTAAGCCACATTTGAATTATTTTATGCCTAGCTAATTGGAACAAACTATTTTTTTCTGCAGATGACCAACACATTTTTTTCTTCGTATTTAAATCTTGCAATGATTTACGCAAGACTTGTTAGAGTTATTCTGAGCATTTTTAGCACTCAGAACAGCTTAGGATCGATGACCGAGCATAACGAAGATTTATTTGAATATTTCATATTTTTGGGAAATCACGGTAATCAGCCGATGTAACTGTAAAAGTTAATAATTATTTTTGTTGAGGAATGGATATTTTTTCCATATTCGAAGGTTCGAACATGTGGATTCTCACATAATGAGATAATAATTAATCATATTTGAAATAATATAACAAATAATAATAATAATAATAATCCACTAATAATAATAATAATAATTTTCATAATTTTTCTAAATAATTCTTGGATATTATATTTTATAATAATCATATGTATTGAGAAAGAGCCTATGAAGTAGTTTAATCATTTCTAGTTTGGAACAGGAGATTTTCCGAAGGAGAGTGGTTAGCGCAAGCCCGCATTCAACCAACATTTCAGTTCTGGTTGAACAGTTAATATTTGCAATGAGCAAAGTATATTTTTCAGATAACACGGAGAGGCATGAAACGGGAAGCAAATGATATTTGTATCAAATAGGATATTTTTGTATTTATATAAAATCATGACGTAAATACACTCGAAAGTGAAATAAAGATTTTCATAAGTATGGTAAATTCACGGGTTGAACTGAATGGTAAAATAAAATAAACTTGTAAGTTTATTAATCTTCCAGTGTTGATAACAAGCAGAGGCTTGATTTATTGTATAAATTTTGGGAAGAAAATGTATATGTGTGGAGTAGTTGAAATGCCATTCCCAGGTGCGCATGTTAAGTCGCAGGAATGAAGAGGTTTTTTCGAGCATCAATCAAATAGCAGGTTCGATGGCTCAGGTTTATAGAAGGAGTGTTGGAACTACACATTTCGTCGGATGAATGACCCGAAGGTTATTTCTTGAAACCATCAGTTCTTATTTCAACCTTGTTTACGGATTCCATTTAGACTTTGATTTTGCTAGAACCCGGATTTGTCATGATAGTAGTTTATTCTTCTTCAGAGGAAGACCTTTGCCGTTGTTGTTGTAATATTGTGTTCTTACACAAATAGTAGAATGGGCCACTGCCAATTAAAAATAATTCTTTAACCACGAATAATTTGAAGGATATTTTCAATCCTAGTGCCATGAACTAAATGAATTTATTATGAAGCTACAATTCTTATTTCCGCATTCTGTCGAAGAATTGCAAGTTGTAAAAATTACTAACAAGATGTTCAGTAAAGAACATATAGCCTACTTTCTCCTAAATGCATGGGTATTGTTTTAACTCTTTGTCCTTTTCAAGGAGTATGATTGAATGTTGGTTGTAGTAGCTTGTTGAAATACAACGTGCTATAGGGATATTAAACATGAATATGAGGTGCCCTTTGCTAGTGCTACCTCTGTACCAAATTTCGTTCATTTCGGTTTCACCGTGTTTGAATTGATAGGGGGAATCGATTTGCACACATACTTGGCCACCATCTGCAAACTATTGGGCTGATGTTCTTGCAGTTTGGTCTGAATATGTTTCCCACATAAAGATATGGTGTTGCAAAATTTGGTAGAGACTAGATTATTAGGTTGGTCGTAATTACATTTTAGCTTTTAACATTTGGGTGGCCGCGATTACGTTTCCGTCAAGATAGCGGTGATATAAAACATGACACTGAGGTGCCCTTTGCTAGTGCTACCTCTGTACCAAATTTCGTTCCATTCGGTTTCACCGTGTTCGAATTGATAAGGGGAATCGATTTTCACACAAAGATGGCCGCCATCCGCAAAATATTACGCTGATGACCTATTAGTTTGGTCAAAGGATGCTCCCTCCATAAAGGTATGTTGTTGCTAAATTTGGTAGAGATCGGATGATTAGGCTAATCGTAATTTGATTTAAGCTTTGAACATTTGTATGGCCGCCATTACGTTTCAGTCAATATGGCGGTGATATAAATCATGACACTGAGATGCCCTTTGCTAGTGCTATCTCTGTACCAAATTTCGTTCCATTCGGTTTCACCGTGTTTGAATTAATAGGGAGAATTGATTTTGACACAAAGATGGCCGCCATCCGCAAACTATTAGGCGAATGACCTATTAGATTGGTCAAAGGATGCTCCCTCCATAAAGGTATGTAGCTGCAAAATTTGGTAGAGATCGGATGATTAGGTTAATCGAAATTTGATTTAAGCTTTGAACATTCGTGTGGCCGCCATTACGTTTCAGTCAAGATGGTGGCGATATAAAACATGACACTGAGGTGCCCTTTGCTAGTGCTACCTCTGTACCAAATTTCGTTCCATTCGGTTCCACCGTGTTCGAATTAATAGGGGGAATCAATTTTGACATAAAGATGGCCGTCACCCGCAAACTATTAGGCTAATAACCTATTAGAATGGTCAAAGGATGCTCCCTCCATAAAGGTATGTAGTTGAAAAATTTGGTAGAGATCGGATGATTAGGTTAATCGTAATTTGATTTAAGCTTTGAACATTCGTGTGGCCGCCATTACGTTTCTGTCAAGATGGCGGCGATATAGAACATGACACTGAGGTGCCCTTTGCTAGTGCTACCTCTGTACCAAATTTCGTTCCATTTGGTTTCACCGTGTTTGAATTAATAGGGGGAATCGATTTTCACACAAAGATGGCCGCCATCCGCAAACTATTAGGTTAATGACCTAGTTATTTGGTCAAAGGATGCTTCCTCTATAAAGGTATGTTGTTGCAAAATTTGGTAGAGATCGGATGATTAGGTTAATCGTAATTTGATTTAAGCTTTGAACATTTGTGTGGCCGCCATTACGTTTCCGTCAAGATGGCGGCGATATAAAACATGACACTGAGGTGCCTTTTGTTAGTACTACCTCTGTACCAAATTTCGTACCATTCGGTTGCACCGTGTTCGAATTAATAGGGGGAATCGATTTTCACACAAAGATGGCCACCATCCGCAAACTATTACGTTGATGACTTATTAGTTTGGTCAAAGGATGCTCCCCCCATAAAGGTATGTTGTTGCAAAATTTGGTAGAGATCGGATGATTAGGTTAGTCGTAATTTGATTTAAGCTTTGAACATTTGTGTGGCCGCCATTACGTTTCCGTCAAGATGGCGGCAATATAAAACATGACACTGAGGTGTCCTTTGCTAGTGCTACCTTTGTACCAAATTTCGTTCAATTCGCATTCACCGTGTTCGAATTGATAGGGGGGGACAGACATTCAGAGTACACACACTCACACACACACAGACACACACACACACAGACACACACACAGACTCACACACACACATACACACACACAGACAGACACACTTTTTTCGCCCTGTGTTGATCTCATAAGTCTACTTTCATTTTTTGCAAAAATCGAAAGTAGGCTAAAAATGTCCATGAATATAAATATTTTTATAATAATGATTCCAAGTGGAAAATTGAATAGTTGAATGGTTCAACAATTTAGTGATCAAGTTGATGATTCAGAAATCATGTATTTTGTTAGGAACTTGAAGTTCATAATCGAGTCACTTCTCGAATGTTTAATGTCAGAAGAACAATTAATTGTTGTTGTGCTTCGCACAGTTCTTCGATGCTATGCTCAAGGTCAAATACTTTTCAGATGTTATTAATATGTGTAAATAATGTGTGTTGATTCAATGATAATAATATTTTCGACAATATATTTTTGAAACTGGAAAAATAAGTGAAAGTTTAAAATTCTATGAACATTTATTCTACGAGTGTTAATATTATGTAAATTCAAACAGTGATCTACGATATTTCCAGTAGAGACAATTAAATTTGAACTGGAATTAATCATAAGTAATTTTGGAACACGGTCTACAGGACTATTAATCGGACTTGTGTTTCCAAAAAATAATTGTCAAATGTGTTTGGAAAATTTCTGTATATTGTGTAAATAAGAGTGTGGATCGCCACACGTGGGTGATGCTGCTTTGAGCATCTTTGCAGTCAATTTTAACTTCAAAATAAACTGAGATAATTTTACCAGATGTGTTATACCCAATTGAATCTCCTTCTATCCTTATTGTTGCACTGAGCCAAAAATCAGTAAAGCATTTTTTTTATTTGATGTCGTTTTTGCGATTAGCTTTAACCCATCTGGCGCTCCGGGATATTTTGACTCTCGTGCTGACTGATTATTGGTAAAATGCATATGTGGTCGTGCGGACTCCGGTCTAAACGGGCACATAAAATAAGATAGAGAGAGAAATGGCTTCGAACGTGGGTCTCGATTTAGACATGGTCAATCGCATGCCGATTTAAATTGTGATAATTTTTATAGAAATATTTTGGCAGTTGAGAGATGTCTGGTTTGGATGAATAAATTATTAGGAAACCCAATTAGTGGGGAAAATTAAAAATTTGACTTGGTTAATAATTAGAATGGGTTTGATTATTTTTGATAATGGCTTAACCATTAGGGCGTCAAGTAAATTCAGTAGTAAACGTTCGATGACTGGACATACACATTATTAGAATCCAGGTGGAGGATATTTGAGAACTTGCATATTTTTCTTGTGATATTGTGGTATATGTAATTCGTAGAAGTAGAGAATTTTGTTTTTCCATCACGTCGACATTAGGACAAATCTCATTTCATTAGAGTGTTCCAATTAGCTATTCATATTTCTTGTTCTAGTTATAAGCTTGTGTTTGCCAATATTGTATACCCCTAAGTTTTGAATAATAATTGAAATTATGGAAGAAATGATGAGGATGATGAGGAGTTTGGAGGAGAGTTCAAAGGAAGCTGGACTGCGTGTAGCAGCCATTATGAAAGAAAATACTGAGGCTTTGGAAAGGAAACTTAAAGAAAATACTGATAAACTTAAAGAAAGTTTAAACGATAAACTTAAAGAAAATTCTGATTCTTTAGAAAATAAACTTAAAGAAAATTCTGATTCTTTAGAAAATAAACTTAAAGAAAGTTTGAAGGATAAACTTAAAGAAAATTCTGATTCTTTGGAAAATAAACTTAAAGAAAATTCTGATTCTTTAGAAAGCAGGTTAAAAGGTAACTTGAAAGAAAATTTAAATAGTAAATTTAATTCTATGGAAAGTAAATTTAAAGAGAATTCTGAAATTTTAAAAATGGCACTTGAGAGTAAAATGAATAAATTATGCGAAAAAACACATGAGCTCGAAACTTCATTAGCTACTAACGTAAGTTTAATGGACGAAAAATTTCGCGATGCCGATCTTCGATCCCAAAGCTTAGCTGATAGGATAGAACATGGTCTTAGGAAAGTTGGTGAAGACATGATCGACCTAGAAGTCAGAGTGAAGAAGGAGAGTAATGAGATGGGAATTCTAGTTGTTCAACGTTTAACGGAACAATTCAAAGAACTTGTCATGGGAGAAATAAGAGAAGGTGTGATTAATGAGTTGCAAACTGAAATTAAAACCACAGTTGTCAATGAAATTAAAGACACACTCAAGCTGGAGAATCAAGAGGGAATCAAGGAGATTAGGGAATCTTTGTCATCCCATATTGAAGTAATTTCCAAAGATATCCAAGCAACTCAGAAGGACATATCAGATATGACAGGGTCATTGAAAAGTCACGAGGCTGTTATGAACCAGATATCCATTGATGTTAAGGAGAATTGTAAAGAAACTGAAGCAATTAAGAAAATGGCAGAAGAAAACCAGAAGGAACTTGAGGCTATGAAAACTCAAATCAAGGATGAGAAACAGTCTGATCATCTGTTGAAAATGCCAAATGTAAGGGGAAAGGAACAGATACAGATAAATCTAGGAGCTGCTAGAGAAACGGATAGTCAAAGACAGGATGAGGTCAGGACAGTATTTCAATCCAACCCCATAACTGTATTTAAGAATGTAGAAGATAAGCCTTCTAAATTTTCAGGGCGAGATTCCGTGACACCCGTGGAATTTTTGAGAGAAGCAGGTGATTACCTGAAAGATTCCAAGATCCCTAAAGAAAGACAGATCCGAGTGATAGGGAAGTTCTTGGAAGGTCCTGCACTTCTTTGGTTTAGAGCTTTTAGATCCACTCTAACCACTTTTGAGGAGTTTTCTCGTGGGCTATTGAAAAAGTTTTGGTCCCCGGAAACCCAACAGCAAGTCAGAGCAGAGTTATATTCGAAGAGATTCTCGACGTCACAACCTACTCGATACTCTACGTACTTTTCTGGACAGCTTTCTAAACTGCAACATTTAGATCCGCCGATGCCAGATAACGAATTGATTACTGCATTGTTACGTCAGTTTCCAGCAGACGTCCAAAGGACTTTGATCGCTGCTGATATCTATAATATGGAACAATTTGATGAAGTATTACAGAAGCTGGATCATACGAACGCTCAATTCTTCCATCAGAAGGGAGGAAAGAATAACAACGCTGTATACGCTGTTATGGCTGATAGTTGTTCTCAAACACCTAGAGAGATTCGAGAGGGGCGAAAAGAGAAAACGCCGAGGGAAGATCCAAATAAGAGAGGGTGGAACCAGTACAGTAACAGATACAGTTACAAGCCTTATGCGAGACCGGATGGTGGAAATCGATACAATACTCGATGGAGAAGACCACGAGATAGTCAAGGAAGGTACCAGGAAAGAAGATACTATGGTAGAAACAACTACAATAACAGAGGGAATGTGGATACTCGTCAGTCTAATGAAGAGTTCAACAAGGAGACGAGGAAAAATTTGGAAGCAAGACACCAAGATAACTTGCAATTTTTGGAGCAGAGGCCCAATGAACCAGGTCCATCGGGAACACAACAATCCCGGGGGAATGGTAATGAAAAAGAAACAACTTCGAATTCACAGTAGAAGATAGAATTCTGAACACTTTCACTTCCAGAATTATTAAATGGCAAGCAGAGGATGATGACTTAATTCAACAGAATGACGAACGGAAAGAAATGGGTACCAGAATTAGAATGCCAATCATATCATGCGAAGTATTCGGTATGCCTGTCGATACTTTGATTGATACTGGGGCTATGCTTTGTCTGGTGAGTGAGAAACTTTATGTTCTGTGGAAGCTCAAAGAGAATTTAGAGGAGATTCCAGTATCAGGAATTAAGATCCAAGGAATAATACCCAACAAAATATCTCTGTGTAAAACACAATTATACTTATGTATTACGATTGGAGGACATAATTTCCGACATGTGTTTGTTGTAATGAAGGACATGGCCTTTGACATGATATTGGGAGCAGATTTCATTCAGAAATATCAAGCAGTGATAGACATGAAGACAGATACGATCAGATTCAAGAATACCGAAGAGATTAACTTCGAGGGAAAAGAAGAGGAAGACATCGAGGGAGATGCTCAATGGTCTCTGATTTTTCATGAAGCTGAAGGAAGAGAAGTCTACACTGAGAAGGAGTCCCCAGAGCTAGGGAAAATTTTGGAAGAATATCACGATATTTTTGATATTAAACCTGGTGAAATTGAAGATTTTGAATATTGTGGAAGTAAACAACAATGGAAGCTATGAAGTAGCCAATACACGAACTGGTAACATCGTGGGAACTTATAACGCATCGAATTTGAAGATTTATTATTCAAGAACCAGATGATTTAATGTGTAGATAGGAAAAATAAAAAAAATCAATTTTTATTTTTTGCTAGGTGTGGGGTGGATGTGCCCAACTCTAGGAATGGCTATTCCAAGATTCAGACACCTAGATATCAAGGGAAAGGCTGTAGCCACTTTTGAAAGTTGAGATATTTGAATATCGCGCTACATTGCTTCTCGAAGCAATTGGAAGGAATATACCGATACTTGCATGTCAAGTGACGTAGCGAGTAATAGCAGAGGTCGAGGCTATTTATTGATTAAATAGTTAACCATGAAGTAGAGACTTGAGACTGGTATCAGATTACTGGCACTGCCAAATGAAAGAGAACGCAATTAGTATCAAGTAAATCGGACCAGGGATACCAGAGATATGAGGATTTCCAGATATCAGCTGATGCGGCGTGACCCTGACAGTTTTGAATAAAAGCCGACTGGTCGAAGCATCGATAGCTCATTCCAACACAAGCACTTGCCGAGCAAGTTGCTGCTACGCTGAGCCAAGGCACATGGTTGCCGGATCTACGCAGAAGTTCTTTTCAAATTCGTGATAGTCACAAAAGTGCTGCGCTACGGAGTGGAACTTAGTAAGTTTCCGGCGAGGAGAATCACTGAGGTGATTTATTTTTCTACAGACATTGGTGGAAATATTTATATTTCTACATGGACATATGCTAGACTTTGTCTAGAATTAGTATTTTGTCACAGTCCAGTAATAACCTAATACTTGGATATTTAAATCCATTTCAGTCAGTTTTCATATTTGTAACTAGTTAACCACTTCGATCTATCAGTACACTGAAGACTAGTCTATAACGGTGGTGTTCATTAGTCTACGCAAGGGAAACTACAGGTTGCTTAGCGCATGGTAGATGGTGTTAAACCATGCACAGGGAACGATCTTCAGAACAGCCGTTGATTGGTTAGACTGTCAGTGTTTTTCTTGTACTGATAAGATTACCGTGAGTTATGTTACAACTGACATATCAAAGAAGAGATCACTTAGATCTGACCCTATTTAAACAAACTGTTATGGCTTTGATAGAAGCCCATATTAAAATGGAACAACAGTTAATTCAAACGTCAAGAGATACTACCACTATGTCTGACTAGACGGATTGTGGGTATATAATGGCGGCCGATACAAGGATTATACGTGCTTGTCCGATAGGGCATGTCTATGGATAAATCTGGTACAGACCAGGTTTACTACGCTTCAAGACCATCAAGAAATGTAAGCCACATTTGAATTATTTTATGCCTAGCTAATTGGAACAAACTATTTTTTTCTGCAGATGACCAACACATTTTTTTCTTCGTATTTAAATCTTGCAATGATTTACGCAAGACTTGTTAGCGTTATTCTGAGCATTTTTAGCACTCAGAACAGCTTAGGATCGATGACCGAGCATGACGAAGATTTATTTGAATATTTCATATTTTTGGGAAATCACGGTAATCAGCCGATGTAACTGTAAAAGTTAATAATTATTTTTGTTGAGGAATGGATATTTTTTCCATATTCGAAGGTTCGAACATGTGGATTCTCACATAATGAGATGATAATTAAACATATTTGAAATAATATAACAAATAATAATAATAATAATCCACTAATAATAATAATAATAATTTTCATAATTTTTCTAAATAATTCTTGGATATTATATTTTATAATAATCATATGTATTGAGAAAGAGCCTATGAAGTAGTTTAATCATTTCTAGTTTGGAACAGGAGATTTTCCGAAGGAGAGTGGTTAGCGCAAGCCCGCATTCAACCAACATTTCAGTTCTGGTTGAACAGTTAATATTTGCAATGAGCAAAGTATATTTTTCAGATAACACGGAGAGGCATGAAACGGGAAGCAAATGATATTTGTATCAAATAGGATATTTTTGTATTTATATAAAATCATGACGTAAATACACTCGAAAGTGAAATAAAGATTTTCATAAGTATGGTAAATTCACGGGTTGAACTGAATGGTAAAATAAAATAAACTTGTAAGTTTATTAATCTTCCAGTGTTGATAACAAGCAGAGGCTTGATTTATTGTATAAATTTTGGGAAGAAAATTTATATGTGTGGAGTAGTTGAAATGCCATTCCCAGGTGCGCATGTTAAGTCGCAGGAATGAAGAGGTTTTTTCGAGCATCAATCAAATAGCAGGTTCGATGGCTCAGGTTTATAGAAGGAGTATTGGAACTACACATTTCGTCGGATGAATGACCCGAAGGTTATTTCTTGAAACCATCAGTTCTTATTTCAACCTTGTTTACGGATTCCATTTAGACTTTGATTTTGCTAGAACCCGGATTTGTCATGATAGTAGTTTATTCTTCTTCAGAGGAAGACCTTTGCCGTTGTTGTTGTAATATTGTGTTCTTACACAAATAGTAGAATGGGCCACTGCCAATTAAAAATAATTCTTTAACCACGAATAATTTGAAGGATATTTTCAATCCTAGTGCCATGAACTAAATGAATTTATTATGAAGCTACAATTCTTATTTCCGCATTCTGTCGAAGAATTGCAAGTTGTAAAAAATACTAAAAATGGCCATGAATATAAATATTTTTATAATAATGATTCCAAGTGGAAAATTGAATAGTTGAATGGTTCAACAATTTAGTGATCAAGTTGATGATTCAGAAATCATGTATTTTGTTAGGAACTTGAATTTCATAATCGAGTCACTTCTCGAATGTTTAATGTCAGAAGAACAATTAATTGTTGTTGTGCTTCGCACAGTTCTTCGATGCTATGCTCAAGGTCAAATACTTTTCAGATGTTATTAATATGTGTAAATAATGTGTGTTGATTCAATGATAATAATATTTTCGACAATATATTTTTGAAACTGGAAAAATAAGTGAAAGTTTAAAATTCTATGAACATTTATTCTACGAGTGTTAATATTATGTAAATTCAAACAGTGTTCTACGATATTTCCAGTAGAGACAATTAAATTTGAACTGGAATTAATCATAAATAATTTTGGAACACGGTCTACAGGACTATTAATCGGACTTGTGTTTCCAAAAAATAATTGTCAAATGTGTTTGGAAAATTTCTGTATATTGTGTAAAAAAGAGTGTGGATCGCCACACGTGGGTGATGCTGCTTTGAGCATCTTTGCAGTCAATTTTAACTTCAAAATAAACTGAGATAATTTTACCAGATGTGTTATACCCAATTGAATCTCCTTCTATCCTTATTGTTGCATTGAGCCAAAAATCAGTAATGCATCTTGCTCACGGTAAAATGTTTCTTAAAATTTATTGTACAACTAATTTTATAAAAATTTGACGAAAACAAGCTGTGTTGTTCACGGTAAAATTATTTTATAAAATCCGTGGATGTATCAGGATCGCCATCTAGCGATAAACTTCTGAACCAAGAATCAGCTGTTCAACACACATCGGTTTGAGAGTATGGCACCAACAAACAAAGCAAAAATTGCTGCTTTAGCTACAATTATATGTTGTACAGTGGTAAAAAGGAAGAAAAGAAATGCTAGACACGGGAATGGATAAAAAGAAGAGAAGAAGGTAGAGGAATGCTGTTTGTTCTTGGTCGAAAATGAGTTCAGGTTAGAAGATCAGAATGCATATAGGAATTTTCTAAGAAAGGAGGAAAGCAGTTTTAAAAAACTCCTAGATCTTGTTGGTCCCAAAATTATTCGACAGGACACTAACATGAGGCAAGCCATTTCTCCTGAAATTAGACTACAAGTGACACTCCGATTTTTGGCCACAGGAGGAACTTACACCAACTTGATGTATTCAACTAGAATACCATTTGGAACTCTGGCACGTATTATTCCAGAAACATGTAGGGAAATATACTCTTCACTGAAAGAAAAGTACATGAAGGTAAATATTTGAATTTATTTACAGAACATAATTCTTAATACATAATAACTTCTTATAGGCTACATTGTACTAGTTTTCTTACTCTGTATTTACTAGGCCTAATAATTCTAACTGAGCTTCCATTATAGCTGTCTGAATTTTATGCTTTGTAAGTATTTTGATTTTCGGATCAGAAATGGCTCTCAGTTCTGAGGCAATAAATTTTCCAAACTCATCATCTGCATCTTCACTATTTGACACTGAGTGAAGCATCTTTGATGCCTGAAGGAGGACATTGCCTTCAATCGACCCCTTCTTCCGTTTTCTAGTTGTACCTGGAAATAATAACAATAATTCACAATGATTGTATACATAATATGCATGTCTCTGAATGAAAGTCACTGCTTACAGTTTGAGATAATACCCTACTATAGTATATTATCATTAGTAAGTTTGCAAATTATTAACTTCCTAGAAAGTTGAGAAGGAAAGCTCATCACCAAAAGAATTTTCTTTTTGAACTCAATTAATTACAGGATATTTTAGTTACCTCAACAAATGCTTAAAATATTATTTTTTGATATTTCTATAAACATATATACCTAAGCTACCTGATGTACTTGCTGCAAGCTGTGCTGCAGAACACTGATTTTCAGTGTTTTCTTCTTCATATATAGTCAGCATCCCATTGTCGTCGAACTTTACCGAGTCATCGGGCAGAGTAACCTTTAAAACAAACAATTTTTTTTTGCAGGTTCCAGATACTGTGACTGAATGGCTTCAGATTGCAAGTCAATTTGAAGAAAAATTGAATTTTCCTAATTGTTTGGGGGCACTGGATGGGAAGCACATACAGTTTGCAGCTCCTAGATCAAGTGGTTCACACTATTATAATTATAAGGGAACAAATAGCATTATCTTACTTGGTCTGGTGGATGCCCATTATAGATTCATATATATTGATGTTGGGACCAATGGGCGAGCAAGTGATGGAGGTGTGTTTCAAAACAGCACCTTGTTTGCATCACTGCAAAATCAAACACTGAACATCCCCCCCCCCCTCGCAAACTTCCTGAAACTGAGTGTGAAGTGCCCTATGCCATGATAGCTGATGATGCGTTTCCCCTCTCTTCCAACCTAATGAAGCCTTTTGGGTATAGAGGACTGACAAGAGAGCAGAAAGTTTTCAACTACAGATTAAGTAGGGCCAGATGTGTCGTTGAAAATGCATTCGGTATCATGGCAAATGTCTTCAGGGTGTTATTAGGTAAAGTAACACTCTCTGTTGACAAAGTGGAGTCCATTGTCCTTGCTACTTGTGCATTGCACAACTTCCTTTTGGAAGAGAACAGGGGAGTGTATATGCCACCTCACAGTGTGGATGAAGAAAATGTACAAGAAGGCAGTGTGCAATTAGGGGAGTGGAGAAGGGATCTCATCATGGGAGGAATCCAGAGGCAAGGTGGTAACAGAGTTTCACAAAAACCAATAAGTCTCAGAAACACACTGAAAGACTATTTTAATGGTGTAGGCAAAGTGTCGTGGCAAGATAACTGTGTGGACAAATTTAGATTTTAGTTATTGATCACAAAAATGTAAGTAGGCCTAATTGTATTTCTGTGACTCTCATTTACAATATTATGTTAAAATGGTTCCTTCTTACAAACTCAGTTGTACAGAATAGTTTCACATTATTAAATTCAATTTTCTCTCTGCTTTTCAAATTATGTGTTTATTTTAATTTTTAAGGGTATAATTTTAATTAGAGAAGTATGTTTTGATTGATGTTTATCACAGTTGTTCCGATTAAGGTTGGCCAAATATTTGGCCACTATTCTTGTTGGTTAATGTAATTTTTTCAATATAATAGTTTGTAGAATGTTTCCACACACTGTATTTAACATAGCTTTCACTAAGATTTCAAACAGTACATGACATAATAAAAGTGTAATAGAATTAAATTGAATTATTGCAGGAATTTATACATTAATTTTAGTTATTGTGTGTTTACAGGTATTTTAAATCATGATGCTGTTCACCATTAAATTTTGATTTAAAGGAATTCACCTAGGCCTAGTTGTCTTTACTGCATTATTAGAGCCTATATGAATATTCAGTAATGACATTCATTTTCAGGTTCTGTATTATTTATAATGATCAAAAGCAGTACCAGTATCTATATGTCCATCTATTCAATACTTTTAAAATTTAACCCTAGAACTGCTGCAGGTTTATCTGTCAAATGCTGCAGTACATTCCCATAAAATACACACTATGGGAATTTATTATCTGTAAGCAAACTGTGTTCATGAATATAACTCATCATACATCAATAGAAAGCTGAAAGACTGTTCTATATTATTCTTATAGAGGTGAATCGTTCAGACTCATCAGTTTGAATTAATCATAAAAAGTGTTTTATAAAATAAAAAAAATGTAAAAAAATTGACTTTTCTGCTCTAGAAAACTATATTGCCAAGCTAAATGTTTGTCAGACACATCATAAATGAAAAGTTCACAGTTTTTTGTTACTATTTCAAGAACCAGTTATAAATAATTCCTGTTATTTACTAAAAAAGAAACTTATTTGTACAATATGACATTTCTCCATTATGCACATATATGAGAAATTCACCTTCTGCCTCTTCTGTAAGCTAAATGCGTTCATGAATAGGCCTATAACTTATCATACATCAGTAGAAATCTGAAAGACTCTTCTATATTATTTTTATAGAGGTGAATCATTCAGACTCATTAGTTTGAATTAATCATAAAATGTAATTTATAAAAAATAAAATTGACTTTTCTGCTCTAAAAGAACATATTGCCAAGTTAAATGTTTGTCAGACACATCATAAATAAAAAGTTCACAGTTTTTTGTTACTGTTTCAAGAACCAGTTTTAAATAATTCCTGTTATTTACTAAAAAAGAAAGTTATTTTTACAATATGACATTTCTCCATTATGCACATACCGGTATATGAGAAATTCACTTTCTGCCTTTTCTGTAAGCAAACCGTGTTCATGAATAGGCCTATAACTTATCATACATCAATAGAAAGCTGAAAGACTGTTCTATATTATTATTATAGTGGTGAATCATTCAGACTCATCAGTTTGAATTAATCTTAAAAAGTATTTCATAAAAATAAAAAAATATTTTCTGCTCTAGAAAACCATATTGCCAAGTTAAATTTTTGTCAGACACATCATAAATGAAAAGTTCACAGTTTTTTGGTACTATTTCAAGAACCAGTTTTAAATAATTTCTGTTATTTACTAGAAAAGAAAGTTATTTTTACAGTATGACATTTCTCCATTATGCATATATATGAGAAATTCACCTTCTGCCTTTTCTGTAAAAAAAACTGTGTTCATGAATAGGCCTATAACTTACCATACATCAATAGAAAGCAGAAAGACTGTTCTATATTATTTTTATAGAGGTGAATCATTCAGACTCATCAGTTTGAATCAATCATAAAAAATATTTCATAAATATAAAAATAAAAATTGACTTTTCTGCTCTAGAAAACCATATTGCCAAGTTAAATGTTTGTCAGACACATCAGAAATGAAAATTTCACAGTTTTTTTTACTATTTTAAGAACCAGTTTTAAATAAATTCTGTTATTTACTAAAAAAATACTCTTTACCATGTAGCCTACAATAACATAAAGAGGTCATTAAATTTTCAAAATATTGAATAGATGGACATATGCATAGGCTACTTATTTAGATACATGAATATTCCTCTTACTACATGCACACATATTCTATCTTCATAGCTTATTTAGGAATACAAGTTTGCCAAACCCACCTATGCAGTGGATGCAAGAGGTGTGTATGCCATGTGTCTGAAATATTCAGACATTACCTTGTATCCCCCATCCATAGGTTGGTTGATGTTTGGAAGCAGGTAGTGGCAGGATGTTATTCTGATTGTCAATATCCTTCACTGAACTGAATATCCCACTGCCCACAACAACAGTCAATAATCAGTGCAAAATTTGAGGGTCAGGAAGACAAATAGGAAAGAGAAAGGTAGAGGTTCACATTCGAAGAACATCACTCTCCTACTCACAAAAAACATAAAACAAAGAAATACTTTTAACTTAAATATTTAATTTTCGTTGTTGCGAGGGTCACATCTAACATGACTGTCTTGCAACCTATGACATCTAGATTTAGAAAAACGCTTTACCTGACTGTCATCACTGCTACAAGTTGCATTCAGTTCCAAATTTGATTTGCTGCTCCTGGTAGCAATATGTGGAATAAGGAACAGCATACGGTCATACCATGTAAATGTTGGTTTATACACTTCACTTTCACTCATTCCACTGTGCAAGCTTTTCATAACCTTATTCCTGAAAACAAACAAATGAATGTAATCTACTACAGTATATTTGCATATTTAAATAAGTCAGTTACGTTTTAACATATATTGAAGAACTAAAAAAAAATGCTTATTGGTACATAGAGTAGGTTGTAATTACTGCATGCAAATTTTTGACAGGTTACCAAATCAACATTGAATGCATGAATAGGCTAGAACATATTTAAGTTAATACATGCCATACTATACATTTCATGTCAAATTTAACGAAAAAGCATGCAATCTCAAATAAGTACGATTGAATAACTTAAGTACTAACCTCTCATTTGTGAATTGAGTTCGAAGCCCGTTTATCTTCGCCTTCACATCAGCCTGGCTTGTGTTCAGCCGAATTTGTGAAACAGATTCAGCGATTGATATTTCTGCCTCCCTTCTTGCATTTCTATTGTGGTATATGGGCGTTTTAACCTCATACAAACACGGATATTTCTGGTACTCGTCCAGTAAAACACTAACAGCTTCCTTAGTCCAGCCGGAACCTGCCATTTTTTTTCGAAGTGTTTGTTTACAAGCGAGCTTCACAATCTTCTCACCACGTGGCGCCAGCATCATCGTCATGCCAGCTTCTCTGATTGGTTCGTTTCGCAAAATTAATTTTACGGAATAGAACATGTCCTATTTTATGAAACGTTTTATCAAAGGTTTTATAAAACTTGAATTTGACCGTGAGCAACAGAAATTTTATAAAATTAAATTATTGTACAATAAATTTGAAGGAAAATTTTACCGTGAGCAACGGGCATAAAGCATTTTTTTTTATTTGATGTCGTTTTTGCGATTAGCTTTAACCCATCTGGCGCTCCGGGATATTTTGACTCTCGTGCTGACTGATTATTGGTAAAATGCATATGTGGTCGTGCGGACTCCGGTCTAAACGGGCACAATACTAGTGGGACCGTGCGAGCTTTCGCAACGTGAATGTAGGTTTATGGGATAGTAGGGAAGAATGTGGGAGAACGAAGTTTTAAACATTGAAGAAATGTATTTATTGTTGTTAAACGGCATACATACATGAGAAGAACTCACAAAGAATTATGTAGATCAGTGTTTTGTACTTGTCACAGCACCTCTTTGTAGACAATATTCGATGTTACAACGAATTCATCGGTTATTGTTTGCTCGGAAGTTTCTTCTACAGCAAGTTTTACATTTGCAAAGGATTGAACCCTAGAGAAAGTCTTGGCGAGACCACACCGGAGCCATCTGCTGAGAGACTCCTCAGCTGGCAGTACGCCACGCTCCTGCCAGATGGCTGCCGCCGCCGCGCTGCCCTACGCTCCAGCGGGAAGCTCGCCAGGTTACGGTGCTCCCATTGTAAATGTACATTTA
This sequence comes from Meconema thalassinum, assembly GCA_946902985.2. Classification (NCBI taxonomy): domain Eukaryota; kingdom Metazoa; phylum Arthropoda; class Insecta; order Orthoptera; family Tettigoniidae; genus Meconema; species Meconema thalassinum. Next base: position 615,980,005 of record OX336390.1, read on the forward strand.
TAAGGTATTTATTTAATTGTGAGGTATTTAAAGAGGAAGTGAGTGCGTTTCGGGCACAAATGGGGTTATGCGGAACCTGTAGGTACCCCATATGTGTAGGTTGGTGTTAACAGGACCTTATTTTCGGTACAAAACCGGAATGGGACCTTAGCAGAATAATATAGGGAGGATTATTATTGTTATTAATATTATTGGAATTTAGAATTATCAAAACTGCCTGTTTTGTACATCTGTCCATCCGTGTTTATATAGGCCTATATATTTTATACCTCGAGCCATTCAGCATTCTCATTTCTTTTAATCCTACTGTAGATTCGACACGAATGACGTTATCGATATGTGCCAGCATACTCGCTCTGGTATTAGAGACAGAACGCGAGGCTTGTTTAAAAGAGAAAAGGACATGCATGGAGCTAAATTCACAACTGTCATCCCGCTCAAAATGGACGAACGTTGTCAGTTAGAACATTTCAACCTGTGTATTGATTGAATGTCTTCTTAACATTCCAGCGTCACATTTCAATTGTCAACCATCCCCATGTCACTTCATTTATCGCTTCACAGCGTTCTGAAATGCATACTCCACACACTTCAACGAGAAATTCGTGGCATGAAATGTGTTGCAATAAAAGTGGAATTTGGTTACGTTGATTTCAATGGACGTGTTCACACTATAGAGGTGACAGAGATTCCCTTTGAGTGTTCTCATGTAATACTGTAAAATGCTATACAACTTGCACTTCGCACTGAAATGTGTAAATAGCCCACCGTTGCCCGATGAGCAAGTACAAAATAATATTGGATGTTTTGCCGGAAAGGGAACTACAATTAAATATTTTCATTTGAGACCGTTTGGACTTACAGCTTCCAGTATAGTCTTCAAGCCTCTGTTTGCAAACGAGTCGCCTCGTTGATCTCCTATTAGCAGTTAGCACTGCGGTCTCCTCTGCCTTTACACTTCTCACTTTGAAATCCTTCAACACTGAATCTAAACATCGTCTCCTAGGTTTTCCTCTGCTTCTCATACCTTCTACAGCCGAACTCATTAACTTGTTAGGTAATCTCTCCTCCCCATTCTCTTCGCACGACCCCATCCTCTGAGTCGGCTCATACGAACAGATTCATCTAGCGTGTTCATTTCTAACTTAGCCTTTATCACTTCATTATAATCGAAGTTTGATGTTTTCAGTCGGTCAACACGATGTACCCAATTGTGATGGGTTATTCCCTAATCGGGATTTTTTTTGACTTGAGATTAATAAATACACTTGGATGACCAGTGTCAATCGTCAAGCGATCATCATCAGATCCATTACACTTAGGCTATGTTCTTGTAGTTGTTGTTGTTGTTGTTGTTGTTTGAGCCTTCAGTCTTTTGACTGGTTTGATGCAGCTGTCCATGCCTCCCTGTCCTGAGCTAATCGTTTCATCCCTATATAGCTACCACACCCTACATCCGAGGCAAACTGTTTAACATATTCCAACCTTGTTCTACCCCTACAGTTCTTGTCCTTAACCCTTCCTTCCATAACTAAGGTTGCTATTCCTGGGTGTCTTAGTATGTGTCCTACTAACCTATCTCTTCTCTTCATTAGCAGTCACCAGAAACATCTCTCCTCTCTCACTCGTCTTAATACCTCTTCGTTTGTAACCCTATCCACCCATCTGATCTTCATCATTCTCCTGTAACACCACATTTCAAATGCGTCAATTCTCCTCTTTTCTGCTGCACCAATAGTCCAAGTTTCACTTCCATAGAGCGCCACGCTCCAGACAAAGGCTATAAAATGTATGTATAAAAGTAGTTGCAATAGTAGTTAAAATAATGCAACTAGTCAATATTTTTAAGTTATAGTCTATGTTTTTTTAGCGTATGGCTTTTAGTGTGAGGAGTGTCCCAGGACATGTTCGGCTCACCAGATTTGTAGCTTTCGTAGCCCAATGGGTGAGCTACAAGTACCGTCGCGTGTGGAGTGTTGTCTGGGGAGGAAAGTTTGAATGTAAGGACGAGGAGTTGGAAGGTAGCGGCTGTGGCCTATAGTTAGGGACCAACCCCGGCATTTGCCTGGAAGGAAGATGGGAAACCACAGAAGACCATCTTAGAGGTTGCCGGCGGGGGGATTCGAACCTCCTCGCCTCCCGGATGTGAGCGACTGCCAGCAGTCATGCCGTAACGACCACGGCTAACTCACAGTTATAGTCTATGTGATGTTTTGTTAAGATACTGAAAGTGGTGATGGACCTCCAAAATTTACTTGCTTAGTATGAATAAATGATTATTGTTAAATGGTCAGATCAGGGTGGATTGTACAGGCTACTTATCTGGTTGAGTCGTGCGCGGTCCGGTTGAGAGCAGTTAACTTCGTCACTGTCTGCACTCACTTTGGATGGTCGGTTCCTCAGTTTAGGGGCTGCGACAACGCAGTCATGCAGCCCCGTGTACTTTGGGTGTGTGTAGAATCTGTCTGATAACCAGTGTTAATTGTGATGGCTGTATTAGTGTGTGTTATCTGTTTTTATTCAAGTAAGGACTGCAGACGATAATTTCAAGTAGTTCCTACATTTGCTACCAAACGCTACCAACCACGACACCTATCTGCAAACTTGGCTACTAAATGCCATTGCAACCAGCACCCGGCGACGAACGTTGGGACTTAAGAGCATTAACCTACAAATTTTGCTTCACACAATTGAAGTCAGTGGAAGGTTCTTTTACATGCCATAAATCTATGACATTGGCCCGCCGACTTAACTTCGCCTCCGAAGGAAGGCATACTGACGGATTGTAACGCTCTTAAAAATCCGACGACTTCGGCCGGGTTTGACGCCACGAACTTGGACATAGAAGCTCAGCATGCTGCCAACTACGCCACCAGCACTCACTTTTGGACATAGATTTAGTAGCCTAAGTGTAATGGATCTGATGATGATCGCCTGACGTTCGAAACTGGTCATCCAAGTGTATTTATTAATCTCATTTTCAGGATTAGGGAATAACCCATCATAATTGTGTACAATCGTGTTGACCGACTGAAAAACATCAATTGTCGATTACTAAGGCAACTCTGAAAGTGGCTTCAAACACCATAAATTTCATTACAAGTAACCTCGCCATTGCTCCGATCTATTTGTCCCAGCAATCATCGTGCTACTTTTGGAACACTTCTCGCTTCCCTTAAATTATCTTAATGGGAGGAAAACGTATTCCTATGTTGCAAAGGAGTCTGTTATATCGCAGCAGCTAACTTTTGTTTAGATTGCCGAGGACGGTCATATTTCTAAGTCTTGCATTACATATATGACTGTTTTAAGAGAGACTACAGTATTTTTAGCCTATTTTCATTTTATGAAAATATAGGCTCATGAGATCACCTTTAGTCCGTGTGTATATGTGTGTGTTTGTGTGTGTGTCCCCCTCAAATGTCTTCAATGAAACTCGGTAAGTTTATAGTACTATTTTGGCCGACCCCAACCGTGCCCTTAAAATTTTATACCGTCTAACCAATCCAACATGGCGGCTGTGCGAAAAATTTCACCGGCATTCTATATCTCCGAAAATACAGTATTACCGATATCACCCTGAAATTTTGTACGGTGATAACAGGTACTACTAGAAGTTCACCTACGAGACTTCAGTTATGAGACTTCCGAAAACCTGTAAAATACAAAACGAACATGGCGGCCAAGCGAAGGTGCAACATTTTAATATACTTTTCTCACGATTTAACCATCTGAGCGCAGTGAAATATCGTACAGTAAATGTTTATACACATTGTAATGTACTGGCATCTAATTTAGTTCAATTATTCACATAACCTTAAGATGGCGGCTGTGCGCAATTTTAAATTTAAGTTTTTATTTCTTGTGCATTAATCATGCGATCGAAATGAACGTTGGAATAATGAACCTACGCAAAAATCTTCATCTAATAGTACATAACTATATGGCCTACTGTGCCCAATGGGACACGGCTGACTAGCATCGAACCGGGGTCTTTATCACAAGGAAGACCAGGCCCATGATTCTGCGAAGAATCGAACCATTGATCTCTGAGGGGGGAACAGCCACAGTGAACCCGAGGAACAATGAGTTATAACTGTATATAATTATAATAGCATGATTTCACGGCCAGAACGGGAATATTATAGCATTAAAGGCGGATTATTGCAGAAAATACAAGCCTATGTACGTTTAAGATGCTAAGAGCTCAAGAAATCGGGCCAACTTGACAGTTGACAAATCGTGGTTAGCAAGGGGGCGTTACTAGGTGACGCCAAGGAACTATTTTTCGTCTGCACTGGGGGAGCGACCAAAGATTAATGGCTTTGGGAACCACAGTCTTACAAGGCAGAGAAGCGGAGTGGGGGTGGTCGCCCACAGAAATTAATTAATTACGGCCAAATGGAGCAATGAATTGAGATGAAACTTACACCCAGATGCATGCATTCTAGGAAAGATAATTTAGGAGCGTCCACACGCCTAAATTAAAGCCTGCATCTATAAAGGAACTTATGCACAGACCTAATCCGCGGCAGAGTCAGGATTTGTAATGTAGCAATAGGGGAAGAACCGGAGTAGCATCATGACGCCATGAAAGAAAGCAATTAATTATAATTAATTGGCCGAAGCAATTGCCTGCACACGAGTGAATTTGGAACCTCCATGAATAGACGAATAAGGATCACACTTCACTTTGTCTGAAAATATATTATTTTAAGAAGAGAGTCGCTCCTGTAAATCCAGTGAACTACTTTTCATCAGGAAGCTTTATATGGGGGAAGCTGCAGCAGAGAGTCAGTTCTTCTTGACTCAACTCGTGTGGTGACACGCTGTCGGATCACGTAAGAAAGTGCGCGGAATTTATAAAGTATTGACGCTCAAAGCAGTGAACAATGAAAGGTGCACCATACAGCTTAATAACAGTAATTCTGCATCATATAATAATTAGTCTACAGCAGACGTATAGGCAACAGTATACGCGAGTATAGAATCAGTACAGCGTAGAGATAATTTAGGATGATGTTTACAGACAATGAACGTAACCAGAGGAAGTGTTATCATGGGTAAAATAACACATACTATTGTAATGAACACTACAGTTACGTGAACCTGGAAGGCATCACAAATAGTTGTGATCTAGGATTGAACAACTTTGCAGTAGGGGAGACATAAACTGTAGGTGACGGGAGACGAACACACACACGCAAGATAGACTTTCAAGGAGACCAGCGGTTGTCAGGAGTTAGCTGCATCGCATCTCTGAGGTCAGGCGATAGTGGGAATCCGATCAAGGATCCGTGTGTGAGAATTGTGTATAAAGTTATATTACAGTGATCTTTAAAAGTGTTTATGTTTAAATGGTAAAATAATGTGTAGTGTGTTAAAGTGAAAAGGCCAGTAGTGAAAAATATAATTACCATGTGTAAAGTCTATGCAATGTGTCGTGTGAAAAATATCATGATGGCTTAAAACAAGCATTATGGCAGGCGAATGGCTGGCATGCTGGACTAATCCAGCTAGAATGAAAGTGAGTACAAATTTAATATGTTGATATGCTTTAATAGCTCATCATACAACGATCATCATACAGCCCTCAACGATTAAGAATAAACAGTCATTTGTGTACGAGATCACATCCCTCGTATTTTGGTAAAAATATGGCTTTGAGGATGACATGCTTACGACCATTTAGGCGTAAGACATTGATGAAAGTAACGGTAACGTTAAATAATAATAATAACAATAAGAATAATAAGAATAATAATAATCTGGGGTCGGTAACAATAATAAATATATAAATCGGCATGTCAGGCCTATAGTACGTGAAAAGTGTGTCATATCTAGCGTAAGAATACTGTGTTATTGTGAAAAATAAGAAAGAAAGAAAGATAAATATCGAGATAAAGAGAGCTTTTCAGTGTCATTGAAATGTTAAATAAATGTTTTATTATGGTATATTCTACAGGGTTGTATTTGAGAGCCATTAAGATAGTCAATGTATGCCAGTAAATTTATACTTGTTTTGGAGCTACGTAGAACTTTGGCTTATGAGTAAATGTATAGAGGACGTGAGTGCTTTAAGAATTGAGTCATCTGTAAGAAATATTGTTTGAGCCGCGATCAGCGAGCATGTAACGTAGAATCAAGAGATTTACGTCAATAAGTTGTGGGGATAATCCAAAAACAGTTCGCGCGTTGTCGAATCTAGTCGGCTAAATCTTCGAAGCTACGATATAGTATTTCCTTAGAGCATACATGTGTATTCGCAACAGAGTTGGGACAGAGTCTGTCTGTATCCACTGTTAGCAGAGTCTTCGCCACCAGGGATAACTGCTGGACACCCTAGGTAGGCCAATATATTAATTGATCTGCCCTTAGAGGTAAGACAAATGGTTCTTCGTGTAGGAAACGTTGATTTCCTCTTGTTATATGCATGCCCGTCCAGTGAGATACCAGTGAAACTCAGCTGAGACGCGCGCAAAGCCACTGATTACGACCACAGAACGGCGAAGCTATTTCGTGATCCATCCCTTGCCTTGAATAGTAATTAGGAGCCGAGATGAGCCCATTAAATACTCTAAATGTAGGTATTAAATAATTAGATTGACTCAATTCGTAATGACACGATCCATTCAGGGTACCTCTAGCACAGCTGCACCATTGAGTGAACACATGACCGTGCAGGAAGTCAGGCGGGGTAGCAGGTATAATCCACTAACCCGGCAGCCATCTTGCCGAGGACGGCCCGTGACTAATCCATTGTTCACGCGAAAGGAAGTCAATAGACCAGATCCTTTTATTCTAAGATTATAGTGGGACACTGAAGAATCTCGATATTTCGAAAAGTAATTAAGATGTGCTTGATATGATAGTATCAATTGAATTAGGTGCACTGTTTCCATACACATGTAATGTTGGAATGAATTAATCGGATAACATTTGGCCAAGTTATTCTCTGAGGAGAAACTAACTGCACCAAATAAAGAGAAGCATTTTTGTAAAGAATATTTACCCAGTTCATGCTAATTTATTCATACGGGTAGCGTGATTTGAATGATATGACACGTTTGTAACGATAATGTTTCGACCAGACCCAGAAAATCGTTGTATGGTGAAGCTATGAAATATCTATAACTATGTGTATTTTGGATGGGAAAGTGTACCACTTCAGCGTTTGAAACTTAAGGGAAAAGAATACGATTCGCGCGGAAAGACAACACTTATTAAACAAGGCATAAGCTAATGAATCAATGTTATTTAAAGTAAATGTTCCGTGTAAAACGGATAAATGTTTAATAATTGCATATTAATGTCATTTAAATATAATTTGTGTTTGTTGTGTTGTGATATTCCAAATTGTGTTAAATTGTGCCACGTGAAGAACAATATGGACACTCGCAAATGTCAAAGAGTATCAACAATAGGATGTTTAGGATACACATGAGTGCGGTGGAGCACCAATCTTGATGACAAGAGACTCACAGATAATTTTGAGTTTTGTTGTGGGAAATAAGTGTAAAATATTTCTTTGTGTTTTATGTTTTGTTTTGCCATGAATTAGTACCATTAAATGTTATACTTAGGAATATGTTGTTTCTTTCAAGTAGAGTAGTCACCTGACAGACTCAAATCCTGAATATGTGCTCGTATAGTGGGTTGAACGCCCCATGCCTCGAAAGACCGTGAGTTAGCTGGGATACGAACACATGTTCCATATGATGACGAATGGGTACACTACATATATAAAAAATCGAACATGGTGGCCATCCGAAATATTTAGACGGTTCTCAATATTCTACGAATCTATTACAGCACTCAAACTGATTTTTTATATTGATAGATGCAATTAACATAAGTAGGATAGATGAAAATAGGGTATATAGTTCTTCACGGAACTACTTATTGAAAGTAATTTCTACGAATCATTACGTTGGAATCATATTTCTCGACAGTACCTCGTACGTTTGTCACTCGGAGAATAGCAGTAATATTAGTGATGTGATGATCAAATGGAGTTTGAACAAGGATTTATGATCATTGAAAGAGTTTGTTCAATATAAAAATGGTCGCACGTATCTGGAAATATCTGTGTGATATTTTGAAGTGCATTAGACTAATTGTAATATATGCTTAATGTAGCATGATACTCGAGTAATTGGGCTGGGTGCATATCTCGCCTCGTTGAACTATCATCAGCAATTAGTGTGTATCCAACTACGTAAAGTCCATTATATCGTCAGTTTTTAATTAGGTCAGTGCACTGGTAGTTAACATACATTGCATCATATTTTTAATTTTAAAAATCGAAGCAAATATACGTAATATTTCGTGATTAATTTTTGTTCAATCCTCCCTATATTATTCTGCTAAGGTCCCATTCCGGTTTTGTACCGAAAATAAGGTCCTGTTATCACCAACCTACACATATGGTGTACCTACAGGATCCGCATAACCGCATGTGTGCCAGAAACGCACTCACTTCTTCTTTAAATGCCTGGCAATTAAATAAATACCTTAAAAATGTACATTTACAATGGGAGCACCGTAACCTGGCGAGCCTGCCGCTAGAGCGCAGGGCAGCGCGGCGGCGGCAGCCATCTGGCGGAAGCGCGGCGTATTGCTAGCTGAGGAGTGTCTCAGCAGATGGCTCCGGTGTGGTCTCGCCAAGACTTTCTCTAGGGTTCAATCCTTTGCAAATGTAAAAATTGCTGTAGAAGAAACTCCCGAGCAAACGATAACCGATGAATTCGTTGTAACATCGAATATTGTATACAAAGAGGTGCTGTGACAAGTCCAAAACACTGTTCTACATAATTCTTTGTGTTCTTCTCATGTGCGTATGCCGTTTAACAACAAGAAATACATTTCGTCAATACTTAAAACTTCGTTCTCCCACATTATTTCCTACTACCACATAAACCTACATTCACGTTGCCAAAGCTCGCAAGGGCCCACTAGTAAACCTTATATTTCAATATATTTTCTCCAAAAATATGTTTACGGAATACCCATCAGACTGGCTGTGTGCCGCAGCGGTAACGTTCTCACCCAAGGTTACAGGACCTAATCCTGGCGTAGTTAGTTGACATTTGAGGGTGCGCAAATATGAGAGAGCCTTGTCAGTAGATTTAAAGGCACGTTAAAGATGCCCTTCAGGGCGACATTCCGGCACTCTACGTCTCTAAAAGCTGCAGTAGTTAAAAGGGACGTAAAACAAATAACATTATTATTAAAATTATTCATGCTTTTGGAATATTGCCGCGTATAAATAACATTTTAAATGTTAAATTCTAGTATTCTGGGCCGTGAAAGCCTTAATCTACAACACAATTATTATTATTATTATTATTATTATTTTATTATAAATATTTATCCTAGTAATTCTTCAATAATATATCCTATGCGGTTTGAATAGCAGGCTGAGTGTAGCCTATTCCAGTGATTACAATTTATTTTTTATTCGTATCAAAACCACTTGCAATGCATTAAGTTAATATGGACAATAATGCATAATATTTTCATGAACATTTTATCATCTAGGCTTACAGGATGGAGCCGCGTCGTATATTGGTGATTATTTACGGATTATTTTGGGAAATAATCACCGATATACGACGCGGCTCCAGCCTGTAGGCCTTGATGCTAAACTAGACACCGGCCGCGAAAGCTTACGATCTAAATTTTCATGAACATATTTACATATTTTACATTACTTGACAGTTCATTTACACTAGATCCGGGCAAATTTGCTCTAGTTCCGATCGGGATCGTAAGTTTCCGCATGACTAGTATCGTCCCCCACCAAGCGCAATCAAGGCCAGGTCTCTCCGCTGAACGAGAATCTTAAGTCTCGATAATACCGGTGCTGAGTGGGAGTGTCGATAATACCGGAACTCCTTTTTTTCTCGGCGTTATCGACAGTATCTATTTAAAGGAAAAAGCAGACCCACTCACGCCGCTGCACGTGTCACTCAAGCCGCTGCACGTGTAAAGTCAAAGCCTTCTGTAATAACTCCGGAATGTAAACCATTCCTCGTTCTTACATTTGACGAATTTAAAGCAGTATGAAGTGATACACCCCAGGAAGATCACATTGAATTGAGTTCGCATCTGCCACCTCCCTACCACTCCTACCCTCAGTTACAAATATACACACACTACTACAGACACCATAATAACACAGGTTATTAGACAAAGTTGACACACTAGAACACAAAAATGGTCACGATGTTGTAGCCCCTAAAGTAAAATAAACTCAAATAATTGGCGTAGCAGAGAAGAGCTACAAGAAAGTCTCTCGTGTATGACTCATGAATTTTTAGCCCTACTGACAAGCAATTTGCTTTAAAGAATACTTTCAATTTTCTTCTCCACCTTGTAACTGGTTGTTACAAGGCAATTATAGTGCAAAAATTGGCTTCTATGGTGAAAATACACTTGGAAAATATTACGCTGAAAAGTTTCAACTAATTTCATCTACTAAAAACTCTGATTTTGTGCTTGAAAACAATACCAGTTTGTGGCATGCGGTGTATTAATCATGTCAGTGCAAACACCTCACTGATTTGTCCATAAATGCCAATGATATGACAGTTTGAGTGAGAATAGTGCGACGGGAGTTGCACTCATGCCCGAGTGCACCCAACTCATTACCGCGGGAATGACACTTCGTCCGATACTCCAAAGTCTCGTTCGAGCACAAGGTAATATCGTTGCTCTCTCTACCCATGATGCAACGTGTGAGCAAGTGCGTAGGAACGCGATAGTAATGGCGGTGGTTTAAGCATATGGCAAAGCCATTATGACGAAAGATAAAATCAATCTTATTCTTGAAAGTGAACATTATTTTTTCGTTTGCCCGACGACTAGAGAATATTATTCAAACTGGTAGGAGCATTTGAGATATAGAGTGTCAGGTATCCAACGCAAAAGTTTTCACTGTGTATATTTGTAACATTTTCCCTCAGTGTATAAGAGTCTCAGTGGATAGTTGGTCACTAGTCATGGCCGAGTAAGGTGCATGTGTGCGCGCGCTGTGTGACCGCATTGGAAGAGTGTACGTTTCCTAATACCGGTGCTTCCGATAGTTCCACGGGTGTACTGACCTTCCGTGTGCCATTCGGACAATACTTTTTCAAGTAGTGTTCCAGATAAGACAACAAAACCAGAAACCCAGAAAACCCCGCTGAAAATCATGTCCGGATACCAGAGGAAAAACACCGTACGCTGTCAATGGGACAGGCAGAGTTCTCGCCCCACACCAGGAGAAATTCACCGCTGGATTAGCGATACCCTCCGGTTGACTGTCGACCAAGTAGAAGCCATCCAGTTAAATGCGCAAGAAAGAACCATGTACATCAAGGTAATCAGCATATCTACTTATCAGAAATTGCTAAATACTTTTGCAGCTCCTATTAAATTTCAGTATGACTCAGGCGAAATGACTAATGTTAAGCTCTCCACATCGGATTCAAATTTTACCACAGTGCGTATATTTAATGTCCCACTCGAAGTTCCCCCTGAAATTTTCAAATCCGTCCTGTCGAAATATGGCACTGTGAGTGACGTCAGGAAAGAACAATGGTCTTCTGCTTATCAGTTCCCGGTGTATAATGGAATACGTGCAGTCACTATGGAAATCAAACAAGACATCCCCTCCACTGAGACTTTTGGTGGCCATTCTGGCTATATATCGTATAATGGACAGAAACAGACCTGTTTAATTTGCAATGCTAACACACATCTACGTATCAACTGCCCAAAGAAGATGATTCCCCTCGGTATAACTCCTACACAACAACGACGTGTCCAATACTCCGATGTTGTGACACAGCAAACGTCACATGAAAACACGCTCACTGATCAGTCAGCTGGGACAACGGCAGAAGTGGCCTCGAACACACATGACGCAGAACTGGTACCTTGCACTGACCAGATCAGCGAGCCACAGAGTGCCCCTGTGCTATCGGCAACCTGTATGGCAGCCTTAGAACCAACTCTGCCGTCACTACAGGCTGCCACAGAAATTTTGTCTTCACTGCCCCCACCTTCTCTGGTACCTACCGACTCACTTAAGCAGGTTGATCGGGGATCTGAGAACGTATCTAAGAAGATTAAAACAAATGCCTCGATTGCCGTACCAGCCCCGAAGAATCAAACTGGTTCTACAAACGTTCCCGCAGCTGTGAAAAAGAAACAAAATCTTCATTCTACGTCATCTAGGGACCCACGAACGCTCTCGAACGCTGACAGCCGGCCTATGAATGGCAGTCATAAGGCACTATCTCAACCTAATTTGACATAGTGCACCAGTATATTTCTCACCCGTGTCTTTTTTTTTCTCGAGTCCACCTTCCAGTATGTCTAGCACAGCTTTTATACTTCTCTTAATGGCGCAATTTCTCACTGTGGCCACTGTGAATATCAATGTAATAGAATGCCCTCTGAAATTTCAAATGTTGGAGAGATTCCTTCGAGATGCAGACATTGACATTGCCTTCATTCAAGAAGTTGCTATACCCTGTTTGCCCATATCTGCCTTCTACAAACAATACATCAATACCGGTACTACGAATAGAGGGACCGGATTCCTCATAAGACATGATATCCCACTCGAAGGTGTGCTATGTCATCCATCAGGACGCATAATATCTGGACACATAAACAATACCACCCTGATAAATGTATATGCCCCATCCGGGTCCAATAAACGTGTGGAACAGAAAATGTTCTTTCAACAGAGTATACTGCCTCATCTGCACGACGTTAAGGAAAAACTTATTCTTGCAGGGGATTTCAATGGTGTTCAACGCCCAGAGGATTCCACTATACCATACCAAGGTGTCAACCCGGCTCTCAGGACCATCCTTACCTCCCTACACCTCATTGATGCTGTGGATAGTTTAAGGGTGCCCCTGCCCCATTACACCTGTATAAGTCACAACTCCTCATCACGAATTGACCGCATCTACTTTTCCCAGAAACTTATCCAGCCTAGACGATATGAAGTGATACCTGCCAGTTTCACTAACCATCATGCAGTCGTATGTACAATCTCTTACCCCCATCCCATATTTCACATAGGAAGAGGTTATTGGAAACTGAATTGCTCGCTGTTACTGGAGGAGGAATGCCAAGATATTTTCAGACAACACTGGACTCGATGGGTCCAACAAAAATGCAACTTTCGCGACTGTGCAGACTGGTGGGATATTTTAGTTAAACCAGGGATCCGCCGCGTCTTTAAGAACATATCCTACCAACGAGGTCGGGAAAGACGGGATACAGTTGAATTTTACTATCGAGTTCTTCGCCAGCTCCAGCAAAGATCTGATGCTGGGGAGCGTATGTATGACCAGATTCGGGAAGTCAAAACCAAGCTCCTGTCTGTACAGCAACGAACGCTCGCTCATATAAACGTGGCTTTAAAGGACCGTACAGTGCTCCCGGACGAAAGTGCAAGTGTATACCATATCGCCAAAGGACAACGTGAGCGGCAACGTAAATATATCCACCGCCTCCGCAACAGTACTGGAAGTGTCGTCACCTCCCCTGACGCTATACGTAGTGAAATATCATTATTTTATCAACGGTTCTACGCTAAGGCTCCAATTGAACCATAGCAGGTGACCCTATTGCTTTCATCTTGCAGTACCCAACTATCTCCGGACAACAAAACTCTGCTCAGCGCGGATATTACGGATGAAGAGATTCACTCTGTGGTTAAGCACCTCCCAAATAACCGCTCACCTGGCATTGATGGACTGCCATATGAACTGTATAAACACTTCTGGCCTCTCATTGGCAAAGAATTTTGTCACGTCTTGCGTACCATTCTCCAACGTCGTGCACTTTGTCAATCACATCACGAGGGTACCATAGTCCTCATACCAGAAACATCCTCTCCCATGGCAGTTGGTGTCTTCCGGCCAGTTACTCTGCTCTGCAGTGATTATAAAGTACTTAGCAAAGTACTTGCATGCCGATTGAAGACTGTTCTACATGATATCATTGGTGATGAACAATGTTGCAGTATTCCTGGAAGAACTCTGTTAACAAACTTAGCGATACTACGGGACCTACACCTAAAAGCCGAAATGCTCCCCACTGAGCCAATGAGTTTTCTCACCTTAGATCTTGATAAAGCTTTCGACCGCATCAGTCATGAATCCTTGTGCATGGTCTTGCAACACTTTGAATTTCCTGCAATCCTTATTGACTACATTCGTATGATAAATTGTAATGCTACGTCTCGAGTGCTCGTCAACGGTTTTCTTTCCCCTCTGATTCCAATACAACGATCAGTTAGGCAAGGATGTCCCCTTTCCATGCTACTTTTTGTCATTGGCCTTGAACCGTTCATTCGGACTACCCAGGTGAAGCTACAGGGTTACAAACTGTCCACACATGTTTTTGGCATGTGCGCCTATGCTGATGACGTATCAGTATTGATCCGCAATAATGAAGACATCTCCCACATCGATAGCGTCCTTCAGCTCTACCATATCGCCTCTGGAGCACAATCGAACCCCCAGAAAACTGCTTTGCTTCCGCTCAATACTAACTCAGTGATTACCCAACAGCCCTGGTTCCGGATAGTAAATGAGGTGAAAATTCTTGGCATTTCCTGGAAGCAATCGCTTCTGGACACAGTGCAAGCAAACTGAACTAAGGTCATTGCCAAAGTTAGGGGAGTGCTGATCCAATTTGGTCAAAGAAACCTCAATATAGTGCAACGGGTCATGGTCCTCAACGTGTTTGCGCTCTCTAAAATATGGTATGTCGCACAACTTTTCCCACTTCCCAAAATGTTTGAGAGCCAATTGTCAAAATATACAGGTTGGTTTATATGGCAAGGATTTTTGTTCCGAGTACAACGGGAACAGTTGTATCTCCCATCCCGGCAAGGCGGGCTAGGGCTAACAGCTCATGGCATGAAATGCCGTGCACTCCTCTGCAAGAACGATATCACCATCCTTTCTCAACATGACACTTCTACGAAAGCGCTATACAAAGATATTCGAAACACAGCCTGTGGTTGTGATAGAGCTTTGCCGAATATATTTAGGGACCATCAACAGCACCTTCTGGAAACTGTTCGCCAAATGACTTCAGGGACTGTTCCAACGACGAAAAGTATTTATATCATGTTGCGGCAAGTGGTACACTCCAAACCGCAAATCGAGGCCACCTCCCTATACGTCCATTGGCCCACTGTTTGGAAAAACTTTTGGGCTATGACCATTTCTTCTGCTGTACACTCCCAGCTTTTTATCTTCCTCAACGATCTCATCCCAACGGCTCTACGGCGATATACCATCCGTCTTGAAGCTTACCCATGGTGTACTATATGTGGTCAAACTGATACGGCGATACACCGCTTCACATCACGCACGCGAGTTGCCTCCACGTGGCTGTGGTGTAAGGGAAAAGTATGTCAACTATTAAATGTGCCCACGGATGACCTTGATGACAGGAAGTTGATTCGTTTGTCGGTGACCGCCTTCCCCCAAATTAAACAGACTGCCATTGTGTGGATAATGGGCCAATATGTACACATCGTGATGGACAATGATCAACATTTCTCGTTCCTGGATCTCAGGTATCACCTGCAGAAAGAGCGTTGGAAGCTTAGTGAAAGTGGACAATTGTACGATAAATATGGACACTATCTGGATTTTCTTGTGATGTAATAGTATGGTATTTATCATATCTGAAAATTCTGTAATTCTGTAGAGAGCTAATAAAAAAAGTGGCTGAATTGGTTACGCGCTGGACTCATGAATGGAAGGGCCGGGGCTCGATAGTCGGTAGGGGAAGTATTTTTAATTTTGTTTCGTTACGTTTTATTGTTTATGACGACCACTTTACCAGTATCTTACTACAAAAACAAGATGTTCAGCAAAGAACATATAGCCTACTTTCTCCTAAATGTATGGGTATCTTTATGACTCTTTGTCCTCATCCCTAACACAATCACCCCTACCACAATGTATTGTTTGTTTTCTTTTATATTGATAATAAGCCAGTAAGTGTCAAAATCAATATTATATACTTTATGATGATTGAATAACAAAACTACTAACTTATTGTTATGCATTCACGTCCGTTAATCTCTATATTAAGCCAGCCTGCAAAATTAAGAATCCTCCGCCCCAATCACAGTAGGTGGTGCTGCGACCTATCAGTGAATTAATCTTTATCTTGTACGCCTATGCACTGCCATCGTAATGTACTACGATGGCAGTGTTCTATGGGTGTTGAATGAGTAGGCAGTTTAAAGTAGCCAAGAGGGAGGCGATCCAGCTGGCAGTGTTTAAAGGTATTCGGAGCGCGATCGTGGCTAATAGTTGAACTACCAGTATTACAAAATTGCCTTACTTCAGGAGGCCAGCTCAGGCATTTACACAGCGTTATGTTTGGAACAATATTACCCACATAATCCACAAGAGGACAGCACCGTACAGAGGCATTAAGAAGGCTGTGGTTAATGACAACGTGTATCTAGTTCTTCTATTCTCCATTTCCTATTGTCTTCTGTTTATGTGCGATGCTGGGACTGTGATTTTATTAATATACGAGTGTATATTTTATCCTCTCCTTTGAGCTAAATGACATTTTATTCAGTATCTGTGGAAAAAGCTCGAGCATATCATTTGTAAAAGAATTCAAGAAAAAAAAAACTAACTGTAGCAGTACTCGATCCCCAGTCAACTGCGTGTCAGACTAACATGCTAGCCCAGAGCTAACCATATCCATGACGTCAGGTGTTCTTAACTTACATATTAGATACAAACTGTTGGCAAATAATGACTTTAAATAAATGATTTCTTCACTGCAGTACATCTTCATTAAAGATCATTTCATACAAAGTTTATATTATTGTATCAGTACGGTATATCACATACAACATACTAAAACTACTGAAATATAAGACAGGCACATGAGGACAGCTGCCATCTTGTCGTGTGATACAAACGACTCAGCTCTTTTAAGCCACTCATACTGTATAATATTATAATATTAAATTATAATAAATAACGGATCACGACCTTCAGGATAGCTTAAACCCCCCTAGGCTCGATAATCGGAATTGGTGGGTCTTAAGCTATTTATTAAAATGGTTGCATAATTCACACGGCCGCCATCCTGAAATGGCATGGCCGATGACCTTGAATTTTGGGTGAAAGACGCGTCCTATATAAAGGTATGTTGTCACCAAATTTGGTAGAGATCGGATGATTAGTTTAGCCGTAATTTGATTTTACGTTTTGAACATTTGAGTGGCCGCCATTCTGTTTTGGTAAAGATGGCGGCGATATAAAGTATGACACTGAGGTGTCCTTTACTAGTGCTACCTCTGTACCAAATTTCGTTCAATTCGGTTTCACCGTGTTCGAATTGATAGGGGGGGACAGACATTCAGAGTACACACACTCACACACACACAGACACACACACACACACACAGACTCACACACACACATACACACACACACAGACTCACACACACACATACACACACACAGACAGACACACTTTTTTCGCCCTGTGTTGATCTCATAAGTCTACTTTCATTTTTTGCAAAAATCGAAAGTAGGCTAATGATACGACAGAACACAGTAGCGAGTGCATGAATTTTCAGGTTTTATTACGAGAAAGTTTCATACGGTAGTGCTTGAATGTGGCACTACACGAAAAGATCTTAATATGTAGCCTACACGTCAAATATAATTTTCTTTTGCTGAAATATAATGACCAAAATATACCGACTGACGATCAAAATCTCCTTCCATATGTTATTAGGATGATATGCTCAATATACCTTGGGTAGTCTGTTAATATGATATCGTTGAAGTTGAGTGGGTTCTTCCAATTCGCAGACTCCAGTCAACGGAATGAACAATTTCCATTGAATCCTTACACAAACAAGCCTCAGTGGCTTCAGGCAGCGCCATATTGCCCAAGCGAGAACGAGCGATAATGTCGAGAATAATCGTTATCGAGCCCACATTATCGGTAATACCAGTTCCGGAACCATCATTTCCGTTTTTTATTCTCGTCCAACGAGACCGATCGGAACTCAAGAGCTTTTTGCCCGGCTCTAATTTACACTGCTGCCGCCCAGAAGTTAGCAACCTGTATTGCATTTGGTGTTGCACGTACTGTGACCGTATTTACCTACCATTACCTGTTGCATCCCACGAAGACAGCCGGATCGTAGAACCTGAAAATCCCCGACTAGAAACACCCCCCCCCCCCACAAGTCCTACCGATGTGTGAATGGGATAAAAGGGCACAATCATACCTAACAAGGTGGCATTAAGAAAGACCATGGCCAAAATGGCAAAATAGCTCAGAGAACAAGGGATTTCCAAAAGTGGAGCACTTCGGGAGCGTGGAATAATCCGAAACACCCAGCGATGGCCTTCTTAATACAACCTTTCATCACCTCTACAAAGCACCATGCAGTAAAGATTTAAAAGAAAAAGAAATTTATTCTAGTAAGAATGACATAATGACAAGAAAAACCCTAGCATCCTGGTGAAAATAAATCAAATTTACCCCTCAGATAGGGTAACAATCGAAAATACCAGTCCCAAAATCAACTGGAATTGTCTAGTGTCTAACTTGACACATTAATGACAACACGAACATATTTATTTTATACAATAAACTGATGAATTCATTTTGGTCCTCGCCTACCCTAATAAAATATAGACCTAATTTTCATGATCATCATAGTGGCATTATATTTTCCAATTATCATTAGTTAATTATTGACTAAATTATTTACATATATTACATTTCATTTAAATACATTTCATGTGTATTCTTCGATTAATACTTAACTTGGTTGTTGGAATCATTCTATTCGTAGTTTCATTTTCATAATCTGGTTAAATTTATCTGAGTCATATTGAAATCCAACGAGCGTTTAAGCTGATTAGAAGTTTAATCGTCCACTCATTGAAAAATATTTAATAACTATTAATTAATTAATTTTCTGGCATTAATTTAAAAACTTCATCAAGAATAATCTGTCCAATTATCATGATTATATTCCAGTTTTTTTAAAGCGTATGGCTTCTAGTGCCGGGAGTGTCCGAGGACATGTTCGGCTCGCCAGTTTTGTAGCTGCTTCGAGACGGACACCCAATGGGGGAGCTACAAGTACCGTTGGGGAGGATAGTGGGAATGGGAGGACGAGGAGTTGGAAGGTAGCGGCTGTGGCCTATAGTTAGGGACCAACCCCGGTATTTGCCTGGAAGGAAGATGGGAAAACCACAGAAGACCATCTTGAAGGTTGCCGGCGGGGGGATTCGAACCTCCTCGCCTCCCGGATGTGAGCGACTGCCAGCAGTCATGCCGTAACGACCACGGCTAACTCACCCGGTTATATTCCAGTATTATGCTCAGATTAACAGTAGGAGTGACGTAGAGTAATATGCTATTATCAAACAGCTGATTCCTAAATCCACACATGGATTAACTTCAATTAATTCTTCGACGAAGATTCTTACAATAATCTCAAATAATTGGCACTCCCTGGCTCAATTCCATAACATAAATTTCACTCAACAGTGCAATCATTAACAACAATATTTATTTATAGCATTATCCCCTGATATGCTCGACGATTTTGTACACCCTTCTATTGGTGACCTTTTACCATAAAATCAAGAAATGATCTGCATTACACCTAAGTGGCCACAAAATCAAGGAATGATATGCATTACACCTAAGTGACCACAAAATCAAGAAATGATCTTCTATCATAATTTAATACCGCACAAAATAGTGCACACTCATTGTGGTTATATCTGTAGCAATTATACTGTGTTAAATCGTTATTTAAACGGTAGAAAAATACCCTAATACGTTTAAAGCTTTGCCTTACAATGTTTCATTGCATCATGTCTTAATATAAATATATTTAGACTTTTCTAAGTCTGACCTAGGAAATGCGTATAAAAGAACGTTGATGTTTGCCAGAAATATCTCAAATCTATCGTGAAGTCGATTATTATGACTGCATAAACAATGCTTCAAAATATCAGAAGTTACGTGAAATACGTGGCCTCGATGAAAGTGGAAATTAATCAAATTCAATTGTTCGTGGTCTACACCCATTCATAAAAACTCGAAAGTGCTGAACAAAGCTTCCTACACCATGGATCTAGCTAACATAACTATGTTAGAGAACTAATTGATCCATTAGAACACACTGCTAACATATCTCGCCCTTAAGAGTAACGTGAAGTCCCATAAAAGAATAACTAATCAAAGTCTTCCACAAGACATAACTTCTGAAACAACCTATGTCCAAACAAAAAAACAAAGAAACAAGCAATCACACAAGAAAACAAAGAAACAAACCAAGAAACAAGCGATCAATAAAGATAACCAAGACACAAATAAGTGAGTTATAAAACTTGCAGACTACGACAGTCACACAGTGGGTTTATTTGGAATTGGTGTGTCAGCAATGAACCAATTTGAAAAGGTTGTTGTTGATTTATGTAGGGGGTATGTGACAACGTCGTTACTTATGTGCAAGTTGTTGGGCAATGATTACAATGAGACTACACGCGGTTGATGATAATGGATAGATAACAACTTTTCAGTCGGTCAACACAATATAATCCCATTTGCTGGGACATGCGAAAAATAACCTAAAAGTGTGATTAAAATATATATTTGTTTTGGACAACAGAAGAGGAAGAAAACTAAGGGGTATCATCTTTCGTTTGTCAAGCGACCATCATCATCATCATCATCATCATCATTATCATCATCATCATCATCATCATCATCATCATCATCATCATCACATCCAAAACTAAATAATATAATTATGGTGAATTGTAACCAAATTGTATGAACCATATAAGGCAGACTCAGCTAAATCCGCAATATTAAGGGGCTCATGGTAAACGGGAAAGGGTTTCAAAAAGTAATATAAGAATTACATTATTACTTATATGTGACATAAATAAATTCAGTTCTTAAAATGTCATCTGGCATGGGTTGTCTAAATCAATTAATAACACTTCCTAAGAACTTTGAATTAAATAACTGTTTAGGTTCTTGACGATACTAGTGATACTAGAGCTAAATCCGGGATACCATGTCTAAATCTGTGATATGATAAGTCTAATAATATGCTTCATTACTTGACTACTACTGCCGCATAATTGCATAAACGAAACACATAAGATTTTATAACTACCTCACAAACAAGATACGTACAAGACAGGTCTTCACGACTTTACTACCAGGTGGTAGCTTTTGCCGTTTCGAAATTCGCAGCCAAGGGAAATTAAATAGTTTACTCAACACAACCAGTGAGAATAACTTGTCTCTTGCGCTGTGATATTTCTGCAGATAACGTATATTTTACGAACTGCGGAATTAGCCGTACTGCGAATTGAGAATATCTCAATAGTTTTTGAAGTATTCTATGTTTTGCCTGTCACATCTGATTAATTCGGTCAAATTGCGCATTTATATATTTTGATATTAGATGTTCACCCATGTGAATTTCAAAAAACCTGTTAAATACAAAATTAACATGGCGGCCAAGCGAAGCGAAGTTGAAACATTTAAATACACTTTTCTCGTGATTTAACTATCCGAGCGCAGTTAAACTTGGTACAGAAAATGTAATGCATAGACATCCAATTTAGTTCAATTGTTTACGTAACCTCAAGATGGCGGCTGTGCAAAATTTTAAAATAAAGCTTTTATTTCTTGTGCCCTAATCTTACGATCAAAGTGAACGTTTGAATAATGTACCTACGCAATAGTCCTCCTCTAATAGTACATAAATCTATGGTCTACATATATAAAAATTCAACATGGTGACCATCCGAATTATTTAAACTGTTCCCAATATCCACTAATCGACTAATCTATGACAGCAATCGACTGATATTTTGTAAGTTGATGAAGCTATGAACATGAGTTCTCCTATGGGACTTTCAATAACCTGATGAGCACAAATCGAACATGGTGGCGACGCGAAATTTAAATATTTAAATGGACGTTTCTTGTGATTTAACCATCCGAGCGCTGTGACACTTGCCACGGTATATGCTTATACAAATTTTAATCCACTGGCATATAATTTATTTCAATTGTTTTCATAACCACAGATGTCGGCTGTTCGAAATGTTAACATTGAATTTTTATTTATTGTGTCTTAAGCATGCGACTGAAGTTTGAATAACACCTACGCAATAACCTTCATGTGATAGTACATAACTCTATGGCCTACATATATAAAAATCCAACATGGCGCCCATCTGAAATATTCAGATGATTCTCAATATCTACGAATCTATTACAGCAATCAAACTGAAATTTTGTGTGTTGTTAAAGCCAATTAATATAAGTAGGATATATGAAAAGAGACTATTATTTCTTCACGGAACTACTTGTATTTTTAACGCCAAACTAACAACGCTGGGGAAGATACCATTGTTATATTGAAACATCTACGTTTAAAATATTAATAAACATCATTTCACAGTATTGACAGGGCGCATAACATAATACGAGCGCAGATTGGAAAATAACGCACAATCACTTCTTCCTCACCTCAACTGGAATGTTGAAAATCCACGACGATATGGTTTGAAGTTTGCGCTACAGAAGTATTTGGTTTCATGTGCATCTCAAGCGAGGGAAGCCTGAACTACCAAACAAACATGGCGCGCATGTTACTGTCGTCAACTTGTAATAATTTTATTAATGCAGCCAATGGCCATGTACTTTTCTTTTCAGGACGGGTAAGGGAAGGAATATTGGAAGGAAATCTGCCGAGAACCGTATCAGCATTTGCCTGGTGGTGAAAATGGGAAACCACGAAAATCATTTTCAGGACGACCAAGGTGGGATTTGAACCCACGCTCTCCCGATGCCAGTCAGGCACGAAGTAGCGCGTTACCGCTCTCGTGAAATCCAAAGAGATATGCGTGGCGTGTATGGGGACGACTGTAATGCTAACGGCGTCAAACTTCTTCATGACAATGCCCGCCCCCATGTTGCTGCTCCTGTTCGTGAGAAAATTGCCCAATTGGTGTG
Organism: Meconema thalassinum; assembly: GCA_946902985.2. NCBI lineage: Eukaryota > Metazoa > Arthropoda > Insecta > Orthoptera > Tettigoniidae > Meconema > Meconema thalassinum. The sequence goes on from OX336390.1 coordinate 616,003,093, forward strand.
GGAGGTGCTCCAGCATCCACCGGACCTGGCACCATCGGACTTTCAACTGTTTGGACTCATGACGAAATTCCAGCCATCACTTTACGTCAGATGCGGAAGTGAAATCCGCAGTTCACAGTTGGCTATACGTTTGGATTTGATGATGCTCGCTTGACGAGCGAAACATGCCATCCCTTAGTTTTGTCGCTCTACTGTAGTCCAAATTAAATAAAGTAAAAATATATATTTTAATCGTATATCATTTTGTTCAGGTTTTCGCATGTCCCAGCAATTAGGATTGCATTGTGTTGGCCGACGGAATTTAATAATATCAATTATCAATAAGGTGACACAAATGGCTTCCAAGCTATGATTCACACAGACCCACCTCCTGGCGCAGTGGATAGCATTCTTTGCTGTCATCCCTGAGGTCCAGGTTGATTCCCGGCCCTACCAAAAAGTTTAATTCTGGAATGAGGACTGGAACGGGGTGTAATCAGCCTCGTGAGGCATAACTGAGAAGAAGTGAGTTCGATTCCCACTTCGGCCACCCTAGAAGCCGTCTTCCACGTTTTCCCATTTCTACTCTACGTGACTGCCGGAATGGTTTCCAGCTTGAAGCCACAGCCACTTCCATCCCAATCCTAGCCTCAATTACACACAAATCCACACACACCCAAGTACATGGGAATAAGTGACGACGTTGCCGCAAACCCCCTAAATAAATCAACAGCAACAACAACAACCTTTTCAAAAATGGTTCATTGCTGATACACAAATTCCAAGTAAACCTACTCTGTGACTGTCGTAGTCTGCAAGTTCCATAACTCACTTATTTGTTTCTTGAGTTTCTTTATTGACTGCTTTCTTGCTTTGTTTCTTTGTTTTTTTTGTTTGCTTGTTTATTGGTTTGTTTCTTTGTTTTCTCGTTTGATTGCCTGTTACTTTGTTTCTTGTTTGATCGATTGTTACTTAGTTTTTTGTTTGATAGCTTGTTTCTTGGTTTGTTTCCTTGTTTGATTGCTTGTTTCTCTGTTTTCTTGTTTTATTGCTTGTTTCTTTGCTTTTTGCTTGTTTTTTAATTGATTGTTTATGTTTGTATGCTCCTTTCTATGTTTTCTTGCTCGTATTTTTTATTATTTTGTATTCTTGTGTATTTGCTTATTATGTCTGGCTATTTTATTAGTTTGTTGATTTCTTTGTTTATTTGTTGCGTTGTTTGTAAGCAGTTGTTCTTGCTTAAGACCAGGCAGACGAACCGATGAACTCCTCAATCTTCCTGAATGGCCACCGGTAGAAGATGATTGACTACACTTCTAAGACTATTTGTTAATTAATTTTGTGGGCTTGGGACATCTTGTTCATCAGCCCCGTGTGTGTTGATTTTCTCTGCTAACCTGCACTTATGTGATGACTGTAGTAATGTGTGTAACTGTATTAGGGACGGGGATGGAGTAAGTGCCTTAGGTCATGAAATAAGATACTTACCGGCATTTTCCTGGAGGGAGTGTGCAAAACCCCGTGGTATAACACACACAGGATAGCCGCTGCCAGCACCTGGATTTGAACCTACGATCTCCGGATTTGCTGCAGCTGCCCCCACGTTGTTCCAAAGACTGCTATGACTCCTAGTTAGTGCATGTATCAAGGATTACCGCCATGTACAGTATGTGGCGTGTTACCGTGTAATGAGAGTTGAGGTGAGTTAAGAGCTCCTTTGTGCGAACAAAGAGCATTAGCTGAGTGAATACAACATTAATATTCTGTAGGCTATCGTATTTTATATTTTACATACAATGTATGAACATCCCTGTTGAGAAGCGCGGTGTAGGGGGTGTGGTGTGATGTTTAATTAAAATTGTCAGAAACACCAACAGGTGGCTATGACAACGAGGAGGAGAACTTGGGCTGCTCACATTTAATATTATTTTTGAAATAGAAGCTACAAAAAGTTGACCAATTACTCGTGTTTTACGTAGAAATGACACAAGTGTTAGAATATAACATGAAGATAATTGATGAAAATTGGCACAAATGTTTTGTAGGTCTGACCACAAATAGAATATCTGTAGTGTTTTTTAAAATCTTGAAATTCACTTGAGCCATAGCTAAAGAGAGTGATATTACACTAGTTTAAACACGCGGAGAAGAACTGAACTGAACTCCCTATCCATATCCAACCTACATTTCTCAGAAATCTGTCTATGATGGCTGTTAAAACGTCATGGCCTTCTGTACAAATTAAACTAGATCATCTCGTGGAGTAGTGGCTAGTATTGATGGCTTCCCTCCTGATGTCCGGATCCGATTCCCGGCTTCTCGTCTTAGGGCTAGAGTGGAGTACACTCAGCCTCGTGAGGCAAAACTGATAGATTCCCACCTCAGTCATCCTGGAAGTCTAGGATTTGGAAGGAGATGCCGTGTCCACAAGTTAGGAACCATCCCAATATTTTCCTGGAGTAGAAGTGAGAAACCACTGAAAACCCGAGGTGGGAATCAGACCCATCGGTTCTCTGTTCTGTCTAACAAGGCTGAATGTAGCCCGTTCCAATCATCAGACCAGAATTAAGTTTCGTTTCAAAGGTGTGACTCGAACTCAGCACCTTTGGATGCGGAGTCACAATACATACCTGTAGACCACAGATGGCAGGTATTGTGATATGCTCTGCTTCTGGCTGATTTATGGACTGTTCAAAGAGTTGGTTGAAATGCTGAAGTCATGATGTATTTTATCATTGATACTGAAAATTTAAATGTTGGTTAAAACAGTTAGGCTATACATGGAACTCGGTGAGTACGGCTTTCTGGGCACATTAAGTCTGACAGGCGTATATAAACTCTTGTTACTTCGTCTCCTATTGGGTTGGTATAAGTGATTTCGGGAACGAATAATTTCATTGAGTCTAACAGCGAGTCATCAAGATCTTTGAGTATACGTTGAAGAGATTTTCTTGTAAATCTATCGAAACTTAGCTGGAAAATCTGTATTCCTTGGTGAGGCACTCTGAGTAAGTTTATTGAATTTCTTGATGCTGAAGAAAGTTTGTGAAGTCATACACATTTATTTGAATTTCGCCAATTCATCTTTTCCCAAAGAACGATTTCCGAATTCCTCTGATACCTTGTCAATTTACTGTAGTTAACTGTTACTGTATTCAGTGGGACATTGAGTATGTTTTGGGACAAGTGAGGTTTGTGAGGAGCCTCCCAGCAAGTTGTTACGTTTAATGACTTCCATTTTGTCCATGATATTCTGTACTCTCAATGGATATGAAGCTTATAGCGGGGGATATTACAGGTACTTAGCGGTAGCATGGTTTCTTTTATGGTACTAACATGCTCCAGTTAATACCTTCAATGTTGTTTCTATGGTTTGGGACAGGAGTACTCAACTTGTACAGTGAGACAGACTTAGCAAGTTCATGGACGGTATGTATTATTATTATTATTATTATTCATGTATCGTTTCGGCCAACCGCGCCAATCAATTTCCTTATGTTATTTTTAAATTAAATGGTGAAGACAATACCAATCAATTTAACACTGAAAGACGAATTAAAATTACTTCACCACTTAATTTAAGAATGCCATTTACAAAAGACAAACTACTCTTATAGAGTTCACTACCTACAAGACTCCACTAAATTTAACATCGTGAATCAAAAACTCTAGAGATGAATTAAATATCAATCAACTACTTCAAACCAAATATCAGACTTCGATAGTAACAATTCCAACAGACTTTAAGATTACTTGGAAATCCAGATACAAAATGTATATTGAACAATATCGTATGTCTATTTTTAGCCTACTTTTCTCATTTTGCAAAAATGAGGAAAAAGTAGACTTATGAGATCAATCCGGGAAAATATGTGTCTGTCTGTCCTTCTGTCTGTCTGTCTGTCTGGCTGGCTGTGTGTGTGTGTGTGTGTGTGTGTACCCCTATCAACTCCTAAACGGCTGCAGCTATCGAAACCAAAGTTGCTAAGAGTAAAGATCTACACCTGAATATCTCACGGCCATATTTGAAATTGACGTCAGTGCTACCAACTGCTGAAAAATCATAATTGAAATTTTAGCTCTATGTTGGATATTTCAGAAGTTATGGACGGGAACTCTTCCAAAATTGGCACACAGATAGACGATAACATTCCAGATTAATTTTCAGAAGTTCATACATGCCAGTGTTGCCAACATGATTCTAAGTCTGCCGATAGGTCCATAATATAAATGCATGTAACTTTTATACTATCAATTGAATTTCAACCAAATTCCGTATGTACTATGTGTACTACAACAGATATGACTGTACGTATTCTAATGAGCCGCCAGAGCTACCAACTGTTGATAAATGCTCTCTCTATGTTTCAACATTAATATCAATATATCAAAAAGTATGCAAGCCGACGGCTCTAAACTTTGCACACGTATAGTACCTGAAATTCTACCTTAGTTTGGCGTAACTTATATACATCAGTGCTGCCAACACGATTGTATGCCTGTTGATAAGTCCAGTCTTTAAATGCATATAACTTCTATACTAACAAATGGATTTCAACCAAATTTCGTATGTGCCTTGTGTACCATAACAGTTATGACTGTACTTATTCGTAAGAACCAGCAGGGCTGCCAACTGTTAATAAATGCTCTCTCTAATTGTTCAATCCTAATATCAATATATAAGAAAGTATGCAAGCCATCAGCTCTAAACTTTGCACACGTATAGTACCTGACATTCTGCTGTAGATTAATTTGGAGTAACTAATATACCTCAGTGCTGCCAACATGATTCTAAGCTTTCTGATAGTTTCAAATTTTAATTTCATGTATCTTCTATACTAACAAATAGATTTTATCCAAAATTGGCACTATGTTAGTCGTAATATTTCCATTTAATTCTGAGCATCACATACATGACATTGTTCCCAAAATAATGTTACGCGCACTGATAAATCCAATATCGAACAGCATGTAACGTCCATACTATCCATTACACTTCAACTAAATGTTGTATGTGCATTCTATACCTCAAGAGATGGAACTAAGAATATATTCTGAGTCGCCAGGGCTGCCAACTGTAGTAAGTTACTCTATTAGGCTTCACTATTTCAGATGTATTTCAAACTGTAGTACTTACAAATTTTAGTATTACCAACTTGATTTCGTCATTATTCTAGATAGGTCTATATAGATTGGCATGAAACTAAAAATTTAAGAAAAGTAGGCTCTTTAGTTCGTCACGGAACTACTTGTTGCTTTTTGGATTTGAATACATGAAAATATTTCCTAATTTAGATTGTAAGGATGTCCATTTCAAAATTTATGTTAAATTATATTGTAATTCTGCTCACCAAACCCCTAATGTAGTGTTAAGCTAATTAACCAAGCTGAAGAAGGTCCCACTGAAGGGCCGAAATAATGTTTCAATAAAGAAAAAAAAACATATTAAGTATTAACAAGTGTTCAGGCGGAATGTAATTAGTTACCATATGTTGTGCAAGGCTGCATTTTTGAGGATATATTCCAATAAGATTACACTTGAAGAAAATTATATTGCTGTATCTATCTATAATAAGAATTTAAGTACTTAGGTAAATAGATCACTGCAAATGTAAATGAGAATAACTCGGTTGCAGCAAGAATTCAGAAATTGGGAATTGTTTTTCAATCCACAAAAAATGTTTATAACGAAATAAGTTTTTCCGGGAAGAGTAAATTTCCTCATTACTTAACAGTGATTAAACCAGAAGCTCAATATGCTTCAGAAACACTCAACATCATGAGAATTTAAAGGCACAAATAGAGATTTAAGAAAGAAAAATCATGAGAAGAATATTAGTAAATATATAAAAATGTTTCTAAACTTACTGACACAATGAGACTGAGTGGAACTCAATTTTTAAGTCACTTAGAAACAATGAAGCACACCAGACTAACTTTCCGAGTACACACATTTCTACAAATCAAATGCACTAGATCAAAATGGTATATATAAGTGAAGAAAGACCTCAACGGTTTAGGATCACCAAATCTTCAGGATAGAGACGTAATAAGGAAAATTGTCCACACAAGGGGATTTGAGGAAGATGGAAAGAGACCAACACGTCGTATCTGGATGGAGGAACAGAGATTACAACAATTAGTGAAACGGAAGAACTAATGGGCAAGGAGGAAAGCTCGCAAAATGTTGATTCCTCGTGGTCCTAAGTGACCCATTCGCGAAGAAGAAGAAGAAGAAGAAGAAAAATGCCTTGATGTTTAGTAATCGTACCTTGTTTTCTACCCATATTAATACAGTAAATTAATTTAGCTTATTCCTCCTCGGGGTGTAGCAGCTAGCATCCTTGGCTGTCACCCCCGTAGGTCCAGGTTCGATTCCCGCCTTTGCCAAGAAATTTAATTCTGATTTGAGGGTTGAAATAGGGCTCAATCAGTCCGTGAGGCAAAACTGGGAAGAGGTGGGTTTGATCCCCACCTCAACCATCTCGAATGTGGTTTTCCGTGGTTTCCCACTTCTACTCCAGGTGAATGACGGGATGGTCCCTAACTTAAGGACGCTTCCTTCCCAATTCTCACCTGAATTACAAATACAAACACTAATACAGACACCCCAACAATGCAGGCTATCAGACAAATTATACACACACCCAAATACATGGGGATAAACGACTACGATGTCCAACCCCTCAAAAAGGAAGAAAAAAAGCAACACTAGCGTCGTACAAGTCTTTGAAATTGTTACCAGGAGGGTGATATGCATTTTCTAGTACCTGAAACCAGAATTAAATCTTATTACGAGTCCAGTCACTTAAGCAAAAAAAAAAAAAAAAAAAAAAAAAAAAAAAAAAAAAAAGGGGGGTCAACCTCGGAATGAGAGATAACAAGCGTTTTAAAAGTTGACTCAAAAGTCTCATAAAATCTCGTGTCTGCGTCGTAAGTTATTCAAGGTCAAAAGTCACAAAAATCAGTTTTTCGCGATTATCTCGGTTTCTATAGCTTCAATGATGTTAACATTTATTATAAAAATTGTCACATTTGCGAAAAATTTTGTTTGAAAAAAAATCATTCGCCCAACCGTTTTTGAGATAGAGGGCAGAGAGCTCGCAGCGCTCAGCCATACTCACTGAAATGCAAGGTCAACCGTGAATCTCAGTGAATAATACCTTGTATAAAGTTATTAAATCATTGAAATATCATTTAGTCAATATATTATATTTAATAACATTTTGCTCATCTCTAATATATTCATTTATTAATACTTACCTACTTTGTGTAATTAAAAACCCATTAGATGAAATATTTATTGTATATCCTAATTTTATATTAATTTATTTAAAGTAGATTTTAAGTAGAAATAAAAAGAGTAAATATATTGTCATTTTACCTTTATTCAGTAGCTGCATATTTCTTACAATTTGAATTGAAATGAAGTGAAAATATATAAATCCTTAATTATTTGAAGAACAAAAGTATTAATTTTCTTCTTATTCGTTTTCTTCTTATTATTATTCTCCATCGGCGTCATCTTTCGGGCATGTGAAAATGTCACTTTCATTGTCATCATCTTCGATGTTCTGAATAGTTGTTTCCAGGCCTTCCAGAATTTCCGGGTCAAATGCACTCTCTTCCTCAGAGTCGCTTTGTGATGAAACAACATTGAGTCGAGCTTGTCCATTACACTGGCCACAAGCTTAAGTGCATTGCAACCCCGATTTTCTGTACCCACACAGTACACCACATCCATTCTTACAATTACAAAATAGTGTATTAAGTAATTCCTCAGGATCTGGTGGTAATATTGTTGTCTTTGGGAGTTCATTTTGCAGCACCGAACCCCATTCCTGGGGTTATAAATCATGCCCTAACCATTTTGAAGCTGGTAATAAACACGATTTATATGCTGATGGGCTGCTGCATTTGTCGGTGGAAGAATGGACAGCTGGACATGTTTAAGACGCTTTGTAGACTTTATGAACTGAGTATATCGATATTGCCCTCAGGTTTAGGAGAATTATATATCGCTAGTGAGATGCGTAATCCATTTTCGTATAATTGCTGTAAAGGGCAGTTTATTTGTAGAAAAACTTTAGCCAGTCGGTCGAAATGGGCAAGTTTTTGTAGAGATTTGATGAAAGATTTTTTCCTTTTTTTAAACAGCGCAGAAGTTGTGTCATAACCACTGAATGCATAAAAATAATATATGTTTTTTAGAAATGGGATATTTGTCAAAACATTTTGACGAATAGATTTGTGCTTTGACATTGCCTTTTCCAACCTTTTTAAAGATAATTCCTTCTTGAAGTAGTTGAGTGCGTCCAATTAAAATAACGAGCAAATCTATGTCTTCTCCAATGATGACGGGTGTCCTCTCAAGTTTGGATTGTTCGATAGCTGTTTCTATGATAAGTACATCAGCATCATTTCTTGCTTTATTTACGCTCTATAACTTTTCAATGAGCATATCAATAAGTTTCTTTTTATTACATCGATTTGACAAAAACGTATCTGGACTAATTGGCACAATCATTGTTTCGTCGAAACAAACTTCATAAGATTTCGAAAGAGCAGCAGTTCTTATTAGTTGTTCCATTGCTTTTAAGTTTTTAGTGTAGTCTGAGTATCCGTCAAATACAACAATTTTTGAACCATAATGTCTTTGTAAATACTTAACGTATTTATCTAAAACAACGGAAAACGTATCGCCTTTACTCTACACGACACGATGCAGAAGAAATCCATCATCGATGACATACGTCACATTATTTTCACCAAGTTCGATATCAACAGGTGTCAAATTATCATTATAATGTGGCTTTCGTGATTTTCCTCATGCTATTATTATCAAATAATTACCAAATAATTGTCACGAACTTACCTATATCACGGAAATACATCCCTTTGCCCTACAATAAGTATTTAATCTAGTGAGTTTTTAATTACACAAAGTAGGTAAGTATTATTAAATGAATATATTAGATATGTGCAAAATGTTATTAAATATAATGTACTGACTAATAAATTATACAAATTATTTCAATGATTTAATAACTTTATACACTGTATTATTCACTGAGATTCACGGTTGACCTTGCATTGCAGTGAGTATGGCTGAGCGCTGCGGGCTCTCTGCCCTGTATCTCAAAAACGGTTGGGCATATGAAACAAATGTTTAACAAAATGTGCCGCAATTGTTCTATTCTACAATTTTTATAATAATTGTTAACATCATTGGAGCTATAGAAACCGAGATAATCGCGAAAAACTGATTTGTGTGACCTTGGACCTTGAATAACTTACGGCGCAGACACGATATTTTATGAGACTTTTGAGACAACTTATAGAACACCAAAATAAAGGTGTATAAGAGGCGAAACCCTAATATGACTGGACTAGGCGCCAGGAATCGAACCCGATGATAGTCAATAATGCTAACTTATAAATTACTTGTATAACATTGTTCCAATGACGTGATTTAGCTTCCCCTTGCACTTAGAGGAGTGCTGTTCAGCAGAGCGGAATACATGATATCTGGCTCCCCTAAACAGGGTCCGGAAATGGTTATTACCATTATCGATGTCTACAGCCCAATGGGCACTTCCTCGACCTAGTCGACTGGAACGAGGCAAGAAGGGAAGGTGTTCTATCTACAGGCCAGCACAACAATTTATTTGACAAGAATGATGAGTTTTATGGAGCAGAGTCGGCTGAAGTGAGTCACTTAGTGCAGGCTCGGTGCGCTGTCCGTTTGAACTGCACTGTGCCTCGATCACACCATGTTTCATGCCCAGTTTCAATTGCAATATCCCAAAAGACAGGGTTTCATTTGTTGTTGTTGCTAAAATGTCTTTGTCGCGTTGGAAGCCATTCTTCAGTGTTGCCTTACTTTAAATCCTTTTCAGTCGGTCAACACGATTATACCTAAATTTTAATGGGTAATAATAATAATAATAATAATAATAATAATAATATCGTATGGCCTCTAGTGCCGGGTTCAAGCTTTATAATTTGACACCCAAAAGGTAGCTTGCATGTCGAATTTCGTTGTTCCTTGAATCACTATGAAAGTCAAGGAGGTTAGATATCTAAGCTCCTTGAACACTATAGCGCTTTCTAGTAGAGAAATGAGGAACTTTGTGTTGGCGGACATTCCCGAGATTAATTTTGCCATTATGAACACAGCCTATTGAATTCAAGTGCGTTCTTTGACCTGCCAACATCGTATGACATGCGAGTCGTAATTTTTGCCGCCTTTCAAAAATCACCTACCACGGCCAGGAGCGAACCTGCAAGCTTGGGGTTAGGTTTTAATGGGTGTTGTGTTGTGCGATTTGAACCTATGGCAATGACGTGTAACTGCAGTTGGTTGAGAATGAACTCCACATAGCCCAAATGTTCAGCTAAGTCAGAACACTAATCTGACCATTTACTAACAGTGTATCACACTAAACAAGTAAACTTTAAGGTCAATGGCCAATAACATTATCACAATAAAGAATTCACATACTAACAAACCTGATATGTTATGTAAGTTTACAATACACATATGTAACTTAATCAGTGTTCTACTGTCTTACGGCGTAGACATGCTCGATAAATCGTGCACCACGGCCGCGAGGACAGCTGCAGCAGGTTCGAATCCCGGGGCTGACAGCAGCTATCCTGAATAGGGCTTTCCCCGGATTTATCCACCCTCACTCCAGAAAAATGCTGGGATAGTACCTTACTTCAAGTCCCAGGCCACCAACTCAGCCCTGCCCCTAATAAAGCTACACACATTATTACAGTCATCACATAGAAACAGGTTATCAGACAAATTCAACTCACACCCAATGACACGGAGCCACTGATCTCTATACATGGATGGCTGGTAGCTAAGGCAGCAGTAAACCGAATAGACGATGACAGGTATAGCAAGATGGCAGCGAGCGCATGGTGCAATATTGCGAATCCGGCTCTGTGATTGGTTACTGATAGTTTGGTGTTATACATGTATTTATACTGGCAGTAAATATTTTGTATTTCTTGTAGTTGTAAAATGGGCTGAATTTGGTTATTTAAAGCGTAAAATCTTAGTTTTAAGTACCGGTTTGGTGACCCATCATCCCAGGCAAGCCGGTAATACCTTTGTGAAGTTATGTATACATATGCGGTGGTGCTTAAGCAGACGTGATCGGCCTAGGCTATTGCGTTTTTAATTTGATCCCATTTCAGGGTTTTTCGGTTCCGGATGCGAATAGTTCGCTTAATAGTTGTAAAACGGTGGGGAGAGTATATTTTGAGTAGGTTCTTAGTTGTGTTAAGTTTTATGTGAAGCTGAGGAGTGAAATTGGTTTGGCTTAAAGTGCATTTTTGGCTTTGATCTACTTCCCGTTATTATTAGCCTAAGTTTATTGTGCTGCTAGCGTGATTAAAACAATAGTATTTGATGTAGAGTGCTGGGATTACTTGGGGGAAGTGTTGGTTATTTCATGGAAACAGGAATTCATTACCAAGCACCGATTACGATTACAAGAATGTTTCCAGAAATTATGCATTCTTCAAATTTCGTTACTCTCTTACTGATCGCAAATTGCGTGTACTCAGCACCTAAGTTGATATTTGTCAGCCGTTATTATACATTCATTTTTATTGCTATTCCGGAGATTTACTGACCTCGGAATGACGTGTTAGTGATCCCAATGCCCTTATGCTATGAGTGAACATATCTCTATATTTTTATTTGTTCCAAGGCACCATTAATTACGATTTAAAATTGACTAGATTATCATTGCTTCCCCATAAAGGGAGCTCGAGAATGGGTATGCCAACATGGCGGACCGCGCGCTCAACCTGGCGTACTTTCTCGTGCAGCGGAGAGCGGCCATCAGCGATCCATGTATAGAGATCAGTGCACGGAGCTGATGCCAAAGATGTCGCAAGCCCCTACATGAATAAACAACAACAACAACAACAACATCAACAATTATTTTCTACTATTCCAGTGCTGCTAACTGTATAAAACAGATAATAATAACCTAACGGTAACTTTCAAATAATTCGTAAAAACTTATCTAGTCTTTACATTCTACGGAAACTCCATGTACGTTTTGAGGCAGTTTAATGTAATAAGAGGTTATACTCTAGTATCTCTTCTAGAGTGACAAGATACAGTTCAGAGTGTGCAAACGTAATAATGTTTGGTATAATATGGACATACAGCAGGAGGGAAGCTTGCAGCCTTACGTGAACTTTAATCTCCCATTCAAAAGCCAAGAGCCCTCCATTCACGTGGAATCAAAACCACTAGACGAGATATTTGAGCTCGATAATCTCACCCGGTTCGCCTTGGTGAGAGGTAAGAAGCTTTACTGCTCTGCTACAAATCTCTGAAATATTATAGGGGCTTCATGTAGCTACATGTACCGAGTTCTCTGGTATGTTGTACAGTTGACGGAATAAGAATCATGAACTCTTGTAGAAACCACTGTTAAGTTTGATGGAATAGAAGCTTTCTTTGGCAGGTAATGTTCCAAAATTTTAAAGGCGACAGTATACTGTATATGCACGGGTGCACCCAGAGAAGAAAGAAAAATATCCATACCAAAGCATTGTGTTTATTAATATCGGCTATGGTAATTGCATTGATATCTCTGCCCAACCGCAATTACAGCACCGTAGATCTCTGGCATCTTACAGTAAATTTATCACAATGCTGTACCAACGATGGCCAACTGGATGAATTTTCAACATCGCCAACCTCTTGAGTGTTACACTAATCGTAGTGCTGTACCAACAATGGCCAACTGGATACATTTCCAACATCGCAAACCTCTTGAGTGTTACACTTATCGTAGTGCTGTACCAACTATGGCCAACTGGATACATTTCCAACATCGCACACCTCTTGAGTGTTACACTTATCGTAGTGCTGTAACATCGCAAACCTCTTGAGTGTTACACTTATCGTAGTGCTGTACCAACCATGGCCAACTGGATACATTTCCAACATCGCACACCTCTTGAGTGTTACACTTATCGTAGTTCTGTAACATCGCAAACCGCTTGAGTGTTACACTTATCGTAGTGCTGTACCAACGATGGCCAACTGGATACTTCCAACATCGCACACCTCTTGAGTGGTACACTTATCGTAGTGCTGTACCAACGATGGCCAACTGGATACATTTTCAACATCGCAAACCACTTGAGTGTTAAACTTATCGTAGTGCTGTTCCAACGATGGCCAACTGGATACATTTCCAACATCGCAAACCTCTTGAGTCTACACTTACCGTAGTGCTGTACCAACAATGGCCAACTGGATACATTTCCAACATCGCAAACCTCTTGAGTGTTACACTTATCGTAGTGCTGTACCAACTATGGCCAACTGGATACATTTCCAACATCGCACACCTCTTGAGTGTTACACTTATCGTAGTGCTGTAACATCGCAAACCTCTTGAGTGTTACACTTATCGTAGTGCTGTACCAACTATGGCCAACTGGATACATTTCCAACATCGCACACCTCTTGAGTGTTACACTTATCGTAGTGCTGTAACATCGCAAACCTCTAGAGTGTTACACTTATCGTAGTGCTGTACCAACGATGGCCAACTGGATACTTCCAACATCGCACACCTCTTGAGTGGTACACTTATCGTAGTGCTGTACCAACGATGGCCAACTGGATACATTTTCAACATCGCAAACCACTTGAGTGTTACACGTATCGTAGTGCTGTTCCAACGATGGCCAACTGGATACATTTCCAACATCGCAAACCTCTTGAGTCTACACTTACCGTAGTGCTGTACCAACAATGGCCAACTGGATACATTTACAACATCGCAAACCTCTTGAGTGTTACACTTATCGTAGTGCTGTACCAACGATGGCCAACTGGATACATTTCCAACATCGCAAACCTCTTGAGTGTTACACTTATCGTAGTTCTGTACCAACGATGGCCAACTGGATACATTTCCAACATCGCAAACCTCTTGAGTGTTACACTTATCGTAGTGCTGTACCAACAATGGCCATATGTATACATTTTCAACATCGCAAACCTCTTGAGTGTTACACTTATCATAGTGCTGTACCAACGATGGCCAACTGGATACATTTCCAACATCGCACACCTCTTGAGTGTTACACTTATCGTAGTGCTGTACCAACGATGGCCAACTGGATACTTCCAACATCGCACACCTCTTGAGTGGTACACTTATCGTAGTGCTGTACCAAGGATGGCCAACTGGATACATTTTCAACATCGCAAACCTCTTGAGTGTTACACTTATCGCAGTGCTTTGCCAACGATGGCCAACTGGATACATTTCCAACATCGAACACCTCTTGAGTGGTACACTTATCGCAGTGCTTTACCAACGATGGCCAACTGGATACATTTCCAACATCGCACACCTCTTGAGTGTTACACTTATCGTAGTGCTGTACCAACGATGGCCAACTGGATACATTTCCAACATCGCAAACCTCTTGAGTGGTACACTTATCGTAGTGCTGTACCAACGATGGCCAACTGGATACATTTCCAACATCGCAATCCTCTTGAGTAGTACACTTATCACAGTGCTTTACCAACGATGGCCAACTGGATACATTTCCAACATCGCACACCTCTTGAGTGGTACATTATCGTAGTGCTGTACCAACGGCGGCCAATTGGTTGCGAGTTTAAATGAACATTTGACGTTAATTTGTGTATTTTTCTTTCTCTTCACGTATTTCATAGGCTAAGCAAAGAGTGAAAAGTGCTGAGAGAAAAAAAAGTTAACAAGATATAGATGAATGGTTAGAAAACGCACTAGAGTGAGAGAAATCTTTTAAATTAAACGTTAAGTTATAGTGTAAAACTGTGGAGTAAAACTATCATGAGTGTCATACTAAGACTACCAAAGGGACGTAATGAACCAGCTTACATGAAGCTCCCCCCTTGAGGGAGTTCTTTGCCCTTCACGGGACACTTATGGCTCATTTATTAGCCTATTTTCATTTTATGAAAAAATAGGCTTATGAGATCACCTTTTGTCCGTGTGTCTGTGTGTGCGCGTGTGTGTGATTCGTGTGAATGTCCCTCCTAATAACTTCTAAACGTCTGGAGCGATTTCAATGAAACTCGGTAAGATTATTGCACCATTCTGGCCGACCCCGACCGTGCCCTTCATATTTATTGTGTCTCACCAATCCAACATGGCGGCTGTGCGAATTATTTCACCAGCACAGTATCTCCGAAACTATTACAGATACCACCCTGAAATTTTGTACGGTGATAAAGGGCACTACTTGCAGTTCACCTATGAGACTTTATCACCGAAATGTTGGTTTTGTAGTTATCAGGTTTTTGAAAGTTGAAACATTTTAATAGACCTTTTTCGTGATTTAACCATCTGAGCGCAGTGATATGTGGTACAGTAAATGATTATACATATTGTAATGCACTGGCATCTAATTTAGTTCAATTGTTTACATAACCTCAAGATGGAGGCTATGGGAAATTTTAAAATTAAGTTTTTATTTCTTGTGTCGTAATCATGCCATCGAAGTGAAAGTTTGAATAATGAAGCTACGCAATAATTTTCCCTTAATGGTACATAACTCTATGGCCTATACATATGACAATCCAAAATGGCGAGCAACCGAAATATTTTGACGGTTCTCAATATCTACGAATCTTTTACAGCAATCAAACTGAAATTCTTTATGTTCATAGAGGCTATGACCATAAGTTCACCTATAGGACTTTCAGTAACCTGGTGAGCACAAATCCAACATGGCGGCGACGTGACTTACACATATTTAAATGGACGTTTCTCGCGATTGAAGCATCCGAGTGCAGTGAAACGTTGCACTTTAAATGCTTATACAAATGTTAATCCACTGGCATCTAATTTATTTCAATTGTTTTCATAACCACAAGATGGCAGCTGTGCGAAATTATAAAATCTCGTTTTTACTTCTTGTGTCCTAATCACGCGATTGGTGTTTGAATACCACACGTACACAATAATCTTCATGTAATAGTACATAAATAAAAATCCAACCTGGCGACCATCTGAAATATTTAGACGGTTCTCAATATCTACGAATCTATCACAACAATCATACTGAAATTTTGTATGTTGATAGAGGCAATTAACTTGAGGAGTATATACGAAAATAGGCTGTATAATTCTTTACGGAACTACTTGTTAATTAATTAATTAATTAATGGTATTTATTCATTCATTCACTCATTGATGTTATTGCTGGCCCGTCCCTAGGTACAGTATGTCACGTTGTTTCAGAAAAAATTGTTATATTCGCTTTTGTTATTCATGTTATTCCTCTCCCGTCGTTAGGTGCAGTATGTCACGTTATTTTTGAAAAAAAAGGCCTGTGATTTGGGATTTTAAATTTGACTTTCGTAAAAAAATCATTAAAAAATCGATATGTTTTGTTGTTTGTTGAATAATGGTTTATAAAAGTATAATGTTCTTGAAAATTTATTAAGTTGCAAACGAAAGTGTAAAGTTCATTTTTCTTTTAGAGGTTGTTGTTTTTATTCTAATTGTTGAGGAACTGTGAATGGGTAGGGATGAGATAGAATTAGGTACCAAGATGGGGAGAATACATGCTGGTATTTCTGGAACCATTATCTTTGAGTGACGTCGATTGTAATAAATACACAGTCCGTACTAGATGGATGCAACATGAGCTGAAGTGTTTAAAATGTCTCTCCTGCACAGTTTACTCATTAGCACTTGTCCCTATTCAATTCTTTACAGAATTAGTTGGTACTCGTATTGCGTGCGAGATTTCATTTAAATATTCGTTACATTGTCGTGTGAACTGAAAATGAAAATCGGAGTACCCGGAGATAAACCTGTCTGCCTCCGCTTTGTCCAGCACAAATCTCACATGGAGTGACCGGGATTTGAACCATGGACCCAGCGGTGGGAGGCCGACGTTCTGCCGCTTAAGGGGAGGTATGACTGAAATTTGAAACTTCTACAGTTTTCATGATATCAGTACCAAATTTTAAATACACATGTAGATAGATATCAGTATATCATGTACCAAGTTTAATACATTTATGCCTACTGGTTCTCAAAATATCCTTGTTTTTAGTACATAATGATATCTATCTACATGTGTATTTAAAATTTGGTACTGATATCATGAAAACTGTAGAAGTTTCAAATTTCAGTCATACCTCCCCTTAAATACCCATGCAACACCTTTTAAAAATGGCTACCACGGGTTAAATAAATGGCGCATAGAAAAAAATATACCATTTTCTGATAGAGCACACATTGTAATATTTTATTTTTAATAAAAATAAAAATGACTTTTTTCAACAAAATATCAAATATTTCAGTCATACCTCGCCTTAAGCCACGGAGGCTCTTCTTGTGAACTGAGTTATTTTAATTTCTACTTTTGAGTTCAGCGAGTTCACACAATCTGTTCGAGGTAACAGGTGGCGTATTTAAATTGAATGGTACTTCACATTCACTAGGCATCCAGGTTTAACATAACTTACGTGTGAACGGAGCAACGCTGCGCCGTTCAGTGTCTAAGGCGAGGTATGACTGAAATATTTGATATTTTGTTGAAAAAAGTCATTTTTATTTTTATTAAAAATAAAATATTACAATGTGTGCTCTATCAGAAAATGGTATATTTTTTTCTATGCGCCATTTATTTAACCCGTGGTAGCCATTTTTAAAAGGTGTTGCATGGGTATTTAATGCTCTGGTGCACGCCCACTTGCTTGCAGTACTGCAGAATATTTGTTTTAGGCCTAGATATTACTTCGTAGTTCTTTTCAAATACTCCGCTAAGAATCGAGTGTTGGAAGCGGTGTGGATCGTGATGCTCCTTTGTCTGCTTGTGTTCAAAACAGAGACTAAGTTCCACAGCGATTTAGAAATTATTCTCTAAGAATCTTGTAACTTGTAAAATTATTTCAAGGGTTGTGTTAAATGACTACCTTATTTTTGGCCAGGAATTCTAAGTGTATGATGTCTTTATATGTGAAATATTAGATTTAAATGTGTTGAGTAGTACAACATGGTTGCTTAGTGTTTGTAAACAGTACAACGTGTTGGGTTTCTAATACAAAGTGTGAAAAATTGTTTGTGCGCGTTCGAAATTGTGTTGAATTGTGATTTGTGTTTCTTTATTCATCATGGGGCGACTATCTACTCCCAGAAGTAGTTATAGAAAGCCAAAGAAACGCCCTTCGAAGAAAAGTATTGCAGGTAAATTGTCCTATGAGAAATCTCAAAACTTAGGCCTAAATGTAGGCCAGGCTGAAAACACAAATGAGAAACTACAGTGTAATTTAGATACAAAATGTATTTCTAGTGCAGCATCTGTCAGTGGTTTGAGCTCTGTAGCAGAACAAAATTATGATATTTCTAGCAGTGAAAGAAAATTAAATTCATTTTCAGAATGTTCAACACAGTATGGGCCCCCAATTATAAATGATGGTCCTGTGATTTATACCTTAGTTCACACAAGTGTATGGGATAATCTCATGAAAGATTTACTATGTAGTGAATGTCAGACAAAGTCTGTGGTAGTTGAATTTAGAGGAAGTCATGGTTTCTGCAGCAAAATAGTAGTTAAGTGTAGGAACTGTGGGTATGTGGCTGCAAGTGAGTACAGTTCTCCTCGAATATCCAGTTCACAGAGTCAAAGACCTCCTTTTCATGTGAATAAAACTATAGTGGAGACATTTAGTGCCATAGGAAAAGGTCATCAAGCATTGCAGAAATTCTCTTCTAACATGGGCATGAATACTCTCGGAAAGAGACCTTATGCTAAACATTTGAACTTGTTAGTGGATGAGGGGAAAATATATAAGAAAGAGGTCCTTCGTATGGCAGCTGATGCAGTTCGCAAAGCTCATAATGGGGATGACAATGACATAATTGACATTGGTGTTTCCTACGATGCCACGTGGCATAAACGAGGGCACAGTTCTAACTATGGGGTTGGCTTTGCTATTGACATCCAAACAGGCATTGTATTAGATTATGAGGTACTGTCAAAATGCTGTGTTGATTGTAAAAGGACTGAGAAGGAACTGGGTAAAAATAGTGTAGAGTTTGACATTTGGTTCAATGGGCATAAGGCTTCAGGGGAATGCCAGAGAAATTACAATGGCTCATCCAATGCCATGGAGAAAGACATTGGGGAAATTATTTGGAAAAGATCTATTGCTGACCGAGGGATGAGGTACACTACGATGTTGTCTGATGGTGATGCCAAAACCCATGCCCATTTGAATGCTCTTCAAGTGTATGGTCCTCAGCAAGTCATCGAAAAAGAGGAGTGCATCAATCATGTGGCTAAACGACTTGGTACTGCACTTCGGAACATTGTTAAGGAGTGGAAGGTTAAAGGTGTCACTCTGGGTGGTCGTAAAGAAGGCAGTTTAAAAGAGACCACCATTACAAAGCTTACAAACTACTACAGGCATGCCATTGCTAGTAATATTCCTGATGTTATTGAAATGAAGAGGGCAGTTTATGCCACTCTTAGACACTGCATGTCCACAGACACTAAGCCCCAACATGGCACATGTCCAAAATCTTTAACATCATGGTGTTTTTATAATCGACAAATTGCGGAAGGGAAACCAGTGGATAGCCATAGTAAAATGAGTTGTAAATTAAGTCCTACAGTAGTTTTAAAAATCATGCCAGCATACCACAGGCTTGCATCAGATCAGCTGTTGGAACGTTGCACCCAAGGGAGAACACAAAATGCGAATGAATGTCTTCATAGTGTTGTTTGGACGAAATGCCCCAAGGAAGTCTTTGTATCGAGGAAAAAACTTGAACTTGCTGTTCTTAAGGCAGTCAGTGAGTTCAACATGGGTTGTCTCAAAACACTGGAAATTGTTCATTCTGTCCGAGGGGAAACTATATCTGCTTGTGCGGTCTTTGGCAGCAAAAGTCAGGATATGCGGCGTGTCACCTTGAGTAAAAAAAGGAGATCAAATCACCAAAAACAATCCAGGAAACTACAAAAGTGGATGAAAATATCAGAAGAAGACAGAAAAAAGACATCTGAGGGGGATACATATGGAGCAGGGCAGTTCTAAGGTAAGACCATGGTACTAAAACTTTAAATGCAATTTTCTCAGTTACAAATTTCAACACATTTTGCTGTATACAAAATGCTCCTTGCGACAGAGTTTAAATCAGAATTAGCTGAAAAGTTACTTGCATGCTCCAGCTTAGGTAGGGATACGAATTTGCTCTCAGTTTTTATGTCAAATGTATATTAGTATTTTTTTTGGCTTGTTAAATTTGAATGTTGCAGCATTAATTTAAAAAAAATAAAAATACTAATTTAAAAAAATTCTAGACAGTTCAATATTCAACAGATTTTAAAGTTGAGGGCAAATACTGTTAATATACTAGTAAGGTACATTCTTACCAAATTTCAGTTCAGCAGCCTGAAAATTGCATCGCAAGGAGCATTTTTCAAGCGACTAATTATTATGTACTAAAAACAAGGATATTTTGAGAACCAGTAGGCATAAATGTATTAAACTTGGTACATGATATACTGATATCTATCTACATGTGTATTTAAAATTTGGTACTGATATCATGAAAACTGTAGAAGTTTCAAATTTCAGTCATACCTCCCCTTAGAAGGAGAATGCGTCTTGTAACCCGCCTCTTAACCAGTGTAATACCATTTCCTTGATGCTCATCCCTTACGCAGAGGGGATATACGCCCTTCTTCCGGTCATTTAGGGCCACTTGGAGGCCCTAGTCACGTGGCTTGCCTCTCATTTGTCCTCGCGGTGTCACTGTATGGGCCCGCTGTCACGTGACGTGCAAGCAGGATGCCATACCATAATCAAAGCGATATTAATGATCAAGATGTGGTGGGCCTAGGGAGAGGCTGAGTCGCAATATAACGCCTTTTATCTTGCACAAGACTGCGAGTCTAGACAAACCGCAAGGGGCTGTCGTGAGGGTAGTTACAACCAGAGTTACCACCAAGTAGTGCAGAATACCAACGCCGGACACTCCCCTCGAAAATCGTCGACGTGGTAGCGTACTTAGTGGATCCAATTTATACTGAATCTTGTGACAATTATTTAATTATCGTGTTGGAGGTCATCTTTCTGTGTTCCTTTCGTAAATGAAAATTAATCATGATTGTACCCAAATTATAATATGTGTTATTCCCAAAACCTGAAAAAGTACATAAGATTAATTAATATACTTGGATAATTAATTTATTTATTGGCAGTAAACAACCCCAAGAGCAAAGCTCAACGAGAGGTTACATAATCAAGATGGTTTTACAAACATAAATACAGTATACAAGTAACTTGCACAGTTGAATTTTCACTAATACAAATTATATACAAAAACATCAGATTTTTAAAATCATTTTCCTTTACTGTACGGTACCTATAAAATTCTAGCATATATACAAAAGTGGCTCATGTATAAAGATAAGTCCTGCGGCGTAGCCATGCTCATTAAATCGTGCACCACGGCCGCGTGGGCAACTGCAGCATGTCCGGAGATCGTAGGTTTGAATCTCGGTTCTGACAGAGGCTAACTTGAGTGTAGTAGTTCCCAGGTTTTTGCACACTCCCTCCAGGGAAATGCCAGGATAGTATCCTATTTCACGTCCCGGGGCACTTGTCCCCTCTCCTCCCCTAGTCCAGCTACACACACTACTTCAGTAAGCACACGAATACAGGTTATCAGAAAAAATCAACACACACCTGACTACATGGGGCTGATGACCAATATGTCCCAAGCCGATACAGATGAATTAACAACAAATATATTAAGACAATGGGAATAAAAGTGGATTAATATTCAAGTTTTAAAGTGGCACAAGGGTCAAATTTGTTACAGATACAGGTAAATGCACTGTAAAATGTATTTGCATGAGATAATACAGTAGGGAGGAGTTTATGGAAAGGGGGGAGGGTGGGGGGTGCATGAGTCACCGAAGCTGGACCAGGTTTGATTCCCTGTCCTGAAAAACTAAAAGCTTCCTTTTTTAATGGGCTATGTCATTTATACCAAACTTACATGCTGAATTTTGTGATACAAGAAAGTGATTAATCTGCCATGTTTGATAATGATGTATACTGTATCTTCAATTGATTTGGTATCTTCGATTACTAAATATTGATCCTAGTGCCACCTAAAAGTACATGAGTCGTGTGTTGGAGGGTGGCAACTTAGGAACGGCCAAAATCTTTATAAATTATGTATAGGTGGTGTTAGATGACGAAATGGACCTTGGAGCGTCCTGGGTATACGTCCGAGCGAGTAATAAACAGTGTCCTCTTCGAAAATAACTCGCAAACGATTAATATAGTTTTAGATATTATTTGTAAAAATGTAGCACTTACCGCCAAGACGATATTTATAGTATTTTGGTTCACTCCCAGGTCACCTATCGCTGGTACCAACTTTACAGTTTGCCTTCAAGAACTCGCAAACTACTGACCCTATTTTGACCAATCTTTACACGGATATACACCACCAACATATTTCTTAATTTTAATACCTTTCCAGTGTTATCAATCTTTTGTAATAGAGGATACCAACCTTAAAATTATCGTTAAGAATCGCAAACAATTGACTGTATTTTCACCGACATTTGAACAGAGTACTGCGCCCGTTAATCCATCAGCGCTTGATGGCTCGCCACTTTGCACCGATGAACCACCGCACACACAACAGAGAGCAGGTTCCACGTGAGTAGTGAGGAAGGATTGATATCACCAAAACATCGAATTAGGTAACTCACATCTACTGAAAAAATGCAATTGGCACATAAATGTGTCGCCCTTCTACAATGTATAGGAATTGGTGACTACCTGGGCTGACCAAGCCGACATTGTACGGCTCGGGAGGGTCGCAGATTTTTGCCACCGTTCGAAATACTGATTTTAAGAATCGTACCCGAAATCTTGGCATAATTGAGAATGCATTCTGCTACTGGTCTATTGGGCAAACTACTCATCTACCTTGGCCATCCTTATACAAGAACTGGGCTATCCTCCCCTGTCCAACTTCGTTACAATATGTTGCTACCAGACTAGGTTCTGTAGAGGATGACGTGAGCTGGAAATTTGCATTGCATTGCACATTTGCAAGAAGAAACTTCAACAACACAATAATATCTAGGAGAAGCGTGAAACCTGAAACTGGAACGCTGTTTTCCTAGTTTGATAAGATGTTATTTAAAATGCAGAGGGATGCAATCTGGGACGCTGTTGTAAAGCGAAACGAATCCTACTAAGGTACAGTATCTGCACGATATGATCTGAGCAAGGAGATGCACAGTGTCATTTCTTTTTTCCCTCCATTACTAAGATACCTTATAACATTCCAGAAAGGTTTCCCTGCCGCTTGACATAACGTTTCTAATTTATCTCCAAATTCCTCCCATGATTTCCTTTAGGACTCTACTATTAATTGTTTGGCCTTGATCCATTCCACTACTCTGTCTGCCGGATTCCTTGTTCGGAACAATTTTATATCCTGACCACTCTCTTTCTATGTCCTACAATTCTTTACTATTTAACATATTCTAAACTTGGTCTACCTCAACAATTCTTGTCCTCGACTATTACTTCCGTAACTAACTTTGCTATTCTTGGGTGCCTTAGTATGTGTCCAACCAACCTATCTCTTCTCTTCATTAACAGTCGCCAGAAACATCTCTCCTCTCCCACTTGTCTGAATACCCCTTCATTTGTTACTCTATCTACCCATCTGATCTTTATCATTCTCCTGTAACACCACATGTCAAACGCTTCTATTATCCGCTTTTCTGCTGCACCAACAGTCCATGTTTCACTTCCATAGAGCGGCAGCCTCTAGACAAAGGCTTTCAAAAACGACTTTCTAATACCTAAATCTAAATATTTTGATGTCAACAATTCATTTTCTGTAGAAATGCCTTCCTTGCCTGAGCCAACCTACACTTTTTATACCTAAAACTTTTCTCTGAAAGATATGACCCACCGTTACGATCCCCTAGTTTTCCCGGTGAAATATACCTCCGCCTCCGGCGTTCCGAGGGGGATTTCTTTCTTGGAAATGTATGTAATTCTTGTACAAGATCTAGGACAGGATAACTCTTTTTTTTTTTAAGTTATTCGAAGAAACGTTCACCACTAAGTACCTTACTACTCTTTAGGACTGCTCACCTAATGGGTATAATTGAGCCAAATTCCTGCCTAGGCAGGTGAAAATGCCCTTAGGGGATTTGAAGGACTGTATTTATCAATATTGTCTATTATTATTATTTTTTAATTTGCGCATGCGCTTACACATTCTCTGCATATTTGCTGGACAGAAAACATTTACAATCTCATATATACATCATATGGAGCAAATTCTAGAATATATCGGCGACTGCATTCTTTAGTAGCATTACTCACTCCTTGATTACCTAAGAACAATCTTACTATGCGACACGTCTGGCTGTCTTCTGCATAAGTTTAAAGAGGCCTGGGTCTAACTTCGAATCTGTGAGAGATTCCCTTCAGTTGTTCGGAATCCCGCCAGTGCTGTTGATGATCATAGAAACTGTCCTGACTTGTGCCGTGTGCCAGTGCTTACCTATCTCTTCTGATAGCTTTGTGTATTTTGTCAGATTGTCAATATGCTTTATTAGCATGTTGCCACTGTTTGGGATTCTCCACATCTATGAATGTGGTATGCCTCATACATTATTATTATTATTATTATCATTATTCGCTCTAGTATAGGCCAACATGCTTATTTTTACACAAGACGGGAAACGATCACAAACGGCGTTCTACTGCAAGTTAATTCCATTTATGTGTTGGGGAGGTTTTAAAAGTTTCCAACTGTTGAGCAAGTGTTAAGAATGACAGATTTTTGAACATATCTCACTGTATTGATGGGAAGTTCCATTGCTCGCAGGTTTCTCTTCAGAGATGTTAGTACAACATTTGTTGCTGAGAGCACAAGTGGTGCAACTGTCTTCATCTTCTTCTTCTCCTTCTTCTTTCCGATGAGGCCTGCCATGGACCACGCATAATTTTAATTCTTCACTCTTTGTTGTTTTCTCTTCCGTTCTTCCCAATATGTCTTCATTATTAGCCAATGCTACTTCTTTCTGTCCTCAGAACACTTCGCCCCATGTTTCCTTTCCACTCTTCCCTGGAATCCTTCCAAACTTACCACCTTCTTTCGAAAACCTCTCTGTTCACAGTTTCTTCTTCTCATATATCATTTCTTTCTAAATCTTTATTTGCCTCTTGAATCCAGCTAGTCGTTGCCCTTTTCTTATTATTTCAAAATCATCTCTGATGATATAATAACTGTCCCTATTCCGCTCTGTGTTCTTCATCGACGCAGCCCGCGCAGAAATGAAAGACACAGGAATAAAGTAGTCGAGAAGGAGCAACCATTCGACATGAAAGACATGCAGATTTTATATTCATTGAGGTAAGGTAGGAATAATTTGCACAAAGATCTTCTAAGTCTCCCTAGAGGTTCGCAACTGGTGGGACGAGGTCATCTGAGACTTTCTAGCGTTGGTCTCCTCTCATTCATCTTTCCTGTCGACATAATTTGATCAACTCTTGTTCTCTTACAACCATCCGAGACCAAGAGAGTCTTTCATTTTCCCATCTTTGTGGCCATTCTCTTTACATTTTTTATTTGAGAGGCTGAAACTTCTCCATTCTTTCCCTCTTCTATACTGTATGCTATCAGGGACTAATGAACTCGGTATTCTACCCCTAAAACAACAACAACAACAACAACAACAACGACGATACCACCGGCATGGGCTGTGTCGATTAAGGTGACAGAGCGCAATAGGGACAGTTACTACAGTTACTGTAGTTGAAGCCTGTATTGTCGTCGCGCACGTTCTTATTACTGTGCGTCTTCCCGTGCTGACGCTACATTCACACTAATTTTTACGTAAACGTCATCAGTAGGGCTCGGATCGATATGATCGATAAAATCCCCATATATGCTCGAAGACCTTGTGTTTTATGCTCGATGGATATGCTCGAAAACCCATTATATGCTCGATAGATATGCTCGAAAAAACCATTATATGCGGTTAAATATGCAGAATATGTTAGATAAACACCGTTAAAAACTATAGAAAGGAAAGTGAAACGAAAAAAACAATAACCTACCTTTATATACGAGCTTTATTTTCTAATTGTATGTATGATACGCTGCAATATACTCGCATTCAAGTTTTACAAGTCTATATAAGAGAAGTTTTCTTATAAAGTTACAGTTTAAAAGTACATTTACAAAATGTTCAAAATTGGGTGAGTCAATGAAGTAGATCTGCATTGGTCTGTACTACAAGAATTTTTTCTATGTTTTCAGTTTTGAATCATTTTCTTAAATCAGGCAATAAAAGTTTCAATGACGAGAACGACCTCACTAAAGGTTAAAAACCTGCGGTTTTACTATGCGCACCAGATAGCTTTTCAATAATTATTTCTGTTTTCGAACCTTAAGGATGGTTAGGGCCCGAATTCGGGGAAGGGGGGGGGGGTAAGGAGGAATTCGAAGGAAAACATACTATTTAGACGAAAACCACAACAATAAGCATTTATATGCTTCTATTCTGAAAACCGCGGTTTTATGCATTTATATGCTCGATAAATTTCAATTCTGTTGGTCTCAGAGAGGCGAAAATACCACCGAATGGCCTCTTTCAAAGTGTACTATTCAGGGAAAAAATATGCAAATATGCTCGAATCCGAGCCCTAGTCATCAGAGATGAACAATGTAAAAGCACCACTAGTTGACAGAGTATCAGTAGTTGACACTTGGCCACATATTATAGCATATTAAGGCATGCATTTTACATGACTGCTTTGTTTCCGAATGCGTGCAAACCCTCATTTGGTCTCTTTGGAAATAAGCGGCAACCTCGCACCACCTGGCGGAATTGGCGGCCTGACACCATTTTGATTGTTGCCATTCATAGTAAGACCTGAAATTGTGTTGGATGCTTATCGCTTTTGTTAAGGAACTTCAGGTGAATATTAAGTTTAATATATCTAAAACTATCGAACGCCTTTAAAACTTTGAATTTCCTCGTTTTAGAGTGATATTGTAGATACATATTATTTGCCTTTTATTGCTTATTTTACGACTCTGCTAAGGTTATGTAGGGTGTCAACTACTAGATCGGAATAAAATAGATTTTTCAGTGCTTGACAGGAATGTCAACCACTAGCTCATTTCATATGTCAAATTGATCTTCTTGTTAATTTTACCCGGGCTTCCTAAATATATGCCCTCTAAACTGGTGGAATTTCACACAGATAGCATAAGCGTATCCAGTAGTTGACAGGGGGTGTCAGCTACTGATGCCAAGGCTGTCAACTACTAGCACTTGATTATTAGCCTACTTTCGATTTTTGCAAAAAATGAAAGTAGACTTATGAGATCAACACAGGGCGAAAAAAGTGTGTCTGTCTGTGTGTGTGTATGTGTGTGTGTGAGTCTGTGTGTGTGTCTGTGTGTGTGTGTGTGTCTGTGTGTGTGTGAGTGTGTGTACTCTGAATGTCTGTCCCCCCCTATCAATTCGAACACGGTGAATGCGAATTGAACGAAATTTGGTACAAAGGTAGCCCTAGCAAAGGACACCTCAGTGTCATGTTTTATATCGCCGCCATCTTGACGGAAACGTAATGGCGGCCACACAAATGTTCAAAGCTTAAATCAAATTACGACTAACCTAATCATCCGATCTCTACCAAATTTTGCAACAACATACCTTTATGGGGGGAGCATCTTTTGACCAAACTAATAAGTCATCAGCGTAATAGTTTGCGGATGGCGGCCATCTTTGTGTGAAAATCGATTCCCCCTATTATATCGAACACGGTGCAACCGAATGGAACGAAATTTGGTACAGAGGTAGTACTAACAAAAGGCACCTCAGTGTCATGTTTTATATCGCCGCCATCTTGACGGAAACGTAATGGCGGCCACACAAATGTTCAAAGCTTAAATCAAATTACGATTAACCTAATCATCCGATCTCTACCAAATTTTGCAACAACATACCTTTATAGATGAAGCATTCATTGACCAAATAACTAGGTCATAAGCCTAATAGTTTGCGGATGGCGGCCATCTTTGTGTGAAAATCAATTCCCCCTATTAATTCAAACACGGTGAAACCAAATGGAACGAAATTTGGTACAGAGGTAGCACTAGCAAAGGGCACCTCAGTGTCATGTTTTATATCGCCGCCATCTTGACAGAAACGTAATGGCGGCCACACGAATGTTAAAAGCTTAAATCAAATTACGATTAACCTAATCATCCGATCTCTACCAAATTTTGCAACTACATACCTTTATGGAGGGAGCATCCTTTGACCAATCTAATAGGTTATTAGCCTAATAGTTTGCGGGTGGCGGCCATCTTTATGTCAAAATTGATTCCCCCTATTAATTCGAACACGGTGGAACCGAATGGAACGAAATTTGGTACAGAGGTAGCACTAGCAAAGGGCACCTAAGTGTCATGATTTATATCGCCACCATCTTGACTGAAACGTAATGGCGGCCACACGAATGTTCAAAGCTTAAATCAAATTACGATTAACCTAATCATCCGATCTCTACCAAATTTTGCAACTACATACCTTTATGGAGGGAGCATCCTTTGACCAATCTAATAGGTCATTCGCCTAATAGTTTGCGGATGGCGGCCATCTTTGTGTCAAAATCGATTCTCCCTATTAATTCAAACACGGTGAAACCGAATGGAACGAAATTTGGTACAGAGGTAGCACTAGCAAAGGGCACCTCATATTCATGTTTAATATCCCTATAGCACGTTGTATTTCAACAAGCTACTACAACCAACATTCAATCATACTCCTTGAAAAGGACAAAGAGTTATAACAATACCCATGCATTTAGGAGAAAGTAGGCTATATGTTCTTTACTGAACATCTTGTTTTTATTTATTTTCGTTTGTTTTATCCTTTCATTTAGGTATATTAAGATGGTACCCCCTAGGAGATTACTGAATTATGAGCACGAGCAAATGGAGAGGGCACTAGCTGATGTAAATAGAGGAATCCCAGTTGCTACTGCAGCTAGACAGCATGGTGTTCCTCGTGTAACCTTGCTTTACAAGGCAAGAGGCAAGACCCCTATAGGGCGTAAAATGGGTCCATCTACAGTTTTAACCACTGAAGATGAAGCAAATTTGGTAACGTGGATTAAGCATGTTGCTAAAGCTGGCTTCCCAGTCACCAGGAATCAAGTGGCTGACAGTGTTCAGCAACTATTAAAAAATATGAATCGCACAAGTCCATTGTTCACAGATGGACGCCCAGGTAGGACTTGGTTCAAATCGTTCCTAAAGCGTAACCCCTCAGTATCCATCAGAGTCGCAGAAAATCTGACTGTGTCAAGGGCCTGTGTCACACAAGAAGTCTTAAGTGAGTGGTACACACATGTGTACACCTATCTTCAGGAAAACAATCTGACAGATATTTTGATGGACCCGAACAGAGTTTTCAATGGAGATGAAAGTGCGTTTTTCTTGAACCCTAAAGGAAACAAGGATCTTGCTACAAAGGGAGACAAGCAGGTGTACAGCCAAGTGAACCCTGACGAAAAAGAATGTTTAACTGTTTTGTTAACAGCTAATGCCGCTGGTGTGATGTCTCCCCCATCAGTTGTTTTTAAGTATGAAAGAGTTCCAGCTGACTTGTCGGCCAGTATTCCCCAAGGTTGGGGTGTTGGGAGGTCAGAAACGGGATGGATGAATGCTGGTCTATTCTACGAATATTTAGCAAATGTATTTCACCCATGGTTAGTGGAATGTAAGATCCCTCTACCTGTTATTATTTTCATAGATGGGCATGCATCTCACTTGACACTGAATGCTAGCCGGTTCTGCGACGAAAATGGCATATTACTGGTAGCTTTGTGCCCTAACGCTACACACTTGATACAGCCTATGGATGTATCAGTTTTCCGATCGCTGAAGGGTAGGTGGAAAGTTAAAGTTCATGACTGGAGGTTAAAAAATGTCGACAACCCTGTCTTGAAAAAGAGACATTTTGCTCCACTACTGAAAGAAGCCCTAGATGAGCTATCATCCAGCATATTTATGAACGGATTTAGAAAATGTGGACTGGTACCATGGAACCCACTTGCGCCATTCGAGCACAATAAAAGCTCTTACGATGGTGGCTCTTCCAGAACACAACGTAACAAACATAATCTTCAACATATGAGAATTGCTCATTCTGTAATTGAAGACATCATAGGGCCAGAAAAGTTACAGCTATTTCGAACCACCTCAACAATGGCAGAAGGCAATGAAGACAAATCCTTGCATGAAATCTGGAAGAAACTGGGCCGTAACTTGAGCCCAGGTGATATATGTGAACAAAGTTTAGAAAATGAAGCAGATTCTAGTGCCATTTCCAACCTTGACGGGGAAATCGATCTTGAAGATAGTTTTGCATTGAGCAGTGAGATGGTGAAACAAAATGCACCCGAAGAAAATACTACTCATCCTTCCTCCGATAACTCTGAGCCCGCTCTTCTTTTCTTGGGCAGTAATGGACCAGACACTACCCAACAGCCATGTGTTACAAAACCAGTTGGTTCCTCAATAGCCAACTCTTCAAATATTCCAAGTCCCTTTAAGAAGGTTTTATTCTGGCCAGAAGAACCTCAAAAGAAAACTAAAAGAAATGAGAAGGTACCACGCTTTGTATTATCTGAAACATGGAGGGAGTACCATGAGAACAAAGCAAGGAAAAAACAAGAATTGGAGGAAATTAAGAAGACAAAAGCATTGGAGCGGCAGAGGAAAAGGCTGGAAAAAGAAGAGCTAAAAAAGAAAAGGCAGGTTAAGAAGCCACAAGCTAAGATCACAATAAAGAAGAAAAGGAAGTTGGTATCATCTTCTGACTCTGATGAAGAGTGGATTCCTTCAGGATAAAGTCTTGATGATGTAAGCTTGGGCCATTCTGATTCTGATATTTCAGACTATGAAAATATTGTGAAAAAGCAGCCTAAAGCCTTGATGGGAGAAGTTCAAGAAATAGATAGTGAAGCATCAAGCAGTGGCAATTCCGTGAACTTTGAAGTCCCTGGAACAATTGAGGTTGAAGCTGCTGAAGTAACCGAGGAATCTCAATGTGTAATGGAAACCTCTCAGGTCAGCGTCGAAGTTCAGAAAACT
Organism: Meconema thalassinum; assembly: GCA_946902985.2. Lineage (NCBI taxonomy): Eukaryota > Metazoa > Arthropoda > Insecta > Orthoptera > Tettigoniidae > Meconema > Meconema thalassinum. The sequence continues at coordinate 616,034,319 of OX336390.1, forward strand.
ATTGGTGAAACGTCATTAAATTCTGAGTGTAGTGGTACTTCTGAAGTTTCAATGGCTGAGTTCTCAAATAAAAACAAAAATAATGAAAGTGTGAGTTCCCAGCCAGCATGTCTTAAAAGTGATTCCATTAGTAAAGGCACATTTGTCTTAGCATTGATGAAAAAATCAAAACGGTATTGTAAGCATCTATTTGAGATAGTGAACATACTGGATGAAGATCATTTCAATGCAGCTGTCCTGAAACCTTTGAATAGGCTGCGAAATGTGTACGTAAGGGACGAGCAAAGGACTGTGGTTCTTGGTCTGGATCGTATTGTTGAAAAGTTACCATCCCCATTGGTATATGGCTCAGACACTGACAAGAGATATCAATTTTCATATTCACTTGATGTACCCTTTTGAGTGTCCTGTTATCATGCTTGCGTAAAATGATCCTTTTTTGATGTTTGATTTTTGTTTTGATGTTGATCCTAAACTCTAAGGATGTTTACTTGTCATTTTAGTTAATAAATGAACGGTAGCTGCAGTTGAACAGAGTTATTTTTTGCATGTCAACTACTGATACATCACCCTGTCAACCACTGAAAATTTCAGAAATCGGAGTGTCAACTATTGACTCAAATCAGAGAACTAAGAAATTTTAGATTTCTCCTTTCTTAGCAGACATAGTCTATTTTTTTATGGAGATTCTTTAGGAGAATGTATGAAATATACAGGACACCAAAAAAAGAGGTCCTGTTATAGAAATTAGAGCAAATGTGGTTGAAATTGTACAAAATGATTCTTATACTGTCAACTACTGGTGCTTTTACCCAACTACGTTCTAGACGCATAATTTAATTTCTCATTTCATTTGCTTCATATTTTAATATTTTCTCTTTCAGATTCTGTTCACGTTAGATACTCGGTTACGTCACCCTTGTGCAGTAAATGAACATTTTTCACTTTCAAGTGAGTTTTTTCATAATAAAGTGAACTACGGTATCTATTTTTCTGACAAGCTAATCCTGGACAATGAAATTCTACTGCTTCTCATCAGTCTTTATTTGAAAAGTCTCTCACTTCCGTTCGTCTATTGACTTGCATTTCTCTATTGCAACAGTTGATTTTCACTGAGTATGTTACTATTTATTTTCAGTGGCTTCCCAACTTATAAGGCTGATTTGACAATTGTTTGTATTCGGAGCCCGTGTTGCGGTCGCGCACGTGGACAGCCAGACCGCTGTTCTTATTGCTGTGTGTCTTCCCGTGCTGACGCTACTTCCATACAAATCTTTCCGTAAACATCGAATGGTACAGAATAAGAGCTTGCAAGGAAGAGATTCACCCTAACTAAAGCGGTTCTCTCGGCACAACTGAATTCCTTTCTGAAGTTTTAATCATAGGAGTAGGGACGTAATGGTGCAGCGGTCAAGCTGATTGCCTCTCGCCAAGGTGAATTGGGTTGTAAACCCTGCTAACTCATGTGATATTTCCAAAACGAATTGCCGCGAAATTTTCTCCGCAGGTGTCGAGCATATATCACCGTTTATGGTAAGGTAATTCCGGGACAGATGCCGCACCAGTAGAGACGCCGCATTCACTGTAGCCATAGGTTCCCATCGTTGCAGGTAGATGGCAGTTTGTAAGCTATTTCGGTATCTAAGCAACAACCTCTGTCTGCGGGTATGATGCAAGTTGCTCGCACATTACGCAAGTTGTAGGCGATAACGTGAGGCGAGTGCAAGCTTCCTCCTGACAAAGTTTTTCCTTGTGTCCATTTATTGTATTAATTTTGTTTCAAACGCAAAAATCAGCCATTTTTAGTTCAAAATTAGTCATAACCGTTACTGGAGTAGATGGTAAGCTTATTTTCAGCCATGTTAGCCTTGAGGTACAACAGGAGGATGCGGCGTCTCTACCTGTCATTTGGGAGAGTTGCCACACAGCAATCCACTAGAGATGCCTCATTGATATCATATTTTAGAAGCGATCTTGAAACATTTAAACTATTCAGAGGGTACCAGTATTCTATTCGAGTATTTTATTATCTTATGATTCTTAAAATACCTAATATATTTCATTGGTTTCATTGTTAATATCATTGTAACTTGGCCTATATACAATTATATTATTTTGAGAAACATTTATGGAATGCCTACTCAGTACAATAGTAAGGGTACAGTCAAAAGAGCTCAGTGGGAGAGGAACATTTAAGAGAAGTTGTAAAAAGCCTGAAAATAATGGAAATACTATACAGGAAGGCAAAAAGGTGCAATGGAACATTAAAACGAAGAATGGATTCGGGAAATCTGGATAAGGCACAATGGGCCCATATGTGTTTGTTAAATGAGGTCTGTATAAACACATATAACATTTATAATGTGAATTAAAATAAAACGTAGTTTGTATTGAGAAGGTGGAGTATTTTCAAAAGATAAATTCTATTTTTCAAAGTATAAATATCTAGTGGTATGTTCTAATAATCAATTGTATTAGAGTTGAAGAAATTTAGCATAAATTTGATTTAGTAATTAATTATTTTACTTGCGGCATCTCTCCCACGCAAAGTTGGCATCTCTCCCGCGCAAAGGCGGCATATCTCCCGCCTAAACTCAGCATCTCTCCCGCGCAAAGTTGGCATACCTCCCGCGCAAAGTCGGCATATCTCCCGCCTAATGTCAGCATCTCTCCCGCGCAAAGTCGGCATCACCCCCACGCAAAGTCGGCATCACCCCCACGCAAAGTCGGCATCTCTCCCGCGCAAAGTTGGCATCTCTCCCACGCAAAGTCGGCATCTCACCCGCACAAAGTCGGCATCTCACCCGCGCAAAGTTGGCATCTCTCCCGCACAAAGTCGGCATCTCACCCGCGCAAAGTTGGCATCTCTCCCGCCTAATGTCAGCATCTCTCCCGCGCAAAGTCGGCATCTCTCCCGCGCTAAGTCGGCATCACCCCCACGCAAAGTCGGCATCTCTCCCGCGCAAAGTTGGCATCTCTCCCACGCAAAGTCGGCATCTCACCCGCACAAAGTCGGCATCTCACCCGCGCAAAGTTGGCATCTCTCCCGCACAAAGTCGGCATCTCACCCGCGCAAAGTTGGCATCTCACCCGCACAAAGTCGGCATCTCACCCGCGCAAAGTTGGCATCTCTCCAGCGCAAAGTTGGCATCTCTCCCGCACAAAGTCGGCATCTCACCCGCGCAAAGTTGGCATCTCACCCGCACAAAGTCGGCATCTCACCCGCGCAAAGTTGGCATCTCTCCAGCGCAAAGTTGGCATCTCACCCGCACAAAGTCGGCATCTCACCCGCGCAAAGTTGGCATCTCTCCAGCGCAAAGTTGGCATCTCTCCCGCACAAAGTCGGCATCTCACCCGCGCAAAGTCGGCATCTCACCCGCGCAAAGTTGGCATCTCACCCGCACAAAGTCGGCATCTCACCCGCGCAAAGTTGGCATCTCTCCAGCGCAAAGTTGGCATCTCTCCCGCACAAAGTCAGCATATCTCCCGCCTAATGTCAGCATCTCTCCCGCGCAAAGTTGGCATCTCACCCGCGCAAAGTTGGCATCTCACACGCGCAAAGTTGGCATCTCACCCGTGCAAAGTTGGCATCTGTCCCGCGCAAAGTCGGCATCTCTCCCACGCAAAGTCGGCATCTCACCCGCGCAAAGTCGGCATCTCTCCCGCACAAAGTTGGCATCTCTCTCGCGCAAAATCGGCATCTCTCCCGCGCAAAGTCGGCATCTCACCCACGCAAAGTCGGCATCTCACCCACGCAAAGTCGGCATCTCACCCGTGCAAAGTTGGCATCTCTCCCACGCAAAGTCGGCATCTCACCCGCGCAAAGTCGTCATCTCTCCCACGCAAAGTTGGCATCTCTCCCGCGCAAAGTCGGCATCTCACGCGCACAAAGTCGGCATCTCTCCCACGCAAAGTCGGCATCTCACCCGCACAAAGTTGGCATCTCTCCCGCGCAAAGTCGGCATCTCTCCCGCGCAAAGTCGGCATCTCTCCCGCGCAAAGTCGGCATCTCTCCCGCGCATAGTCGGCATCTCTCCCGCGCAAAGTCGGCATCTCTCCCACGCAAAGTTGGCATCTCACCCGCGCAAAGTTGGCATCTCTCACGCGCAAAGTCGGCATCTCTCCCGCGCAAAGTCGGCATCTCTCCCGCGCATAGTCGGCATCTCTCCCGCGCAAAGTCGGCATCTCTCCCACGCAAAGTTGGCGTCTCACCCGCGCAAAGTTGGCATCTCTCCCGCGCAAAGTCGGCATCTCTCCCACGCAAAGTTGGCATCTCTCCCGCGCAAAGTTGGCATCTCTCCCGCGCAAAGTCGGCATCTCTCCCACGCAAAGTCGGCATCTCACCAGCGCAAAGTCGGCATCTCTCCCGCGCAAAGTTGGCATCTCACCCGCGCAAAGTTGGCATCTCTCCCGCGCTAAGTCGGCATCTCTCCCGCACAAAGTTGGCATCTCTCCCGCGCAAAGTCGGCATCTCTCCCGCGCAAAGTCGGCATCTCTCCCGCGCATAGTCGGCATCTCTCCCGCGCAAAGTCGGCATCTCACCCGCGCAAAGTTGGCATCTCACCCGCGCAAAGTTGGCATCTCTCCCGCGCTAAGTCGGCATCTCACCCGCGCAAAGTCGGCATCTCTCCCACTCAAAGTTGGCATCTCTCCCGCGCAAAGTTGGCATCTCTCCCACGCAAGTCGGCATCTCACCCGCACAAAGTTGGCATCTCTCCCGCTCAAAGTCGGCATCTCTCCTGCACAAACTCTGCATCTCTCCCGCGCAAAGTCGGCATCTCACCCGCGCAAAGTTGGCATCTCACCCGCGTAAACTTGGCATCTCACCCGCGCAAAGTTGGCATCTCTCCCGCGCTAAGTCGGCATCTCTCCCGCACAAAGTTGGCATCTCTCCCGCGCAAAGTCGGCATCTCTCCCGCGCAAAGTCGGCATCTCTCCCGCGCATAGTCGGCATCTCTCCCGCGCAAAGTTGGCATCTCACCCGCGCAAAGTTGGCATCTCTCCCGCGCTAAGTCGGCATCTCTCCCGCACAAAGTTGGCATCTCTCCCGCGCAAAGTCGGCATCACTTCCGCGCAAAGTCGGCATCTCTCCCGCGCATAGTCGGCATCTCTCCCGCGCAATGTCGGCATCTCACCCGCGCAAAGTTGGCATCTCACCCGCGCAAAGTTGGCATCTCTCCCGCGCTAAGTCGGCATCTCACCCGCGCAAAGTCGGCATCTCTCCCACTCAAAGTTGGCATCTCTCCCGCGCAAAGTTGGCATCTCTCCCACGCAAGTCGGCATCTCACCCGCACAAAGTTGGCATCTCACCCGCGCAAAGTTGGCATCTCACCCGCGCAAAGTTGGCATCTCACCCGCGCAAAGTTGGCATCTCTCCCGCGCTAAGTCGGCATCTCTCCCGCACAAAGTTGCCATCTCTCCCGCGCAAAGTCGGCATCTCTCCCACGCAAGTCGGCATCTCACCCGCACAAAGTTGGCATCTCTCACGCGCAAAGTCGGCATCTCTCCTGCACAAACTTGGCATCTCTCCCGCGCAAAGTCGGCATCTCACCCGCGCAAAGTTGGCATCTCACCCGCGCAAACTTGGCTTCTCTCCCGCGCTAAGTCGGCATCTCTCCCACGGAAAGTCGGCATCTCACCCGCGCAAAGTCGGCATCTCACCCGCACAAAGTTGGCATCTCTCCCACGCAAAGTCGGCATCTCTCCCACGCAAAGTCGGCATCTCACCCGCACAAAGTTGGCATCTCTCCCGCGCAAAGTCGGCATCTCTCCCGCACAAACTTGGCATCTCTCCCGCGCAAAGTCGGCATCTCTCCTGCGTTACGGGAGAGACGCCGCTGATGCAACAATTTCTTTGTTCCTTCTTTTCTCCTATTTATATACAATTACCAATGTTTTGCTCATACGTGAACTAATGCAAACATTTTAAAATTATTCTCTATCAATTTGCAGCAAATTTTGAAATAATTCTCGCGAGATATAACACAAAATGTAAAACGTGTGGCAACTCTCCCGGATTTACCTTCGATATTTCAAACATCTCTTGTAACATTGTCCAATGTTTCCACCATCGATGTGGTAAAGTGTGTCACTCACAGCTACGAACTCTAATACACCTGCATTTGTATTATTATCATCATTGGAACAAGCCAAGTTCAATTTCATGTCATTGTATTGAATCGTTACATTACGGCCGTTACGTTTTGTAATTTCCTGGCATTACGACTGTAACGGGGTACAGCCTACTCTGCCTCTCGTGGGAGCGAGTGAGTAAATAAGTCGGTTCCAGTTCTTGGCCATGCTGGAAGTGGATGTCTCATATTTCCTTCTAAATTATAGGTAGTATATCATATTTCCCTCTTAATTGTAGGTAGAATATCGTATTTACCTGTAAATTATAGGTAGAATCTCATATTTCCCTGTTAATTTTAGGTAGAATATCGAATTTACCTCTAAATTATAGGTAGTATCTCATATTTACCTCTTAATGTTAGGTAGGATGTCGTATTTCCCTCTAAATTATAGGTAGGATCTCATATTTCTGTGTTAAATGTATATAGAATATATAGAATTTTAGATAGGATCTCATATTTGCCTGTTAATTTTAGGTAGAATATCGCATTTCCCTGTAAATTATAGGTAGTATCTCATATTTCCCTCTTAATGTTTGGTAGAATATCGTATTTCCCTCTAAATTATAGATAGTATCTCTTATTTCTCTCTCAATTATAGACAGAATTTCATATATCCCCTCTAAATTATCATAATTGGAAATAAATTCCTGTTCACAGGCTGAAAATTATCAGCCGAATGTGTTTCAGTGTTACTGAGATTTATCCTCCTATCCTCGTTATATTCCGTTGAACTAATACCAATAAATGACGCCATTCAATATCTGAAAAAGAGTATTAGAAATAGCAATGTAGGAATGCTCATTATATTTAATAAATGTTAATATTTAATCAAAATGCAGCTGAATGATAATAAAAGTGAACCATAGATTTAACTATGCACACATAAAAAGCGAAATTCACTTGTGAAAAATAAGGCTGCATGGTCTGGTTTTAATTACATAACCCCAAATTGTTCTATAATAATTAACCGAGCAGTCACAATACTGAAAGAATTTCAATTTGCAGTCGTGTGGCTATTCCCATTTATTGTACAATTTAATCACTCAGCCAGTAATTGGGCGGAATCAATTCATGCCCATGCATGTGAGCACATCACGCACATCTCCAGGCACTATCAAACATAATATGGCATTTAAATAATTTAATATTCTAAACTTAAAATATTTGTATATCTGATGAGCAAAATTTGCTTCCTCAAAACTTCAATTATGTATGTACGTGCGTAAAATAGAAACATTCACATTATGGCAACGACAGAGAAACAATCTTTATCCCCAGTCATTAGGGGACGAAATTATGCAAATATTCTTCAGAAATTGCAAATTTATGCTCATACTGCATAACATAATTGGCATACTTCTATGGCCGTGCATTTGTACTCATGCAATATAGTGCTTCAAACCAGTGTTGTCTATTGAGATATACAGAAAATCATCCATTTCACTGAAAACATTTGCCAAAATGCTTTATTGAAGTAGACAGTTGTCTAGCTCCTTAGGTAAGTACATAGAGTGCTAGACATTATGTCCTGAAGGCCAAGTTTTCGTGGGATTTTAACTTCTCCTGGTTTGGGAACTGGGTGTTGGTAACGTCTTCATTGGATCCTCATCATGCCACAATAGTCATAATGGACATCAAGTCAGATCAAAAAACCTGCAACCAGTCCTGTCCGGGGACCATCAATCATTATTACAACAGGGGAAATAATTATTGAGATCGTTAAAAAATAACGTCAATAGTTACTAAACCCTATTTTTAATTATCATAAAACTAGTAATAAGATGCTCTCGAGATATATATAGACCAATTAATAGTTTATTGGGTTTAGCAACAACATTTCTGAACTATCACGATGGGTTCAATCATGTGTAACTGTGAATTTTGAACTCCATTCTGAGTAGGATTTTGCTCCCAAAGAACTACATGAAAATGCTGAGGTGCTACGTTTAGAAATTTTCAAGGAACCTCTCACTTTTCAATACATACATAACTGCCTCTCATGTTCCTGATGATGATGATTGATGTTTTAATATTTTTTATTTTACTTTTTATTTTTGTTAATGCAGCCAATGGCCATGTGCTTTTCTTTTCAGTACGGGTCTGGGAAGGGATATTGGAAGGAAATCGGCCGTGGACCTATTGAAAGGCACCGTCTCGGCATTTGCCTGGTGGTGAAAATGGGAAACCACGAAAACCATTTTCAGGACGACCGAGGTGGGATTCGAACCCACGCTCTCCCGGAGTTAGCGCGTTAGCGGTCTCGGCCATAAGGGATAGAACAGCGACGTCGTTGCTCCATTGACATGTTACTACGGGCAAACATGTCGTGTAATTTGACATACGCGAAACAGAATCAGACTACGTGTATGGCTCCTCTTCTGCCTTCCATTTAGGCGAGGTGTTCAAATAAACTCCGTTCAAGGTTCCCGGGCAGTGGAATGGTACAAGAGGAAAGTCTACACTTGAGACAAATTAAAGAGCATTATTTTAGTCATTACTGCATCCCATTGTTTGGGTAGGTGGTGGTGAATACCGTCCGCGAAGAGTCCATAACTGTGTCCTGTACCTCCCTTTAGGAATTTCTTCAAAGGCGCAAACATGTGAAAGTCGTAGGATGCGGCAAATCCGTTGTTTCGTCACGGCCATTGTGGAACATTCCCGACCAATCCATAACATTTATCCTTGACACGCATTTTTCGCTGCTTATAGCAACCGATAAAACGCTATTAACTTGCAACTCCCAGTCACTAAAAGATCGATTTTAGCTTTTTGGACCCCCTTGGACGGGTTTTGAATCGTACCAGCCATTTTGATGTAATATCACGTGTCTACATACAAAGCAAAGCACAAGTATCCGATCACAGAGCATGATCCATACACTCATCTTCACTTGGGCATGTGCAGAATATTTCTAACGGGTTTCTTTTGGACGAATCTCGTATCTGACTATTGAAGCAGTTGAGACAGTACTGGTAGGTCCAGGAATGCGCACAATCGCCTACTTACTTACTTAATTAATTCCTGTGGCTCCTAGAGGAGAATAGGACATCCAAGAAAGACCTCCATCCAGTTCTGTCAGCGGCTAGGCTCTTCACTTCCTTCCATGTCTTTCCAGCAGCCAGGACTTCATTCTCAACAGTGCGTCTCCAGGTATTTTTCGGGCAACCCCGTTTCCGTGCACCTTGCGGGTTCCAATCCAAGACTGACCTCTCAATAGCTCCTTGTTTCTTGCGTAACGTATGTCCAATCCATCGCCATTTCCTTTCTTTTATTTGTTCTGCAATAGGTCGTTGGTTAGTCATTTCACACAGTTCTGTGTTTGGGACTACTTCTGGCCTCCATACACCAATAATTCGACGAAGACATCTGTTTATAAACACTTGGAGTTGTTGTGTGACTTGCTTGCTGACTTTCCACGTTTCACATCCATATATGAGAACTGACTTTACGTTGGTGTTGAATATCCGGATCTTTGTCTTCTGGGAAATAATTTTGTTCTTCCATACAGGATACAGCTGAACAAAAGCACCATTTGCTTTTCTAATTCTGCTCTTTACGTCCTCTTCGTCACTATGCTTCTCAGGTAAACGAAGGAATCCACAATCTCCACTTCGCTACCATCTATGACAAGTCGGTCCTCGAGTTTTACATTGACTCTCATTTCCTTCGTCTTCTTTGTATTTATTTTGAGTCCCACGGTCGCTGCTTCCTGTTCCAGCACAATCTCTAATATTCCAATAATCTGTAAATGAGTGTAAGGTCCTCCGATTCAGCTAGCGTTCTTTACTTCTTAATGTATTGTATAAATATTCCTTGTGCTGCTTTTTCAGTATGCACATAATATCCAATTTCTTTATTAATCTGTCATATGCTATAGAGATGACAGATTATAAACTTGCGAAACGAAATAAGTAGTGATGAACAAACCAAAGAGGATATAAGAAGTATGTTAGCACAGGCAAGGAAAGCATTTCTACAGAAACGAAATCTGTTTATATCAAATATATATTTAGGTATTAGAAAGCCATTTTTAAAGAACATTTGTCTGTTGCGTGGCGCTCTTTGGAAGTGAATCTTGGACCTTTGGTGCAGCAGAAAAGAAGAGAATAGAAACATTGGAAATGAGGTGTTCAAGGGGAATGATGAAGAATATATGAGTAGATGTAGTAGCAAATAAAGAGATATTGAAACGATTGAGAGAGGAGAGATTTTTCTGGCGAGTAGAAATGAAAAGATGAGTTTAGTTGGAAGGCACCCAGGAATATCAATCTAAGTTATGGAAGGAAGGTTCGACGACGAGAGCAAGACAAGAACACTCACTCAAGTACACGGGGATGATGACCAAGATGTCCCAAACGCCTGAAACAAATCAACAATAGTACACGCTGGCCGAAAACTCTTGACCGGAATGATCGCTAACCAGCCACATTGGCTGGCGTTTCAATAACATCTCATTTGCTGGACCACAAACATACGCCAAACTTTGCCTCCACACGGCATCGCGAGGTTCTTGCCTGCTTAATTTGTGAATTAATTAATTAAATATACTGCGTCATTACCATGGAGATATTAAAACTTTGTCCATTGCTCTGCGAATTCGTGTTCGTTGTATGTTTTAGCTGGCTAAATTATGGATAACGTATTATTCATCTTTCTAAAGCGACAGGGATATCGATTGTTCGTGTGAATGTGTTTTCAATGTAATTTTCACAGTTGGTTTGGCTCTACATGTTACTCTGAATTCTGCATTGTTACAGATAGAGTTAATTAGCAATTCATATTTAAACATTTTTCTCCCGGTGACAATAACCATACGATGTGGGTATACTGTGCTATGATGGACAAGATGTGAGTGATCAGTAGGGTCACGTGCAGGTATAGTCGTAGATAGGATGCAATACGAGCAGTGGAGAGGATGGGGCGAACAGTACTTTATTTCTAGAAATATTGCCAGCATGTAACTTACAAAAATAGCAGCATGGCTGATGAATTATCCTGAATAATAATAACAATAATAATAATAACAATAATAATAATAATAACGATACGAGCCTTACAGTAGTCGCATATGATGTGTAACATCTGACATGTTATCATACTGGTATACTACACAGCTTTTCAGACTGGTACTATGATGAATGTATAGATTGAATTGGAGATATGCTACTGTCACACTTGTGGCGCAGCGGTCAAGCTGTTATTCTCTCACCAAGGTAGACCGGGTTTGATTCCCGGTCAATATAAGTGAGACTTTCGAATTGAAATGCCATGTCCTGTGGTTCGCATTCCACGTAAAAGGGAGGTACCGTGGATCATGATTGTGAGATTGACGGTTACGCAAAACTACAAACTTCCTTCTTTCCTTAATCATACTAATATATAAAAATGAGATGGTGTGTGTCTGTCTTTCTGTCTGTCTGTCTGTTACTCAATAACGCAAGAACCACTGGTCCGATTTAAATGAAATTTTGCATGGATGTAGCTGATTTACCAGGTTTACATATAGGATACTTTTGATTTCGAAATTTTGCACTATTAAAAAATGGCGACTATTTTAGTGACGCCATTAGACCCTTTGGTTTCAAAACTTCATATTTCCATATCAAATAAAAAGAGAACGGTAGGAAATAGCAAACTTTTGATGGCACATACGAGCTATGAAATTTAAGTTCCTATCCGAATGGTTCTTATCACTTTTCGTGTATCTCCAACGGTTAGCGAATAAAACCCACATATGTGACATCACTACACCCTTTGGTTTCAAAATTTCATATTTCCATTTCAAATAGAAAGAGAACGCTCAGAAATAGCAAATTTTTGATGCATGCACGAGCATTAACATTTAATTTTCTATCCAAAAGGTCCTGATCACTTTTCGTGTATCTCCAACGGTTAGCGAGTAAACCCTAAATTTGTGCAATAAAACCCGGTCAACACCGAGCGGTGCAGTATATCTCTACATACATAAAAATTAAAGTTTGTATGGTCTTTTCGCAATTTATACGGAAATTTGAGTAATTTACGCGTTTCAGACTGTTTTATTAGGGATGCGCGTGAAAATATTTTTTGGTCTGTCTGTCTGTTTGTTTGTCTGTGGACAACTTTGTTCCCTTATAACTCGAGAACGGCTGGGTGTATCAACGTAAAATTTGGTACAGATATCCATCGGAGGCACGACACTAATCATTGATGCAACCCTTCACCGTACCTCTCATAAAAGAGGGCCTACCCCCTTAAAATACATGCTGAAATAGGAGTAGAAGGACGAGATAAAGATCGTTTTCAGCCCCTCAATGAGAGACAAAACTCGGGGGCCCTAAAGGGTCCCCGAAATCTACATTTTAAGGCCCTAAAACCAACCATTTTTGAGATATTCCCAGAAAACTAATTTCATTTAATAAACTAATGAACGAATACAAACCGGTAACCATGGCAACAGATTGTCAGAGGTCCATCTATTGCTGTAAGACGCAATTAATTACATTGGTGTGAAAGTTTGGAAACGGCTAGAAGGTTATCACGGAACCAAATTAAGCTGTAAAATCCATCAATACGTATAATGCGCTTAAGGGGGTCAAGTGGTACACTAGAATTTTTTCACGCGATTTACACCTGCGGGTGTGGTACGGCAGGTCTATTATATTCCTATCCCCATATTATATTATTATTATTAGTATTATATTATGGCGTACAACGAGGAGACAAAGCCTCTCGGTGCCAGAAACAAAACTTGGGGGCCTCGAAAACTACATTATAAGGATCTAAAACCAACAGTATCTGAAATATTCCCAGAAAACTAATTTAATTTAATTTAAGAAACTAATGAAGGAATGGAAATCGGTAACCATGACAACATTATCTCAAGGGGTGGCATCCAACTTTCCATCTTTTTCTGTAAGAAGCAATGTCACTACATTTATACCTTGCCACGGTGGGTGAGTGGATAGCGTGTCGGTCTACTAACCCCAAGATTGCAGGTTCACTCCTGGCCGTGGTACAGGCCGGACGTTTGTTTTAGACGAGTGAAAAATTTTAATGGAAGACTGGAGGCGAGTTACTACAGTACCTATGTTGTTATCAGCTGCCCCAAGCGCTCCGATGATTGATAAAGCTGTTTCACACTATTGCTGAAGTATAGTCACTGGCAAATATAATGACGTTCTGTTCGTAACTAGGTAACGTGTACTTCCGTGTCACACAATTCTTCGACGTGGACTGTACTGTCTGCTCAAGTCTGGAATTCCATTACATCAGATCGGTGGTGACAAATGTGAAGTGATAGGGTGAGAGAGTGACTGTGTACAGGCTCACCCGCAGGCTTGAAGGTCAAGCGCAATCGTCTAAAACAAACGTCCGGCCTGTACGTGACTTTTGAAAGGCGGCAAAAATACGACTCGCATGTCATACTATGTTGGCATGTCATAGAACCCATTTGAATTCAGTAGGCCATGTTCATAATGGCAAAATTAACCTCAGGAGATTCCGCCAACACAAAGTTCCTCATTTCTCTACTAGAAAGCGCTATAGTGTTCAAGGAGCTTAGATATCTACCCTCCTTGACTTTCATAGTGATTCAAGGAACAACGGAATTTCGACATGCAAGCTACCCTCTGGGTGTCAAATTACGAAGCTTGCACCAGGCACCCGAGGCCATACGATATTATTATTAGGCTACTCTATTTATTACATTTCTGTGTAAGTTTGCAAATGGCTATAAGGTTATCACGGAACCAACGTAGACTGTATAATTCGTCAATGCAATTAAGGGGGTCATGGGGTAACCTTGAATTTTTTCATGCAATTTCACGTGCGACATATAGTACAGAAAGTCTATTATATCTACAAACAGCAACATTATTTTCAAAAATTCCTGAATTGAATCAGCATTTTTTGCGGCTTTTAGGAATTTGGGCCATTTGAGGCTAAAGAACCTGAATTTTCATACACCACAAGCCTTTATAATTTATGAAAGAGGTCTTCCTGTGTATGGGGACCTAACACAACGTAGAGGGTCATTTTTTATGTGAGGTGTATTGCGTTTCGTCTACAAGGCTGTCAAATCTATTTCACGTCAGAAAGTACACGTTAGGTGAATTTAGTTTGAAAGCACATTTTAACTAATCGTTTTTTTTTTTGCGACATACGGTTTCATCGTAGGGATGATTTTGTTTGATACGTATGGTAGATATACCCATATTTGGATATCTGGGTGATATGTTGTAGACAATAGAATTGTCTGTCTGTCTTTCTGTGTATCGTTATGTATGCCTATAAATCGTGTTCGGATGCTTGGTGAATCGTAAAATTAGGTATGGTAAACATGAGTCAATACACCAATCATTTATAAAACTCCTCACCGTACTTTTCATACAGTAGAAGGGTGGATATAGGAAAAACTTCTCAAAATACATGCTAAAATAGGCGAAATATAAAAATTATCCTAGAAGGACGATCAAAGCATATGTTGCGCTTCTCATTGTGAGACACAAAATTCGCGAGTCTATAAGGGGTCTCCGAAAACCACATTTTAAGGCCCTTAAATTAACAGTGTGTGTGATATTCCCAGAAAACTAACTTCGTTCTGATAAACTTATGAAGGAATGACAAACCGCTAACCATTGCAACAGTAGCTCAATTGATAATGTCTGGTGTTAATATATAACACCGTTCGAAGAACGGGTACTTCTGCTAGTAATTCATAATAACAAAGTGACACACAACGTCGACTGTACTCTCAAATACTGTGAGCACACTCCTCAGTAACTATATCATTCATTATTCTCAAGACTCTCATACAATTCGTCGTAAACAATCAAAACATTACTTCCTACAATCATGAAATGACCTAGTCTAAGCTTTTATTCCACTCATATAACAACATTCTGTTATGCATTTAATATTTGACTAGCCTACTCAACCACAGCTTGACAATAATGCCGCTTACTTAAATGTCATTGGTCGTCTTTGTCCTACCCAATGTGATGTTCAACCTTGAACGTGGAGCTTCAGAAACTGCTCAATGACAAATGAAAGTCGGTGAAATATTTGCCACTGTGCTCGTCAAACCAGTGCCTGCTAATGCACTGCCTACTGTATTGCCATAACATTCTCGCGCTACACTGCCTTGTTTCCAATACACACATTTTCAATTTTTATTGTAAAAGGGAGTGTTTTACAGATATTGTAGTTTATAATACGGAACTCATTTTATTAGATGATTTGTAGCTTCCACCAGCACTAGCCTAAATAAAGAGTACGATATGGATCAACTAGATTAATGGACGCGACACCGCTCATAACCTTAAATTCCTTATAAACAGGTCCTCTTCCTTCACAGACCAACACGTAATTTCATATGGATTCTGTTAAAATGAGTCATATTGATATGATAAATATCGTATAAAATGATAATCTGGTAGCTGGATCGATCGATCGAGCGGGCAGTGCATACTTCCGTTTTCCACCACTGCCAGCTAGTACACTTCCGTCCGATTGATCGAGCGGGCAGTGCATACTTCCGTTGTCCACCACTGCCAGCTAGTACACTTTCGCTTGATCAATCGAGCGGGCAGTGCATACTTCCGTTGGATCCAGCACTGCCAGCTCGATCGTTTCGATCCACTTCCGTCCCCAATTTTCAAAATCACTCCCTCAAAACTATCCAGCAACCGAGCGGAAAGATGTTACACATCAATAATAATAATAATAATAATAATAATAATAATAATAATAATAATAAGCGGTGGCATGCTGTACTGTACAGTCCTTGATTTTGAGCTCCTCGCATTTCCGCTTTTTATGTAACTTTTACACGTTTATATGGTTAGTTTATGATATCTATGGTGACTTTTAAGGACTCTTGTCGAAAACAAGTGTGAGTTATAGTGCTTGTGGATATATCAACGTCATAATCATCAAAATACAGCTGCAATATGTTTGTTTACATTCATGTTGTGGTTGCTACATCGTTAGTTACAGTGCCTTACAACCCCAAATGCCTTCTCGAAACGGGTTATGTACGGTGTTGTGTGTGAAATTGGGATGTTTCAAGCCCATTTATTATATACTTCATATCATTTGTGCAGGTAATCGGACTGTTTACGTGTTAATATTACGAAAGGTGAAGTGTACATCTGCTTAACCTACAAAATTAGGTTACACGTATTTGCTGCATATATTCTTGTATGTACGGCATTCCTTCTCTGCTGATCGTTTGCAGTTAAATGACGTCCACTGTTGTAATATAAGCAATATCCCTGCAAGATAATTATACCGTATAACCTACTGTATCTAATGTGAGCTGTGAGAAATCTGCAATGACAAGGTATGTGCTAACCAGAAATGACGAGATATACTAAATGGGGTAGGCAGGACTCCGTAGCCGTGGTGAAGGCAACCTGCCTAGGGGAAGGAAAACTCTGATAACAAACCTTAACTGCAGTGTCTGATCCGTAGCGGGCGGCTGCAAACAGCGTCTGTTCTCCATGTTAGGAGCGGCTGAAGATGAACACCTGGCTGTAGGTTAAAAACGCACCCACCCATAATATGGAGAAAATAAATTAAAAAATTAATGAAAGGCCGCTGCCTGAGGTTCGTCAGGGCATGTCTAGAGCCGGCGATGGACATGACAGCAAGCGAATCGTCGGTGGCAGGATGCTGATGAGGCGGGCTCCTGTCGCACAAGAAGATACAGCCCATCAACTACAACAAAGCCAACCAACGTCAAGTGCTTTGCCTGCTGAATGTGCTGTGCCAGAACCACTTCCGGCACTCACCCAAGCAGGCCTGCCAAGAAAGCGCTTAAAATGGTCAATCGCAATGAACGAGACCATAATGCGCATTTATTATAAGGTGACTCGCATTGGAACAGAACTAACTGGATATAGGCAGAAATTATTCAATGAGTTCCATGAAGCATACCCCGAACTCCGTGTGACTGAACAGAGAGTGGCGGACCAATATAGGGCGATAGTCCGTAATAATTTAGTGCCAGAAGCAAGACTTAATACAATCAAGCAGGAGGTCAGAAGAGTGTTTGATTGTGATCAAGGAACTAATCTGGAGAGTGAATTAGCACAAGAGCTCCATCAGCAGGAACAACATCAAGAAGAACACAATGAGCCAGTCAGTGGCATACAGTGGATACGCATCATGAAGATGAGTCACATACCAAGATCCTAGCAGATGAAATGATGACGGCTATGACTCAGTTCAATGGAACAGACCCAATGCTTAGACCTGCCTTGCCTCGAGTAAATTCGTCTAGGAAGGTATCAAAAATTTTAAATACACACATCAAAAAAAGTTTTGCATCACCTCGGTTCCCAGATCTCCGGCATATAGACGTTGACTGTGTATATTGTATCCAAGATACAGTCCCTTTGACTGTTCATAGATGTCACTAAAACTGCTCAAAGATGTAAACAACCATGCATGAGCAGGGCCTATTAGACGGAGGGGGTACGACAGCCGATCAGTTCCAGTCATTCCACCAGGACGAAGGTACGCTGCTCATGTTGTCTGTAGTTCTACCATGCCTAGAAGGTCAATACCGCAGTTCGATCGCGTCCGCATTGTTACTTTGTGTCAAGAAGGGCTCTCAACAAGGGAAGTTTCCAGGCGTCTCAGAGTGAACCAAAGCGATGTTGTTCGGACATGGAGGAGGTACAGAGATACAGGAACTGTCGATGACAGGCCTCGCTCAGGCCGCCCAAGGGCTACTACTGTAGTGGATGACCGCTACTTACGGATTGCCGCTCGGAGGAACCCTGACAGCATTGCCACCATGTTGAATCATGCGTTTCGTTCAGCCACAGGACGTCGTGTTTCAACTCCAACTGTGCGCAATAGGCTGCATGATGCGCAACTTCACTCCCGACGTCCGTGGCGAGGTCCAGCTTTGCAACCCCGACACCATGCAGCGCGGTACAGATGGGCCCAACAACATGCTGAATGGACCCCACGGAATTGGCATCACGTTCTCTTCACCGATGAGTGTCGCATATGCCTTCAACCAGACAATCGTCGGAGACGTGTTTGGAGGCACCCTGGTCAGGCTGAACGTCTTAGACACACTGTCCAGCGAGTGCAGCAAGGTGGTGGTTCCCTGATGTTTTGGGGTGGCATTATGTGGGGCCGACGTACGCCACTGGTGGTCATGGAAGGCTCCGAAACGGCTTTACGATACCTGAATGACATCCTCCGACCCATAGTGCAACCATATCGGCAGAATATTGGAGAGGCATTTGTCTTCATGGACGACAATTCTCGACCTCATCGTGCACATCTTGTGAATGCGTTCCTTCAAGATAACGACATCGCTCGACTACAGTGGCCAGCATGTTCGCCAGACATGAACCCTATCGAACATGCCTGGGATATGTTGAAAAGGGCTGTTTATGGACGTCTTGACCCACCAACCACTCTGAGAGATTTACGCCGAATTGTCGTTGAGGAGTGGGACAATTTGGACCAACAGTGTCTTGATGAACTTGTGGATAGTATGCCACGACGAATACAGGCATGCATCAATGCAAGAGGACGTGCTACTGGGTATTAGAGGTAGTGGTGTGTACTGCAATCTGGACCACAAATGCTGAAAGTCTAGCTGTATGATGGTACAACATGCAATGTGTGGGTCTCATGAGCAATAAAACGAGCTGAAATGTTGTTTGTGTTGATCTCTATTCCCTTTGTATTTAAAGGTTCCGGAACTCTTGGAACCGAGGTGATGCAAAACTTTTTTTGATGTGTGTATCATGAATCAAGCTATCCTACCCAAACACTTGATAGATGTGAATGACTTAGAATCTCTTCACACTGTTCTGTACTGTGGAGCCGTCACAGTTATCAGAACTATGGGCATCCAACTGAGAGAAAGGAATACTTCCTGCAGTAAGAAATGTGCTCCTGTTACTCCTAAGTGGGAGAGACGTCTGATAGGCAATATCGACAAATTGCGAACAGATATTGGCCGTTTGACTGAGTTTATCAGAGGAACGCACACAAGAAGACTGGTGAGACTCTGTAAGGCAATAATGAGGCGGTCCAAAATCCACACCGACCGAGATGACCCGAACACAAAAGCCGAACAGTGTTTAGATACACTCAAACAGAAACTTACGTTGATAGCGAACAGACTTTCCAGATACAGAGCCAGTAGGAAACGGAGACAGGACAACAACTTATTTGTCAAAGGCGAGAAGAAATTCTACAGAGCACTGAGTGAAAACGATGTATCCTTAAATGCTCCTTATCCAACAAGAGAAGAAATTGAAGAGTTTTGGAGCAATCAACTATCCAAAGCCACCAATTTTAACTCAGACTCTCATTGGGTTCAGGAAGTAACAAACATCTCTAAAGAATTTAATCCGAAGCAATATGATCCAATAACATCCACTGAAATTTCTTCCATCATTAAAGGTCTTCCGAACTGGAAAGCACCTGGTTTAGATCAGATACAGAATTACTGGTATAAGAAATTCTGGTGCGTATACGATCTTCTGTCTACTCTGGTGAATGAAGTTGTTGCTCATCCACAGAAGATGCCAAATTTCCTTACACAAGGTGTAACACATCTACTTCCGAAAGACCCACAAAATATGCAAGATCCTGGAAAATACCGTCCAATTACATGCCTTCCCACGATGTATAAGATCATCACGTCCTGTCTTAGTAGGAGGATATATGCTCACTGTGAAAAAAATAACATCATAGCAACACAACAAAAAGGATGCACGAAAGGGTCCAAAGGGTGTAAAGAAATACTTATCATTGACTCAGTGGTTTCTAACCAGGCCTTTACCAATAACAGAAATTTATTCTCGGCATATATTGACTACAAGAAGGCCTATGATTCCGTGCCCCATGATTGGTTGATCCATATTTTGTCAGTGTATAAGATTGATCCTCAGATTATATATTTCTTGGAACACGCCATGACAACGTGGCGTACAGTGATGTGCCTTAGTACTACAAATGGCAGTATTGCAAGAAGTATGACCCCAATCCACAAGGGAATATTCCAAGGAGACTCCTTGTGCCCATTATGGTTCTGTCTTGCGATGAACCCACTATCAAACCAACTTAATTCAACAAAATATGGATTCAGTATCAAGAAGAACTCCAGGGAGCTTGCAAAGCTCAACCATCCCCTGTATATGGATGACCTAAAGCTATATGCTGCCACCAGAGCACAACTAGAGTTTCTGTTGAAGATAGTGGAAACCTTTTCACAGGATGTGAAAATGGAATTCGGGCTGGAGAAATGTAAGACGCTGAACATTATGAAAGGCAAGCTGCAGGAAGGTGTATATGAAACAGCTCAGGACCAGCAGATTGCAACAATGCTCACTAGCGAGACCTACAAGTATCTGGGAATGAAGCAAGCCAGACACATAGAACACTCAGTAGTGAAACAAGATCTGAGGAAGGAATTTGCCAGAAGAATTAAGCTTGTTTCTAACACCAGCCTCAACAGTAAAAACTTGGTTAAGGCAATCAACGCTTATGCTGTCCCTATTCATAGTTACTCGTTTGGGGTCATCAAGTGGAGTAAAACTGACATTGCAAGTTTAGAACAGAAAATTAGAACATCACTGACCAAGTCACGAAAACACCATCCCAGGACATCTGTGGAACGAGTCATGTTACCGAGACATATGGGTGGGAGAGGAATTGTTGATATAAACAACCAAGTAGCTCGACAGATCTATGAGCTAAGAAAATGCTTCTGTTCTGTATCGAACCATTCGATGCTGCACAGGGCTGTCACAGAAGCAGATAATTCAACTCCACTACTCTTAAGTCAGCAAGAGACTCAAATTCAGGTGCGCAGTGATTTGGATAGATTCAATGCCTGGTTGTCCAAGCCACTACACGGAAGACATCCCAATGAAGTCATCCAAACTCACGTCGACAAGCTAGCGTCGAACTTTTGGTTGATTTCTGGGCAGATGTTTCCTGAAACAGAAGGCTTTATGATGGCTATTCAGGACCAGGTTGTCCCCACGAGGAACTACCTAAAGTTCATAATCAAGGATGCATCTGTGCAAGATGACCATTGCAGATACGGATGCCCAACATCTGAGACTGTTCAGCATATTATATCAGGTTGTCGCCATTTTGCAGGGACAGAATATAGGAAGAGACATGATTTTGTTGCCAAGATAGTCCATCAAGAATTGGCTATACAACTTCAACTGCTGAGCCAAGAGAAAGTGCCGTACTACAAATATGCTCCTGAAAGTGTACTGGAAAATGACAGCTTTACGTTGTACTGGGATCGTACTGTATTGACAGACCAATCAGCTGTGCACAACAGACCTGATTTAGTTCTTGTTGACAAATGCATGAAGTACACCACCTTCATAGATGTGGCGATCCCAAACAGTGGCAACATACTAACAAAGCATGTTGAAAAGCTGTCAAAATACACAGAGCTTTCAGAACTGATAAGGAAGCAATGGCACATGGCACAAGTCAGGACAGTTCCTATTATTATCTCCAGCACTGGCGTGATTCCCAACAACTTAAAGGAATCGCTCACGGCGTTGAAATTAGACCCAGGCCTTTTCAAACTGATGCAGAAAACAGTCATACTTTCTACGTGTCGCGTAGTAAGGCTGTTCTTGGGCAATCAGGCCTGAAGCAATGAGGGGAATATGAAGCTACTACTCAATGCAGTCACCAAGAATTTGCTCCTTGTGATATGTACGGTATCTGGGATTGTAAATGTTTTCTTTCCAGCAAATGCTGAGAATGTGTAAGCGCATGCGCAAAATAAATAATACTAATACTAATAATAAAAATTAAGATATTGCGTAATGCAGAAAGACAGTTGTTTTGTCGGAAGCTTTATACTCCTGAGAAACCATATCTCTCGGTGGTCACTCTAAAATTATAGAAATTGAAAAGCAAGAATGGAAAATTCTCCAGAAGATTCATAGTCCCAGGAGAGAAAATGGAATGTGGATTAAGAGGAGAAAAGCGAATCTCTATTCCTTAACTAACTGGTTAACTGATGCCGTACGCAACATACGTCTGACATTATATGACCATATGTATAGAATGGACAGCGACAGACTAACCAAAAGAATGCATGAAGAAACCCATAAAGAAAACTGGTAGGAAGTTGTCCACAGAACGCAAGATGCAACACAATGCATTCATGAAGAGATTTTGGGAGGATAAGAGGGTGAAAACCACCAGGCCGACTAACAAGTTCAAACGCGCTCTTTGAATGGGAACAACGAATAATAGTAATAATAATAATAATATTGATAATATTAATAATAATAACTAGGGAACATGTGCGATAAATCTCGCATGTCTATAAACCACACGCCCGGCTTTACTGTTATGCCGGCTTCTTATTTGATTATTTGTTTAAACGCATTTTGATCATTCAATAACCTGGTGAGCACAAAACTAACATGGCGGCGACGCGAAATTTAAATGTTTAAATGTATTTTTCTCGCGACTTATCATCCCAGCACTGTGAGAATTGGCACGGTATATCTTCATACAAGCCTTATAGTCAGTTAGTTATAGTTGTTTTAAGGGGCGGAACTACGAGGTCAACTGCCCCTTCATACAAGACTTAATATACTGTCTAATTTAATGGAATTTTGTGAGAACTTAAAATGGCAGCTGTGCATTTTTTTTAACTCTTATTAATTCTCGTACCCTAAGTAAGACCAGTATAAATATGAAAATCGGCTATTTAGTTCTTCACGGAAGTACTTGTTATTTTTATTTCTAATAAAGAGGCTGCGTTCGAACAAGGGCAAAGAGGCATGGAACAACAGCAAAATGGATGCTATAAGGCATCCAACGTTTAGAATGAAGCACTGGTTAGATAGGCATATTCTTCTCTCTTTCTGTTGCACGTGAAACATGTATGACGCTGTCATTTTCTAGCAATCCACTGTTGCCATATCAGTCGAAAAATTGTCTTCGTCCAAAAACAGCATATTCGGGTTGAAATATGTTTTGCCGATCTTTTTTGTCCTATATTAGAACTAGGTAAACTTGATAGAAATGCTAGAAAAATTTGATATTCATAGTAAAAAAAAGCCGATAAACTAAGAGCCCTTTTTTTCTATAATCGATCTTATATAATGTTGCATTGACTTTGTGGCGCCTATTTTCCACACACGAGTATCTAAATGTGCCGTCTTGATGATGGATAATTGAAATATCTTATACTGGCAATATTACAATTTTCATGTAGGAAAAACTTTTGAATATTCTCTCATAACCACATAGCAACATTGAAAAAGTTCGTATGCTGCCAACTTTTCTATTTTTAAAGATTACCATGTCATGTCAGTTTGAGAGTTGTAGAGGAATGTTGGAAGAAGTTTTCTACCTGCATACCCAGAGTGTAGGTTTAATTGTTTACACAGGCTGGGCTGTTCATTGACCGCGCATTATAAGAATAAAGTTTTGAAGGACAGCGCGTGGTGCAGCTTGCTACTCACAACCTTATTACTGTGCCCTCCGAGCTTGTATTTCAGTAGGGAGTACAGCTGTCTATATATTGAGTGCGTGTGCAGCAGTTTTGTTAGATTTAACGTGTTGTATTTTACGTATTTCACGTACAAGAATGGATAGTTTGCAATAGTCCACAGAGGAAATGAAAATGGATTTGTACCCAACTCGCAGTTAGTATTTCTGTGCAAAAAGAATACCGCAGACGCGCATGATGAAATGGATGGTGAAACGTACGAAAATTATTTCAAACACCAAGTGCTACCTAACCTGCCGGCCAAATCTGTGATTGTTATTGACAATGCGTCATATCACAGTCGTAAAGTTGAGGCTATTCCGACTTCGGCATGGAAAAAGGAAAAATGCAGGAATGGCTTTCGTCGCATGGGGAGCCGTATGAAGAGCATATGTTGAAGAAACATTTAATGGAAATTATTAAAAGTGTGAAATATAAATACGATAAATACAGCATTGATGAAATGTCTAAGAAAATGGGTCATTTAGTTCTACGCCTTCCCCCTTATCATTGCGATCTAAATCCAATCGAATTAGAATGGAGTCAGGTCAAACATCATGTTTAAATGAACAATTTGAACTTCAAAGTAAACAAGTAGTTCCGTGAAGAACTATACAGCCTATTTTCATATATCCTGCTCATGTTAATTGCCTCTATCAACATACAAAATTTCAGTTTAATTGCTGTAACAGATTCGTAGATATTGAGAACCGTCTAAATATTTCAGATGGTCGCCAGGTTGGATTTTTATTTTTGTACTATTACATTAAGATTACTGTGTACGTATGGTATTCAAACTTCAATCGCATGATTAGAACACAAGAAGTAAAAAGGAGATTCTAAAATTACGCACAGCAGCCATCTTGTGATTATGCAAACAATTGAAATAAATTAGATGCCAGTGGATCAACATTTGTATAAGCATTTAATGTGCAACGTTTCACGGCACTCGGATAGTTAATTCGCGAGAAACGTCCATTTAAATATTTATACTTCGCGTCGCCGCCATGTTGGATTTGTGCTTACCAGGTTAATGAAAGTCCTATAGGTCTCTATGAACATTAAAAAAACAGTTTGGTTGCTGTAAAAGATTCATAGATATTGAGAACCGTCTAAATATTTCGGAAGCTCGCCGTTTAAGATTGTTATATGTATAGGCCATATAGTTATGTACCATTCAAGGACAATTATTGCCTAGGTTCATTATTCAAACTTTCACTTCGATCGCATGATTACGACACAAGAAATAAAAACTTAATTTTAAAATTTCGCACAGCCGCCATCTTGAGGTTATCTAAACAATTGAATGAAATTAGATGGCAGTGCATTACAATCTGCGAAATCATTTACTATACCACATTTCACTGCGCTCAGAGAGTTAAATCACGAGAAAAGTATATTAAAATATTTCAAATTCGCTTGGTCGCCATGTTCGTTTTGTACTTTACAGGTTTATGAAATATACATAGGTAAACTTGTATCAGTACCCTTTATCAACGTACAAAATTGCAGGATGATATCTGTAATAGTTTCGGAGATATAGAATGTCAGTGAAACATTTCGCACAGCCGCCATTCTGAGGTTATGTAAACAATTGAACTAAATTAGACTTCAGTGCATTACAATGTGTATAAACATTTGCTGTACCAAGTTTCATTACGTTTGGATAGTTAAATCGCGAGAAAAGTCTATTTAAATGTCTCAAATTCGCTTGACCGCCATGTTGGTTTTGTAGTCACCAGGTTTTTGAAAGTCTCATAGGTGAACTTCTAGTAGTGCCCTTTATCACCGTACACAATTTCAGGGCGATATCAGTAATAGTTTCGGAGATATTGAATGCTAGTGAAATATTTCGCACAGCCGCCATGTTGGATTGGTGAGACGTAACAACATTTGAAGGGCACGGTCGAGGTCGCCGGGAATATGACCTTACCGAGTTTCATTGAAATCGCTCCAGCCGTTTAGATTTTATTAGGGGGACACACACACACACACCTCAACACACACACATGCACACACACACGGACAAAAGGTGATCTCATAAGCCTATTTTTTCAAAATTGAAAATAGGCTAAAAATATGGAGCAGTTGATACACGAAGGATTTAATAATGTGACAACCGAAAAATGGAAAGACTGTGTCGAGCATGTACAAAAATCGAGTCTGACCTGTGGAAAGCCGATGAAATTCAGGATGACATTGAACCTCTACTCATCAATCTGGGTGACATCTCTGAATCAACTGACTGTGATGACGAACGGGATGCCTGTCTGCTGTCATCATAAAAGGTAAGACAATGAGGAGTATTTTTAGCCTACTTTTCACATTTTGCAAAAATGAGGAAAAAGTAGACTTATGAGATCGGGCAAATGTGTGTCTGTCTGTCTGTCTGTCCTTCTGTCTGTCTGTCTGGCTGTGTGTGTGTCCCCCCCCCTATCAACTCCTAAACGGCTGCAGCAATCGAAACAAAATTTGGTAGGAGTAAAGATCTATACCTGAATATCTCACGGCCATATTTGAAAATGATGTCAGTGCTACCAACTGCTAAAAAATCGCAATTGAAATTTGAGCTCCATGTTGGATATCTTGGAAAGTATGAATGGGAGCTATTTCAAAATTGGCACACGTACAGATCATAATATTTCAGTTTAATTTCCAGGAGGCCAAACATGGCAGTGTTGCCAAAATGATTATAAGCCTCCTGATAGGTCCAATTTTTAAATGCATATAACTTCTACACTATCAATTGGAATTCAACCAAATTTCGTATGTTGTATGTGTACATAACCAGATATGACTGAACGTATTCTTATGAACCACCAGTGCTGCCAACTGTTAAAAAATGCTCTTAATTTCTTTTCTCCAAATACCAATATATATGAGAAAGTATGCAAGCCGACAGCTTTAAACTATGCACACGTATAGTACATGACATTCTATATTAATTTGAAGTAACTTATATACGTCAGTGCTACCAACATGATTCTAAGCCTGCTGAGAGGTCCAACTTTAAGTACATGTAACTTCCATACTATCATTTGGATTTCAACCAAATTTCGTATGTGCTATGTGTACCATAACAGCTATGACTATGCGTATTCTTAAGAGCAACCAGGGCTGCCAACTGTTAATAAATGCTGTCTCTATTTTTGTTACCCTAATATCAATATATCAGAAAGAATGCAAGCCAATAACTCTAAACTTTGCACACGTATAGTACCTGGCATTCTAGATTACTTTGGAGTAACTAATATACGTCAGTGCTGCCAACATGATTCTAAGCCTGCTGATAGGTCCAATTTTAAAATGCATGTAACTTCTATACTAACTAATGGATTTCATTCAAAATTGGCACAACAATAGATCATATTATTTCAGATTATTTCTGACCAATACATGCATGACATTGTTGCCAACATGATTTTACGCGCGCTGTTAGATCCAATGTTTAACTGCATGTAACGTCCATGCTATCCAGTGGACTTCAACCAAATTTTGTATTTAGTACCGTAAGAGACGGAACTAAGAATATATTCAGTCATCAGGGCTGCCAACTGTAGTGCTCTATTAGGATACATTATGCCAGGTATACAGTATTTCGAACTAATTGGAAATTTCGATATTAGCAACTTAATTTCGTCATTATTCTAGATAGGTTCATATTCTGTAGAATAATCATTGGCATGAAAAGTAGGCTGTATAGTTCTTCACGGAACTTCTTGTTAATAACTTACTTCAATTTTAACTGCAGTCGAAACTTCACACATTTCCTTGTGGTTGTACTTGATTTATTTTATTTTGATTGTTTTCTTTATGTTACATTCAGCATACGTAATAGATCATTTAATTGAATTTCGTTGTGTGTGTTATGTTACTATTAGTATTATTATACAGTACTTAATTAAAGTCTTCGTCACTGCACAATCCCTGAATGTGCAGAAAGTTTACGCGAAGCGCTCTGTACTGCCTCCCCCCATGGAGTGGCAACCCTGTCGTAACGCGCCATGAGAGCAATGCTTCATTCTAAACGTTGGATGCCTTATAGTGCTTCAAATGTAAGAAGAGGAATCCTATGAAAATGGCATGTTCTAAAAACCGGTAAAACATTTGATTTGAATTTCTCGCTAAAATATTTTTCTAGATATGCAATTTCTCATTTGTTCGGTTTCTTTAAACATGGAAACCTGGAAATTTTAGATGTAATTCTTCTTACATGTGTTATATTTTAATACGCCCATTTTTCAAAGTTTATTTTAATTTTGCCAGATGGAAATGTGCTGTTGAAATTATGCAATTTTTGAAAAGATTCATGAAAATTCAAAAATACATTTCCAAACAACCTGTGTCAAAATAAGGAGAGAGGTTTGAAGAACATACCTGAAAAGAATCGATTAGTTCCTGTCAATAGTTTCTGAGGGAAAGTTACTGTAGTTAGTTATTGAGGTTTTGAGGGGTGGAACTACGAGGCCATCTGCCCCTAGAATAAAAAAATTACGAGCCTTAGAGTAGTCGCATATGATGTGTAACATCTGACATGTTATCCTACTATGAAATTGAGATTAAATATTTGTGAAGTCATTTTTTTTCGGCTGTAATCCTCTTGTTTTCAATTTTTCTTACGTTTCTTTTGTCGATAATTTCTGATATATTCTGCTCTGGATTTATCCATCTCTGCAAATCACAAAATGATGAAAAAAAGGGGCTTCACCCCAAGTCCTACAACACGTCATACAGCATTATTGGTTCGCAAAATATTAAAAAAAAGCCGATGGCCCTTTAGTTTAGGGGCTTTTGGTTAAATTAAGAGGGGGATAGAAAAACGGGGGGCTTCACCCCGAATCCTAGGACACCTCATACAAGTCCCTAGCATTATTGGTTCGCGAGATATTAAAATGCCGATGATCTATTAGTTTTGGGTCCTTTGGTGAAATTAAGGGGGCTATAGGAAAACGGGGGATGGCACCTCGAGTCCTAGGACACCTCATACAAGTCCCCAGCATTATTGGTTCGCGAGATATTAAAACGATGTTGACCTATTAGTTTTGCCGGGAGTGCAAATCCCTTGTTAACAGTGAACTCTGCTGGTCATTGAAATAACGACTTGTAAAACTCCATTGCCAAATCCTGTCCGGTGCGCATGCGCGAGGTACGTCGTGGTATAATGATTTATTGTAGGAATATCTTTAATGGGGCGTCCAAACCTTGAAGTAAACCGTAAGCGATATACATTCCATATGAAGTTTTCATTAATAAATCATAATTGTTTTCAGAAAATACGATATAAAGGATATTTTCACACCAAAAACGACAATTTGAAGATGATTTATTGTAAGAATATCATTAATGGGGCCTCCAAACCTTGAAGTAAACCGTATGCGATGTTTACTCTTACACATTTCCGTCCCATTTCCGTATCCGACAGTACTCGAATGCTTACATTAAATAAGAATACAGCAAAAGTATGAAGATGTAATAAATCAAAATTGTTTTCAGCAAATATGATATAATGAATATTTTCACCCCAATGAACGACAACTTGAAGATGATTTATTGCAGGAATATCTTTAATGGGGCCTCCAAACCTTGAAGTAAACCGTATGCGATGTTTCCTCTAACACATTTCTGTCCCATTTCCGTCCCTTTTTCAAAATCACTCCCACAAAAAATATCCAGCAACCGAGTGGAAATATGTTACACATCAAAAAGTTTAAAAAGTAGGAAATGAGTTTGGGCAATATAGGACAGTCTGCTGTTACTTAATTACAAGTACACACACTACTACAATCATCACATAAATGCATGGTTATCAGACAAATTCAACGCCCACCCAGCTACACAGGGTTGGTGACAAAGATGTCCCAAGCCGCCTAAATGAATTAATAACAACAACAACAACAACAAAAACAACAACAACGGTTTGTTTAATCGTTCCTCTGCAGGATACACCTCATTAGTCCAAGCTCGCTTTATATTACACCCTTTTTAGCTTCCTCATAGTTCATTTAACTTATGATGGGCTCAGTAATTGACCCACTCCAGTATACAATATAATTTAAAATTGATAACATTCGCACTCAGCCATCGATCACATTGCACGTCATGTAGGATATTAGGCTCAACATTGGAACAGAGCTGTCAGGTTGCTGGGGAAACTTGCATAACATCCACAACAGTGATAGAGTGTCAACTTCATAATTGAAAGATCACGATTTGATTCCTGGAAGAAAATATACCGTACTGCAAAATTTTGGAATTGAGTCATAATTTCATGTCATCTACTCTGCCGGCCCCATGGTGTTGGGATAGCGCGCCTGCCTCGATCTGGAGGGCCCCAGGTTCGATTCCTGGCTCCGTCAGGGATTTTAGAAACTGACGTGAGGGTTGGAACGGAGTGCACACAGCCTCGTTAGGACAATTAAGGAGCTGTCTGGCAGTGAGGCACTGCCCCGGTCTCGGAGACCAAGAATTATGGCCGAGGAAACCCGGCCCGCTAACCACGCGTCACCCCGTAATCTTCAGGCCAAATGGCTGGGCAGCGGTCCCTTGGTAGGCTTAGGCCCTTCATGGGCTATGGTGCCACGGGTTTTATTTTGTCATGCACTCCGACTGGAAGGTAAACTAAAATCTTTGCATTAGTCAGTTTCTGTACTGAAATTAAAAAGTACCTTCTAATATGCCAAGGCTGCTTTCTTCCAACTCCCTGCATTATTTCATTCGTTCCTCTCCTCTCATGAGGTTGGCGTCAGGGAGGGCCGACCGTAAAAACACCCACCACATTGATTTTCATCACACCTCATCCCCGACCCCGTTGGAAACGGGAATAATAAGTCGTAGACATACGTAAATAAATTCATACGTACATACATACACACATAGATAGATACATAGATAGGACACATAGAAAGACCTACTGGGTAGGTTTTAGCTAAGGATTAACACTACCTAAGGGATGATGATAAAAGAGAAAAGGAGATGGGTTTCAGTTTGGAGAAAAGTATTGGTAGATAGGAAGAGAATACACCACACAAATTGAAGTAATTTAATAACATGGAACGAAAATCTACTGTACAAATCTTAAGACGAACCTAACTTTAGCGGGGGCCTGTTTCAGGCAAGCGGAGAGCGTAGCGTGAATTGAGGTGGCCTGCACGTTCTCGGCGATTGCACCTTCACTCTCGAGCCAGTATTCCGGTACTATGGGGAAGGGTGGCAGTCTGGCAAGGCAAAGAAAGACAAAAGGAAAGAACGTACTAATTTTCACTTCAGAAAGGTTATTAGCCTACTTTCGATTTTTGCAAAAAATGAAAGTAGACTTATGAGATCAACACAGGGCGAAAAAAGTGTGTCTGTCTGTGTGTGTGTATGTGTGTGTGTGAGTCTGTGTGTGTGTCTGTGTGTGTGTGTGTCTGTGTGTGTGTGAGTGTGTGTACTCTGAATGTCTGTCCCCCCCTATCAATTCGAACACGGTGAATGCGAATTGAACGAAATTTGGTACAAAGGTAGCACTAGCAAAGGACACCTCAGTGTCATGTTTTATATCGCCGCCATCTTGACGAAAACGTAATGGCGGCCTCACAAATGTTCAAAGCTTAAATCAAATTACGACTAACCTAATCATCCGATCTCTACCAAATTTTGCAACAACATACCTTTATGGGGGGAGCATCCTTTGACCAAACCAATAGGTCATCAGCCTAATAGTTTACGGATGGCGGCCATCTTTGAGTGAAAATCGATTCCCCCTATTAATTCGAACACGGTGCAACCGAATGGAACGAAATTTGGTACGGAAGTAGTACTAACGAAAGGCACCTCAGTGTCATGTTTTATATCGCCGCCATCTTGACGGAAACGTAATGGCGGCCACACAAATGTTCAAAGCTTAAATCAAATTACGACTAACCTAATCATCCGATCTCTACCAAATTTTGCAACAACATACCTCTATGGGGGGAGCATCCTTTGACCAAACTAATAGGTCATCAGAGTAATAGTTTGCGGATGGCGGCCATCTTTGTGTGAAAATCGATTCCCCCTATTAATTCGAACACGGTGCAACCGAATGGAACGAAATTTGGTACAGAGGTAGTACTAACAAAAGGCACCTCAGTGTCATGATTAATATCGCCGCCATCTTGACGGAAACGTAATGGCGGCCACACAAATGTTCAAAGCTTAAATCAAATTACGATTAACCTAATCATCCGATCTCTACCAAATTTTGCAACAACATACCCTTATAGAGGAAGCATCCTTTGACCAAATGAATAGGTCATTAGCCTAAT
This sequence comes from Meconema thalassinum, assembly GCA_946902985.2. Classification (NCBI taxonomy): domain Eukaryota; kingdom Metazoa; phylum Arthropoda; class Insecta; order Orthoptera; family Tettigoniidae; genus Meconema; species Meconema thalassinum. The sequence goes on from OX336390.1 coordinate 616,066,247, forward strand.
AGTTTGCGAATGGCGGCCATCTTTGTGTGAAAATCAATTCCCCCTATTAATTCAAACACGGTGAAAGCGAATGGAACGAAATTTGGTACAGAGGTAGCACTAGCAAAGGGCATCTCAGTGTCATGTTTTATATCGCCGCCATATTGACAGAAACGTAATGGCGGCCACACAAATGTTCAAAGCTTAAGTTAAATTACGACTAACATAACCATCCGATCTCTACCAAACTTTGCAACAACATACCTTTTTGGAGGGAGCATCCTTTGACCAATCTAATAGGTTATTAGCCTAATAGTTTGCGGATGGCGGCCATCTTTATGTAAAAATTGATTCCCCCTATTAATTCGAACACGGAGGAACCTAATGGAACGAAATTTGGTACAGAGGTAGCACTAGCAAAGGGCACCTCAGTGTCATGTTTTATATCGCCGCCGTCTTGACTGAAACGTAATGGCGGCCACACGAATGTTCAAAGCTTAAATCAAATTACGATTAACCTAATCATCCGATCTCAACCAAATTTTGCAACAACATACCCTTATAGAGGAAGCATCCTTTGACCAAATGAATAGGTCATTAGCCTAATAGTTTGCGAATGGCGGCCATCTTTGTGTGAAAATCAATTCCCCCTATTAATTCAAACACGGTGAAAGCGAATGGAACGAAATTTGGTACAGAGATAGCACTAGCAAAGGGCATCTCAGTGTCATGATTAATATCGCCGCCATATTGACAGAAACGTAATAGCGGCCACACAAATGTTTAAAGCTTAAATCAAATTACGACTAACATAACCATTCGATCTCTACCAAACTTTGCAACAACATACCTTTATGGAGGGAGCATCCTTTGACCAATCTAATAGGTCATTAGCCCAATAGTTTGCGGATGGCGGCCATCTTTATGTCAAAATTGATTCCCCCTATTAATTCGAACACGGTGGAACCGAATGAACGAAATTTGGTACAGAGGTAGCACTAGCAAGAGGCACCTCAGTGTCATGTTTTATATCACCGCTATCTTGACGGAAACGTAATCGCGGCCTCCCAAATGTTAAAAGCTAAAATGTAATTACGACCAACCTAATAATCTAGTCTCTACCAAATTTTGCAACACCATATCTTTATGTGGGAAACATATTCTGACCAAACTGCAAGAACATCAGCCCAATAGTTTGCAGATGGTGGCCAAGTATGTGTGCAAATCGATTCCCCCTATCAATTCAAACACGGCGAAACCGAATTGAACGAAATTTGGTACAGAGGTAGCACTAGCAAAGGGCACCTCATATTCATGTTTAATATCCCTATAGCACGTTGTATTTCAACAAGCTACTACAACCAACATTCAATCATACTCCTTGAAAAGGACAAAGAGTTAAAACAATACCCATGCATTTAGGAGAAAGTAGGCTATATGTTCTTTACTGAACATCTTGTTTTTTATGATGCATTCAAGAATGCTTGACAGATTTGAATTTGGTATAATAATTTTATTTCTGGGCACTGTTGGATCTCCGTCAGACCAACCCAATGCTCCCACAGAGGGAAGTGATAGAGGAGTATGAATGCTCTTAGTAATAATTTTACTGGTTTTCTTGACAACTTTTATGAGAATACCAATTGTTGCACTTAAGAAAGGCTAAGCTTTTACCCAGCAGAGTGCCAACTAAAAGTTTAGGACAGAGAAAAAACTTGACTTTTGAAAACAAACCTTAAGTCGGAAAGAGAATCTTGACAAATAGGAAGCATGCTGAACTAGCTATACTTGCCTTAAGGGCTCGTTAGAATTAGCTATGACAGCTAAGAGAAACTTTGAAAATGTTGTTCTTTGAAGTTTTAAGTTAAATGCAACAAGTAGTATAAACTTTGTCGATTTCAAAATTATATTTTTTCGTAAATATATCTTAAGCTTAAAGGAAGAATCAGGGTAAAGAGGGTTCTGCCTAACTTTGATTCCAGTGAGAAAGATGAAGCAAACAATAATAGAGAGTTTATTAACAATAAATACAAACTTTAGAAAATTAACAATGCATACGTTAAGACTTAATTTGAGTCCAAAACAACGGTTATTTGTAAAATGCCAAGGTCTCAGACCTAATAATAAGAAGTTTACAATTTTCAAAAACAAGTTTCGAACTTGCGAAAGCACTAAACCTATACAAAGGTTTTTAAACTGTGCTTAAAATTGCAATATTTAAAGCTCTTAAAAGCAATGAATCATGCAGTAATTATAACTTTTACAAATTAGGTAAATTACAAGCGCCATATGACTGCACTTTTGGCAAGCCAACAAGCTAAAGAAAATAGATTAAATCCTGATAGTACAGGAGAAAGAAAAAGAAAATAGAAAATAGAAAGCGGAAATTACCGCTGTTTGAAACAGTAATTACAATGTTCAGTTGAACAAATTTGGGAGGGCGCTTGCTCGCATGCGAAACCTCATAGTATTTTAGATAGATGCAAATTTTAATTTAAGTTATATTAGTAAAGGTATTTGGGAGAAGGAAAATACGAGGTTTAGGAAAACGTCCTGACCAAATTTATTTTCACAACCGAACGCGGCGCGGAAGATAGTTGAACGGGCACTGTATTGCACTGAAGTCTATTGATGAATAGGAAAAGTTCACTATTGCCGCACAGAGAGTTTATGAAAGGAAAAGTAATTGTAGTTGTGGAGACCACTAGTTGAATTTTAGCTTGAACGAGTTTATTGCTTTGAAAAGTTTATAGGTTGCGGTTGAATGATGAGGTAGGCCTACAATTCCCACGGTGGAAGGCAAATTAGGTTTTAACCAACAGTAAATGTGACGTTAATTCTTCAGTGAGGAAAAGCATTCCCAATTTGAGTGGAAAATACTAAATTGCTTTACTTGTAGAAATATCGGTTCATGTGGAATGTTCCAGAACCATGATGACAGTTAAATGGGCAAAAGAGGTCCCGCGGAGGAAAAAGCTAAGTTTTACAGCCAGTGGGTAGTTTGAATTAAATCCCTCGTAGGGGAAAGGTAATCCCAATAATTTAGTACAAGAAGTACAGGGTTTCACTTTATAAAGCCAGCTTAGATAGTTAAAGTATGACCAGAAAAACATATCTTGAAGACGGTTATTGCACAATAGTTTGCAATTTTTCACACTGCCTATAAAATTGTATTAAAAGCACTTTGCCCTCTTAAAAACAATTAATATGCGTTGAAAAAATATTGAAGTTTGTACTTGGCTCATTTTTGTACAGTAGGCGATGGTTCCTTGTCACCGTTGATTAAAAGGCAGACATGGCGTCTGATTTAAAATGTCTCTCGAGTAGACAAGCTCGTGAGAGAGCCCCAACTGTATGGTTGACGTCTGACGCGGAAGTGTGGACGAGCGAACACGAACACGGCTGAAGAAGGTAAACGAGGGGAAGGGGAGGGGAAGCAAAAGGAGTGGGGTTATTAAACAAGAGGGTGTACATCATTATAACCAACATGATAAAAATAAGAGACTCTTCATTGATGCGAACTTTCTTCTGGAATCAGTCTTCATGGAGATGTTAGCTGGCGAAAATGACGACGCCTAGTAGATTAGTGAGGAAGTCCTCTTGAGCTCGGAGATGTTGAGGAGCTTCAGTGGTTAGCTGCTAGATGCCACTAGGTTGTTCATGGAAGATATATATCTAGAACAGGCTTACGGAAAACATAAGCATGGGCACAGAGAAAATAGAAAGTAAGGAATCACTGTTGGTGTTTGCGAAAGAGAAAAGAAAGAATTAATGAAAATAGATCAAAGAGCAGCAAAAGCTACTCTGACTGACCGTCTATTCCAAAGAATACACCACCTACAAAGGCTACATACTTGCTAACTCCAATGGGTTGCTCTAGACACATATGTTGTTGATAAATTGATGCCCTTTACGCCATTGTGGTCATGTGGTTCCGTGTACTTGGATGTGTGTAATTTGTCTGACTACTTGTGTTATTGTTATGGCTGAATTATTGTGTGCTTTTGTAATTCAGATGAGGATGGGGAAGGTGGCGATCGTGACCTTCAGTTTGGAACCATCTCGGAGAAGTAGAAATGGGAATCCACGGAAACCCACTTTCAGGATAGCTGAGGTGGGAATGAAACCCACCTCTTCTCAGTTTTTCCTCACGAAGCTGAGTGCACCCGTTCCAGCCCTCAAACCAGAACTAGGCTAAATTTCTTAGCAAAACTGGGAATCAAACCCGGGCCTCCGCGGTGACTCTAGACAAAGAGAAGGCGCATTAATGTGCAGAGGCACTTGGCTGAAGTGGTAATGAGTATATTTCCTGCACTTACACGAGGATAAACCCGGCATCGACAGGAAAACAGCCAGTTATTATATTTGAATTGATGCCAATGGCCATAGCGGGGTACTTTTAATTGAACACCCAAAGGCTCCCCATAAAGTTCAATTTCATATAGTTTAACTTTGGCTACCAGATATGCCACAGTCACTGACACCTAGTGGTGAATGTTGGAACTTGATAGAGCGTTTCTAAACAAATAACCTACAAATTTAGCTACACACTACCAATTGTAGTGGTAGGTTCTTTTACATGCCATACGTCTGTGACATGGGTCCGCCAGCTTTACTTCCTCTCCGAAGGAAGGCACATTTAAGGATTTTAACGCTCTTAAAGATCCGACGACTTCTGTCGGGTTTGAACCCGCAATCTTGGGCATAGCAGTTCAGCACCACTAGTTATATTAAGTATTAGTGTAAAATGTAAATGCACATAAAATTGTTAAATATTCATGAGTCGTATTACCGAAATTGTAATCGTGTGTCACAGTTGCCACGGGTGTCATAAATTTGCCACAGAACACGCAGATTAATGGTCGATAGGAATGATTCAAGAATCAGTGTTTGAGACTTCTGTTATTGTGCAATAATTTAAACCTCCGATCTCGACCAGTGCAACTTCCCAATCCTCTGATGCTAAGCGGCTCATTCTACTCAGCAATGGAGGTGAATTAAAGATAAAATTGTGCGAATGTCTACGGGAGCAGAGACACGATACATCTGAATCTGCCAAGCTTCAACTGAACTTGCCTCTAACTCCCATTACACTGTGAGGCTCGGTTGTTTTTACAGCTGTTACAATAACCCCGCTACCGCCGTCAACTTTCCCCAAAACTCTCTCCTCGCACTCACTTGTTTTTACAATTAAAACAATACGAGCATTTCCTACAATTGAAAATTGCGGCGAATGTGAAATTGAAATTATAAGAATTAGTTTCCCCTTGCATGTAGGCCTCCCGCCTGTTTTTACGCCTATTCTCCCACTTCCCTTCGAGCGCCTGCCTGTCCAGGGCTTTCTTCAAATTCTTCTCCCTTAATTCCCTCATTGAAATGCAAATTAGAATACGCACTGCGTCTCCGACAGCAGATATGCTTTCGCGATTTTTGACGCGCGCCAACTTCATCTGCTCCTGAGTGCTCCTTTCCAAGTGGCAAGTGGGGGAGGATGCGATTGGATTCCTTTCTCTACACAAATCCTCCCATCGTTACGTCAGCTACGGATTTCTGTAACTTCGTGCAAACTACCATTCACTTCTACTACAAAGACCAATCAAATCAAATTAAACTTACGCGAGTAGTTTATCGAGTGAGTGTGTCTAGCTGAGGAGCTGCAATGTCTCCAAGGCCGTGGTTCGATTCCCAGCCCTTATAGTTTAGATACTGAACACGGATTGTCGTTGTACCGATTCTCTACATCCACCAGAAAGTTGTTGTTGCTGTTGTTGATGTTATTAATGATTCATTTTTGGGGCTTGGGGCACCTTGTTTATCGGCCCTGTATCCATGATGTTTGTTAGGTTTGTGTGATAACCTGTTTTTCTGCAGAAATTGGGTTTTACAACAGATTCATACTTATGAGATTGTGCAAAGCAGCAGACAGTTCAAGATCTTTGCCAGTGTATCTTGTGCTCAACAACATGCATAATGGAAGATTTGATCCTAGCTTCCCCTAATGCTGTTGACATCGCCCGCTACTAGGTAAAGGAAATTAAATTATTAGACTTTGGCTCTCATTTACTACATACATTTCTGTAAATAACTCATGTGTTATTTTGCTTCATATTTATATTTTCATTTATATATTTAACTCTGTATATTAATACACAAGTACTTGTGACACGAATAGAGAAAAGAAACCCTGTTTTTTACTGACTGAAATATTGTGTAAAACTTGAATTAATATAACTTATGTCGTAGGGTAAGTTAAGTGCCCCGGGACTAGAAATAAGGTTAACATCCCGACATGCATGTTAGAGAATTAAAATACTCCCCTACATGGCTTGCAATATCTGTTCATTACTTGACCTAATAGCTTAAGGGGGCCCATGATAATATCCGTTTATTGCTAAAAGGAAGGAAGATTGTAGTTTTACGTGACCGTTAATCTCGAGATCATGAGCCAAGGGAGCGTTTATTGCTTTTGCTATTTTAGAACATACCTTTCAATAATTACGTGTGTAATGTATATCTCAAGAGATCTTTCTGGGCATAATTTTGGAGTCATCAGGGATACCAACAGTTGATAAATGCTCTCCATAATTTTTAACCCCAGTCTAAATATATCCAAGCAAACAGTTCAAAATTTGGCACATTTGTATGGGTGATGATTTTGCAAGTTCATTTCGAAAGCCCATTCCTGACAGTGGTGCCAACATAATTCTATGAGTGCTGGTAGTGCGATGTTTTACTGCATATAACCTCCATGACATTTAATGGATAATTAAGAGATTTTATACATTGAGTATATGGCGTATGTGCGTAATTCCTCTCTGAGTAATTGAGCCGTAGACTCTCAGTATCTCATAATCCATGGAAGGAAACTATTTCATACAGAATGTAGTGGTCCATTAGGCTGCACTACTTCAGATATATTTCGAACAAATTAAAAATATCAGTATTATCAATGTCATCATTATTCTACGTAGGTCTATAGAGATTAATCATTGTTATGAGTCTTAATTTTTAAGAAACGTGGGCACTTTAGTTCGTCACGAAACTACTTGTTAGACATTAAGTTACAAACTATCAAGCTGAACTTATCTGTATGATAATACAGCAGTTACTTATACTCACTCCTTGAAGTGAGCGACATGTCTTCATAATAGTTGAGTCAAAAGATGCTTCCGACAAAAAGGTATATTGTTGAAACATTTGCTAGAGATCAAATGATAAGGTTTATCGTAATTTGATTTAAGGGACACTGGGACTGAAATTTTCAAATTCTATATAAACTGAGGTACAGCTTTGAAATTTTATATGGTTATGGATAGTCATATTATAAACCATTGTGGGAAATGTGAGCATTGTAAGTTGATTAATTCTCCAGATATTAATTATTTTGTAGATTTATTGTGCTAATTATTCAAGTTTTATAAAGGTCAGCCGCGTTAAAAAAAAACAAGATAGTGTAACTTTTAGGTAATATTCTATTGCACTATAACAATTGGAAGAAACCTACGGATCCGATTTTGAATTGCATTAATGAGTGTCAAGAAATAATTTTTTTTCATCTCCAAGTTTTTTTCTACAAAAAAATCGTATTTTTTCCAGTTTGATTTTTTTTGCAGCCAAACCAAAAGTGCAATCTAAAAAACGATCCGCAGTTTTATAGTCATTGCAATGAAGATAATAAATTCCCATTTTGAAAGCAATATCATAAGATTTATGACGCGAGTAACATTTTGAATGCCTGAAAAAGTGAATCCGAGAAAACAGCAATTTTCTAAAATGATGCACAATTTACAAGGTTTCAGCTTACCAATGACATTAGGACTGTCCTACAGCATAGGTGACACCCTCCTTCTTCTGTTTTGCAGCTTCCTCCTTCATTTCTGTCAGTTTCACCTTCCGTCGACATGCTTTCGCTTCTCCAATTATGACCGCGGACTTACATACTTCCTGCGACTGTCACATCTTTCAAGTGTTTGTGCTGTGACATGAAATACTGAAGTTAGTCTTATTCCTGATTTCAACTCTGTTGTTGCACTACACCCCATGTTGAATTCTGTTACAGAATTCCAAACAGCAATTTCAAGTATCTTCCGTGAAATAAAAATCTCTTTTCGGCACTTCCTCCAGATAACAGAATGCAGAGTCTCATTCTGATTTTCAGTAGCACCACGGATGCATCTGGATAGTAGCTCATCTGATGCCAGCCTTTGATAAACAGGCATAATCTTGACAACTAAGGGTTCTTAAAGTTCTACAGCCATTTTGTCATGACTCTGTGGTGTTTTACCAGCTGCGATTCTTCGATTGTAGAAACACCAAGACTCAGAACCTTCATGACACTTACTGTGCTGGGGCGTTTAAAGGACACACCGTGGATTTTAAAGCTACGCCAGGGCTTTAAAAATGGCGGAATTCGGATAAAACACTGCTATATGATCCGCAGGGGATAGGGGTGTATTAATATGAAAAAAAACGAAAATCGATATTTTCCACAAATTTCACTAAAATTTCAGTCCCAGTGTCCCTTAAGCTTTTAACATTTGGGTGGCCGCCATTATGTTTCCGTTAAGATGGCGGCGATATAAAACATGACACTGAGGTGCTCTTTGCTAGTGCTATCTCTGTACCAAATTTCGTTCAATTCGGTTTTACCGTGAATTGATAATGGGAATCGATTTGCACACATACATGGCTGCTATCTGCAAACTCTTGGGCTGATGACCTTGTAGTTTGGTCAAAAGACGCCTACCACATAAAGGTATGAAGTTGCAAAATTTATTAGAGATCAGATGATTAGATTGGTAGTAATTTGATTTAAACTTTTAACATTTGGTTGGCCGCCATTACGTTTCCGTCAAGATGGCGACGATATAAAACATGACACTGAGTTGTCTTTTGCGAGTGCTGCCTCTGTTCCAAATTGCGTTCAATTGCGTCTCACCTTGTTTGAATTCATAAGGGGAATCGATTTGCACACACACATGGCTGTTATCTGCAAACTATTGGGCTGATGACCTCGTAGTTTGGTCAAATGACGCCTACCCCATAAAGGTATGATGTTGCAAAATTTATTAGAGATCAGATGATTAGGTTGGTCGTAATTTGATTTAAACTTTTAACATTTGTATGGCCGTCATTACGTTTCCGTCAAGATGGCGGCAATATAAAACATGACACTGAGGTGCCCTTTGCTAGTGATATCTCTTACCAAATTTCGTTAAATTCGGTTTCACCGTGTTTGAATAGATAGGGGGGAATCGATTTGCACACATACATGGCCGCCATCCAGAAATTATAGGGCTGATGACCTTGTAGTCTGGTCAAAAGATTCTTCATACATAATGGCATAACGTTGCAAAAATTAGTAGAGATAATATGATTAGGTTGGTCGTCATTTGATTTAAACTTTTAACATTTGCGTGGCCGCTATTACGTTTCCGTCAAGATGGCGGCGATGTAAAACACGACACTGAGGTGCCCTTTGCTAGTGCTACATCTGTACCAAATTTCGTTCAATTCGGTTTCACCGTGTTCGAATTGACAGGGGGGAACAGACATTCAGAGTACACACAGACACACACACAGACACACAATTTTTCGCCCTGTGTTGATCTCATAAGTCTACTTTCATTTTTTGCAAAAATCAAAAGTAGGCTAAAATCACACATTAGTACAGACAACACAGTGGCACAGGTTATCAGGAAAATTCAACCCACAACCAAGTACTTATACACGAGGCTACATGACCACAATTTCGCAAAGCCCCTAAAATAATCAACAACAACAATGTCTGTTATTGTATAAGTTATTCAGAGACATGTCAAAATATGGCTGCACTGGTGAAATTGTATTCTGGTATCCAAGTTATGTTTATTACATAACATTTTGGAAACACTCTGTATTAGGTATAGTCTTATTTGTTAAATGCGAGGTCAAAAGAACCTTGATCATGTGAGGTCAAAATTGAGTTGACCTCTGATCATTAGGACAGGAGGAAGTTACATGTTTACATTGAGTGTAAAATGATTGAAATGACAACATGGTCACTTAAAGCCTTTATTTGTATAATTTAGGTCATCAAAATCTAATTTTTGGAATCTACTGTTAGCCCACAATGGGCTACAATCACAGTATGATAGAAGGCCCGAAGAGACGGTGAAACCGTCTAAGGATAGGCTTGCCATACGTCCCGGTTTGACCGGGACAGGCCCGGTATTTTGCTCGTGTCCCGGTGTCCCGCCCGGTTTTATCAATGTCCCGGAAAACGGCTGTAAGATGTAAAAAGTAATGAATTTATGTGTTTAAGAATATTTTAGGAATCGGTTACTTTTTAACAATCAACATCGTTGACTATCGCGCACAGCGTCAAAGAGGTCAGAAGTATTCAAACGAATGACACAAAACAATAAGCATTCAAGTAAAAAATATGAGTAGTTTGAAAGCAAAGATTGACATTGTTAACAAATTAATTAATTGTTTTTTTTATTTTGCCAAATTTTATTTTTTGTAATTTGTTTTGTAGTTAGACAATAAGTTGCAGTTTTTCCAAAAATAATAAGACTTAGTAATTGTTCAATTAAACAATTCTATGAAGTTTTTTTAAATTGTATTTTATTAACACTTCTTTCTAGATGGTAAAAATATCACTAAAAGGAAAAATTATATATTTTTATAGCAAAAATTCCTTTTTTTATTTTTAAAAGTTGTGTAGAACTAAAAATTTAGGGTGCCAGATTCCCCTCTCCCGTCACTTGCAAGGGTTGAAAAAAAAAGGGTTAAAACTCACCATTTTGCTTCTAATTTTTCGAAAATTTCCCGGCCCCCCGCTCTACTGGGGGGTATTCGATAGCCCCCCCCCCCCCAGACTCCCGGTAAGGCCATCCCATATTAATGTGTCCGGATCTCACTCACCAACAAGATGTTCAGTAAAGAACATATAGCCTACTTTCTCCTAAATGTATGAGTATAGTTATAACTCGTTATTATCAAAGAGTATAATAGAACTATTCTTTGTTGAAGACCTTAGAAACGATTTACCTCTACCAAACGCCACAACCTAGATAAAAACTGCTACCATCATTGAAGAAAGAAAGAAAGATAAGAAGTATATCAAGAATGTTATGGATCTGGAGACATAATCGACCGGACTGGCTGCGTGGCTCAGCGGTAACGTTCTCGCTTGCTGGGCCCTAGGTTGCAGGTTCGTATCCTGGCGCAGTCAGCTGGCATTTGAGGGTGCACAAATGCCTGGGAGCCGTGTCAGTACATTTACTGGCACGTTAAAGATCCCCTTCGGGCCAAAATTCCGGCACCCCGGTGTCTCTAAAAGCAGCAGTAGTTAAAAGGGATGTAAAACCAATAACATTATTATTATTATTATTATTATTATTATTATTACATATACGACCTGCCGTGGGCAACATCCAACTTTGAGTTGAGGCATGTCTTTACACGTCTGGTTGTGCATGGCTTTCACAACCCTAATTGAATTAACAAATCTTTCCATGACCCTACAGAGACGTGTGTATACAAACTATGTGGATATTTTCGATTGCTATTTGCCTCAAATAAAAGTAGTAATTAATAACCTGAACTAACACCTACTATGTGAAATCGTTTTGTTCTTTACTTCAAATAACATTTTCAAGTAACGCAAAATAGGCTGTTACAAACCCTTTAAAATAAAAAGTAAAAATGTATCGTAGTATCATCTTGTCATTCTTCAAATTCGATGCGCATAGAATGCCAATGGTGTAGTAATCAATGGAGCCCCTCGTAGACTAGTCGTACCATCTAGTGGTGAAATATCGAACAATATAATCCTAACCACGGCCGACTGAATGCGCAGCTCGTATTCAGTCGGCCGTGTCCTAACAGAGCGAGTGCATTCTAGCGGCCAGAAGAAGAAACTTTTCAATAAAATCTGGAAGTTAATCTAGTTACCTTTTTGGCAGCTAGATGTCTCGAGTAAATCTGCTGGCGAATTATGTTTTAATTAAATATATATTTTACACCATAATATGCACAATATAACACTTAATTTTAAAACATCTGAGTCATTACAAAACAATAAACATATAACATTTCAAGCAAAAAACCTAGCTCTGATCGGGTTTGAACCACAGGCATTTGAGCGATAGGCTGACGCTCTACCACTGAGCTAATTGGGTCAACGAATATCGTTCTATATAAAATGACTTACATAGAACTTGTTAGCAAATAATGATTTATACTAAACGATTTCATCACTGGAGTATATTATTTATATATAAAGCATTTCATACAAAGTTTATTTATTTTGTACAGTACGCTATATTGCATGCAATACTCAAATTAGTGAAATATAAGTCAGGCACAAGATATCCGCTGCCATCTTGTCTTATTAGTGAATCAGCTCAGCTTTTTAAAATCACGTCTGCACTATAGTATTACAAAATAAACTTTTAATTTCGAACGTGCCTCTTCCTTTAGAACAGTTAAAACGATTCTCGGCTCGATAATCGTAACTGGTGGGTCCCATGATATGGATTATAAAGTTTGCATAATTCGCACGGCCGCCATCCTGAAATGGTATGGCGGACGACCTTGTAGTTTGGTCACAAGACGCATCCTATACGAAGGTATGTTGTTACCAAATTTGGTAGAGATCGGATGATTTGGTTAGTCGTTATTTGATTTTACGTTTCGAACGTTTGAGTGGCCGCCATTCAGTTTTAGTAAAGATGGCGGCGATATAAAACATGACACTGAGGTGTCCTTTGCTAGTGCTACCTTTGTACCAAATTTCGTTCAATTCGCATTCACCGTGTTCGAATTGATAGGGGGGGACAGACATTCAGAGTACACACACTCACACACACACAGACACACACACACACAGACACACACACAGACTCACACACACACATACACACACACAGACAGACACACTTTTTTTTTCGCCCTGTGTTGATCTCATAAGTCTACTTTCATTTTTTGCAAAAATCGAAAGTAGGCTAAAATATGGCAAGCCTATCTAAGGATGGGCGCATACGGTGGAATGAAACGACTGCAAATAATACTAATATAATAGACTGACGTAGGCCAGCACCATAGCCAACTGTTCCCCTATAGCTCAGTGGTCAGATTACTTGCGTACAAAGCCAGAGATCACGAGTTCGTGTCCCGCTGGCGTCAGACATTAATATACTCTAACTTTCATCTATATGGCTTGCACTATTTGTTCATTACACAACCTTATACGTAGCTGAAAGCCTCCATTTGTGGAACCATATTTCCTGCCAGGTTTGAGAATCTAAACCTCAACTCCGGAATGGCAGCGAAATATGCAGTCCTCACACTACGAGGCAAGGATTTCTGCAGTTGTAGGCAAATGTTGCTAGTTTGCTAGTTTACGTGCTCGTGCCAGTTCATTTGTTTGTTTATTTGTATGCTAATATCCTGTTTGATCAGAGCCTATGCTTGAATTTTCATTCCATTTTTGTTTGCTTTGTTTTAGTCTACTTTCTCACTCATTCGTTTGGTCGTTCACTTGACTGCTGACCTGCTGTTTGTTTGCCAATTGCCTTACTTGTTGACTATCTCACTCATTTGTACCTTTCTCCCCTTCCTTTTTCACTCATTTGCTTTGTTGCATAATTTATTGCTCGTTTGCTCACCCATTCGTTCGATTGGTTCATTGTTTGTATGAGTGATTGCATGCTTCCCCACTCATTACTTGTTCAATCACCTACGTCCTCACTAACTCAGCCCATCCTTATACCTTAGTTCCTTGCTTACATATAGGACCATACTTGTTTTATTTCTTGCGTACATTCTAGGTTACTTGATCTCTTGTTTTCTAGCTTTCTTAATTGTTTGTTAGTTTGCTTACCTACTTAATAATAATGTTATTGGTTTTACGTCCCTGTTAACTACTGAGGCTTTTAGAGACGCCTGGGTGCCAGAATTGTGCCCCGAAGGGGATCTTTAATGTGTCAGTAAATATACTGACACGGCTCCCTTGCATTCGCGCGCCCTGACTGCGCCGGGATTCGATCCCGCTTACCTACTTAAATGGTTGCTTACTTACTAATGTATATTTATGCTTTGTTACTGTTTATCACACGATGTAGCTGTGCGCGATAAATCACGCATCACTACCGCGACGAGGAAATGCAGATAGTCCTGAGATCGGACGTTCGAATCTTGGCGCAGACAGCAGCTATCCTGACTGTGATTTTTCTCCGTTGTTTTATCACACTCATTCAACGCCAATGCCTATCCTGGACCCTGATAATTACAGCAACACTACTTCAATCACCACAGAAACACAGGTTATCAGACAAATTCAACTACACGATGCTCAAGACTAAACCCTCTCATTACTAAACGACTGGTTGCGTGGCGCAGCGGTAACGTTTCCGCCTGCAGGGTGCGCAAATTCCAGGGACCCATGTCAGTAGATTTACTGGCACGTTAAAGATCCTCTTCGGGGAAGAATTGCGACATCCCGGCGTCAGTGAAAGCCGCAGTAGTTAGTTATTTGTTGTTGTTTTACGGGGCGGAAGTTAAAAGGGATGAAAACCAATAAAATATTATTTATGCATATGTTCGCCATGTCATTGGGTACAAATCACCATTTCATCGGCAATTGTTGCAAGATGGAGAGGAGATATCTGTGTTGTGGAATGAACAAACTATGGAGCAGGTCTCTAAAATAACTGATATGCAGATTATGATGGAGCGCAAGTCTATCGAGGTTGGCCCTCAGCGACTTCGGTATTCTTCTACTTATTGCTTTGTTACGGGCAACTAAGGGCCACGTCATGTCAACTGTTTCATCTGCATTTTAATGTTGGCCCAGTACTCCTTCATTCGCAATCGATGTTGCACCTTTCTCTCCGTCGTCCACGCTTCCCGGTTTTTAGTTTCGGTTTAGGTTGAACACTCCGATGTTCTTGAAGTTTTTCCCTAAGTGGGCCACGCTCCTGGATATCTTCACCTGTTATCCCAATCTCCAACAGATCTTTCTTTACTTCACTGAACCAGGCCCCCTTTGTCTTTTTCTCATGCAGAAATGCAAAAATTCGGTTGGATAGCCGTGTTGATTTAATTCGGGTTATATGTCCATAGAAAGAAATCGTCGGTTTTATTATTATTATTATTATTATTATGACCATAATACTAATGAACAACATCAAACCTTAGTTGTCCGGTCGTGAATAAGCTGGTTTATTTGTGAGATTTTTTCTAACTCGTTTCTAAGCTAGCGTGATCGCTTCCTGATGTACTTGATTGGTCGTCACCTAGCTTACTTACACGTTTACTCACTTGCTCACTTTTTGTAGCCTTGATTATTGATTCGTTTACAAATTTTGTTGCTTACTCGCATTCTCGGTATTCACTCGCTTCTATGCTCGTTTTCTGGTCCCCTCGCTTGCTAGTTCATTCAATTCCGATTCCTTCAGAGTATTTACTCCTGAGATACTCATATAATATGCTGTGCAAAAACATCTCCATATCGTTTTGGTAATAAGCTGGTGTTGATAACTCAGCCACATGAAATTAATTCCACACCACGCTACCAAGAATTTGTTACTATAATAGCTACGATAATTAAGGAACATATACCGTCGCTCGGGGATGTTTACAATCATTCATTTATGTAATTAGAGTTTCCTGAGCGCTAGTGCACTCACCAAAGAAGACAATTACTGCAAGGAGATGCCGTAGGGAGGTTCTGGATCGATCCCTGGCTTGATAAACACGAGCTGGCGTTTTCCACGACTTAACTAGACGAAATGCCACTTGGAGTTCTTGATGCTACATGAGAGCTAAACTAACTTCCTGCCGCCTTCTTCGGATCCAGAGGCCGTGGGTACGATTCCTGGTTATACCAATAAACTTAATTCTAGTCTAGTCCGCCTCTTTGCGTAGTGGATAGCATTCTTGGCAGTCACCATGGAGGCCCGAGATCGATTCCCATCTCTGCCAAGAAATTTATTTCTGATCGGAGGGCTGGAACGGGGCACACTCCACCTCCTGAGGCAAAACTGAGAAGAGATGAGTTCTTTTCCTACCTGGAAGTGGTTTTCCGTGGTTTCACGCTTCTCCTTCAGGTAAATGCCGGGATGGTACCTAACCTAAGGCCACTGTCGCTTCCTATAAAATTCCCACCGGAATTAAAAATACAGACATAACAGTGACACAGGTTATCAGACATACTCGACTCACAACCATGTAGGCTACATGGAGCTACATGACTATGATGCCACAAAGTGCCTAAAGGCATCAACATCAATTTAATTCTAGTCTGAAGGATGGAACTGGATACACTCAGTCTCGTGAAGCAAACCTGAGATGAGGTGGGTTCGATCCCACCTTGACTATTCTGTAAGAGGTTTCAGTCGTTTCTCACTTTTACTCTTGGTGAATGCTGGATTTATACCGAAATTAAGGGAATGGCTAGCTCCTACCCAAATACTATCCCCATTTACAAATACACACACTAATACACAATGTCACAGGCTGTCACACAGTTTACACAATTACACCCAAATACACGGAGCTACATGACCACGATGTCGCTAAGCTCCAAATTGAATATAGGAAGCTTTGCAGAAATGCTTACAGTGTTGTCTTATTAGCAATCACCTCAGCCGTCCTGTAAATGGTTTTCCGTGGTTTTGCCATTTTCACCCCCTGGCAAATGCCGGAAAGGTTTCTTTCAATAGGTTTACGGCCACCATCCTTTCAAAATCCCTTACCTGACCTTTCCTTAATTAAACCCAATTTAGCGGTCACCTGCTGTATCTGCTGACAAAGTGTGCTCAGCTCCCAGACACCGTTCTTGCGACGGTAGATAGATGATCCCTCGTAGAGTCCGTGGGTAAAGCCGAATTTGGAGGATAAGTTATTAAAAAAATAATTCCTTATATTTGCCTCCTATTATGTAGCCTATATAATTTATGGAGCCATTTCTACACACATGTAGTAAAAGAAAGCAGTTCCGTCATGAACTAATGATGCTACATTTCTTAAAATGTAAGTATTATACCAATGGTTGTTCAACGCGTATATATAGCTGCCTAGTACAATATTATTAGCCTACTTTTCACATTTTGCAAAATCGAGGAAAAAGTAGACTTATGAGATCGGGCAAATGTGTGTCTGTCTGTCCTTCTGTCTGTCTGTCTGTATTTCTGTCTGTCTGTCTGTCTGTCTGGCTATGTGTGTGTATGTCCCTATCAACTCCAAAACGGCTGCAGCAATCGAAACAAAATTTGGTAGAAGTAGAGATCTATACCTGAATATCTCACGGCCATATTTGAAAATGATGTCAGTGCTACCAACTGCTGAAAAATCGCAATTGAAATTTGAGCTCCATGTTGGATATCTTGGAAGGTATGCATGGGAGCTATTTTAAAATTGGCACACATATAGATAATAATATTTAAGTTTAGTATCCAGGAGACCATGCATGGCAGTGTTGCCAAAATGATTATAAGCCTGCTGATAGGTCCAAATTTTAAAAGCATATAACTTCTACACTATCAATTGGATTTCAACCAAATTTCGTATGTGCTATGTGTACATAAACAGATATGTCTGAACGTATTCTTAAGAGCCACCAGGGCTGCCAACTGTTAATAAATGCTCACAATTTTTAACATCCAAATACCCATATATCAGAAAGTATGCAAGCCGACAGCTTTAAACTATGCACACGTATAGTACCTGACATTCTATTTTAATTTGGAGTAACTTTTATACGTCAGTGCTACCAACATGATTCTAAGCCTGCTGAGAGGTCCAACTTTAAATACATGTAACTTCTATACTATCATTTGGATTTCAACCAAATTTCGTGTGTGCTATGTGTACCATAACAGATATGACTATGCTGATTCTTAAGAGTTACCAGGGCTGCCAACAGTTAATAAATACTGTCTCTATTTTTGTAACCATAATATCAATATATCAGAAAGTATCCAAGCCAATAGCTCTAAACTTTGCTCACGTATAGTACCTGGCATTCTAGATTAATTTGGAGTAACTAATATAGGCCTACGCCAGTGCAGCCAACATGATTCTAAGCCTGCTGATAGGTCCAATTTTAAAATGCATGTAACTTCTATACTAACTAATGGATTTCATTCAAAATTGACACAACAATAGATCATAATTATTTCAGATTATTTCTGACCATTACATGTATGTAATTGTTGCCAACATGTTTTTACGTGCGCTGTTAGATCCATTGTTTAACTGCATGTAACGTCCATTCTATCTATTGGACTTCAACCAAATGTTGTATTCTGTACCTTAAGAGATGGAACCAAAAATATATTCAGTCACCAGGGCTACCAACTGTAGTTCTCTATTAGGCTACATTATGCTAGTTATGCAGTATTTCGAACTAATTAGAAATGTCGATATTACCAACATAATTTCGTCATTATTCTAGATAGATCCATATAGATTAATCATTGGCATGAATCTTAAATTATAAGAAAAGTAGGCTCTTTAGTTCGTCACGGAACTTCTTGTTACTAAATGAAGTTGATGATTCTTGCATTTATAATTTGCTCCAAAGGTACATGAAACATTGTATCCCAATGGAGCACTACAGTTTGTGTCAAATAGTTTCTTTCCGGGATTCTGAAATACTGATATTTTACGCCTCTAATATTCAGACACAGTTATAAGGTACTTAGTAGGATTGTTACCTCTGCAAATGCGTAAAATTATATCCTTTACGGCATACATTATACTGTATATGTACAATTTGTTAGTTATCTGTTATATGCTATGGAAGTTACATTCAGTTAAACATTGAACTTATTAACACTTGTAGAATCACGTTGGCAACACTGTCACGTATGGGTTGCCCAAGACGTATCTGCAAAAGTAAGGCAATTCGTGTGCCAAGTTTTGAACTCTTTTCCTGCATACATTCTGGTATAGGCTATTGAGACGAGGGTTAAAATTATGCAGAACAATTATCAACAGTTGGTAGCACTGGTGACTTCTTACAATATGCCGAGTTATATCTCTTGTGACATAGATTGCAGATATGAAATTTGGTTGAAATCCCTTTGTTAGCATGGAAGTAACTCGCAGGGGAACATTGAACCTATACGCTTGCATAGAATAATGTCGGTAGCTCTTACTTCGAGGAAATACTCTGAATATGTCTAAACCATCTTGAAATTCCAGTAGGCCCAATGCTAAATTTGAAGTGTGTTCCGGGCACCTTATTCTAAAATGTTGGGGCTAGAGTTGTTAATAATTAAATAAAGCCCTGCTGGCTTTTATAAAAAAGCACAGTTATATGTTCTAAACTAAAGCATACATTGCAAAAAACATGATGACATATATTCGATAGTATGGACGTTTTGTACATTTAAACATTGAATCTGTCAGCACGTGCAGAATCATGTAGGCAACACTGTCATGTCTGAGTTACTAAAGTTTATTTGCAATATTTTGTTGTATAAGTTTGCAAAGTTAAGAACTGTTCACTTGCAATGTTTCTGATTTACTGAGACTAGGCTCCAAATTTAAAACTTAGAGAGTAATTATAAACAGTTGGCAGCCCTGGTGACTCTGAATATATACTCAGTTCTTACTCTTAGAAAAAGCAATGCACATACAAAATTTGACTACAGTCCAATAGATAGTATGGACGTTACATGCTGTTAAACTATGATTCAATCAACACGCTTAAAATTATGTTGGTAACACTGGGTTGCATAAATTTAATCTGACATATTATGATGTATACATATGCCAATTTTGGAAGAAATCCATTTTTAATATGGGAGTTACATGCAGTTAATCATTAAACCTATCAGCACGCATAGATTCATGTTAGCAGCTCTGTCATATCGGGCACTCAATATTAATCTACAATTTTAGGTACTATACAAGCGAAAAGCTTAGAACTGATAGGCTGCATACTTTCTGAAATATTGAGATTAGGATAAAAATAATAGAGAGCACCTTTCAACAGTTGGAAGCCCTGGTGACTGTAAAGAATACGCATAATCATAGATTTTACGGTACACAAAAAACATACGAAATTTGGTTGAATTCAAAATGATAGTATGGAAGTTACATGCATATAAAGATTTGACCTATTAACACGCGTAGATTCGTGTTGGCAACTCTGTTAGGCATGGGCTCCAGAAAATTAAACTGAAACAGTATTATCAATATGTGTACCAATCTTGGAATAGCTCTCGTGCATGCTTTTGGGGATATCCAACATAGAGCTGAATTTTCAACTGTGATTTTTGTTTAGTTGGTAAAACTGACGTCATTTTCAAATATGTTTATGAGATATTGAAGTATAGGTCTTTACTCATACCAAATTTGGTTACTATAGCCTGCAGCCGTTTAGGAGTTGGGGGAGGGGTGGTAGCACACACACACACACACACACATTTGCCCGGATTGATCTCATATGTCTACTTTTTGCTATTTTTAGCCTACTTTCGATTTTTGCAAAAAATGAAAGTAGACTTATGAGATCACTACAGGGCGAAAAAAGTGTGTCTGTCTGTGTGTGTATGTGTGTGTGTGTGAGTCTATGTGTGTGTGTGAGTGTGTGTACTCTGAATGTCTGTCCCCCCCTATCAATTCGAACACGGTGAGCGCAAATTGAACGAAATTTGGTACAAAGGTAGCACTAGCAAAGGACACCTCAGTGTCATGTTTTATATCACCGCCATCTTGACGGAAACGTAATGGCGGCCACATAAATGTTCAAAGCTTAAATCAAATTACGACTAACCTAATCTTCCGATCTCTACCAAATTTTGCAACAACATACCTTTGTGGGGCAGCATCCTCTGACCAAACTAATAGGTCATCAGCCTAATAGTTTGCGGATGGTGGCCATTTTTGTGTGAAAATCGATTGCCCCTATTAATTCGAACACGGTGGAACCGAATGGAACGAAATTTGGTACAGAGGTAGTACTAGCAAAGGGCACCCCAGCGTCATGTTTTATATCGCCGCCATCTTGACGGAAACGTAATGGCAGCCACACAAATGTTCAAAGCTTAAATCAAATTACGACTAACCTAATCATCCGATCTCTACCAAATTTTGTAACAACATACCTTTATGGAGGGATCATCCTTTGACAAATCTAATAGGTCATTAGCCTAATAGTTTGCGGATGGCGGCCATCTTTGTGTCAAAATCGATTACCCCTATTAATTCGAACACGGTGAAACCGAATGGAATTAAATTTGGTACAGAGGTAGCACTAGCAAAGGGCACCCCAGTGTCATGTTTTATATCGCCGCCATCTTGACGGAAACGTAATGGCGGCCACCCAAATGTTCAAAGCTTAAATCAAATTACGACTAACCTAATCATCCGATCTCTACCAAATTTTGCAACAACATACCTTTATGATGGGAGCATGCTTTGAAAAATCTAATAGGTCATTAGCCTAATAGTTTGCGGATGGCGGCCATCTTTGTGTCAAAATCGATTACCCCTATTAATTCGAACACGGTGAAACCGAATGGAAAGAAATTTGGTACAGAGGTAGCACTACCAAAGGGCACCTCAGTGTCATGTTTTATATCACCGCCATCTTGACGGAAACGTAATGGCGGCCACACAAATGTTCAAAGCTTAAATCAAATTACGACTAACCTAATCATCCGATCTCTACCAAATTTTGCATCAACATACCATTATGGAGGGAGCATCCTTTGACCAAACTAATAGGTCATTAGCCTAACATTTTGCGGATGGCGGCCATCTTTGTGTGAAAATCGATTCGCCCTATTAATTCGAACACGGTGAAACCGAATGGAACGAAATTTGGTACAGAGGTAGCACTAGAAAAGCCCACCTCAGTGTCATGTTTTATATCACCGCCATCTTGACGGAAACGTAATCGCAGCCACCCAAATATTTAAGGCTAAAATGTAATTACGACCAACCTAATAATCTAGTCTCTACCAAATTTTGCAACAACAAATCTTTATGTGGGAAGCATATTCTGACCAAGCTGCTAGATCATCAGCCCAATAGTTTGCAGATGGTGGCCAAGTATATGTGCAAATCGATTCCCCCTATCAATTCAAACACGGTGAAACCGAACTGAACGAAATTTGGTACAGAGGTAGCACTAGCAAAAGGCACCTCAGTGTCATGTTTTATACACCGCCATCTTGACGGAAACGGAATGACGGCCACCCAAATGTTAAAAGCTTAAATCAAATTTCGACCATCCTAATAATTTGATCTCTACCGGATTTTGCAACAACATGCCTTTTTGTGGAAAGCATCTTATGACTGACTACAAGGTCATCAGCCCAATAGTTTGCAAATAGCGGCCATGTATGTGTGCAAATCCATTCCTCAGATCAATTCAAACACGGTGAAACCTAATTGAATGAATTTTTTTTACAGAGGTAGCACTAGCAAAGGGCACCTCATATTCATGTTTAATATCCCTATAGCACGTTGTATTTCAACAAGCTACTACAACCAACATTCAATTATACTCCTTGAAAAGGACAAAGAGTTATAACAATACCCGTGCATTTAGGAGAAAGTAGGCTATATGTTCTTTACTGAACATCTTGTTTCTTGCTAATAGAGCATCATGGCGGAAACTCTTTTACAAACAGAGGCTTCCATACTAGTACCCACATGGATGGGGAACATGAACTGGAACTTGTTCCTTCTTGGATGGTCAACATGAGCTGAAACTAATTCCTTCTTGGATAAGGAACATTAACTGGAAACAATTTCTTCTTGGGTGGGTAACATTAAATGGAACTAGTTCCTTCTTGTATGGGGACTTTGAAATTGAAATTAATCCTTCTTGGATTGCTTGACTAGGGCACTCTGTTTTGAAATATTAAATGAGACAACATTATCCGAACAGGAGCACAATCATTTTATTCGTAGAATAATGTGTAGTAGAAAGAGGGCGCTCCTCGAGACGATCGTGACGACAGATGCTGTCTGCTCCATTATAGGTAAATGAGTGATTGAAATCCTCAGTGTGCTGGTGTGGCCGCTAATGGGGTTGCTTCTCAGGTCACGTGATTGATGATCACCTTCTGCTGGGAGCTCAGGTACACGTGCAAGACTAAAGTGGAACTGCGGCGCCACGGCTCTTTATTGCTTACGTGCCACTCCCAGGGGGCCACCAAGTCGAAGCTAGACGCTAGGGGGAAGTAAGGTAAGGTAGGGGATGTCTCCGATCCTGGTGCCCACATATGTCATAGGCTAGCTTAACTATTGCCAAATAATTCCCCAAACAGGGACAATGGAAAATAATACTATGAAACATACTGTAGGTTAGGAAGAAGAGCAGAGTTTTTAAGATCTCTACGTGTATAAACATTGAACTGATATTAAACCTGCATACATCATAAGATTCAACTTAATAATGATGTAAGATATTTTTAGTCTGTTTTCATCTTTGGAAAATGTAGGCTTATAGGATAACTTTTGTCCGTGTGTATGTCCCTAATAATAAGCTTTTATTGTTTGGAACGATTTCAATCGGAACTTGGTAAGGTCTTTCTAATATTCAGTCTGACCCCGGCCATTCAAATTTGTATAATTGGATGTGTAATAACACAATAATTAATATATTGAAAAAAAAATCCAAGAGAGGTAGTTATTTAAATTTTCATGAGTTACACCAATCCAATAAGGCAGTTGCGGCAAATATTTAACCAATATTAAATATCTCCGAAACTATTGGTACCATCATTCTGAAGTTTCGTATGGTAATACGAGCCATAAAGTAAATTCACTTATGTGACGTGCGAAACCAGCAATGCGGCCCCACGACTTACAATAATTGCTCGAAAAAAGTGAAATTAGACACGTTAAATCATTATTTAAAGCTTAATAAACTGCTCCAAAAACGTTTGGACTACCGCCATCAATTGTATGCTGACGCTGCAGCTAAAGAGGAGTCGGACCTCTTACCCCAAGATGAACTTGATGGTCTCATTTAGAGCATGCCTCCTCTGTGTGCGGGGAGGACTACTAAAGACTGATACTGATCATCATGAGATACAGATTTTCAATTTTTTGTTTTCAAAAGGGACACTTAGAAGCGAGTTCGCTTTGTTTTTGTATCGTTTCATTGTTATCTAACCACAATTGTTATTGTTTTCAGAAGAAAGCAGAGCTTTGGAGTGATTTTTACTCTACTGACGCTATGCTAGACAGAGAGTGGTCAGTTGCCAACTACGAATTGCGTCATCTTGTTACCGATATGCGGTACATGGTTTTCACCATAGAGTTTGCCGCACATTACAGTTTCACACACCTAACATAAACTGTATTTGTTCTCTCTGCGAGAAATCATGTGAGCGTTATGACCTTGCTACTTGCATGAAGAGGAATAAGTCCTTGAAGAAAACTTGTAGTGACTAGTTGTGTAGTTATAGTTAATATTTTCTTTGCTTTGGCCATTGACTGTAATAAATATATTATTATTATTATTGTTTTCAGAAGGACTGATGTTTAGTTTGTTAATAAGGTATTGTATAAACCTCAATTGGTTTACTATAAGAAGCCATTGCAATAAAATCTATGCTATTCCAAACTTTTGTTGAGCAGTGTATATTGTCTTCAAATGCAATTCAATTGTTATGAAAAATTTCAGACGATGGGTATGCAAAATATTAAAAGAAACATATTCTTCTGCCATGTGTCGTCATCATATGGTCGAAGTGAAACTTCGTATAATGAGCCAGTGCTATTGTACACTATTTAACTACTGGGGAATGATTTTATGACCTCAATATAAAACAATCCCACATGGTGGGAACGAGAAATATTTCGCCGGTTCTCAATATCTCCGAAACTATTATATCAATCAAACTGGGATTTTTTATGTTCAGTAGGTACCTTTATTTGACTTGAAAAATCCTGGCAAACAAAAAACAACATAGTGGCCACGCTAATTTCAAATATTTAAAATGAATTTTCTTCCTATCTACTATAATCATCCGAGCACAGTGAAACTTGACCCAGTGAATCTTTATTGACATCAAGAGTTAAATGCCGATGCAGTCACGTGTGTTCAAGTGTGAGGTATGGCGGTGAGTTACGAATGTTCATAAATTACTTTTAGTTGTTCAATTTAATTGAAAAGGTTCATTGTATTATTCTAGAGCCATTGGTTGCTACTTGGTTAGACGACTGTCTGGACGAAGATTACTGCTTGTGCTACAAGCAAGGTTAGGTTGTGTTTGTATGTAAAGCCTTATTAACACATAGAATTTAACATGTATGCATTGTTTAAACCTTTAGTGTAGTCTATGACGTCATGTCTGGGGGCATGTTTTAGTGTAATGTCCTTGAATACAATTTAACCAAATGTCAAATCGACACGGATAAATGAGAGACTACGGCATCAAATCGTCAGGTATGGTGTCGCATCGTACACCAAAGTCCACTATGTTTCGAACAACATCGACGAAGACGCAAGACTGAGAAGTATAATGCGAGAAAAGAGCGTGAGGTTTATAGGAGGATCAACCCTCAAGAGCCAGTGACTGCTCCGAACAATGTGTGCCGCTACTGTGGGAGAGTTTGTGTTTCCAAGATTGGGCTATATAGTCATCTAAGAACTCACCTTTAGAAGGCAATCTTACTCGAAAACGAGAGATAGCCTATTATTATTTACTCCGAAACTAATAATACATTACCTTTGAAATTGCTTGTAACTTTCTACTCCACATCAGTTATTTATAACATTTTGCATAGTCTCATGATCACTAACATTAAATTCTCTTTTCTTAATGAAATTCACATGCACGGTACAAGCCAAAGAAATGAGTTACATTCAGTCAACAGTGGAACAACTAAATCTGGCGTCAATGAACTGCAGCACTTGCTTTTCTCAGTATACAACCAAGTACCGCATGATCTCTAAAATTGGTCCATTTCGTGAAAAGTTGAGAAGATGCTTTTTACTGACTCTGAAGGTGTAATAATTTACTTTTGTGACACCCGCGTTATTCCAAATACATTTTCCAAATATTTCACGCTTATCATCATTATTACCGGCCACATTGGCCGAGAGCGCTAACGTGCTACCTCGTGCCTCACTGTCGTCTGAAGTGAGTGGGTTAGTATCCCACCTTGGTCATCTTGAATGGTTTTTGTGGTCCCCATTTTCATCACCAGATAAATGTCGGGATGGTTCCTTTCAAAGGGCCCACGGCCAACTTCCTTCCAAAATCCCTTCCCTGACCCTTCCTTAATTAAACCCTAGTCAGCGGTCACCTGTACCCATCCCCAGTTGTATCTGCTGACAAAGTGTGTTCAACTCCCATTCGCCGTCCTTGTGACGGTAGAGGAATGATCATTCGCAGAGTCCGTGGGTGAAGTCGAGCTGGGAGGATAAGCGATTTAAAAAAAAAAATATTAATTAAAACTCAGACATTTTTCTAGGTTTATGACGTGTTGTGTGTAGGGTTAATTAATAATTAACCAATTAATAATTAATTATTAATCTGCAGTACACTCCGTGGCTTAGGCGGCAGAACGCCGGCCTCTCACCACTGGGTCCATGGTTCAAATCCCGGTAACTCGATGTGAGATTTGTGCTGAACAAAACGGAGGCAGACAGGTTTTTCTCCGGGTACTCCGGTTTTCCCTGTCGATATTTCATTCCAGCAACACTCTCCACTATCATTTCATTTCATCTGTCAATCATTTAATCATTGCCCCAGGGGAGAGCGACAGGCTTCGGCAGCCGGCACAGTCCACATCCTCGCCGCTAGATGGGGGCTTCATCCATTCCATCCCTGACCCGGTCGGTCGACTGGAAGTAGGCTGTGGATTTCAAATCTTCAGTACAATTTGTTTCTCTTCTTTAATTACATTGTAAAATTTTTCCTGTATTCACGTATTGTATTATAAGTGAAACTATGTGTCAAAATATCGCTTGGAACCCATCTGTTGCTGTTGATTCTTTTAGGGGATTTGCGACATCGTGTTCATGCAGCCCCGTGTACGAGTACCTGGGCGTGTGTAGAATTTGCCTATAACCCGTGTCTCTGTGATATCTGTACTAGTGTGTGTAAGTAGGTGCAATAGGCCGGAGCTGGCACAGGGGCTAATGGGCAAGATGGCCGCTATACATGGTCTCTTATGGAACTAACTCTTGGGAGCTGGCACATGGGCTAGTGGGCAAGATGGCCACTGCGCGCAACTCTAGAGGACTTGAGATGACTGGTACAGAGGCTATTGCGCAAGATGGCTGCCAGGTGAAACTCCCTTATGTTGGAGAACTTGACGAGGCTGGCTGGATGCCCTTCACTACCTATGTTCTTTCCAATCGCCTACTTTCATGAAACTGGGGCAGTGTTTTATAGACAACTCCCTTATGTTAGAGGACTTGAGCAGGCTGGCCGGATGCCCTTAACCTCCTATGCTCTCCCCAATTTCCTACTTTAATAGGCAAATCCTCCTACCATTATGCTAGCGGTTATGTTGGTTAACACTATACGTGAGAGTACATACTTCAAGCCGACCAGGACGTTAGAAGGTAGAAACCGCCATTAACATCACAGCAAGGGTTGGAGCCTTGTCTTATGGAGATGTAGCCAGTACTCTACTACCCTCTGTGAGGGCTCTAACATCAAACCAGTCAAAGCTTGGGGTATGCCCTTGAAGTCAAACTCCTGTAAAGTTAACTACAAATGCTATACGTAAACTCTTATCACAGGTGTATCAACAAGCTTTGCAAACTTGGATGACGAATACACCTCAAAGGTCTACTCTCCCTTCGTAAAGGGCACCGCGCATTATAGTTAAGTATACAGAAGCTAAATCTTTACAAAAAAAAATCGAAAACTCCAGTAAGTTAACTAAAAATGCTATACGTAAACTCTCATCATTGACATATCAACGAGGTTTGCAAGCTCGAATGATGAATATGTCTCAGAGGTCTACTCTCCCTTCGTGAAGGGCACCGCGCATTATAGTTCAGCTTAAGGAGCAAGTTCTGGATGTAGATGTCTCTCCTCTTTTCTCCGGGCTTGAGACCGGCTCTAGGGGACACACTTCCTCCTCCCCTAGAGGCAGAGTTAACACCTATCAACCCTATATTTACTTAACATAAGATTTTTTTTTGCCATTGTATTCCCTTAGCCTTAAGCACCAAAGCCCTTCAGCACACACACACCTGTAGGCTTATGAAGAAATTAATCTCACGCCAGAGGCTGTTTTACATACAACAAACACATGTTATAGGCTCTGCTGCTAAGACTTATGGAGAACATTCCATACTTGTAAACTTCAAAAAAATTTAGATTTTATTTGAAAAAATTGTTGATAGATGTTTCCTATTGCTAGGATTCTTAGTCGTAGATAAATTAAACAGATTCAGTGATTGCGTAATGCCCATGTGCATGTGTAGCTATTCCATCAGCGGCAATCACTCTCTTGTCATCATCTGGACACAAGGCGATCTTGTTTAGTTGTACTGACGATATTTCATGATGCTTCGACATGATAACATTCATTGGTATTCTCTTTACCATTTTTGTCATAAGGCAGTCATTATAATCTTGAAAACTGATACATTTCCTAACAACACCCCTGCTAATACCTCTAATCTTCTTTACTTCTACTCCATCGATGTCTAGGGCATACATCTTAGCTCTGAGACCGACAAATTTTCTAATAATGTGCGCACAAGCTTCATCTTTAAATTTTCCCAACGCCTTTTTGTTCTTTACAGAATAACATATATGATTATTGGGGTAGTCAGACGTATCCAAATGCTCTAGGAAACACAACTTGTCTTGGTATACATCTTCGGTCTTTACTAAATATATGAAGGAATCCGTGTCCATGTATGCGAGTTTAATATTTTCAACCCCATAATAAGGAAGCAGTACATTATAGTGGTGGGAATACATCAAAGTTTTTGAAATATCCAACACGCACATACCAATATATATAGGCTTATCGAACACAATGCTACGTTTAGCCATATGAAAAGCAGCTAGATCAGGGCCGTAAATTGTTCTGTCTATAAATGTTGGTTTAGCTATCAGCTTTTCTGCCATCTTACTGTCAGTAACAAGGCGTATGTCTAATCTATTACGAATATTTTCCATAGTTTTCCCAAACATTGCATTATTGAACAATTTATACAAATCCTTCTCGAAATCATTTTTAGCCTGTTTCCGTAGATTTTTATTAAATTCAACGTATGACTTTAACCAAGGTAGCTGTTTAAAGCTTAACGCGCGGTGAATCTTAATTAATTTTAATCCATGATCCAGAGCTTGTTTAAGAGCCATATAGTGAACTACGTAACGCCTTCGATTTCCAAGATGGGGGATTAGTTTCTTTAAAGATGTTTCCTTTGGCTGTTTACACTCTGGTAGAAAGGGTAAATCATCGTGTAGATCATGAAGTTCAGAAGGATAATCAACGTCTACTTCTAAGATGTAACCGAGAGAATCATCTTCCTTTAGTGTATCCAGATCAATGCTGTCTGGAGAGACCCACTTAAATCCTCCGTAAGGGAGGCGATGACACATTGCCCAGCCGTATTGGTTGTTTGCATCATCGTAGGTAATAAATTGAGACGGCTTCTCTGAATCGAAATTCTCCATGTATTTATTATTAGCTTCAGCATATCGATGAGAAACCTGGCATAATCCTCCACGTATTCCTGATTCTATCATTAGAATCTGATCGTAATCCTGTAGTAACTCGAGCTGAGTACCTGTATATAAGAGCATGGCATCCCACGTAAGACCTGGAGAAGTAAAATAGTGTGCAGGATCGACTTTATGAGTTTCAAGTGTTTTATTTCTGAATGTTTCAAACACGTCTGCGAGAAGGAGTACATCAGATGTTAGGTAAAGGTCGCTATATTCACCCAAACTTTTAATTTGGAATTGTTTCCACACATGTAATGCATGTTCATAGTCTTCTACACTGATGTCTTCCTGATTTAATCTGTTAAAGAACTCCTCCTTAGGTGGTAAGCTTTCTTTGCTTAATTTTTCCCAAGAGTCCACGTAATCATAAGGATATACACCTTTTCGGGTCATTAGTGCTGAATTTTCCACCCCAAAGTACTTACTCGTCTCAGGGTATGATGTTAGGTTGCCCACTAATTTTGATAAACTGTTTGGCATGAAGCGAAACGTATCCAGAAATCTAAGCTTCACATTACCAACATGTTTGGTAAATGAGAGGTAGTTTTCTTCTGAGTTGGGAATAACTTCTACTCTCTCCGCAGTACACCCCAACTGTTTCACAATGAAATGAGAATCAAAGCCGCTAAGGTTATGTAAGAATACAGGGATAGGGTTCCGTGTTTTGCATCTCAAATTACAGGTATTATGAGCGCTTCCACGGTATACACCTGTAAGATGGCAATGATCTCGAACCTTCCAGTCATTCTCAGGGAACTCCTTATGACACAAATAGCAGGTTACAGATGACTGAAACTCTGCTTCTTGATCATCAGTTAAAGCCTTCGGAACATTTAAGCTGTAGAGGCGATTGATTTCGCTAGCTATGGATATTAAATATTCCATAAACTTCTCTGCAGCGTCAGGACCACGATAAATATAAGGTTCCCTTGGAAGGTTAGTCTCTAAGTGAGCTACAGCTGCCGAAGGTTTTACATATACACCAAAGCTCATAGGTACATGGCTCTGGTATGTGGCTGTGTAGCTAATCTCAGGATTAGGTAGACATGTTTGATGAGGTATGAGTATACTCTCAAAGTCAGCATAGATTACGTAAGACATTCTAAGCATTTTCTCTACATTGATAAATTGTAGAATGGGCTTTTTAGTAGGCATTTTAACCCTTGCAATGTCATGCAGAAAACACAGTTCTCTATGTTCTTCTAATTTATCTAGACCACTTTTTCCATACCGGTTATCAAAATGCGTAAAGCAACGTTTACAAGTATATATCCTATGTTGATGATGAGTTAGTTGATATCCCATCAATTTATCAAAATCTTTGATAAATACGTAGTGATGTCGACCAGTATCATCACTAATTAGGAGTAGATCGCGATGATCTACTAGTTCTGTGTCAACAACCTTGAGAGGAAACAGGTTACAATCATCATCAAGCCCAAACACATTCACTGACATATCATTAGATTTCTCAAATTTTGAGATATCAGCCAGCGATGTAGGGAATGAGACACATGAAAAATTATATTTTGATTCTAAATCCTTATATTTGCTAACACGTTGAGCATTTGTTTCAATGAACTTCGCTAAGATAGCATACATAAAACACCTCTCATCTTTTAAGTTTCGAGGGTTGATGCAGGCTTTTTTCGCTTCCAAACCAGGGGGTAGAGGAATGTATGTACTGCCACGCAAGGGATTATACTTGTTTATCCTTAAACGGACCCCATCAACAGCTAGCAAAGCCCAGTTACTACCCTTCAGCTGAGATTCCTCCATTTCCCTAGCTAATTTTTTAAAGTGTGTTTCTAAGAGCATAGTTAAGTCTGTTTCAAGAAATACTGTCTGATTACGAGTTTTGAAGGAGCGGTCTGCAATATCACCACTAGTTAAATGAATAAATCTACACTCGGCCAACATATTAACCTTTAAAGACTTGTGTACACATAGTTCCCTTTGTATAGCATGAATGATTCGCTCTTTTGACTCTTTCAAATAAGAGTTTAAATCACCGCACGATTCACATCTAATAAAATATGACTTTAATCGACCCTTGAAAGAGGATTCATACTCACAAAGGTCTTTACTATCAGGAACCATAGCGAGCAATTCATGCTTAGTCGGTTCAGTATTAACCTTCTTAGCAGGTGACGCTACACTACAAACCTCTTCATGACGACGTCCGTTATAGACATTGCCGAATCCGGCCCCACATGTGTTGCACTGATGGAATAGCCCACAAGACACTTCATGACGCTTCCTATGATAGTCACGGAGGAAAGTTTTTCCACACTCCTTACAAGCATAGCTCTGAATAGTTTCCTCCATGTTAGACATTGTCTTCTGATAACAGCTGCTTCTTCTTTAATAACAGATCTACCTGAGGAAGAGAGAAAGATACATTTTAACTTAAATTTTAGGTACATCTAGGAAGTGGTATTTAATTTAAGACCGCGGTTGTCTCAATTCTAGTATCAATTACAGAATACAGACACCACAATAACACAGGTTATCAGGCAAAAATTCCATACATCTCTAAGACATTAGCTGATGACCACGCTTTCAGAGTTTGGAAAGGTCTACCTCCCGCTTTTCCCCAATAATTACAGCTACCATAGACAAATCCCACATACAGACCCAAATTACGCATGAGAGCAGATGACCTCGAAGTTCAGTCCTTTAAACATAACTACCTTACTCCTCACCTTGCCTAGTATGCTTCATTATAGTTCTGCCAAGTTTTTTTTTTTCTTCTCACATAACCTGGATCCAACCAACCTCTGGGCTGAAGAACCAACAGACGCCCAAGTGGTAAGATTAAAAAAAATATGTCACCTCAAATAAACCACATACCGATTTTGCACTGGGTTCCTCCTTTATATATAGCCACGAGGAGAGTTCGATCCCTATCTCAGTCATCCTGGAAGTGGCTTTTCCGTGTTTTCCAACTTATACACCAGGCAAACTCTGGGTAGGGGTAGAGGTTGTTCCGGTCTTAAGGCTACAACCACCTCCCCCAATCTGAACCCCAATTACTAATACAGACACCATAATAAAACAGGTTATTACACACACAAAAAATCCACATACACCCAAGTACACGGGGTAACATACCACGATGTCGCAAAGCCCCTAAATTAATCAACAACGATAACACTAACCTCATCCTCCCTAGTCATAAACAGCATAGCAGAAGGTCTAAAAGGAGTATGGGAATTAAGCATTTGTTCTAGAGAGAGCGGTCAGTATCCCCTCTATCATTGTATGTTCTCCTGATACATGCACACGTTCACTGTGATGAATAAACCCATTGAAATATATATAAGACCAGCTCGTGGTGTAATGAATGATCAGTCCCGGGTTTGATTCCTGGTTCTACCAAGAAATTATATTCTGACTGAGGGCTGAAACGGAAGAGGGGCCCACTCAGCCTCGTGAGGATAACTGGGTAGCGCATGAGTTCGATTCCCTCCTCAGGCATCCTTGAAGTGCATTTCTGTTACACAGTTTTAGCCCTCAATTACAAATTACATAAACTGATAAAATCATCACATTGATACAGGTTATTAGACAGCTTTCACACACACACACACTGGCTGCATGAGTACGCTGTCGCAAAGACTGTAATAAATCAACACATCAACAACAAATCAAAACATGAATGAAGATGAATAAAACTAGCTAGGCATGGATGTGGAAGGAAGCGGCTGTGGCCTATTAGAAGATACCGTCCTAGCATTTACTCGGAGTTGAAAATGATAGGAGTTGATTATTTAATCTTGTTAGTTGTTTCCAAACTGGAGGTCAGTTACTACCCTCCATGTTATGTTAACCAGAATCAGCTACTTACTGCGTGTAAATCAAGGCAGTAGAATGGTACTTAGGGCAAGAGTCCTTAACACGATGTGATATGCTTGAGAGTTTACAGTAAACTAATATTAAATTCAACCCAGGTCTTTCTTTATATACTAAATCACCTTGGCTTTATCCCCTCCCAGGTCAGGTACCCTTAGTTGGAGATCCGATACTACCCCATGTATCATGTTAGCCGGAATCAGATACTGTATAGCCTAATATTGGGTAGTACAATGGAGCCTAGAATGCTTAACATGAAGTGACCTGCTTGACAGTTAACAGTAAACTGTTGATTGACGCCTCATTCTACCCCCAGAATTTTGCTTTTCTACAACTTCACGTTCATACTAATATTACTAAGACAGACTGGTTTCGATTACTGTTTAATCCATGAGAGATTTTGTAGGTGGAATGCTATGTCAAGGAGGTCCTATGGTTCATGATCACGAGATTAACAGCTGTGTAAACCACAAACTTTGTTTATTTTTTCATAAACTGGTGCGCGCCTCTTACAAGTGCGGTATTCTTCCTGCACGCGATTGCCTTCAACTGAACACTCTTAAATACTTCTGCGACCCTAATACAAACAAGCAACGATTTGCTCCTAACAGTATGTTGCTATTAATTAATTTAAAAAAAATTGGCAACAGTTCTGTTTAGTAAACTATACAATGGCCTAGATAATAACAATAATAATAATAATAATAATAATAATAATAAATACATATGTTTATTGCATCGTATTAATTATACAAAAAATGAATAATAATATGATGTTTAAGGTGAATACTGTTCAAAACCCCACTTCTCCGAGTAATACACCCACCCCCTATCAAGCCCTCACCCGAAGATAATATCTGAGAAAACTTCTTGTTAGCAGAAACAACACACAAAAAAAACTTTTGACTGCCAAATTGAGACTACAGTATTGTGAATGAATCTGAACATGTGTTATTTCAGAGTACTGAATCAGCTACTTACAATGCTAGCCTAGAATGGTTAACACGATGTTATCAGCTTGATAGTTCACAACAAACTAACAGTACTCAAGCCGGGTCATCCCTTATATCCTAATATACCCTGGGCTTGAACTCCTGCTAGAAGAAATGCATTAATCTGATAAATATTTTATACGGTGCAGCGTTTCAATACAAGATAGAAATTACACTTCACAAACTGGAGACGCGCTTCTTACTTGGATACCCAAAGACCGTTGGTGTCGGAAAAGGACAAGAGGTGACCAAGGGAGGTCGACAGGAAGATAAAAGGGAGGAGCCTGGCACAAGTGGAAGTAATGCCGAACTCAGCTTGGGTCCCCAACCCGTGTCCTACAAGTTGTGACTCCCTGGGGGGAGTTTGTAGTTTTACGGGACCGTTAATCTCACGATTGTAAGACACAAGGAATCCGAACCACAGGACGCGGTATTTTACTTTGAAAGTCTCACATGTGCTGATCGAGAATTGAACCCGGTCCGCCGAGGTGAGAGGCTAACAGCTGGACCGCTGCGCCCTTTAAGTTATATATTAACTAAATTAAGCTACTTATTATGTACTGTTACGCAGCGTTTATAGTGTAAGTTACTTACCAGCACAGCAACTATCTCCGGATGGTCTTTTGTCAAGTTTACTTGACTACTTCAAACTAGAGTTCATTTTGCTAAATTATCGCTGTTTATAAATTTCGCTGAATGCTTACCTGCGTATGAGTGCTACACCGTTTATATTACATTAACTAGTAATATAGTTAATTTTCAGTTATCAAAGACACTTGATATCATCTCACATAATGTTTCACACCAAAGGATTGCTGTATTATTGTTAAATTGGTTGAAAGGCAAATATTAGAAGAATTATTTACATTATTCGAAAAGATTCTAGGTTGTAAGCTATCAACATGATCTCTGGGTCGACCTTGGGCCACTGGCAGTGCACTGCACTCTTCCGTGTTACGTAACAACAGAAACCAGATGTAACCAGTCGGCAGGGTGAGGACGGAAGAGTGCAGTGCACTGCCAGTGGCCCAAGGTCGACCCAGAGATCATGTTGATAGCTTACAACCTAGAATCTTTTCGAATAATGTAAATAATTCTTCTAATATTTGCCTTTCAACCAATTTAACAATAATACAGCAATCCTTTGGTGTGAAACATTATGTGAGATGATATCAAGTGTCTTTGATAACTGAAAATTAACTATATTACTAGTTAATGTAATATAAACGGTGTAGCACTCATACGCAGGTAAGCATTCAGCGAAATTTATAAACAGCGATAATTTAGCAAAATGAACTCTAGTTTGAAGTAGTCAAGTAAACTTGACAAAAGACCATCCGGAGATAGTTGCTGTGCTGGTAAGTAACTTACACTATAAACGCTGCGTAACAGTACATAATAAGTAGCTTAATTTAGTTAATATATAACTTAAAGGGCGCAGCGGTCCAGCTGTTAGCCTCTCACCTCGGCGGACCGGGTTCAATTCTCGATCAGCACATGTGAGACTTTCAAAGTAAAATACCGCGTCCTGTGGTTCGGATTCCTTGTGTCTTACAATCGTGAGATTAACGGTCCCGTAAAACTACAAACTCCCCCCAGGGAGTCACAACTTGTAGGACACGGGTTGGGGACCCAAGCTGAGTTCGGCATTACTTCCACTTGTGCCAGGCTCCTCCCTTTTATCTTCCTGTCGACCTCCCTTGGTCACCTCTTGTCCTTTTCCGACACCAACGGTCTTTGGGTATCCAAGTAAGAAGCGCGTCTCCAGTTTGTGAAGTGTAATTTCTATCTTGTATTGAAACGCTGCACCGTATAAAATATTTATCAGATTAATGCATTTCTTCTAGCAGGAGTTCAAGCCCAGGGTATATTAGGATATAAGGGATGACCCGGCTTGAGTACTGTTAGTTTGTTGTGAACTATCAAGCTGATAACATCGTGTTAACCATTCTAGGCTAGCATTGTAAGTAGCTGATTCAGTACTCTGAAATAACACATGTTCAGATTCATTCACAATACTGTAGTCTCAATTTGGCAGTCAAAAGTTTTTTTTGTGTGTTGTTTCTGCTAACAAGAAGTTTTCTCAGATATTATCTTCGGGTGAGGGCTTGATAGGGGGTGGGTGTATTACTCGGAGAAGTGGGGTTTTGAACAGTATTCACCTTAAACATCATATTATTATTCATTTTTTGTATAATTAATACGATGCAATAAACATATGTATTTATTATTATTATTATTATTATTATTATTATTGTTATTATCTAGGCCATTGTATAGTTTACTAAACAGAGCTGTTGACAATTTTTTTTAAATTAATTAATAGCAACATACTGTTAGGAGCAAATCGTTGCTTGTTTGTATTAGGGTCGCAGAAGTATTTAAGAGTGTTCAGTTGAAGGCAATCGCGTGCAGGAAGAATACCGCACTTGTAAGAGGCGCGCACCAGTTTATGAAAAAATAAACAAAGTTTGTGGTTTACACAGCTGTTAATCTCGTGATCATGAACCATAGGACCTCCTTGACATAGCATTCCACCTACAAAATCTCTCATGGATTAAACAGTAATCGAAACCAGTCTGTCTTAGTAATATTAGTATGAACGTGAAGTTGTAGAAAAGCAAAATTCTGGGGGTAGAATGAGGCGTCAATCAACAGTTTACTGTTAACTGTCAAGCAGGTCACTTCATGTTAAGCATTCTAGGCTCCATTGTACTACCCAATATTAGGCTATACAGTATCTGATTCCGGCTAACATGATACATGGGGTAGTATCGGATCTCCAACTAAGGGTACCTGACCTGGGAGGGGATAAAGCCAAGGTGATTTAGTATATAAAGAAAGACCTGGGTTGAATTTAATATTAGTTTACTGTAAACTCTCAAGCATATCACATCGTGTTAAGGACTCTTGCCCTAAGTACCATTCTACTGCCTTGATTTACACGCAGTAAGTAGCTGATTCTGGTTAACATAACATGGAGGGTAGTAACTGACCTCCAGTTTGGAAACAACTAACAAGATTAAATAATCAACTCCTATCATTTTCAACTCCGAGTAAATGCTAGGACGGTATCTTCTAATAGGCCACAGCCGCTTCCTTCCACATCCATGCCTAGCTAGTTTTATTCATCTTCATTCATGTTTTGATTTGTTGTTGATGTGTTGATTTATTACAGTCTTTGCGACAGCGTACTCATGCAGCCAGTGTGTGTGTGTGTGAAAGCTGTCTAATAACCTGTATCAATGTGATGATTTTATCAGTTTATGTAATTTGTAATTGAGGGCTAAAACTGTGTAACAGAAATGCACTTCAAGGATGCCTGAGGAGGGAATCGAACTCATGCGCTACCCAGTTATCCTCACGAGGCTGAGTGGGCCCCTCTTCCGTTTCAGCCCTCAGTCAGAATATAATTTCTTGGTAGAACCAGGAATCAAACCCGGGACTGATCATTCATTACACCACGAGCTGGTCTTATATATATTTCAATGGGTTTATTCATCACAGTGAACGTGTGCATGTATCAGGAGAACATACAATGATAGAGGGGATACTGACCGCTCTCTCTAGAACAAATGCTTAATTCCCATACTCCTTTTAGACCTTCTGCTATGCTGTTTATGACTAGGGAGGATGAGGTTAGTGTTATCGTTGTTGATTAATTTAGGGGCTTTGCGACATCGTGGTATGTTACCCCGTGTACTTGGGTGTATGTGGATTTTTTGTGTGTGTAATAACCTGTTTTATTATGGTGTCTGTATTAGTAATTGGGGTTCAGATTGGGGGAGGTGGTTGTAGCCTTAAGACCGGAACAACCTCTACCCCTACCCAGAGTTTGCCTGGTGTATAAGTTGGAAAACACGGAAAAGCCACTTCCAGGATGACTGAGATAGGGATCGAACTCTCCTCGTGGCTATATATAAAGGAGGAACCCAGTGCAAAATCGGTATGTGGTTTATTTGAGGTGACATATTTTTTTTAATCTTACCACTTGGGCGTCTGTTGGTTCTTCAGCCCAGAGGTTGGTTGGATCCAGGTTATGTGAGA
The DNA here is from genome assembly GCA_946902985.2 of Meconema thalassinum. Lineage (NCBI taxonomy): Eukaryota > Metazoa > Arthropoda > Insecta > Orthoptera > Tettigoniidae > Meconema > Meconema thalassinum. Next base: position 616,104,795 of record OX336390.1, read on the forward strand.
AGAAAAAAAAACTTGGCAGAACTATAATGAAGCATACTAGGCAAGGTGAGGAGTAAGGTAGTTATGTTTAAAGGACTGAACTTCGAGGTCATCTGCTCTCATGCGTAATTTGGGTCTGTATGTGGGATTTGTCTATGGTAGCTGTAATTATTGGGGAAAAGCGGGAGGTAGACCTTTCCAAACTCTGAAAGCGTGGTCATCAGCTAATGTCTTAGAGATGTATGGAATTTTTGCCTGATAACCTGTGTTATTGTGGTGTCTGTATTCTGTAATTGATACTAGAATTGAGACAACCGCGGTCTTAAATTAAATACCACTTCCTAGATGTACCTAAAATTTAAGTTAAAATGTATCTTTCTCTCTTCCTCAGGTAGATCTGTTATTAAAGAAGAAGCAGCTGTTATCAGAAGACAATGTCTAACATGGAGGAAACTATTCAGAGCTATGCTTGTAAGGAGTGTGGAAAAACTTTCCTCCGTGACTATCATAGGAAGCGTCATGAAGTGTCTTGTGGGCTATTCCATCAGTGCAACACATGTGGGGCCGGATTCGGCAATGTCTATAACGGACGTCGTCATGAAGAGGTTTGTAGTGTAGCGTCACCTGCTAAGAAGGTTAATACTGAACCGACTAAGCATGAATTGCTCGCTATGGTTCCTGATAGTAAAGACCTTTGTGAGTATGAATCCTCTTTCAAGGGTCGATTAAAGTCATATTTTATTAGATGTGAATCGTGCGGTGATTTAAACTCTTATTTGAAAGAGTCAAAAGAGCGAATCATTCATGCTATACAAAGGGAACTATGTGTACACAAGTCTTTAAAGGTTAATATGTTGGCCGAGTGTAGATTTATTCATTTAACTAGTGGTGATATTGCAGACCGCTCCTTCAAAACTCGTAATCAGACAGTATTTCTTGAAACAGACTTAACTATGCTCTTAGAAACACACTTTAAAAAATTAGCTAGGGAAATGGAGGAATCTCAGCTGAAGGGGAGTAACTGGGCTTTGCTAGCTGTTGATGGGGTCCGTTTAAGGATAAACAAGTATAATCCCTTGCGTGGCAGTACATACATTCCTCTACCCCCTGGTTTGGAAGCGAAAAAAGCCTGCATCAACCCTCGAAACTTAAAAGATGAGAGGTGTTTTATGTATGCTATCTTAGCGAAGTTCATTGAAACAAATGCTCAACGTGTTAGCAAATATAAGGATTTAGAATCAAAATATAATTTTTCATGTGTCTCATTCCCTACATCGCTGGCTGATATCTCAAAATTTGAGAAATCTAATGATATGTCAGTGAATGTGTTTGGGCTTGATGATGATTGTAACCTGTTTCCTCTCAAGGTTGTTGACACAGAACTAGTAGATCATCGCGATCTACTCCTAATTAGTGATGATACTGGTCGACATCACTACGTATTTATCAAAGATTTTGATAAATTGATGGGATATCAACTAACTCATCATCAACATAGGATATATACTTGTAAACGTTGCTTTACGCATTTTGATAACCGGTATGGAAAAAGTGGTCTAGATAAATTAGAAGAACATAGAGAACTGTGTTTTCTGCATGACATTGCAAGGGTTAAAATGCCTACTAAAAAGCCCATTCTACAATTTATCAATGTAGAGAAAATGCTTAGAATGTCTTACGTAATCTATGCTGACTTTGAGAGTATACTCATACCTCATCAAACATGTCTACCTAATCCAGAGATTAGCTACACAGCCACATACCAGAGCCATGTACCTATGAACTTTGGTGTATATGTAAAACCTTCGGCAGCTGTAGCTCACTTAGAGACTAACCTTCCAAGGGAACCTTATATTTATCGTGGTCCTGGCACTGCAGAGAAGTTTATGGAATATTTAATATCCATAGCTAGCGAAATCAATCGCCTCTACAGCTTAAATGTTCCGAAGGCTTTAACTGATGATCAAGAAGCAGAGTTTCAGTCATCTGTAACCTGCTATTTGTGTCATAAGGAGTTCCCTGAGAATGACTGGAAGGTTCGAGATCATTGCCATCTTACAGGTGTATACCGTGGAAGCGCTCATAATACCTGTAATTTGAGATGCAAAACACGGAACCCTATCCCTGTATTCTTACATAACCTTAGCGGCTTTGATTCTCATTTCATTGTGAAACAGTTGGGGTGTACTGCGGAGAGAGTAGAAGTTATTCCCAACTCAGAAGAAAACTACCTCTCATTTACCAAACATGTTGGTAATGTGAAGCTTAGATTTCTGGATACGTTTCGCTTCATGCCAAATAGTTTATCAAAATTAGTGGGCAACCTAACATCATACCCTGAGACGAGTAAGTACTTTGGGGTGGAAAATTCAGCACTAATGACCCGAAAAGGTGTATATCCTTATGATTACGTGGACTCTTGGGAAAAATTAAGCAAAGAAAGCTTACCACCTAAGGAGGAGTTCTTTAACAGATTAAATCAGGAAGACATCAGTGTAGAAGACTATGAACATGCATTACATGTGTGGAAACAATTCCAAATTAAAAGTTTGGGTGAATATAGCGACCTTTACCTAACATCTGATGTACTCCTTCTCGCAGACGTGTTTGAAACATTCAGAAATAAAACACTTGAAACTCATAAAGTCGATCCTGCACACTATTTTACTTCTCCAGGTCTTACGTGGGATGCCATGCTCTTATATACAGGTACTCAGCTCGAGTTACTACAGGATTACGATCAGATTCTAATGATAGAATCAGGAATACGTGGAGGATTATGCCAGGTTTCTCATCGATATGCTGAAGCTAATAATAAATACATGGAGAATTTCGATTCAGAGAAGCCGTCTCAATTTATTACCTACGATGATGCAAACAACCAATACGGCTGGGCAATGTGTCATCGCCTCCCTTACGGAGGATTTAAGTGGGTCTCTCCAGACAGCATTGATCTGGATACACTAAAGGAAGATGATTCTCTCGGTTACATCTTAGAAGTAGACGTTGATTATCCTTCTGAACTTCATGATCTACACGATGATTTACCCTTTCTACCAGAGTGTAAACAGCCAAAGGAAACATCTTTAAAGAAACTAATCCCCCATCTTGGAAATCGAAGGCGTTACGTAGTTCACTATATGGCTCTGGATCATGGATTAAAATTAATTAAGATTCACCGCGCGTTAAGCTTTAAACAGCTACCTTGGTTAAAGTCATACGTTGAATTTAATAATAATCTACGGAAACAGGCTAAAAATGATTTCGAGAAGGATTTGTATAAATTGTTCAATAATGCAATGTTTGGGAAAACTATGGAAAATATTCGTAATAGATTAGACATACGCCTTGTTACTGACAGTAAGATGGCAGAAAAGCTGATAGCTAAACCAACATTTATAGACAGAACAATTTACGGCCCTGATCTAGCTGCTTTTCATATGGCTAAACGTAGCATTGTGTTCGATAAGCCTATATATATTGGTATGTGCGTGTTGGATATTTCAAAAACTTTGATGTATTCCCACCACTATAATGTACTGCTTCCTTATTATGGGGTTGAAAATATTAAACTCGCATACATGGACACGGATTCCTTCATATATTTAGTAAAGACCGAAGATGTATACCAAGACAAGTTGTGTTTCCTAGAGCATTTGGATACGTCTGACTACCCCAATAATCATATATGTTATTCTGTAAAGAACAAAAAGGCGTTGGGAAAATTTAAAGATGAAGCTTGTGCGCACATTATTAGAAAATTTGTCGGTCTCAGAGCTAAGATGTATGCCCTAGACATCGATGGAGTAGAAGTAAAGAAGATTAGAGGTATTAGCAGGGGTGTTGTTAGGAAATGTATCAGTTTTCAAGATTATAATGACTGCCTTATGACAAAAATGGTAAAGAGAATACCAATGAATGTTATCATGTCGAAGCATCATGAAATATCGTCAGTACAACTAAACAAGATCGCCTTGTGTCCAGATGATGACAAGAGAGTGATTGCCGCTGATGGAATAGCTACACATGCACATGGGCATTACGCAATCACTGAATCTGTTTAATTTATCTACGACTAAGAATCCTAGCAATAGGAAACATCTATCAACAATTTTTTCAAATAAAATCTAAATTTTTTTGAAGTTTACAAGTATGGAATGTTCTCCATAAGTCTTAGCAGCAGAGCCTATAACATGTGTTTGTTGTATGTAAAACAGCCTCTGGCGTGAGATTAATTTCTTCATAAGCCTACAGGTGTGTGTGTGCTGAAGGGCTTTGGTGCTTAAGGCTAATGGAATACAATGGCAAAAAAAATCTTATGTTAAGTAAATATAGGGTTGATAGGTGTTAACTCTGCCTCTAGGGGAGGAGGAAGTGTGTCCCCTAGAGCCGGTCTCAAGCCCGGAGAAAAGAGGAGAGACATCTACATCCAGAACTTGCTCCTTAAGCTGAACTATAATGCGCGGTGCCCTTCACGAAGGGAGAGTAGACCTCTGATACATATTCATCATTCGAGCTTGCAAACCTCGTTGATATGTCAATGATGAGAGTTTACGTATAGCATTTTTAGTTAACTTACTGGAGTTTTCGATTTTTTTTTGTAAAGATTTAGCTTCTGTATACTTAACTATAATGCGCGGTGCCCTTTACGAAGGGAGAGTAGACCTTTGAGGTGTATTCGTCATCCAAGTTTGCAAAGCTTGTTGATACACCTGTGATAAGAGTTTACGTATAGCATTTGTAGTTAACTTACAGGAGTTTGACTTCAAGGGCATACCCCAAGCTTTGACTGGTTTGATGTTAGAGCCCTCACAGAGGGTAGTAGAGTACTGGCTACATCTCCATAAGACAAGGCTCCAACCCTTGCTGTGATGTTAATGGCGGTTTCTACCTTCTAACGTCCTGGTCGGCTTGAAGTATGTACTCTCACGTATAGTGTTAACCAACATAACCGCTAGCATAATGGTAGGAGGATTTGCCCATTAAAGTAGGAAATTGGGGAGAGCATAGGAGGTTAAGGGCATCCGGCCAGCCTGCTCAAGTCCTCTAACATAAGGGAGTTGTCTATAAAACACTGCCCCAGTTTCATGAAAGTAGGCGATTGGAAAGAACATAGGTAGTGAAGGGCATCCAGCCAGCCTCGTCAAGTTCTCCAACCTAAGGGAGTTTCACCTGGGAGCCATCTTGCGCAATAGCCTCTGTACCAGTCATCTCAAGTCCTCTAGAGTTGCGCGCAGTGGCCATCTTGCCCACTAGCCCATGTGCCAGCTCCCAAGAGTTAGTTCCATAAGAGACCATGTATAGCGGCCATCTTGCCCATTAGCCCCTGTGCCAGCTCCGGCCTATTGCACCTACTTGTGTAGTCTGTTTGTGATCGAGGCCGCCTTAGGGTAGGAGGCGGCCATGGTGGCCTTACGTTAGGTACCATCCCGGCATTTGCCTGAAGTAGATGGTTGAGGTAAGAATTGAACCCGCCTTTTCTCAGTTTAGCCTCATGAGGCTGAGTGTATCCCGTTCCAGCACTCAGACCAGAATTAGAGATGGGAATCGAACCCGGGCTTCCGCGGTGTCAGCCAAGAAGGCTAGCTAATGCGCAACGAAGCAGACATGGGATGGTTTCTAACTTAAGTCCATAGCCGTCTTCTTTCCAATTCTAACCTAAATTTCAATTGCACACACTACTTTAGACGCTACATTCAGACAGGAAATCACATAAATTCTTCACACACACTCAAGTACACGGATATAAATGACCAAAGGGACAGATGTCCTCACTGTACCTTAAACCCAAGCCCCTAAATGAAATAACAACATTGTTAGAAATACCGCTCACTGTAGCCTACTTGTTCAACTGCCTATGCTACAATTCACCTCTGATATGGCTAGGCTCGCTGAATCTTACACAGTCACAAAAGGATTTGCGTGTTTTGTTTCCTTTGAATCTTTGAGTGTGGGTGCTCAAAGAAACTCGGTAATACCATGAATATTTCTTCTTAAAGGATCGTATAAACTTCTCCTCTGCCAGCAAAGTAGGCTTGAATTATGAAGTGCAAAGAGAGATCTGTTCACAAGTACCTACTTCAGGAGTGTTAACTGGGGGTTATTGCTCAATGAGAATATATCGATACATCCTATTGTTGAAAGTGAACTAGGTAAGGATTTTATTATATTTTTGTTTGTGTCCTCGATATAAGTCTGCAGACTATCTTGATGCACAATCCATGCCTTGTACCCAGCGCCTATAGCTGGCGCACTGGTGCAGTCAAGATCAGCGTCACTCGCCTCTTAAATAGGTCTACGTAACACAGACTACCTTATTGACGTACTTGTTTTCTAGCAGTCCGTCTTTTCATTGCAGCAAACCATTGCACATTAAAATGAAAAAAGAAATACTACTCACACACACACACACACACACACCTCTGTAATGGCTGACAGAGGTGCAATCTAGATTGAACATTTCTACAAATAAATAAAAAATACATAAATAAATAAATACATAAATAAATAAATAAATAAATAAACAAATAAATAAATAATAAATTGTCAACACAATTTAGGAAACCCATAGATTAGCTTTGCACTTGGAGGGCAACTAACATCATTATAGGTGAATTTCAATTCGATCATGTTGCCGTCTCTCGTACAAACCAAGAGGAGGTCCTTAATATAAAGATGAGAAAAGGTTTCTTCGAATCTGATAACTACATGCTAAAATTTAAATTTATACTCCAACCCAACAGGAGATGAGCACAACAACCAAGAGTTTTTAAGCCTGATCCTGAATATTTAAAAATAAACAGGGAAAGTACATTGCAAGAAATCACACAAACAAGCACATCTAACTGGAAAGAAATATCGGATGTCCTAAGGAACGCTATGAGGATAGGCCAACCCCAATGTGAACGTAGGCACAGATGGTGGAACAGTATATGTGACCAAGTAATAGAAGACAGACTGAAAGCTTGGATTTTTTTTATAGCAACAAAGGTCAGATCCCTGGAAATATGAGGGTATTAGTAAAGAAAATACAAGGGAAAATCAAGACTGGTAAACGATAAACACTCTAGGCCTCAGATACCCTATTATCGTCGACGTTTGGAAGGGTCAACAGGTAAAATGAATGTGAGGAACCAGGCACAAGTAAGTGGGAACAACATCGGGCTCAGATGTCATACAACCCACGACCCTCCATTCGTGAGCCCTCAATTGAAGATACTTCTCAGATGAATATCTACAGATTCCTCCCTTAAATGTTTTACCATTCGCTGACATCGCTAAGTCTGTTGCGAGGGGCTGCTCGGCGAAGCGTAGCTGGTTGCTCTATCTTCCCCCTTCTCAGGCCTAAATCAAGTTTGTTTACGTCATCAGGGAAGCATGCTCGTGTTCTTGTACCGACATCCAGTTAAAGCAACCAATCTTCCTCTCGCTTCTGCCAGGGTATTGGTTTTAAAGAAGATACTGTTAGCGTGAAGAGGGCGACGGTTGCTGACATTGCAATTAAAAGCGTTTGGGGAACAGATCTGGCTGGCGTCTTTCCCAAGAAGAAAAGGGAAGTGAAGTTGGAGGAGTGCCACCGACAAGTTGGTGTAGCGGAAACACGCCGAGACTTACAATTGTATAGCCAACACAACATCGGCGTGTCTGACTGACGTCTCATTACGTGCTCCACTTGAGGTAATTGTTACAGACCTTCCCTCCCACGCGTTAACTTAGGTCTGGGATCAGATTATGAGGCGTGGGCATTTCCTGATATGCGCTGTGTAGCTCTCATAGCGACAACCCCGCAACGCACCTACGGTGCACAATAGTTCTAGGGCATAGGCGTAACCCTCTCGGAATTATATGCACCTTTATTTACGTATGTAGCGGGCAGCCCCATGGTGTTGAGGTAGTGAGCCTGCCTCTCACCTGGAGGCCCCTGGTTCGATTCCTGTCTCCGTCAGGAATTTTAGAAACTGACGTGAGGGCTGGAACAGGGTGCACTGAGACTCGTGAGGATAATTGAGTAGCTGTCTGACAGTGAGACAGCACCCCGGACAGGAAAACCAAGATTAACGACCGAGGGAACCTAATGCGCTGACGACGCGTCACCCCGCAAACTGTAGTTGGACGCTTAGTAGGGTAAGGTAATTTGGCAGTAATTTTACGAAATGTAATATTTTACTGCAACAAAGTAAAGCCAGATTGTTGGAAATAATGCCATTTCGTAACTACATTTGTAACACACATATTATAAAAATATTGCGTTCTTCTGTACATTAGAACTATTTATTATGATGATTAAACATGATGGTTACATAGGAAGGTAAATTCGCAGCAGGTAAGTTAATTTGGCAGTAGTGGTAAGGTAATATAGCAGTACTATTTTAATTATCTCTACAGCACACGGTCAACATTTGTCAACATTTGACATTTGTCGTGGTAGTTGATAACACGCTGCTCAATATCAGCTGGCAGTACAAATGGGCTACCCAGATTTTTCATTTGTGGTTGATCAATGTCTTTATTTTCGAAAACAATCTTTTTAATAGTATTGTAAGGGAAACCATATAACTTTGATACTTTATATATTGTCCTATTTTCATGATTCACTTTCCTAGCTGCACTGATAAGGTCTGATGTTTCATACATTCTATTCACTTTTTCACTTGTCACTTTCGGCCTACTAGTTTTTTAGATTTAGATTTTTCACGTTATATTTGTTTAGACATATCAATTATTTTTTAGGAGGCATATTGAACAAAATCCTGCAAGAAACAAGAACGTAAATTTTAAATATTAGCGTAATAACTACACAATGTTTATATGGCTGTATAATAAATAAAATATTTTTATTAGGTAGGTAATTTGGCAGTTGTCTAAAATTAAATATTGTTCATCATTATGCATGCGAAATACTTGCCTTCAATAATATTAACATCAATCACCTTGCAGAAACACGTAGATTTGGTGTAAGAATTACTAAAACAGTAATGGAACTGTATGGACTAGATTGGAGGTAGATTACTGTAACATAAAGCGTTGATTTCTTAACGTCGCTGTTCGCATCTTCGTCATAAAAATAATCAACTAAATCACTTACACAACACTATGAACTACCACGCACTATTTACTGGAGTGAATTAAGTGTCTGAAAGTCGCTCCAAACAGCTCTAGAATAGACGTAAAACTTTCATACAACAGAACGCAATGCTTTTCCCCAGCGAACACACCAAAGAATGGAATTTGTTTTGTCAGTACCCTCAACTGGCCACGAGAGTTCGCTATAGCTGTACAGATTGAAGGGAACACGTCACGCTATCCGATGATGAAATTGCAAACCCTTTGACCAATGGTATTTTGGCAGGAAGCGTATAACAAGATACTGCCAAATTACCTGTCATGCAAAATAACCTTACCTCACCCAACGCCAAGTTCCTTCGTGGGCTATGATGCCACGGTTTTTATTTATTTAGGTGGAAAATAGCTGATTTTGGGTAATGAATTTGTACAGGGTGATTACAATTCAACTCTCTCTACTTGACCATCATCCCACTCTTGGCGTAGTGACTAACATTCGTGCTGTAACAGCAGGGGTCAAGATTGGATTTCTGGCTCTGCCAAGGAATTTAATTCTGGGCTGAGGGCTGGAATGGAGTTCACTTAGGCTAGTGAGGCAGAACTGAGAAGAAGTGGGTTTAATTCCCACTTCAGCTATCAGGGAAGCTCTTTTCCGCAGTTTCTATTCCAAGGAAAATTAATAGTCCCGGCATTTGCCTGGTGGTGAAAATGGGAAACCAAGAAAACGATTTTCATAATGGCCGAGGTGGGATTCGAATCCACGCTGTTCGGATGCATGATAGGCACGAGTTAGCGCTCTCGGCCATCGTGGCTGGTCAGATTTTCGTGCTAACGTCCATCAAAAATCCCTTCCATGACCCTTCCTTAATTAAGCCAAAGTTAGCGATCACGTGGTCAATCAGCCTGTCACCATCCACAGTTGTGTCTGCTGACAAAGTGTGTTCAGTTTCCAGACACTGTCCTTGCGACGGTAGAGGAATGATCCCTCTCAGAGTTCATGGGTGAGGCCAACCTGGTAGGATAGGCGATTTAAAATAACTGTATTTTTGAAGTTTAGCCATAAAAGAAGGCTATGGACACACGAAGTCAACACATTTCTCCCCCGGCACGTTATGACTAGAAAACATCATGTTCGCATTTGTGTGATCAAGTCACACTTCCTTCTTCTAATTTTACAGCATACCTTCGATTCGTTGCAGAGTAAGGTAATGTGTTGGAAAAGAACTAAATTTCACTGTCGTCCTCATTTAACAACGGGTGAAGAGTTAATTTATGTTGGTGAAACTGGCCCGAATATATTGTGTTGGTTTTCTCGGGATAGTTTCTATTTTTATTTTTATTTCTTTTATTTTTGAAATACCTATTTATTGTGTAGTTTGATATTGATATAGCGAAAACAAAATACTAGGTCAGTTCCACGTGAGACTCTCTCATTAGGATGTACACTGCTACAGCCCCCACAGAGACACAGGTTATCAGAGAAATTGAACACACGCACAAGTACACGGGGTTGATGGCCAATGTGTCCCAAGCGTCTAATACGAATTAACAACAACAACACTAAGATGTAGTAACAATGTAAACTGCAAGTAGGTTATCGTGGAAGCACATGACTCCTTTAAGAGAGGTCTGAGGGTTTAAACAGTCAGTACCGAAAATGAAATGTTATGTTTAACAAATATATAGTAGGTGAATACACCTTCAGCTGTTCTTGTATATGGAGTTCATTTGCATACCTCATTTGAAGGAACAAAAGGATCGTTTTAGTAAAATGGTGGTATGAAAGCAGTGGTATTCAGAACTTATGGTCTTACTAAAGACAAGACTGATTTACCAAAGCAGAAATATCTTCCATCTCAGACCATGAAAAGGGAACAAGTTTCACCAGTTTTACGACTATCGCAGTTGATTTCAATATCGTCCTCTCGGACGGAAATCGTAACGTATTTTATGCACTCAGGTTTGGCGTTCTTCTGTTTCAAATTATGGCACTCCAGTGCTGAGGGAAGATGTGCAGCCGTGAGTGTATTGCACACCTTAGTTTTATAGCCAGCGAGTTTGGAGAAATATACGAGCTGATGAAGAGTGGTCTCAATTGTTACATTTTATTCACAACAAATTAATCAAACAGGAAGTTATAAAGAAAATAAACAAGTTGTTTCGTGAAGATCTAAATAGCATATTTTCATGTATCCTACTTAGGACACGAGAAATGAAAACGAGATTTTAAAAAATGCACAGCCACCTTTCTTAAGTTCTCATAAAATTCCATTAAATTAGACGTCAGTATAGAAATGCTTGTATGAAGATATACAGTGCCAAGATCACAGCACTCGGATGAAATGTTGCGAGAAAAATAAATGTAAACATTTAAATTTCGCGTCACCACCATGTTGGTTTTGTACTCACCAGGTTATTGAATGATCCATAGGTGAACTTAAGTTAATAGCCTCTATCAATATACACATTTTCAGATTGATTGCTGTGATAGATTCGTAGAGTATTGAGAACCGTCTAAATAATTCGGATGGTCGCCATGTTGGATTGTTATATGTTTAGGCCTTAGAGTTATGTACCATTAGATGAAGAGTATTGCGTAGGTTCATTACTCAAACGTTCACTTCGATCGCATGATTAGGACACATGAAATAAAATCTTGATTTTAAAATTTCGCTCAGCCGCCATCTTGAGGTTAAGTAATCAATTCAACTAAATTGGATGTCAATGCATTACAATGTGTATAAACATTTGCTGTACCGAGTGTCATTGCACTCGGATTGTTAAATCGCGAGAAAAGTCTATTTAAACGTTTCAACTTTGCTTGGCCACCATGTTGGTTTTGTAATTAACAGGTTTATGAAGGTAACACAGATGAACTTCTAGTAGTACTATTTATCACTGTACATAATTTCAGGGTGGTATCCGTTATTGTTGTGGAGATATAGAATGCCAGAGAAATATTTCGTACGGACGCCATGTTGGATTGGTGAAATGTATTAAAATTTGAATGACACGGTCAATGTGAACACTATTACTTTCCCCTCGTATTAGTCTGTAGTCCATCGAGGGAAAAATAATAGTGTTCAGTATCGTTTGCAGGATATCCTTGCAGTGGATTAGTACTATACGGGATGCAAGCAGAGAAATATCGACCTTCCTGATTACAACGCTAGTTGGGCTGCATAAGACAATATTATTGGGGGCAGTTAATTCACCTGGTATAGTTTATTAAATGAAGGTCATACATCAGTTGATAAATATTGTAATAGTGGTTCATCAGGGTACAAAGTTTCACTTCGACAGTTTAATTAGGATACAAAGTTTTTTTTTAAATAATGGATTAAATGTGACGCTGATATATTAATTTATAAATAAATATTCACTTTGTGAAATTCCACTGCTCTCAGATAATTAATTGGCCAGAAAAATCCATTTAAATATTTAAACTTTACGTGGCGTCAGTTTGGTTTTATGCTGATCAGGGTTTCAAACGTAAGGAATGTGATCATACTTTATAGTCGTCACGCTTATTACTGGAATACTTTCGGAGATATTCACTACTGGTGAGATATTTCGTGCAGCCGCCATATTAGATTGGTAACAATTATCGAAGTTTTGAAATGCACGCCGGAGTTGGACGGGATAGTAAGTTATTGCCGCTTTTCATCAAAATCGCTACCGACAGCAGTGACTACGCCGGCTAAAGCGCAGCGTTAGGTCATGGAGCCAAGCTCTCTGCTGACTCGGTAGATGCGTGGGTTCGAGCCCCACCGTCGGCCGTCCTTGAAATAGTTTTCCGTGGTTTCCCATTTTCAACACCAGGCAAATGCCGGAACGGTACCTTCTGACAGGCCACGGCCGCTTCCTTCCACGTCTATGTCCAGTTTCATTCACCTTCATCCATTCCACCTCTCATCCCGACGCGCAGGTCGCCCACGGGCGTCGACTTGAAAGACCTGCACTCGGCCTCTCATGAGGCCACACGACCAAAATCAAAATCGCTTACGTACAATAATTTATTTTATTTAGCTTATGGCTTTACAGATACAATATGCACATAAAAGATAATTAGTTTATGAAGACAAACTATATGTTCATGTCTAAATTGTTTATATAGTTAATTGTCTCTGATGATCCATGAGCGAAATCAGTCACGTTGCCACTGTACTTTCGTTTAGGACTTTCGGTGATGATATGCTGGATGGTCTGCTTGGGGGCACCACAATCACAGTTAGGTGAAAACATTATTTTCCATTTGTAGTGGAAGTCTGCACAGTTGCCGTGACCCATACGAATCCTGTTGAGAGTTGACCATGTTTTCCGAGGAAGCTCAAATCCAGGTGGCAACGATGATCCAATGCGTGGTAAGGTTGATCCAGGCCTATTATCTTGTCTTCCCTGCCATTCTTTACTGATGTTGTAGTTGGTATTCTCCAAGTCTATTGCAGTCCTTGTTGGTGGATTTCGGGATCGTAGGCGATTCAGGCAAACATCAGCAATGTCACAGTGTGTTTGTAGTTGTGGGCTATCCATTATTTTCTTGAACTCCTTGAGGAGAGCGTTTTTACGTCGAAGATCTGGTGGAGGGATGTGGCTGAGGATAGGTAGACAATGTGTGGGTGTAGTCCTTATTTTGCCAGTGATTAGGCGCATGGTGGTGTTGAGCTGGGTATCTATGAGGTTAGTGTGAGGACTATTCAACCACACCGGGACACAATACTCTGCAGCTGAAAACACAAGTCCCAAAGCTGTACATCGAAGTGAAGTTGCCGATGAACCCCAAGTTGTGCCACATAATTTTTGGACTATATTGTTACGGGTTCTCACTTTGGATTGAGTATTGCGGAGGTGTTGTTTGAAGGAGAGTGTTCTATCCATTGTGACCCCCAGGTATTTAGGGAATCTATTATGTCTCAATAATTGATTTCCAATATACACCTGCAATACTTTATTAGCCATCTTGTTGTTCAAATGAAAGCAGCACACTTCTGTCTTGTTAGTATTAAGTGTAAGTTTCCACATCTTAAAGTATTGAGTCAGTTCTTCAAGATCGTCTGTTAGGTTCATCTCTGTTTTCTCAAAAGTTGTATCTCTAGTAGCAAGTGCCCAATCATCTGCATAACCAAATTTTCTTGAAGTTGTGGCAGGCATATCTGCGATATATAGGCTAAATAAGATTGGAGCAAGAACAGAGCCCTGAGGAAGTCCATTATTTAGTGATCTTTTGGTGCTCACGTACAATAATAATTTATTAGGACACACATACAAAGCGTATATTTTATACGACAATAGGCAAAACCTAAATAATAGTAAGCGCATTGCAACTCAGAATTTATTCCTCTAAGTTAATAAAGCACATCTTTGAAATCCTTTCCAATGCTCATGAACATTTCTTTCTTCATCTGACGGACTTAGGCTACACAAATATTCAAAACATTTAAATCATGGATGGTTACGATGAGGGGACGTAGGTTACTGCTATCATGCGAGGTAGAAGTGTAGCATTGTTCCATCCAACTTTGCAGCACCCGGTCATGCGGTCTTGGCTCAACTGTTCGTTCCTCCACTGATTGTGAGACGGAGTGGATACTATAATGTACACGGGGAAGAGTGCAAGTGCGCGGTGGACTTCCACATGCGAGCAAGTGTTCTTCACCAGAGACAATTTTGTGGCCAGCCTTGACTTATGTGTAGGGACTGCTGAATTGAAAATGAAACAGTGATTTACTTATACATATTGAACCCTTAATATAATTATCATGATACTAGTGTTCATATTTTTGCTCATTGTGGAGTTGTAAGATGAAACTTATTTGAAGGCACTGCTGGAAAATGTATGTTGAAATAAGATTCTATCTGGGGGAAGCAAGGCGCGCCTCATATCCTGCCAGAACAATGAAGATAGGGTTGTAGTGGAATGCAGCCAGAGGAATAGAAATAACCTGACCACCGTTAGAACCGAGGTCAAGAACCGAGTTTGGCGCGAAGAACATATGAATCACCTTGAAAATGTCTTTGTAAGCGAGGGAGAAGTTTAAGAAGGCCAGTGAACTATAGAAAACATATGCTGTCGTCTACGCCTACTGGGGCTAAGCCATAAAATACAAGCGCGAAGTTGTGAATTTAACCCACAAATGAGAAGAGGGCACGCGGGCTTGTTCGCGCTTTTTTGAAAGAACGCCGTCGCCTGGATTTATGGAGGGAACTCGATTGTGATTAATCCACCGATCAAAATCAGATCCGCACACCAGAGGATTTCGGTTCGCACCAAGGCAAGTTCTTTGATACAAGTTACATGTCTATGCGACGTCTGCTTAAAAAGATAGATATTTTTCTAGTACCACCCCCACTTTCGGGCTGATAATGTATAAATACGAAGTGAGGAGTTCACTCGAGGTTCTATTTGAAGGCACACTTGGCACGTTATTTTTGAAAATGTTCCATGTCTGTGGACTTAGCGAATTTTCGTGTCAACTAAGAGTAAAGACTTAGAATTTGAACTTAAAAATTGCTGATAGGAGATGTATTCTAATTCATCTCGTGTATATATTATTTTAAGTGTTTTGCGTGCGAAGATTTAGTGAGATAGCACACTGCTATAAATTTAGGGCCAGTCGACGATTTTATATTGCTCAATAGGACTCGTAGATGGATATAGCAGTCTACTCGAGCAATTTAAGAAGGGATAATAGTGTGAGGAATATATTGTAAACTGATAAACATTTCATTCAAGCAGCGACAACAATGGGAAACTTGCTGTACACATCTGGAAGAAGGAAGTCCATGCTGGAATCAACTACGATGACGATGGTTGCTTGTTAAGCATCATGAAGGGGTCATGACGAGATGCATCAGTTCTGAAGGAAGCCATTTAGGATGAGTACCAAATGATCTATTTAATTATGTAGCCTAGCCTTGGTTATTGGGGATCCTTATATATAGTCTTGCATTTTTGTGTATTTTTCTTGTCAGTGTTTTAGTTTTAACTGGCTACTATTCTTAAATGTGGAACTCATCGTGGTTATTCTGTTGTTTATTTTATGTAAGATTTGTGCGGGACAGTAGGTTAAATTGTACTCGCGTGTACAGTGTGCGTATTTTGGCAAATACAACACGTGAATGAACTGAATAGTTCATGACAAATGAAGCTTTGGTTAGCTAACGTAATTATAGCATAGGGGAGAAATATGAACTTTATTAGTGAAGGTTTCGGATTACACAGGCTATAATGTTATGCGATATTGCATATTTTTATAGCAAGAATCCGTATGCTTCAGTGGTAATTATTTGGAAATTTTTGGAGCACATTTTTATTATTGTGTTGTTGGAACACATTTCTGTGAGGTATTGTCTGCGATCTGATGCATTTTTATGAAGGAGAAGTTTTGAACCATTGCAAGGTATTATTTACTGCACGGGGTGTGACCAGGGTCACCTACCTGTCGGCTGCGAGTCTTCGATATCAGAGCGCTCAAGGGAGTGGCTACTGATAATTGTTATACAGTCCTAAATTTCGGGATGCAATTTTGGGGACGAATCTGCGATTGTGTGTTTTATTTCAGTTGGTGTATGCTGATTTCTACGGTTCTCATAGCTGTGGCTTGAGACATGACCTGCCTGGTATATCAACACATTAACAAGGGCGACTGGAGTCCGTACTGCGAGCTCAGATCACAGATAAAGATAGCTGAGGCAATTAGTGCCGTGTTCGGTGTGCTCATATAAGATAACGATCAGTATTGAAGCCTGTATAATCAGAAGCTACTTG
This sequence comes from Meconema thalassinum, assembly GCA_946902985.2. NCBI lineage: Eukaryota > Metazoa > Arthropoda > Insecta > Orthoptera > Tettigoniidae > Meconema > Meconema thalassinum. The sequence goes on from OX336390.1 coordinate 616,121,605, forward strand.
GATGATTAATTTTGGCAGTTCTTCAAATCAAAAACTCAGTTCAGGAATTTGTTGGTTTGTATTTTGTGTTCTTGGTTAGCTACTGTCTCATTAATTTTGTTGTAATTTTTGAAGCATTTTATTTTGTGTGATAATTCTATCTTTGTTGTGTCAGGGAAACAAGCGGTTTTCCCAAGTGTTAGCTGCCGATGACCACGACTGAGGGTTAACGATATGTGTATATAAGACCTATATTTTAGGCAGTTTGTTTGTGTGTGCGTTTAGCACTTATATAAGACTTCACTCGGAAGTATTTTGTATTATAGCTAAGGGTAGTGTAGCTGGTTAATTATTATTTACTTGTTAGCCATTTAGTGTGGAACCCGATACCAAGGTGTGGTGAAATCGCTCATGGATATGCAACCTGCGACTTCGTTCAATGGAGGCATATCATATGACCAAGCGTACTCACCCTAGGCTAAGCTTTATCATAAAACGTCGCACACAAAGACACAAGAAAGAGACAAGTAAGGACTTGGTCCAAGTATTTCATTTCTTTGGACAGCATTTGAAGCTGTAATTTTATTCAATATAACTGTTTGTTTGATTGATTATTTTTGGTGTTAAATAAGGGTGTCAATTGGGTTATTTGGTTGTTATGGTGTCTATTTATCGGTGTATTAAAGTTGTTATTTGTTAAAATTTTTGGGTCATCTTTTCTTGGTAGTTATATTCTCCCTATGTTACCTTGTGATTATGGAAGCAATAGTACAAAATTAACCAACCTTACGACATGGACTGAACACCCCCGAATATTAGTCTCGTGTACGCTTCTACACACTGCTGCATTGAAAATAACATTTTGATGTATATGTACAGACTGATTGAAATTGAATTATAAGTCAGTCTAAGGCAAGAAGCCTTATATGCCATGGAGTGTCTTTCATTAAAGCGAAGGGGTCTTATAGAGAAGATGGAAATGAGAGAGAGGAGAATTCTCCGGTAAATCCTGGGTCCAGTAAAAGTAGATGAAGAATTTCGTAGGTGACATGACTCCGAGCTCTACGAACATATAGAGAAACTCTCTGATTGTGCGAGAAAAAAGAGAATAGAATAGTGTTTTATGGTCGTATAGCGAGATTACCCGCACAAGATTGACCAATCGTGTGCTCAGTTTCTGGAACAATAAGAAGGTTTGGACCACGTGGTTGACGGAAACTGAGAAGGACATTAACGAACTGGAAATATCAGATCTGCATAACAGACAATCTGTGAGGAGTGCCTTGATGGAAGTCCTTGGTTTGCAGGAGAAACCTCGGAGGAAAGATAACCCCTGGACTACTGAAAGAAAGGAGTTACACCGGCAGAAAATGCGACAATAGCCTACTGGGTGAAAATTAAGACCCTCCAGTTGAATAAGCGTGGTCCGAGTAGGTCAATTAGAGAGAAGAAGAAGGCTTCTGCCATTAAAACAAAACAAAAACAGTGATTAAAAAGAACATCGAACTCTTCGTCAATACATTTCTTAATGTATTGATAGACTAGTTTTTGTACACAAAACGAAAAATTCATTCTTATTTTAATGACATGAATGGTGATTTAACATTTCTAAGGAAGGGGTTACAATTCACCCGGTAAAAGTCGTTGTTTATAGCAGTGTGCATGGTGCATGAGATAGAGCTCAACTAAGAGTGAGTACTTCCAATGAAATCTAACCGACCATGAATAATTACGATGGAAATCGTCATAGCATTATAACATATCAAACACATAATTGCCAATTTTAGTATTTAGGTTAGGTTAGAATAATATTAATGATATTGGTTTACGTCCCTTTTAACTTATGCGGCTTTTAGAGACGCCGGGTTGCCAGAATTTTGCCCCGAAGGGGATCTTGAACGTGCCAGTGTATCTACTGGGACGGATCCCTCGCATTTGCTCACCCACAAATGCTAACTGACTGCACCATGATTCGATCTTGCAACCTTAGGCACAGCAGTCGAGAACGTTAACGCTGCGCCTCACAACCAGTCGGTTCTGTTAGGTTAAGAATGACATGTTAGTATTTATGTAATAAGTTGCATCAAATGCAATCGCCACAATAAAGGCGTTATCGATGGTAATAATAATATCGTATGGCCTCGGGTGCTGGGTGCAAGCTTTGTTATTTGACACCCAAAGGGTAGCTCGCATGTTGAATTTCGTTGTTCCTTGAAGCACTAAGAAAAGTCAAGGAAATTATATATCTAAACTCCTTGAACACTATAGCGCCTTCTAGTAGAGAAATGAGGAACTTTGTATTGGCGGAAACTCCCGAGATTAATTTTGCCATTATGAACACGGCCTACTGAATTCAAATGGGTTCTTTGACATGCCAACATCGTATGACATGGTGTCGTAATTTTTCCGCCTTAAAAAAAAAATCACTTACCACGGCCAGGAGCGAACCTGCAAGCTTGGGGTTAGTAGACCGACACGTTGACGACTCACCCACCGTGGCAAGCTATCATAATAATAATTGAAACAATACTGGCAAAATAAGAAGAACGTCAAGAATTGAGTCAAATTGCTTAACGCTTTCCAATATTGGGAAAATACGCTGTAAATAAATAAATAAATAAATAATAATAATAACAATGAATATTATTTAATATGTAGTTCTATTATTATTAGGCTCTTTTCATATATAAGCGTCCACCTCTAAATTTTTACTGAATCTGAATTTTCAACTATTTATCTATGTTAAGATGGGCAGATGACTTCGCTGTTCCACCCCTTAAAACAATAACTAACTTTCTACTACTACTAATAACAACAATAAATAATCCCCTCTCCCATACACATGGGAATACTAAGAGATAGAATTGTAAATAGATACAATTCGAAAAACTGATTTCAATCTGCGTACGATTATGAGAATTTCCTTCAGTGCGCGTGTTCGATATGTCAGAGAGAAGGCAAGGCACTCTAACGGCGGTTCACACGTCATCACGAGCCATCAGATCTCACTAGTACGATCACAGTAGAAGCGACGGCTGCTAATTTGCGTCAAGGGAAATTGCAGTGCGGTGAGGATTCCACGTTAAACGTCAGAGATCTTGGCAGCGAAGCTTCCATTGCAGTAAAGCGAGCGATACAGCAAATTGAGCGCCAGTGATTTCAGATGCGGAGCGAAATGTGCAAAGACACCTAATTGTGGCTGATGTCTGGAGGCTGAGCAATGTGCAGAGACTTGTGAGCAAGACAATATTGGGATAAACAGAGATAAACACATATCAATGTACAGCTGTAAAGTTTATTTTGGAAAATGGGACTGACAATAGATGAATTCATCTATGCCCTGTTTGTGCTTGATAACAATTAAAATACATTTCGCATCTACCTCGTAGCGTTGTGACTAACATTCTTGACTGTCACTGTGGAGGTCTTGGTTCGATTCCTGGCTCTGGCAAGATATTTAATTGTGGTCTGAGGGCTGGAACGGGGTTCACTCAGTGTTTTAAGGCAGAATTGAGAAGAGGTGGGTTCGGTTCCTACATCAGCCACCCTAAAAGAGGTTTTCCGTGGTTTCCCATTTCTACAGCAGGCGATGGTTAGGATGGTGCTAAGTAAAGACTACAGCCTCATCCTACCCGAATCGTAGCTCCAAGTACAAATACACACACTAGTACAAAATGCACAATGACACAGATTATTAGACAGAATGCACACACACACCCTAGTGCACGGGGTTACCTGCTTACGATGTTGCCAAGACCCTAAATGAATCAGCAGTATTTTGTAATTTGATAAATAGATTTAGAGTTCAGCATCCAAGCTTCTGACATTTTTTCATCGTAGTAAATTGAATGAAGATAACAATTATGTACAATATTACATGTAGCAGTTGGGTTTGAAATAAAATAGTATACTTACATAATATTTCCCCTCACATAATTGAACAAAAAAAATCAGTCCCTCTGGTGAAAGTAGCATCCTTCCCGGGGCAAGCCAGCAAGTATCACACACACACACGCGCGCCCGCACGCACTTACACACACATTGTAGCATATGATGAAATTTGCCACTTTACTAAAAGTATACAGGGTGTTTTAGGAGGAACAGTTAATATAGATTAATTGCAATAAAAAATTCCATATAACATGTGTCCCATTTTTTTGCGTACCGAGATACAGAACAGTTGTCATTTCGTGTGTTGGTACACGTAGATATTCTGCACGTATCGGTGTTCCATGTACAATAGTATGGTGGACATTACGTATGCACAGGTCGCTTCCGTGTCATTACCAGCCCGTTCAACACCTTCGAGCAGGAGATGCAGATAGACGATAGGAACTTTGTCGTTGGATACGTACAAATCGCCAAGTAATCCCATTTGTAATCTTCACTGATGAAGCCACGTGCACTCGTGACGGCATCAATAACACTCGCAATGAACATCAGTGGTCAGAAGAAAACCCACATTTTCAGGAACGCTTCCCTGTAAATGTGTGGTGTGGGTTGATTGACAATCAATTGATTGGGCCTGTTGTGTTACCGCATCGTCTACAGGACCCCATTATCTACACTTTCTTGAAAATGAACTTCCAGCATTACTGAAAGACATTCCTTTGGCTACAAGAATGCGTACGTTCTTCCAGCATGACGGGGCTCCTGCACATTCTAGTCATCTGGTGATACAACATCTAAACCTAACATTCACCGCAAGATAGATCGGGAGATATGGGCACGTTTCTTGTCCACCAAGGTCCCCGGACCTTATCCCTTTGGATTTTTGCCTGCGGTGATGGTTGAAATGCGTAGTCTAAAAGGAAAAAGTTAACACAAGAGCTGAGTTGGTCGTTCGTTTTATGCATAGTGCAGCCCTCCTCAAAGAACGCCAAGACGCTCTCCGAAGAGCTACACGGGGTGTTAGCAAGAGAAGTACAAAATGCATTGGTGGTGGAATTTTTGAAAATCAACTTTGAACGTCCTCATTTACCTTGGCTTTACATTTGTTGGGGTTAAATACTACCAGCTGTATCTCTGTACGCAATACAAATGGGACACATGTTATATGTTTTTTTAATTGCAATTCATCTATACTACCACCTCCTAAAATATTGACTGTTCCTCCTGAAACACCCCGTAGATATTGGGCCTACTTGAAGCGCTATCATGTACTGCAGTAAATCTTTTCTTCAGCATGTGTCCAGTTTTAATGGTCATTTTGTGAAGAGCAACAATCTCATAAGCCTATTGTTTTCATAAATGAAAAGAGGCTAAAAATGCTAGTAGTCTAAGGGCTAAAACAAGCATTAACATTGAAAACAAATCAGATCTGTTACAAGTAGGTCTACTGTGTGAAAGACAAAACACCTGAAAAAATCAGCGTGAAGTTGAAAATCTAAAAAGAAGTAAAAGAATTAAATGTGAATCAAATTATAGTAAGTCAAAAAGAAGAAAGAAAATATTAAATGTTAAAACTCTTACGTGGATATTATAAAGTCATGCATAGACATTTTGAGGTTAATGTGAGCGCCTATCCTTATGATTATGTTCTCTATGTGAAGACAAGAAACAAACAGTATAACCTGTATGCAGTAAAAATGATGTTCGTGAATTTTACCGAAACCGGTACTACGCTAAAATGTACGTTTACTGACTTAAGGTTTTAATTCTCATAACATATTACAGTAAATATGATATCTATAAGAAGGACGAAATAATTCCCGCTGATGACGCTAGGAGCCGGCTCCGTGATGTTGGGGTAGCGCGCCTGCCTATCAGCCGGAGGCCCCGGGTTCGATTCCTGGCTCTGTCAGGGATTTTCAAACCGCCTTGAGGGTTGGAACGGGCTGCACTCAGCCTCGTGAGGACGATTGAGTAGCTGTCTGACAGTGAGGCAGCGCCCCGATCACGAAAACCAAGATTAAAGGCCGAGGGGATCCGATGCGCTGATCACGCGTCACCTCAATATCTGCAGGCCAAATGGCTGGGCAGCGGTCGCTTGGTCGGCCTTAGCCCTTCATGGGCTGTATAGTGCCAGGGGTTGTTTTTGTTGATGACGCTAGGTGTGGGATGGCTTAATGGGCAATCACTTATTGAGCTTCTAAGAATCGGGGTAACGCTGTAAACGATCCTGATGACCAAGATGCCCCAATCCCTTAAATAAATTAACAACTACAACATGTATATGCCCTTCCCTGTACGGAACGGAGGATGCGTTAGTTCCCTCTGATGACGCTAGGTGTGGGGTGGTTTAATGGGCAATCACTTATGGAGCACCTCAGAAGCGGGATAACTCAGTATAGGGTAATTTGCCGTCACGCTATCTAGTCATAGCACCAGGTCATAATGATGTGATTATTACGCAGCGAGACGCATTATTCAATGTCCGCTATTGGATTAAACATCGGGAATGGATAGGCCGTAAATGTGCTGGTATTGGAAATACAGTATCACGCTGCTTGCCTCTAAATGTGTGATATTCGCCAGCAGCAGGCTATTTAACTGGATGTTAGGATTGGAGAATAATCCCGAGTCGCGATTGGAGTCACTATCAATTAATTATAATTGATATCTAATGAACTATCATAACACCCACAAGTGTAGCCTAGTGGCCCGAACTACGATCCACCATTCGATGTTGTTGTTGAGTTGATTCTTTTAGGGGCTTTGCGACATCGTGTCCCCGTGTACTTAGGTGTGTTTAGAAGTTATCTGTATCACTGTGATGTGTGTGCTAGTAAATTGTAATCGAGGTAGGATTTGGGTAAGATGATGATGATGATGATGATGATAATTGTTGTTTTAAGGGGGGGGGGCTAACATCTAGGTTATCGACCCCTAATGGTTTCGTTGATCGTGAAGATGATAATGAAATGTGAACTATAACTAAAACTAGCTACTAACTTGTATACTAGAAGAAGAAATGGAAAACAAAAGGAGAATAAGGTAAAGAAGGGAATGGAAGAAAAGAAATGCCCTCAACCCTCGAAGAATGCGGATTGAGGAACTTGGAAGGTAGGAGAGCCATGAAAGGCAGATAGGAAAGTGAAAGAGGAGAGGGTCCACCCCAAAGGTAATAGATAAAAGGGGGAAACCCGGACCAAGCTCAGGAATCCCTCGGGGTCGCCAACTCCCGAACTCACCTGCCGTGAGCCCCTGAGGGTGTTGCAACATCCGGGGTGCACCATAAGAGTTGGGGCTACACACACCCTGCCTCCTTGAGGGCCTTGAGCAGAAGGCAAGAGATAACATGAAATGAAAAAGAAGGCTGATCCCTCGCAGAAGGAGGGTATCAGAAAAGATGAGACAAGGGCCAATTAAGGTGGGAGAGGAAGAGTCTCCCTAGGCCTCGAATACCCTAATACCGTCGGGGTCGGAAGAGAACAAGAGTTGACCAAGTTGACAGGAAAGAAGACGGAGAGGAGCCCAGCACAGGTAAGTGGAAACAATGCCAGACTCAGCTTGGGCCCCGTGGTCGCCAACCTACGTCCCACAAGATGTGAGCCCCTAGGGGATGGGTAAGAAGCGGCCGTGGCTTTACGTTAGGAATCTTCCCGGCCTGAAGTAATAGTGGGAAACCACGGAAAGTAATTACAGAATGGCTGATGTGGGAATCGAATCCTTCTGTTCTCAGTTTGGCCTTACCACGTTACAGCCCTCAGACAAGAATTAAATTTCCTGTCAGAGCCGTTAATCGAACCCAGGCCTCCACGACAAATGCTAGCCACTACGCAACGAGGCGGACTCCACCACTTGAATGGAGGGCTGTGTGTTCACAGATACAAAGTTCGAATCCCGGTGTTGTAAGTCGCTATGCTAAAATGTATGTAAGTCTTAGATGACATTTGTTCAGCGTTGTCTTTGTAATCGATTAAGAGAATTGCTTTTCAGTTGGTCAACGGATGATTACCGACTAAGTGTACAGTATTTTATCATTTCAAATGATCTTGTCGACCTCATCGTTATGCTTTGATCTACCGTTATGCGTTACGGAGACGGCGTGTATGACGTCATCATGTTGTTCAGTGCATATGCACCGAGTCTGAGTTTACTCCTGGGGTCTGGCGTTTTGCGAACGGAGACGGCGAGTGCGTGACGTCATGTAGCCCCCGCACGGGAAGCCTAAGTTAAAGGGTAACGGAGTCTGTTGAATCTGAGTTTACTCCTGGGGTCTGGCGTTATGCGAACGGAGATGGCGAGTGCGTGACGTCATGCAGCCCCCGCGCGGGAAGCCCATGTTAAAGGGTAATGGAGTCTGTTGAGTCTGAGTTTACTCCTGGGGTCTGGCGTTATGCGAACGGAGATGGCGAGTGCGTGACGTCATGCAGCCCCCGCGCGGGAAGCCTAAGTTAATGGGTAACGGAGTCTGTTGAGTCTGAGTTTACTCCTGGGGTCTGGCGTTATGCGAACGGAGATGGCGAGTGCGTGACGTCATGCAGCCCCCGCACGGGAAGCCTAAGTTAAAGGGTAACGGAGTCTGTTGAGTCTGAGTTTACTCCTGGGGTCTGGCGTTATGCGAACGGAGACGGCGAGTGCGTGACGTCATGTAGCCCCCGCACGGGAAGCCTAAGTTAAAGGGTAACGGAGTCTGTTGAGTCTGAGTTTACTCCTGGGGTCTGGCGTTATGCGAACGGAGATGGCGAGTGCGTGACGTCATGCAGCCCCCGCGCGGGAAGCCCATGTTAAAGGGTAATGGAGTCTGTTGAGTCTGAGTTTACTCCTGGGGTCTGGCGTTATGCGAACGGAGACGGCGAGTGCGTGACGTCATGCAGCCCCCGCGCGGGAAGCCTAAGTTAATGGGTAACGGAGTCTGTTGAGTCTGAGTTTACTCCTGGGGTCTGGCGTTATGCGAACGGCGAGTGCGTGACGTCATGCAGCCCCCGCGCGGGAAGCCTAAGTTAATGGGTAACGGAGTCTGTTGAGTCTGAGTTTACTCCTGGGGTCTGGCGTTATGCGAACGGCGAGTGCGTGACGTCATGCAGCCCCCGCGCGGGAAGCCTAAGTTAATGGGTAACGGAGTCTGTTGAGTCTGAGTTTACTCCTGGGGTCTGGCGTTATGCGATACGAAGACGTCGAGTGCGTGACGTCATGTAGTAGAGTGCACGGGAAGCCTAAGTTAATGGGTAATGGAGTCTGTTGAATGAGTCCTGGGGCTTCGAGCGAAGCCTTTCTATCATGTGTAGCATTTGTAGCATGCGTCATTTGAAATAATATAAAGTCTAGTCTCTCAGACTGACTGAATCGTTTTCTCCCTGCCTTTCCACATTCACTTCAGAAAAGCGAGGACAACCTCGTAGCGCAGCTGCTACAATTCTTGGCCTTAGCCCCGGTCGTTGTTTATACATTAGTGGTTTGCAATTCCGTGATCTTTTAACCCCGTGCGATAACCTACACCCTCTGTCTGAAAATTTCGGTGAATGGGTCTATATACGAACGGATTGTTGGCTTACCTGAAACAGCCGTTACTATCCTTCGAAGTAATCCCCGTCGACGGTTATGCATTTCTAGGAACGGCTGTACAAGTCCTGGCATAGTCTTCCTGAGGAATAGCCTCTGACCCTTCAGGACTTTTCGGCGACCCTGGACCCTGATACTCCATACTTCGAAGCTTGCCTTCGAGGTCGTACCTCAGGCACCAGGTCTCGTCACCTGTGACGATGGTTTTCAGGACCAATCCATTCCACGGAACATTCACCATTCTCACTGCCACCCGTCGAACAGGTGTGCACGTTAGGTTGCATAAATTCACCCTTCTCACTGTCGCTTGTCTATCAGGTGTGCAAGGCAGGTTGCATAAATTCACGCTTCTCTCTTGCTTTCAATTTAGAGTTTTGACGACCCGAACTGGAGGCTATTCCTAAAGAAGACTATGCCAGGAGTTTCCATGACTTGTTCAATCGTTCTCAGAAGTGCCTAACCATCCATGGGGATTACTTCAAAGGACAGTAACGGCTATTTCAGGTAAGCCAACAATCCGTTCGTAATATAGCCCATTCACCGAACTTTTCAGACAGAGGGTGTATGTTATTGTGATGTCTATAGCAGTGTGTGTATTTGTAATTGAGACTAGGTTTGGAAAGAAGGCGTCTGCAGCACTTAGTGACGAGCCATCCCAGCATTTTCCTGCAGTAGAAATGGTAAACCACTGAAAACCACTTCTAGGATGGCTGAGGCACGATTGAAACTCACATCTTCTCAGTTCAGCTCATGAGGTTGAGAGAGCCCTGTTCCAACTTACAGACTAGAATTACATATCTTAGAACAGGGGTAACAGCTCGACAGCGGTAGATACTTTCGCTAAAGCACAGCGCTAGGCCAAAGAGCCAAGCTCTCTGCGGACTCGGTAGACCTGGGTTCGAGCCCCTCCGTCGGCCGTCCTTGAAATGGTTTTCCATGGATTCCCCACTTTCAACTCCAAGCAAATGCTGACAGGCCACGGCCGCTTCCTTCCATATCCTTCATTCATCTTCATGCATTTCATCTCTCATTAATCCCTATCCTGAGGTTGGCGTCAGGAAGGCCATCCGGTCGTAAAAACCATCCTCCACATAGATTTTCATGGCATCTCATCCCCGACTCCGTTGTAAACGGGAATAATAAGGGGTGACAGCCAAGAATGCTACCCGCTACACCACGAGGTCGAAGTTAAATGTAGACATTTCAGTAGCTATTTACAATGTTGCCCTCGTAATCCAGTATCAGAATTCCTTTTCAGTCGGTCAAGTTGTTAATGTGCCCAATTAACCTGGAACAACTTGATGTTGTTCTTTCATTAGAGGTGCTTGGACTTCATGGTCATTGAGCTGCGTGTACTTGGGTGTGTGTATATACAGGGTGTAACTAAATATGTGGTAAAGCTCTGAGGATTCGATAGAGGACCTAACAACAAGCAAAACATGTCCCGTAAACATATGGTGTATGTTACAAGCATTGATTGTGGTGTGCATTACACAGACGGCGGCACAATGCTAGTGATCATTTGTGAAGTGCACACAGGCCACTTGTATGTTTCGTCACTATTAAAGTCCCTGTGCATTGCCAAACAAATGGATAGGGCGTCAGGGACCGACACCATGGCCTGTTTGTTCTCCAGATCTCAACCCATTAGACTTCTACTTATGGGGTCATTTAAAGGCCATTGTATATGCTACACCTATTCATAACGTGGACATGCTGTGTCAGCGAATAGAGCAAGGATGTCAGCAGATACGACAGACGCCGGAAATATGGGAGAGTGTGAGACAGTCAATGATGCGGCGCATAGACGCCTGTATTACAGCGCTTGGTAGCCATTGCGAGCACCTTCTGTAGAGAACTGTAAGTAGTAACGTGCACTCTATCAACACAAATGACCAACCTGCACAGTGAAGCGGTCTGTGGTATGTACACAACAAACATTGCTTGTAACACGGCAACAAAAGCAAATACACCATATATTTATGCTTCTTGTCAGGTCCTCTATCAAATCCCCGGAGCTTTCCACATACTGTATTCAGTTACACCCTGAGGTGGCTACGGTGGCGTAGTAGGTATCATGCTGAGCTTATATGCCCAAGGGTGCGGGTTCAAACCCGGACGAAGTCGACGGATTTTTTAAGAGCGTTAAAATCCCTCAGTAAGCCTTCCTTCGGTGGGGAAGTGAAACCGGCGGTCCAATGTCATAGATTTATGGCATGAAAAAGAACCTTCCACTAACTACACTTGTGTGAAACCAAAATTTGTAGGTTAGAATTGGTAACGCTCTATTAGTTCCAACGCTCGCCGCCAGGTGCTAACTGCGATGCCATCTAGTAGTCAAGTCCGCAAGCTAGGTGTCGTGGACGATAGCATTTGATGGAAAAAGTAAAAACTACTTGATATTATTGTCTGCAGTCCTTACTTGAATTAAAACAGATAACACACACTAATACAGTCATCACAATTAATACCGATTATCAGACAGATTCTACACACACCCAAAGTACACGGGGCTACATGACCGCCTTGTCGCAGCCCCTAAACCGAGGAACCAACAAACCAATCAGACTACGTGGATGTATACCTTTTGTGGTTTTCCGAGGTACCTAACTCATGGCCACGGCCGCTTCCTTCCCAAATCCTACCTCAATTACAAATACATACTAGTACAGACATCACAGTTACACAGGTTATGAGACAAATTCTGCACATACCCATGTACTTGGGGCTGATGACAGCGATGTCGCAAAGCCCTTAACGGCAACAAAAGTTACAGACAGATCGAGAGCAGTGTGAGACGAGAACACTTGACCTACTTCAGTACTTCTATTCTATGACCAATACTTGCGTGAGAATCGAGCATTCCGTGGTTGGATCTCAGAAGGAGAGTAATGGCTCCAGATCACTCTACAGTAGGTCTTCTCTTTCCGTCTGTTCATCAGCCAATTGAAGAGTATGCATGACGCATGCGATGCGAGCACCGTCACACTCTGCCACAAATGAATCGTTCAACACGATTCTACCCAATTTGTAATGGATGGTTCCCTAATCCTGAAATAACATTTCTATAAAATTAATAAATACATCTAGGCTTACAAGATGGAGCCGCGACGTCTATCGGTGATTGTTACCCGACGTTTCGGCTGTCATTGCAGCAGCCTTGGGTAGGTATGAGTTGGTGTCCGTACTCAAACTCGGGAAACAATCACCGATACACGACGCGGCTCCATCCTGAATGCCTAGATGGTAAACTAGACACCGGCCGCGAAAGCCTACGATCTAAATTAATAAATAGACTTCGATGACCAGTTTCGATTGTCAAGCGATCATCATCAGATCCTTAGGGAACCACTCATCACAATTGGGTGCATTTGTGTTGACCGACTGAAAAAAATTACATTTCGATTACTAAGGTAACACTGAAAGATGGCTTCTAATACGATAATGTTCAGGAATGACATCTTTCAAGTAGGCTACAGCGAAATCCACGATTTGGGCGTATGATAATGTTGTGATTCATGGAAAGGGGGTTTTGGGATGAATTTCGTAGTAGTCTCAATTACTTAATTATATACTCACTACTGCAGACACCACATTGACATGGGTTATCAGACAATTTCTACTCATACACCCAAGTACACCCGGATGAAATGACTACCCATTAGTGACAGTTGATGTTGTTTCTAATTTTAGAGGCTTTGCGACATCGTAATCATGTAGCTCCGTGCACTTGGTTGTGTGTGGAATTTGCGTGATAACCTGTATCATTGTGGTTGATTGGTCCCTCAGTTTAAGGGCTGCGACAACGCGGTCATGTACCCCGTGTACAGTACTTTGGGTGTGTGTAGAAATTTTCTGATAACCGGTGTTAATTGTGATGGCTGTATTAGTGTGTGTTATCTGTTTTTGATTCAAGCAAGGACTGCAGACATTCGATTTTCAAGTAGTTTCCAACTTTTGCTACCAAAACGCCAACGTCAACGACCAACTAGTTCTTAAATTTGTTACTAGATGCCACCGCAGTTGGCTTTTGGCGACGAACGTTGGAACCTAACAGCGTTAGTCAAGTATAACCTATAATTTAGCTTCACACAAGTGTAATTAGTGGAAGGTTCTTTATCATGCCATAAATCTATGACATAGACCGCCGGATTTACTTCCCCTGTATCATTGCAATGGCTGTACTAGTGTGTGTATTTATAAATTGGTGATAGCATTGGGAAGGAGGCACCCGTGGCCTTATGTTAGGAACCATCCTGACATTTGCCTGTAGTAGAAGTGGGAAACTACGATAAACCACTTCCAGGGTGGCTGAGGCGAGAGTCGAATCCTCCTCCTTGTTCAGTTTTGCCCCACAAGACAGAATTACCCCGTTCCAGCCCTCATACCAGAATTAACATTTCATGACAGAGCCGGGAATCAAACTATGTCCTCTGGGACGAGAAGAATGCTAGTCTTTACACCAAGAGGTGTACAGGTTTCGGCATTGTTGATATCAGCCCCGTTTGGAATTTGATAGATTGTCCGTAATAGTGCGTGCATTTGGATCACTTTGTAATATTTTGAAGGGGCCAGCCGTGGCCTTAAATTAGGAATCATTGTTGTTTATACCTGGAATAAATGTGTGAAGCTACAGTAAACCATAGGATGACTGAGGTGAGAAACGAAACCCCTTCTTACCAGCTCCAATCCTCAGCCCAATAGTAAGTTTCTTTGCAGGGCCGGGTATCGAACCCACGGCCTTTAAGGACGGATCATCAATCAATACGTGCCCCAAGATCACAGAAGGTGGCATTCCCCATGGAGCGTAGACCGCTACTGAAAATCCACAGCCAGTCGACCGGGTCAGGGACTGCCGAAGCCTTTCCCACTCCCCTGAGGCAATGATTAAATGAATGACAGATGACATGAAATGATAGTGGAGAGTGTTGCTGGAATGAAATTTTTGACAGGGAAAACCGGAGTACCCGGAGAAAAACTTGTCTGCCTCCGTTTTGTCCAACACAGATCTCACATGGAGTGACCGGGATTTGAATCACGGACCCAGCGGTGAAAGGCCGGTGTGCTACCCCCTAAGCCACGGAGGCTTTACCGTAGACCGCTACTAAAATGTAAGATTTGACTCACTGCGTGGCTCAGTGGTAATGTTCTAGCCTGTTGTGCCCAAGATTGCAGGATCGAATCATATTCGAGGGTGCGAAAATGCGAGGAAGTCGTGACAGTAGATTTACTGACACGTTAAAGATCCCCTTGGGGGCAAAATTCCGTCACCCCGATGTCTCTAAAAGCCGCAGAAGTTAAATGGGACGTATGACCAATAGCATTATTTAACATATAAATTATACAAAACGTTTTTTATCTATTAAGTTCCCTAAAACTTACGATCAGTTTACTGTGACAATGAGCTCATCTATGATGAACACAAGAATACTATTTCAATTACACTCTATACAAATCCAAGAAGAGAACATTGTGTACCTGAACTAATTAATCCGGCCCAATGGCAAATTAGTTAGAGCGCTAGGCTTTGGTCCGAAGTGTCACGGGTTTGATTCCCGACCGGGCCATCAGGGATCTTAATCTCCTGGGATTAATTCCCGTTGCTCGGGAACTGTGTGTATAAGACTTCTTCATCATCACTTCATACTCATTACGGCGCGCAGGTCGCTCACGGGCGTCAACTAGAAAGACCTCTCTCGGTCTCTCATGAGGCCACACGATCATTATTTATTATTATTATTAATCTGAATGATACCTGGCACTCATATTGGTGTTGATAACTTTCACGGGAGCAATTGATGCTAATGTTTATTTCTATGTTTCCTTGCCGTGTATATTTCAAAACAGATATTTAAAACAAGCTATGCTGGTGTCTGAAGAATGAGATGTCTGGAATGTTCAAAGGACTTTGGCATTGAGTTACCTGGGACTATTACCTCTTCTGGGCATTAACATCAGTTTAATTTATACAGACACTGCCAATAATTCTGGCCTGAGGACTGGAACGGGGTACACTCCACCTCGTGACGCAAAACTGAGATGGGTTCGATTCCTATATTCTACTTCCTGGAAGTTTCCACTTCTACTCCAGGAAAATGCCAGGATGGAACCTAACGTAAGGCCACGGCCGCTTCCTGCCCAAATCCTACCTCAATTACAAATACACACACCAGTACCGACATCACGTTGGCGCAAGTTATCAGACAACTTCTGCACACACCCAAGTACACGGGGCTACATGACCACGATGTCGCAAAGCCCCTGAAAAATCATCAAAAACAACAACTCCGTTTTTTTCAGGGGGCCATGCGGCATGAGCAGTATGTAATTTAAACAGCCAACAAAGACAGGCTACGGATGAAAGTGTCCAATTGGTAAGAAATTTTAAAACATCTTAGCGATCGCATTTTGCTGGGCACGTATTTAAACGCGTGCAATCTCACCGTCTATGGAAGTGGATCAAGTAAGTTCGAGGAGTACGTTTCCGCCGTAAGTTATGTCTTCTCTTTGAGGTTTGACCAGCATGTGTGCGTAATGTCATCAAGTTCGAGGCGTTGATGCTCATGGGATTCCTTTGTTGGCGCACAAATTGAACTAGGAGGGAGGTTATGAATTAGAATCCAGTCAGTGTACAGAGAAATTATTTGATACAACAAAGCAGCCGAAGAGGTGATTATCGAGTAAAACATCGAACGCTATCTCCATTGTATTATTAATGTTTTGTGTTCTATCGGTAGGGGGTCGTAATAATTCGTTATGAGTCCAGTTTTGAATCACATTGCTGTGTGTACAAGAATCATTGGCTGCTGCTACAAAATGCCCGACATCAAAGCGCCAGTACACACTCAGCTATATTCGGAGAGAATGCTGTTTGAATTCGACACAGCAGGTAGCGTTCGAGTATGACTGGCGTACCACCAACATTATTTACGCCCCTTCACTGGCAATTGGCCGTGCTGGAGCCAATATCAATAAAATGTACACATATTGTGCGTCTCAGCAAATGCCCACTGCATACACACAGAGAATCGATCGTTCCTTTCACTGTGTGGTGTTTGCACGTTCTCGGGCCTTTAATTTGTTCCGGTATACTGGAACGGAAAGTATTTGAACAATAATATTTGCATACAACACACTTTCAAATATCGAAGCGGGTATAGCTTTCAACTCAGTGCATACACAAGAATTTTCATTGTGGGAGTGAGAGAATTAATTATATTGAACTGCAGTGCGTAGTGAGCGAGAATTTTCTAAAATAATAAAGGCTATGGTACTGTGTTTTCTGTCCTATTATTGGGTCGTGGACTTAGGAGAAAAGTGCTGTTGTTCCTCAGCTACCTCTCCCTCTACCCTTAGAATCGTGATCTTCGAGGAGGCCGTATAGTGTTCTTCACTACATTTCTCGACCTTCTATCAGACGTAGACTATTGATTCCAAGATAGTTGACCATGCTGTATGTTTGACTACATCCGTTCAGTGTGAATTGGAGTTTGTCCACAATCACTCTCTGTAGGGACATTTACTAGGTTGGTTGGTTCCTCAGTTTAGGGGCTACGACAATGCGGTCATGTAACCCCGTGTACTTTGTGTATGTGTAGTATCTGTCTGATAACCGGTGTTAATATTGTGATGACTGTATTAGTGTGTGTTATCTGTAATTCAGGTAAGGACTGCAGACATTCAATTTTCAAGTAGTTCCTACTTTTGTTACCAAATGCTACCGTCAACGGCAACTAGTTATGAACTTGGTTACTAGTTGCCACCACAGTCGGCTGTTGGCGACGAACGTTGAAACTTAAGAGCATTAGTCAAATATAATCTATAACTTAGCTTCACACAAGTGTAATTAGTGGAAGGTTCTTTTACATGCCATAAATGTATGGCATGGGCCCGCCAGCTTTAGGCCTACTTCCCCTCCGAAGGGAGGCATTCTGAGGGAATTTTAAAGCTCTCTAAAAATCCGACGACTTGAAGTGATAGAAGACATTTTTCAGTGTTGCTTAGTTCTTTTAAAGAATGCTTTCCAGTCGGTCGATATAAATTACATTAGGCAAGAAAACAAGTATGTATAAACCCTTACCTACCACTGCAATTGCAGTAGAAATGCTATATCAACTTCCAAAGTTCGTCGCTAGTGTTAATGAGAGTTGCGGCTGGTAGCCAAGTTGGAACTAGGCCTACTTGAAATTGAACTTGTTGGGAGCCCTCGGCGTTCAATCAAAAACACCCGGCTATGGCCATTGGCTGTAATTCATAAATAATAATAATAATAATAATAAACCCTAACCTATACAAATATTACATAAGATATTTTTCACATAAAAGCGAGTTATTTTGTTATTTTGAAATAACAAAAATAAGTTTGTTTTCATTTTCGATTTTCAACTTAGTAAACCGGACGGTCGATTAAATGTACATAGATAGGGCATGTGTTTGGGAAGCAGAGTGTGGTCAGATAAATATCAAAACAGGATCACACAGTTTCCTGTTAAACAAGGTTTCACAAACAACCTAGTGATTACACACAATTGTTTAACATACCTTCAAGTGAAGAACAATATATTTTTAGCTCTGGTGGAAATATTCTAGAAGTGCAGACAATGATAAATATACAGACATAACACTAACTCGTTTTCAGCACATTGCATTCCCACAGTTCCAGTTCACACGAGATGAAAGTGGAAACCGTTTTCTTGCAGGCACAAATTTATACACTTACACATGTTTTGCAACACTTTTTTCAAAGTTTCTGGAGTAATTTCTCTAGTACATTTAGTAATTGCTTCTTTGAGTTCATATACGGAATGTGGATTATCTCTTTAGGCTATACTCTTTCTTTTAAATACCCCCACATAAAAAGTCTGGAGAGGTTAAATCTGGCGTACGAGGAGGCCACACATTTTGAGAGATCACTCGGTCACCGAAAAAATCTTGCAACAGCGCCAAGGTCAAATTAGCATTATGACAAGTGGCGCCTTCTTCTCAAACCAGCAATTGTGCTAATCCTCTTCCAATAAAGGCACATAATGATGCACAACGTCCCTGTATCATACAAAGAAGATTTACCTGGTATAAAGAAATTGATATCTCCATTTTTCTACACATCTCTTATAACCTTTGCAGTCAAAATAAGCCTCCAATAAAGCGAATTGTTGGGCGCGCATAAAATGCATTGTTGTCTGCTCGACCTTGTACTTCTCACTCTGCGCAGGGGAATAGCTGACAACACTACAACCGGTTCTACCATGTCTGATAACTATGTATTAAAAATATCTGAAATATGTGACAAAAAAGTAAAATATATTTAATTATAATTTAGTTTATTAATGTGAATATAAACAATATGCAATAAATGGTATGCCTCACTGACTACTGAAGCATTACAATACACAACGAGATACCAGGTTGTCCATCATCACAAATGGCTGACGATTATCGCGAAACGCTTTGGTGTATTCTTGGAATACACGGTACGAGAGATTATAATTTTCAATGCTTTTGCATGTTCTTTCCTTCCTCTTTGTCAAACACCAACAGTGATCTTCTATTTTCTCTTAGGTGTTCAGGTCGCTTATATCTTTTATGAGTCTGTTCTAGATATATATCCTCTGTGACTCACCTAGCGTCATCTAGCAGCGAATCTCTGAAGCTCTTCAACTCTTCCTGGTGCAAGAGGACTTACTTATCCATTTTGGCCACCAGATCCTGTTACCATCGCCAGCTATTTTCTCCTTGAGCAAGAGGACTCTGTCTACTTTTTTACTCACCATGCTGCGCTAGTATCGCCTACTATCAACTCCTTGAAGACCATTCATCAAGAAGAACATTTATTTTTGATAAGTTGGTTATGCTTATATGTTCTCCTTTTGTCTCCTACCCCCCACTCTTTTCCCCTTCCTTGGACCCTCCGTGCTCCGTTGAGCTGGTCTCACTTCTCAGTCGGCAGTTGACTCGGTCAGTTAAGGCTCCTCTCGAGCTAGTCTCCTCAAACCAAGAGGCATACTCTCTTCTACGCCATGTTGGCAAAGTAGTTATCGTCATACGGAACTTCAACTTCAACATGAAATCAAGATAAGTACCATCTTAAAGTTTTAACCTCATCTTCATGGTTTTAACTTTCACGTGATTTTAACGATACTTTTATAGACAGTGTGAGATTATTTATTTTGGGGTAAAAATCATTCTTCGTGGGATTTGCCATGTTGAGCTTTTGTTCGTACAAGCCAACCTTACTAAAAAAGAGCTTTTCTTAAGCTATTCAAATGAGAAATCCTCTCACTACGTGGGATATTATCTAATACCCGCTGTCTATAATTCACCAAGCTAGTTCCTCCGTTGGATTTTCTCAACCCCATTTTTCTACTAAGGTCGTTCTGGATCCTTCTAGATTCTGTATTTCATCTACAAGTCCTGCCGTTATGAAATTTTCACTCACTTGTGAGAATGCTATTTAAAATTGAAGAATCTCACTTCTGAATTAAAGCTCAATAGCGAATTTTCTTCCACCGTTGGATGTTCTATGGCGCATTTAACTGTAATCCACCATTTTCTCCAGCAATAGACTTTCGTTCATCTAGTGCAACCAGTCATTTTTTTCAAATTGAAATAACTTTCTCTGCCAAAAACTTTCGTGTTTCTATAGTGAACTTTTCATATATTTCAACGAACTATAGTGAAAACCAGTGCTTGTTCAACTTTCTACCGCGTCGCGATCGTCCGTTTACATATAAATAAGGCCATGAAAATTTTTCCTCAATCCCTATTTCTCTTTCCTAAACCTCTTACTAACAATCTGTGATAAACTTTTAAATTTAGGCCTGTTTCAACGAGGTGTCAATCTATAGATGTGCCCTCCCATTTTTTCTCATGTGTAATTAATTAATTTCTGTATAAATTACGTGACCAGTACCCGTTTCAAACTTACATTGTTTCTCCCTTCTAATCAGGGAAAACAATTCTTTCAACTCTTGACTGAGTTATTTCTAGGTCTCACGAAATGGAAACTGCCCCATTTGGTTCGTGATTCCCATTTAAAACATAGGAGGTCGAGAACCTTCCTTTTGATTATCTCTTCAGGTTTCACAGTAAGTGACCTGCCCTTATTTGCATAATAACCAACATTAATTCTGTATAAATATAGGAAGTTGTAGGAACTTCTATCTTATTCTTCATGTTTTTCTTATTGTTATTTTAGAAGTTTTCACTCTTTCTAGAATATTCTCTCAGGAATTTCTTAAGGTACACTTTTTGTACTCCAATTAACGTTCAAACTTTAATTACTTCATTGGTTATTTGTTTAAATCTTATAAAGATTTTAGAAACATGTAAGGTTTTAAACCTTGTAAATTGTCAATTGCCTGGAGCAACCATTTAATGTTAGGAGGTCTGCGACCCCAGTTGTTAAACAATTTAAATGATATATATTTGTCAAAAAGATATTACATACTTGTTAATTTCCTTAAACTTCTTTGAATTGTTAAATAAATGAAGCGTTTCTTTTCGCTTTTTCATTTTTCTAATACAAAGTTTAGGCAAAATCCTGTCTTCCTTGGCTCTCCCTACTTAATGCCATTAAAACCTTTAATAGGGCTTTCACCACTCGTTGCATTTGAGCAAGAACTCTTAGTAGTAACCTCACTAAAGATTCTTTTAGTTTTAATAGCTAATTCTAATTGGCCAGTAAGGCAAGTAAAGCTCGCTACGCCAGCTACCTGCTTGTGGAGATCCTCTCCGAAAACTTATGGTTAATTTTCCAAAAGATAAGTGTTTCTTCTTTGTCTAAGCTTTTAGCCGGCCTCTCGCTGAGTAAAGGCTTAGCCATTTCCAAATGCAACCATTGGTTCACTTACCAAAATTACTTTCCCAGGTATAATTTTTCATCACGATCCTTCCTGGAAGCACTGGGTCGCTTTTTTCAGGAACTCTATAATTTCTAAAATTGGAAATACCAAACTTGATTTAAATTATTGGCATCCTTCGAATTATTTTGCAAAACGAATTTCTTTGAAAAACCATACAATAAATTTGTTACTCTTAGTTTTGCCAGACCATCACCTTTCCCCATAGTAGTTTTATACATGCTTGGGAGGAAATACACTAAAGCCTCTCTCTTACAAATCGCCCAAGTCCTAGCTGCGGTTCCCGTTAGCTTCGACCAAGCTCGTACCTACTTTAGGTATCAGAGAGTTAATTTTCAGTGGCAACTGCCTCTAAAGGTATTTAAAGTTAAATTTACAACTTTTGTGGGACTCTCCTCCTATTTTTCTATCCTTCTTCTCCAATCCAAAACCTACTTCCTTTTTTTTAATCATCTTCCCTTGGTGGGTGGGTTATTCCTTATCCAATAATCTACCCACGCTTCTTCTGAAGGCGCGAAACTGCAGCAATATGTTTCTTGCCCTCGAGGTGTGGTGTAACTTGAGATCGCTGTTCAGCCATGATTGATGATTGGCAGAACAGAAGTAAAATTATCCTTAAATTCTGCAACAGACGATAACTTGTAGTTGCTTTTACTTTAGGCATCGTAGAACTGCCATACACTTCACACTGCCAGAAATGAACTGCATGTGAGATTGGGAGTGGCACTGGTTCCAGGTAGCTGGGGGAGGGGGAGGTCTAGCATGTGGTGCAATATGGCTACGGACAACGAAATCCCCGGCTTCAACAGTGAGTGGGACGGGGCGACAAGTTAAGAATAACACAGTTGCAAGCTGACATACGCTCTGCATGAAGATTAGATAGCTCACAGGTTGAAGTAACACTGAACAAAAATGCAATAAACTGAAAGATCTAGCATACTGATTATAACAAAATGTAGATATGATGTATTTTATGTGCTAATAAGTGAAAAGCAGGAATTTATGTATTTATAGAAAAAATGCTTAAAATATGTATTTACTTAAAAAAATACGTATTTACCTAAAAACCCGAACCCCCCTGATAACATCTCATAGCCAAGCTTGCCAACTTATTCCGTCAGGTACATGAGCTACGATGTTTTAAAGTTAGAGTCCGGTGCCTTTGCGAACAGCCTGTATTTGTCCAATGGCGAGAATTAGAAATTGATGAACTCGCAAGTATTTAATTCAGAATGTAAGTCCGTTAATGAATTCTACCTTTGATATGGATATAATCTGAGTTAACTAAGACAAAAGAGGTGTATTTGAGTATAGACTACACCTCTCAAAGCATCAAAGTGTGTTAGGAATCTATAACCCACTGAAACGTAACTGATCTCAATGGAATTCGTAACTCATTTCGTCCCACTGTGCCGCTTCCTTTCTGAGTTCTGTTTATGAAAGACTTTCTCTGTAACAAATTAAACGAGGAATTAATTTGGGACGTAATGGTTTCCTATTTCAGTACTAATCAAAAGAGCTTCTCCACAGGGCAATTGGATTGCAGTGTGCCGAACATACGCTTCTCACCCGAGGGAAGCCCGTGTGACGGGGCTATGAGCATACAGTCTTACAACTGAATAGCGTAGTGCAAGAGGTGTGTGTTTCATACATGGAGAGAGGGGGAGGGGAGGGGGGGGGAGAGTTCCGAATGTAAGTTGGTTATTTTTCTTTTAAGGGGTGGAACAGCGAGGTAATCTGCCTCTTTCCGAACTTCCACTCAAGACAAATGGTGGGATGGTTCGTAATTTAAGGCTACGGCCGCCTCCTTCCCAGTCCTATCCCCAAATTACAAATACACAGACTAGAAAAGCCATCCTATCAAAATAACTCAGGTTATGACACAAAATACACACACACCCAAACACACTAGGCTATAGACAATTACTGAGGCAGTCATATTGCGAATCCTCCTGGCACTCACAATGTTCCTCATCATATAATTGCTATTGTTATTGATCATTTAGAGGCTTGTGACATCGTGGTCATGCAGCCCCGTGATCTTGGGTGTGTGTTTGTGGAATTTATCTGATGACCTTTGTTATTGTGATGGCTGTATTTGTGTGTGTATTTGTAATTCAGATGAAGATTGGGAAGGAGATAGCCGTGGCCTTAATTTAGGAACCATCCAGTCATTCGCCTGGAGTAGTTATGGGAAACCACGGAAAACCACTTCCAGGATGGCTGAGGTAGGAATCGAACCCACCTCTTCTCAGTTTTGCCTCACGAGACTGAGTGTATCCCGTTCAGTTCTCCGCCCAGAATTAAATTTCTTGGACGAGCCGCGAATCGAACCCGGGCCTCCGCGTTGACAGCTATGAATGTTAGCCACTATGCAACGAGGCGGACACCAAATAATGAAAAGGCACACCGAATGAATACTGATTTTTTATATAATGTTGCGAGGAAGTTAGTAAGATGCTGTTTACATTTCAGGTAATTTGCTACACAAAATCACGGGCCATGCGACTTCAGGTACACTGTTGTCCAACAGGGTTACCAACCCTACTCAATAATCACTACTCACGGCCTGTCTGAGAGGTGCTGCTATCTAGAGTTGATGATGTTTAAACTAGGAGTGGATAGTGCTGAATGCCTCCACTTTATGGATTGAGACTTGGATTAAGGAGTAGCCTAATATCAGCATCTCATCTCCTGTAACAATCTTGTTGAACACACCATTTTCCCTTCCTCAGCATATCGCGTAAGAAAGCGGTCGATGCACTGTTCCTCAGAAACATTTTTGGCACCCATCTTGCACACACAATTTCCGAAATCCTATGTGATCTGTACAGAACCGCATTGTCATAGGAAACGAGGCATGGGTATCTCACATCATTCCTGAATCAAGCAGCAATCAAGATCACCAGTGAAGATGAACATTGGTGCCCCATTATGACACGTTCCCCAATAATGTTGGTAACAGTGTGGAGAAATAGTTCAAAGTGTGTAGAAAACAAAATAATTTCCTGTTTCTTCGGTATGGAAAGACCGGTAGTTTATTTAAACATCGCACCTCACATATGGTGCATCAGCTACTTGCGAGTCAAATGCGACATTAGTGTATTTATTTATTTATTTATTTTAATTAATACATTATTTATATATTTATTTATTTAAACAATCTAGTCGGAAACTTGAAGTATTCTGGAATGGTATATTATTGGATCATTGCTTCCATCCCAGATATCTAGGCGTCACCTTGCACCGTACACTCACATACAAGGAGCAGTGTTTTAAGCTAAAACAGAAGATGTCTTCGAGGAACAGCCTTCTACGTAGACTGGCAGGGACTAACTGGGGCACCCATCCCCAAACGTTAAGGACAACATCATTGGTCTTATGGTATTCAGCAGGAGAATATGCCAGTCCTGTGTGGTTGGTACAAGTCAGTCCATGCAAAACAAGTGGATGTAGTCTTAAATGAGAGCTGCAGGATAATTACAAGTTGCTTGAGGCCAACTATCATCAGTAAAGTGCACTATCTTGCAGGGATTGCTCCGCCTGATATCAAAAGAGAAGTGGCTGCAAACAACGAAAGAAGTAAATCATCTGCTATGACCTCACACCCACTCTTCGGATATCGACCTGCTGAGAGGAGATTAAAATCGAGAAAGAGCTTCCTAACAACTACTCGACCATTACAAGGAACAGCAGCAACAGCTCTAGTTGCCGCGTGGAAGGAGAGGACCAGCAATCTGTATGAATGGATGGAACCAAAGGAATCTCTTCCTCCTGGTCATAAAGAGAACTGGCTAATCTGGAAGTCCCTGAACAGACTGCGGGTGGAAGTTGCAAGATCCAGGGACAACTTATAAAAGTGCCATTTTCCGACCAAGACAGTCCTTTGTGATTGTAACGCAACCCAGACAATACAACACCTCTTCTCCTGTCCATTGTGCCCGTAAAGCTGCACAATGAATGACTTGACTGAAGCTAATTCAAGTGCTATCGAAGTGGCTAAGTTATGGGGACAAACTGTTTGAAGTCGTCAGATAAACACATACTTGTGTACTTGTGTGCATTTTATGCTTTGTACTTCTGACACGTAGAAATAAATACAGTTATTTATTTAGTTAATGTCTTTGATAGTGGTGGAGTTATGGTTCATGGTCCTCTCTTACGCTTAACAATATGATATGCTACTTAAAATAGGATACTAAACAACATTGACACGAAATGCAATGAGCTTGCGTTAAGTTCATGATTATGGTGGTGATGATGATGATGTTAATAATAATAATAATAATAATAATAATAATCAGTTTTCACCGATAAAACCAAACCAGCAAACCGGCCAGATATCGTTCTTGTGGACAAAGTACGGAAAATAACCTTTCTCATTGATATCCCAGTGCCTGACTCCCTTAATCTGCAACAAACCTGCTGTGAGAAGATCACCAAGTATCTGCCCTTGGCTGAGGAACGGAAAACGTGGAGACAGGAAAGTGTAGTGGTTCTGCCCATAGTCATCTCTTCTACCGGCATCATCCCCAAATTATTGGCTCACAATCTAGAAATATTGGGAATACATTTTGGTCTACTTATCATCATGCAGAAGGCCGTCATCTTGGAGACATGTTCCATAGTTCGCTCGTTTCTCAATGTGCCAACCTAATAGAGGTTGTCATACCGACATGCAAACAAGCCTTCTATATATTGATTTGTCCCACGTATGTGGTGAAATGAATGTCATAATAATAATAACAATAATAATAATAATAATGATAACAATAATAATAAGTAAGACCCCGGTGGTTGATGACATGTCATCTTTTTACTGAGTTGTCTAAAACAATGCTGAAGTACATAGAAACTCCGGACGGGCCACCCCGTCTTCAAATATGTCATTAGCCTACTTTCGATTTTTGCAAAAAATGAAATTAGACTTATGAGATCAACACAGGGCGAAAAAAGTGTGTCTCTCTGTGTGTGTGTATGTGTGTGTGTGTGAGTCTGTGTGTGTGTGTGTATGTGTGTGTGAGAGTCTGTGTGTGTGTGTCTGTGTGTGTGTGTGTGTGTGTACTCTGAATGTCTGTCCCCCCCCCTATCAATTCGAACACGGTGAATGCGAATTGAACGAAATTTGGTACAAAGGTAGTACTAACAAATGGCACCTCAGTGTCATGTTTTATATCGCCGCCATCTTGACGGAAACGTAATGGCGGCCACACAAATGTTCAAAGCTTAAATCAAATTACGACTAACCTAATCATCCGATCTCTACCAAATTTTGCCACAACATACCTTTATGGGGGGAGCATCCTTTGACCAAACCAATAGGTCATCAGCGTAATAGTTAGCGGATGGCGGCCAACTTTGTGTGAAAATCGATTCCCCCTATTAATTTGAACACGGTGCAACCGAATGGAACGAAATTTGGTACAGAGGTAGTACTAACAAATGGCACCTCAGTGTCATGTTTTATATCGCCGCCATCTTGACGGAAACGTAATGGCGGCCACACAAATGTCCAAAGCTTAAATCAAATTACGACTAACCTAATCATCCGATCTCTACCAAATTTTGCAACAACATACCTTTAAGGGGGGAGCATCCTTTGACCAAACTAATAGGTCAATAGCGTAATAGTTTGCGGATGGCGGCCATCTTTGTGTGAAAATCAATTCCCCCTATTAATTCGAACATGGTGCAACCGAATGGAACGAAATTTGGTACAGAGGTAGTACTAACAAAAGGCACCTCAGTGTCATGTTTTATATCGCCGCCATCTTTACGGAAACGTAATGGCGGCCACACAAATGCTAAAAGCTTGAATCAAATTACGATTAACCTAATCATCCGATCTCTATTAAATTTTGCAACAACATACCCTTATAGAGGAAGCATCCTTTGACCAAATGAATAGGTCATTAGCCTAATAGTTTGCGGATGGCGGCCACCTTTGTGTGAAAATTAATTCCCCCTATTAATTCAAACACGGTGAAACCGAATGGAACAAAATTTGGTACAGAGGTATCACTAGTAAAGGGCATCTCAGTGTCATGTTTTATATCGCTGCCATATTGACAGAAACGTAATGGCGGCCACACAAATGTTCAAAGCTTAAGTTAAATTACGACTAACATAACCATCCGATCTCTACCAAATTTTGCAACAACATACCTTTATGGAGGGAGCATCCTTTGACCAATCCAATAGGTTATTAGCCTAATAGTTTGCGGATGGCGGCCATCTTTATGTCAAAATTGATTCCCCCTATTAATTCGAACACGGTGGAACCGAATGGAACGAAATTTGGTACAGAGGTAGCACTAGCAAAGGGCACCTCAGTGTCATGTTTTATATCGCCGCCATCTTGACTGAAACGTAATGGTAGCCACACGAATGTTCAAAGCTTAAATCAAATTGCGATTAACGTAATCATCCGATCTCTACCAAATTTTGCAACTACATACCTTTATGGAGGGAGCATCCTTTGACCAATCTAATAGGTCATTCGCCTAATAGTTTGCGGATGGCGGCCATCTTTGTGTCAGAATCGATTCCCCCTATTAATTCAAACACGGTGAAACCGAATTGAACGAAATTTGGTACAGAGATAGCACTAGCAAGGTGCATCTCAGTGTCAAGATTAATATCGCCGCCATATTGACAGAAACGTAATGGAGGCCACACAAATGTTTAAAGCTTAAATCAAATTACGACTAACATAACCATCCGATCTCTACCAAACTTTTCAACAACATACCTTTATGGAGGGAGCATCCTTTGACCAATCTAATAGGTCATTAGCCTAATAGTTTGCGGATGGCGGCCATCTTTATGTCAAAATTGATTCCCCCTATTAATTCGAACACGGTGGAACCGAATGACCGAAATTTGGTACAGAGGTAGCACTAGCAAAGGGCACCTCAGTGTCATGTTTTATATCACCGCTATCTTGACGGAAACGTAATCGCGGCCACCCAAATGTTAAAAGCTAAAATGTAATTACGACCAACCTAATAATCTAGTCTCTACCAAATTTTGCAACACCATATCTTTATGTGGGAAACATATTCTGACCAAACTGCAAGAACATCAGCCCAATAGTTTGCAGATGGTGGCCAAGTATGTGTGCAAATCGATTCCCCCTATCAATTCAAACACGGTGAAACCGAATTGAACGAAATTCGGTACAGAGGTAGCACTAGCAAAGGGCACCTCATATTCATGTTTAATATCCCTATAGCACGTTGTATTTCAACAAGCTACTACAACCAACATTCAATCATACTCCTTGAAAAGGACAAAGAGTTATAACAATACCCATGCATTTAGGAGAAATTAGGCTATATGTTCTTTACTGAACATCTTGTTTTTATTTTGCATCTTTTTGCATTTTTTGCTACTTTTCCATTTTAGGCGCATATTTTAAAGTTTGATAGATTTTTTGGTCTTATTTTAGAGAAATCGACCGTTTGAGGTCATTTTTTCCAATTTAGTCATGTCACTGTTTTATATGAGGGAGTTACGTTTCTCAGAATTAAGAAGAAGTTATGAGCTGATACAAGATAATTCGAAATATTCATTCCATTTGCTTAATCAACCGGGTGGAAACTAGTCTTACCAACAATCGTGGCGAAATTGCTGCGGGTATTGCATGAAAACTGAAAAAATTGCCGGACAAAATCACCGGGTATAAAACATTATGCTAAATCTCAGACATTCTTTCTGGTGAAAACTACTGCACGAATGGTATTGAGGAGGATTTAGCAGCAAACGACCTTCCTCACTTCAAGTACGCTCCGATCACATCAGTTGATGATGAACGCAGCTTTTCGAGATATGAAAACTTGTTGGCTGATAACCGCAGATCATTTACATTTGACAACATCAGAATGACATGCGTAGTACAGTGCAACTCGGTCTAAAGTGAACATAAACCTTTTGTTAAGTGCTACAAATCTATTTTGATTCACTTTCCAGTTTGAGCAAGATGTCATTTTTAAATATTGGTAAGTTTATTATTATTAGATCATTTTCTCCATTTTACACTGCAATTTTCGA
Organism: Meconema thalassinum; assembly: GCA_946902985.2. NCBI lineage: Eukaryota > Metazoa > Arthropoda > Insecta > Orthoptera > Tettigoniidae > Meconema > Meconema thalassinum. The sequence goes on from OX336390.1 coordinate 616,150,941, forward strand.
TTTTTTGAAATATTGGTGAATTTATTATTATAAGATCATTTTATCCATTTTATAGTGCATTTTTCAAATTTTGAGGACATTTATTATAGTCATTTTTGAAAATTTTAAGTGCATTTTTAAAACTTTTTTACGGCATTAGCATCCGGGCCCTAATAATAAGTATCCCCAGTGCTTGATTTGTAAAATAAGAGGTTCCGGTACTGTGGGCTACCGGGTGGTGGTGGGAGGGGGTGGTGGTGGGAGGGGGTGTGGAGGCTTTAAATATGGAGTTCTAAAAAGTATATTTTTACGCGTTTTCTAACACCTTAAAAATTAATCAGTGGACAAAATAACAATCTAATTTTGATTGCAATTTTAAATTAAATTGAGAATGCCGCAGCAACATTTTTCTTACCATAGCCGTTGGCCTATATTAAATTTTAATGTAGGCCAACTAGGCTACCATTCAAACAATGTACATTTCAATTATTTCTTTTACGTAATTTAAAAAATTAAATACATTCAGTTTGAAAATACACACAAGTTCACCAACAATCTTTTATTTCTTGTTTTATAATTCTGTCTTGACAGTTTTCTGAAATAATTATTCATTATTAATTAAAATTGTGTTACCTCACAGTTTATAAAATTGTCCGAAGTTTAGAAAAGTTTTCAATGTATGTGCCTCCTCTCTCTCACACACACCTTGCTGTTAGTGTCCAGAGCGGAGTGCCGTCCCCGAAGCAGCCAAGATTCCACGTACTTTGAAGGGTCAAAACTAGTGAGTGGCGGGCCATTCAGCTTCAGAAAAAGTAGTGAGGAGACAGTTTGTGTTAACAAAGACGCTCTGGAATCAGTCATGATGAGGTTCATTTGAGAAAAGCCTCTCTCACATTCGCTTTAAGACACTGGAACTGTCTTGATTGCAGATGTCAACAGAAGCAAATTCTTGGGATTGGGATACTTCGTTTTATTTTTACAATTTCCACTTAAGTGCTCACAATTGTCGAAAACATATTCACGAAATGCTTTACGTATCCCTCGTTTGTTCAACTTTGGACTTTCGTCTTTTCCCCCGATCAGAGGTTTCGGTACGGCGTACCGGTGCGTACCGTCACAAATCTAGCCCTGAGTATCCCATTACGCGAAAATCAGACACCATGGTAAAGAAGCCCGAGGTTTCTTTATGCATCGATGTGTCTGACCATGAATACAAAAGGAGAGATGAAGGAATTTGAACTCAAGGAAAACGTCAAGAAATGTTCTAGGACCACGTAAAATTGCTGACGGGAGATGGAAGAAAAGGAAGAGCGAGGACCTTTACCGGCACACTGAAGGCATCACTGTCTCAATGCGCAATGACTGCTGAAGTTCTATGGACATCTGATGGGAATGGACGGGGACCATTTGGCGAAGAAAGTCTTCGAGCACATTGTAAGACAGAAGGCTACAATGAAATGGGTAGAAGAATTCACTATGTGCACTTCCAGTACAAGACCATGTCACATCATAATTGTTTGAACTATTGTATTACATTACTTTGGTTCTTCTATTATTCCTGCCAAGGTGGGCAGAATGTTCACAATAGGTATTGCTTGACTGTCATGTTGGTCACTCAGAGCAACATTTATGTTGGATCTCCATCACTTTTGATGTTCATGTGTTTTTATTGCTCAAGCAAATAAACGTGCTTGTAAGAGTGTCTATTTTACTGTGAGTTTCACTTGTTCATATCACCATACAGTCCACAGATTTATATGAGATAAATATTGAAATTACTGCCACCGTGATCCACAACAGGAAGTTGTTTTGATGTCGCATTGGCAGCGTTTAGACATTTAAGGAGAATCCACCAAAATGTTGGCCTAAATTGGTAATTTCTGCGTAGCAGCGGAGGATTCGAAGTGAAAGAATGAAGACGTTCTGGGAAGAAAAGAAGAGATTGACCAGAAAGCCTTAGGTTTTATGCGGTCCATAGTTGGCCAAATTCGGAAACAAAAATAAAATAAAAATAAAATAATAATATTAATAATAATACAAGAAATAATGTTAATACAACTACTACTACTACTACTACTAATAATAATAATAAGCAGAATACATGATACGACTCTTACTTACATTAATGATGCTACAAACTTTTCTACACACATCAAAAAAAGTTTTGCATCACCTCGGTTCCCAGATCTCCGGCATATAGACGTTGACTGTGTATATTGTATCCAAGATACAGTCCCTTTGACTGTTCATAGATGTCACTAAAACTGCTCAAAGATGTAAACAACCATGCATGAGCAGGGCCTATTAGACGGAGGGGGTACGACAGCCGATCAGTTCCAGTCATTCCACCAGGACGAAGGTACGCTGCTCATGTTGTCTGTAGTTCTACCATGCCTAGAAGGTCAATACCGCAGTTCGATCGCGTCCGCATTGTTACTTTGTGTCAAGAAGGGCTCTCAACAATGGAAGTTTCCAGGCGTCTCAGAGTGAACCAAAGCGATGTTGTTCGGACATGGAGGAGGTACAGAGATACAGGAACTGTCGATGACAGGCCTCGCTCAGGCCGCCCAAGGGCTACTACTGTAGTGGATGACCGCTACTTACGGATTGCCGCTCGGAGGAACCCTGACAGCAATGCCACCATGTTGAATAATGCGTTTCGTTCAGCCACAGGACGTCGTGTTTCAACTCAAACTGTGCGCAATAGGCTGCATTCTGCGCAACTTCACTCCCGACGTCCATGGCGAGGTCCAGCTTTGCAACCCCGACACCATGCAGCGCGGTACAGATGGGCCCAACAACATGCTGAATGGACCCCACGGAATTGGCATCACGTTCTCTTCACCGATGAGTGTCGCATATGCCTTCAACCAGACAATCGTCGGAGACGTGTTTGGAGGCACCCTGGTCAGGCTGAACGTCTTAGACACACTGTCCAGCGAGTGCAGCAAGGTGGTGGTTCCCTGATGTTTTGGGGTGGCATTATGTGGGGCCGACGTACGCCACTGGTGGTCATGGAAGGCTCCGAAACGGCTTTACGATACCTGAATGACATCCTCCGACCCATAGTGCAACCATATCGGCAGAATATTGGAGAGGCATTTGTCTTCATGGACGACAATTCTCGACCTCATCGTGCACATCTTGTGAATGCGTTCCTTCAAGATAACGACATCGCTCGACTACAGTGGCCAGCATGTTCGCCAGACATGAACCCTATCGAACATGCCTGGGATATGTTGAAAAGGGCTGTTTATGGACGTCTTGACCCACCAACCACTCTGAGAGATTTACGCCGAATTGTCGTTGAGGAGTGGGACAATTTGGACCAACAGTGTCTTGATGAACTTGTGGATAGTATGCCACGACGAATACAGGCATGCATCAATGCAAGAGGACGTGCTACTGGGTATTAGAGGTAGTGGTGTGTACTGCAATCTGGACCACAAATGCTGAAAGTCTAGCTGTATGATGGTACAACATGCAATGTGTGGGTCTCATGAGCAATAAAACGAGCTGAAATGTTGTTTGTGTTGATCTCTATTCCCTTTGTATTTAAAGGTTCCGGAACTCTTGGAACCGAGGTGATGCAAAACTTTTTTTGATGTGTGTATAATATCCGAAATATTATCCTAGTGCAGTCACACATCCATCAGCATTCACACCAGACAGTCAGTAGTATTCATTAGCTAACCACGGTATGCGGCCTGTGATTTGTATTGTGCAGTACATTTTGTTCGTTTTGATGATTGTTCTGGAATACAAGCTATTGTATACAGTAGTGTATACTTTAGGACGGGCTTTCTCAATAGGTGGTGCTCTGAAAATAAATTGAAACGTTTTCCCGGGAAATTATTTATCAGTCAGTTTTACTCTGCACATTTTCGGTTTTTATTAGAGAGGGACATACAACATGTGATTGTTAGACGTGAGTGTATTCTGGTTGGAACAAGGTGGGTTCGATTCCCACCTCAGCAATCTTGTAAGTTGTTTTCCGTGGTTTCCTACTTCTGCTCCAGGCAAATGCCGGGATGGTTCCTAACTTAATGCCATGGCCATCTCCTTGCAAATCCTCACTTAAATTACAAATACACACACAAATACTATAAGTACCATAATAGCACAGACAATTTGTATATACACCCAAACACATGCGGCCAAGGGATTACGATGTCCAAGCCCCTCAAATGAACTTAAAATAACACATCTAAAAGAGACCGTGTTTAACACGCAGGAGAAAACTAATCCATCAGTTAAAATGCATGAATATATATAATTCTTCTTCTAGTTGACTGATATCAGCACCAGGCGATCTCCAACTACAATCTAGCGAACTAACAAGGAACTAATCTTGTCTTGTGGAAAGCTGGCTGCGTGGCTCAGGGGTAACGTTCTCGCTTGCTGGGCCCGAGGTTGCAGGTTCGTATCCTGGCGCAGTCAGCTGGCATTTGAGGGTGCGCAAATGCGAGGGAGCCGTGTCCGTAGATTTACTGGCACGTTAAAGATCCCCTTCGGGGCAAAATTCTGGTACCCCGGCGTCTCTATAAGCTGCAGTTGTTAAAAGGGACGTAAAACCAATAACATTATTATGTCTTGTGGAAGCACCAATCCAGCAGAATGTTGGCTGTCGTGGCGTATGTTTTGGTGAATGATAATATTAACAAATTTCAAAATAACATCGTCACACATATTTCCAAAGTTTCTCTCTTCAATATCTCTCTACCTGGCATATACACATCGAGCATCAAATATTTATATAGTATCCTCTATTAGGGAAAATGTTTAGCCTACTTTTCACATTATGCAAAAATGAGGAAAAAGTAGACTCATGAGATCGATCCGGGCAAATGTGTGTCTGTCTGTCTGTCTGTGTGTGGCCCCCTCCCTATCAACTCCTAAACGGCTGCAGCAATCGAAACCAAATTTAGTATGAGTAAAGAAGCATACCTGAATATCTCAGAGCTACCAACTGATGAAAAAACGCACTAGAAATGTTAGCTCCATGTTGAATATCTTGGAAGGTATGCATAGCAGCTATTCCAAAATTGGCACACATATGGATAATAATATTTAAATTTAACTTCCAGGAGGCCATTAATGACAATGTTGCCAAAATGATTTTAGGCCTGCTGATAGGTCCAATTTTTAAATGCATATAACTCCTACACTATCTATTGGAGTTCAACCAAATTTCGTATGTACTATGTGTAGTAGAACAGATATGACCATAAGTATTCTTAAGAGCAACCAGGGCTGCCAACTGTTCATAAATGCTGTCTATATTGTTTACCCTAATACCAATATATCAGAATGTATGCAAGCCAACATCTCTATACTTTGCACACGTATAGTACCTGACATTCTAGATTCATTTGGAGTAACTAATATAAGTCAGTGCTGCCAACATGATTCTATGCCTGCTGATAGGTCCAATTTTAAACTAATTTTAACTAATGGATTTCGTCCGAAATTGGCACAACAAGATATCGTAACATTTCAGATTATTTCTGACCAGCACATGATGCCATTGATGCCAACATGATTTTACGCGCACTGATGGATCCAATGTCTAACTGCATGTAACGTCCATGTTATCCATTGTACTTCAACCAAATTTTATTTTCTGTCCCTTAAGAGATGGAACTAAGAATATATTCAGTCATCAGTGCTGCCAACTGTAGTGCTCTATTAGGCTACATTATACCAGGCATATTTCGAACTAATTAGGAATTTCGATATTACCAACTTAATTTCGTCCTTATTCTAGGTAGGTCCATATACTGTAGATTAATCATTGGCACGAATCTTAATGTTAAGAAAAGTAGGCTCTTTAGTTCGTCACGGAACTTCTTGTTATTAAGTTGTATGGCACTACACAGTTACTTCTCCTATACCACTCTGAAGAAGGTCACGATGAGACCGAAACCGGTCCGAATTCAATGTACTAAATATTGAAAATGAAAATCTACAGCCTGATTCCAGTCTCCGACTGGGTCAGGGAATGGAATGAATGAAGCCACCATCTAGCGGCGAGGATATGAACTGTGCCGGCTGCCGAAGCCTGTCGCACTCCCCTGGGGCAATGATTAAAAGAATGACAGATGAAATTAAATTATAGTGGAGAGTGTTGCTGGAATGAAATTGTGACAAGGAAAACCGGAGTACCCGGAGAAAAACCTGTCTGCCTCTGCTTTGTCCAGCACAAATTTCACATGGAGTGACCGGGATTTGAACCACGGACCCAGCGGTGAGAGGCCAGCGTGCTGCCGCCTAAGCCACGGAGGCTCTGTACTAAATATTGACTTTAGGTAATAAAGAGTTTATTAAAATTAATACGTCAATAAGGAATCTGGCTATCATGGTCATTTTATGGCCTAATAACCATAAACGTCGATCTGAACTATTGTTATTATTATTATTATTATTATTATTATTATTATTATTATTATTATTATTGTTACTATTGTGTACGCTTCCAAAACTTATTAAGTCAGAGAACGCAACTTTTGCGACACGCGATGTTAAAACATACTGTGTTCTGAGTTGGAATAATGCTATGCAATTTCTCCTTGAATGAGACCTATTCACCCACACTCCATCTGTCCTACCCTCCCTGAGAAGCCGTGGGAGGCAAATCTCAGCATCATTCAAAGCAGGCATCACGTAGAGAAAGCCGAGCTTAGCTTGCGAGGTACGTCTTTAGCGATTGTGTGCTGTAATAACTCACATAATGTACTGAGAGACGGTGATACTCAACAACGAGATGGTTCATAATACCGACATAAATGCTTCCTTATACGAGACCTTTTGTTGTGTTTACCAGAGAGGAGAAGTAAAGAGAAATCGTGTTTTTCAATTTCGTATGTCGTTGGTTATTGCTTCATACGTGAGCCACTGTTTGCTTTCCATCCCAGGCAGGCAGGAAGTACGGCAGAGGGAGGGAGGCACAACAAATATCAGAAACAGCAATGAAAACAAAATCCCATCAGTGGAAAGGGGGAAAACATTCTAGCTTGAATGGAAATGAAGTGAAGCAAAAGGGAGCAATAAATTCGAGAATCAGTTGCAGCAGATGATGGTGGAAACTAGAGTTCGCAATTCACAAGTAGTAGGTTATCATTGTTTGGAAATCAAATGCTATCATTTGCACAGTACAACCATAGCTTAAACCACCTGATTACCGTGAGGTTAGAAGAATTATGAAATTCATATGCACTGCACCAGACAAAGAAATAAGTTACTTGTTGTCTGCGATAGAACGACAAAATTTCGAGTCAATGCACTGCAGCACTCGTCTATCTCTGATACAACCATGTACCACATGATCTAGCACAGGCCACGCCAACGCGAGCACTTAGTGCTTGCGCACTCCGATGCTTTTTCCCTCCCTCCCCACTTTCTCCATAGTCAGACTTGGACGATGAGCAATGGATCGCTGAGCTCGCCTTCATGATAAACATCACGGGGTATTTAAGGGGGCCCATAGACCATCGGATGTTAAAATTTTAGTTTTTTCTTTTTACATTTAAATGATAGACAATACCTTTCTCGATATATCTGTTATGTTTTATGACTAAATTCAGCGTTTTGGCAGATATATATCGTATTACTTGAGACCATGTGCCTATCTGTCAATGGAGTGTTCAATATTCAAAGCTGTTTTCCCGAAAGTTTGGTTTTGGTAGCTAAAACACATTATCTCGTGAAATTTGTGATGAAACTGGATGAAACTCGGCAGATACATTCCAATCTATGATCCCTAGAGGATGAAACTCATTCATGAAATTATCTTAAAAGATAATTGAGATATACTTGGAAAATTATACAAAAAATTGATCATTTTTTGAAAAGACTCAATTAGTAGTATTTACTATACATATGTCAGTTATCATAACTCTATGTTATATATTAGTGATGCTATGATATGATTCGTAACTGTATGTGACAATTCCCACTGACTGATTTAAATATCTCGTTGCAAGGCAAAAATAAATTAATCAGTACTATGTGGGACCGTATTGAAAGTTTCAAATTGCAGCTTTTGCTTTTTAAAGTCAGCTTCAAGAAGAAAATTGGTACAATTTTCCCTCTCTAAAATCCTTGAATCCTGAGGCCTCATACCCTTGGCCTGAAATTTGTTGCTATGTTCAAAACAAAGTTCGTTTGTGAACAAATGTTTTCAATTCTGAATATTGACAAAACAAAAACAAGGTGAAGTTTGTCTGATGCTTCCTTGGAAGGTAGACTCTACTTCGGATTGCAACTGCCAAAACGATTGTTCCAAATATGGGAAAATTAGTGGCCTCAAAGCGATGCCAAAGTTAAACAGAGAATGTTGAAAATTAGTGCAAAATCAGGAGCGCAATAAAACTATTATTTCTCTCTGTACACAAAATTGGCATTATTATTATTGTAATTATTAAAGGCTTTCATACCGGTACTCCGCATGGCGCGCGCTTATTTGCCCAGCCCCATTCTCCAAATAACAACACGACTCTCGCCTCGCTAAGCGCTGCCACTACACGTTCCCCTCCTACAGCGGAACACCGGTACTTTTGCCGGTGCTGTCCGGTGCTCGCAAAGCACCTGAGTTGCCGTGGCCTGATCTAGCAAGAATCTCTAAAATTGTACCATTTCATGAAAATACTGACCTCTGAATGTATAATAATTTACTCTTTTGATACCACATTCTTCCAAATATTTTTACGTTTATCATTATTAATTTATTATATCTTCAAAGCATCTTAAATAATGTTCGTCTACTTACACTCTCATTTTCTCTTATTATATTGTAACACTTTTTCCTTTTTCGTGTATTGCATTAAAAGTGAAACTATAATCTGTCAAAAGCATCGCTTGGAATACACTTAAATTGCATATTTGTATACTCTGCATGTAGTACAATTTAGCCTTTGTATAGCCTAATTAGTCAGTCATCTGTGAAAGGAACTATGACTGGTGCCCGTGACAGAGCTCTGCTCTCGGGAATATTTGTCTAGACAAATGAAAAATAAATAAATAATTTACAAATTCCTTTTGTCGTTTTCCGCTCACTGTGTAGGCCTACTTGATATCGTAAATCAAATGTATTTCCCTATAATGTCTGCTTGGTCGATTGATTACAATGTCAATATGAGGATTTCTCACGTTATTGCCAATGCAGTGAATCTCCTCGTGTTTCCCCAGTCCCCTAACCCCAGCGTTGGTCAACTACTCACGCCATCTGGTGTAGTAAAGTAAAGCAAATCCAACTCCGTACAGACCATGAAGATCCTAGAAACAGTAGAAGGTAGAGCATTCCACCCTTCGTGACATCGTCACTAGATGGGATAGAGTTGTCAGCTCAATGTCTCATGGAAAGGATCTTATTATTATTGCAAATAAATAAATAAATAAATGAATGAATAAATAAATAAATAAATCAGAAATCAAAACAATAAATAAATAAATAAATAAATAAATAAATATTGGTAGAACCATCAAAGGACGATGACTTCAGTGGCTAGGACATGTTGTTAGAGCAGAAGCATCTATTACCAACAGAGTTTTTAACTCCCGGCTGTTTGGCAAACGCTCAATAGGCCGTCCAAGGACTCTGTGGAGAGATAGAGTGATGGTGACATTGGAAGATATAAAACCTACAGCTTCCCTTTGGTGCTGCTACAGATAGAAGGAGGGGGAACAGCATCTGCAAAAAATATTTGAAATTGTGACCAGAAACATGCCTCTCGTGATTGAACCACTGCTTTCTTCTTTCTTCATTGTTATTGCATGGAATATCTTTTGTACTGTATATCTTTTTTAACGGAATGTATAATTTTATTAAAACCGCCAAGTCAAACACTAAAGAAACGTTTAATTACATTATTAACCGTACATGTTTCGGTATTTCATTGATACCTTCCTCAGCGTGATTGATATTAAATCTTAAAACTAGTTAACAAAGCCAAGAAGAAATGGATATCCTTACAAAAATTGTTTTAAATAAAAAATGGAAAAGCTTGCAAATAATTAAATGACATGTAATAACAAGAAGTTCCGAGACGAACTAAACAGCCTACTTTTCTTAAAATTTAAGATTCATGCCAATGATTAATCTATATGAATCTATCTAAAATAATGACACAATTAAGTTGGAAATATCGAAATTTCTAATTAGTTCGAAATACTGTATACCTGGCATAATGTAGCCTAATAGAGAACTACAGTTGGCAGCCCTGGTGACTGAATATATTCTTAGTTCCATCTCTTACGGTACAGAATACAAAATTTGGTTGAAGTCCAATGGATAGCATGGACGTTACATGCAGTTAAACATTGGATCTAACAGCGCGCGTTAATCATGTTGGCAACAATGAATGACATACATGTATTGGTCAGAAATAATATGAAATAATATGGTCTATTGTTGTGTCAATCTTGAATGAAATCCATTAGTTAGTATAGAAGTTACATGCATTTTAATATTGGACCTATCAGCAAGCTTAGAATCATGTTAGCAGCACTGGCGTAGGCCTATATTAGTTACTCCAAATTAATCCAGAATGCCAGGTACTATACGTGTGCAAAGTTTAGAGCTGTTGGCTTGCATACTTTCGGATATATTGATATTAGGTAACAAAATAGATACAGTATTAATTAACAGTTGACAGACCTGGTTACTCTTAAGAATCGGCATAGTCATATCTGTTATGGTACACATAGCACACACGAAATTTGGTTGAAATCCAAATGATAGCATAGAAGTTACATGTATTTAAAGTTGGACCTCTCAGCAGACTTAAAATCATGTTGGTAGCACTGACGTATATAAGTTACTCCAAATTAATCCAAAATGTCAGGTACTATACGTGTGCATAGTTTAAAGCTGTCGGCTTGCATACTTTCTGATATACGGGTATTTGGATACAAAACATTGAGAGCATTTATTAACAGTTGGTAGCCCTGGTGGCTCTTAAGAATACACTCAGTCATATCTGTTTATGTACACATAGCACATACGAAATTTGGTTGAAATCCAATTGATAGTGTAGAAGTTATATGCATTTAAAATTTGGACCTATCAGCAGGCTTATAATCATTTTGGCAACACTGCCATGTATGGCCTCCGGGAATTTAAACTGCAATATTGTTATCTATACGTGTGCCAATTTTGAAGTAGCTCCCATTCATACCTTCCAAGACATCCAACATGGTGCTCAAATTTCAATTGCGATTTTTCAGCAGTTGGTAGCACTGACATCATTTTCAAACTTGGCCGTGAGATATTCAGGTATAGATCTTTACTGCTACCAAATTTTGTTTCGATTGCAGCAGCCGTTTAGGAGTTGATAGGGGGGGGGGGGACGCACACAGAACCAGACAGACAGAAGGACAGACAGAAGGACAGACAGGCAGACAGATAGACACACATTTGCCCGATCTCATAAGTCTACTTTTTCCTCATTTTTGCAAAATGTGAAAAGAAGGCTAAAAATGATAGTAAAACATGATGTTCAGTAAAGAACATATAGCCTACTTTCTCCTAAATGTATGAGTTTAGTTATAACTCGTTGTTATTATCAAAGAGTATAATAGAATCATTTCTTGGTTGAAGACCTTAGAAACTATTTACCTCTACCAAACGCCACAACCTAGAAAAAAACTACTACCATCATTGAAGAACGATAAGAAGTATCTCAAGAATGTTATGGATCTGGAGACATAATCGACCGGACTGGCTGCGTGGCTCAGCGGTAACGTTCTCGCTTGCTGGGCCCTAGGTTGCAGGTTCGTATCCTGGCGCCGTCAGCTGGCATTTGAGGGTGCACAAATGCGAGGGAGCCGTGTCAGTAGATTTACTGGCACGTTAAAGATCCCCTTCGGGCCAAAATTCCGGCACCCCGGCGTCTCTAAAAGCAGCAGTAGTTAAAAGGGACGCAAAATAAATAACATTATTATTATTGTTATTATTACGTAATCGACCTGCCGTGGGCAACAACCAACTTTGAGTTGAGGCATGTCTTTACACGTCTGGTTGTGCATGGCTTTCACAACCCTAATTGAATTAACAAATCTTTCCACGACCCTACAGAGACGTGTGTATACAAACTATGTGGATAATTTCGATTGCCTGAAATAAAAGTATTAATTAATAACCTGAACTAGCACCAACGGCTAGAATTCAGTTACTATGTGAAATCGTTTTGTTCTTTACTTCAAATAACATTTTCAAATAACGCTGTTACAAACCCTTTAAAATAAAAAGTAAAAATTTATCGTAGTATCATCTTGCCATTCTTCAAGTTCGATGCGCATAGAATGCCATTGGTATACGGTACTAACCAATGGAGTCCCACGTAGACCAGTCGTGACATCTAGTGGAGCAGTATCGAACAATATAACCCTAACAGGGCGAGTGCATTCTAGTGGCCATAACGAGAAACTTTTCAATAAAATCTTGAAGTTAATAAGTAGGCCGGCGTGCAGTTACCTTTTTGGCTGCTAGATGTCTCGAGCAAATCTGCTGGTGAATTATGTTTTAATTAAATATATATTTTCCACCGTTATATGCACAATATAACGCTTAATTTTAAAACGTCTGAATCATTACAATACAATAAATATATCAAATTTCAAGCAAAAAGAAAACTCTAATGGGGTTTGAACCATAGGCATATGAGTGATAGGCCAACGCTTTACCACGGAGCCATTTGTGCCAACGAATATCGTTCTATATAAAATGACTTACATAGAACTTGTTAGCAAATAATGATTTAGAATAAACGATTTCATCAGTGGAGTATATTATTTATTTATAAAGCATTTCATACAAAGTTTATTTATTTTGTATCAGTACGCTATATTGCATGCAATACTCAAATTAGCGAAATATAAGTCAGGCACAAGATATCCGCTGCCATCTTGTCTTCTTACCGGGACGGCTCAGCATTTTAAAATCACTTCTGCACTCTAGTATTACAAAATCAACTTTTAATTTCGAACGTGCCTCTTCCTTTAGAACAGTTAAATCGATTCTCGGCTCGATAATCGGAACTGGTGGGTCCCATGATATGGATTATAAAGTTTGCATAATTCGCACGGCCGCCATCCTGAAATGGTACGGCGGATGACCTTGTAGTTTGGTCACAAGACGCGTCCTATATGAAGGTATGTTGTTACCAAATTTGATAGAGATCGGATAATTTGGTTGGTCGCTATTTGATTTTACGTTTTGAACGTTTGAGTGGCCGCCATTCAGTTTTGGTAAAGATGGCGGTGATATAAAACATTACACTGAGGTGCCCTTTGCTTGTTCTACCTCTGTACCAAATTTCGTTCAATTCGGTTTCACCGTGTTCGAATTGATAGGGGGGGGGGGGGGGGGGCAGACAGACTGTATTACAAAATTTTGTTCCGTTTGAGGCGACAATTTGACCTATATCCTTTGCGCTTCTTCATTCTTCTGACAGCGACATCTTCTGTCACTACCGTTTTCGATCAAAATTATTGGAGTATTGACGTAGGCAGTTTATAAGGTAGATCTCATGTTTTAATAGCATCTTTTTACTATCATTTTTATTAGCCTATTTTCAATTTTGAACAAAAAAAGGCTTATGAGATCACCTTTTGTCCGTGTGTGTGTGTGCGCGTGTGTGTGCGTGTGTGTGTGTGAGGTGTGTGTGTGTGTCCCCCTAATAAAATCTAAACGGCTGGAGCGATTTCAATGAAACTCGGTGAGTTCATAGCACTATTACCGGCGACCTTGACCGTGCCCTTCAAATTTTGTTACGTCTAACCAATCCAACATGGCGGCTGTGCGAAATATTTCGCTAGCATTCAATATCTCCGAAACTATTACCGATATCGCCCTGAAATTGTGTACGGTGATAAAAGGCGCTACTAGAAGTTCACTTATGATACTTTTAAAAACCTGGTGACTACAAAACCAACATTGTGGTCAAGCGAATTTGAGACTTTAAAATAGACATTTCTCGCGATTTAACTATCCAAACGTAATGAAACTTTTTACAGAAAATGTTTATACACATTGTAATGCACTGGAGTCTAATTTAGTTCAATTGTTTACATAACCTCAAAATGGCGGCTGTGCGAAATATTTCTCTGACATTCTATATCTCCGAAACTATTACAGATATCATCATGCAATTTTGTACGGTGATAAAGGGTACTGATACAAGTTTATCTATGTATATTTCATAAACCTGTAAAGTACAAAACGAACATGGCGACCAAGCGAATTTGAAATATTTTAATAGACTTCTCTCGTGATTTAACTCTCTGAGCGCAGTGAAATGTGGTACAGTAAATGATTTTGCTGATTGTAATGCACTGCCATCTAATTTAATTCAATTGTTTACATAACCTCAAGATGGCGGCTGTGCGAAATTTTAAAATTAAGTTTTTATTCTTGTGTCGTAATCATGCGATCGAAGTGAAAGTTTGAATAACGAAAGTAGGCAATAATTGTCCTTGAATGGTACATAACTCTATGGCCTATACATATAACAATCCTAAATGGCGAGCTTCCGAAATATTTAGACGGTTCTCAATATCTATGAATCTTTTACAGCAACCAAACTGATTTTTTTATGCTCATAGAGACTATGAACATATGTTCACCTATAGGACTTTCAGTAACCTGGTGAGCACAAATCCAACATGGCGGCGACGCGAAGTATAAATATTTAAATGGACGTTTCTCGCGAATTAACTATCCAAGTGCCATGAAACGTTGCACGTTAAATGCTTATACAAATGTTGATCCACTGGCATGCCATTTATTTCAATTGTTTGCATAATCACAAGATGGCTGGTGTGCGTACTTTTAAAATCTCGTTTTTACTTCTTGTGTTCTAATCATGCGATTGAAGTTTGAATACCACACGTACACAATAATCTTAATGTAATAGTACAAAAATAAAAATCCATCCTGACGACAATATGAAATATTTAGACGGTTCTCAATATCTACGAATCTGTTACAGCAATTAAACTGAAATTTTGTATGTTGATAGAGACAATAATTAACATGAGCAGGATATATGAAAATAGGCTGTATAGTTCTTCACGGAACTACTTGTTATCATTTCAGATGATCTTGTCGACTTCATCGTTATGCTATAGTCTACCATTATGCGTTACGGTTACGGAGAGGAAATGTACTAATGTTGCACTTGAGCGTATGACGTCATCATGTTGTTCAGTGCATATGCACCGAGTCTGAGTTTACACCTGGGCTATGGCGTTATGCGATACGGAGACGGAGAGCGTATGACGTCATCATGTTGTTCAGTGCATATGCACCGAGTCTGAATTTACTCCTGGGTTATGTACAGTATGCGATACGGAGACGGAGAGCGCGTGACATCATGCAGCAGAGTGCATCTCCCGCTCTCCGTTCCCCGCGCGGGAAGCCTAAGTTAATGGGTAATGGAGTCTGTTGAAAGAGTTCTGGGGCTTCGAGCGAAGCGATAAGCCCTCCTGCCTTTCTAACATGTGCAACATTTGTAGCATGCGTCATTGGAAATTATATAAAGTCTAGTTTTTCAGACTGACTGTAACTTTTTTTAATACATGGCATTTAATTATTTGCAAGCTTTTCCATTTTTTATTTAAAACAATTTTTGTAAGGATATCCATTTCTTCTTGGCTTTGTTAACTAGTTTTAAGATTTAATATCAATCACGCTGAGGAAGGTATCAATGAAATACCGAAAAATGTACGATTAATAATGTAATTAAACGTTTCTTTAGTGTTTGACTAGGCGGTTTTAATAAGAGAATACTATCAGTAAACATGTGTTATTAATTATTACCATTGCCATAATGGTCAATGTATACGCATTTTACGGAATGTATATTCTCTGTTTTTTGTCATGGGTCTTCATGGCCTGAAAATAATGATGATGAAATGAATAAATAAATAAAGACATAATGATTTTCGACAATATTTGATATCCATATTTTGATCTGGTATATATTTTTGTTCTCCCTGTGTTAATTACAGTAGTAGTTATTAGTAGTTATTGTTGTTTTAAGGGGCGGAACTACGGGGTCATCTGCCCCAGAGTGTTAATTACAAAAAGTGAAATTTCTATGTAAGTTAATTTAGAACATGACAATCCCTTATATTGAAAAGTTTAAGAACTTCTACTTCAGACAGAATATTTCAATTATTAATGCTCTTAACTCATTTTTGACTAGGCCTCATTCTTTCATATTAACACTTCACAGTTACAAATATTATAAACGTTATTTCCCCACAGAGGAATTAAACGTCGGTGGTGAAGGCAAAGAGAGAGAGAGAAGAGCGTACACGAAATGAAGACGAAGAGTCCCTTCCTGAAGAGATCCATTCGTTGTTTTTAATACTTAATTAGCTACTTTGGGGTAAGGCTAACTAATTTGTGTGGTCCTACAGCCCCTTCTCATCCTGCTTCTTAAAAAAATATACATAAGTTTAATTTTGAGGCAACTGCCTGGCTTCCATACATATATTACGAGAACTCGGCGGTGAAATCGGGCGAGGGTTGGCGTATATTAAGAAATGAGTAAACGAGCGTACATAATATAGTGAAAAATACTAATTAGTGTATTCTGTGGAGGCAGAGAGTATTGATAAAAGCTCCGTGACTTCTTAAAATACATGCAAAACGCTTGCAAGCAGGGGAAAGGCAAGGCAGGTTCCGTGGCGTGATGAGAGGCCGGTGTTTTGAGGAAGACGAGCGATGGGCCCCCCCGGGGGATGGGGGAGCGAGTATAATCCTTAGTAATGAAGCAACGAAAGTTTAATGAAAAGAAGAATTGTATGAAGGTGGAAGAGGGGAAAAAAGTTGAAAAGTAGGGAGTATATTTGAGGTAGGAGGTGAGTGAGGTCCTCTCAAATGCACAAGAGGAAATGAAGTGGCGAAGGCAACGGTATTCTTGTTTCTTAGGGTGGAAGGACTAATAATAATGATAGTCATTCGTATTCAAAAACAGTGTGGTTTAAAGTACTGAGGTAAAGAATAAATAGCAGCACAAATATTTCATGTGCTTGTTAAGTCATGGCTACTGTGAGTATGACAGTATCCATAAATATGAACCAAGAATAATAAGCATTATACGGCATGCATTATTTACATTTTCCAAACTCCTGTTTTCATATGAACAAATGTTAGATACGACACGAGTTGTATAAAAAAACAAAATGATCTGATTTTGTTGAGCTCTCCGTTTGAAAAATGAAAATCCACAGCCTGCTTCCAGTCTCCGACCGGGTCAGGAATGGAATGAATGAGGCCCCCATCTAGCGGCGAGGATATGGACTGTGCCGGTTGCCGAGGCCTGACGCACTCCTCTGGGGCAATGATTAAATGAATGACAGATGAAATGGAATGATAGTGAAGAGTGTTGCTGGAATGAAATTTGACAGGGAAAATCGGAGTACCCGGAGAAAAACCTGTCTGCCTCCGTTTTGTCCAGCACAGATCTCACAAGGAGTGACCGGGATTTGAACCACGGACCCAGCGTTGAGAGGCCGGCGTGCTGCCGCCTAAGCCACGGAGGCTCTAGCTCTCCGTTTAATGTACGCAAATTATATTTGTTCAGGCCCAGGTATATCCTGTGTTGGAGTATTGCTCAGTTGTTTATAATGATATTTCATAAACACTTAACATCAAAATTCAACGGACACAGAATGCATGTGTCTGATTCATTCTTAGAATGCAAATTCGTTTTCCATTGATAGCATTGAGAAGTGAATTCTAGAGTATGAAATTAAGCCAATCAATACTTGAATGAACATATTAATAAATATATAATTAATAAGTCAGGTTCAGTAGTAAGTCTTACTCTAAAAGTGTTTCTAAATCCATTATGTACATATTAAATTTTCGGTTCTTCCTGGATTATATATTTATAGCAATATAATCATACAGATATTTAAAATGTAAATCCATGATGCACATTTTAATTCCTCGTTTCTTCCAGGATTATAGTTTACAGCAACATTATCATAAGGATATTTACTCTTACATGAACAGACGATCATATTAACCATAAACATTTCTATGCATGACGTTGTCATATCCACATTTTCAACTTCAAACTGATATTTTTAAAGAGTTTTGTCTTTCACCTTTAATATACAGTAATTGTAAGAGATCAAATATTTTAACCTATTTTCATTTATGAAAAAAAAAAACCTTTTGTCCGTGTGTGTGTGCGTGTATGTGTGTCACCCTATTGAAATCTAAATGTCTAAAGCGATTTCAATAAAACACGATAAGGTCATAGTACTATTTTGTCCGACCCTGACCGTGCCCTTCAAACTTTATCACGTCTCACCAATCCAACATGGCGGCTGTGCGAAATATTTCACTGGCATTCTACGAGAAAGTAAGTTCCGTTTGGTAATAAAATTAAATTGTGTACAGATACAGAAAAAATATTTATTGCACAACATTCTACACCTCTTAAACTACTTTTCCACATAACTGCCGAACTTTTGCAGGCATTTGTCATAGCGTGGCACAAGTTTTTGGATACCTTCTTCATAGAAGTTTGCCGCCGACCCGTAAACGAGAGAGAAAACTCCCCTGTAAGATATCCTGCCGTTTGGCCACCACTGTTAGGCAAATTGCGTGCTCACCAGGAGAACTGCGTATGGTTAGGAGTTCTCCTGACCACATACGCAATTTTCCTAACAGTGGTAGCCAAACAGTAGGATATCTTACAGGGCAGTCTTCACTCTCGTTTACGGGTCGGCGGCAAACTTCTATGAAGAAGGTATCCAAAAACTTGTGCCACGCTATGACAAATGCCTGCCAAAGTTCGGCAGTTAAGTGGAAAAGTAGTTTAATAGGTATAGAATGTTGTGCAATAAATAATTTTTCTATATCTGTACACAATTTAATATTATTACCAAACGGAACTTACTTTCTGGACGTGTCTCGTATATCTCCGAAACTATAACTGATATCACTATGAAATTTTGTACGGTCATAAAGGGCAATACTAAAAGTTCACCTATGTAACTTTCAAAATCCTGTTAAGTACAAAACGAACATGGCGGCCAAGCAAAGTTGAAACATTTAAATAGACTTTTCTCGCGATTTCAACATCCGTGCGCAGTGTAACATGGTAGAGCAAATATTTATACACATTTTAATGTACTGACATTTCTTGTGTCCTAATCATGCGATCGAAGTCAACGTTTGAATAATGAACCTACGCAATAGTCGTCATCTAATACTGCATAATTTTATGACCTATATATATAAAAGTCTTACATGGCGACCATCCAAAATATTTAGACGGTTCTCAATATCTATTAATCTATGACAGCCATCAAACTGACTTTTTATATGTTGATAAAGGTTATGAACATAAGTTAACCTATTGGACTTTCAATAACATGGGGAGCACAAATCTAACATGGCGGGGAAGAGACATCTAAATATGTAATGGACGTTTCTCGCGATTTAACCATCCGAGCACAGAGAATCTTGGTCCGGTAAATGCATATACAAATTTTAATCCACTGTCATCTAATTTATTTCAATTGTTTTCATAACCACAAGATGGCGGCTATGCGAAATTTTAAAACCTCGTCTTTATTTCTTGTGTCCTAATCATGCGATTGAAGTTGGAATAATACACCTACACAATAATCTTCATATAATAGTACGTAACTCTATCGCCTACATCTTATATATAAAAGTGAAAGTCTGTATGTGGGTGGGTGGATTTGTTCCGTTTACAAATCTACACCGTTCCACCAATCTCAACCAAATTTTGCATACATATAGTTTACGACCCAGAAGGAACGGCTGGCTACATGAATTTTCGATAGTCTTTCTCATTCTCCTGATTTCGGTCCCTTTGTACTCGAGCAAAGGCTAATATAAAGTCATAAAATATACTCATGAAGGGGGCTACATGACCGCGTTGTCGCAGACCCTAAACTTAATAACCAACCATACTCATGAAGGACTGCAAGGCAGATCATTTCCATGGCAACACAGTTCAAGTCGAGACACGGCCGACTGGATGCGAGTTGCGCTCTGCACTACCGGTATAGAAAATGAGGATCTTTACTTGAAATCCCGTTAGTTACTCGACTGCTCACACAGCACTGTCAACCGAGTATAACATAACAAAGACTTGACACTATTTGCCAATATAATTTCCGCAATATCAAAATGCAAATTATATCACAAAATAATATAATAATAATAACCCCTGGCAATACAGCCCATGAAGGGCCTAGGCCTACCAAGCGACCGCTGCCCAGCCATTTAGCCTCCAGATATTGGGGTGACGCGTGATCAGCGCATCGGGTCCCCTCGGCCGTTAATCTTGTGTTTCGTGATCGGGGCACTGCCTCACTGTCTGACAGCTACTCAATTGTCCTCACGAGGCTGAGTGCACCCCGTTCCAGCCCTCACGTCAGTTTCTAAAATCTCTGACAGAGCCGGGAATCGAACCCAGGGCTACTGGGTGAGAGGCAGGTACGCTACCCCAACACCACGGGGCCGCCCACAAAATACAATAGCGTGATATTAAATGACAGAAACTAAACATACCTTTGCACCTTATTAAAATAGATTTCCATTAGATTCACTCGATTTTTAGCCTACTTTCGATTTTTGCAAAAAATGAAAGTAGACTTATGAGATCACTACAGGGCGAAAAAAAAGTGTGTCTGTCTGTGTGTGTGTATGTGTGTGTGTGAGTCTGTGTGTGTGTGAGTGTGTGTACTCTGAATGTCTGACCCCCCCCCCCTATCAATTCGAACACGGTGAAACCGAATTGAACGAAATTTGGTACAGAGGTAGCATTAGCAAAGGGCACCTCAGTGTCATACTTTATATCGCCGCCATCTTTACCAAAACAGAATGGCGGCCACTCAAACGTTCAAAACGTAAAATCAAATTACGGCTAAACTAATCATCCGATCTCTACCAAATTTGGTGACAACATACCTTTATATAGGACGCGTCTTTCATCCAACATTCAAGGTCATCGGCCGTACCATTTCAGGATGGCGGCCGTGTGAATTATTCAACCATTTTAATCAATGGCTTAAGACCCACCAATTCCGATTATCGAGCCTAGGGTGGTTTAAGCTATCCTGAAGGTCGTGATCCGTTATTTATTATAATTTAATATTATAATATTATACTGTATGAGTGGCTTAAAAGAGCTGAGCTGTCTGTGTCACACGACAAGATGGCAGCTGTCCTCATGTGCCTGTCATATATTTCAATAGTTTTAGTATGTTGTATGTGATATACCCTACTGATACAATAATATAATCTTTGTATGAAATTATCTTTAATGAAGATGTACTGCTGTGAAGAAATCGTTTATTTAAAGTCATTATTTGCCAACAGGTTGTATCTAATATCAGTTAAGAACACCATAATGTTAAGGATAGGATTAGCTCTGGGCTAGCGTGTTAGTCTGTTACGCAGTCGACTGGGGATCGAGTACTGCTGCAGTTAACTTTTTTTTTCTTGAATTCTTTTACAAATGATGTGCACGAGCTCTTTCCACAGATACTGAATAAGATGTCATTTAGCTCAAAGGAGAGGCTAATGTATACACTCGTTTATTAATAAAATCACAGCTCCAGCATCGCAAATAAACAGAAGACATTAGGAAAAGGAGAATAGAAGAACTAGATACACGTTGTCATTAACCACAGCCTTCTTAATGCCTCTGTACGGTGCTGTCCTCTTGTGGGTTATGTGGGTAATATTGTTCCAAACTTACCGCTGTGTAAATACCTGGCCTCCTGAAGTATGGCAATTTTGTAATACTGGTAGTTCAACTATTAGCCACGATGGCGGTCCGATTACCTTTAAACACTGCCAGCTGGATCGCCTCCCTCTTGGCTACTTTAAACTGTCTACTCATTCAACACCCTTAGGCCACTGCCATCGTAGTACATTACGATGGCAGTGCATAGGCGTACAACATAAAGATTAATTCACTGATAGGTCGCAGCACCAACCTACTCTGATCGGCGTGGATTTTTAAAGGGGAAGATACCCAAAACGGAAGATTCTCAACTTAGCAGGCTGGCTTAATATAGAGATTAACGGACGTGAATGCATTACAATAAGTTAGTAGTTTTGTTATTCAATCATCATAAAGTATACAATATTGATTTTGACACTTACTGGCTAATTATCAATATAAAAGAAAACAAACAATACATTGTGGTAGAGGTGATTGTGTTAGGGATGAGGGCAAAGAGTCATAAATATACCCATACATTTAGAAGAAAGTAGGCTATATGTTCTTTGCTGAACATCTTGTTATAAACCTTTATGAACTTTCCTGCTGAGTGGTTAGTACATGAGTTATTTGGAAGCAACCGGTATTTCGGCTTCCGCAATAATAATCGTAATCGGTGATACCAATTTCTCTGCAATGACGCTGGCATGACCGCTGCTGCGGTCAGGTTAATGTTTGGAGAGGATTACAGTTCTGGATATGCAATCCAAACATTTCATACAATAAATTCTTTCCGCTGTGAATACAACTTAAACCAGACTTTCAGTTTTCATCGTCGAAAAAGATATTGCTGAAATTGAAATTTGATGATGATAGTTGATGTTAAAAGGTCTAACATGGAGGCTATAGGCCTCTTAATTCTTTGGGATGAAAATGAAGAATGATGATAAAATGAACACTAGAACTAAAAATAACTACAACTTACAACCAAATTACGGATTAGGAGCACAAAAGGACAAAAAGGAAGGAATAAAGGAAATAAAATGCGGGTAAATGAAATGCTCTCAACCCTCAAAAAATGAAAATCGGCGGATTTGGTAAGGTGTGCCATGAATGGCAGATAGGAAAGGAAATAGGAGAGAGACCGCCCCAGAATCACTGGAAAAAGGGAAAAAACAGATCCAGCTCAGGTATTCTCCCAAACTCAACAGCCGTGAGCCCTTGAGGGGGGATACACACACCCTGGCTCCTTTATGACCTCGAGCAGAAGGGGGGAGATATGATGAAAAGAAAAACAGGAGATCTGACCCTTCGAAGAATGAGGGTATCAGGAAAGATGAAACAAGGTCCAATTAAGGCGGGAATTTGAAAGACTCCTTAGATCTCGGATATCCTAATACCGTCAGGTCAGAGGAGAACAAGAGTTGACCAAGGGAGGCCGACAGTAAATATACCAGAGAGGACCCCGGCAAAATTAAGTGGAAGCAATCGCGAACTCAGCTGGGGTCCCCTGATTGCTAACCAGCGTCCCACAATTTGTAAGCCCCTGAAGGAGGAGGAGTGTCGTAATGTCGTAAGTGAACGAGAGTGACCAAGGCTGGTCGACAGGAAAGATGACAGAATGGAGCCCAGCACAAGTAAGTGAAAGCAATACCGCACTCAGCTGGGGTCCCGTGGTCACCAAACCCACATCCCATTAGACGTGAGCCCCTGGGTGATGTACTGAAGAATGATTCAACAGAACCGCAAGAAAATATTATGATCCCCATTTTTCAAAAGATAACTTATGGATATGCACTGGACGGTTGATTCCGTAGTTAATGGATATCATCGTAGGTATCAGAGGCAAAGAAGTCCCTATCATGTACGTTACTAGCATTGGTCAAGTACTATCCCGGCATTTGCCGGGACAGAGTGTAGAAAAACCACACTCAGGATAGTTTCGAACCTACGATGTCTGGACTTGCTACAGCTGCCCTCGCAACCGTGGTGCACGATTAAACGATCACAACAACGGTGCGGGACTCTCAAAATGACGACTACACACAACAGACGAAGGAGTGTTTGTGTCCGGAACAAAGTTATCGCCGGAAATCACGAGGAGACAATCATCACACCTAACTCTGTCTCACGTAAACTCGGGAAATGAAAGCACACCTCCTGTGAGTGACCAAGAGTAGTGTTGAATGCGACATCTACCATCGGTACTTGCAACTGGCATATGTAATGCAATTGTAGATATGTGTTGTTCTCTTTGATAATAGCTTTAAACTGCCTGTTCATTTAATACAAGACAAGACAGGTTGCAGCACGATTTTCACTGCCAGCTGGATCGCACCCCTCCTGGCTGCTTTAATCTGCCTGCCCATTCAACACTCTGACGCGTACAGGATTTTTTCACAGTAGCGCTCCATTCGTATTTACGTCTTTTTCCAGAACTAGCACTGACGTTATTTCATTTCTTACTGCCGTCTATTTGAGTTTTTGGACTTTGCTACACCCATAAAATATTAAACAATAGACAAATCATTTTCTAAGTGAAACATTGTCTTAACCTGAAGTAAGTTATCGTATTGATTAAATTTATATTCATTCAATGTCATTTAAATTACAATTGTAATGATTTTAATATATTTTTTAATCTTAGTCACATTTATAATTATATTTGTTTTTTACATTGCTTTGTTTTTAGACACCATATACTTTGAGCTAACCTCCTTACTTTCCACCACGTCGTGTTACTCGAAGCCGCTTTGGTTAGAAAAGGCTTATGGATCTTTAAGCATACAGGCTCTTCATTATTTATACACGGATTGGTGAAGTATTGATATTCCATGTCTGCCATTTCAAGCTTTTGACCTATCTTAGAGCCCTGCGCTGATAAATAAAACGTTATCTGCATCCGCCCCACATCCGCACGGCTGTTATCCGCATCGGCCCCGCATCCGCACGACTATTATCCGCATCCGCCCCGCATCCGCATGACTTTTATCCGCGTCCGCCCCGCATCCGCATGACTTTTATCCAAATCCGCTGATATTTCAATATTATGTTTAATTTATTACATAAAGCATAAAGTGTTACACCAACACATTTAGACATTTGAGGAGAAAGTCGTTCCTGACAATTTGCTTCATTGCAAGGGACTTCAAGTTGGATGACACTTCTGGTTCCTTGACCTCCGCTTTAGACAAAAAAGACTGGCTATACTTCTATGGCTACTTTCGCACTTGTGCCTCAGTAAGTTTGATGTTCATGATTTGTGTCCTGAGTATGAATACCCTTTTTTACAGGTAAAACATCCTACTATATCGTTCACCTTTTCGTTTCCATTGAAAACGTAACCAAATGTCTGCCATATCGTTGACTTGAGCTTTGTTTCACGCGCTATTGAATATTCACCTTGTTTTATTTTAATAGATAGTTTATCCATGTTGGAGAAATGATGTTCATACTCACGGTCGCGGTAACATTCACTAAGTGAATTGACATTTGGCCGGACATGCCAAGTCAGTCATCATCTTTCTGCTTCTTGACCCATCCATGTCCGCATAATTGATGTCATAACTCTCCCCGTTGCAATATCACAGCCCACGTGCTTTAGTGCCAAGTTGGAAATAAATATACGGATAAACCTGAAACCAGATCTTCCAGGATAGCTTAGACGACGAAGTAGCTGACTTGAGGGATGTTAATGATGTCACCACGATGAACTAACAAGCTTAATGACAGCATTATATCTCGTACGTTTAGTAATAATGGCAATGAGAATTGATAAGATGTCAAGACCATCTACTACAAACATACGGTACTTAATAAAATGTAGTTGAAAGCATATGAGTAAAATAATTATCTCGTGTATACGTGCAATACGTGCCTGAATATTTCGTACGCAATAGGCTATAGAAGTATTAGTCTTTTAAGCATGAAGCTGTAGATTGGCATGTCAAATCTATATATATAAAGCTCAATGTTTGTCTGTCTGTCTGTTATGTATACAAATCCACACCGTTTCACCGATATGAACCAAAATTTGTATACTTACCCTTCGGAACCCTGCGGGTAACCCTGTCCACTTGAAATTTCCGACAGACCACCCCATTCCCTGCATTTAGGCCCTTTGGCCCAAATCTACACCGTTTCACCGATCTCATCCAAAATTTGTATACATACCCTTTGGAAACCTGCGAGTAACACTGTCCACTTAAAATTTCGGACAGACCACCCCATTTCCTGCATTTAGGCCCTTTGGCAAACATCTACACCGTTTCACCGATCTCAACCAAAATTTGTATACTTACCCTTTGAAACCCTGTGAATAACACTGTCCACTTAAAATTTCGGACAGACCACCCCATTTCCTGCATTTAGGCCCTTTGGCAAACATCTACACCGTTTCACCGATCTGAACCTAAATGTGTATACTTACCCTTTGCAACTCTGCGGGTAACCCTGTCCACTTGAAATTTCGGACAGACCACCCCATTCTCTGCATTTAGGCCCTTTGGCCCAAATCCACACCGTTTCACCGATCAGAACCAAAATTTGTATACTTACCCTTTGGTACCCTGCAAGTAACACTGTCTGCTTGAAATTGCGGACAGACCACTCCATTCCCTGCATTTAGGCCCTTTGTCCCAAATCTACACAGTTTCACAGATCTCAACCAAAATTTGTTATTTACCGTCTGGAACCCTGCGAGTAACACTGTCTGCTTGAAATTTCGGACAGACCACTCCATTCCCTGCATTTAGGCCCTTTGACTCAAATCTACACCGTTTCACCGATCAGAACCAAAATTTGTATACTTACCCTTTGGTACCCTGCGAGTAACACTGTTTGCTTGAAATTGCGGATAGACCACTCCATTCCCTGCATTTAGGCCCCTTGGCTCAAATCTACACCGTTTCACCGATCTGAACCAAAATGTGTATACTTACCCTTTGTAACCCTGTGAATATCACTGTCCACCTAAAATTTCGGACAGACCACCCCATTTCCTGCATTTAGGCCCTTTGCCAAAAATCTATATCGTTTCACCGATCCGGACCAAAATTTGTATACTTACCCTTTCGAACCCTGCGGGTAACCCTGTCCACTTGAAATTGCGGACAGATCACCCCATTCCCTGCATTTTGGCACTTTGGCACAAATCTACACCGTTTCAGTGATCAGAACCAAAATTTGTATACTTACCCTTTGGTACCCTGCGAGTAACACTGTCTGCTTGAAATTGCGGACAGACCACTCTATTCTCGGAAAGAGGACAGGGTCCGTCCCAAAGGCAATGGAAAAATGGGGTAAAACCGGACCCGCTCAGGAAACCCTCAGGGTTGCCAGCTCCCGAACTCACCAGCCATGAGCCCTTGAGGATGTAGCACTATCCAGGGTGCACCAGAAGTGGTGGGGCTACACACACCCTGCCTCCTTGAGGGTCTTGAGCAGAAGGCATGAGATATTAAGAAAAGAAAAAGAAGGCTGACACCTAGAAGAATGAGGCTATCAGGAATGATTAGACAAGGGCCAATTAAGGCGGGAAAGTGAAAGAGTCGCTAGGCCTCGGATACCCTGATACCATCGGGGTCGGAAGAGAACAAGAGTTTGACCAAGGGAGGCTGACTGGAAAGAGAACTGAAAGGAGCCCGGCCCCAGTAAGTAGAAGCAATGCCGGACTCAGCTGGGGTCCCGTGGTCGCACACCCACATCCAACAAGTTGTGAGACCCTGGTGGGTGGAGGGGGGAGGAGGGGGCAGGTGTGAGAATAGCTTGCTGATTCATCGCGAGGTGGCATGAGAGAAATGTCCAGACCCCGCCGTGTTACCTGGTATTGCTATGCTGATGTTCATACAGGGTCTTCACTCAAACCACTGTAGTGTTACGAAAGAATGAGTGATTCACCGGTCAATGTGAATAGGACCGGGAACCCCCCCCCCCCCCCTTGAACGTCTGTCATCATATATCGTCATCATCTGTGATATTCTCAGGTTCGTGCAGCTTGGACCCGAGCAGTACTCGAGATAAGCTGTTTCACTACACGCATCGAGTATAGGCCTAAGCCAGAAAATAACGTTCAGACTTTGGAAGACATCGAAGGTAGAAATCTGAATTAGCTATATCAGATTTAAAATTACACCAAGTTCGTTTAGTAGTTATTTTTCATTACCTTATTATTATCATCATAAGGGCAAATGACCTAGATGTTACGCCCATTATACCACTAATCACCACACACAATAAGTCTTTATCGCCTGTGAATTTTGAAATATTTCTTTCTATCACGGTAGTTTGTAAGTTTGTCGTGTCAATTCAACAGTAGTATTCATTACCATCCTCATCAAAAGGGCAAATGACCTAGATGTTACGTCCATTATACTACTAAGTAACACCACAGTCGTCATCGCCTGTGATTTTTAAAATTTGTATTTCCATTAGTTTTTAAGTTTGATATATCCGTTCAGTAGTAGTCGTCTTCATTATCATCCTCATCAAAGGGGCAAATGACCTACAGTAGATGTTACGTCCATTATACTACTAAGCAACACCAGAGTCTACCTAGCCTGTGATTTTAAAAATACGTATTTCCATTAGTTTGTAAGTTTGATATACCCGTTCAGAAGTAGTAGTAGTCTTCATTGTCATCCTCATCAAAAGGGCAAATGACCTCTAATTCCTTTAAAGTACGGTATCAATTTTTCCCATTCGTTGATAAGTTACATGTGCCAGTAGCCGCTTCTATGTTCATCATCACTATGTAGAAGATGTTTTGCGTCAGAAGAAAAGACAACTGGATGCTCAGGAACGTTAACGATATATCGACTGCGAAATCTGGAAGCTTCTCTTTGAGGAATTGCTTCAGACATTTATCGTACAGTTTAAACCTTAACATGACGAAACTTTTAACCAGATAGCGATCTAAGTGGGAGCTCTTTGGCAAAAAATAATCAAGTCTTTCCCGAAATGTGAGTCCTAAAAAATAACTTTTTCTATTATTTTCTAAGTTTCATATGTCAGTTATGTAGTAATTTTCAATATCATCCTGATCAGTAGGGCAAATTACCTAGATGTTACGCCCTCAACGTCATTGGGGGAAAATGACCTAGAATTTAAGTCCATTATATTTCTAATCACCACCACATAAAGTCTTCTACGACTGAGATGTCACGAATTCTGGGACCGCTAACGTCATATCTCGACTCGGAATGAAGACAAATATCACGAGAATGATCATTATTTTACAGAGCCTTCCCATAGTGACTTAAGTATAAACATTGTCACTGGGTTTGATAATGTAAGAAATGAATACATAAATAAATATAATTTATGACGTTGAGTGTTAAGGAGACTGGAATATTATCATCATTCCACCGGGCGAAGCCGGGTACTACTGCTAGTATGTAATATTATCGTAAGTTTAAGGTTTTAATAAAACTAGGTCAGTGAAGAGCAAGACGGGCGAGATCCTCACGACGTGTGAACAGCAGCTGACAAGATGGAGAGAACACTTTGCGGAGGTTCTTAATAGAGATAGAGGACCAGAAAGTAAGCAGCGAGGAGAAGATGAAGAGGAAGCAGAAAGTGACCCAAGCATCAGCCTCGACTCCCCAACTCGGGGCGAAATACGGACAGCGTTGAAGCAGATGAAATGCGGGAAGGCACCAGGTCTGGATAATATCCCAGCGGAAGTACTGAAAGCAGACCTGGATATTACGATCGATCTGCTGCACCCGCTGTTGGAGAAGATCTGGAAGGAGGAGAAAATACCAACCGACTGGAAGAAGGGGTTGATAGTCAAGTTGCCGAAGAAAGGGGACACCACAAACTGTAACAACTGGAGGGGTATCACCTTGCTGTCCATTCCAAGCAAAGTGCTGGCGAGAGTCATCCTGAATCGTATAAAAGACTGCGTAGAAAAAAGGCTTCGTAAGGAACAGGCTGGATTTCGACAACATCGCAGCTGTGTGGATCTCATCAACAACCTCCGAATCATCCTGGAGCAGAGTGTGGAGTGGCGGAATACCCTTTACCTCACATTTGTTGACTTCGAGAAAGCCTTCGACTCCGTAAATCAAAGAATCATGTGGAAGACCCTCGAGGAATATAAAATTCCAACAAAGATCATCAGAATCATGGAAGAGATGTACGAAGGGTATGAGTGTGAGGTTCTTCACGAAGGCAAATTAACAGAAAAGATAAAGGTCAGTTCCGGAGTGAGACAGGGGTGTGTCCTTGCCCCCACTCTGTTCCTGTTGGTCCTGGATAGTGTGATGAAGAAGGTAATGGGAGGACGGAAGAGGGGTATTCAATGGGGTATAAATGACAGGCTTGAAGATCTGGATTTCGCAGACGACATTTGTCTTATGGCACAACGGTACCGAGACATAGAAGATAAGCTGGGGAGGTTGCAGAGAGAAGCAGAACGTGCAGGACTGATGATCAACACCAACAAGACCAAAGAGATGAGGATAAATTCTGACATCACGACTAGTTTGACAGTCAACGGAAAGGACATTGAGCGAGTTGAGTCCTTCCTCTACCTTGGAAGTATAGTCACAAATGATGGGGGAGCAGAGGAAGATGTTCGAAGCCGTATCAGGAAGGCAAATGGTGCCTTTGTCCAGCTCTACCCCATCTGGAGAAATAGAAACATTTCCAGGAAGACCAAGCTCCGCCTTTTCAATAGCAACGTACAGTCGATTCTTCTCTACGGCTGTGAAACATGGAAAGTCACAAAACCGATCAACAACCAACTACAGGTGTTCATTAACAGATGTCTGCGTCGCTTCATGAATGTGAGGTGGCCGGACATAATCTCAAATTAAGATCTTTGGACCATCACCAATCAACAACCGATTAGCATCCAGATCAAGGAGAGGAAATGGCGCTGGATTGGTCACACACTAAGGAAGCCGGACGGAGCTATTGAGAGGGCGGCACTAGACTGGAATCCTCAAGGCGCCAGGAAGCGAGGTCGACCTAAGAAGACCTGGAAGAGGACGATCGAAAATGAAATTGCAGAAGTGGACAAGAACTGGAGTCAAGTGAAGAGAATGGCCAGGAACCGTACTGCGTGAAGAAATTTCGCGAAGGCCCTATGCTCCGGAAGGAGCGGCAGGAATTAAGTAAGTAAATCGTAAGTTTGTATTCTAAAAACTATCCGCAAATTTACTCGAAACATTATCCGCAGTTTATCCGCTATTCGTACAGCCATGCAAACTATATCCGCGTGGCGAAAATATTTGCGGATATCCGCGGGTTTATCCGCGGATATCCGCAACCGCGCAGGGCTTTACCTATCTTACGAAATACTTTAGAGGCTCAATGCATCTCATTTGACATTATACAGGGATTATACGTTGTTGCATTTACTTTAACAAGGTGAGATAGATTAGTTGGTTCCTCTGTTTAGGGGCTGCAACATCGCGGTCATGCAGCCCCGTGTACTTTGGATGTGTGTAGAATCTGCCTGATAACCGGTGTTAATTGTGAAGGCTGTATTATTGTGTGTAATATGTAATTCAGGTAAGGACTACAGACAGTCAGTTTTAAGTAGTTCCTACTTTTTGTACCAAATGCTACCGTCAACGATACCTAGCTGCAAACTTGGCTAATAAATACCCCCCGCAACCAGACGGTGACTATTGGAACTTAATAGCGTTAATCAAATTTTATTTTCACATGATTGTAGTTAGTAGATGGTTTTTATATCACATAAATCTATGACCTATGACATAGGCCCTCCGGTTTACTTCCCCTCCGAAGGAAGGCATACTGATGGATTTTTAACGCTCATCAAAACTCCGATGACTTCGGCCGGGTTTGAACCCGCAACCTTGGGCATAGAAGCTCAGCATGCTACCAAATACGCCACCTAAGCTGTCCAATATGAGATAATAGGCATGTAAATACAGCAATACTATTCCCTAATATGCAGCTATAGTAGCCTAAACATTGCCTTATAAACATGAATAAGCCGTTTCTCATTAATCACACCATTTGTGCGGGGTTAAAAATCGTAAGTATATTTGACTCCAGAATGATGACTTTATATTCCAAATATTGAATACTTTAAATATTGTTTCCTTCAAAAAGGTAGATGCAACAATTTAAAAATG
This sequence comes from Meconema thalassinum, assembly GCA_946902985.2. Lineage (NCBI taxonomy): Eukaryota > Metazoa > Arthropoda > Insecta > Orthoptera > Tettigoniidae > Meconema > Meconema thalassinum. Next base: position 616,182,760 of record OX336390.1, read on the forward strand.
AAAGAGAACTGTGTGAACAAGACGTCTAAATTACACCCATCACAAAAAAAAAATAAAGACTATCAGGAAAGTACTGTAATTGTGAGACTAGGTCCTTTAGAAATGTGCATATACAGCCCTTTTTTGTTATTGATGCATTCTCTACTACGTTATTGTACTCCACAGTACCTTTCGCCTAGATTTACAGTGAGTTAATATTGCACTTTTTTAACTTCAGAGCCCAGGATAACTATGTTTTAAACTCACTTCGGGGCAAAGTGAATATACCTTGCGTAATATATTGGCATGTATCTTTCTATAACATGTAAATACACCTCTCGGGCAACGCCGGGTAAAGTAGCTAGTAATATGTAAAAACCCAACATGGTGACCATCCGAAACATTTAGACGGTTCTCAATATCTACGAATCTATTACAGCAATAAAACTGACATTTTGTATGCTGATAGACGTAATTAATATTAATAGGATATATGAAAATAGGATATTTAGTTCTTCACGAAACTACTTGTTAAAATTCTAATGCATATTTAGCTTCTAGACTACTAGTATATTGAGATACATTTTTGATAACAACCGTTGTCTAGAAACATTTTAAGTGTAAGACTTGCTACTGAACTTGATGTATCTGAGATCTGATCTGCAGAGGAAGGTCACAATGTGGCCGAAACCGGTACTACTCAAATTAAAAGTACGTTTATTGACTAAGGTTTAAATTCTCATAATACATTAAAATTTGTCAGTGAGGAATTGGGCAGATATGGTTTTATTCATGTCTTTTCTTATAATATATCTCTATAATCGATTTATGGAGGACGTTCATGGTCAAAGTAATAGATTTATTGGAGCAATGATGCAGATATCTCACCATCGTATGGCCAAATTCAATAAATCATTCATTTGTATCGCATCACGCATTTATCATATGTGCAAGTTGTTCAGTATATCCATGAGAATTCTCATAGATCATTACTCAAGAGACACTTTACCAGTGCATTAATGCCGGGCTGTAAGTGACAAACAGAATTACGAGATCGTGGCAAGTACAGTTGAGTTTTCTTTAGATACTAATACTGGTGATTGACCTTCAAGTTAGCTTGCTTGGTGTAACTACGTGATTGTTATCAAATGATCAGATGATGGTGGATTGTTAACTTAGCTGTTTGAGCGATGTGTAGTCCGTTTCCGCACAGCTGCCACCTCCGCTGCCCGCGCTGTACATTATGGTTTTACATAGATCATTTTAGTTTACTTTTAATGTAGATTAGAGTTAGTTAAATTTAATGATTGTTGATCATGCTGTATTTTTATATATGACAGCGGATTATATGCATCCTATGACCGGCCGCGGTGACCGAGAGCGCAAACGCGCTACCTCGTGTCTCTGGCATCGGGAGAGCGTGGGTTCGATTCCCACCTCGGCCGTCTTGAAAATGGTTTTCGTGGTTTCCCATTTTCACCACCAGGCAAATGCCGGGACGGTTCCTTTCAATAGGTCCACGGCCGATTTCCTTCTAATATCCCTTCCCTGACCCGTCCTGAAAAGAAGAGTACCGTACATGGCCATTGGCTGCATTAATAAAATTAAATTATATGCATCCTATGGGACTTTATAGTCCCATGTATGTAAACCTTAAGTAAACAATCAATCAATCAATCAATCTTTGAAATTAGTTCACCAATAGATGATATATCTTCAATATGTGAAGTGGCAATTAATTGCTTGATGTTTTATATCATCTTTGTCCAGAAAGAGAAGAAACAATGAAAACAACTATCATTGTTTGTTCTGTTTGTTATCTATCATAACTGCATTATGTAAAAAATAATCTGTCTTCCGTATATGAGTTCATCACCTATACAGTCCACTAGAGCAGTGTTTCCCAAACTTTTGGGTGTGTGTACCACTTTAGGAGATAGAATCTCTCGCGTACCACCTATTGGTTGGGAGATATAGTAATTATAACCCACCACCACCACTACGTAGCAGACCAAAACATGGATTCTAAATTGTGTTTGGTAGAGTTCAAGTTCAAATAATAAAAAAAGTGTGTCCAGTTGTTTTATTATTTATTATAATAAGTATTCAATTCAAACATTCAGAAATACCACTGTACAAATAATATTAATAAACAAGATGTTCAGCAAAGAACATATAGCCTACTTTCTCCTAAATGTATGGGTATCTTTATGACTCTTTGTCCTCATCCCTAACACAATCACCCCTACCCACTGATCTCTATACATGGATGGCTGGTAGCTAAGGCAGCAGTAAGCCGAATAGACGATGACAGGTGTAGCAAGATGGCAGCGAGCGCATGGTGCAATATTGCGAATCCGGCTCTGGGATTGGTTACTGGTAGTTTGATGTTATACATGTATTTATACTGGCAGTAAATATTTTGTGTTTCTTGTAATTGTAAAATGGGCTGAATTTGGTTATTTAAAGCGTAAAATCTTAGTTTTAAGTACCGGTTTGGTGACCCATCATCCTAGGCAAGCCGGTAATACCTTTACTTCTCAGGGAAATAGGTCGCTTAGCCGTAATTTTGAAGTTATTGTGAAGTTAAGTATACATATGCGGTGGTGCTGATGCAGACGTGATCGGGCTAGGCTATTGCGTGTTTAAATTTGATCCCATTTCAGGGTTTTTCGGTTCTGGGTGCGAATAGTTCGCTTAATAGTTGTAAAACGGTGGGGAGAGTATATTTTGAGTAGGTTTTTAGTTGTGTTAAGTTTTATGTGGAGCTGAGGAGTGAAATTGGTTTGGCTTCAAGTGCATTTTTGGCTTTGATCTACTTCCCGTTATTATTAAGTTTATTGTGCTGCTAGCGTGATTAAAAGCTGTAGTATTTGATGTAGAGTGCTGGGATTACTTGGAGGAAGTGTTGGTTATTTCATGGAAACAGGAATTCATTACGGTACAAATCACTGATTACGATATGCCGAATCTAGGCCTGTATAGTGAGCTACGTTTAGGCCTATAGGTACATAATTTGAAGAATGCATAATTTTGTGGCATATATACATGTGTACCGTAGCCTATATACAATTTACAAGAATGTTTCCAGAAATTGTTTTTCACTCGTTACTCTGTTGATCGCTAATTGCCTGTACTCAGCACCTAAGTTGATATTTGTCAGCCGTTATTATACATTCATTTTTATTGATATTCCGGAGATTTACTGACCTCGGAATGACGTGTCAGTGATCCCAATGCTCTTATGCTATGAGTGAACATATCTCTATATTTTTATGTGCTCCAAAGCACCATTAATTACGATTTCATATTGACTAGATTATCATTGCTTACCCATAAGGAGGACTCGAGAATGGGTAGACCAACATGGCGGAACGCGCGCTCAACCTGGCGTACTTTCTCGTGCAGCGGAGCGCTGCCATTGGCGATCCATGTATAGAGATCAGTGCCCCTACCACAATGTATTGTTTGTTTTCTTTTATATTGATAATAAGCCAGTAAGTGTCAAAATCAATATTATATACTTTATGATGATTGAATAACAAAACTACTAACTTATTGTAATGCATTCACGTCCGTTAATCTCTATATTAAGCCAGCCTGCAAAATTAAGAATCCTCCGCCCCAATCACAGTAGGTGGTGCTGCGACCTATCAGTGAATTAATCTTTATCTTGTACGCCTATGCACTGCCATCGTAATGTACTACGATGGCAGTGTTCTATGGGTGTTGAATGAGTCGGCAGTTTAAAGTAGCCAAGAGGGAGGCGATCCAGCTGGCAGTGTTTAAAGGTATTCGGAGCGCGATCGTGGCTAATAGTTGAACTACCAGTATTACAAAATTGCCATACTTCAGGAGGCCAGCTCAGGCATTTACACAGCGTTATGTTTGGAACAATATTACCCACATAATCCACAAGAGGACAGCACCGTACAGAGGCATTAAGAAGGCTGTGGTTAATGACAACGTGTATCTAGTTCTTCTATTCTCCTTTTCCTATTGTCTTCTGTTTATGTGCGATGCTGGGACTGTGATTTTATTAATATACGAGTGTATACTTTATCCTCTCCTTTGAGCTAAATGACATTTTATTCAGTATCTGTGGAAAAAGCTCGAGCACATCATTTGTAAAAGAATTCAAGAAAAAAAAACCTAACTGAAGCAGTACTCGATTCCCAGTCAACTGCGTGTCAGACTAACATGCTAGCCCAGAGCTAACCGTATCCATGACGTCAGGTGTTCTTAACTGACATATTAGATACAAACTGTTGGCAAATAATGACTTTAAATAAACGATTTCTTCACTGCAGTACATCTTCATTAAAGATCATTTCATACAAAGTTTATATTATTGTATCAGTACGGTATATCACATACAACGTACTAAAACTACTGAAATATAAGACAGGCACATGAGGACAGCTGCCATCTTGTCGTGTGACACAAACGGCTGAGCTCTTTTAAGCCACTCATACTGTATGAAAAATCCACAGCCTGCTTCCAGTCTCCGACCGGGTCAGGAATGGAATGAATGAAGCCCCTATCTAGCGGCGAGGATATGAACTGTGCCGGCTGCCGAGGCCTGACGCACTCCTCTGGGGCAATGATTAAATGAATGACAGATGAAATGAAATGATAGTGGAGAGTGTTGCTGGAATGAAATTTTGACAGGGAAAACCGGAGTACCCGGAGAAAAACCTGTCTGCCTCCGTTCTGTCCAGCACAGATCTCACATGGAGTGACCGGGATTTGAACCACGGACTCAGCGGTGAGAGGCCGGCATGCTGCCGCCTAAGACTCATACTGTATAATATTATAATATTAAATTATAATAAATAACGGATCACGACCTTCAGGATAGCTTAAACCCCCCTAGGCTCGATAATCGAAATTGGTGGGTCTTAAGCTATTTATTAAAATGGTTGCATAATTCACACGGCCGCCATCCTGAAATGGCATGGCCGATGACCTTGAATTTTGGGTGAAAGACGCGTCCTATATAAAGGTATGTTGTCACCAAATTTGGTAGAGATCGGATGATTAGTTTAGCCGTAATTTGATTTTACGTTTTGAACATTTGAGTGGCCGCCATTCTGTTTTGGTAAAGATGGCGGCGATATAAAGTATGACACTGAGGTGTCCTTTACTAGTGCTACCTCTGTACCAAATTTCGTTCAATTCGGTTTCACCGTGTTCGAATTGATAGGGGGGGGGGGGGGACAGACATTCAGAGTACACACACTCACACACACACAGACTCACACACACACATACACACACACAGACAGACACACTTTTTTTTCGCCCTGTAGTGATCTCATAAGTCTACTTTCATTTTTTGCAAAAATCGAAAGTAGGCTAATAACAACCAAAGTTCAACTAACAACTTCAATGTGAAGGGTGAGCTTGAAGATTAGAAGCCAACATTGGAATGTCTGGTTTAAGATTGCCGAGTCTCAAACGAAGAATGACTTCCACTGTAAGGAGCCTATTCCGGTAATGATTCTTCAGATAAACAAGTGAAGAAAATGCAGTCTCACACAATACGAAGTAGTGAAAGGCAGTAAAAATTTAACTGCTTTGACAGCTATCTGTGCATAGTCTGCACGCCTCTCAACCCAAATGTTCACAAGAGCCACTTTTAGCCTATTTTCAATTTTGAAAAACTAGGCTTATGAGATCACCTTTTGTCCGTGTCTGTGTGTGCGCGCGCGCGTGTGTGTGTGTGAGGTGTGTTTGTGTGTCCCTAATAACTTCTATACGGCTGGAGCGATTTCAATAAAACTCGGTAAGTTCATAGCACTACTCCGGGCAACCCCGACCGTACCCTTCAAATTTTGTTACGTCTCACCCATCCAACATGGCGGCTGTGCGAAATATTTCACCAGCATTCAATATCTCCGAAACTATTCCCGATATCACCCTGGAATTGTTTACGATGATAAATGGCACTACTAGAAGTTCACCTATTTGACCATTGAAAAACTGGTAACTACAAAACCAACATGGCGGCCACGCGAATTGGCGACTTTTAAATATACGTTTCTCGCGATTTAACCAACCAAAAACGCAATAAAACTTGGTACAGTATATGTTTATACACATTGTAATGCATTGTGGTGTTTGAAGCCATTGTAATGCACCGACATCAAACTTCGTTCAATTGTTTACATAACCACAAGATGGCGAATGTGCGAAATATTTCACCGGCATTCTATCTCTCTGAAACTATTAGCGGTATCACCCTGAAATTTTGTACGGAGAAAAAGGGCACTACTGGAAGTTCATCTATAAGACTTTCAAAAACCGGTTAACTACAAAACGAACATGGCGGCCAAGCGAATTAAAAATATTAATAGACCTTTCTCGCGATTTAATGTTCCAAACGCAATGAAATCTGTTATAGGAAATGTTTATACACATTGTAATGCACTGGTATCCAATTTAGTTCAATTGTTTACATAACCTTAAAATTGCGGCTGTGCGAATTATAAAATTAAGTTTTTATTTCTTGTGTCGTAATCATGCGATCGAAGTGAAAGTTTGAATATTGAATCTACGCAATAATTTCCCTTTAATGGTACATGACTCTAAGGCCTATACATTTAACAATCCTACATGGCGACCATCCGAAGTATTTAGACGGCTCGGAATATCTACGAATCTATTGTAGCAATCAAACTGAATTTCTTTATATTCATAGGGGCTATGAACATAAGTTCACCTACAATACATTAAATGACCTGGTGATCACAAATCAACACGGCGGCGACGCGAAGTATAAATATTCACATGGACGTTTCTCGCAATTTAACCATCCTAGTGCAGTGAAACTTGGTAGAGTAAATCCTTATACGAATGTTAATCCACTGGCATCTAATTTATTTCAATTGTTTCCATAACCACAAGATGGCAGCTGTGCGAAATTTTTAAATCTCCTTGTTACTTCTTGTGTTCTAATCATGCGATTGAAATTTGAATGCTACACGTACACAATAATCTTCATGTAACAGTACATAACTCTAGGACCTATATATATAAAATCCAACATGGCGACCATCCGAAATATTTAGGCGGTTCTCAATATCTACGAATCTATTACAGCAATCAAACTGAAATTTTGTATGTTCATAGTGGCAGTTAATATAAGTAGGATATATGAAAATAGGCTGTATAATTCTTCACGGAACTACTTGTTGAAAATGTTTGCCTTAGTTCTGAATCACAATTCAATTCATAAAACTGCTCCTTATCTTTGGCTTAAAGTCCTCCGGCAACATATCAATGTTTTTATATTTTTATATTTTATATTTTTCGTAACGTAGGCTTTCTAATATATTTTTTATATTTTTCGTAACATCGCCGCGAACCACTGCGGCAGTACGAGCGTACCACCAGTGGTAAGCGTACAACAGTTTGGGAAACGCTGCACTAGAGAGCCCTGACGCATTTGTACACTATTCAGTTTGTTAATTAGTGTTTCATTTATAGGTTTTGTGACATCGTGGTTATTGGCTCCATGTTCTTGGATGGATGCATGTAATCTGATTTAATCCTCCTGTTAGGGTCACGAACTCCGCACCCCCAATTAGTCTATATGATAGTTAACTTGTGGTTCCAAATCGCCTCTGCATTATGTCCTTATAAGAGTGATGGCTCAAATTATAGAATTTGATGTGAAGAGAACGAGGAAAGTAGTTGAATCACGGTCCAGGAGATATAGATAATGGAAAATAACATGATGAAAAGTTACAAAATTAGGTCAGAATTAATGAGGTGCTGTACTCTATGGAATTACTTAAAACTACTCTGAATATTAACCACTTTACTACATCTCGCGCAAATGAAAACTTTAAATTGAGGATGAGGAATGCGTCGTTAATTATTCCTCGTCAATAATATGAGAAATTATATCTCTTATTTATTTGCTACCGCACCAATTAGCTAATTAAAGTGTGGGAACACCTGCATGTAGAGTTCACGTGGGGGGTAGCGAGCAGTCCTTTGAGATGCCCCTTGTCAATAATATTAAAACTCCATTGACACTGTTGAACAGAATAACAGAATTGGATGGGTAATTCTTTGGTATCCTTTGATTGGACAAGGTTAGTAAACGCAACAACTTACAAGCATCGAAATAAAGGAAGGAAGTTTGTAGTTTCATGTGACCGGTTATCTCGTGATCATGAACCAAGGGACCTCATTTTTACGTGGAATCCGAACCACAGGGCAAAGCATTTCACTTTGAAATTCTCACATGCATTAACTGGGAATCGAACCCGGTTTGCCGTAGTGAGGCCAACAGGTTGACCGCTATACCACCACGGCTCATGCACGAATATTGTGAGAATTACTGAGATATTTCTTCCGTGCCTCAGGAAATTCTATAATGAAAGAATGAAATTCTACGGTCTGGAGATCAAAACATCACCGAGCTATGGAATTCCCTAATTTTCTTAACGATTTTCACAATTTCGTGCCTATAAACACGTTTGAATGTACACACTCTGTGTTTTAGGAGGAAAGTATTAGGTTTGTAACAAAGATACTAATGAGCGTATTTGTGAAGCCTGCCCGGAGCACAGCATACAAGTGTCCTGCCACAGGACATGCAAGGGTGGCACAAAGAAAATGAATTCTGTATGACGTTGCTTGAAGATGCCCACCTGGCTTAGAGGATATTTTAAAAAGAGAGTTGCCTTCAGGTAAAGGAAGTGACTACTCCCCCCCCCCCCCCCCCTCATTAGGTTGTGTTTACTTGCTTCTCGTGGGACACTCGGCCAAGGCTGGCCTCGGGAAACTGACAAGCTTTATTTCACACAGTATTTTCTACAGGAAACTGTAGATTTTATAACACTGTTTCATTTGGGAAGCTTGAGACTTCGAAGTCATCAGCTTCCAAATTAGAGACACTTTTTGAAATGTTTCAACCTCGGTATTTTTTCGCGGCACTTTAGGATCAGCGTGGATGGATCACGATAAATGGAAAAGTTATTAATAACATTAGATATGCGGATGACACTGTCATCTTAGCAGATGAGTTACCTTCCCTTCATCGCATGATACATTCAAGTATATAGTTCAATGTAGCGAGGAATCCGGCATATTTATTATCACTTCCAAGACCAAGATTATGATATTCTCTAAAAGGAACATACAAATAAACCTCACAATAAAAGGAGAAGCAGTTGAGCAAGTATCCTTCTTCGGATGCATAGGAACTATTTTGGACAGTAAATATGACTCAAACAGAGACATAAAATCTAAAATTGAACAGCCCGGAAACAATTCATCGACATGAAAAAATTATTCATACGATATGACCTCAGCTTACCACTGAGAATCAGAATGATCCGTTGCTACATTTTCTCTGTCCTCCATCAAGGGTGTACAAGTTGAATTTTGGACCCAAATACTGAGAAACGAATTGATTTAAAAGTATCTGTACAGACGCATCCTACGCATATCATGGATACTGAAAGTTTCAAATAACGAGGTCCTTCGTAGGATGAAAAAGCAAAGAGAACTACTGCTTATAATAAACAAATAAAAAAAAGATACTTGGGATACGTTATGAGAGGCGAAAAATACTAGTTACTACAGCTAATTATTGAAGGGAAAATTCATGGAAAAAGGTCTATTGGAAGATGAAGAAACTCGTGTCTGAAGGATATCCGAAGATGGCATTGTTGCACATCAGAAGAGGCGTTTCATGCAGCAATATCAAGATCATGTGGTTCGTCAACCTCCGTTTGGAGACGACGTCTTAAGAAGAAGTGGTAGAATTTTCCCATAAATCATTGCGGGCGACTCCAGCTACAGAGGGTGATCTTTATAAGAGAGGAATTGAGATTTAAAGCCAATCGAGAAGAAAGGGGGGGAGGAGGGAATAAAATATACCGAGTAGACCACTTAACTAATTGTTTACAATTTCTTACAACATTTGTTGATCAGTGGTTCTTAAGTGAGATATCAATCACTCGTCTGGATTTCAAAACTTTTGATACCATAGTTTCGGATGAATTATTGTTATTATCATGATGAGGGGAAGGTGGCTGAATCCATCAAATAACACTGTTCCACAATGACATTTTTACATAAAGAAAAATACCCAATGTTTATAGATTTTGGTGCTCTGAATTCGAAAATGACAACAATTTGGTTTTTTCGTTCTCGTTTTGTTTTGTTTTGTTTTGTTTCTAGCGAACACAGTCTGAGATTCCTTGTCCTCCGTAGTGCTCCATTGTGTATTGTAACTTTTACGTGAGCTTCTGAGTTACTGTGTGGAATCAAAACTGCTGGGAATGATCCACAGATGAGCTAATAACCCCAAAAATTTTTGTTACATAATTATGTGAAGATGCAATTTTTGGACAAAGGAAGCGAACATTGTCACAAGCAGTGAAAATGTTATTATTAGTGATTCAAGCCCACTAAGGAGCGCTTATGACTAGTGCTTCTGCGACTCTTTCTTTGTTCTCCAATATCTCCTCAGTCCAACCAATAACTTGTCCTTCCTCTCCTGTGTGAGGGGTGGTCGGGTCTTCATCACCTTGGGTGGTGGGGATCAAAAGTTAACACTATCACACAATTTGGAACGGTCAAGAATATCACAGTCTAAAATCCCAGCGTTATTCAAGTGTTGTTTCACTTCATTAAGCCACAAGCTGCCAGTCTTGTAGCTAGTAATCAAGTTGAAGATCTTCTTGGTGATTCTATCGTTCACCATCCGGTAGAGGTGTCCGTAGAATTTCAGTCGTCTCCGTCGCATGATAGTGATGGCCAGTTCCAACTGACGGTATAATTCGGTGATTGCTTTAAGTCGATGAGCCATGTGGGAGCTATCTTGGTCCATGAAATGTTCGAAGGATACGTCTCTCGACTTTCTCCAAATCATCCATCTTGCCTTTCTTGTTCATCAAGAGGGTCTCTAATGCACATAAAAACTGTGGTCTAATAACTGTTTTATAATGACAGATCTTACCGGCACACCTCTTGTTGTAGCAGTTACGTCATAGATAGTAGGCTGCATTGAGTTTAGTGCCCCTCTCCGAGATTGAAGTGCCATTTCTGCCATTCGGGAGGACCCATTCGCCGAGATAACGGAAGCGATCAACTTTCCCAATTGTTCCATAAGCAGTTGTTAAAGACGACTCTCAAAATACTTGGTTTTGTCATGCGATATTTGTAAACCTGCCTTCATCGCTATCTCGTGTAGTGCTTGGACAGAAGAAATTAAAACATATGAAGAACATAAAAGTTTCATAACTTCCAAACCTGAGCTAATCTGAATTTTTAACTGTCGTTTTAACTTCAGCACACTCAAATCCATGTAAATGAACTTTTTTTTGCCTTTGTAGAAAACAAAAAGTTAATATTTGCTGTCTAGTGTAACTTGTGTTTCTGGACTCGGTGCTGGTGTGTGTATTTTCAAATTTGGGGTGAACACGGCTGGGAATGAAGGTGCCGTGGCAAATCTACTAATATATACAGGGTGTTGCTGATATAATGGAAGCCCGTTACACTGGCGATAGAAGATGGTATTCTAAGCAAATATCTTCATGAAATTTAGTCGTATCTTAATTAGTGTAAGTGGAATTAAATCACGAAAATCGTCGGTCAGTGTCTTGGAAAAGGGCTTAGACTGCGTTCCCCTCAGCAGCACAGCTGACTTCTCCCCGTCCCACTCCCCTCCAATGCTGAGGAATGTTGACAAGATTCTGAAGTTGAGTGATCTCCTCGTCTTGTCTGCCAATGGCATTGAAATACACAATCCGAGCCTTTGAACAGTTGATTCACACCTTCATGGGAAGTGGCTATATGACTAGTGATGGTGGATCTGGTTAGGATTTTTCCAGCCTCATGGCCTATGCATAGAAAATGGAAATCCTAAATATTTGCTGAATTAATTTAAGGAACTGTTGGTCGATCTTTGTGTGAAGTCAGTGCATCAACTGTAATAAACATATTAATTAATATTATTATTATAGTAGGCTACTATTACTAATAATAGTAATAATAGGCTTTTAGACACACTAACTTCTTTTAATGCTTTTTTTTTTGGTATGTCGAGTTGCCAGACTTTTATGTACGCAGGATTTCTTGTATGTGCCATGAAATCCATGAACATGATCGTATTAGATCACATTCATTTACTACTTGACTGAACGTTGATCGCACCCTAGGGTAGGTTAGCACTCTGACAGCAGAGCTACACATACTGACACTTTATTATTATTATTATTATTATTATTATTATTATTATTATTAGACTATTATTATTATTATTATTATTATTATTATCATCATCTACATGTGGTGCTAATGTTGAGACAGCTTACCATTACCGACCGATATGCAATTCGGGGCGTGATGGCACAGTGGTCCAGCCGTTGGACTCTTACCACGGCAGACCGGGTTCGATTCACGGTCAATGCATGAGAGAGTTTCGAAGTGAAATGCCATGTCCTGTGGTTCGGATTCCACATAAATAGGAGGTCGGGCAGCTCATGATCACGATATTTACGGTCATGTAAAACCATACGCTTCCTTACTTCCCACCATCGGCAGCCACAAGACGTACGCAGGATTTCTTGTATGTACCATGAAATCCATGGACATGATCGTATTAGATCACATTCATTTACTACATGACTGAACGTAGATCGCACCCTCTGGAAGGTTAGCACTCTACCACCAAAGCTACACATGCTGACTCAGACTATTATTATTATTATTATTATTATTATTATTATTATCATCATCAGGGGCAGATGACCTCATAGTTCCGCCCCTTAAAACAACAATAACTAACTAACTATTATTATTATCATCATCATCTATCTATATGTGGTGCTAGTATTGAGACAGCCTACCATCACCGGCCGATATGCAAGAAGTTAGGTTGGTTCGTTGGTTTAGGGGCTGCGACAACGTGGTCATGTACCCTCGTATAAAAGAAGTTAGTGTGTCTAAAAGTCTGTTATTACTATTATTAGTACAGTAGTAAACTTAGTAGCCTACTATAATAATATTATTATTAATACTTGTTTTACAGTTGTTACACTGATTTCACACAAAGATATAGGGCCTTCCAACAGTTCCTTAAATTAATTTACCAAATCTTTAGGATGTCCATTTTCTATGTATATGCCACGAGGATGGCAAAATCCTAAACAGATCCACCATAACTAGTCATGTAGCCACTCCCCATGACGGTGTGAATCAACTGTTCATAGGCTCGGTTCGTGAATTTCAATGCCATTGGCGGACAAGACGAGGAGGTCACTCAACTTCAGACCCTTGTCGACATTCCTCAGCGTTGGAGGGGAGAGCGATGGGAAGAGGTCAGCTGTGCTGCTGAGGGGAACGCAGTCTAAGCCCTTTTTCAAGACATTGACCGACGAATTTTGTGATTTAATTCCACCTACACTAATTAAGATACGACTAAATTTCATGAATATGTTTGCTTAGAATAGTCTCTTCTATCACCAGTGTAACGGACTTACATTACATCAATTACGCCCTGTATATTGTATATTTGAAGCGTGCCTAAGAAGTCTTTCAGGTTTATCCAGTGTCTGACCCCACAATAATCACGGCATACAGCTAGGAGACTTACTGGAGTTTAATTGTTTGACAGAGGAAGCCAATGCTCTAAATAAATAAATACATAGATAAATAGATAAATAGATACATAGATAAATAAATAAGTAAATAAGTAGATAAATAAATAAGTAAATAAATAAATAAGTAAATAAGTAAATAAGTATATACATAAAAATAAGTAAATAAATAAATAAGTAGGCTAAACAAATAAATAAATAAGTAAACAAATAAGTGAGTAAATAAGTAAATAAGTAAATAAATAAATATATAAACAAACAAATAAATAAACAAATAAACAAAAATTAATAATTAATAAATAATTAAATAATTAAATAATTAATTAAATAAACAAATAAACAAATAAATAAATAAACAAATAAATAAATGAATGATTGAATAAATAAATAAGTACATAAATAAATATAACAAAATATAACAAAATAAAATAAAATAAACAAAATGTTCAATTCACAATTCTATATGACGTTTCTGTGTTAGTTAACTGAAACCCTGAACTCTTGTTTAATATTTTGGTTAAGCAAAGGAAGGAAACTCGTACAATCCGTGACCATTAAACTCGTGGTCAAAAGCCATGTGAAATGGACGTGAAATTTCATTTCAAAAATGCGTTCATCAGGAATCGAACCGTGTATGTCGGGGTGAGATGTATCTTGACTACTGCGCCATAACGCCCCCAAATATATATTTGATTGCTATTTTTAACGTATATCTGACAGTTTCTGCAGCTCGAATCATACCCGATGTGTGACATTCAGCTGAGATCGGACTGAAACATAACAGGAATTTTTGTCATTATAACGCTTAATGTTTCTAAATTTATTTTCAGTAATACAATGCTTATATTGTAATGGGAGAGGAAAGAGAATGTTTAAGGGAATGTACCAAACACAGTGACACAGGCTCACTATCATACATTACTGGATGGGATGAGTCTACGTTAGCGACTGTCTTTGTAGATCGGACCCTCAGATGCTCTACGTTCTAGCCGTGTGGTAGGATGCGGGCAACAGCCTTCAGCAGTCGAGTTTGGCATCACTACTTTGAATGTTACTGGCATTCTGGTTGTCATAGTCATATGTCTGTTGCTGCCCTGATGTGCGTTATAAGCTAAATAACAAGCGAGATATAGCATATTGAATCACCTCTCTCCCCGGAGAGTGAGCTGTCGAAAAGAGACAACGCAATATTATCAGCTGCTGATGAACATTCAGGAACGTATGGAAAATGCATCTTAAATTGGTTAGTCTGCGTCTCATAATTACACCTGGAAGTCGAAAGAAAGGTGGTTGGAACTAAGGACTGGGAATACTACACGGCTTATTTGGAAACAAATTCTCAGTCATTTCAGAACATTACCATGTTTCTGAGACCTACGGGAATTAGAAGTAGATGTTGTAGCTAAAAATTCTGGTTCAACGTGTCTCTAAACCCTGTTTATACGCTGGTGGAAGTGCATTGAAGAACACCCATTAGGAAGTCAAGTGTCTCTTTCGAAGTTGTTACACAAGAATTCTAAGAACGTTTAACGTTGTTGCTTTGTTTTTTGGTCATCATCCCCAACCATTCGGTAAAATCCACTCTAACCCCCATTTAATGATAGGCTACGTACTAAAGGGTCGTCTGTCGCACAATTTACTTCTGTTCCTTTTCAGTTGACTTGTTATCTATGCCTATTAGAGCTCGAGCAAAGGCTAGGTTTGTGCTCAATTATTACATATCAGGACCTAGCTGTATCGTTGTATTTCATAATGAGATTATCCAGTTTTAACTATAGGCTACCATTAGCTTAGTGGCAATCGTATTGCTATCAATTCTGAATAGAAATGTAAAGCAAGCATTTTGTTGTGCACGAAATGTCAAGGTTAGTCTGCCTGCTCGGTCCGTCTAGTGCGGTGGACTATGGTGGGCTTCGTGAGTCCAGTGCTATGGGCCAGAACGCGGCCGCGTTAGATGAGCACGACACTGGACGGGCTAGGTGGGCAGGGCTTTGAAAGCTCAATGAGCAGCGCTCCAACTCAGGAAAGTACAGCCTATGCAGCCTACCAGCAGCTTACACGGCTCGCAGTTGCAACAATGGAATTGGCTGGTATCAAATCAGATTTATGGCAACCTTTTAACAGTTTTATTGTGCCTAATACAGTATATCGTAATATTCAGTGCACTGTAATATGGTGAGGAAATAGTTCCCTTCTCAGTTTCTCGATTTCTTCACCTGTTTCAAATTGTTCGGTTTCCTCTATGGCTACAGGGGCCATGACTTGATCTTCTTTGTTCGTCACTGGAAGAGTTTCCATCTGATTTTTCGCCGAGGCCTGTTTGACGTTGGGTACCGTACATATCCACCTTCCTCCCCCCCCCCCCACCTTTCCCCTTACTTGGACATCCTCATTCTTCGAGGAGTCTCAATTTTTTGCCCTCGCATCCTTTTCCTTCTCCTTCCTTACTACTCTGTCCACCGTTCTAATTAATACGACGCGTTTTTCTACCAAGGTCCATACAGTAGCTTCTGGCTGCTATCTGGTGACAAACAGAGGAATTTCTCTAGTTTTTGTAAGCTCATTGAAACACATTCACATTGTTTTAAAGTAGGGGAGTATGGCGGTTTCTGCCTCCCCCCCCCCCCCCACGCCGCTACTCCAAATGCGAGCCGATAACCCCCGAACCCGTGGTCGGAGATTTACGAATGAGGTGTCTTTGGACTCGAGCTGACGGGGGCTCTGCTATGGACCACTTGTTATATATTTTTTTTTGAAAATTTTTGTTTTGGAAAGTAGGCGATAATTTGAAAACCAAACATGATAGAACGTTGTGCCATAGTTGAAACAAATGGTCTCTATGACCTTTATTTTTTTTATAATAAAACTTTTATATTTTTTGAGATTTTTTGAAAACACTTAAATTTTGAAATTTTTATATTTTGGAAACTAAAGAGTTTACAAAACATTTTGTTTGACGTAAACGAATGGCCCTGACCCCCTCTACACCCAAAATAAATATCAAGTCTCTAGGACTAAAACTGTGCAGTAGTGCTGACTGGCCGGTTCTGAGTCGCCCCCTACTTTCATATAAAACTTTGCCGACATCTCCCGAACGCGTGGTCGTATTTTAACGAACGAGGTATTGTTGGCGTTGGGATGACGTTCTCTTGGCTAAGCATGTGTGTTGATATTTAAAAAAATGAAAATTGTTGTTTTTTGGATTGGTGCTATTTTAGAAACGGTGAATTTTGGGAAAAAGTTTGTTTGACGTTAATGAAAGGTGGGTATGCCCTCTAGGCGGGCAGCAAGTTTCAAGGGTGTAGGAGGAAAAACAAAATGATAGCCTACTTTCTCGCGAACATTGGTGATCATTGGCGAACGGATGGTCGGATTTTAACAAATGAGGTGTCGTTGGACTCGAGCTCACGTCCTCTTAACTATAGACCACTCGTCATATTTTTTTTTTGAAAATTTTTGTTTTTGAAAGTAGGCGATAGTTTGAAAACCAAACAAGATAGAACGTTGTGCCATAGTTGAAACGAATGGTCTCTATGACTTTTATTTTTTATAATAAAACTTTTTTATTTTTTGAGATTTTTTGAAAACACTTAAATTTTGAAATTTTTTATATTTCGGAAACTAAAGAGTTTACAAAAAATTTTGTTTGACGTAAATGAATGGCCCTGACCCCCTCTACCCCCAAAATAAATTTCAAGTCTCTAGGACTAAAACTGTGCAATAGTGCTGACTGGCTGGATCTGAGTCGCCCCCTACTTTCATATAAAACTTTGCCGATATCTCCCGAACGCGTGGTCGGATTTTAACGAACGAGGTATTGTTGGCGTTGGGATGTCGTTCTCTTGGCTAAGCATGTGTGTTGGTATTAAAAAAAATGAAAATTGTGTTTTTTTGGATTGGTGCTATTTTAGAAACGGTGAATTTTGGGGAAACGTTTGTTTGACGTTAATGAACGGTGGGTATGCCCTCTAGGCGGGCAGCAAGTTTCAAGGGTGTAGGAGGAAAAACAAAATGATAGCCTACTTTCTCGCGAACATTGGTGATCATTGGCGAACGGATGGTCGGATTTTAACAAATGAGGTGTCGTTGGACTCGAGCTGACGGGGGCTTTGCCATGGACCACTTGTTATATATATATTTTTTGAAAATGTTTGTTTTTGAAAATAGGCGATAGTTTGAAAACCAAACATGATAGAACGTTGTGCCATAGTTGAAACAAATGGTCTCTATGACCTTTATTTTTTTTATAATAAAACTTTTATATTTTTTGAGATTTTTTGGAAACACTTAAATTTTGAAATTTTTATATTTTGGAAACTAAAGAGTTTACAAAAAATTTTGTTTGACGTAAACGAATGGCCCTGACCCCCTCTACACCCAAAATAAATTTCAAGTCTCTAGGACTAAAACTGTGCAGTAGTGCTGACTGGCCGGTTCTGAGTCGCCCCCTACTTTCATATAAAACTTTGCCGACATCTCCCGAACACGTGGTCGTATTTTAACGAACGAGGTATTGTTGGCGTTGGGATGACGTTCTCTTGGCTAAGCATGTGTGTTGATATTTAAAAAAATGAAAATTGTTGTTTTTTGGATTGGTGCTATTATAGAAACGGTGTATTTTGGGAAAACGTTTGTTTGACGTTAATGAAAGGTGGGTATGCCCTCTAGGCGGGCAGCAAGTTTCAAGGGTGTAGGAGGAAAAACAAAATGATAGCCTACTTTCTCGCGAACATTGGTGATCATTGGCGAACGGATGGTCGGATTTTAACAAATGAGGTGTCGTTGGACTCGAGCTCACGTCCTCTTAACTATAGACCACTCGTCATATTTTTTTTGAAAATTTTTGTTTTTGAAAGTAGGTGATAGTTTGAAAACCAAACAAGATAGAACGTTGTGCCATAGTTGAAACGAATGGTCTCTATGACTTTTATTTTTTATAATAAAACTTTTTTATTTTTTGAGATTTTTTGAAAACACTTAAATTTTGAAATTTTTATATTTTGGAAACTAAAGAGTTTACAAAAAATTTTGTTTGACGTAAATGAATGGCCCTGACCCCCTCTACCCCCAAAATAAATTTCAAGTCTCTAGGACTAAAACTGTGCAATAGTGCTGACTGGCTGGATCTGAGTCGCCCCCTACTTTCATATAAAACTTTGCCGATATCTCCCGAACGCGTGGTCGGATTTTAACGAACGAGGTATTGTTGGCGTTGGGATGTCGTTCTCTTGGCTAAGCATGTGTGTTGGTATTTAAAAAAAAATGAAAATTGTGTTTTTTTTGGATTGGTGCTATTTTAGAAACGGTGAATTTTGGGGAAACGTTTGTTTGACGTTAATGAACGGTGGGTATGCCCTCTAGGCGGGCAGCAAGTTTCAAGGGTGTAGGAGGAAAAACAAAATGATAGCCTACTTTCTCGCGAACATTGGTGATCATTGGCGAACGGATGGTCGGATTTTAACAAATGAGGTGTCGTTGGACTCGAGCTGACGGGGGCTTTGCCATGGACCACTTGTTATATATATATTTTTTGAAAATGTTTGTTTTTGAAAATAGGCGATAGTTTGAAAACCAAACATGATAGAACGTTGTGCCATAGTTGAAACGAATGGTCTCTATGACCTTTATTTTTTATAATAAAACTTTTTTATATTTTGAGATTTTTTGAAAACACTCAAATTTTGAAATTTTTATATTTTGGAAACAAACACGTTGACAAAAAATTTTGTTTGACATAAATGAAAGATCCCTATCCTCTATATCATGAAAATAAATGTCAAGTCTCTAGGACAAAAAACTAGGTATTTTAATTTCTTATTTTTCTTTTTTAAATAATAGCGTGTTTGTAGACAGAGAGGTGATAGCGCTTGGCACATGTTCCAACTAGGCTATGACTGGCCATGGTGGATACGGAAAATGGCCATTTCGACGGGGGAGATGTATGGCAAAACGAGGGGCGCTTTTCGATATATTTTCTTTCCTATGACGAACGAATGAAGGCGAATATTTCGAAAATCCCTCATGACGATCGTTAAAACAGGTTGGTAAACACTGACCAGGAACCAGACAAAATTCATAATGCTATGAGACGAACAAAAAGCAAGGTTTTTTATAGTTGTTAACAACAGAACTTGTTTTTCTATGTATGTCTAACTGGCAGCCAGAATGGGAAAACAGAATATCCGCTCGAGAGGCCAGCTTGGAGCCTGGCTAGTTGGCTAAGAGAATGGAATGTGGGTGAGAGCTGACAACATTGCTGTAAGATGATAACAGGTTGGTACCATGTGACAACTCTGTAAAAAGGTGATAACGGCTTGCCAGGCGAGCTGAGCAGTAGCAGCAGGCAGGGGGCTCGCAGAGAGGAAAGGGGGAGAGAGAGAGGGGAAAGGAGGGAAACCTCTACACAACAGGAAATCACGTGACCACTGCAGAGTGGTGAGGGCGCGGGGCTAGAGATCTGGGGGAGAGGTGAGGGGAGGAGTGGGAGAACCCATGACAGCCAATAGCTGAACGAGTTGTATGTCAACATGGAGTCAAGGAGTGAGACGCAGGTGTAGAGAGAGAAAGAGAAACATATATGGACATGCACGAAGCGCTGAGCGCTGTACACAGGGCTCTCGTACAACATAATTCAATAAATAAAAATGTGCACAGGTTCACACAACATGTAATTTATTGATCCAAGAATTAAACGTTGAGTTAAATCCTAACCATTTGACATATAGTTTATTTCCTTTTTGTTTCAACACTTTTTCCACGAGGTAATGTTTCGGAAATGCTGTTTTTTGAAGTTCTTGGAGATAAAATCTACCTTTTAAGGGTTGATGGTTGAGGTCTTGGAGTAAATAGGTGACTGGAATGTCCAAGTTGACTTGACGAATTCGAAATAGTTCAGTCCCCCACTGAGGCGTGTAGCCCTTATTGAAGGCAGACTTAAATTTGCTCACACGAACAAAATCCCCAATTTTCAGTCGGTGACGATTAGGATCTGCTGTTTTATGGGGTTAAACAGTTTATCCAGTCGCTGAATATTTTTAGCCTACTTTGCACATTTTGCAAAAATGAGGAAAAAGTAGACTTATGAGATCGGGCAAATGTGTGTCTGTCTGTCCTTCTGCCTGTCTGTCTGTCCTTCTGTCTGTCTGGCTGTATGTGTGTCCCCCCCCTATCAACTCCTAAACGGCTGCAGCAATCGAAACAAAATTTGGTAGGAGTAAACCTGAATATCTCACGCCCATATTTGAAAATGATGTCAGTGCTACCAACTGCTGAAAAATCGGAATTGAAATTTGAGCTCCATGTTGGATATCTTGGAAGGTATGAATAGGAGCTATTTCAAAATTGGCACACGTATAGATAATAATATTGCTGTTTAATTTCCATGAGGCCATACATGGCAGTGTTGCCAAAATGATTATAAGCTTGCTGATAAGATAACATTTTAAATGCATATGACTTCTTCACTATCAATTGGATTTCGACCAAATTTGGTATGTGCTATGTGTACATAAATTGATATGACTGAGCGTATTCTTAAGAGCCACCAGGACTGCCAACTGTTAATAAATGCTCTCCTTTTTTAAATCCAAATACCCATATATCAGAAAGTATGCAAGCCGACAGCTTTAAACTATGCACACGTATAGTACCTGACATTCTATATTAATTTGGAGTAACTTATATACGTCAGTGCTACCAACATGATTCTATGCCTGCTGAGAGGTCCAAATTTAAATACATGTAACTTCTATACTATCATTTGGATTTCAACCAAATTTCGTGTCTGCTATGTGTACCATAACAGATATGTATATGCCGATTCTTAAGAGTAACCAGGGCTGCCAAACGTTAATAAATACTGTCTCTATTTTTGTTACCCTAATATCAATATATCAGAAAGTATGCAAGCCAATATCTCTAAACTTTGCACACGTATAGTACCTGGCATTCTAGATTAATTTGGAGAAACTAATATACGTCAGTGCTGCCAACATGATTCTAAGCCTGCTGATAGATCCAATTTTAAAATGCATGTAGGTTCTATACTAACTAATGGATTCCATTCAAAATCGACACAACAATAGATCATATTATTTCAGATTATTTCTGACCAATACATGTATGTCATTGTTGCCAACATGATTTTACGCGCGCTGTTAGATCCAATGTTTAACTGCATGTAACGTCCATGCTATCCATTGGACTTCAACAAAATTTTGTATTCTGTACCTTAAGAGATGGAACTAAGAATATATTCAGTCACCAGAGCTGCCAACTGTAGTTCTCTATTAGGCTACATTATGCCAGGTATACAGTATTTCGAACTAATTAGAAATTTCGATAATACTAACTTAATTTCGGCATTATTCTAGATAGATTCATATAGATTAATCATTGGCATAGATCTTAAATTTTAAGAAAAGTAGGCTCTTTAGGTCGTCACGGAACTTCTTGTTGGTTACGAGACGTTGCTTGGTCCCAATGGTTCTATGTTTGCTGTCATTGTAACGTGACACTAGGTCAGGTAACATGTCCAACCAGCGACAACTGCCCTGAGCGGTAAACGCTTTCCACATATGGGTTTTCAATGTTCGGTTAAACCGCTCGACCACGCTGGCTTTGAGATTGCTGTACGTGGTGTAATGGTGAATATCCTTAGATTTGAGAAAATTGGAGAAATCCTTGTTGAAAAATTCTTTCCCCTGGTCGGTTTGTAGCAACTGAGGTTGACGTTTGGAGTGTTGAATAATATGTTGAAAGGCCTTGGTGACTAGTGGACCAGACTTGCGACGCACAGGTTCAACAAAGGCCATTTTGGAATAGACATCAATGACAGTCAACATATAGCGTACACCGTCGTTAACGCCAGCATAGGGTATCATTTCAACCAGGTCAGCCTGCCAAAGTTCATCCACACCTCGTGAAATCACCTTGAGTCGCGGATAGTTACGCCTAGCTGGGCGATGCAACTCGTGAGCAATACCCATTTTAATGGGTGAGGGCTTAAACAATATTTTTGGCATTTCGAAGTTCTTGTTGAATTTCTTGAATTTCCCAATCGTGACCGGTATGGCCGGCTTGACGTGAAGCATGCAACAACTGTAGCCGCTGGACGAGCTTATTGGGATTGTGCCAGTAGGTAACATCCACAAGGGGTTTAATGGTTTAAATGTCACTCCCGAAGCGGACACTTTACGACGAGTACATTGACTGGGGGGAAACATTTTTGCAATGATGGGTTCATATTTTTGAGATATATTGGCATTCACTTGTTGAGCTGGATCATACTGTCTTTTATGGGCATGGGTGTTCAATAAAATGGATTAATATTTGCCTAGTTCCTCTGACGTATAATCATGGGAAGAGGGGGTCCGAGAAAAGAGCAGCTTTAACAGTCCTGGTGTTAATTTATAGTTGATGTTCTTAATGACAGCTTTAGTATGAGTAAATTTAATGGATGAATCGCCAATTTTAAAACTATCATCCTCATAGCGAACACCATACGTGGTATCTGTGTTTCCAATAAATAGATCAATGAGATAGGGTTCTAGTGTTGATCCATAATATTTTATTAAAATGTTTTTCAGTTGAGCCTTATTTTGAGGGGTGGCCAAGACTTATGAAAACGGAGACGATCTGGAAGGGCAATGTGTTTCAACCATGACCAAGGATTTCTTTTTTGTCAAAAACTCTGCAAGGGGTGCGGCCTTTTTTGAGGCCTAAACACGTGTTCCTCCTCATCCTCAACTTCGCTAACACTAGTCAAATCTTCCTGTTCCTCTTCCTCAGGGTCCTCGTGCAGTGTCTGCGTGGCTTGTGAAACGGTGGGTAGCGTTTCAGATGGCTTGAAAGTGGGTTTCAACATGGCTTTTAGCGGAGGTGCTAAATGTTGTTGAATAAACAAAGCATGATTTGCACGTGATCGTTTCAATTGAAGAAACTTTTGGCGATTAGTATTTTTTTCTCTAATAATATGCTTTTTCAATTGACTCTCTGCTAACGCCATGGTGTCTTGACCAATGACTTGACAGGGAATGAGTCAGTGCCTTAAATAGCAATAAAATGATCAAACCCTAAGCGATATCGTCCTTGGTTGAGTTCACTTTGTTTGTCAATCACTAAACAGGCATGACGTTGAGTGTTCCAGCACTTGCCACACAATTCAGTAAACATTTGAAAGGTCATATCCGGATTCACATGTTCATTATAAATGTGACGACAGTTCCTCTCGTCCTGGCGAAATAAAACAATGGCATTGGCATTGTCACGAATCAACTGTTGTTACATTTTAGAATACGTTTGTCCAAGATAAAAGCAATCGATATGTTTGTGTCGACCAATGCTGAAATAGCTTTGAATAATGCCTTGACGTTCAGTGGATACATCATCGAAAATCATGAGTGAATCAGGCTTTCCCTCATCCGGTGAAATAACATTTTCTTGCGTGGAAAATGTGAAATAACCCATATTCTCTTTTTGTAATCCAGACATGACTTGATCCAGAAACAAGTAGAGGGGTTGGTAGAGAGATTTTGCAAAAATATAAATATCTTGAAAACGCACACCATTGGGCGCTGTGATGAGCGTTAGCAAAAGATTGGTCTTTCCACAGCCGGAAGGTCCCACAATGATGCAGCGAATGGAAGATGGAAACAGTAAACCATGGCGTTGTTCACGTGATGTGGGACAGAGATGGGAAACCATGTCCCCCACGGGGAATGACTCTTGCTGCTTAATAATCTTCATATCAACTAAGGCTTAGACAGGCTAGCAGGCTGTCTATATACAGGACATCGAGCCTTGTCATAGAAACAGTAGAGTCATACTACAGGTTGGCGATGGATGTCTTTGGACGTGCGTTGACGGCCAAGGCTAGGTCTGTCCCCACTCATGATCCTAAACAAGAAACAGATCCTGCTAATAAACACTATGTGGATAGGTCAGTAGTGTCACGCACTAAACAGGGAGATTATGACTTTAAGGGAAAGCGGTTAACTCATGTTAACCATCCTCGAGTGTCTACAGACGTTACTACAGAAAATATGTGGATGACAAAGTGTAAGAGTTTTACGACAAAGTGCCATCGGATTATTCACGTGGAAGACCCACAACACGAAGACGATGTTTGTACCAAGCGTTACATGACCTATGAAATGAAAAGGCTTTACAACTTTATCCCATCTGCATTTTAGTGTATCTGACAAATGAAAAACCTGTGAATGACAGAAACCATTTACCGCTAGTCCATGATCAGCACTTGACCTATGTGCTTGCTTCGGGTTTAGGCCACTATCGATTACACTATGATGGAACCATTCACATCAAATATGCCATACCTGATGAGAACCATTTGCAAATACAGATAAACGATCATAGGATGTTGGTCCATAACCATGAAATGGTCAATGCAGGTGACGAATTATCCTTTCATCTCATGTTGACTTGGGATGAAAAGCAAGCGGGAAAAACCTTAAACGATTTCCCACTATATGTGGAATTGGAATATACAGCCATGAAATAACAATCTGACGTTAGTTGTGATTTAAACTTTCTTGTGAAAGGTTGTTGGTCAATATCATCATGGTGAATCAAAGGTATGTGGTGAGAAAGACTAAAAAAAGGACTTTGTCCTTGGCAAAGCCTGGGCTTACGACATTCGTGGACAAGCCGTTGCGAAAGAAAAAAAGAAAAAATAATGTATTGAACATAAGGAAAGCCCTTCGAGCAGCACAGAGACATGTTATTCCAAAACGTCGGCGACAGGGTTCAAAACAAGGACGAGTGATTCCCGTCCCCAAACGAGCGGGATTTTTACCTGCTTTATTTGCCGGTCTGGCTGCTCTGGCTTCACTTTTGGGTGGTGCCAGTGCAGTGGCGAAAACCATTAAAGCCGCGCAGCAGGGCAAGCAACAACTCAAAGAAAGTCAGCGACACAATGAAATGATTGAAGCGTTGCAATGGGGGCTAGAAATGCCAATTTAAAGCCAGCCTTTTATCAACAAGGATTTGGGATTTCACCATTTCGAAATATATAAAAAAAATTAACCTCAGCCATAGCAAGACATGTCCTGATGCATCAACAAGTGGAAATCTATGCTAAACATCTAAAGCTTTCTCATTTTCGAGGTGTGTTTATGCGGAACCAATTACCCCCACGACCCTGGAAACAGGAATGTGCTGTTGTCAATTTGGATGATCGCCGAGGACCAGGGACGCATTATGTAGCTTATGTCAAAGAGGGATCCACCGTATGGTACTTTGACAGTTTTGGGAATTTGCCCCGCCCATGGAACTAGTGACCTATTTTGGAAACAGGATCAAGATATATTATAATGTGAAAAGTGAGCAAACGTTTAACAGCCAACAGTGTGGACGTTTGTGTTTATTTTTTTAATATAAGACGCAGCATAGGCAAAAACGTCAACAGTATGTCGGCAGAAAGTAAAACGTTTACACTACATGGATGTGGACCTGAAGTCAGCCTAGACTTTTACCCGCCTATCGAATTGAGTGAGAAACCCTATGGTTTGGGACATGTTTCTCTTGAAACGTACAATCGAATATACAACATTCGTGAAAATGTGAACAACAAGTTTTACTATGATGATTGTGTGCTCACCCTGAACTCTGGTGGATACACGATCGATGACATTTATGAACACATTTATGTGGTGTTGATCAATGAATATGGTTTAAAGTCATTTATCGATGGAACGCGCAAGTTTGAACTTGTAGGAAATACCAAAATTCATCGCTGCAGTATTTTTTCCACATTCAAAATTGACTTTAAAACACGTCCCGATTCCATTGGTCCATTACTTGGATTTAAACCACGCGTGTTGGAGCCCAACAAGAAACATGAATCGGATCATGAAGTGAAATTCATTGAGGACTATCATGTGTCGGTAACGTGTAATATTATTAGCCAAGTGTACACCAATCAAGAACCATCGCATTCGCTTTATGACTTTATAGTGACATCGCCCAATGGCTATATTATTCGTGAAAACCCTCCAGTGGTGCTTTTTCATTCTGTGGCTGTCGATTGTATTAGTAATATTACATTAAGACTGATCAATAGAGAGCAACAACTCATTGATCTAGATTCTACCACACCAGTGACTTACAAGTTGGTGCTAAAGCCACTATGACGATTGTATATAAAGCAACAACACCGTCTAGGAATGGTGTTAGTTGTTTGCCACGTGAATACACGTTAACATCTCAGGACAAGCAGATTTTACAGCATTTGGGTTACCACGTCAACCCCCATGATGAATTCTATCCTAGAGGTAGCGAACCACATCGAGGAGCAACCAGGAGTGGTAAGAATTGATCTCTATTCCTATCAAGCTCAAACACCTGTACTCAATAACAATGATGAAATTCAATTTGTTATCAACAACCAAGATATTTACATCCTACCGCATGAAAGTGTCATTCAGATCAAAGGTCGGCTCACCAAAGCCGATGGCTCTACACCCACCACATGCAAGTTGGCCAACCATGGTTTGGCCTTTCTCTTTGCTGAGGTGCGGTATGTCATTAACGATATCGTGGTGGATAGCACTCGAAATGTGGGTATTTCCAGTGTCATGAAACTATATCCCTCTTACAGTGAGGAAGAAGGTAAAACACTTTGCATGGCAGGTTGGTGCCCTGACTCGACCAATGACTGGATGGTACACACCGATGGGACCTTTACTGGATATTTACCTCTTAAACTGATTTTAGGCTTTGCCGAAGACCACCAGCGCATTGTGGTCAACGCAAGGCAAGTGCTTTATCTGGTGAGAGACAGGAGTGATAATAATGCACTCAAGGGTGCTGACAATGCCCCCATAGATTAACAAATTCAACTACAACGCTTGCTATGGAAAGTGCCCCATGTGACCCTTGGCGATAGCAAAAAACTGGACATACTCAAGATGGTAAAGAGAGATATGCCTCTACCCATGGAATTTAGAAGCTGGGCACTCCATGAGTACCCGCTATTGCCCACCACCAACACACACAGTTGGTCTGTAAAAGCAGCTCGCTATACAGAGAGACCTCTCTACATTATCGTGGGTTTTCAAACGAATCGCAAGTATCAACAAACCAAAGATGCCACGCAATTTGATCACCTGCAATTGAGAAATGCACGTCTTTTCCTCAATGGAGCTGTGTTTCCCTATGAAGGACTGGATTTGGATGTTTCAAAAAATAAGTTAGGCCCCCTGTACGACTTGTTTTCTAAGTTTCGATGGTCGTATTATCAAAAAGAGAACGGCCCCATGCTGCTACCCCAAGCGTTTAAGGAAAGGGCGCCACTGATTGTTTTTGACTGTTCTTACCTGGAAGAGTCTGTCAAGCCATCCAATATTGACATTCGAGTAGATTTTGAAACGCATGACAATGTACCAGCCAATACGACAGCCTACTGTTTGATTATTCATCACAAACAAGTCAACTATTATCCACTGTCCAACCAAGTGACGAGTGTAAAAATAACAGGTCAACCCACGTCAAGCCGCTCAGTCATGTTTTGCTTTAAAGCATCAAGAGAAGTCACATCCATGAATTTAAACTCTGAGGAACAACGTTTCATGACTTTTGCAACATGGCCAGTGCCTTTCACAAACCCTCAAGCATTGGCGGCCGCTGGATTCTACTATTTAAAAACAAGAGTTGAAGTGAAATGTGCCTTTTGACCCATCATCATAGACCAATGGCAGGAGGGCGATGAACCCATGCAGGAACATCAGCGCTGGTCACCTGCCTGCCCCTACCTATGCAGAATGGAGGTGGGAAATATACCCTGTCATTCAAGTTATCCCTCACTCGGGTCCCGGAGTGATGAAAAAACAAGTTACGATACGTGTGGTCCATATGGTGTCCATGGTGCTTCAGTAAGCAGCTCACCGTCGAAAGCGCCTAGTTTAGAGACATTGGGACATCATCGGTGTTATGGACGTTACAAACACAAGAGACTATATTGTTGTATCAGTTGCTATCGTCCTTATCCTAAAATGAGAAAAGCCTTTAAGACGTGTTATGATAATAAAATGATATAATACTAAAATTCTTATTTTTTTCATGTCCTCCTGTCCTACCCTAACCTTATTTTTTTTCAAACTAGCATGGCTGGTAAGTCCATGTCATGACCACACCTTAGTCATTAATTTTTAGTCAGTCGTCAGTTGAACTTGGTCCAGGCAAGCGGCAACATGTTGCGGACACTCATTGTGGATTGCCAAGGGTTTAAAATTGGTGACAATAAATTTATATTTAAACAAGTGGCCATTATCGATTGTACCACGTTTTGGATATCGCAAGCTACGCATTTGCTATTTAAACCGCCCTATGCTTTTGATTTCTTGTGTGAAAAAGACCGCAAACAAACCCAGTGGATTGAAAATCATAGGCAACTAGACTGGAACCAAGGAACCATTTCCTATAAATATTTGGACGTGGTCATGAATGCACACTTGTCCTCGGCCAATGTAGTATTTGTGAAAGGTAATGAAAAACGTGAATGGTTGCAAACATTTCTGGCGTCTTACTGTCAATGTATCGACCTCATGGGGTTGGGCTGCCCCTCCATGCAAACGCTGATGGATACTTGTTCCTGTGGCAACATTACCCATACAGCCCTAGCGCATGCGTGGCATCTCTTTCATTGGTTAACCACCCATGGCTGCTGGGAATTGTTGAACAAAATTGTAACTCAAGATTTACCTGTGAATGACGCAAGTGAGATTTCCACAAGCGACGTGTAAACATCTACAACACGTGATACTATGGAGAAAGGCAATGCTACCGACAAAGCCATCGGGAAGTTCTTTGTGTGCAAAAAGAAACTAGACAGTTTTACCAAAGAGGAACTCTTAGCGCTGCCCATGTCGTTCATTTATTATGTGGCCGCCAACGCGGTGAAAGAAATCTGGCAACATGTACCAAAATCATGGACTCGAGACCCTGTGTTGAGTGTATTGCAACCCTGTACGGATTACGATCACCATAAGCAAGTGGCCATGGCAAAAATACCCTCTATGCGTCAGTGCGCGACTTGTCAGCTAGTGAAACTGTATCACGGTCATAAAAGTCCATGTAAAGACTTTGTTGAATCATTCCACGTGTGTCATGGCGAGAAAAAGCAACAACAACAAACACAAACATCGTCCACAGAGGGAGGGGAAGACCAAACCATCGATGGAAAAGGATATGCCAGATCTGTACTGGCAGTGGCGTCATTGACAAAGTGATGCAATACTTACCTTTCGAAATCTATCTTCCAGGTTATCGTTTTTGTGGCCCTGGAACTCATCTTG
Source organism: Meconema thalassinum (assembly GCA_946902985.2). Classification (NCBI taxonomy): domain Eukaryota; kingdom Metazoa; phylum Arthropoda; class Insecta; order Orthoptera; family Tettigoniidae; genus Meconema; species Meconema thalassinum. Next base: position 616,212,677 of record OX336390.1, read on the forward strand.
AAAAACGTTTGCAGCGTGGTGATATACCCATTAATCTTTTGGATCAAGTATTCCAAGAACATGACCTATCTTATCGCCATAGTCATCCTGGTTTAAGACATGTGGCAGATAAATTGTTATTGAAAAAAGCTAAACAACGTTTCACATCCTGTGATGCCTCAGTGGGTGAAAGAATGGCAGCCCTGATTGTGATGAGTGCTATGAAATGAAAGTTGATGATGCATGGACATGAACATTAAGGAATTGAGGAGTGAGGAATTGGGATGTGTTTGTATTCTATTTTTCTTTTGTCAATCCCTATGGTTATGAAATAAAAACAAAGGTTTACCAGAACACAATGTTTCTTTTTAATTAAAAAAATCATGATGTTGATGGGCTGATTTTTCATTTTCACATTTTCACACATTGTCATTTGCCAAATTGCAATTTACAGTGTTTAAAAATGTCTGTTTCAAGTTTTGCGTTTTTGATGATATGAATTTTCCATTTTGTTGATGACACTTTTTAAAAATGTCCGTTTTATGTTTTTGAATTTTTATATTTCACACATGGCCATTTCCAGTTTTTAAAATGACTGTTTTACTTTTTTTGAATTTTGGTGATATTGAAACATGGATTTCCCATTTTGCTGTTTTCACATTTTTCTATTTGTTGTGTGTTGAAAGTTGAGATTCGTCAATGATGTTGATGCGAGTGCTTGACCATGATGATGATGATGATTCAGTGAGTTTATGTGTGTTTGGAGAAACGTTGAGGTCTACGACTACAGCAGGTAAGACTGTTTTTACAAAAATAATGTCTATTCACCGCTACATTTCAAAGAAAACAAAACTATCGACAAAACAAAATGAGTATATAAGTGAAAATTTCCCCCTCCCCACCCACCCTACCTCACCGTGTATGCTCTGGTAATACACACACACCAGCTTTCTCTACACTCACACAACCGTACCTGTCTTTGGGAAGAAACACAACCACTTTATTTATCCCCAAAATCACATTCTACACTTGCACACTCATCTCAAAAGAACTTTTTTTAGTTTTCCATTTACAATTTATATTACAAAAACAATATAAATACTAGTCATTAAAGATACTAAAAATACTATTACTCATTTCATATTTACAAACACTACAACTTTGTACAGCTTTAAAAGAATCACACTATATACCATTTTCCAATTCCGAACTCGGTTAAATTTAAAATTAAAATAAAAATAAGGTTGCATAGAACTTTTTTAAGAGCAAAAGGTTCAAGTGGGTTGCCACTATTTACAAAATCTACTATTTACAATGGCAAAAACCAATATTTACAAAATACAAAATACTAAATCAACGAGTTACAAAAAAAGCCATGTCCCTAAACGAACAAACAGAAAAATCACACCTCCTCCTCCTTGCGGTCATAACCACAGGGCAGGCTCGTGAGCAAGTTATTAGCCCACACACGTTTGTTATCCATGGAGGCGAGGATGCGTTTTCTCTGTTCTACAAGATACAAATGATGGTTGCTGGATTGTATTCTGCACTGTGTATGGGACATAGCTTTGCCAGTGCGTAAAACCGCTAAGTACTCGTCTACACGTAGCGATTTTACCACTGCCCTACCTACACCTTTTGCTCTTTTGGCTTCCTTACAGTCTAGTGTGCGATAAGCATATATTTTCGAAGCCAAACCTACGAATTCCGTCATAATGGAATCACCGCATTCATCTTTTAAAACACCCATTTCCTTCTTGTTTTTTTATGGGCAGCTGAAACATGTTGTCAGCACTATACGAAGAGGTGTCGAACCAGTCACTATGCTGCCTCATGACGTCATAGGGGTTGCAGTGGCGAATGTGGTAAATGATTGAGTCCGTATCCATATACAAAAGAGATACGTCCTCAAAATGGCGTTTGGCAAACTCATAGTGAAATCGATACATGACCGATTTAGAAAAGTCTAAAATGACTTGGCCTAAGTAAATGGGTTATCCATGGTCACGCTGGTCCTACTCAATTCAATAGTGGCAAAATCCTCATCGATAATGTTGATCGATTTGAAATTTGGCTTGGCAAATGTACCGCCGGGCACCCCACCGCCCCTCCCAGACATTCACCAATTTAATGTCGCGGTATTTGCGGACATTCTCCATGGACTTGCCATAGATGCAGTTGTTCATTAATTTTAAAAAATTAATTTCAAACTGTTGTGTTGCCATTTGTCAGTGCTCTGTGTTGAGTTGCATGTATGGCTTGAGGCATGGTTTTTGAGCAAAAGAAATACCCCTGTGGATTTTCTTTAACACTACGCCTTGGGCGAGGCATTGCACCAACATTTGGATATGTAGCACATACCGATTTTTGTTGTAAAGTGTGCCCATGAGTTTTTCAATTTTCACTTTACTGTCAGGGGGAACCATTTGCTCAAGACAGAATGGGAAATCGGCATGTTCATCATACAAGGATGAGGGATATTCAATATCCACTTCTAAGACATATCCACGGCCTGTTTCTTGGCTAGCCATGTTTACATAAAATTCGGACACTTGTTTGTCTGTCAGCCAAGCAAACTTCCCATAGGGCAAAGGCTGACTCATGGCGTAACCATACAAATTATTCACGTCATAGTACATTAAGTACGATTCTGGTTTGTCTGGTGAATAATCAGGCTTGTATACATTGTTCGCTTCGGCATTGCGCTGGTTAAGCGACACAAAGCCACCGCGAATGCCCTTTTTAAAAAATTGAACCATGTCTACATCAGTGAGTAAATCCAATTCCACTTCAGTGTATTTTAAAGCGGCATAAAACGAGAGCCCAGGACTCATATAATAGTGAGCCGGGTCAAGACCATAAATGTGTTGACACAAGTTACGGAATTTTTCAAACACATCGGTGAGCAGCAATACATCCAGTTTTAGGTAATGCATAGCATATTCACCTAGCGTCTTCATGTCAAAAACTCGCCAAACTTGACATGCATGTGCATAGTCTTCATCGGAAACGGTACTGCGTGTTAGTTTCGAGTAAAATTTATCTTGTGGTGGGAGTTTTGTTTGCTTTAACACGTCCCAGCTGTTGCAGAAAACATACGGGAATATACCTTTCCGAATGTACAATTGAAATTGCTTAGGATCATTAAAATGCATTCTGGTATTTTTAATTCCTCTTCATCCAAGCCATTCACAAGACTGTCTAGCGAGGATGCCATAAACTTAAAGGAATCCATAAATCGAATGCTAAAGTTGCTCAACCGCCATGTCAGGGCTGTAAAACGCTCATGGTTTTGGGGGATAATGGTAAACGAGCCCTTGTTTACATGAGCCAATTGACGAATCAAAAACTGAATGTCATAATTTGCCAGATTGTGGAAAAAGACACTGATGAAACGAGGAGCTGGAAAGTTCAAATTGCATTTACTATGCGCAGCTCCACGAAACTCTCCCGTAAAGTACGAGTGATCACGAACGGTGTCTTCAGCACTGATCAGTGGATTTTCGCAAATATGGCATGTCGTTGCATGCTCATACTGCTGCTGTTGTTGTGGCGTTAGGCTCATGGGTACTGGGTGGGCCAGTAATCCCTGTACATGTTCGGTCAACTTTACAAGTTCATCCAAAAAACATCAAGCACAATCTGGCCCCTCACGGTATTTGTAAACGGTTTGTGTGGGGTCATAGGCACACACCACATTAAATCCTATGGCAAAAGGTTCATGTTTTTGAATGGGTGTGGTTGAGCTCATGGTGGGATCTCGTTCACATCCCACCATGGGTGTGGTGAGAGCTTCGAAAACTGCATACACCACATAAGGAACAGTGTCACGCTCATGAATATCCTTAAACTTTAACACAGCCTTGTCCCCTTGTGGCAATATCAGTCTCACCGCTTCCTGAGAAACACAATCTACCCTATGACGTTCTAAAAGCGTAGGGGTTTTAAAATATTGCAAGCAACGATCACAAATATGTTTTGAACGCTTGTCCTTAGACATTTGACTGCTTAGCAATCTACATAAGCTTTTAATCTGGCAATAGTGATTCACCTCTCCGTATGACAGATATTACAGATGAATGTGATGACGTTTCGGTTCTTTTGTGGCATAAAGAGGACCAACAATCTTATCACCATCAAGGCCATACACCATGAACGAAAAGTCCTGGTTATCTTGTTCAAACCTACGGATCTCGGTTAAGTCCATAGGGAACGATATTCTTGTTAAATTTAATGTTTGTTTTAATTCATCAAACTTGGCCTTGTACTTTGCTGGTCTGTTAACATGACGATCTTGAGCTGGCTGCAAATACGCAGTCACAGCCCACAGAAAACATTCATCATCAAAATTTTCAATATTCACCACAGTCTTTTTCGAAGCTATTGCTGGTGGCGTTTAAATATAGCTAGACCCAACATTCAACGGGTTGAAATGACAAATGTTGATTTCTAGATAATGGATTTTGTCTAATGCTAAACCACTTGGTCCTTGTTGTAGTTTATCAAATTTTGATAGCAAGGCATTGACCACATGGCATTGATACCACTCGTTCAGATTATCGGCTATCAAAAGCTCTTGCCTTTTACTGCCATATAAAATGTTTTTTTATGCTCACCGTCTTTGTTTTTATAAATGAAATCGCACACGAGTTGTGTATTAACCTTTAAAGCCATATGCAACCTTTGCGCTGTACAAATTTGTTCTTTAAAAATTTCAAAACATGATATCATAAAGTCTTATGGGATCAAACTCTCACTAACATTCACTACGCGGCCAGAGCAAACACGCTTTTTAAAACAGGATTCATGGGGTTCCCAAGTTAAGCAATCGGTAGCAGTGGCAAAAGACATGATTTTTATAAAAGAAACAATCTCACCACAGTTTTCAGCCGTAGACTTTTCAGCAATGGCCTCAAATACACACGTTCTCAACAGCAGTTGTCAGGCTCAGACTCTATAAAAGAAATAAAATAAACCACCATGAGTATATCAATTCGCAATAGCATCTTCCATAATCAAAAAAATAAATAAAATAAAATATAAAAAACAGGTTTTATATATTTCAGTTTCAAAAAATCTTACCTTGCTTTGTTAAAGCCCTGCTTTTCCCTTCTCCTAGGCTTCAGTGGAATGGGGTTTCTCTCTCCCACAACAGGAATGCAGATTATCTAAAACAAAACAAAAATAACCATTCATCAATCAAATGGTAAACCAATAATCATTTAATCATTGATTAGCATTAAAATAAACTAAACAGCGTTATTCCAACACTTACCTCAGATATATAATGTATCCAATATAGTAACCAATAGGGGTTGAGCACACGAATACAATTATTTTATACAGATAAGACACAGCCTATATTAACACAGTAACGTTTTCCATAGGAATGATGCACAATGTGCAGTGACATGCTCAATACTCTCTTACCCAACCCCTCACCTCCCCGTGATCCTCCGGTCTTGTCCATCACTGCTCTTGCCAGGCTCTGCAGTGGTCACGTGATTTCCTGTTCTCTCTTTGTGTTCACCCTTCCCTCTTTCCCCTTTCCTCTCTGCGGGGCCCCTACCATCTGCTGCTGCTGCTGCTCGCCTGGCTAGCCGTTATCACCTTTTTACAGAGTTGCCACATGGTACCAACCTGTTATCATCTTACAGCAATGTTGTCAGCTCTCACCCACATTCCATTCTCTTAGCCAACTAGCCAGGCTCCAAGCTGGCCTCTCGAGCAGATATTCTGTTTTCCCATTCTGGCTGCCAATTAGACATACGTAGAAAAACAAGTTCTGTTGTTAACAACTATACAAAGCCATGCTTTTTATTCGTCTCATAGCATTATGAATTTTGACTGGTTACTGGTCAGTGTTTACCAACCTGTTTTAACGATCGTCATGAGGGATTTTCGAAATATTTGCCTTCATTCGTTCGTCATAGGAAAGTAAATATATCGAAAAGCGTCCCCTCGTTTTGCCATACATCGCCCCCGTCGAAATAGCCATTTCCCGTATCCACCATGGCCAGTCATAGCCTCGTTGGAACATGTGTCAAGCGCTATCACCTCTCTATCTACAAACACGCTTTTATAAAAAAAAAAAATTATAATGCCTAGTTTTTTGTCCTAGAGACTTCACATTTATTTTTGTGGTAGAGCGGATAGGGATCTTTCATTTATGTCAAACAAATTTTTTTGTCAACGTGTTTGTTTCCAAAATATTAAAATTTCAAAATTTGAGTGTTTTTAAAACATTTCAAAATATAAAAAAGTTTTATTATAAAAAATAAAGGTCATAGAGACCATTCGTTTCAACTATGACACAACGTTCTATAATGTTTGGTTTTCAAACTATCCCCTACTTTTAAAAACAAAATTTTTCTAAAAATTTTTGAAAAATATGACGAGTAGTCTATAGGCAAGAGGAAGCTCGAGTCCAACAACACCTCATTTGTTAAAATCCGACCATCCGTTTGCTAATGATCACCAATGTTCGCGAGAAAGTAGGCTATCATTTTGTTTTTCCTCCTACACCCTTGTAACTTACTGCCCACCTAGAGGGCATACCCACCTTTCATTAACGTCAAACAAACGTTTTCCCAAAATTCACCGTTTCTAAAATAGCGCCAATCCAAAAAACAACAATTTTCAATTTGTTTTTTAAATACCAACACACATGCTTAGCCAAGAGAACGTCATCCCAACGCCAACAATACCTCGTTCATTAAAATCCAACCACGCGTTCGGGAGATATGGACAAAGTTTTATATGAAAGTAGGGGGCGACCCAGAACCGGCCAGTCAGCTCTACTGCACAGTTTTAGTCCTAGAGACTTGAAATTTATTTTAGCGGTAGAGGGGGTCAGGGCCATTCATTTACGTCAAACAAAATTTTTTGTAAACTCTTTAGTTTCCAAAATATAAAAATTTCAAAATTTAAGTGTTTTCAAAAAATCTCAAAAAATAAAAAAGTTTTATTATAAAAAATAAAGGTCATGGAGACTATTCGTTTCAACTATGGCACAACGTTCTATCATGTTTGGTTTTAAAACTATCGCCTACTTTCAAAAACAAAAATTTTCTAAAAAAATAAAAATATAACAAGTGGTCCATAGCAAAGCCCCCGTCAGCTCGAGTCCAACGACACCTCATTCGTAAATCTCCGACCATGGGTTCGGGAGTTATCGGCTCGCATTGGGAGTAGTGGTGGGGGCAGAAACCGCCTTACTCCCCTACTTTTTAATTCTATTGAAAAAGGAGGCAAGGTCCCTCTCGAAACGTCTAGGAATTTTAATTTTTAATTTTCACACGGCAATATCTCAAAATTATGAATAATTTTAATAACATAATTATTGTGTGTATACAAATGGCATGCGCTAAGTAAATACGTTTAATTATATTAATGGCATTAGGTTATGTGTAGGAAGCAAAATTATTGTGACACATGCCACCTAAATAGGCCCTACTCGTCGCATAGTAATTGAGAAGATTGAGTTGCATTTCACCCTCAACACTTCTTTGGTGGGGAAAGAGATGTGTTCGGTAGTGACGTTCTAAATTGAACTTTTTGATGCCTAACATCTTGTCACTCACCGAACATTGTGCTCCTTTTTGGATTTCGGTGAACAAGATGATCATACTCCTAGTTGAACTGTACAACGTAAATTGAACTGTTCGATAGAACGCTACTTTACCGCATTGCTTTGACTGGCCATCATAAATACTCCAAGTACAGTATGGTACTGAATGATCAAATAATAAATTGTATCATGTAGGCATAATATAGGCTACTCAGCCAGGTACAGTTTAGGCCACAGTTCTTGGCCGGTTAATCTCAGTTGAGCAGTCGTACATAGAATAGTCGGCGAGCCTCAGGAATGTGAAATTGATACTTGAGTTGTCAGTTGCGCGGAAAGCGACTCACGTATCAATTGCACATGCCTGACTATTCTGTGTACGACTGCGCAACCGAGACTGACCGGCCAAGAACTGAGGTGTGAACTGTACAGTGGCGTTACTCCACTTATCACCAACTAGACTGTACACCACAAGCTCAGCTGCTCGCGGCTCTTTGCGCACTCATGCCATTAGCTCAACTCAAGGAGAGAGTTCTCACATTACCACTTATGCACTAGGCTATCACTTTAAACACTACGCAAAGCCACCATATTGAATATATCCAATATTACTGTATATTTATTTTATTTATCGTATGGCTTTTAGTGCCGGGAATGTCCGAGGACATGTTCGGCTCGCCTATGTCCGTAGCTGCTTCCAGCGAACACCCTTAGGGTGAACTACAAGTTCCGTTCATTTTCAAGTAAGTAGTGTGTTTTGGACAGTTCAGATGCCACCGCCACCGCTCCACCGCTGGAATACTAAAATGGCAATATCTCGCGAACGAATCAGGCTAGAGACTTGTACGAGGTGTCATTGAACTCGGGCTAACACCCCCTTTCCAATGGACAACATATTTCTACCCCCAAAATAAAACCTACCCCTACTAGGGGGTGAAATTTTATTTTCTTAGAGAATCTCTCTTTCCAATTGCAACATGTGAGAGTTTGAATGCCAATATGGAATGAAATGTTGTTCTACATAAAGTGCATGTGTTCGGTGGGTAGCCACTATGAATTAACATGCTTGTTCTTTGTTTTTTACGCATGCCCACTCATAGTTTTTGTAAGAGGGCGGGCTTTTTAAAAGATGGCGGCTGTAGGGTAACCTAACCTAACCCAACCTAATGGGTTATTGTTGACGGGTCATCGTTGACGGATTATTGTTGTCAGGTCCTTGTTGACGAGTTCCTGTGGACGGGTCATTGTTGACGGGGCATTGTTGACGAGTCATGGCTGACGGGTCCTTGTTGACGAGTCCCTGTGGACGGGGCATTGTTGACGAGTCATTGTTGACGGGTCCTTGTTGACGAGTCCCTGTGGACGGGTCATTGTTGACGAGTCCTTGTGGGCAGGTCCTTGTGGACGAGTCCTTGTGGATGAGCCCCTTTGGACTGGTCCCTATGGACTAGCCCATGAATTTATTTAAATTATGTCAAAGGGCCTAACTACATTTGTGTGTAAAGCAATGTGTTGAACTGACGTTGTTCACTAATCCCCCACTACTATAATGGGATAACGATATGAAAGGAAAGTGACGAAATACATGTGAACACGTGTGAGATGACCTTATTACCGTCCTCCTTGTGATACATGTCAAATCCTGTTTTGGTTCATACGTGAGAAAAGGCGAGTTCATGTGTAATATGATCTAACACACAGGTGTTCAACTGTACACGCACACGATAAGAGCTAACAAGTCACAACCTGTTTTGACAGTGGTGGGAGGTGAAGGGGAGGAGAGGGGGAGAGTTGGTGTAAGAGACAACACAGGTGAAGAGAGAAATAAATATGTATTACTCATAATACATGTAGAGCTGAGGACTGTACATAGGACTGTAGGTTAAGTACAACATGAGTGAATAAATAAATACAAGGCACACAGGTTCACACAACATGTAATTTATTAATCCAAGAATTAAAGGATGAGCTAAATCCCAACCATTTAACATATAGTTTATTTCCTTTTTGTTTCAACACTTTTTCCACAAGGTAATGTTTAGGAAACGCTGCTTTTGGAGATCTTGAAGATAAAACCTGCCTTTTATGGGCTGATGGTTGAGGTCCTCGAGTAAATAGGTGACTGGACTGTTCAGGTTGACTTGACGAATTCGAAATAGTTCAGTCCCCCAATTTGGTGTGTAGCCCTTGTCGAAGACGGACTTGAATTTGCTCACACGAACATGGTCCCCAATGTTAAGGCGATGACGTTTAGGGTCTGCTGTTTTTATGGGGTTAAACAATTTATCCAATCGCTGAATATTTTTGGTCACGAGGCGTGGCTTGGTCCCAATGGTTCTGTGTTTGGTGTCATTGTAACGTGACACTAGCTCAGGTAACAAGTCCAACCAGCGATAAGTGCCCTGAGCGGTAAACGCTTTCCACATATGGGTTTTCAATGTTCTGTTGAACCGCTCGACCACGCTGGCTTTGAGATTGCTGTACGTGGTGTAATGGTGAATATCCTTAGATTTGAGAAAACTGGAGAAATCCTTGTTGAAAAATTCTTTCCCCTGATCAGTTTGTAGTAGCTGAGGTTGACGTTTGGAGTGTTGAATAATATGTTGAAAGACCTTGGTAACTAGTGGACCAGACTTGCGACGCACAGGTTCAACAAACGCCATTTTGGAATAAACATCAATGACCGTCAACATATAGCGTACACCATTGTTAACGCTAGCATAGGGAATCATTTCAACCAAGTCTGCTTGCCAAAGTTCATCCACACCCTGTGAAATCACCTTGAGTCGCTGATAATGACGTCTAGCTGGACGATGCAACTCGTGAGCAATACCCATTTTAATGGGTGAGGGCTTAAACAATTATTTTGGCAATTCGAAGTTCTTCCTCAATTTCTTGAATTTCCCAATCGTGACCAGTATGGCCGGCTTGACGTGAAGCATGCAACAGCTGTAGTCGCTGGACGAGTTTATTGGGATTATGCCAGTAGGTAACATCCACAAGGGGTTTTAATGGTTTAAATGTCACTCCCGAAGCGGACACTTGACGACCACCACTTCGATTAGTGGGGAACATTTTTGCAATAATGGTTTTATATTTTTGAGATATATTGGCATTCACTTGTTGAGTGGGATCATACTGTCTTTTGTGGGCATGGGTATCCAATAAAATGGATTCATATTTATCAAGGTCCTCTGACGTATAATCATGGGATGAGGGAGTCCGAGAGAATAGTAGCTTTAACAGTCCTGGTGTTAATTTATAGTTGATCTTTTTAATGACAGCTTTAGTACGAACAAATTTAATCGATGAATCGCCAATTTTAAAACTATCATCCTCTTAGCGAACGCCATACGTTGTATCTGTGTTTCCAATAAATAGATCAATAAGATAGGGTTCTAGTGTTGATCCATAATATTTTATTAAAATGTTTTTCAGTTGAGCCTTATGTTGAGGGGTGGCCAAGAGTTGTGAAAATGGAGACGATCTGGAAGGGCAAGGTGTTTCAACCATGGCCAGGGATTTCTATTTTCTTAAAAACTCTGCAAGGGGTAATGCCTTTTTTGAGGCGTAAATACTTGTTCCTCATTATCCTCAACTTCGGTAACACTAGTTAAATCTTCCTGTTCCTCTTCCTCTTCCTCTTCGTCAGGGTCCTCGTGGTGCGTCTGCGTAGCTTGTGAAACAGTGGGTAGCGTTTCAGATGGCTTGAAAGAGGGTTTCAACATAGCTTTTAGCGGAGGGGCTAAATGTTGTTGAATAAACAAAGCGTGATGCGCACGTGATCGTTTCAATTGAGGGAACTTTTGGCGAATAGCATTTTTTGCTCTAATAATATGCTTTTTCAATTGACTGTCTGCTAACGCCATGATGTCGTGACAAATGACTTGAGAGGGTATGATAGAGTGCCTTAAATAGCAATAAAATGATCAAACCCTAAGCTATACCGCCCTTGGTTGTGTTCACTTTGTTTGTCAATCACTAAACTGGCATGACGTTGTGTGTTCCAGCACTTGCCACACAATTCTGTAAACATTTGAAAGGTCATATCTGGATTCACATGTTCATTATAAATGTGACGACTGTTCCTCTCGTCTTGGCGAAATAAAACAATGACATTGGCATTGTCACGAATCAACTGTTTGCACATTTTAGAATACGTTTGTCCAAGATAGAAGCAATCGATATGTTTGTGTCGACCCATGCTGAAACAGCTTTGAATGATGCCTTGTCGTTCAGTGGATACATCATCGAAAATCATGAGTGAATCAGGCTTTACCTCATCCGGTGAAATAACATTTTCTTGCGTGGAAAATGTAAAATACCCCATATTCTCATTTTGTAATCCAGACATGACTTGATCCAGAAACACGTAGAGGGGTTGGTGGAGAGATTTTGCGAAAATATAAATATTTTGAAAACACAGACCATTGGGCGCTGTAATAAGTGTCAGCAAAAGATTGGTCTTTCCACAGCCGGAAGGTCCCACAATGATGCAGCGAATGGAAGATGGAAACAGTGAACCATGGCGTTGTTCACGTGATGTGGGGCAGAGATGGGAAACCATGTCCCTCACGGGGAATGACTCTTGCTGCTTAATTAGCTTCATTTCAACTAAGGCTTAGAGAGGCTAGCAGGCTGTCTATATACAGGACACCGAGCCTTGTCATAGAAACAGTAGACTCGTACTGCAGGTTGACGATGGATGTCTTTGGACGTGCGTTGATAGTCAAAGCTAGGTCTGTTCCCATACATGATCCTAAACAAGAAACAGATTCTGCTAATAAACACTATGTGGATAGGTCAGTAGTGCCACGCACAAAACAAGGAGATTATGACTTTAAAGGAAAGCGGTTAACCCATGTAAAACATCCGCAAGTGTCTACAGACGTTACTACAAAAATGTATGTGGATAACAAGGTGTAGGAGTTTTATGATAAAGTGCCTCAGCCTACGGTGGATGGCTATAGCGCTAATCATCACCCCATTATTCACGTGGAAGACCCACAAGAAGATGATGATGTCTGTACCAAGCGATACGTGACCTATGAAATGAAAAGGCTTTATATATTTATCCCATCTGTATTTTTAGTGCATCTGACAAATGTAAAACCTGTGAATGAGAGAAACCATATACCGCTAGTTCATGACCAGCACTTGACCTATGTGCTTGCTTCGGGTTTAAGCCTCTATCGACTACACTATGATGGAACCATTCACATCAAATATGCCATACCTGATGAGAACCATTTACAAATAGAGATAAATGGTCATAGGATGTTGGTTCATAACCATGAAATGGTCAATGCAGGAGACGAATTATCCTTTCATCTCCTGTTGACATGGAATGAAAAGCAAACTGGAAAAACCATAAACGATTTCCCACTTTATGTAGAATTGGAATATACAGCCATGAAATAACAATCTGACGTTAGTTGTGACATAAAATTTCTTGTGAAAGGTTGTTGGTCATCATCATCATAGTGAAACAAAGGTATGTGGTGAGAAAGACTAAAAAAAGGACTTTGTCCTTGGCAAAGCCTGGGCTTAAGACATTCGTGGGCAAGCCCTTGCGAAAGAAAAAAAGAAAATAAATAATGTGTTGACCATATGGAAAGCTCTTCGAGCAGCACAGAGACATGTTATTCCAAAACGTCAGCGACAGGGTTCAAAACAAGGGCGAGTGATCCCCGTCCCCAAACTAGCGGGATTTTTACCTGCATTATTCGCTGGTCTGGCTGCTTTAGGTTCACATTTAGGCGGCGCCAGTGCAGTGGCAAAAACTATTAAAGCCGCGCAACAGGGCAAGCAACAACTCAAAGAAAGTCAGCGACACAATGAAACGATGGAAGCCATTGCTATGGGGGCTAGAAATGTCAATTTGAAGCCAGCCTTTTATCAACAAGGATTTGGAATTTCACCATTTCGAAATAAAATAAAAACATCTTTAACATCAGCCATAGCAAGACATGCCCTGACGCATCAACAAGTGGAAAGCTATGCTAAACAACTGAAGCTTTCTCATTTTCGAGGTGTGTTTATGCGAAACCAATTACCCTCACAACCCTGGAAACATGAATGTGCTGTTGTCAATTTGGATGCTCACCGAGGACCTGAAACACATTATGTAGCTTATGTCAAAGAGGGATCCACTGTATGGTACTTTGACAGTTTTGGGAATTTGCCCCAACCCATGGAATTAGTGACCTATTTTGGAAAAAGGATCAAGATATATTGTAATGTGAAACGTGAGCAAACGCTTAACAGCCAACAGTGTGGACGTTTGTGTTTAATTTTTTTATATAAGACGCAGCATAAGCCAAAACGTCACCAGTATGTCGGTGGAAAGTAAGACGTTTACACTGCATGGACGTGGACCTGAAGTGAGCCTATACTTTTACCCACCTATCGAATTGAGTGAAAAACCCTATGGTTTAGGACTTGTTTCTCTTGAAACGTACAATTGAATATACAACATACGTGAAAATGTGAACAACAAGTTTTACTATGATGATTCTGTGCTCACCCTGAACTCTGGTGGATACACGATAGATGACATTTATGAACACATTTATGTGGTGTTGATCAATGAATATGGTTTAAAGTCATTTCTCGATGGAACGCGCAAGTTTGAACCTGTAGGAAATACCAACACTCATCTCTGCAGTATTTTTTCTACATTCAAATTTGACTTTAAAACACACCCCGATTCCATTTGTCTATTACTAGGATTTAAACCACGCATGTTGGAGCCCAACAAAAAACATGAATCAGACCATAATGTGAAATTCATTGAGGGCCATCATGTGTCGGTGACGTGTAATATTATTAGTCAAGTGTACACTAATCAAGAACCGTCGCATTCGCTTTATGACTTTATTGTAACATCACCCAATGGCTATATTATTCGTGAAAACCCTCCAGTGGTGCATTTTCATTCTGTGGCTGTCGATGATATTAGTAATATAACATTAAGGCTGATCAATAGAGAGCTAAAACTCATTGATCTCGATTCTACCACACCAGTGACTTACAAGTTGGTAGTAAAGCCACTATGAAGTTTGTATATAAAGCAACAGCACCGTCTGGGAATGGTGTTAGTTGTTTACCACGTGAATACACGTTAACATCTCAGAACAAGCAGATTTTACAGCATTTGGGTTACCACATCAACCCCCGCGATGAATTCTATCCTAGTGGTAGCGAACCACATCGAGGAGAAACCAGGAGTGGTAAGAATTGATCTGCATTCTTATCAAGCTCAAACACCTGGACTCAATAACAATGATGAAATTCAAATTGTTATCAACAACCAAGATATTTACACTCTACCGCATGAAAGTGTTATTCAGATTGAAGGTCGGCTCACCAAAGCCGATGGCTCTACACCCACCACATCCAAGTTAGCCAACCATGCTTTCGCCTTCCTGTTTTCTGAAGTGCGTTACGTGATTAACGATATCGTGGTGGATAGCACTCGAAATGTGGGTATTTCCAGTGTCATGAAACTATATCCCTCTTATAGTGAGGAAGAAGCTAAAACGCTTTGCAAGGCGGGTTGGTGCCCTGACTCAATCAATGACTGGATGGTACACACCGATGGCACCTTTACTGGATATTTACCTCTTAAACAGATTTTAGGCTTTGCTGGAGATCACCAGCGCATTGTGGTCAACGCAAGGCAAGTGCTTTATCTGGTGAGAGACAGGAGTGATAATAATGCACTCAAGGGAAACGACAATGCCCCCATTGATTCAAAAATTCAACTACAACGCTTGCTATGGAAAGTGCCTCATGTGACCCTTAACGATAGAAAAAAACTGGACATACTCAAAATGGTAAAGAGAGATATACCTCTACCCATGGAATTTAGAAGCTGGGCACTCCATGAGTACCCGCTATTGCCCACCACCAACACACACAGTTGGTCTATAAAAACAGCCCGCTATACAGTGAGACCTCTCTACATGATTGTGGGTTTTCAAACAAATCGCAAGTATCAACAAACCAAAGATGCCACGCAATTTGATCACCTGCAATTGAGAAATGCACGTCTTTTCCTCAACGGTGCTGTAATTCCCTATGAAGGACTGCATTTATATTTTTCAAAAAATAAGTTTGGCCCCCTGTATGACTTGTTTTCTAAATTTAGATGGTCGTATTATCAAAAAGAGATTTGTCCTATGTTGTCACCCCAAGCTTTTAAGACAAGGGCGCCACTGATATTTTTTGACTGTTCCTACTTGGAAGAGTCTGTCAAACCATCCAATATTGACATTCGGCTAGATTTTGAAACGCATGACAATGTTCCAGCCAATACCACGGCCTACTGTTTGATTATTCATCACAAACAAGTCAACTATTATCCACTGTCCAACCAAGTGACAAGTGTATAAATAGCAGGTCAACCCACATCAAACCGCTCAGTCATGTCTTGCTTTCAGGCCTCAAGAGAAGTTACATCCATGAATTTAAAATCTGAGGAACAACGTTTCAAGACCTTTGCGACGTGGCCGGTGCCTTTTATAAACCCTCAAGCCTTAGCAGCCGCTGGATTCTACTATTTAAAAACAAGAGATGAAATGAAATGTGTGTTTTGTCCCATCATCTTAGACCAATGGCAAGAAAGTGATGAACCCATGCAGGAACATCAGCGCTGGTCACCTGCCTGCCCCTACCTGCGCAGAATGGAGGTGGGTAATATACCCTGTCATTCAAGTTACCCCACACTCGTGCCTCTACGTGATGAAAACAGTTATGATACGTGTGGTCTTTATGGTGTTAACAGTGTTACAGTGAGCAGCTCACAGTCAAAAACACCCAGTTTAGAGACATTAGAATATCATCGGTGTTATGGACACTATAAACACAAATGACTTTTTTGTTGTATGAGATGGTACCGCCTCTATCCTAGAATGAAAAAGGAATGTAAACCTTGTTATGCTAATAAAATAATGTAATAAAAAATTGGTTGTTGTTATATTATTTCTTATGCCCTCCTGTCATATCCTAACCTCTATAGTGACTACCCGATGTTTTTATTTTCTTTTACTAGAATGGTATGTAAGTAAATGACATGGGTACACCTTACTGAACAATTGTCAGTCTGTGGTCAGTTGGACTTGATCCAGACAAGAGTGAACATGTTGCGTACACTGATTGTTGACTGTCAAGGGTTTAAAATTGGAGATAACAAATTTATATTTAAAGAAGTGGCCATTATTGATTGTTCCACTTTTTGGATATCACAAGCTATCCATTTGGTGTTTAAACCACCTTATGCATTTGATTTGTTGTGTGATAAAGATCGTAAACAAACCCAATGGATTGAAACTCATATGCAATTAGACTGGAAGCAAGGAACCATTTCATATAAGCACCTGGACATGGTCATGAAAGCCCACTTGTCTTCCTCCCATGTAGTATTTGTGAAAGGTAGTGAAAAACGTCAATGGCTACAACCATTTTTGGTGTCTTACTGTCAATGTATCGATTTAATGGACATGGGCTGTCCCTCGCTGCAAACACTCATGGACCACTACCCCTGTGACAACATTACCTATAAAGCTCTGGCACAGGTGTGGCAATTGTTTCATTGGCTAACCACCAATGCCTGCTGGAAGTTGTTAAATAAAATTAAAGCTGAAGGTTTACCTGTGAATGCCACCAGTGAGATTTCTACAAGCGACGTGTAAACATCAACGTGATATCATGGAGAAAGGGGATGCTACCGATAAAGCGATTTGAAAGTTCTTCGTGTGCAAAAAGAAACTAGACAGTTTTACCAAAGAAGAATTATTGGCTCTTCCAAAATCATTCATTTATTACGTCGCAGCAAATGCAGTGAAGGAAATCTGGGAACATATACCAAAATCATGGACTCAAGACCCTGTGTTAAGTGAATTGCAACCATGTACGGATTATGATCACAATAAGCAAGTGGCTATGGCAAAAATACCCTCTATGCGGCAATATGCTACTTGTCAGCTGGTCAAACTGTATCACGGTCATAAAAGTCAGTGTAAAGACTTTGTTTCCTCATATCACGGGTGTAATGAAGAAAAAAAGCAACAACAACAAACATCATCCACAGAGGAGGAGGAGGAGGAGGAAGATCAAACCTTTTTACCATCGATGGAAAAGGATATGCCAGACCTGTACTGGCAATGGCGTCATTGACAAAGTAATTCAATACTTGACATTCGAAATCTACCTACCTGGTTATTATTTGTGTGGTCCTGGAACTTATCTTGAAGAACCTTTTGCAGTGTTGTGATATACCTATTAATCCTTTGGATCGAGCATGCACCTTTCTTATCACCACAGTCATCCTGCATTAAGATGTGTAGCGGATAAAGTATCGTTGAAAAGCTAAACAACGTTTGACATCCTGTGATGTCTCAGTGGGAGAGAGGTTGGCAGCCCTCGTTGTGATTAGTGCTATATAAGGAAAGTTAATGATGAGTGGACATGAACATTGAAAAGGATTGAGGAATTGGTATTTCTTTGTATTCTATTTTTGTAAAGCTCTATTTGTTGTGAAATAAAAACAAGGTTTACAAGATCACAATGTCTTTTAATTTAAAAAATGGTGATAGCCATTTCTTCATTTTCATTTTTTCTTACATGATTATTTACATTTTCCACTTTCCCTTTTTTACATTCCCCTTGTTTAGTTCACACATTCTGTAATTTGTTGTTGTTGTGAAATAAAAATAAGGTTCACTAGATCACTATATCTCTTAATTCTAAAAAAATGATGATAGCGATTTCTTCATTTTCATTTTTTCACACATGAATATTTACAATTTCCACTTTACATTTGTTACATTCCCCTTGTTTAATTCACACAATCTGTACATTTTTTGGTGAAATATAAATAAGGTTTACCAAATCACTATATATTTTAATTTTTAAATGGTGATAGCCATTTCATTTTTTTTCACACATGAATATTTACAATTTCCACTTTTCATTTTTTTACATTCCCTTTTAGTTTAGTTTACACATTCTGTACATTTTGTTGTTGTGAAATAAAAAACAAGGTTTACCAAATCACAATGTCTTTTTTAATTTTAAAATGGTGATAGTCATTTCACTTTTTCACACATGGATATTTACAATTTCCACTTTACATTTTTTACATTCGCCTTGTTTAGTTCACACATTCTGTAAATTTTTAAAAATCTTTTTCGTAATATACAAAAACAAAACATTTTACACTAAAGTGTATTACTTATCTTATTTTTACTAAACTACTGTAGCCTAATATTATACATTCTACTTACAGTTTTTACAAAAAATATTACAATATAAAACACACTACAAAATATTACAATATAGTGATCATTAGACTTATGTAAAGTATTAGTCGTCAATGCGACTGTTTCCCCAAGCAAGAGTATCAAATGTGTTGGGTATAATGAATCGTTTGTTGTCTTCATTACTTAAAGCAACTTTGTTCAACAAATTGGTATGTAGCTGATGATTTTTACTTCTAAATACACACATTTTGTTATATAATACAGGTGGGTTACTAACTATACAGTTTTTATAATCACTTATATCTAACTCTTTACTAACAACATTCTTTTTCACTCCTTTTAATTTTTTTACTACTACATCATCAATTGTCATATAGCTGTATGATTTAGATTTTGTGCCTACAAAGGTGTCTATAATAACACCAGCACATTCATCCTTAAATTTCCCAAGAACCTTTTTGTTTACTAGAGGTAAATTGTAAATATTATCCTCGGGGTAGTCACTTGTATCAAACCTATTTAGCTCAGTTTTGATATCCTCATAAAAATCATCAGTTTTAAACTCATAAATAAAAGAATCTGTGTCTGTGTAGAGTAATTTAGCATTATCAAGATAGTTTTTCTTTACATAATCATAGTGAAATTCATACATAAGTGTTTTTGACAATTCCAGAATGGTGTAACCCACATATATGGGTTTGTTGTAAGTTACTTTCAGACGATTCATTTGTATTACAACTAAATCCTCATGAATAATTGAACAGCTATGAAAGTTAGGCTTGCTTATTAAGTTGCTCGCACCATACCTTTTACCATTATTCTCCCACTTTGTTATCAGCTTTACATCAACTCGTTTATTAACATTCTCCATAGTCTTTCCAAAAACACTATTATTCATGAGTTTATAAAAATCTTTTTCAAACGCGTTTGTTGACTGTGTTCTTAAATTATTGTTTAGATCAATATACGGTTTGAGCCATGCTGACTGATGAAATTGCAATACGCGATGAATTTTAGTTAATTTCAATCCATGCTGTAGACACTGTTTCAAGTTTTGATAATGTATTACATATTTACATTTATCATTTACATTAGCAATTAACATTTTTGTTCGTGATGTGATGTATGGAGATTTCATATTCTCAGGACAAAATGGTAAATCATTATGATCATCATGTAACTCTTTAGGGTACTCAAGATTTACCTCTAAAATATATCCTTTATCATCGTTATCATTAAGAGTGTCAACATGTAAGACATTAAATTCAGGTTGTGTCAGCCAGCGAAAATCTTTCAGTGGTAAGATATTGACTCAAGCCCAACCATATTGGATATTTGCATCGAGGTAGACAATATACTTTGACTCTTCACAAGGGTTGTAGCTAGACATGTATTTATTATTCGCTTTAGAGTACCGTCCACTACATTGGCTTAATCCACCCCAAATTGATGATTTTATAAAATTAATCATGTCTATATTGTGCCCTTTTAGCAAGAAATATGCCAATCACAGTATACCAGCGTAGCTCAATTCGGGATTTCGGGGCAGCAGTAAGTTTCCCCACTTGGTGACTCACATATTTAGGATTAATTAGAGGATACACTTGCAAAAATAACAACAAAATCAACTCCTATTTTTACACATTTAATTAATAAAAATTATGGCGCTACAAACATTTTAACAATTAAATTACTGACCCATAATCATCTACTTGTTCCAAATGAACAAGGAATCACAATAGAATAAAACAAACATTGTATTAAAACATATGGTTTCCACATAAACCAACAATTCCTACTTATTTTTACTTCCATAAAGCATCAACTGTTAGTTTCATATAACTCCGAGCTCTTTTGGCTCCATGCTTTACATAATAACGGTATCATTCTTTATACACCTCAAATACTATTTTTTATATTTTCTTAATCCTCAAAATAAAGTATAATTACGTTTAAAAGTATATGTTAATTATCTAACTCAATATTTTGGGCATGTTCACACATTTTCAGTTGTTATCATCTCTCTTTAGTTTCACAAATACATTAAGGTAATCAGGAAATTACTTGTGTACTCCAGAGTATGAAGATACTTGACACAGTCAAAAAACTATAGTTACTCCCGAAACCTAGTTGCCTTAAATTAACTCGTGGAATCCTACTTCCATACAACATTACAATAGGGATTGTTATTTATTTCTTACGTCTTATAAGACCATTATCACATTAGAAAACCACGATCTGAACAGGCAAGCGGAAATATCAATCTACAAGGACCTCGGTTCAACGCCCGGGTCGTTAACTACTTTAAACACTCCTGGTGTATTCATTACTCTTTTCAAGACGACCTCCAGACACCCCTCCTACTCCGAGGGTCTGGCCGTGAAACTTGATAGTTATTTATGACTATGCGGGCTCCTTCCCGTCTCGCCCGCGCTAGAGCTCTCTTTAAATGCTGTTACAAAACACAAACTTTTCATTCTCAGTTCTTGGTGGAGACCTGGCCTTCTACTTTTCGTGTACGTACAACAATATTATTGGGCTCAATAACCCACATTCGTAATCTTGGCGTTATTAATTATGAAAGGTCCTCATTGATTGTGGAAGAGTAATTAACGACGAATAATAAAGGGGCTTTCAAAATAAGAGGATTCTGAGTTCGAATCTCTTCACATGCCTCGGGAACCTTTCCCTTATAGAGGACTACACAAAATGCGATTTAGGGTCAGCCAAAAAGCTATAAGACCTACGCTCAATACCATACATTTGCTCCCTTTCAAATACATACACAATGCCTCGTGATACTACGTCACAAATAGAGGACTTATACCAATTCTCAATTCGCTACAATCAACTACCTCTCATAAGTAATTTACCAAGTACATTAACTTTTACGCGTTCCTAGCGTGACATTTTACTTTAATTGCGCTCCTTTTGCGCTATGCATTTTAAGCCTAGTGTCATCCAAAGAACTGATAATATCCTATTAACAAATGATACACATTTCAATTATTATATTATTCTTTTCCTTTGACAATAACTTTCTCTATTTCAAGAACCTGCATTTTAACATCATGTCTATACTTTTTATTAAGGCTCTAACGCTCTTATGTTCACATCAATTAATTTGATCTTTATTTACTATTTCCTTACTTGGTTATTATTATTATTATTTCATATCTTTATTCTTTACACAAACTTAAAAGCTATTTCTTTCATATCTCAAATTTACTTTTATTTAAATATCTTTCATGATAATTATTATATTTTCGCTTGCTCTTATAACATTTGTTAAATACATTAACATTTTATATATTTCCTTTACTGGATTTATTCTTTACATAATTATTTATAATTTCTCAATTTCTATTTTTGTTCAGACCGCGTTCTTGTTTATTCAGTCTTTATTTATTAGAACACATCCCTTTTACTCAAAAACTCCGGTGGATTTGTACACAATAATTCCCTGACACCAAAATATAATGAAATTTATTACTCACATGTTTTTAAGGTCGTCCCATGACCTTTATTCTTGTGCGGTGTTTCATTTTGGCCCACTTTGAAATTTTACTCCATATTATAGAAATTCATCTTATGTACAAACACTTCTTGACACATATTTAATACACTTAACATTGACGACATTTTTATACACTGGTGTGCCCCTTTAGAACACACAATAAACACTAAAAAATATTAATTTAACACACAATTTTGATAAATTTACACTTCACAATTCTTGATCACTAGGACGTATTTCTTAGCCTATCACACGTGACCTCTTAATTTCCCGTTTCCAAGGGTGAAATTTATTCAATGTCGGCTTCCTATCCTGCAGAATACGAAAGTCTCGAAACATCTACTTTTCCCTGGAATCCTAATTCTTCGAATCCTATTCTGGATGACCGGCTATTTCTCTAGCTTGAACGGCTTCCCTTGTAGATCTGGTTTATCGATCCTAGTGAAAGTCTGTTCGGATCGAGGTCTCCTTAATAACCTATCGATGATCTATGGATTTATTTTACAGCAGCTAGTACTTTTCGAATCTAGTACTTTTAGAATAGTTCGTCTGCTTTCTGGAGATACTGTCTATAGTCTCCGTTCTTCTTTATTTGATCGGTTCTAGCACTCCTACTTTCTGAATTACGTTACGAACCTTACTCTGTTTTTCCCTTTTTGGGTTCTTTAATTTAGATAACTGTTTATCTTTCTGTTTCGGTACGTCCGTACGTTATGATATTTTCGTTCGTCTATTTAAAGACCTATCGCCTTAAGTCCAACGTTCGCAGCCTGCTCTGACTATATTTTACGAACTTTTCACTATAAACTTGTGTACTGTCGGACCTAAATCCTGTAACTAGGATTTTCCTAATTTTTCAACACGGCGATACTTTAAATTTCCTTCTTTAAACTCCTTATGGAGGCAAGTAAGTTGTTAATACTGCGATGCCTATGGCTATCGGATATTAATTCTGCGGTGTAATACAGCGTTTCTCCCCTCAAGGAGTACTGGTAAACTGTCTTCGATGTGACGCAGAGTGACGCCCCACACGGCTGTCTGAATACTGATGCGTAGCAACGCCCCCCTTGGGCTATTTGGACCTGCTCGTACTGATGCGTAGTAACACCCCCTCGGGCTGTTCGGAACTGCATGATTGGCTTGGTGAGGCCAGGAGTTTTATACCTTTTCGCTACAAAAAGGTAAGACTCTAGCCCTTT
Organism: Meconema thalassinum; assembly: GCA_946902985.2. Lineage (NCBI taxonomy): Eukaryota > Metazoa > Arthropoda > Insecta > Orthoptera > Tettigoniidae > Meconema > Meconema thalassinum. Next base: position 616,236,203 of record OX336390.1, read on the forward strand.
CTGTGGCCAACTTCTAAAATAATGGTTGCACAATTATAAAAATTATACCTGCCGAAAGCTCATCTTCTCAATGTCAAATAATCTCATTGCGCATAAGAATCGATTGTGCAATTCGGAGATATTAATTAATTTCTCGTCCTCAATTGTGTGGGTGTTGCTGTTCTTTTGTACTCTCCCCACTACACCAGCCTTGGTAATTCCCCGATGACGTCTACTTGCGTTTGCAATTTTCTCCTGTGCAATTATTAAAGGGCTTTTCTTTACTCAAAAATCTCTCATTCGAAATGATTCACTGTACTGTACTTGTTTACTCATTTTTATACTCGTAAACGGGTTAAATTTAATTATTCCTCTTCTGGCGCATAAGCGGTGTTGTCGTTTTCCAGCAAGCTCAGCTCGATTTCCGAGTCAGGCTTCCTTGTCTTACAGTGGGAAATTTCCACTCAGTTATTAATACTCATGACTAGCTCCCTTCTGAATGTTAAGAGGGGTGATCTCATCTCTCGAACACCTGGTCCTCGTTGGTTGCACAACATTAAGCTAACATCCTAGCTTGATCTTTCTCTATGTTACATTAGAAACTTTACATTTCTTTCATTTCTTCCTCAAATACATGGATTCGACCATCCATGGACCCGATGGCACATGGGTTCAATATCAGTCATTAATTCTAAATTTACTTTCGTTTTTTTCAACATTGAACTGAAACTTAACCCAGGAGCAGTGAAATACTGACAAGGATCAAGGTCATAAATTTTCATACAAACATTCCGAAAATTTTCAAAAACATCTGCTAATAACAACACATCTGTCTTCAAATATATGTCTGAAAATTCTCCTAAAGTTTGAATGTGGAACTAGTCTATACACGTTGTGCATGTAAATATTCCTGATCACTGATATGACTTGTGTTTAAGGAACTGTAAAATGCATCTTTCGGTGGTAAAGACCACTCCTCAAGACGTTCCACACAGTTAATATATTCATAAGGGAATATACCCTTTTGACGAATCAAATTAAAATCATCTTCTTTAGGAAAGACACGTTGAATTTCATGAAACTGATCTGATTTTAAATTACTAGCCAGCTTATCAAGACTACTCGTAATAAAGCGGAATGAATCTAAAATCGCAGTATAATGTTTTTTTATTGCTAGTTTTGATGTATTTTGTGAACGATATGTATTGTTCCTTATTATTTGCAATCACATCAATTTTCACATCTGAAGCTCCAAATTCTTTAACGATAAAGTGGTTATCGTATTTGCTACCGTTATGTAGAATGACCGGAATGAATTTACTTATTCTATAATTTAAATTACATTCTTGGTGAGCAGCACCACGATATTTTCCTGTTAAATGGTCATGATCGCGAACCCTGTCTGAATATGAACATTCACCACATATAAAACAATTAGTTTCAGTTTCAAATCCCATTTGTTGTGATGATGTTAGTGGCTCCATTGGAATGATCGTATTTAAAATAGAGGATATACGGATGGCATCTTTCTCAAGTCTTTCCATAAAAACTTTAGGTGCATCAGGTCCTCTATAGAGCTCAAACTTATTTAAAGAGTCATCGTAACTACATTTAATATAATATGCAAAGCTAAAAGGTTCATGAATGTGAGTAGTGTTGGTGAAAGTTTGGGCTGGATTTGATGAACATGTATTAAATGGTTTTAGCAAAGCCTCGAAGTCAGCATATATAACAAATGGTACTCGAAGCTGCTTCTCATAATCCTTAAATTTTAGAATGTTATTTTTAGGAGTCGGTAATACCGTACACACATGATTACATCCCCATTTTGATGTTGAGTTAGTTGATCCTCTTTTCTGAAATGCAGAAAACAGCCATCACACAACCACTTTTTACCATCGCGTTTTGTTATCTGACTACTGACAAGTCTACTTAAATGTTTTATCCAACAATAGTGGGCATTTTCATCTTTAGTTATGTACAGTAAATTTACATGAATATCCTTTTTTTTCCTGAGTATAATATAGAGGAACTACTATTCTCTTATTTTCAATTCCATAAACATTAATACTTACATTGTTCAGCTCTTCAAAACGTTGAATGTCTTTTATCGCCTTAGGAAATTCCATTTCTTCTAAATCTAACACTGAAGAATAGTGAGGATATGATGATGTTCTCATCGTGTCCCTCACTGCTGGATGGAGAGCTGAGGTTACAGCCCATGCAAAGCATGCGTCATCATTATTCATAACGTTTACACAAGCATGCTTACGTTTGATCCATCCTGGCAAATCAATGTATGATGATGCTCGAAGGGGATTATATTTATTCATGTTGGTTTCTAAATAAAGTACTTCAACCAACGCCCAGCCTGACTCCCTTTCCTGGAACTCTTCACTCTTCACAATGATAGCACTTGAAATATTTTGATATATATCACTAATATTAGTTGATTCGCTAACAATTATGTTTTTTGTATTAAAAGATTTGATATCTGTAATTTCACCTTCGCTCCCAGTTTTTACATCGAGTCCAAAAAGTTCAAAATTCATTTTAATTGTTTTATGCTCTAATAAAACATTTTCTACCAAGTCAAACACAGTAGGTTGAACATTTTTTAAAACTGATTCAATACTTTGAGTTTTTTCTTTACTATAAAGTCTATAACTAGCAATTCGACTTTTAAATGCACTGCCAATTTTCTGAATATTTTCAGAATTTCTTTCATGGCAAGCATTATTTTTATGATGAATACTGCGTAAATGTCCATGAATGATTGAAGAAGGTATATCAATATTACATACATTACAATGTGTTATCGAATGTTCACCATTCTTCTTTCTTTTTGTTGTACAACTATTTTCACAATCTTGAGAACGTTTACGCTTTTGAGCATTACATTCGTTTAAAGGTTCCGTGCTAGTTGATGGTTTTACAGTTATTAATTCTTGTTGTTCTCCATGCACTTCAACCCTGTGGGATTTATATCGCTTTACAGCAGAAAATCCAAGATCACAAACTGAACACGAAAATGGTGCTGAACTGACCTACTTTAGATTTACATGCCGTCCAAGACTATCCTGTCTGTTAAATGTGGTAGCACAATGACTGCACACAAACATTTTATTGTCATGTTTAACATTTGCGTGGCGTTGAAGGCTGTCAGGTCTTGAGAACTGTTTCTTACAGTCATCACACTTGAACATGATGATCACTTTCGAAATTAACTATAAAAGAAAGAAATCATAAATGTTAATAAATGTTAAACAAAAGTACAATTTAAATAGTTTAATTATATTCCAGTCAATGGTTATAGCAGGGTATTTAAATCGATCATCTGTGAACTCCTAGCAAGTCTAACTTCATGTAGTTCTAACTGAGGGTTACTACATACCACTGTCACTGACACTGAATATTGAATATTGGAACTTGATAGAGTGGTAGAAACCAGCGGTCACTAGTTAAATGAGCTAAGTGTGACGTTATAGCTAGTCTTAAAGCAAGTCTAAACTTGTAGAACATGTCACGTGATAGAAACTAGTGATCGCCAGTGAAGTGAGTTAAGTGTGACGTCATAACCAGTCTTAAAACAAGTCTAAACTTGTAGAACATGTCACGTGATAGAAACCAGCAGCCACCAGTTAAGTGAGCTAAGTGTGACACCATAGTCAGTTATAAAGCAAGTCTAAACTTGTAAAACATGTCATGTGATAGAAACTAGTGGCCGCCAGTTAAGTGACATAAGTATGACGTCATAGCCAGTCCTAAAGCAAGTCTAAACTTGTAGAACATGTCACGTGATAGAAACCAGCAGCTACCAGTTAAGTGAGCTAAGTGTGACGCCATAGTCAGTCATAAAGCTAGTCTAAACTTGTAAAACATGTTACGTGATAGAAACCAGCGATCGTCAGTTAAGTGAGCTAAGTGTAACGTCATAGCCAGTCTTAAAACAAGTCTAAACGTGTAGAACATGTCACGTAATAGAAACCAGCAGCCACCAGTTAAGTGAGCTAAGTGTGACGTCATAGTCAATCATAAAGCAAGTCTAAACTTGTAAAACATGTCACGTGACAAGGTTAAGTTAGGTAAAGTTAGGTCATGTTAGGTGAACTGAAGTTAAGTCTTTAAATATTCCCTGTGTCACTTACACCTAGCAATGAACATTCAGACTTAATAGAGCGGTAATCAAAATCTAACCTACAAAATTAGCTTTACACACCATGGTCAAGTAGTTCCAACTTTTGACTGCCAAATATACCATTTTCACTGACATGTTGTGGTGAATATTGGAAAATATCACTCTAACTGTTTAAAAGTTATTAGATGGGAACTTACCTTTTTATAATTTATCAACTGCTGCCACTGAATGAACAGATTTTAAGAATCTGGTAACCTACAGTACTCAATTATCAGTAAACAAATCAATCAATCAATAAATACATTCCAATCAATAACTTCAACATTAATTAGTAATATAAGACTACAATCCATTAATAATAAGTACTTACCATGCAAAATAATTTAATCATTTTCTACCAAAAAGGCTTTTTTACAACTCTTGAGCAGTAATACAGCACTGTTCACTCAAAGCGAGTAATAAAGACTGACAGTAGGGAAATATATGACACCTCTATTATATAAACTCTCATCGCTCGTGTCAGCAGTTTTTTGCAGATCATTGCAATTCCTTTCCCAATACAGCTGAGAGTCCAATGTACACTAGGAACACCTGTGTGGTATCCAATGACTGCTAACTTTGCATAATCATCACCCATTGTCTTAATGGAAACCTGGGGTTTCAAATTACTGCAGCGTCAGTCATAGCAACAGCAGTGTGCGCTCTCTGCCATGTCAGCAACATGACACCGGAAGGAACACCTGTGTAATATCCAATAACTGCTAACTTTGCATGATCATCACCCATTGTCTTAATGAACACTTGCGGTGTCAAATTTCTGCAGCGTTAGTCATAGCAACAGATCTGTGCGCGCTCTGCCAGGTCTGTAATATGACACAGGAAATAATAAGACGTCTTACGGCATGTGCCATTTCCTCAGTTTTAACATCTTAAGAATGTGCATTATTCTCTTTCAACAACAAATGACACATCCATTCACCAAATTAGGTCTCTTGGCCTGTCCACAAATTACATGTGGCCCGTGTACTAGGGTGTGTTCATTAACCCTTGCACTAGAACACATTCCTATCTATCAAGTTGTACACTTACACGAGCCAAAACAGGATGTGACTTGTTTCACAAGGAGGACGGTAATAAGGTCATCTCACACGTGTTCACGTGTATTTCGTCACTTTCCTTTCATATCTTTATCCCATTATAGTAGTGGGGGATTAGTGAACAACGTCAGTTCAACACATTGCTTTACACGCAAATGTAGTTAGGCCCTTTGACATAATTTAAATAAATTCATGGGCTAGTCCATAGGGACCAGTCCAAAGGAGCTCATACACAAGGACGCGTCCACAAGGACCTGCCCACAAGGACTCGTCAACAATGACCTGTCCACAGGGACTCGTCAACAAGGACCCGTCAACAATGACTCGTCAACAATGACCCGTCCACAGGGACTCGTCAACAAGGACCCGTCAGCCATGACCCGTCAACAATGACCCGTCCACAGGGACTCTTCAACAAGGACCTGCCAACAATAATCCGTCAACGATGACCCGTCAACAATAACCCATTAGGTTGGGTTAGGTTAGGTTACACAACAGCCGCCATCTATTAAAAAGCCCGCCCTCTTACAAAAGCTATGAGTGGGCATGCGTAAAAAACAAAAAAACAAGCATGTTAATTCATAGTGGCTACCCACCGAACACATGCACTTTATGTAGAACAACGTTTCATTCCATATTGGCATTCAAACTCTCACATGGTGCAATTGGAAAGAGAGATTCTCTAAAAAAAAAAAATTTCACCCCCTAGTAGGGGTAGGTTTTACTTTGGGGGTGGAAATATGTTGTCCACTGGAAAGGGGGTGTTATCCCGAGTTCAACGACACTTCGTACAAGTCTCTAGCCTGATTGGTTCGCGAGATATTGCCATTTTAGTATTTCTTCGGTGGAGCGGTGGCGGTGGCATCTGAACTGTCCAAAACACACTACTCAAGTAGTTCCAACTTTCACCACCAGATATCAATGATACCTAGTGAACCCATGTGCCATAGGGTCCAAGGAGGTCGAATCCATGTATTTGGGGAAGAAATGAAAGAAACGTACAGTTTCTAATGTAACTTAGAGAAAGATCAAGCCAGGATTCTAGCCTAACATTGTGCAAGCAGCGCGAGCCAGGTGTTCGAGAGATGAGATCACGCCTCTTGACATTCAGAAGGAGCTGGTCATGAGTATTAATAACCGAGTGGAAAATTTCGGCTGTTAGACAAGGAAGCCTGACTCGGAAATCGAGCGGAGCTTGCTTGAAAACGACAACACCGCTTATGCGCCAGAAGAGGAATAATTAAATTTAACCCGTTTACGAGTATAAAAATAAGTAAACAATTACAGTACGGTGAATCATTTCGAATTAGAGATTTTTGTGTAAAGAAAAACCCTTTAATAATTGCACAGGAGAAAACTGCAAAAGCAAGTAGACGTCATCGGGGATTTACCAAGGCCTGTGGAGAGGGGAGAATGCAAATTAACAGCAACACCCACACAGTTGAGGACGAGAAATTAATTAATATCTCCGAATTGCACGATCGATTCTTATGCGCAATGAGATTATTTAACATTGAGAAGACGAGCTTTTTGAAGGTATCATTTTTATAATGGTGCAACCATTATTTTAAAAGTTGGGCACGGAAAGGGCTAGAGTCTTATCTTTTTGTAGCGAAAGAGTATAAAGCTCCTGGCATCACCAAGCCAAATATGCAGTTATTCTGACAGCCCGTGAGGGGTGTTACTACGCATCAGTACATGCAGCTTCAAACAGTCCAGGGGACGTGACGCTGGAGCATCAGTACAAGCAGTTCCAAACAGCCCGAGGGGGGCGTTGCTACGCATCAGTATTCAGACAGCCGTGTGGGGCGTTACTCTGCTTCACACCGAAGACAGTTTACCAGTACTCCTTGAGGGGAGAAACGCTGTATTACACCGCAGAATTAATATCTGATAGCCACAGGCGTCGCAGTATTAACAACTTGCGTGCCTCCATAAGGAGTTGTAAAGAAGAAATATTAAAGTATCGCCGTGTTGAAAAATTAGGAAAATCCTAGTTACAGGATTTAGGTCCGACAGTACACAAGTTTACAGTGAAAAGTTCGTAAAATATAGTCAGAGCAGGCTGCGAACGTTGGACTTAAGGCAATAGGTCTTTAAATAAACGACCGAAAATATCATAACGTACGGAAGTACCGTAATAGAAAGATAAACAGTTATCTAATTTAAAGAACCCAAATAGGGAAAAACAGAGTAAGGTTCGCAACGTATTTCAGAAAAGTAGGAGTGCGAGAACCGAATAAACAAAGAAGAACGGAGACTATAGACATTATCTCCAGAAAGCAGACGAACTATTCTAAAGCACTAGACTCGAGAAGAACTAGCTGCTATAAAATAAATCCATCGATCATCGATAGGTTATCGAGGGGACCTCGATCCGAACAGACTTTCACTAGGATCGATAAACTAGATCTAAAAAAGAAGCCGTTCAAGCTAGAGAAATAGCCGGTCATCCAGAATAGGATTCGAAGAATTAGGATTCCAGGGAAAAGTAGATGATTCGAGACTTTCGTATTCTGCAGGATAGGAAGCCAACATTGAATAAATTTCACCATTGGAAACGGGAGATTAAGTGGTCACGTGTGATAGGCTAGGAAAATACGGCCTAGTGATCAAAAGTTGTGAAGTGTAAATCTATCAAGATTGTGTGTTAAAATAATATTTTTTAGTGTTTATTGTGTGTTCTAAATGGATACACCAGTGTATTAAAAATGTTGTCAATGTTAAGTGTATTGAATATGTGTCAAGAAGTGTTTGTACATGAGATGAATTTCTACAATATGGAGTAAGTTAAAAAGTGGGCCAAAATGAAACACCGCACAAGGATAAAGGTCATGAGACGACCTTAAAACATGTGAGTAATGAATTTCATTATATTTTGGTGTCGGGAAATGATTGTGTACAAATCCACCGGAGTTTTTGAGTAAAAGGGATGTGTTTAAATAAATAAATATTGAATAAACAAAAACGCGGTCTGAACAATAATAGAAATTTGAGAAACTATAAATAATTATGTAAAAGAATAAATCCAGTAGAGGAAATATATGAATAAAAAGTCAGTGTATTTGACGAATGTCATAAGAGCAAGCGAAATATTAATAATTATCATGAAAGATATTTAAATAAAAGTAAATTTGAGTTATATGAAAGAAATAGCTATTGAGCTTGTGTAAAGAATGAAGATATGAAATAATAATAATAATAACCAAGTAAGGAAATATTAAATAAATATCAAATTAATTGATGTGAACATAAGAGCGTTAGAGCCTTAATAAAAAGTATAGACATGATGTTCAAATGCATGTTCTTAAAAAGAGAGAAAGTTATTGTCAAAGGAAAAGAATAATATAAAAATTGAGATGTGTATCAATTGTTAATTTGGTATTATCAGTTCTTTGGATGACGCTAGGCTTAAAAATAAAGTATAGTGCAAAAGAGCGCAATTAAAAGAAAATGTCACGCTAGGAACGCGTAAAAGTTAATGTACTTGGTAAATTACTTATGAGAGGTAGTTGATTGTAATGAATTGAGAATAAGTCCTCTATTTGTGACGTAGTACCACGAGGCCATTGTGTATGTTGTATTGAAAGGGAGCAAATGTATGGTATTGAGCGTAGGTCTTATAAGCTATAGGCTGACCCTAAATCGCATTTTGTATAGTCCTCTATATGGGAATGGTTCCCGAGGCATGTGAAGAGATTCGAACTCAGAATCCTCTTATTGTGAAAGCCCCTTTATAATTCGTCGTAGAATGTGTATTACTCTTCCCCAATCAATGAGGACCTTTCATAATTAATAAATGCCAAGATTACGAATGTGGTTTATGAGCCCAATAATATTGTTGAATTTAAACGAGGAGTAGAAGGCCAGGTCTCCCCAAAGAATTGAGAATGAACGAAAAGCTGTTTGTAAAAGCATTAAAGAGAGCTCTAGCTTAGACTAGACGGGAGGGTTCCCGCATAGTCATAAATAACGCTCGACTAGCACGGTCAGACCCTTGGAGCAGGAGGGGTGTCTGAAGGCCGTCTTGTAAGGAGTAATGAATACACCGTGAGTGTTTAAAGTTGTTAACGACCCGGGCGTTGAACCGAGGTCCTTGTAGATTGATATTTCCGCTTGCCTGTTCAGATCGTAGTTTTTTTAAAGTGATAATGGTCTTATAAGACATATGAGATAAATAACAATCCCTATTGTAATGTTGTATGGAAGTAGGATTCCACGAGTTAATTGAAGGCGACTAGGTTCCGGGAGTGACCATAGTTTTTTGACTGTGTCAAGTATCTTCATACTCTGGAGTACACAAGTAATTTCCTGATTACCTTGATGTATTTGTAAAACTAGAGAGAGATGATAAAAGCTGAAAACATGTGAAATGCCCAAAATTTGAGTTAGATAATTAACATGTAATTTTAAATGTAATTATAAATTTTTTTTGATGATTAAGAAACTATAAAAAAGTAGTATTTGAGGTGTACAAAGAATGACACCATTATTATAGAAAGCATTGAGCCAAAAGAGCTCGGAGTTATATGAAACTTACAGTTGATGCTTTATGGAAGTAAAAATAATTAGGAATTGTTGGTTTATATGGATACCATATGTTTTAATACAATATTTGTTTTATTCTTATGTTATTCCTTGTTCATTTGGAACAAGTAGATGATTATTGGTCAGTAATTTAATTGTTTAATTGTTTGTAGCGCCATAATTTTTATTAATTAAATGTGTTAAAATAGGAGTTGATTTTGTTGATATTTTTGCAAGTGTATCCTCTAATTAATCCAAAATATGTGAGTCACAGAGTGGGTGAACTTACCGCTACCCCGAAAATCCCGAATTGAGCTACGCTGGTATACTGTGATTGGCATATTTCTTGCTAAAAGGGCACATGGGGGGCATATAAATAATGTGCTGGATTAATAACTAGAGGAACACTTAAGTCGGTCATATCATGTAAATTAAAGTAATGATAGGAATAGCTACAACGTAAAATATTAACTGACCGCATGGGTCCCTGGAAACTCATACCGAGCAGGCCTGAATTATATCATTAACCCCCCTAGCAAATCGTAGATTTTGGCACCCAGTACGCAGGGCTGAGTTTTCCTAGGGAAAACCCGAGTTTTCTCGAAAAATCAAAATTTTCATTTTTTTTTGAAAAAAATGGTTTTTCGAAATTTTGAATTTTAAATACTTCCACAAAGGTTTTGAGTATTGAATAAAAGTATCAAAAGGGTACGTTGTAGTAAAATACCCGTACCAAAGTAAGATTTTAAAGAAATTGGGACACAATGATTCAGAGTATCATCTCTCAAGCATGTACTAGTGTGGTGGCATGAGTAGCCCACAATATTCTCATAAGATGGCATTGAGTGAGGAAGTGCAACGGCTCTTGGAGGCCATGAACAATAAATTGGGAACGATAGACCATACATTGGGTCTCCAAAAGGAGGAAAATAAAGAAGAGTTCAAATCCCTAAATGAGAGTTTGAATAAGTTGGATAGCCAACAGACTGAAAATAAAGAAGGGTTAGGATCCATAACTGAAAGTTTAGAGTCACTAAAAACTAAAAGTGATAATATGGGAACTAAATTAGAAGCTATCGAAGTTAAAAGTGATAATATGGGAACTAAATTAGAAGCTATCGAAGTTAAAAGTGATAGCATGGGAACTAAATTAGAAACTATCGAAGCTAACTGTGTAGAAATGAACAATGAAGTGAAGGCTGAGATAGATAAAATAAATGACAAGTTCCAAGGTTTTGACACTAAGTTTGGGGATAAGTTAAATGAATTAAAAGGGGGGAATAAAACAGGGGTCAGATGAACTCCGAGAAAGTATAGAAGGAAACATAGAGTCCAAATTTCAAATATTGGATAAAACATTTGGGGACAAGTTAAAGGCATTGCAAACTGAGAGTAACACGTTTAATGCAGGATTGAGAACCCAGATAAGTACTATAGAAAAAAATAGTATAGAATCCTAAAAGGAGTGCCAAGATAATTTTAAAATTATAGAGGATAAAATTGGTTCTATGGAAACAGCATGTAAAGAGAAAGTAGACGGATGTAAAAATGAACTTGTAACCCAGATCCAAGAGGTGCAGAAAAATTTAGAAGCTCAGATAGAATCGAACAAGAGTATTTGTGAAAAATCTCGGGATGAGATAAAAACAAGTGTCAGTGAGCTAGGAAACCGATTTGAAAGAGTTGAGGAGAAAGTAGGAAATCTTGAGGGAAAGGTTGATAAAATTCAGGATAAAGTGGATAATTTGGAAAAACAGAATCACAAAGATGTACAGGGTATGAAAGAGCAGATTGATCTTTTTACTAGGCAGGTAGATGATAACTGGAGGACGTACGAAGCGGAAATAAATAAAAATTTAAGTGAATACGGAGTGCATCTTCAGATAGAAAGAAAACAACGAAATGAAGAAAATAAAGAAAGTACCCATAAGATAAATGAAATAAGTAAGGGTATTAATGAGGTTCAGGAAACCATCGGAACATTAAAGGTTCATGTAGGAAAAACCAATACTGAAGTAAATCAGGTTCAAGACCCCTTGAGGAAATTGTATAAGAGTCAAGAGAAAACTGAGGAAAACCTGGAAGGAATTAAGGGAGAGGTGGAGAAGAAGATAAAGGAAATACGAAAAGACCTAGATACCATAGGTGACGTTAAGCCAGAAATTATCAATCAACAGGCCATGGTCATTATGAAAGAGGTAGAAGACCAACTAAATGAGTTCAGGGATAGTTACAGGGAGGAGAAATTCCAACTCAAAAAGGCAGAGGAAGATAGTAAAAGGAATCAAGAAAGAATTCAGAATGAATTAAGATCCCGGTTGGAGAGGACTGAACATAAGAACAGTCAAATGGAAATCCAACTCATGGCTAATGAAGAAAGTGCCCGAAGGGAAAGGAAATCAGAATTTGAGAATCAGGAGGAGTTTCCAAAGACAGGATGGGTAGATTCCCGTGAACAAGGCACAGATACGGATAGGGACTTAGGAGGGGAGAGCCCTTATAAGAACCCAGGATATCCGATGGCGATGTCAACCCCGTACATGAATCAGGCAAATGGCCAGATAATAAACATTATTAAATCGAATGAGGACAGACCAGTAAAGTTTACGGGTAATAACATGTCAATTACTCCAAAATACTGGCTAAAGGAAGTTGCAGAGTATTTAAACGAAATGAAAGTTCCTCAGGATCGGAGACTGAGAGCTATTGAAAAGCTGTTGGCAGGTGATTGTCTCACCTGGTTCAGAAGCTTCAGGTACACCTTTGATACGGTGGAAGGCTTTAGGGAAGCATTTTTAAAACGATATTGGGCAGCAGACGTCCAAGAGAATTTAAAGCTAGATCTGTACTCTAGGAAGTACAGCACAAATGCACCAACTAAGTACTCGGATTTTTTCACCGCTCAGTTATGTAAATTCCGCGAACTCGACATTGCTCCGGCAGAGAACGACCTGTGTGCCGCCATTGCAAGACAACTTCCGTATGAGATTCAGAGGCTGTTAATCTCATCCAAAGCCAGAAGTGCTGTGGAAGTGGAGAGTGTATTACGTCAATTAGATATGACGACTTCGCATGTAACTCCTCGGCATCAAAGACAGACTGAGCAAGTACACATGGCCAGCAGTCAGGAAACCAGAGAAAAACCATCGACCAGAAATCAGTCCACTAGCACTGATACTCAGGGACTGGGTCGAGAGTATGGGCACCAGGAGCCTAGAGGAATACGGCCATATTACAGAGGAGGATATCGAGGAAGAAATCCTAGGAATACAGGTTATAGGCAACAAGAGAGCCGACCCTATAACAATAACCATCAAAGGCAAGAAAACAGAAAGAAATGGGAGAATTATCCCAGAAGGAATGTAAGGCCAGAGGATAGGGATGATGAATATCGGGCCGAAATAGAAGAAAGATATCAGGAAAGTCTTCGTTATATGAACGAACGACCAGATGAACCTGATAGGCAAAAAGTCCGTTGGAGTGAGGCAATTAAGAACCGGAAATCACCCGACCGACTAGACGGAGCTCAAAGCTTGGAACTACAAGCTCAATTAAAGAATGAGGGAAAAGGAAGCCCTCAGGATAAAAAAAACTCCAAATTTAAATTGTCAAAAGTGGAAACATACCAGGAGCTGGGAGGAGGTAGAAATTGTGAATTGGATAGCCAGACCAGATGAGCTAATTAACGAGGATGTGGAAGGAATCCCACCTGTTAAAAGAGAACTACCTATAATTATGCTAAGGATAGAAGGATTACTGGTCGGAGCATTAATTGATACCGGATCCACAATAAGTCTAATTACACAAACCCTTCTAAATGAACTGGAAATAAGGGGCCGAGTATTAAAGATTCCCACATCAAGTGTAAAGATTAAGGGAATTATCCCTGAAAAATCTTTAACATGTAAATTTCAGGTATATATCGATCTGATCATGGGTAACGCTGAAATTTCGCAGTGCTTTTTGCTGGTAAATCAATTACCGTATAATGTCATATTAGGTATTGATTTTATCCGTGAGAACAAGGTCATCATAGACCTAGCGCAAAACTGCATTAGAATCCAAATAGAGGATGTGGATGAACAAAACATTAATCTACAGGAACAGGATGCGAAAATAGGAGAACAGGTATGGCATGTGGAAGAAGTAACGGAAGAAGGTTATAAGAACATAGAAAAGATATTTGAAGTTCTCAACATAGAACTCGAAGATGATTTGGAAACTGAGTTCGAGACCAACCTGTCAGGAAAAGTAGAGGAAGCTAAAGTTAACCTCGAAAATAAGGAACAATTAAAGAAATTATTATTGAATTTTAGGGACGTATTTGATTCCAAGCCAGGGAAGATTGAAAATTTTAAATATGCGTTCCAAGTCAATGATTGGGCACCGTTCAGACAAAAACAATACCCGGTTGCGGAAAAACATTACCCACAAACTAAGAAAACACTGCAGGAGATGATGAATGCAGGTGTTATAGAAAAGATGGCGACACCATATGTTAGTCCATTAGTGATTGTGAGTAAACCGGATGGCCCAGTAAGGGTGTGTCTAGATGCCAGAAATTTAAATGCAAAAATCATACCAGAGAATGATTCGGCACCACCCATAAAAGAAATACTGAGGAAGTTCAAAGGCAAGAAGATTTTCACAAATATTGACATGACTTCTTCGTATCATCATCTCGAACTGGAAGAGAAAACCAGCTTGTTGACTGGATTTCAGTTCGACCAACAAACCTTTTGTTTTAGAAGATGTCCGTTTGGATTGAAGACCGCGGGATCTGCATTAATAAGAGCGCTTGATCGAAACCTGTCAGAGGAAGTGAAAGATTGCACTATCCGATACGTGGATGATATTTTGCTTACCTCGGAGAATATTGAGGAACATTTAGAAAAGCTGAAGAAACTCTTGGAAGATTTAAGGATGGCTAATTTTAAAATCAATTTAAAGAAGTCAAATTTTTGTCAAAGACAAGTAACATTTTTAGGGCATGTGATTGATAAGGATGGTGTTAAACCAAATCCGTGCAAATTGGAATCGATAAGGGATTTTCCAAGGCCTTTGAAGGTGAAGAACGTTCGCCAGTTTTTGGGATTGATTGGATTCTTCTCAGGACATTGTCCATCATACACCAAAACTGTTGCACCACTACAGGACCTTCTGAAGAAGGGGGGCAAGTGGAAATGGACGGAGGAAACAGAAAAAGCGTTCGTGGAGGCCAAGGAAATGCTCTTAAATTACGTGAAGCTAGGGTATCCTGATTTTAATCAGAGATTTATCATTCAAACAGACGCATCCCAGATTGGAATAGGGGCAATGCTATATCAGGAAAACCCGGATAATCCTGATAAGAAAAATTATCTAGCTTTCACAAGTCGGAGACTGAAACCACACGAGAAAAATTATACGATCAGCGAAATCGAGCTGTTAGCGATACTGCACGCGTTGCAATATTGGCGGAAGATCGTATATGGGTTTCAGGTCATCTTAAGAACGGATCATAAAGCCTTAACCTTTTTGATGAAGACTGACTTATCCAGTCAAAGGTTGATGCGTTGGGCTTTATACATTCAACAGTTTGATGTCAAGATAGAATACTGCCCAGGAAAAGAAAATATAGTTCCAGACTACTTAAGTAGACAGCCAGAGTCCACAGAAGAGGAAGTAATGGCTATTGATTTGGAAGACAGGGATCAGCGTACTCTAAATGAGTTAAGGAGCATCAGTCAACGGCAACGGGAGGATCCATGGATGAACATGCTCATATCATTCCTTGAGGGAAGCTTGATAAGGGGAACACCAGCGTACACGGAAGCTAATAAGATAGCTCAAGACTACACGTTCTATAATGGATTATTATATAAGTTTGTAGACTCTGACCATACAAAATTAAGGATTGTTGTACCTGCAATTTTGCAGAGGAAAATAGTATGGTTAGCCCATAGATCGTTCGTACATATGGGAGTCGACAAAACAGTCTCGATGCTGAAAGAAGCATTTGTATGGCCGAGACTGAGAGAAACTGTAAGGGACACGCTAAAGACATGTGATTTATGTCAAAGGATCAAACTTAATGCATTTCTGATGAGGCAAAAGCCTATACCATTGTTGCCCGAAAGGCCAGGTCAAATCATTTCTATTGATAACTTCGGACCTTTGCCAAAGGCAAGAAGAGGAAATCGACACATAATGGTGGCTATGGATGTCTTCACTAAAATGGTTGTCCTTGCTCCCATACAGAAGACTAGTACCAAACAGGTGTTAAAACGACTCAAAGAAAAAGTGATACCGATTCTGGGAAAACCTGAGAATTTGTTGTCGGATCACGGCAGTTGTTTCACCAGTGTAGAGTTCAGACAAGAATTAGAAAGACTTGGAATACGTCAGATTTTGTCAAGTATTCGCCATCCTGAGGCAAATCCTGTAGAAAGAGTGATGAGGGAGACGGCCAAGTACTGTAGAATATACTGTGCCGAAGAAAATTGGAAGTGGATAGATATCTTGGATATTATCGAATTTTGTATAAATAATACAATCCATGAATCCACGGGAGAGATACCCATAACGTTACATTGGAATTAGCAACCAGAAAGACCTTGGAGTCTGGTAATTCCTAGGCCAGCAGACGCTCAGCCTGGAAGAGATGTACGTATTAGAAGAGCCTTTGAGCATCTAAAAGCTCAAGCCGACAGGAGGCAAAGAAGAAATAGGCATAAGAGGTATCATCGACCATTATTAGCAGGAGAAATGGTGTTAGTAAAAAGACCAGCCATTTCGGATCCAGGGAACCGTGTGTACAAGAAGTTCCAGAAAATGTACCACGGACCGTATCAAATAATCAGAGATTTGAGGAATAACGCATATAGAATTCGGCACTGTGAAACGGATCACGAAGTGACCATGAATTCAGCAAATTTGAAATTATATTACCCTCCCGAAGATTTCGATGAAGCAAATGAACAAGCCCTGGTTATGGAAACATTTAGAGATGAATCCGCTTTTGACATAAACAAGAATAAGGAAGAAAAAGAAAATAGAGCTCAAGCATTCGAGTGCGAATGCGAATTGGAAAAATTGTATTGGGAAATCAAAGAAATAATTGATTTTGTTGAAGAAGAAAATTTCAATTTAAGAAAGGAGAATGATGAAAAAAGGAAACGGGTAGGGATAGACCAAACCCGTAAGGAAGAATGTGGTTCTGGGGACTTAAAGCCCAGACGAATAAAGGAAAAAGAAGGAAAGGGTAGGGACAGAGCATACCCGACCTACACAATCACCGGATACGACTTTGAAGAAATAAAAACAACAGAAGATACGGACAACGTTATGATGGCTTCGACGAATAAAGAAAGATAAGATTAATTGAAATAAATTTCCTCAAAATTTTTCGAAAATTTATTTACCTAAGGAGGGGAGAGATGAACCCATGTGCCATAGGGTCCAAGGAGGTCGAATCCATGTATTTGGGGAAGAAATGAAAGAAACGTACAGTTTCTAATGTAACTTAGAGAAAGATCAAGCCAGGATTCTAGCCTAACATTGTGCAAGCAGCGCGAGCCAGGTGTTCGAGAGATGAGATCACGCCTCTTGACATTCAGAAGGAGCTGGTCATGAGTATTAATAA
Source organism: Meconema thalassinum (assembly GCA_946902985.2). Classification (NCBI taxonomy): domain Eukaryota; kingdom Metazoa; phylum Arthropoda; class Insecta; order Orthoptera; family Tettigoniidae; genus Meconema; species Meconema thalassinum. The sequence continues at coordinate 616,253,568 of OX336390.1, forward strand.
CCGAGTGGAAAATTTCGGCTGTTAGACAAGGAAGCCTGACTCGGAAATCGAGCGGAGCTTGCTTGAAAACGACAACACCGCTTATGCGCCAGAAGAGGAATAATTAAATTTAACCCGTTTACGAGTATAAAAATAAGTAAACAATTACAGTACGGTGAATCATTTCGAATTAGAGATTTTTGTGTAAAGAAAAACCCTTTAATAATTGCACAGGAGAAAACTGCAAACGCAAGTAGACGTCATCGGGGATTTACCAAGGCCTGTGGAGAGGGGAGAATGCAAATGAACAGCAACACCCACACAGTTGAGGACGAGAAATTAATTAATATCTCCGAATTGCACGATCGATTCTTATGCGCAATGAGATTATTTAACATTGAGAAGACGAGCTTTTTGAAGGTATAACTTTTATAACGGTGCAACCATTATTTTAAAAGTTGGGCACGGAAAGGGCTAGAGTCTTATCTTTTTGTAGCGAAAGAGTATAAAGCTCCTGGCATCACCAAGCCAAACATGCAGTTATTCTGACAGCCCGTGAGGGGGTGTTACTACGCATCAGTACATGCAGTTTCAAACAGTCCAGGGGACGTGACGCTGGAGCATCAGTACAAGCAGTTCCAAACAGCCCGAGGGGGGCGTTGCTACGCATCAGTATTCAGACAGCCGTGTGGGGCGTTACTCTGCTTCACACCGAAGACAGTTTACCAGTACTCCTTGAGGGAAGAAACGCTGTATTACACCGCAGAATTAATATCTGATAGCCACAGGCGTCGCAGTATTAACAACTTGCGTGCCTCCATAAGGAGTTGTAAAGAAGAAATATTAAAGTATCGCCGTGTTGAAAAATTAGGAAAATCCTAGTTACAGGATTTAGGTCCGACAGTACACAAGTTTACAGTGAAAAGTTCGTAAAATATAGTCAGAGCAGGCTGCCAACGTTGGACTTAAGGCGATAGGTCTTTAAATAAACGACCGAAAATATCATAACGTACGGAAGTACCGTAATAGAAAGATAAACAGTTATCTAATTTAAAGAACCCAAATAGGGAAAAACAGAGTAAGGTTCGCAACGTATTTCAGAAAAGTAGGAGTGCGAGAACCGAATAAACAAAGAAGAACGGAGACTATAGACATTATCTCCAGAAAGCAGACGAACTATTCTAAAGCACTAGACTCGAGAAGAACTAGCTGCTATAAAATAAATCCATCGATCATCGATAGGTTATCGAGGGGACCTCGATCCGAACAGACTTTCACTAGGATCGATAAACTAGATCTAAAAAAGAAGCCGTTCAAGCTAGAGAAATAGCCGGTCATCCAGAATAGGATTCGAAGAATTAGGATTCCAGGGAAAAGTAGATGATTCGAGACTTTCGTATTCTGCAGGATAGGAAGCCGACATTGATTAAATTTCACCCTTGGAAACGGGAGATTAAGTGGTCACGTGTGATAGGCTAGGAAAATACGGCCTAGTGATCAAAAGTTGTGAAGTGTAAATCTATCAAGATTGTGTGTTAAAATAATATTTTTTAGTGTTTATTGTGTGTTCTAAATGGATACACCAGTGTATTAAAAATGTTGTCAATGTTAAGTGTATTGAATATGTGTCAAGAAGTGTTTGTACATGAGATGAATTTCTACAATATGGAGTAAGTTAAAAAGTGGGCCAAAATGAAACACCGCACAAGGATAAAGGTCATGAGACGACCTTAAAAACATGTGAGTAATGAATTTCATTATATTTTGGTGTCGGGAAATGATTGTGTACAAATCCACCGGAGTTTTTGAGTAAAAGGGATGTGTTTAAATAAATAAATAAATATTGAATAAACAAAAACACGGTCTGAACAATAATAGAAATTTGAGAAACTATAAATAATTATGTAAAAGAATAAATCCAGTAGAGGAAATATATGAATAAAATGTCAGTGTATTTGACGAATGTCATAAGAGCAAGCGAAATATTAATAATTATCATGAAAGATATTTAAATAAAAGTAAATTTGAGTTATATGAAAGAAATAGCTATTGAGCTTGTGTAAAGAATGAAGATATGAAATAATAATAATAATAACCAAGTAAGGAAATATTAAATAAAGATCAAATTAATTGATGTGAACATAAGAGCGTTAGAGCCTTAATAAAAAGTATAGACATGATGTTCAAATGCATGTTCTTAAAAAGAGAGAAAGTTATTGTCAAAGGAAAAGAATAATATAAAAATTGAGATGTGTATCAATTGTTAATTTGGTATTAACAGTTCTTTGGATGACGCTAGGCTTAAAAATAAAGTATAGCGCAAAAGAGCGCAATTAAAAGAAAATGTCACGCTAGGAACGCGTAAAAGTTAATGTACTTGGTAAATTACTTATGAGAGGTAGTTGATTGTAATGAATTGAGAATTGGTGTATGTCCTCTATTTGTGACGTAGTATCACGAGGCCATTGTGTATGTTGTATTGAAAGGGAGCAAATGTATGGTATTGAGCGTAGGTCTTATAAGCTATAGGCTGACCCTAAATCGCATTTTGTATAGTCCTCTATATGGGAATGGTTCCCGAGGCATGTGAAGAGATTCGAACTCAGAATCCTCTTATTGTGAAAGCCCCTTTATAATTCGTCGTAGAATGTGTATTACTCTTCCCCAATCAATGAGGACCTTTCATAATTAATAAATGCCAAGATTACGAATGTGGTTTATGAGCCCAATAATATTGTTGAATTTAAACGAGGAGTAGAAGGCCAGGTCTCCCCAAAGAATTGAGAATGAACGAAAAGCTGTTTGTAAAAGCATTAAAGAGAGCTCTAGCTTAGACTAGACGGGAGGGTTCCCGCATAGTCATAAATAACGCTCGACTAGCACGGTCAGACCCTTGGAGCAGGAGGGGTGTCTGAAGGCCGTCTTGTAAGGAGTAATGAATACACCGTGAGTGTTTAAAGTTGTTAACGACCCGGGCGTTGAACCGAGGTCCTTGTAGATTGATATTTCCGCTTGCCTGTTCAGATCGTAGTTTTTTTAAAGTGATAATGGTCTTATAAGACATATGAGATAAATAACAATCCCTATTGTAATGTTGTATGGAAGTAGGATTCCACGAGTTAATTGAAGGCGACTAGGTTCCGGGATGACCATAGCTTTTTGACTGTGTCAAGTATCTTCATACTCTGGAGTACACAAGTAATTTCCTGATTACCTTGATGTATTTGTAAAACTAGAGAGAGATGATAAAAGCTGAAAACATGTGAAATGCCCAAAATTTGAGTTAGATAATTAACATGTAATTTTAAATGTAATTATACATTTTTTTGATGATTAAGAAACTATAAAAAAGTAGTATTTGAGGTGTACAAGGAATGACACCATTATTATAGAAAGCATTGAGCCAAAAGAGCTCGGAGTTATATGAAACTTACAGTTGATGCTTTATGGAAGTAAAAATAATTAGGAATTGTTGCTTTATATGGAAACCATATGTTTTAATACAATATTTGTTTTATTCTTATGTTATTCCTTGTTCATTTGGAACAAGTAGATGATTATTGGTCAGTAATTTAATTGTTTAATTGTTTGTAGCGCCATAATTTTTATTAATTAAATGTGTTAAAATAGGAGTTGATTTTGTTGTTATTTTTGCAAGTGTATCCTCTAATTAATCCAAAATATGTGAGTCACAGAGTGGGTGAACTTACCGCTACCCCGAAAATCCCGAATTGAGCTACGCTGGTATACTGTGATTGGCATATTTCTTGCTAAAAGGGCACACTAGTGCTGAACGTTGGAACTATGATAGAGCGTTCCGACGAAATCTAACCTAACAATTTAGCTTCTCACCAAGTTTAGTCTGCGGAAGGATCTTTTATATGCCATACATCTATGACATGGGACCACCTCGCCGGCTTTACTTCCCCTCCGACGACTTCGGCCGGGTTTGAACCCGCTATCTTGGGCACAGCAGTTCAGCATGCTACCAACTACGCCACCGAAGCCAATATTATAATGTACATAATGATGAACTTATGGCACTTAAATTACACATCTACGCACATACAGTATTACGATTGTATCCTTATTAGACTCAAATAAAGAATTCAAATCAAACCCAACTTTTTATTCCAGATCATTTTATTGACCAACTGGTTTCATATCTTTTTGATCTAATTAGTAATGATTTCTCCCTTAGGGACTTACAACATTTCCCATAATGATTTACGTCTGTGATCTTTCAATTTTTTTTATTCCGAGCTGAGTCCATATCCTCTTCTTTTAATTGACATTGGGATGTACTCTCTAAATCATGTGGCTTCAATTCAAGGTCCATGAATCTTTGATTAATTCTAGAGCAGCTTATCAGTAAAAAGAATGTTTTTGAATCCCTCTGCTCTCAATGTACACGAGAACTAGAATAAAATAATCAATTCAAAACGTGTCACATTTTGTATTAGCAAGGCTCCTCTTTTAGTGCAAATTCCAAAAATAAAAAATCATTTTACTATCAGTTTCTCAAAATGAAATAAAGTCTATTGGTTAAACATTTGAAATTATTTCAGCCCCTTGCAAAACATTTTCACTTCAGTAAATCACGAAATGTAGGACAACTAGCACTGAGTCTAATAATTCGTACACCTCTGTAGTATATAAACTATGTAATATTGAAAATGTATGGGATTTGTTTATGGAAAAACTGTAATATCGGAATTACCTTTTTATTAGTATGTTTTTTATTCATCATCTTGCTCGATATGAGCCAAGGCCATTGATCATTAGTCCTACCGCATCAAAAACAAACATTAATGTGTCAATCAAATAATAATTAGTAAACACGTTAAACGTATTGAAGGAATGTTTGCGTTGTACTCTGTCGAATTTGAAGGTAATAACATTTATTACTGAAGTTCCGCATTGTCTGATCAGTTTTAACTATGTTTACTTCTCATTTTAAGTGTACGAGCCTGCATTAGAACAGAGGAACATTATTACAAAGTTCACCTGTCAATATTGTGACCCTAAGTACCGGGTCTGTCAACTCCACAGCACGAGAGAAACTTGCCACTTGTCTCGCCATTGTTCACCGCCAGGAGCAAGTTGGTAATTGAGGCCGGTCCGGGATCCTCCCACGTACACACTTGTTAGCTGAATTACAGGCGACTCCTCAAACAAAGCGCTCAAATTACTCACCTGCCATTTGGATAATTAGTTGACCTCATGGTTACAGGCTCCCAGCAACATTATATATAAAACGCTAAAGTGTATGTTTCACGAAACTCAAGCTCTTAAATCAGTGATTAAGTGCGGTTTGCACCATAATCTTACAAATCGTCTCAATAGTACAGGAAAATACTGTATTTCTTGAAAAATAAACGGAAATATATTTATTTGTTTAAAAAGTGCGTTTTAACGAGACGAGAGCCTCTGCCAGAACTGTGTCGCGTCGAGCCCGCATACCATTAAATTGTCGGGTGACTTATAAACATGCGCGATTTCTCGCATGCATCCCAGAGTTATTATTATTAGTAGTAGTATTATCATCATTTTTGTTGTTGTTGTTCTTGTGTTGTTGATTAATGAGCCACTCTCGTAGTGAAGGCGTAATATTATTAGATTACAAGCTTCCCATCCAGATGGTCCATGTTTGATTCTCGGCTTAACTATTATTTTAGGGTATTTTCAACTTCGTGGTCATGTAGTCCCATGTAATTGGGTGTGTGTGGAGGTGGAATCTGTCTGATAACCCGTGTCATTATGTTGGATATAGTAGTGTGTCTTTGTAACTGAGTACCGGTATATGATTCGGAAGGAGTCGGCATTTCCCTGGAGGAGAAGTGGGAAGCCCTGGAAAATTTATGTCACATTTCATTCAAACCTTAATTGACATACTAATGGAGCGTTGTTTATATTGTTCAGAAATATAATTTTTAAACTGCCAAAAAATATAATTACTTTTTAATAAAGAAACAGGCAAAACCCAAACATTTTTACATTAAACTAGGAAACTTCTCCATTTAAATATTAAACACAAGCTGTACCCGGCATGCGTTGCGATGCCAATCAAAGAAAGTGTTGGCGTTGAAATTCTGTTTCTTGGAGTGCTTTTGGATACACAACATGTTTTTCAATTTCCGTTAACTGCCTCTAAGATATCGTAAAATGGATTTTCTAATTTAGAACCATTCGTGGGAGCGTGCACAACAACTTTCAAAAGTTTCATCGCAATCGGATGAATGGCATATGAATGTATACGGGATTTTGTTTGAACGATTCGTGCGCTGTCACTCATTTGTTGATTCTACTCGTACGCTACCTATTGAGAAATGGATTTACTAAGTCGAAACCCTACCCTGGCGTGTACACAATAACTCATCAAGGTTTCATCGCAATCGAAGAAGGTTATATGAACGCAATAGGGGATTATGTTGAAACGCTTCGCGCGTCGTCACCCATTTGTTGCATCTACTCATGCGCTACTTATAGTGAAATGGATTTACAAAGTCGAAACCCTTCCCTGGCGGGTATACAATAACTGATCAATGTTTCATCGCAATCGGATGAATAGTATATGCACGCATACCGGATTTTGTTTAAACGATTCGCGCTCCGTCACTCATTTGTTGAACCCTTCCCTGGCGGGTATACAATAACTGATCAATGTTTCATCGCAATCGGATGAATAGTATATGCACGCATACCGGATTTTGTTTAAACGATTCGCGCTACGTCACTCATTTGTTGAATCTACTCCTACGCTACCTACTGTAAAATGTATTTACTAAGTTAGAAATCGTCACGTAAGTGTCCACAACATCTCACCCGAGTTTCATCGCTATCGGACTAATGGGATATGAAGACATAGGGGACTGTATTGAAATGCTCCACTTGTCGTCGTTCATTTGTCGAATCTACTCGTGTGCTACCTACTGTGAAATGTATTTACTAAGCCAGAAACCTTCCTTGGAGTGTCCATCATATTTCACCCAAGTTTCACCGCTAACGGCAGACTGGTATATGACCTAATACGGGACTTTGTTGAAACGCTTCGCGCGTTGACCCTCATTTGTTGAATCTACTTGTGCGCTGCATATTGTATAGTGGATTTACTAAGCCATAAACCTTCCATGACGTGTACACAACATCTCACCCAAGTTTCATAGCTATCGGACGAATGGTATATGAATGCATACGGGACTTGGTTGAAACGCTTCGTGGGTCGTCGCTCATTTGTTGATTCTACTCTTGCGCGACGTATTGTAATATGGATGTACTCAGCCAGAAACCTTCCCTGGAGTGTACACAACACCTCACCCAAGTTTTATCGCAATCGGATAAATGGTACGCGAACGTATACGGGTCGTTGTCGAAACGCTTTGCGCGTAGTCACTCATTTGTTGAATCTATGAGCTTCGTATTGTAAAATGGATTTACTTAGCCAGAAACCTTTCCTGGAGTGTACACAACAATTCACCAAACATTTATAACTAACAGACGAATGGTATATGGTGTCATGGCTCATTTGTTGAATCTACTGGTGCGCTACCTATTGTAAAATGGATGTGCTAAGCCAGAAACCTTCCCTGGAGTGTACACAACATCTCACACAAGTTTCATCGCTATCGGATGTTTGGTATATGACCTTATATGGGACTTGGTTGAAACGCTTCGCTTTGCGCGTCGTCGCTCATTTGTTGATTCTACTCGTTCTCTACCTATTTTTAAGGGGATTTACTAAGCCAGAAACCTTCCCTGGAGTGCACACAAAATGTCAGCCTAGTTTCATCGCTATCGGACGAATGGTATATGACCGCATACGTGACTTTGTTGAAATGCGCGTCGTAGCTCATTTGTTGAATCTACTCATGCGCTGCCTATTGTAAAGTGGATTTACTAAGCCAGAAAATTTCCCTGAAGTGTACACAACATTTTACGCAAGTTTCATAGCTATCGGACGAATGGTATATGAATGCATACGGGACTTTGTTGAAACGCTTTGCGTGTCGTCGCTCATTTGTTGAATCTACTCGTGCGCTATCTACTGTGAAATGTATTCACTAATTTTGAAACCTTCACATAAGTGTACACAACATCTCACCCAAGTTTCATCGCTATCGGACGAATGGTATATGAACACATACGGGACTATGTAGAAACGCTTCGTGCATCGTCGCTCATTTGTTGAATCTACGCGTGCGCTACCTATTGTAAAATGGATTTACTAAGTCAGAAACCTTCCTTGGAGTGTACTCCGTCGGATTTTTTAAGAGCGTTAAAAATCCCTCAGTATGCCTTCCTTCGGAGGGGAAGTAAAGCCGGCGGTCCCATGTCATAGATTTATGGCATGTTAAAGATCTTTCCACTAATTATACCTGTGTGAAACTAAATTGGATAGGTTAAGAATGTAAACAACGCTCTTAGGTTGCTACGTTCGTTGCCAAGAGCCGACTGCGGTGGCGTCTAGTAGCTAGTTCTGAACTAGGCCTAGTAGTCGTTGACGGTGGCGTTTGGCGGCAAAAGTAGAAACTATTTGAAAATTCAAAGTTGCAGTCCCTACTTGAATTTAAAAAAACAGATACACACACTAATTCAGTCATCACAATTAACACCGGTTATCAGACAGATTCTACACACACCCAAAGTACACGGGGCTACATGACCGCGTTGTCGCAGCCCCTAAACTAAGGAACCAACCAACCAGTGTACTCAACATCTCACCCAAGTTTCATTGCAATCGGATGAATGGTATATGAACGCATAGGAGACATACACACCCACAGACAGACAGACAGACAGACAGACAAACTATCACGTAAAATTGATTTTTAGCCTACTTTCGATTTTTGCAAAAAATGAAAGTAGACTTATGAGATCACTACAGGGCGAAAAAAAAGTGTGTCTGTCTGTGTGTGTGTGTGTATGTGTGAGTCTGTGTGTGTGTGTGTGTGTGTGTGAGTGTGTGTACTCTGAATGTCTGTCCCCCCCCTATCAATTCGAACACGGTGAGCGCAAATTGAACGAAATTTGGTACAAAGGTAGCACTAGCAAAGGACACCTCAGTGTCATGTTTTATATCGCCGCCATCTTGACGGAAACGTAATGGCGGCCACACAAATGTTCAAAGCTTAAATCAAATTACGACTAACCTAATCATCCGACCTCTACCAAATTTTGCAACAACATACCTTTATGGGGGCAGCATCCTTTGACCAAACTAATAGATCATCAGCCTAATAGTTTGCGGATGGCGGCCATCTTTGTGTGAAAATCGATTGCCCCTATTAATTCGAACATGGTGAAACCGAATGGAACGAAATTTGGTACAGAGGTAGTACTAGCAAAGGGCACCCCAGTGTCATGTTTTATATCACCGCCATCTTGACGGAAACGTAATGGCGGCCACACAAATGTTCAAAGCTTAAATCAAATTACGACTAACCTAATTATCCGATCTCTACCAAATTTTGCAACAACATACCTTTATGGAGGGAGCATCGTTTGACAAATCTAATAGGTCATTAGCCTAATAGTTTGCGGATGGCGGCCATCTTTGTGTGAAAATCGATTCCCCCTATTAATTCGAACACGGTGAAACCGAATGGAACGAAATTTGGTACAGAGGTAGCACTAGAAAAGGCCACCTCAGTGTCATGTTTTATATCACCGCCATCTTGACGGAAACGTAGTGGCGGCCACACAAATGTTCAAAGCTTAAATCAAATTACGATTAACCTAATCATCCGATCTCTACCAAATTTTGCATCAACATACCATTATGGAGGGAGCATCCTTTGACCAAACTAATAGGTCATTAGCCTAATATTTTGCGGATGGCGGCCATCTTTGTGTGAAAATCGATCCCCCCTATTAATTCGAACCCGGTGAAACCGAATGGAATGAAATTTGGTACAGAGGTAGCACTACAAAAGGCCACCTCAGTGTCATGTTTTATATCACCGCCATCTTGACGGCAACGTAATCGCGGCCACCCAAATTTTAAAGGCTAAAATGTAATTACGACCAACCTAATAATCTAGTCTCTACCAAATTTTGCAACAACAAATCTTTATGTGGGAAGCATATTCTGACCAAACTGCTAGATCATCAGCCCAATAGTTTGCAGATGGTGGTCAAGTATGTGTGCAAATCGATTCCCCCTATCAATTCAAACACGGTGAAACCGAATTGAACGAAATTTGGTACAGAGGTAGCACTAGCAAAAGGCACCTCAGTGTCATGTTTTATATCACCGCCATCTTGACGGAAACGGAATGACGGCCACCCAAATGTTAAAAGCTTAAATCAAATTTCGACTATCCTAATAATTTGATCTCTACCGGATTTTGCAACATCATGCCTTTTTGTGGGAAGCATCTTATGACTGACTACAAGGTCATCAGCCCAATAGTTTGCAAATAGCGGCCATGTATGTGTGCAAATCCATTCCCCAGATCAATTCAAACACGGTGAAACCGAATTGAATGATTTTTTTTTTACAGAGGTAGCACTAGCAAAGAGCACCTCATATTCATGTTTAATATCCCTATAGCACGTTGTATTTCAACAAGCTGCTACAACCAACATTCAATTATACTCCTTGAAAAGGACAAAGAGTTATAACAATACCCATGCATTTAGGAGAAAGTAGGCTATATGTTCTTTACTGAACATCTTGTTATATATATAGACTATGAGACAAATGTATGGAGAAAATTTCACAAATCTGTGATAAATAGTCGCCTAGAAGAAAGGAACATAAATTACATTTAAAAAAATGGAACTGAGAAAACTGCATTTAAAACTTTCCACACATGGTTGGTTGGTTGGTTCTTAAGTTTAGGGGCTGCGATAACGCGGTCATGTAGCCCCGTGTACTTTGGGTGTGTGTAGGATCTGTCTGATAACCAGTGTTAATTGTGATTACTGTATTAGTGTGTGTTATCTGTTTTTTAATTTAAGTACAGAATGCAACATAGAATTTTTCAAATAGTTCCTACTTTTGCCGCCAAGCGCCACCGTCAACGACTACTAGGCCATGTTCAGAACTTAGCTACTAGACGCCACCACAGTCGGCTCTTGGCAACGAACGTAGAAACCTAAGAGCGTTGTTTACATTCTTAACCTACCCAATTTAGCTTCACACAGGTGTAATTAGTGGAAGGTTCTTTAACATGCCATAAATCTATGACATGGGACCGCCGGCTTTACTTTTTCCACACGATTATCTCATTGTTAGCACAACTGTAAATTATGGCAATTTCTAATGGTTAAACTATAATGATTTCCACATCATTTTGAAGGGCAGACCTCGGAGATGCATACAATAAAATAAAAATAAAAAAATGTTGATTTTGACAATTTTAACCGTTCCGTGTCCCCTTAACTAAATATTGCACTGAAAATGTTCAGACAGAAAACGTAGTGGATGAGAGAGAGAGAGAGTAATAAACGAAATCGAGTGTTGAATAATGTTCACATCAATCAAAGAAAATATGTAGTTGTCTCATCACTTCAGAGGCTAGGAACATCTTGGTAATCAGCCTCATGTAGTTAGATGTGAGTTGTGTTTGTTTAATAACCTGTGTTAATGTGTTTCTAATGTGTGTAATTAATATAAATGAAATTCATTATATTGTGGTTCCGCATTGACTTAAATTATATTTAGAAACCTCAACAAGGCGAAAATTGGCTCCACCTTGGTCAACACAATTTATTAAAGTAAAATTAGTACAAACTATTTAATATTTCGGTATCTAGTAATTAATTTAAGAATTTTAACAACATAAATTTTTATTCGCTAATGAAGGTATTAGTCGATGCCGAAACATGTCCTAATTTTTACTCATTTGCACTAATTTAACTTTGAGGGACTTTCCAAGGGTACATTTATTTTTCTTCGTGGCTCATGACTACTTTACTTATACTTTCTCACTTCCATGCAGCCTATTAGTAAACCGCCGAATTTTTATTTTTCTCTATCTATTTTTCACTACAGTTATCTCTAAATTCTTAGGTTTCTATAGACATAAAAAACATTTTCAAGAAAGCAAAACGGTGTTTTGGTACCGGAGCTTACCTTTTCCTCAAATCAAAACTGTCACCGTTTCCTTAGCTAGGGGGAAAAAATCTTTGAATCCAGTTTCGTGCTAAAATACAATTCTTTATATAAATATTCCAATTTTCCGCAACGTTTCTGCATGCAAAGCTGAAAGTTTTAGAAGTAATTCCTTCTTACATGAGTTATATTTTAACACAACCGCTTTCAAAATTTAATTTAGTTTAATATTGCCTGATAGAAATGTTCATACACATTCTGCTAAAATTAAGCCATTTAAAAAGAATCCACGAAAAATCAAAAATGTTCTTATTTTCAAAACGCCAATGTTAAAGTGAGACGATAGCATCTAGGAAAATCCCTGATGCAATGCGAGTTCCTGTTAATAGTGTCTGAGTAAATGCCAAATATAATATTAAAATTTAATATGGACAGCCTAGCACATTCCGGCTCCCCTCAATGAATTGTGTTGACTAAGGCTGAGCCAACGTTTGCCTTGTTGAGGTTTCTTACTACAATGTGTGTAATTGTAACTATTTGGGCCTAGAATTGGGAAATTGAAATGAGACTGCATCACTGGAGGAAATTTGGAAATCTCACACTCTGGATGTCTGGAATTACAACCATCAATGTGTAGACTTTGCGAATTAATATGCATGGCTATGCCGCAGGTTCCAATGACAATAGAGAAACTACTCGACCATATATGGATTTTACGATCAATACTTAAATCTTCAGAAAAACTACAGAACTGATAAAATAATTGCAACAAGTTCTTTCATAATCCATGCGAATAGAAAGTTACGGTTTTTAAAATCAAATTCATCAGCAGAAAAATTTTCTGTTTGCTAATTAAGAGTTGTGAGCGTTGTTTCTCTCGCAACACATGACATGGTTCACAAACGAAAGTTCACAATGTTTTGCTTTCTGTTTTGTTAACTCATCAGAAGTCACTTCAGACGTGTATCAAGCTCGCGTTATAAATGTGGCTACTGGTATGCTATCTTAGAACTAGAGCCTAGTTGTTTAGTTCCGAAACCCACGAAGTCCTTCCATGAATAGAGTTCATTTTGGTTTGTTCTTCTCCTAATTAGTTGCACGTAAAGTTTATAAATTTTATTCCAAGGGTGAAATTTATGAAACAAAACATAGCCCAGCTCGATTCAGCACGTCTAAATAGACAAGAATCCAATCAATGTGGGCCTTGTCGACATGATGAGTTTTAAAACTATTAGATCAGGCCCATATTTAGGAAAGCATTTCATGTAACAATTGGGGAACCAATGTTTTTATGGTATTTCGACACCGATGAATACGAATCTGCTTGTTGCCAACGCGAAATTTGGACCGGAAGTCCGGTATCCAAGAGGGCGGCCAAGATGGTCGTTAAAACTCTGTTGCCCAATATCTCTCTTGTCCGTTGGCTTAAAATATTTATTTAAACGCCGGGTTAGTGGTTGGTTTTCTCGGATTCTTGTCATATTGACATGCTCAGAAATTATTTACCTTAAGTTTGGAGTGCATGGGATCCAAGATGACGCCCAAGATGGTCGCCGAAACCTTGTTATGTTTACGTGTTCTTGTATTTGGAGTGCAATATCTGTCAGATATACAGTTTTTAGCGGTTAAATGTGTACTAAATGCGTAGACTATTTTATGTGTTACTAAAATAAAATATAAAAGTCCTCTCGGCACGCCGGAAGGCGGAGGTAGATTTCATCGGACAAACTTGTGGATAGGCGAAAATAGGCAGAATATGCAGGTTTTCGTAGAAGGATCAGACCTCATTTATTGCGAGAAAGTATTTTATAATTGGAGATGAATTAACTTTGTGTTTCGTCATTTTATGCATATTTTAAACATTTTGTTGTCTTATGATGGCGGTAACCTTCTTGTCATTTGGAGTCCATTTTTAGCCTATTTTCAATTTTGAAAAAATAGACTTATGAGATCACCTTTTGTCCGTGTGTGTGTGTGTGTGTGTGTGTGTGTGTCCCTAATAAAATCTAAACGACTGGAGCGATTTCAATGAAACTCAGTAAGTTCATAGCACTATTCCGGGCGACTCCGACCGTGCTCTTCAAATTTTGTTACGTCTCACCAATTCAACATGGCGGCTGTGCGAAATATTTCACCAGCATTTAATATCTCCGAAACTATTACCTATATCACCCTGGAATTTTTTATGGTGACAGAGGGAACTACTAGAAGTTCATTTATGTGACCTTTGAAAACCTGGTAACTACAAAACCAACATGGCGGCCAAGCGAAGTTGCGACTTTTAAATAGACGTTTCTCGCGAGTTAACCAACCAAACGTAATGAATCTTGGTACAGTATATGTTTATACACATTGTAATGCACCGACATATAACTTCGTTCAATTGTTTTCATAACCTCAATATGGCGGCTGTGCGAAATATTTCACCGGCATTCTATATACAGGGTGTATTTGATATGATGGAAGTCCGTTACACTAGTGATAGAAGAGACTATTGTAAGCTTCTTAGGTAAAAAAATTGTCACCTATCTTTAAATTGAAAATTTATCATTAAAAAGTCAATGTTTTTAGGAATTTCCGAAATTCTTCAAACAGAAGGTGAGGCAGCAGACTGGGGTAAACGGGGCTGGGCTAGGTGGGGCGATGCGCGGAGGAGAAGTTGATACGTAATCGGAGCGTTGACCTTACTGGTTGAGGGGAGGTATCAGCTGTTACGAGGAGCGAGCGATACCCATCTCGTAAGAAAGTTTGTATTGCTGTTTTTGTTGTTGTTGTTGCTGTTGTTGTTGTTGTTGTTGTTGTTGAAATTGCCCGCAATGTCTTGGGACGTTATGACCGGTAGTATTGTGTAGCCTACTTTGTAAGTGTCATTGCCGTCCGACACTTTAATGAAATACAGTGTGACAAAATTCCGACATCCCGTATTCTGTTCAGAACTAGGCATTTAAGACGGAAGTAAAATACTTGATGTTTTGTTTGAGAGGCTTGGCGATTTTGGTCATTTAGCCCCATGTAGCTGGGTGTGGGTAGAATTTGTGTGATAACCTGTGTTTTTGTGGTTTCTGTGGTAATGTGGGTATTTGTAATTCAGGTGAGGATTCGGAAGAAGGCGCCGGCCCTGTGGTGTTGGGGCAGTGCAACTGCCTCTCAACCGGAGGCCCTGGGTTCGATTCCCGGCTCCATCAGGGATATTAGAAACTGACGTGAGGGCTGGAACGCGGTGCACTAAGCCTCGTGAGGGCAAATGAGTCGCTGTCTGACAGTGAGGCAGTGCCCCGGTCAGGAAAATCAAGATTAAAGGCCGAGGGGACCCGATGCACTGACCACGGGTCACCCTAATATCTGCAGGTCAAATGGCTGGGCATCGGTTGCTTGGTAGGCCTAGGCCCTTCATTGGCTGCACTGCCAGCGGTTATGGTTATTGAAAAGAAGGCGGCCGTGGCCTTAAGTTAGGAAAAATCCCGGCATTTGCCTGGGGTAGAAGTGGGAACCCATGGAAAACTACTTCCAAGATTTAATACTAGTACGGTACCACATGTACATATTGTGAACTGTCCCATCCCATCTCCAGCCCTGGGGTGGCCATAAACTGGAGAAGGGGGGTGTTGATTTATTGGTCAATCAACAATGTACATACATATGAAAATACACGAAAATGAAATTAAAATACAAATACATTGTTATAATACAGTGTTATAATAATAATGGCGTCTATTACCAAATGAAGTGGTTTATAAAGAAACTGAGTCTATAGTCGATACTATGCGAAATAGGCGATGTTTTTTGGTCATATCTCACGCCTGCCGGATACCAGACAATTAAAAGTATTATTTAATTATTTTGTCAAAAGTAAAACAAAGAACTCTTGGTTTATGGAAATTCAAAATGATCTGGATGAACTCGGCTTGACAATGTCCCAAATTGCTAACAAAGATGAGAAGAATATCTTGAAAAACAAGAACATCCGACTTCCCTTAAAAACCTTTACCCGCAAAACTTACACCATAAGCGATGCAGAGAGAGCGGCAAGGTCGACTAGAATGAAAATGTTTTGGGAAATGAAGAAAAATAAAAAGCTGAATCTTTAATATTGTTTTTTGAGACATGTATATACTTGTTTTGGTTAAGTGCTCCAATGAGGGCGTAACATAAATAAATAAATAAATAATAACAATAATAATAGGATAATAATAATAGTCTGATAATAATAATAAGAGTCAGTGTGTGTAGTTCTGGTGGTAGAGTGCTAATCTTTCGGAGGGTGCGATCTACGTTCAGTCATGTAGTAAATGAATGGGATCTAATACGATCATGTCGATGGATTTCATGGCACATACAAGAAATCCTACGTACATTAAAGTCTGGCAACTCGACATACCAAAAAGAAACATAAAAGAAGTTAGTGTGTCTAAAAGCCTATTATTACTATTATTAGTATTATTAATATTTTTATTACAGTTGTTGCACTATCTTCACACAAAGATAGACCAACAGTTCCTTAAATTAATTTACCAAATCTTTAGGATTTCTATTTTCTATGCATAGTCCATGAAGCTGGCAAAATCCTAGACAGATCCACCAGCACTAGTCATGTAGCCACTCCCCATGAAGGTGTGGAACAGCTGTTCATAGGGTCGGTTTGTGTATTTCAATGTCATTGGCAGACAAGACGAGGAGGTTACTCAACTTCAGACTCTTATCAACATTCCTCAGCGTGGGAGAGGAGGGGACGGGGAGAAGTCAGCTGTGCTGCTGAGGGGAACGGAGTGAAAGCCCGTTTCCAAGACATTGACCGACGATTTTTGTGATTTAATTCCACCTAAACTAATTAAGATCCGACTTAAGTTCATGAAGATATTTGCTTTGAATACCATCTTCTATCACCAGTGTAAAGGACTTCCATCATATCAAATACACCCTGTATATGAAACTATTACCGGTATTACCCTGACATTTTGCACGGAGATAAAGGGCACTACTGGAAGTTCATCTATGAAACATTCAAAAACCGGTTAACTACAATACGAACATGGCGGCCAAGCGAAGTTGAAAGTTTTAAATAGACTTTTCTCGCGATTTAATGATCCAAACGCAATGAATCTTGGTACAGCAAATGTCTATTTACATTGTAATGCACTGGTATGTAAGTTAGTTCAATTATTTACATAACCTCAATGTACACGTACACAATATTCTTTATGTAACAGTACATAACTCTAAGCCCTACATATATAAAATTCCAACATGGCGACCACCCGAAATATTTAGACGGTTCTCAATATCTACGAATCTATTTCAGCAATCAAACTGAAATTTAGTATGTTGATAGAGGCAATTAACATTAGTAGGATGTATGAAAATAGGCTGTATAGTTCTTCACGGAACTACTTGTTATACTTGTGGTCACACTGTCCTTATGCAAGGTTTCGACACTGATGTGTAACTATGTAACGGTATGTTACTTCTTCACGCAAAACTATATCTCCCGCAGAGATTTTGGTTGGTTCCTCAGTTTAGAGGCTGCGACAACGCGGTCATGTAACCCCGTGTACTTTGGGTGAGTGTAGAATCTGTCTGATAAACGGTGTGAATTGTGATGGCTGTATTAGTCTGTAATTCAGGTAAGGACTGCAGATGGTCAATTTCAAGCAGTAGTTCCTAATGTTGCTACCAGATACTACCGTCAACGACACCTAGCTGTGAACTTGGCTACTAGATGCCACCGCAAACCGCAACTCGCAACGAACGTTGGAACTTCCCCTCCAAAAGGAAAGCATACTGAGGGATTTTTAGCGCTCTTAGAAAATCCGACGACTTTGGCCGGCTTTGAACCCGCGACCTTGGGCATAGAAGTTCAGCATTCTACCAGTTACGTCACCGAAGCCGCTTCACACTTAGTCAGATGGAAATCTGATTCTGATCTCGTGCAAGTGCGTTGTCATGGCAGCGTCTGATGGCTCATCCCTCACCAATTTAGTAGTGTTGCCATGACAACCATTGATAGCTCTTGGCATTTTCTTATAATTCCGAAATCATTTTTCTCGTCCCTTGGCGTAATGGTGGGTCATATCAAAAATTCTTTCTAACAAAAGTTTTAGGTAATTATTAGGGGAATATTGTCCATTTTGTACGGTTTTGATATTGTGCCTATTAAGAGAGATATGAGTAATGTTTCCCGAAAAACCCACTTTTTCCCATCCCTTTGGACAATGGTTGGTGCTATAAAAAACTCTTCAAACATACATTTTTGGGCTTTATCCGACACATAAAATGAACGTTGAACGGATTCGATATTTCACATATTAAGAGAGTTATAGCAATATTTCACTTTTTCGAAAAAAGCCCCCCCATTTTCACCCCCTTCGACCGATTTAGCCCAGTAAAAATCTCGACCGAGATTTTATAGGTATACATATTCGGTAAAAGATTCAAAGTGATTGGTGCAAAATTACGGCAGTTATCGTGTCCAAACGAAACTGATATACACACACATATATACAGGGTGTATTTGATATGATGGAAGTCCTTTACACTGGTGATAGAAGATGGTATTCTAAGCAAATATCTTCATGAAATTAAGTCGGATCTTAATTAGTGTAGGTGGAATTAAATCACAAAAATCGTCGGTCAATGTCTTGGAAACGGTCTTTCACTTCGTTCCCCTCAGCAGCAGAGCTGACTTCTCCCCGTCACCCTCCCCTCCTACGCTGAGGAATGTTGACCAGAGTCTGCAGTTGAGTGACCTCCTCGCCTTGTCTGCCAATGACATTGAAATTCACATACCGAGCCTATGAACAGCTGATTCACACCTTCATGGGGAGTGGCTACATGACTAGTGATGGTGGATCTGTCTAGGATTTTGCCAGCTTCATGAACTATGCATAGACAATAGAAATCCTAAAGATTTGGTAAATTAATTTAAGGAACTGTTGGTCTATCTTTGTGTGAAGATAGTGAAACAACTGTAATAAACATATTAATAATACTAATAATAGTAATAGTGGGCTTTTAGACACACTAACTTCTTTTATGTTTCTTTTTGGTATGTCGAGATGCCAGACTTTAATGTACGTAGGATCTCTTGTATGTGCCATGAAATCCATGGGCATGACCGTATTAGATCCCATTCATTTACTACATGACTGAACGTAGATCGCACCCTCGGGAATGTTAGCATTCTACCACCAGAACTACACATGCTGACTCTTATTATTATTATTAGACTATTATTATTATTATTATTATTATTATAACACTGTATTATAACAATGTATTTGTATTTTATTTTCATTTTCGTGTATTTTCATATGTATTTACATTGTTGATGGACCAATAAATCAACCCTCCCCCCCCCCCCCCTCTCCAGTTAATGGCCACCCGAGGGCTGGAGATGGGATGGGACAATTCACAATATGAACATGTGGTACCGTACTAGTATTAAATCTTGGAAGTAGTTTTCCATGGGTTCCCACTTCTACCCCAGGCAAATGCCGGGATTGTTCCTTACTTAAGGCCACGGCCGCCTTCTTCTCAATAATCATAACCGCTGGCAGTGCAGCCCATGAAGGGCCTAGGCCTACCATGCGACCGCTGTACAGCCATTTGGCCTGCAGATATTAGGGTGACGCGTGGTCGGTGCATCGGGTCCCCTCGGCCATTTATCTTGATTTTCCTGACTCGGGCACTGCCTCACTGTCAGACAGCTACTCAATTGCCCTCACGAGGCTTAGTACACTGCGTTCCAGCCCTCACGTCAGTTTCTAATATCCCTGATGGAGCCAGGAATCGAACCCAGTGCCTCCAGGTGAGAGGCAGTTGCACTGCCCCAACACCACAGGGCCGGCGCCTTCTTCCGAATCCTCACCTGAATTACAAATACCCACATTAAGTTACTACAGTAACCACAAAACACAGGTTATCACACAAATTCTACCCACACCCAGCTACATGGGGCTAAATGACCAAAATCGCCAAGCCTCTCAAACAAAACATCAAGTATTTTACTTCCGTCCTAAATGCCTAGTTCTGAACAGACTACGGGATGTCGGAATTTCGTCACACTGCATTTCATTAAGTGAATGTTTTTAGTATTTTCAGAAACTAGTCAACAGAAGGTCCGACACGGACGCCAATGATACATCAGGGCTGAGTATCGAAATTATTTTATACATGAACATCAATCAATGAATTCCACACTCACAAAGTAGGCTACACAATACAACCGGTCCCAACGTCCCAAGCCATTGCGTGCGCTGTCAACAACAACAACAAGAACAACGGCAATGCACATTGGCTTACGAGACGGTAGAGCTCTTCCTCATAACAGCTGATAGCCTACCACCCCTCAAGTCAACCGGTAAGGTCAATGCTCCGATTACGTAACAACTTCCCCTTCGCGCGTCGTCTCTCCTGGCTCCGCCTCGTTTACCCCAGCCTGCCGCACCACTTTCTGTCTGATTAGTTTCTGAAATAACTAAAAACATTGACTTTTTAATGATTAATTATCAATTTCAAGATAAGTGACAAATTTACAGGGTGTATTTGATATGATGGAAGTCCGTTACACTGGTGATAGAAGAGACTATTCTAAGCTTCCTAGCTAAAAAATTTGTCACCTATCTTGAAATTGATAATTAATCATTAAAAAGTCAATGTTTTTAGTTATTTCAGAAAGTAATCAGGCAGAAAGTGGTGCGGCAGGCTGGGATAAACGAGGCGGAGCCAGGAGAGACGACGCGCGAAGGGGAAGTTGTTACGTAATCGGAGCATTGACCTTACCGGTTGACTTGAGGGGTGGTAGGCTATCAGCTGGTATGAGTTTGAGCTCTACCGTCTCGTAAGAAAATGTGCATTGCCGTTGTTGTTGTTGTTGTTGTTGTTGTTGACAACGCACGCAATGGCTTTGTACGTTATGACCGGTAGTATTGTGTAGCCTACTTTGTAAGTGTGGAATTCATTGATTGATGTTCATGTATAAAATAATTTCGATACTCAGCCCTGATGTATCATTGGCGTCCGTGTCGGACCTTCTGTTGACTAGTTTCTGAAAATACTAAAAACATTCACTTAATGAAATGCAGTGTGACACAATTCCGACATCCCGTAGTCTGTTCAGAACTAGGCATTTAGGACGGAAGTAAAATACTTGATGTTTTGTTTGAGAGGCTTGGCGATTTTGGTCATTTAGCCCCATGTAGCTGGGTGTGGGTAGAATTTGTGTGATAACCTGTGTTTTGTGGATTCTGTAGTAATGTGGGTATTTGTAATTCAGGTGAGGATTCGGAAGAAGGCGCCGGCCCTGTGGTGTTGGGGCAGTGCAACTGCCTCTCACCTGGAGGCCCTGGGTTCGATTTTTGGCTCCATCAGGGATATTAGAAACTGACGTGAGGGCTGGAACGCAGTGCAGTAAGCCTCGTGAGGGCAATTGAGTAGCTGTCTGACAGTGAGGCAGTGCCCGAGTCAGGAAAATCAAGATTAATGGCCGAGGGGACCCGATGCACTGACCACGCGTCACCCTAATATCTGCAGGCCAAATGGCAGGACAGCGGTCGCTTGGTAGGCCTAGGCCCTTCATGGGCTGCACTGCCAGCGGTTATGATTATTGAGAAGAAGGCGCCCGTGGCCTTAAGTTAGGAACAATCCCGACATTTGCCTGGGGTAGAAGTGGGAACCCATGGAAAACTACTTCCAAGATTTAATACTAGTGCGGTACCACATGTTCATATTGTGAATTGTCCCATCCCATCTCCAGCCCTCGGGTGGCCATTAACTGGAGAGGGGGGGGGGGGGGGGGGAGGGTTGATCTATTGGTCCATCAACAAGGTAAATACATATGCAAATACACGAAAATGAAAATAAAATACAAATACATTGTTATAATACAGTGTTATAATAATAATAATAATAATAATAGTCTAATAATAATAATAATAATAATAATAGTCTAATAATAATAATAATAGTCAGCATGTGTAGTTCTGGTGGTAGAGTGCTAACCTTCCCGAGGGTGCGATCTACGTTCAGTCATGTAGTAAATGAATGGGATCTAATACGATCATCTCCATGGATTTCATGGCACATACAAGAAATCCTACGTACATTAAAGTCTGGCAACTCGACATACCAAAAAGAAACATAAAAGAAGTTAGTGTGTCTAAAAGCCTATGATTACTATTATTAGTATTATTAATATGTTTATTAGAGTTGTTGCACTATCTTCACACAAAGATAGACCAACAGTTCCTTAAATTAATTTACCAAATCTTTAGGATTTCTATTTTCTATGCATAGTCCATGAAGCTGGCAAAATCCTAGACAGATCCACCATCACTAGTCATGAAGCCACTCCCCATGAAGATGTGAATCAGCTGTTCATAGGCTCGGTTTGTGTATTTCAATGTCATTGGCAGACAAGGCGAGGAGGTCACTCAACTGCAGACTCTGGTCAACATCCCTCAGCGTAGGAGGGGAGGGTGACGGGGAGAAGTCAGTTCTGCTGCTGAGGGGAACGAAGTGAAAGCCCGTTTCCAAGACATTGACCGACGATTTTTGTGATTTAATTCCACCTACACTAATTAAGATCCGACTTAATTTCATGAAGATATTTGCTTAGAATACCATCTTCTATCACCAGTGTAAAGGACTTCCATCATATCAAATACACCCTGTATATATATATATATATATATATATATATATATATATATATAGACTCATGATGTCGACAAGGCCCACATTGATTGGATTCTTCCCTATTTAGATGTGCTGAATCGAGCTGAGCTATGTTTTCTTTCATAAATTTCACCCTTGGTATAACATTTAAAAGTTTACGTGCAACTAATTAGGAGAAGAACAAACCAAAATGAACTCTATTCATGGAAGCACTTCGTGGGTTTCGGAACTAAACAACTAGGCTCTAGTTCTAAGATAGCATACCAGTAGCCACATTTATAACGCGAGCTCGATACACGTCTGAAGTGACTTCTGATGAGTTAACAAAACATAAAGCAAAACATTGTGAACTTTCGTTTGCGAACCATGTCATGTGTTGCGAGAGAAACAACGCTCACCACTCTTAATTGGGGAACCAATGTTTTTAGGGTATTTCGACACCGATGAATACGAATCTGCTTGTTGCCAAAGCGAAATTTGGACCGGAAATCCGGTATCCAATATATAATAATAATAATAATAATAATAATAATAATGTTATTGGTTTTACGTCCCTTTTAACTACAGTGGCTTTTAGAGACGCCGGGGTGCGGAATTTTGCCAGCTGACTGCGCCAGGTTTCGAACCTGCAACCTTGGGCTCACCAAGCGAGAACGTTACCCCTGAGCCACACAGCCAGACATATATATTGAACCCTTATCATTGTGTCCAATAATAATGTTTCATATTAATAAAAACGATGGAAATACTAAATACATTATATGCTGGATATTTGAGTAATATTGATGTAGCTAGAAATCTGGACTTGGTAAGACATGCTACGTGCTGGCTGGAAATGACCAATAGTTTCACAACCAATGTTATTCTTGGATTTCTGAGAAAATCAGATATGACGCTGTGGCGTACGTGACCATCGAAGGCCAAAATGCTGCGTACAAGGCAAGGAGTGAGAGAGAGGAGAATAGTCGTGACGTCAAACTAAGGGCGGGATTTGTAAGGTCAGAGCTCCAACGCCAACTTATCTGACCAATAAGAAAACATGACGCCAGAACATAGCGTCAGTGTGTTTTGCGCGGCAATCGGATATAAAAAGATCTAGCGATCGGTTTGCATGTTCGACGGCAGATTCGCGACCTGTGAGAAAATACAAGAATTTTGAGAGGTCACACATAATTATAGGCCCATTACTTAAAATATTGAGGAGCTGTTTTTCTCCCACCATTGAAACTTTAGGCTTTCTGTATATATACACATGTCTGAGATGAATCGGGGCACTCCTAATTATTCTTCGACAGTCATTTTAAGACGTCCTTAAGACGATATGGTTTTAAAATTATAGTTGTGTGTCGGCAACGAAGTTGGAAAATTTCATAAATTGTGAGATGGCAATTAGCCATAGAATAGGGAAAGTCGACGATTCTGCATAGGACGATCTGAGGAAATAAAATACTTAGAACGCAGATAGAACAGTTTAAAAACTTTGATTTAATTGTGTTTTAACAGCAGCAAAATGTCAACCATGGAGAGAAGACAGCAAGCTTCATCCTCCATTACCATCAGTGTTATGGGCTAACGGCCTAATGATGGGAATTGACGAGGCGGGAGGCCTCTGGAAAGCAGTTTAAGTGATGAGTATTAAAAAATTGATTTATTGATTTTGGACGAGGGGAATCGCGAGAGATGTGTGGAACTTTGTATAGATTTTATTTGTGTGGTTTAATTTAAATTTTAGGGTTTGATTTCTTAACTGACATGCGTGTAGTAAATTTTGGCATTGCGTGACAATTATGTTGTACAGTAAATTTTGTAATTTAAATGTTTTCCTTATGTATACGTAATTCTTATTGCGAAACGGCCGCATCGATTAACGTATCTATAAAAAGTGTAGCCGTGAATGAGAACCTAGGAACGACAATGATAAATGGACTGATTTAATGATATGTTAAACTAATTACTACGTGGGGGGAATATTTGCATTTTGTTGCTTTGATAACTCGGGCTAGGACTGATCCTGTTATTTATTCTTTATTGTCATTTGGACATGTTGTATGTCATTATCTGAGAGGTGTGCTGATTAATGCTACGACGAGATCTTCGAGAAATGTGCCACGTGTTTTTGGGTGTAAGTGATGATGATGAGGAGAGGTAAAGCCTGTCCATGACTGCGATATCATTCCGGCAAACTAGTTATCCGTGGGGATAAGTTTGACCTGGGAATGTATTCTTAAAAATCCCTGAGAGGATGTTTTGAGATAATGTGTTATTTATTTGTACGCGTTTAACAGGTGGCGATTAGCAAAGGTGCTGTACGCTGGCTATGGGCCAGAATCTATATTTAGCATGGCACTAATTACTACTTGGGGGAAGAAATCAGCCACTCTCTCGGTGATGCGATAACAGGCCCGGTTGTCTCCAGCTCGATATGACACGTTTTGTTTGCTTTAAAGCCTAATGAGTTAAGGTTATTTTATTTGGTTTAATTTGGGAAGTTGCCATGTTGTCGATCCAAGTTTCTTTTATCATTACTACGACTTATTTGTTCATTGTTTTAAAACGCCAAACTTTCCGGCGTGAAAATTTAAAGTTATATTTTGTTGTTGTTGGCTCTTATTTTCAAGGCCATTGTATTCATATAAATATAATTTGGCAACCGGCCAAACCTGTTCATGTCATGTTATGCCTTCCTAGTGTTTAAGGTATAAGTCGGTAATTCCGCAGCCCTTATTTTAAATAATACACACGTGTATTTGGTTTTGGTAATCTAAGGTTAGAGCATGTCAGTAGTGTATATAAATATGTAATTGTTGTTCCCACATTTCCGTAATTCGTCCTTCGCAGTACGGAGTCCGTTCCCGAACCAACTGTTTTGGTCGGAAACGAGCGCCCGTCAAAATGCTCATTACTTGAACTAGTCTTAAAACCCGTGTCGCTCATAGATATTAAAATTTTGTACTATTTTATTTGTTTGTTATATTTGGATCTTGTGATCCGTTTTCTTTTGTTACTTTGATTTAAGTGACATTGCAGTCACAATGCTTGTTGACAGCTGTCATGCCATGTCGTCATGGTACGTCAGGCTGGTCAGTGTTAGATCTGTTCACGCGAGTGAACAATAAAAGGGTGGTTATAGTTTTCTTTTTTTATGTTTGATTCAGTTAATAAATTTCATTGTTAGTAGATCCTGTTGTTTTTCTTGGCTTTATAATAATAATAAGTTAACCTTATGAACCTTGGAAGTTATGTTGATAGCAAAACCTCTAAATCACATTCACAAGAATCCATTACGACCCCGAAATTTTGAATCTTGTCTACATGCTATTTTCCAAAGGGTTTATAAGAGTTACTTTGGCTTCCGAACGTGTGGCATTTGTGTTTTAGAGTAAAAAAATAGATCACCGGCATGTGATAAGTTTATTAACGTAAGTTAGGCGAAGATAATACCGCCAAATGTTTGAAAATATAAAGTCATGGAGTTTGCAATAAAGTAAATGTGGAACAAGTTAAGTGTTTGAACTGTGATTAAAATTAGAACAAACTGTTCCAGGCGCCCAATAAAATTAAATTAGCTTTGTGTAGAAAAGCCAAACTCAAAGAATTATTTGACAGGAAGGTTAGACCTTAAAAACTAATTAATACTCTATTAATTGGTTAAAATTTGTAAGTGAAGTAAGGTCAGGAAGATTATAACTGAATCAAAGGGTTAAAATTAAATGGAATAATAAGTAAATTATACTCAGTGATGCTATAGTTTGTGGGAGTAATTTAAAGTAAATGAACTGAGTATGTAAAGGGTTAATGTGTGTATATTTAATATATGTGAGCGCGCGTATCCAGGGCTCCGCCCTTATGTCATTTCCCTATGTCTCAATATATTATTGTTGTGATGGCAACTCTGGGAGAAATTCGCGAAGTGATTGAACTAGCATCCGCTCGTACGCGAGAACAACTTAGTGAGATGAGAAAGGACATAACCAATGAAACGCAGACACAGTTAGCGGCTATAAATAAACAATCGGCAGAAACGCAGACACAGTTAGCGGCAAATAGTGTAGAAATGCAGACACAGTTAGCTGCTATAAATAAACAATCGGAAGAAATACAGACACAGTTAAACACAAAACTATCTGAAGTTAACGAGAATATAAATCAGAAAATCGCTACACAAAACATTCTGGTTAGTGAACAATTACATAGGCAGTCTGAGAGAAACAATGAAATGTTAAACGCACAAGACGAAAGGAACACTCAAAATCTAGCTGCGCTAACGGTAGAAATCAAAGAGCACACAAAAGAACAGCTAATCCAATTAGCAAAGGACGTTAGCACTAACAATACCAAACAATTAGGAATAATAAAAGGTATCGAAGATTCGTTTAAAAAGGAAATAAAAGGAATGGATGAGACTGTTATGGCAAAACTAGCACAAATCGAGCAAGCGTGTTTGACCAGCTCATCTGAGATTAAAGAAGCACACACAAACTTAGAAAAAAGGTTTGAGATGATCGAACGAGGGACACAGGGTATGCAAGATCAGATAATTACAGTAGATAACAATATCACGGGCTTAGTGACGGAACTCAACAAATTAGAAATACAATCAATTAAGAAATGGAAAAAGTTAGAAATTGACCAGGAAGAAATTAAACAAACATTAGAACAGAACAACATTTCTCTGGGAGAAAGGATAGATAAACTTGAAGATAATCAGGAGGCTAATCAACAGGAAGTCGAAAAACGCTTTGTTAAATTGAAGGATACTATTAGGAAAGATTGGACCAAGATGAGCGCTGATTCGAAAGATGAACGGCTCGCAGTAAGCAAGAAGCTAGGGGAAAATAACGCGAAAATACAGGCGTTAGAAGAAAATATGAAGTTAAGGTTTCAAATTCAAGAGGACCGCATGATAAAATCGGAGTTGCAGTCACTTGGACATAATACGATGTTTGCGACACTAATGGAAAAAGGGAAAGGGGAGAATGCGGAAAGAGAGCACACAATAGACAGCCACGAGCTTGGGCAAAGTCCAAGAACGGTAGACACGCAAGCATTCCAGAATTATGAGGGTCGTAGCTCGATACCTCAAAACACACAACTTCCCACGCAAGTTATACAAGTCATCCGTGGAAACGAATTTAAACCGAATAAGTTTTTACCAGAGAGCGGAGGGACACCTAAAGCTTTCTTAAGGGAACTGACAGAATATTTTTCCGACCAAAATGTTAGCTCAACGCGACAATTAAGAATGGTTGAAAATTTTTTGGCGGGCTCAGCACTTACCTGGTATCTTGGATTTAAGAACACATTTAAATCAATGGAAGGTTTCCACAAGGCCTTCCTAAGCAAATACTGGAGTGGGTCGTATCAACAAAGCTTGCGAATGGACTTATACTCGCGTAAATACCATTCCACGCATCAGACGAAATATGCAGATTTTTTCGCCATGCAACTTGTCAAATTGCAAGATCTTGATAATCCCCCCAGCGAAATGGAGCTAATAACTACTATAGGAAAACAGATGCCTATTAGCGTTCAGCAATTCTTGGTGGCGGCAAATATTACGACCGTGGTCCAGGCAGAAGAGGTATTAAGGAAGATAGATGAAACCACTAATTACATCAACCCGAGAGAGAAGAGACAGATAGAGTTAGTTAATGCAGTCGAAGTAGTCAAGACACCGAACAAAAACACGAGGTCGCAAGCTACAAACACTGAGGATAACCAAAGACGGCAGAGCACCGAAGAATATGAGCCGAGATCTCAACCGAGATACGAAAATAGGGACAGAAACCATAACAATCAGGAAGAAACTAACCGCTACCGGAACACAAACAATCAGCAGTGGCGAGATAATAGGAGATACCAAACGTCATACAATAGGAATAATAATAATAACGCACCTTACAATCGGGGATGGCGTGGAGGACACTATAATCAACAATATAGGCCCAGAGACAATAGGCGTTACAATCAACAATATAACGCACAAAATAACCAGCGGTTTAACGAGCAATCGGATCCAAGGGATGATCAGAGAAATTGGAACGAGAGACACGCTGAGTCGCAACAGTACCTGGAGGAGCCACGTAACATGGAAGGAAATAATGATAAATGGGAAAGAGCGATAGATCGGCGGAAGAATCCCGACAACCACGAGGAGGAAAACGGAACACATCAAATGTTGGAGGCCATGCATGTAGAAACCCAGAGATATTTGGAGGAGCTGCATGGAGAAGAAGAAAATAGAGCAGCCGACAATAGGAAACAGAAGAATAGCAGGAGAGATTCGCAGACCGTGTCAGGCAAGGGTCTCGAAATATGGTAAAAAAAAGTTATTGTACGGGAATAGGAGAAGAAGAAGGGAGAAGGAAGAAGATGGCAACGCGGGGGAGAAGAAGGAGATGACATCACGGTAAAATGGAGAAGAGACAGGAGCAGCTTAAGGAAGTTCAACTAGGGGTTACGAACTTAGGTAACAACGCCTACAGAGTCCGAGAGGTGAGCACAGGAAACATGGCAGTGTATAATATTTCACATTTAAAATTGTATCATCAGAGAGAGCCATACGAACCGAGAAATAATGTTACTGCAGCAAATTAAACATTCGCGTGATAACATACAACAAAAGATACGGGGGTACTCTAGTGGTTAAAGCGCTCAAAAGACAGCTCTGACGTGTTTACAAGTTCAGGCGGAAGTCGTTAATGAATATGTTGATGTTTTGAAAGAGTGAGAGGGGAGACGAGTAGCAAGGAAAGAGGCCGGAGGGCATAAGTATACAGGAATTTCCTAATGAGTTTGGAACGAGACGGCTACTGAAACAGACAGAGGCGGACAGTCATTATATTTGAGGGTGACCAGCAACTTCAAATTTGAGCCAGAAAAGTAGGGGATGTGAAATTCGACTTCATTTGAGTTCGAATTTCATCAACTAGGGGTCGGATGAACCCTTATCATTGTGTCCAATAATAATGTTTCATATTAATAAAAACGATGGAAATACTAAATACATTATATGCTGGATATTTGAGTAATATTGATGTAGCTAGAAATCTGGACTTGGTAAGACATGCTACGTGCTGGCTGGAAATGACCAATAGTTTCACAACCAATGTTATTCTTGGATTTCTGAGAAAATCAGATATGACGCTGTGGCGTACGTGACCATCGAAGGCCAAAATGCTGCGTACAAGGCAAGGAGTGAGAGAGAGGAGAATAGTCGTGACGTCAAACTAAGGGCGGGATTTGTAAGGTCAGAGCTCCAACGCCAACTTATCTGACCAATAAGAAAACATGACGCCAGAACATAGCGTCAGTGTGTTTTGCGCGGCAATCGGATATAAAAAGATCTAGCGATCGGTTTGCATGTTCGACGGCAGATTCGCGACCTGTGAGAAAATACAAGAATTTTGAGAGGTCACACATAATTATAGGCCCATTACTTAAAATATTGAGGAGCTGTTTTTCTCCCACCATTGAAACTTTAGGCTTTCTGTATATATACACATGTCTGAGATGAATCGGGGCACTCCTAATTATTCTTCGACAGTCATTTTAAGACGTCCTTAAGACGATATGGTTTTAAAATTATAGTTGTGTGTCGGCAACGAAGTTGGAAAATTTCATAAATTGTGAGATGGCAATTAGCCATAGAATAGGGAAAGTCGACGATTCTGCATAGGACGATCTGAGGAAATAAAATACTTAGAACGCAGATAGAACAGTTTAAAAACTTTGATTTAATTGTGTTTTAACAGCAGCAAAATGTCAACCATGGAGAGAAGACAGCAAGCTTCATCCTCCATTACCATCAGTGTTATGGGCTAACGGCCTAATGATGGGAATTGACGAGGCGGGAGGCCTCTGGAAAGCAGTTTAAGTGATGAGTATTAAAAAATTGATTTATTGATTTTGGACGAGGGGAATCGCGAGAGATGTGTGGAACTTTGTATAGATTTTATTTGTGTGGTTTAATTTAAATTTTAGGGTTTGATTTCTTAACTGACATGCGTGTAGTAAATTTTGGCATTGCGTGACAATTATGTTGTACAGTAAATTTTGTAATTTAAATGTTTTCCTTATGTATACGTAATTCTTATTGCGAAACGGCCGCATCGATTAACGTATCTATAAAAAGTGTAGCCGTGAATGAGAACCTAGGAACGACAATGATAAATGGACTGATTTAATGATATGTTAAACTAATTACTACGTGGGGGGAATATTTGCATTTTGTTGCTTTGATAACTCGGGCTAGGACTGATCCTGTTATTTATTCTTTATTGTCATTTGGACATGTTGTATGTCATTATCTGAGAGGTGTGCTGATTAATGCTACGACGAGATCTTCGAGAAATGTGCCACGTGTTTTTGGGTGTAAGTGATGATGATGAGGAGAGGTAAAGCCTGTCCATGACTGCGATATCATTCCGGCAAACTAGTTATCCGTGGGGATAAGTTTGACCTGGGAATGTATTCTTAAAAATCCCTGAGAGGATGTTTTGAGATAATGTGTTATTTATTTGTACGCGTTTAACAGGTGGCGATTAGCAAAGGTGCTGTACGCTGGCTATGGGCCAGAATCTATATTTAGCATGGCACTAATTACTACTTGGGGGAAGAAATCAGCCACTCTCTCGGTGATGCGATAACAGGCCCGGTTGTCTCCAGCTCGATATGACACGTTTTGTTTGCTTTAAAGCCTAATGAGTTAAGGTTATTTTATTTGGTTTAATTTGGGAAGTTGCCATGTTGTCGATCCAAGTTTCTTTTATCATTACTACGACTTATTTGTTCATTGTTTTAAAACGCCAAACTTTCCGGCGTGAAAATTTAAAGTTATATTTTGTTGTTGTTGGCTCTTATTTTCAAGGCCATTGTATTCATATAAATATAATTTGGCAACCGGCCAAACCTGTTCATGTCATGTTATGCCTTCCTAGTGTTTAAGGTATAAGTCGGTAATTCCGCAGCCCTTATTTTAAATAATACACACGTGTATTTGGTTTTGGTAATCTAAGGTTAGAGCATGTCAGTAGTGTATATAAATATGTAATTGTTGTTCCCACATTTCCGTAATTCGTCCTTCGCAGTACGGAGTCCGTTCCCGAACCAACTGTTTTGGTCGGAAACGAGCGCCCGTCAAAATGCTCATTACTTGAACTAGTCTTAAAACCCGTGTCGCTCATAGATATTAAAATTTTGTACTATTTTATTTGTTTGTTATATTTGGATCTTGTGATCCGTTTTCTTTTGTTACTTTGATTTAAGTGACATTGCAGTCACAATGCTTGTTGACAGCTGTCATGCCATGTCGTCATGGTACGTCAGGCTGGTCAGTGTTAGATCTGTTCACGCGAGTGAACAATAAAAGGGTGGTTATAGTTTTCTTTTTTTATGTTTGATTCAGTTAATAAATTGCATTGTTAGTAGATCCTGTTGTTTTTCTTGGCTTTATAATAATAATAAGTTAACCTTATGAACCTTGGAAGTTATGTTGATAGCAAAACCTCTAAATCACATTCACAAGAATCCATTACGACCCCGAAATTTTGAATCTTGTCTACATGCTATTTTCCAAAGGGTTTAATATATATATACATACTGTACGCAACTTAAGATGAAGTAATAGAAATAAACATATACTTACGTACGCAGCAGACGTCAGTGGAAACGTAGCTGAAGCTCTTCCCCTATCCCCGAAGAAATATAAAATAAAATAAAATAGAAGAAAGAAAAACGGGGAGATCGCAGTCTTGCTTGGCTTTCGCTGGGCCCAAATTTTAAAAGGCAAACCAGAAAGCAATCCCAAAAGGAAGGGGGAAAGCTAATTAAAATTAAACTACGGTAAAATCCAAAGATGAACAAATTTAAATCAGAGGCCGTGTAGGTCGTATTAACGTTACAAGTACGCTAATAAGACCGACAAACCGAAATATAGCAAAAACCAGACAAAACTCGAAGAAGGTTACTAAAATTAAAATAAGACGTGACGCAAAAGCAGATATACTTAGGCAAAGATAAAATGTATTTAAATAAGAACCACAATGTACAACGATCCCAGATATATTAAAAGCAAGAAGAGAAATGACCAACAAAATAAACACAAAATTAGTTTACCGCAAGAAAAATACAAATTAGGAAGAAAAATCGAAAATATACTAAATTAAATTATATTAAAATGAAATAAAATAAGATAAGTTAAGGTAACGTGTTCAAGGCAAGATGAAACGATGACTAAATGTAAGTATGTCGTAATTAGATGAAAAAAAAGACAAAACTCAGAAACGACTACACTCAACGAAGTCAAGATACGTTCTCCAAAATTTAGACAAAGCGTGTCAAAAGGGATGAACAAAATAGGAGGGGGTACAATTGTTCAGAACGGGGTGGAGAGGGGTGAGAGGGAGGGGAGGAGTAAGGAAGAAAGACGCGGAGGCACATGCAAGAAGGAGTGAGTTACGAGAAAAATAGGAAATTAGACAAAAGGAAAAATTACATTAAATTATCGGCAAAGCCAAAAATATACTTTAAAAATTGAAAGTATGCGTAGGAGATAAGGGCACACAAAGACGACGAAAATATGTGATGCGCAAAATATGGGCATTCACAGACACAAGAATATCACAGGTTAGGTCACCAGCAAAATAGCAATGGCGAGACCTCCTTTTGTGAACTCATTAAGATAAAGAACAAAGCATTACGGGAAGCAAGAAAAATAATCTCCAATCCCGTTATGTTGTTCTACGATAAGATACACTCTGGATGACAGACCCAAAGGTGCCCCCTACAAGGTAGGCAAACCCACCGTCAAGCACACCAGAGTAAAGCGAAGACAGCCCAGCCCACATACATAACCTTCAACCCTTAAAGTACAAAAACTACGTTATCAAAATAAATGAAAATAACACTACCATACAAAACAAAACTCACCAGCAATTACACGCACACAAAGGGCGGAGGGAAAATATCGGGAGGGGGCAAGTACACGCGACCAAAAGAAAATAACACAGAAAAAGAGTTTTAAATTACCGAAATATGAAACAGAACTACAGTAAAGCAATTACTGATTACGACATACAGACACCTCGCCATGGTTTCACCTTGAACGCGGGCACTTTCCCTAGAATATGGGAATACGACTAGCCTACTTGGCTGCAAGAAAGAAATGCCTCGAAACAAAGCAAATGACGACGCAACACAAAGGTAACTGCGTGCTAAAATTTGATTGGTCACGACCCCTTCCAAAATATAAATCACTGGCCAATAAGGGGACAAGATGCAGATATGTCCATATATGGTATTAAGACATCAGAGGGCTATTAATAGCTTCACAGACCAAGGTTTCACAAAGGCGTGCATTGATCACATCAGATAAAAATGGTACAAAGGAGTAACTTATATATCTCATAAAAATGGCTCAATACATAAATTATATATAAACTTTTAAACTGACGGTGGTTTTGGGTTCTGAGAGATGTGAAACGCGAAGAAATTTTCCGGAAGTCGAAACATGGTACCCATTGCAATAGTTAGCTTTCTAATTAAATCTACCTAAAAAATAAGTATGCCTAAACAAATATGTAATACACTGACGTTTCTTGCAGGATATGGCGACAACGGTGGTCTCCTTAGTTGATACGGCTGTGATGTCCAACCAAAACCTATGTATCATCTGCCAGAAGAGAAAATGTGCGAAGGACAAAATTATCAGATCTGACGGATTACGGCAAAGAGACTCTTCTGAAGTACGCCGGCTTGAGGAAATAACTTCATGATGCTGATTTTGCTGACACTATTGTTAGAATTGAACAAACGTTGACAAATAGTGACAAAAAATTAAAGTGCCACCCCGGATGATACTCAAACTTTGCCAATTCTGGAAGATTGGAAAGGTTAAAGAACAAATCAGCGCCTTCACCAGTGGCGGAATGTGCTGCTACAGATCCGTCGTCATCTCGATACGTCACCAGGGCTCGAACTGACTGTGTCGACATTAGCATGTGTATTTTCTGCCATAGTAATAAAAGCGAAGCTCTGAGGCAGGTGATGTCAAAGCCAATGAATGATACTATAAGAATGCTGGCTAATTATGACCACCAACTGTTCGTTCGCATTAATTGTATGCCGTGCTTGATAGCATCTGAAGTGAAATACCACAGTCTGTGTATAGTGAAGGCCTAGAGGATCCAGAAGAAAATGCCGACGCAGATGAAGGAGTTTGGCAAAAGTAATTTACCTATGATACAAATTTGCAAAGAGCTTAAAGTCACAGCTTCACTGGGTCACGTTTTACAACTCTCAGATGTTTGGGAAAGATACGTTCACCTGGCGAGAACAGTCGACGTTGAGATTCCGAAGTCATTTGAATCGCGCTTGTCAACTTTTAAAGATAAATTGCAGAACCCCATCTACGACTCGTTCTTTTTCTTCCAGCCCTTGAACAAGGACATTTCAGGAAGGCAGATTCTCCTGCGGATGTTGTTTTAGGAGAAAGTGATCAAGAAGTCTCTATCCAAAGACAAGTGCTCAATGATGATTTTTAGCCTACTTTTCACATTTTGCAAAAATGGGGAAAAAGTAGACTTATGAGATCGGGCAAATGTGTGTCTGTCTGGCTGTCCTTCTGTCTGTCTGTCTGTCTGTCTTTCTGTCTGGCTGTGTGTGTGTCCCCCCCTTATCAACTTCTATACGGCTGCAGCAATCGAAACAAAATTTGGTAGCAGTAAAGATCTATACCTGAATATCTAACGGCCATATTTGAAAATGATGTCAGTGCTACCAACTGCTGAAAAAACGCACTAGAAATTTGAGCTCCATGTTGGATATCTTGGAAGGTATGAATGGGAGCTATTTCAAAATTGGCACACGCATAGATAATAATATTGCTGTTTAATTTCCATGAGGCCATACATGGCAGTGTTGCCAAAATGATTATAAGCTTGCTGATAAGATAACATTTTAAATGCATATGACTTCTTCACTATCAATTGGATTTCGACCAAATTTGGTATGTGCTATGTGTACATAAACTGATATCACTGAGCGTATTCTTAAGAGCCACCAGGGCTGCCAACTGTTAATAAATGCTCTTATTTTTAAAATCCAAATACCCATATATCAGAACGTAAGCAAGCCGACAGCTTTAAACTATGCAAACGTATAGTACCTGACATCCTATATTAATTTGGAGTAACTTATATACGTCAGTGCTACCAACATGATTATTAGCCTGCTGAGAAGTCCAACTTTAAATACATGTAATTTCTATACTATAATATGGATTTCAACCAAATTTCGTGTGTGCTATGTGTACCATAACAGATATGACTATGCCGATTCTTAAGAGTAAGCAGGGCTACCAACTGTTAATAAATACTGTCTCTATTTTTGTTACCCTAATATCAATATATCAGAAAGTATGCAAGCCAATAGCTCTAAACTTTGCACACGTATAGTATCTGGCATTCTAGATTAATTTGGAGTAACTAATATAGGC
This sequence comes from Meconema thalassinum, assembly GCA_946902985.2. Taxonomy (NCBI): domain Eukaryota; kingdom Metazoa; phylum Arthropoda; class Insecta; order Orthoptera; family Tettigoniidae; genus Meconema; species Meconema thalassinum. Next base: position 616,289,771 of record OX336390.1, read on the forward strand.
CTACGCCAGTGCTGCCAAAATGATTCTAAGCCTGCTGATAGTTCCAATTTTAAAATGCATGTAACTTCTATACTAACTAATGGATTTCATTAAAAATTGACACAACAATAGATCATATTATTTCAGATTATTTCCGACCAATACATGTATGTCATTGTTGCCAACATGATTTTACGCGCGCTGTTAGTTCCAATGTTTAATTGCATGTAAAGTCCATGCCATGCATTGGACTTCAACCAAATTTTGTATTTTGTTCCTTAAGAGATGGAACTAAGAATATATTCAGTCACCAGGGCTGCCAACTGTAGTTCTCTATTAGGCTACATTATGCCAGGCATACAGTATTTAGATTTAATTAGGCATTTTGATATTACCAACTTAATTTCGTCATTATTCTAGATAGATCCATATAGATTAATCATTGGCATGAATCTTAAATTTTTAGAAAAGTAGGCTCTTTAATTCGTCACGGAACTTCTTGTTTATTTCTTGTCCATGCTGCGCTTCTTTTTAGAGGAGAGCTGCAAGATTCGCCGGGTCACTCAGGGCTTCATGTTTCCCAAGAAAAGGCTGCCGCAGTCATACCGAAAAATCTTAGTTTGTTCGTGAGCCTACTGATAGGTGGAGACGAAGTTCTCAACGACGTTGTCGATGACCAAGACGATGACTCAAGCAAGGAAGAAAGCGTGCAAGTACGGTTTTCACCCAAAAACTTTGAGCTCTCTATAGGCCAATATATAGTCTATGCTGTGAGTGGCGGTAGAAAGCTGACACCAAAACATATCGGATTAGCTTTATCTGTACATCAGCAGACACGATCTCGTAAACTTGTAACTCTGCTACACTCAGCGGGGCATTGTATGAGCTATAAGCAGGTCCTCCAGGCAGATAAAGCTCTCGCAAATGTCACTGTGAAGTCTCTTGACAACGCTACCGGTGCCGTCATCCCATCAAATTTCTAGGTGTCTAAAACTGACGGCAGCAATGAACCAGCTTTGCATCTAACGGCAGACAACATCGACATACTGAATGACACCCTTGATAGTGCACCCGATATTTACTTGAGGCTATCGGCGACGCTAGCTTGAGTTGGAATTTATTACTTGGAAATTATAGATTGCGCTGAGATCGCGCCGGTGACGACATGGGAAATGACGTAGGAGGATGAGGGAGAATGCAAGAAATTTATGGAATTAACTTAGAGATGAAGCCGTATTTAATATCAGAAAAGAAACGAATAATGTTGAATATTTATTATAATAATAATTGAGATGGTGGATAACCCCTTAATATAGAATAATGGCTTTATTACAGCAGATATTGGCCATGGTTGAATAGCTGACATCAGTAGTATAGCGGCAAGCAGTCTACCCTTCCATAATCAGGGGAAAGAGAAGCCACGTGTTCAGCGAGTTGGACAGTTGCAGCACGGTGTGGAGAGGATTTTATTCTAGTCTATTCTGTTACAGTATACACTTCAGAACAGTGCGCATTGCCTGACCAGCAGAGTAAAAGCTAGCGAAACTAACATTGTGTGACCAAATAACGCGACGAAGTCAAGTAGCATGTGGAAAGCAGGATCGCTACGGCAGTGGATAGAACGGACACAGCCGGTGATGAGAAGCACATTAGTTTCGCAGTGAAGTTGCTTCAGTACACTTTAACATTCAATACTTTCACAGTTTATAACTTGCAACGCAGGCAAGCGAGAGGTTTCACTAGGTGAAAGCGGACAGTATTATGTTAGACTTTGCGATGAATATTCTTGTGCAGCATTGGTTGAATGAGGCTAGTAAATCACTTTATGATTATCTGCATGTGGCGAGGCCAGAATTTTAATGCAGTGGCCGACATTTTGTGAGGATTTAGAAGTCGTCTTACGGAACATTGCAGCCGACATTCTTATATCACTGATAGTTGGACATAGACTTTCAATGATCCAAATACTTGCTACAATTCACAGCTTATGCATTTTCAATGGGAATGCTAGCGACCAGATGAACTTTAAAATATTTTCACCAGCATAATGGATAGCAAAGCTGATATGTTTTAATATAGCACATGCTAGGCGACCATGGTGTCTTTCATCTTTAACTCGAATGTTCAAATGGAACAATGGACTTCACATATTTTCTGGAACGGTGAAGTGTTCGATAAATGACTTGGATTTATGAACAGTTATGGACATGCTTTTCACATCACGTTCAGACACAGGGTAGGGTGTCTGACAAATTTGCATACAATTTAAGCATTTTTATTCGTCAATGCAAATCAACAGTACTTAGCAAGAACTTTATCAGTGTGTGTTCATCGGCATTTTGCTCACGAAACAGTGGCGCAGCATAGCCAAGGACAGAATGGGGTACCCATTTGAGTGGAACATTTCGATGGATTATTGGACAATATCCGTGGTGGATATCTTCCACTTTACGATGTGTGGCTAGGCACAACGAGAGACGGGAAGGCGGAACATAGTGACGGGGTTCGATTCCTACCGAGATGAATGACTACATCGTGACATGCATTAGGATGAGGAAAATGCATTCCAAATGGAACAGGACGAAGATTTCGCCGATTTTTCGAGAAATCAATCGTAAATGTTTGGATTATCGCCGATCTTGGAATATATATTTTTAAAAAATCTGGAATATTGAAAGGTAATGTGAACGTTTATGGATTTGCTGATATGATTTTGATATGACCCTGGGCACTCTTGTATATCATTAGGAGGGTTATTTGAGACATTGCTTGATATTTTTTACATTTCATCCTGATGAATTCGCTAAGATATGGAGGATTCCATGTGAGATAGCAGGCGCATTTCACCGATCTTTGCTATTTACCGACGTTATTAGGAAGGGTTTTTGATCATTCTTTTTCTTGAGTAATAGTGCATTCTGAGCACAGTAGTTGTTATTATGTCGAGTATTTCGCGACTCGAGACCTGCAGTCTGGTATTTTTGACAGCTTATCGCATACCAGCGAGTATGTGTGATTTATTATTAAGGATTTTTGTTTTATTGGATCTGTTTTGAGCTATGGAATTTAATTCGCACTAGCGAAGCAGTATCACTTTTATCTGACGGTTTGATAATTGTTGATTCCAGTCATGTGCATTCATTCATTAGCCATCGAAGACAGGGCATGTTGCTATACGCAATTGTGTGGTGTTAAACGCTTTACCTGTCGTCTAGGGACTAATCATCTTAGCCGTCGAAGATGGGGCCTTTTGCTCTGAGCAATTGTGTGGTGTTAAACGCTATTCCCATCTGTAGGAAATATCATCTTATCATGCGAATGCAATGGTGACTGCGAATCAAGCAATAATTTACTGGTCATTTATTAGTTGATCTTCATTAAGTAAGTTAAATATAAACTAGTTGAAACCCGTCAAAAATGACGGTCAATAGAAAAATATTTACTGAAGAATTTTCTTATGTAGGCCTACTGTATATTCTTTGTACGATTATTTTTTGGCTCTATTGAAACTATAAGGGCGTCAAAAGATTGCACTCTCAACATTGCAAAATACTGCTGGCCATGACTGAAAAATTGATGAGGCAAATTGAGACCTATACGTTCCAGAGTTTTCCCTTGAGCTTCATTGATTGTGACAGAGTATGCTAAATAAATTGGAAAATATTGCCTCTTAAAACAAAATGATAGTGTTTTATCGGATGCTGTTAAATCAAGTAGAAGGATTAGACCTCTCTGCCTAATTTTAACTGCACTTATTATTTCCAAATCCAAGCAATATAGTTGCATTTAGGAGCCCTTGGGAAACGTTCAGATTTCTAAGCAGCATAACGGTTCAAGCATTTGGAATATGTGGAGGCAAGTCATTTAGTTCCAAGGAGTTCAAGAACTCTGAGGAGTCTAATAAAACTGGCCGCAAACCGTCACATATAATTTTGGAATATAACGAAGAAATGCGATGATGTGCACCTCCATACATCTTAAAACAATGTGGACCGTATGGGTGTGGCACAGTAACATTGGCACCAAATGAAACGAAGGACATAGCATTGTACTGCCGATTAGTCTCTCTGAAATTCCTTGAGATATCATCTCCAGTGAAAAACAATTGTTGCAGCATGTCAAATATTTTATATTTAGTCAGATTAATTTTACCATTACAACAGCAAAGGTCAAAGTAACCAAGTGTAGATTTCTCTCAAGAGAAATACAGTGCAGAACAATGTTTACATTTGTTCGTCAAGGACCCTACACTGTAACGGTATAGTATCTGGAATTGTATCTGAAATGCCGTATTCATATTGGAGTTTAAAAGTGGCTTCGTATTTTTCTCCGATTTCCCACTTGTTTGCGGCTAATGTTCTATTTCGTAAAATGGGTTTATTTATAGCAGCATTTCTCCCCAAATTAACGTCATATTAAATAATACTATAGTGGCCTGCATCAACGCAGCAGCCAAATATTAAATAGCAAATAATAACTTACTTCCATTGCCAAAATCAACTGCGTGGTTAGACTCATTGTTATGTACTCTAAAAAAATAATCAATAAACAATAATATTCACTTATACAACTAAGTTCAGAGACTTCCATTCTCAAGTTGGTTGCTGATGAGAATGCGATGAGACTCATCGCCAATAATAAAATCCTTGCAATTTTTGTAATTTGCTTGCAAACGCAACTCAGGATGACGAACTTCATTTTGAAATAAACAGAATGAAACTGCTCTAAATAATCAATTTCCATCACCTGTTGAAGGTACAATACTTTGCATTTCCATGACAGTAAATTATGCAAGGGAGCATAGAATCACTTCGCCACTACTGGAATGAGCATGGACTCACTTCGCCAGCCACCGTAATGGAGGGAGTTTTAGAATTATATGTTCAGTGTTTTTCAAAGATCGTATTAACACAGGGAAGCCCAGTCTTAAGGCTACATTCTGAGCTATCGCCCCAGATTCCAGGTTCGATCCCTGCTCTGCCAAGAAATGTAATTCTGGTCTGAGGGCTGGAACGGGGCGCACTCTTGAGGCAAACCTAAGAAGAGCAAAATTTGATTCCCATCTCAACAATCTTGGATGTGGTTTTCCGTGGTTTCCCACTTCCACTCCAGGCAAATACCGGGATAGTTCCTAACTTAAAGCCTCAGTCGTCAACTCTCCATTCCCCATACTAATTACAAATGCACACATCAATACAGCCATCACATTAACACAGGTTATCAGAGAAAGGTTTACACTCACACACCAAAGTAGACGGCGCTGAGTGACCACGATGTCTGAGTCCATCAAATGAATTATGTTCGACAATTTTCTCTCAAGGCGAAGCGATTGTGCCGATTTTTATTTAATAATTTAAAAGTATCTGGCAACGTAAATCATGGAGAATTCATTTCCTTACGGGAATAATAAACGTAACATATGTTTAGACAATGTAATACCAATTGCAAGATAGAGTAATTGGGAAATAAAATTACATGTCTGAGGTGGGAATCAAACTCCTCCGACGATGCATAATCAATTTCGTTGTCCACAATGTTAGCCGCTGAGCCACCCAGACAACGAAATTAGAGTGCAATATTAAGTGACGTAAACAACAAACGCACTCAACTGCCAGTTATAGTTCATCAATATTTCCCTTATTTCATGATTCTATTCCAGTATATATCGGGATACAACGTAAGCGATATTTCCCTTTTCAATTCTCATAAACAAAGATCACACTACGATACGGTGGATCGTTTATCCGCCATTTCTCTCATGTAGAAACGCCATTGTGGCAACGCGCAATAGCCACATATATTACATTTTTCTTTAAACATATAAAAATATACCGTAACATATATTTTCCTTTTAAAGACACACTGCAAATCTGCATGCCAAGAGCTTTCGTTAGAATGCCATACGAAGCCAATCGGTTAAGTCGTTTTCAAGATCTCGTGTGTACAAAAAATACCTTAGTGTTTTAAATATATACTAGATGAAACCCGTCAAAACATGACGGACAATGGAAAACAAATTTACTGAAGAAGCTTCTTATATAAGTTACATTCTTTGTACGATTACTTTTTAGCACTATTGCAACTTTAAGGGCGTCAAAAGATAGCACTCTCAGCATTGCAACATATTGCTGGTCATGACTGAAAACGTGATGAGGTCATCATCTTGCACAGTTTCCAGTCACTGGCCGGGTCTGTTTGGAACACAAGCCTCTCCAACGTCTTCTGTCTTCCCACCATCTCTCAGCCTCCACCCTTGTCCAGTCTTCTCCTCTCTTCTTCACGCTTTCGTCCACCCCCTCCAGCCACCTGTCTCTCGGTCTCCCTCTTGGTCTCTTTCCTTCCCAGTTCGTCTCGTGTATCCTCCTGGATATCCTCTTCTCCTCCATTCGTTTTACATGTCCATACCATCTTAGTCTAGATTTCTCTATACCATCCTGTAATGGTTCCTCCTTCATTAATTCTCTGGTCCTCTCATTTCTTATTCTGTCCCTCTTTGTAGCTCCAATGCTGCTTCTCAAGAATCTCATCTCACTGGCCTGTATTTTGCTCTTCTCCCTTCCTTTCATAACCCAGGTCTCCGAGGCATACGTCAGGATAGGCACATAGTACGATATATGATCTACTTGCTGTTCTGAGGGACATCCCTGTTCCATAACATGCTTCTCACACTCCTCCGGATTGCTTCTGCCTGTCTCCCCCGCTAATTTATTTCTCTACAGTTTCTTCCATTCTCTTGTATCAGGCTTCCCAGATACTTGAAACTCTCCACTTTCTTCAGCTGTTCCCCACCTATTGTTATTCCCGTTGTGGTCCTTTCCTTCTTCCTTGTTGTGATCACCATCTCACTCTTATTTATGCTAAATTTCATCCCATATCCTTGTATTATTCCTTCCCACACGTCCAACTGTTCCTGTACCTCCTCCTCCTTGTTTCCACAAATCATCAAATCATCCGCAAACACCATTGCTTTCATCTTTCCTTCCCCAATTACTTGTGCCACTCGGGTCATTATGTCATCCATCACCACAATGAAAAGTAACAGTGACAGTGCACTTCTTTGTTTCAGGCCGTTTCTCTGTTCCACCCAGTCCGATCTCTCTCCTCCCACTTTCACACAGCTCACGCTTCCCTTGTACATCTCCTTTATCCTCCTTATAGTCCATTTTTCTACTCCTCTATCCTCCAGGGACTTCCATACTTTGTTTCTGCATACACTGTCATATGCTTTCTCAATGTCCAGGAAGGCCATCAGTAGATCTGTTCCATACTCATAGTGCTGTTCTTGTAACTGCCTTACAGCAAAAATCAAATCCACTGTGGACCTTCCTGCTCTGAAGCCATGTTGTTCTTCCCTCATCCCTCCTTCTATCCTTGTCCTAATTCTCCTTTCCAAAACTTTCTCAAACATCTTTGCACAATGACTCATCAGTGTTATTCCCCGATAGTTTCTGCATTCTGTTCTACTACCTTTCTTGAAGATCGGGACAATTATTCCCTTTTTCCAGTCCTCTGGGGTCTTCCTTTCCTTCCATGCTGCCTTCATCACTCGGTACAACCATTGTATCCCCACCTCTCCTGCTGCTCTCACCATCTCCACACTCAACTTATCCACACCCGGTGCCTTCCCTCCTTACATCTTCCTCAATGCATCTTCCACTTCTTTCCATGTTAAGTCCTTTTCTGTTTGCAGTTCATCTACTGTACCTCTTCCCCGATTTCTTCTTCCTCGCCGTGGTTTCCATTTGGGTTCAGGAGTTCTTCAAAATATTCTTTCCACATTTTCTTCAGTATTTTCCCTATTTTCTATCCCTTGTCCCATTTTGTTCACCATTCTAACATAATCCGTAGGATCTTTCCGCCTCTTATTCTTTACCATCCCATACAGGACCTTTCTTGTACCTTCACTATCCTGCTGGTCATGACTTAAAACGTGATGAGGTAAATAGCCCAATACGTTCAAGAGTTTCTCCTTGATCTTGATTGATTGTGATAAAGTAGGCCGATCGAATAGGACATTGTTGCCTATTAAAATAAAATGTACTGTACCTGCAAGTGTTTTATCGGAAAGTGTTAAATCAAGTCGTAGGATTTGAGCTCTCTGCCTAATATTACTGCACCTATTATATCCGAATCCAAGCAATTTCTTACACATTTCTTACAATTAATATATTACCATATATGAGTCCTTGGGAAACGTTCAGATTTCTAAGGAGCATAACTATGGCTCAAACGTTCGGAGTATGTGGAGGTGAATCACTTAATTCCAAGGAATTGAAAAATTCAATAATAGGGAAATTAAGTAGCTGGCTTTCATCTTCAGTATCCAATCTGTTAACGCTGATGTATGTGTTTGAACTACTGGATATAAGTTCAATGACTTTTAAATTAATATCATTACATTGTTGCAGCTTGGCAAATATTTTATATTCCAGCAGATCAATTTTACCCTCACGACAGTAAAGACCAAAGTAACCACGCATAGATTTTACGCAAGAGAAATACAATGTAGAACATTGTTTACATTTGATCGTCAAAGACCTTACAGTACACTGTACTGCATAATATCTGGAATTGTTTCTGAAATGGCCTATTTATATTGGATTTTAAATGTGGCTTCGTATTATTCGATAACACTATAGTGTCCTGCAATAACGGAGCCGCTAAATATTAAATGGCAAATAATACTTCCATTGCCGAAATCAACTGCGTAGTTAGACTCAGTACTCTAAACAAATAATCATTAAACAATTGTCTTATACAATGAAGTTCAACATGACCGTCCAGAGACTTTCATACTCAAGTTGGTTGGTGAGGAGAAAGCGATGAGACTGATCGCTTAAAATAAATTCCTTATAATTGTTCCTGCCAGCGAAATTTTTTGCAATAGCTTGAAAACGCAGCTCAGAATGACGTTCTTCATTTTGATATAAACAGTACAAAACTGCTCTAAATAAGCAATTTCCATCACCTGTTATAGGTTATGGCAGTACATTTTGCAGGGGAACATAGAATCACTTCGCCAACTACTGGAATGAGCATAGGCCTATACTCAATACTCACTTCGGCAGTCACCCTAATGGAGGCAGTTTTAGAATTCTATGTCCCGTGCATGTAAAAAATCGTATTAACACATGGAAGCCCTCCCATTCTTGGCTATTGCCCCGGAGACCCGGAATACATTTCCTGCTCAGCCAAGAAATTTAATTCTGGTCTGAGGGCAAAAACGGGGCACATTCAGTCTCTTGAGGTATAACTAAGAAGAAGAAGGTTTGATTCCCACCTCGACAATCTTGGATGTGGTTTTCCGTGGTTTCCCACTTCCACTCAAGGCAAATACCGGGATGGTTCCTAACTTAAGGCCTCGGCCATCTCCTTGCCATTCCCCATCTTAATTACAAATACACACATTAATGTAGCCATCACAATAACGCACGTTATCAGAGAACATTTTACACATACACACCAAAGTACACGGGGCTGAGTGACCACGATGTCGGAGCCCTTCAAACGAATTATGTTTGCCAAGTGTCTCTTATGGCGAAAGCAATTGTGGACACGCGCGAGTGCCTTGAAAACTACTTTTTTCTTTAATAATTTAAGAGCATATCGACGATGCATAATTATAATTTTTAGTCTAGGACGCTAATAACTTGACCACCGAAGCATTGGGAAGAAATTGCAATATTAAGGTACATAAACAACATAGCCTACACATTCAACTGTCGGTTAATGTTCCTCAAAATTTCCCTTCTTAAATATTCCCTCCTTTATAATTCTCCATCACGTGAAAACGTGCCATGTCTTGGGTTTTAAATATATCGATGCAATGGTGCTGCCATCTGCTGTCAGTTACTGGAACTATATGGACGATGTACTGCCATCTGTTGTCAGTTATAGGAACTGATTGCAGATATTTAAACGGCGTACTGAGGACAACAGTTTGCTCTTTTGATCACATGCTGTAATGCAATGGTAAAACGGAAATAAAACGTATTGAGAGGGAATGTAGAAATATGTATCTTTAACAGACATAAAACCTTACTAATACTCCTTGATTAAACAATATTTCAGTGGTAAAATAATAATATATCGGCGAGGGTTCGGATCGAACTGGTGAACCTTGGAACCACAGTCAGTCGCCTTAACCACATAGCTAAACGCGCACTCTTGTTCAACAGCTGACGCAGCCGTTCATTATCTTCAAAAGCCGCTGTCTGAAGGAAATAATCCATTTCATTATCCAAATAAATCAATGTTGCACATTCGTATACGTTCATACTGTTATTATATTTTATTGTCAGAACTTGGTTAATGTATGTTTTCAATTACATGGAAGCTTATTAAATAACTTACATTATAATGGACTTCTCACCGCCATTTTGTCATGACCCCAGGCGGATTGTGCGCATGCGTGAGGGGCTAGAATTCTGCTATTTTCTATATTAATTAAAAAATATACCGTAATATATTTGTTTATTTTAGAGACACTCTGAAAATCTAGAGGTCAAGAGCTTTCGTTAGAGTGCTCTACGAAGTAAATCGGTTCCGTCGTTCTCTCAATCTCGTGATAACAAAAATCACCTTACTGTTTTAAAAATATAGATGGCAACAGAGAATTCGTTACTTTACGGGAATGATAAAAGTGAAATATATTTCTACAATGTAATACCAATCGTAGGAAGGAAGGAAACAAAAACAAACCATATCCGAGGTGGGAATCGAACCCTCTCGACCATGCAAAGGATGGCAACAGAGAATTCGTTACTTTACGGGAATGAAAACAGTGAAATATGTCTCTACAATGTAATACCAATCGTAGGAAGGAAGAAAATGAAAATAAAAAACGTATCCGAGGTGGGAATCGAACCCTCTCGACCATGCAAAGGATGGCAACAGAGAATTCATTACTTTACGGGAATGATAAAAGTGAAATATATTTCTACAATGTAATACCAATCGTAGGAAGGACGAAAACGAAAATAAAAAACATAACCGAGGTGGGAATCGAACCCTCTCGACCATGCAAAGGATGGCAACAGAGAATTCGTTACTTGACGGGAATGATAAAAGTGAAATATGTTTCTACAATGCAATACCAATCGTAGGAAGGCAGAAAACGAAAATAAAAAAACATATCCGAGGAGGGAATCGAACCCTCTCGATCATGCATAATACATATTTCTAGGGAGTAACCTTATCCCCTTGGCCATCCAGACAACTACGGGATACTTCAGTATTAAGCTATCTAACCGGTATACACACTCAACCTGCAGTTTAAGTCCTTCAATTCGTGGTTTATTTAATATAATTCTATTTCAATGCATATTGTAAAAACATAATTAACATTATTGGAGACCCTTTTTAATTCTCATAAACAAAGATCTCAGACGCGACCGGAATCGCCATTTTCCTTGTTGAGAAAGGCCATTGTGCGCATGCGCGGGAGTGTCAAATATTACATATTTCTCTAATCATTTAAAAATATACCGTAACATATATTTTCCTTAAAAAAAACTCTGCAAATCTGCATGCCAAGAGCTTTCGTTAGAATGTCTTACGAAGCCAATCGGTTAAGTCGTTTTCACAATCTCGTGTGTACAAAAAACAGCTTAGTGTTTTAAATATATAGATGCCAACAGGATTACATTTCGTGATTCTTGTGTGGTAGATCCAATAGTTTTCTGTTGCATTGCTCTATTTAAGAGTACAGTAATTTAATATCTGTTATAATTTTTGGTGAGTTGATTTAAATCTTTGACAAGGATTTTAGCGATTGATTCTTTTAAGACGAGTTCTTCCTTTTTATGAATTTATCACAGGCAGATTATGAACAGCTACGATGATTATTATTAAATATGACACAGTTGGTGTTCTTTTGAAATACATTTCAATGATCTTTATAGAGAGATGTTGCACTTCGAGGTTGATTAAAACTTGGATTGGATTACAATTACTTCAGTAATTTTTCATTGTATTTGAGAAGTTGTCTAAATATGATAATAGTGGCCACAGTTCTCATAGGTTAAATTTATGAATATCTAAAGCCAGTCAAATAATAAATTTGTGGATTATTAAATACGTTGAGATGAGATATCTTTGCCAAACGTTATGTGTTATTGCCAAGTTTTGTGATATTACCACTTTGATATTAATGATGCAGACTAGAGGTCGTCGAACTCAGTCTTATATTTTGAAATTCATGCGGTGCGCTGAATATTTGTGTTGAAATGTGGTGAAATGATAGTGTTCAAATGTGATATTTGATTAAGTGGTTTATGTGGTATTAGAATCAAGTGGTTATTGTTGGATGATAACGTCCAATGTGGTGTAGTGGAGGCAATGAATTTCTGGCATGGCAATCGAGTATAGTAAACGTTAATTATGACATGTAACATGTGTGATTAAATCTGGCAATATAATTTCACTGAAGTGATAGATTTTGATGGCAACTTTCTTTAACCAATCTGAAATATTTTCTGGAAGTAATCCAAGTTTCTCTAATAATACTTTGTGGAATTCTAATCTATAATTTAAATAAATTAAATGATAATCAATCTAATAATAAATTTAAATGATCTGACCTGATAATAATAAATAAAATAATCAATTAAATGAGCTGATAATTAATCTGATAATAATTTAAATGAGCTGATAGTGAATATAATAATAATTTAACTAGAACAGCTGATTTTAGCTGAGTGGAATGTAATGATTTGAGTTGACAGCTGATTGAATAACAGCGGATGTGGTGACGTTTAATGATTTTATATGCATTATGAGCATGATACCAGATAATTATAACTAGGGCTCGGATTTTTAGGTAAATAAATATTTTTGTATGTAAATATATTTTTAAGCATATTTCTTATAAATATGTAAATTCCTGCTTTTCACTTATTAAGCACATAAAGAACATAATATTTACAATTTTTAAATCAGAATGCTAGATCTTTCAGTTTATTGCATTTTTGTTCTGTGTTACTTCAACGGGGAAGAACCTGTGAGCTATCTATTCTTCATGCAAAGCGTATGTCAGCTTGCAACTGTGTTATTCTTAACTTGTCGGCCCGTGCCACTCACTGTGGAAGCCGGGGATTTCCTTGTCCATAGCCATATTGCATCACGTAAAAACTCCTCCACACCCAGCTACCTGGAACGAGTGTAATTCACATGCAGTTCATTTCTGGTACTGAGAAGTGTAAGGCAGTTCAACGATGCCTAAAGTAAAAGCAACTACATGTTATCGTCTGTTGCAGAATTTGAATATAATTTTACTTCTGATGGGGGCCTTCCGTTCTGTCAACCATGTGGGAAAGCATTCAAGGCGATCTCAAGTTACACCACACCTCGAGGGCAAGAAACATATTGCCGCAGTTTCTCGCTTTCAGAAGAAGTGTTTCGCGATAATCGTCTGTCATTTGTGATGGACAACCTGAAGATGTACTGTGTCTCGTTATGTGTTGTAATTATTCAGTAGTCAGTGAGGTATAGCATAATTTGCATTCGTGAGCACTGCATGCTGTTTATATTGTCTTAAATAAACTAAATTATAATTGAACATTTTTACTTTTTGTCTCATATTTCAGCACATACATAAAAAATAAATATTTTCACAATTTTTAGCACCTAGAAATCCGAGCCCTAATTATAACCACGATAATTAATGATAGAGACTTCGACAGGATGAATGTAAATAGTTTGTATAAATTTGTTGTTAGTTCTATAAGTGGTGATAATTATTCCAACATTTGGAATATGAATATTCAGTGAAATTACGAATGGTTGAATATGTTATTGATATAAATTTAATTGTTGTTGTGTGTTAGATCAGTGTAAAATTTAACTAGTTCACGTGCCATGATGTTATATTAATGAGGATAAGTCTCAGGGCTCACATAGAAATCAGTGACGAGTGAAACAGTGCTACGTTGACCCTGAGAGCACAAGAGTACTTGCAGTTTATTTTCTTTTCACGTGAACACATTTCTTTGAGATAGTGCGGAGATGGTATGACTTGAATGAACAGTTACAACCTAATAGTCGTACTCTACCATACTACTAGGCAGGAATTTTTGATTTTTTTGTTTTGTCATTCAAGTTGAATAAATCTTCTTTTAATTTTAATTTATGTGATCTCACGACGGTGTATTTTCCCAATCCTTTCCTGTGTCATAATTAAGGCTTCACCCGGAAGGATGTGGTTTGCTAGGAATTCAGTTGATGGCACCCTTTTATTTGCTATTTAATCAATTTAAAACCTTCAACGACCCAGAGATACTTTGTCTCGTGTTACCCACTGCTTTTGTTCTATTTTTCAACTGAATCTCCGACACAATCCTTGTTTTATTTTGTGTTTATTTCAATCCACTGTGGCCTGGGATGCCGGGTATGCGGTGTTATGGCAGTTGGGTCATCGCATACCTCGGACGAACGGGTGCAGAAGGGAGAGTTGGCTTTTCCCAATCGTGGGGATTCGATGATCTTCATTTTATGGGAATACATCAGAGTGAGATTACGAGGAGATTGATCTCTAATTTATTAAAGGTGTGATGAAGTTTATTGAACTTGACAAGACGATATTCTTGTGTACCCATATCAGTGGTCATAGTAATCATATTAGTGTCATGTCATATGCAAACCCTATTTATCCTTGTTGCTCATACCTATGTGTAGTTGTAGTTGAAGTGTCACAATGTTTTGCTGTCCAACGTCTCCGTATTTAAAACGTATAGTTGCAGAATATTACCATACCGAAGGAGGGTTTAAAGAAAATGTTACTTGAATTGCAGGGTAGCATGGCTGCTATTGAGGCTAATGTTCCAAGAATGGAAACTGAAGTAAAAGATAAAATAACTGATTCCGAAGCTAGGTTACAGGCTAGATGTGAGGATAATGTAAAGGCTTTACAGGCTAGCAGTAAGAATGAGTTAAGAGATAATTTAAAATCATTGGAAACTAGTTTGCAGACCAACAATGAATCCAATCTAAAATATTTGCAAGCTAACACTGAATCTAATCTAAAATCATTGCAAGCTAATAATGAATCTAACTTAAAGGCATTAGAAAATAGATTACAAACTACCACTGAAAATAATTTGAAGACTAGTGAAGCTAATTTGAAGGATAGTTTGAAATTATTAGAAACCAGATTACAAGCTAGTAGTGAGGAAAGTAACACTGAATTAAAACATAACTTAAATAATTTGGAAACTAGATTAAAATTCAAAAATAATGAAATCCTAAAAGCACTACAGTCAGGTATTAAAGCAGTAGAGTTAAAAGGAGAGGAAAATGTGAGCATTTTAAAGAAAGACATTTTAGAGCTTGAAAATAAAGGTGAAGAGAACATTATCAATTTGAGGACAGAATATGTCATGTCAATTCAGAAAGACATTAAATCAGATATATCTAGCTTGAGATCAGACATAGATGGCTTAATAATAGATGTAGCTAAGATTGAGTAATTGTCTTCTGAAGTATCTTTCGAGTCTAAAATTAACGATTTGGAGAAGAACTTAGGAAAAGAAATCAAGGGTTTGAAAACAGTACTAGGCACAGTCAAAAAGGACGTTTTAGGGGAAGTCAATTCCAACTTAAAATCCTTAGAAGACTTGATTGCAGACGGACATTAAACAAATCTATGATAACGTAGATAAAAAGTTAATGATAGCCTTGCGTTATTAAAAAATAGGGTCGGTGCAATAGTAGAAGAGGAGTATAATGATACCGATGCTGAAGCGAAAGAAACACTTACAGGAATAGAAAGGAAGATAATCGCAGGTATGGCGAACCTTGAAACCAGATTCACAGAAAACAGGAAAACCATGGAGAAGGATTCTGCCCAGTTGAGAACAGAAGTAGGCCAGTTAAAGAACCAGGTTGAGTCAGTTTAGACCACGTGCCAAGAAAGTTTAGATAAACTAAAGAACGATCTTGAGGGGAGTACTAGGACCCAGACTGTTGTTTCATTGGATAATCTGGTGAGAAAATTCAAGCTAGGTGAAAAACGGAATGAGGATAGTATGGCTAAATTGGAGTCAGTCATTAATAATCTCAGTATTCAAGAGGTAACACCGGGGGACATGTCTATGAATCAAACACCGATTGTTCATAACGTTGATAATCAGGAGGTGATTATAGGAGAGGATAACCGAACTCAGCAACATGTTACTTCAGGGAGAATTAGTTCAACCCCTAACGTTAATGCTAATTCAACTCCGAATACTACTAATTCAAATGAACGTTACTCAGGTCTGCGACCATCATCAGAAACCTAGATGATAAGCCGAGAGAATTTTCTGGGAATACAGGATTCACCACAGTAGAATTTCGGCGAGATGTCAGGGATTACATGGCAGAACACAGGGTATCCAAAGAAAGAGAACTAAGAGTAGTAGAACGCGCCTTAGATGGACCAGCTTTAACTTGGTTTCGCGCCTTTCGGAACAATTTTGGGAACCTTGACCAGTTTGCTATAGCCTTCTTAAGACGTTCCTGGAGCGCGGAAGATCAGCTGAATGTAAGAGTCGAAAAATATTCGAAACGCTATTCTACATCGCATCCAACGCATTATGCTAACTATTTTACTTCACAATTGGCGAAACTGCAATTTTTGACTACACCCTTACCCGAAGATGAACTATTGCAAGCAATAGCGAGACAGTTGCCAGTGGATGTCCAACGATCACTCATAGCATATGGTGCTAACTCACTCGAGCACTATGACGACATATTGCGTAGGCTAGACTACACAAGCGCCCAAATGACTCCTAGGAACTCTAGAACTGATAATAGGAACACGCAAGAAGTAAATGCTGTAGTCGTAGATAATGCCGTTCAAACGTAACGTCCGTAGGAATGATAGATATCAGGGACCATATGAGAGACCATACGATCGAGATCCACGAGACAGTAGATATCGAAATAATAATCAAGATTTCAGATATCAAAATCGCAATTGATATAACAATAGATATTGAGGCAGAAAAAAAAACGGAAATTACAATCAGAATCAGCAGTCCCATCAGAACAGTCGAGAAGGCGACGGGAATCGTAATAATCCGGACGAGAGATGCAGAGAAAGTCAGGAATATGACAGGACACTGCGACAGGAGAGGAAACCTAGTGCACCGCCAGAGGAATTATTTCAAACCCTCGACAGGGCAGGTTCAAGTAAAATAAAAAAGTCGAATTAATCTCGAATCATCGTCATAATTGTCTGGAACCCATTATTATAGTTGAGACATATCAGGTTAAGGATGAAGATTTAATAGAAGAAGAAGATATCGTCCGCCGGGGGAGTAGACATGAATTGCCAGTCATTAGCGTGGAAGTCATGGGAAAGGAAATAAAGACGTTAGTAGGCACTGGGGCTATGGTCAGCGTTATCTCCATGGGCTGCCTTGAGGAATTGAAATTATTAGGAGTTGTTACAATGTTGTTTCAGGGGTGATCCCTGACAAGAGCATCAAATGTAGATATCAAGTATTCTTGGATATCAGAGTTGGATCCAGATACTTTGAACAAATGTTCCTGGTGATAGGTCAATTACATTTCGATATGATCTAAGGAGTGGACTTCTTAGGCGAGAGTGGCCTGATCATTAATAGGCAGAGCAGACGCATGTATTTTGCAGAAAGGGATACTGATAATCAGGAATCTGAAATGACATTCTTTAGGGAGAATATTTTGGATGAGATCGTGTACAGCATTGGGAGATCCATTGAGAACAAAGCCGACATGAAGAGTAAGCTGAACCCAGAAATACAAGAGCAATTTGATCACACAATTTCTGAATATGTGGACATTTTCAATGATAAGACTGGGCTCATCGCGAATTTTACCTACAAGTTGATAGATGATAAGCCATACCATAAGAACTTATACCCCATACCTGACAAGTGGAAGGAGGAAGTCGGAACGATGATAAATGACATGGAAAAGATGGAATTATTAAGAAAATGCCAACTGCTTATCTGAATCCTTTGGCTGTAGTCAAGAGACCTAATGGCAAGTTGAGGATATGTCTAGACGTCAGGGCCCTTAATGAGAAAATTCTTCCTGAGCACGACAGACGCCCATTATTCGTGCAGTACTGCGCAGATTCAAAGGGAAAAGTTTCTTTTCTACTATCGATCTGACTAGTTCATATCATCACAAATAACTAGCAGAGTACTGTAAACAATATACTGGATTTCTCTTTGACCATAAAACCTACATCTTTAATCGTTTACCTTTAGGAGTAAAGAACAGTGGTCCAGTAATGATCCGAGCACTAGATGGTAATCTGTCGGAAACAGTTAAGGAACATGTCGTTAGTTACATAGATGACCTGATCATAGCGCCCGAGACAGCTGAGGAGCATGTCAGACCCCTAAGAATGCTTTTCGAAGATCTCAGGAGAACGAATTTCAAGGTGAATTTCGACAAATGCCAGTTCTATTATGGGGTAATCGACTTTTGAGGCCATATGATAGATGGAGATGGATACAGGCCCAATCCAAAGAAGATAGTAGCCATATCGGAATTCCCGACCCCGAGGAAAATTAAGGAAGTAAGGCAGTTTCTAGGGATGTGTCAGTTCTTTTCCACACATTGTCCCGGATACACAGAAGTAATGGCACCTCTGCAGGATTTGCTAAGGAAAGGAAATCGATGGAAGTGGAACGACAAATGCAACCAAGCTTTTCTGTCAGGTAAGAACATGTTAGTTCAGAATGTCAAACTCGAATACCCAGATTTCGCTAGGAGATTCTTTGTGGAAACCGACGCCTCAAAGATAGGCGTCAGCGGTATCCTGTATCAAGTGGATGATGAGAATAAAAATAGGTATCTGGCTTTTAATAGTCGCAAGCTCCAAGAAAGTGAAAGGAATTATTATGCAACAGAGTTAGAGGCATTAGCAGTAGTTCATGCATTCAAAACGTGGAAAAAGTCTTGCTTCGACATGACGTGACGGTGATCACGGATCATAAAGCACTCCAATTCATTATGAAGACAGACTCAGCGAGCGACCGTATTACCCGATGGGCTCTGTTCTTGCAACAATTCAACCCTACCATTGTGCATAGACCGGAGAAATTAAACCTGTTGGCTGATATTTTGAGTAGAAACCCTTGTGAGGAGGTGATTATCAACCACATTGATCTTGTTCAGGAAGACCAGGGGCTCTAGAAATGTTGAAAAGGCTAGCATGAGAAAATATGATTACCCTTGAGATGAGAGTAGTTGGGAGTTTATCGAGTACATGAAATGTTGAATACAATGAATGCCTGAGTGTAATTTTTTTATTGATCTGTTTCTTCACGATTGATAAAAACGATGAGGTGAGGGAGAGATGTACCCGATATTTACTTGAGGCTATCGGCTACGCTAGCTAGAGTTGGAATTTATTGCTTGGAAATTATAGATTGCGCTTGGATCGCACCGGTGACGACATGGGAAATGATGTAGGAGGATAAGGGAGAAGAGAGCATTACCCCTCCAACGCGCGGCATCACGGGAAGAATGCAAGAAATTTATGGAATTAACTTAGAGATGAAGCCGTATTTAATATCAGAAAAGAAAGGAATAATGTTGAATATGTATTATAATAATAATTGAGATGGTGGATAACCCCTTAATAGAGAATAATGGCTTTATTACAGCTGATATTGGCTCTGGTTGAATAGCTGACGTCAGTAGTACAGCGGCAAGCAGTCTACCCTTCCATAATCAGGGGAAAGAGAAGTCACGTGTTCAGCGAGGTGGACAGTTGCAGCACGGTGTGGAGAGGATTTTATTCTAGTCGATTCTGTTACTGTATATACTTCAGAACAGTGCGCATTGCCTGACCAGCAGAGTAAAAGCTAGCGAGGTTAACATTGTGTGACCAAATAACGCGACGAAGGCAAGTAGCATGTGGAAAGCAGGATCGCTACGGCAGTGGATAGAACGGACACAGCCGGTGATGAGAAGCACATTAGTTTCGCAGTGAAGTTGCTTCAGTACACTTTAACATGCAATACTTTCACAGTTTATAACTTGTAACGCAGGCAAGCGAGAGGTTTCACTTGGTGAAAGCGGACAGTGTTATGTTAGACTTTGCGATGAATATTCTTGTGCAGCATTGGTAGAATGAGGCTAGTAAATCACTTTATGATTATCTGCATGTGGCGAGGCCAGAATTTTAATGCAGTGGCCGACATTTTGTGAGGAATTAGAAGTCGTCTTACGGAACATTGCAGCCGAAATTCTTATATCACTGATAGTTGGACATAGCCTTTCAATGATCCAAATACTTGCTACAATTCACAGCTTATGCATTCTCAATGTGAATGCCTGCGAACAGATGCAATGTATAATATTTTCACCAGCATAATGGATAGCAAAGCTGATATGTTTTAATATAGCACATGCTAGGCGAACATGGTGTCTTTCATCTGTAACTCGAATGTTCAAATGGAACAATGGACTTGACATATTTTTTGGAACGGTGAAGTGTTCGATAAATGACTTGGATTTATGAACAGTTATGGACATGCTTATCACATCACGTTCAGATACAGGGTAGGGTGTCTGACAAACTTGCATACAATTTAAACATTTTTATTCGTCAATGCAAATCAACAGTACTTAGCAAGAACTTTATCAGTGTGTGTCCATCGGCATTTTTCTCACGAATCAGTGGCGTAGCATAGCCAAGGACAGAATGGGGTACCCATTTGAGTGGAACATTTCGATGGATTATTGGACAATATCCGTGGTGGATATCTTCTACTTTACGATGTGTGGCTAGGCACAACGAGAGACGGGATGGCGGAACATAGTGACAGGGTTCGATTCCTACCGAGGTGAATGACCACATCATTACCTGCATTAGAATGGGTAAAATGCATTCCGAATGGCACAGGACGAAGATTTTTCCGATCGTTCGAGAAATCATGCGTAAATATTTGGATTATCGCCGATCTTGGAATATTTTTTTTTAAATCTGGAATTTTGAACGTTTATGGATTTACTGATATGATTTTGATATGACCCTGGGCACATTTGTGTATCATTAAGAGTGTTATTTGAGATATTTCTTGACATCTTCTACATTTCATCCTGATGAATTCGCTAAGATATGGTGGATTCCATGTGAATTGGCAGGCGCATTTCACCGATCTTTGATATTTACCGACGTTATTAGGCAGGGTTTTTGATCATTCTTTTTCTTAAGTAATAGTGCATTCTGAGCACAGTAGTTGTTATTCTATCGAGTATTTCGAGACTCGGGACCTGCAGTCGGGTACTTATGACAGCTTATCGCATACTAGCGAGTATGTGTGATTTATTATTAGGGACTTTTGTTTTATTGGATCTGTTTTGAGCTATGGAATTTAATTCGCACTAGCGAAGCAGTATCACTTTTATCTGACGGTTTGATAATTGTTGATTCCAGTCATGTGCATTCATTCATTAGACGTCGAAGACAGGGCCTGTTGCTATACGCAATTGTGTGGTGTTAAACACTTTGCCTGTCGTCTAAGGACTAATCGTCTGCGCCGTCGAAGATGGGGCCTTTTGCTCTGAGCAATTGTGTGGTGTTAAACGCTATTCCCATCCGTAGGAAATGTCATCTTATCATCCGAATGCAATGGTTACTGTTTGCGAATCAAGCAATAACTTACTGGTCATTTATTAGTTGATCTTCATTAAGTAAGTTAAATATACATGTCAACAGGATTACATTTCGTGATTCTTGTGTGGTAGATCCAATAGTTTTCTGTTGCATTGCTCTATTTACGAGTACAGTAATTTAATATCTGTTATAATTTTTGGTGAGTTGATTTAAACCTTTGACAAGGATTTTGAGCGATTGATTCGTTTAAGACGAGTTCTTCCTTTTCATGAATTTATCACAGGCAGATTATGGAGAGCTACGATAATTATTATTAAATATGACACAGTTGGTGTTCTTTTGAAATACATTTCAATGATCTTTATAGTGATTTTGCACTTCGAGGTTGATTAAAATTTGGATTGGATTACAATTACTTCAGTAATTTTTCATTGTATTTGAGAAGTTGTCTAAATATGATAATAGTGGCCACAGTTCTCATAGGTCAAATTTATGAATATCTAAAGCCAGTCAAATAATAAATTTGTGGATTATTAAATACGTTGAGATGAGATATCTTTGCCAAACGTTATGTGTTATTGCCAAGTTTTGTGATATTACCACTTTGATATTAATGATGCAGACTAGAGGTCGTCGAACTCAGTCTTATATTTTGAAATTCATGCGGTGCGCTGAATATTTGTGTTGAAATGATAGTGTTCAAATGTGATATTTGATGAAGTGGTTTATGTGGTATTAGAATCAAGTGGTTATTGGTGGATGATAAAGTCCAATGTGGTGTAGTGGAGGCAATGAATTTCTGGCATGGCAGTCGAGTATAGTAAGCGTTAATTATGACATGTAACATGTGTGATTATATCTGGCAATATAATTTCACTGAAGTGATAGATTTTGATGGCAACTTTCTTTAACCAATCTGAAATATTTTCTGGAAGTAATCCAAGTTTCTCTAATAATAATTTGTGGAATTCTAATCTATAATTTAAATAAATTAAATGATAATCAATCTAATAATAAATTTAAATGATCTGACCTGATAATAATAAATAATATAATAAATTAAATGAGCTGATAATTAATCTGATAATAATTTAAATGAGCTGATGGTGAATATAATAATAATTTAACTAGAACAGCTGATTTTAGCTGAGTGGAATGTAATGATTTGAGTAGACAGCTGATTGAATAACAGCGGATGTGGTGATGTTTAATAATTTTATATGCATAATTATAACGATGATAATTAATGATCGAGACTTCGACAGGATGAATGTAAATAGTTTATATAAATTTGTTGTTAGTTCTATAAGTGGTGATAATTATTCCAACATTTGGAATATGAACATTCAGTGAAATTACGAATGATTGAATATGTTATTGATATGAATTTAATTGTTGTTGTGTGCTAGATCAGTATAAAATTTAACTAGTTCACGAGCCATGATGTTATATTTAATGAGGATAAGTCTCAGGGCTCACACAGAAATCAGTGACGAGTGATACAGTGCTACGGTGATCCTGAGAGCACAAGAGAACTTGTAGTTTATTTTCTTTTCACGTGAACAAATTTCTTTGAGATAGTGCAGAGATGGTATGACTTGAATAACCAGTTACAACTTAATAGTTGTGCTCTACCATACTCCTGGGCAGGAATTTTTGATTTGTTTGTTTTGTCATTCAAGTTGAATAAATCTTCTTTTGATTTTAATTTATGTGATCTCATGACGGTGTATTTTCCCAATCCTTTCCTGTGTCATAATTAAGGCTTCACCCGGAAGGATGTGGTTTGCTAGGGATTCAGTTGATGGCACCCTTTTATTTGCTATTTAATTAATTTAAAACCTTCAACGACCCAGAGATACTTTGTCTCGTGTTACCCACTGCTTTTGTTCTATTTTTCAACTGAATCTCCGACACATTCCTTGTTTTATTTTGTGTTTATTTCAATCCACTGTGGCCTGGGATGCCGGGTATGCGGTGTTATGGCAGTTGGGTCATCGCATACCTCGGACGAACGGGTGCAGAAGGGAGTGTTGGCTTTTCCCAATCGTGGGGATTCGATGATCTTCATTTTATGGGAATACATCAGAGTGAGATTACGAGGAGATTGATCTCTAATTTATTAAAGGTGTGATGAAGTTTATTGAACTTGACAAGACGATATTTTTGTGTACCCATATCAGTGGTCATAGTATTCATATTAGTCTCATGTCATATGCAAACCCATTTTATCCTTGTTGCTCATACCTATGTGTAGTTGTAGTTGAAGTGTCACAATGTTTTGCTGTCCAACGTCTCCGTATTTAAAACGTATAGTTGCAGAATATTACCATACCAAAGGAGGGTTTAAAGAAAATGTTAGTTGAATTGCAGGGTAGCATGGCTGCTATTGAGGCTAATGTTCCAAGAATGGAAACTGAAGTAAAAGATAAAATAACTGATTCCGAAGCTAGGTTACAGGCTAGATGTGAGGATAATGTAAAGGCTTTACAGGCTAGCAGTAAGAATGAGTTAAGAGATAATTTAAAATCATTGGAAACTAGATTGCAGACCAACACTGAATCCAATCTAAAATCTTTGCAAGCTAACACTGAATCTAATCTAAAATCATTGCAAGCTAATACTGAATCTAACTTAAAGGCATTAGAAAATAGATTACAAACTACAACTGAAAATAATTTGAAGACTAGTGAAGCTAATTTGAAGGATAGTTTGAAATTATTAGAAACCAGATTACAAGCTAGTAGTGAGGAAAGTAACACTGAATTAAAACATAACTTAAATAATTTGGAAACTAGATTAAAATTCAAAAATAATGAAATCCTAAAAGCACTACAGTCAGGTATTAAAGCAGTAGAGTTAAAAGGAGAGGAAAATGTGAGCATTTTTAGAAAGACATTTTAGAGCTTGAAAATAAAGGTGAAGAGAACATTATCAATTTGAGGACAGAATATGTCATGTCAATTCAGAAAGACATTAAATCACATATATCTAGCTTGAGATCAGACATAGATGGTTTAATAATAGATGTAGCTAAGATTGAGTAATTGTCTTCTGAAGTATCTTTCGAGTCTAAAATTACCGATTTGGAGGAGAACTTAGGAAAAGAAATCAAGGGTTTGAAAACAGTACTAGGCACAGTCAAAAAGGACGTTTTAGGGGAAGTCAATTCCAACTTAAAATCCTTAGAAGACTTGATTGCAGACGGACATTAAACAAATCTATGATAACGTAGATAAAAAGTTAATGATAGTCTTGCGTTATTCAAAAATAGGGTCGGTGCAATAGTAGAAGAGAAGTATAATGATACCGATGCTGAAGCGAAGGAAAAACTTACAGGAATAGAAAGTAAGATAATCGCAGGTATGGCGAACCTTGAAACCAGATTCACAGAAAACAGGAAAACCATGGAGTGGGATTCTGCCCAGTTGAGAACAGAAGTAGGCCAGTTAAAGAACCAGGTTGAGTCAGTTTAGACCACGTGCCAAGAAAGTTTAGATAAACTAAAGAACGATCTTGAGGGGAGTACTAGGACCCAGACTGTTGTTTCATTGGATAATCTGGAGAGAAAATTCAAGCTAGGTGAAAAACGGAATGAGGATAGTATGGCTAAATTGGAGTCAGTCATTAATAATCTCAGTATTCAAGAGGTAACACCGGGGGACATGTCTATGAATCAAACACCGATTGTTCATAACGATGATAATCAGGAGGTGATTATAGGAGAGGATAACCGAACTCAGCAACATGTTACTTCAGGGAGAATTAGTTCAACCCCTAACGTTAATGCTAATTCAACTCCGAATACTACTAATTCAAATGAACGTTACTCAGGTCTGCGACCATCATCAGAAACCTAGATGATAAGCCGAGAGAATTTTCTGGGAATACAGGATTCACCACAGTAGAATTTCTGCGAGATGTCAGGGATTACATGGCAGAACACAGGGTATCCAAAGAAAGAGAACTAAGAGTAGTAGAACGCGCCTTAGATGGACCAGCTTTAACTTGGTTTCGCGCCTTTCGGAACAATTTTGGGAACCTTGACCAGTTTGCTATAGCCTTCTTAAGACGTTCCTGGAGCGCGGAAGATCAGCTGAATGTAAGAGTCGAAAAATATTCGAAACGCTATTCTACATCGCATCCAACGCATTATGCTAACTATTTTACTTCACAATTGGCGAAACTGCAATTTTTGACTACACCCTTACCCGAAGATGAACTATTGCAAGCAATAGCGAGACAGTTGCCAGTGGATGTCCAACGATCACTCATAGCATATGGTGCTAACTCACTCGAGCACTATGACGACATATTGCGTAGGCTAGACTACACAAGCGCCCAAATGACTCCTAGGAACTCTAGAACTGATAATAGGAACACGCAAGAAGTAAATGCTGTAGTCGTAGATAATGCCGTTCAAACGTAACGTCCGTAGGAATGATAGATATCAGGGACCATATGAGAGACCATACGATCGAGATCCACGAGACAGTAGATATCGAAATAATAATCAAGATTTCAGATATCAAAATCGCAATTGATATAACAATAGATATTGAGGCAGAGAAAAAAGGAAATTACAATCAGAATCAGCAGTCCCATCAGAAGAGTCGAGAAGGCGACGGGATCGTAATAATCCGGACGAGAGACGCAGAGAAATTCAGGAATATGACAGGACACTGCGACAGGAGAGGAAACCTAGTGCACCGCCAGAGGAATTATTTCAAGACCTCGACAGGGCAGGTTCAAGTAAAATAAAAAAGTCGAATTAATCTCGAATCATCGTCATAATTGTCTGGAACCCATTATTATAGTTGAGACATATCAGGTTAAGGATGAAGATTTAATAGAAGAAGAAGATATCGTCCGCCGGGGGAGTAGACATGAATTGCCAGTCATTAGCGTGGAAGTCATGGGAAAGGAAATAAAGACGTTAGTAGGCACTGGGGCTATGGTCAGCGTTATCTCCATGGGCTGCCTTGAGGAATTGAAATTATTAGGAGTTGTTACAATGTTGTTTCAGGGGTGATCCCTGACAAGAGCATCAAATGTAGATATCAAGTATTCTTGGATATCAGAGTTGGATCCAGATACTTTGAACAAATGTTCCTGGTGATAGGTCAATTACATTTCGATATGATCTTAGGAGTGGACTTCTTAGGTGAGAGTGGCCTGATCATTAATATGCAGAGCAGACGCATGTATTTTGCAGAAGGGGATACTGATAATCAGGAATCTGAAATGACATTCTTTAGGGAGAATATTTTGGATGAGATCGTGTACAGCATTGGGAGATCCATTGAGAACAAAGCCGACATGAAGAGTAAGCTGAACCCAGAAATACATGAGCAATTTGATCACACAATTTCTGAATATGTGGACATTTTCAATGATAAGACTGGGCTCATCGCGAATTTTACCTACAAGTTGATAGATGATAAGCCATATCATAGGAACTTATACCCCATACCTGACGAGTGGAAGGAGGAAGTTGGAACGATGATCAATGACATGGAAAAGATGGAATTATTAAGAAAATGGCAACTCTTATCTGAATCCTTTGGCTGTAGTCAAGAGACCTAATGGCAAGTTGAGGATATGTCTAGACGTCAGGGCCCTTAATGAGAAAATTCTTCCTGAGCACGACAGACGCCCATTATTCGTGCAGTACTGCGCAGATTCAAAGGGAAAAGTTTCTTTTCTACTATCGATCTGACTAGTTCATATCATCACAAATAACTAGCAGAGGACTGTAAACAATATACTGGATTTCTCTTTGACCATAAAACCTACATCTTTAATCGTTTACCTTTAGGAGTAAAGAACAGTGGTCCAGTAATGATCCGAGCACTAGATGGTAATCTGTCAGAAACAGTTAAGGAACATGTCGTTAGTTACATAGATGACCTGATCATAGCGTCCGAGACAGCTGAGGAGCATGTCAGACCCCTAAGAATGCTTTTCGAAGATCTCAGGAGAACGAATTTCAAGGTGAATTTCGACAAATGCCAGTTCTATTATGGGGAAATCGACTTTTTAGGCCATATGATAGATGGAGATGGATACAGGCCCAATCCAAAGAAGATAGTAGCCACATCGGAATTCCCGACCCCGAGGAAAATTAAGGAAGTAAGGCAGTTTCTAGGGATGTGTCAGTTCTTTTCCACACATTGTCCCGGATACACAGAAGTAATGGCACCTCTGCAGGATTTGCTAAGGAAAGGAAATCGATGGAAGTGGGACGACAAATGCAACCAAGATTTTCTGTCAGCTAAGAACATGTTAGTTCAGAATGTCAAACTCGAATACCCAGATTTCGCTGGGAGGTTCTTTGTGGAAACCGACGCCTCAAAGATAGGCGTCAGCGGTATCCTGTATCAAGTGGATGATGAGAATAAAAATAGGTATCTGGCTTTTACTAGTCGCAAGCTCCGGGAAAGTGAAAGGAATTATTATGTAACAGAGTTAGAGGCATTAGCAGTTGTTCATGCAATCAAAACGTGGAAAAAGTCTTGCTTCGACATGACGTGACGGTGATCACGGATCATAAAGCACTCCAATTCATTATGAAGACAGACTCAGCGAGCGACCGTATTACCCGATGGGCTCTGTTCTTGCATCAATTCAACCCTACCATTGTGCATAGACCGAAGAAATTAAACCTGTTGGCTGATATTTTGAGTAGAAACCCTTGTGAGGAGGTGATTATCAACCACATTGATCTTGTTCAGGAAGACCAGGGGCTCTAGAAATGTTGAAAAGGCTAGCATGAGAAAATATGATAACCCTTGAGATGAGAGTAGTTGGGAGTTTATCGAGTACATGAAATGTTGAATACAATGAATGCCTGAGTGTAATTTTTTTATTGATCTGTTTCTTCACGATTGATAAAAACGAGGAGGTGAGGGGGAGATGTACCCGATATTTACTTGAGGCTATCGGCTACGCTAGCTAGAGTTGGAATTTATTGCTTGGAAATTATAGATTGCGCTTGGATCGCACCGGTGACGACATGGGAAATGATGTAGGAGGATAAGGGAGAAGAGAGCATTACCCCTCCAACGCGCGGCATCATGGGAAGAATGCAAGAAATTTATGGAATTAACTTAGAGATGAAGCCGTATTTAATATCAGAAAAGAAAGGAATAATGTTGAATATTTATTATAATAATAATTGAGATGGTGGATAACCCCTTGAAAAATGAAAATCCACAGCCTGCTTCCAGTCACCGACCGGCTTTATTACAGCTGATATTGGCTATGGTTGAATAGCTGACGTCAGTAGTACAGCGGCAAGCAGTCTACCCTTCCATAATCAGGGGAAAGAGAAGTCACGTGTTCAGCGAGGTGGACAGTTGCAGCACGGTGTGGAGAGGATTTTATTCTAGTCGATTCTGTTACAGTATACACTTCAGAACAGTGCGCATTGCCTGACCAGCAGAGTAAAAGCTAGCGAGGTTAACATTGTGTGACCAAATAACGCGACGCAGTCAAGTAGCATGTGGAAAGCAGGATCGCTACGGCAGTGGATAGAACGGACACAGCCGGTGATGAGAAGCACATTAGTTTCGCAGTGAAGTTGCTTCAGTACACTTTAACATGCAATACTTTCACAGTTTATAACTTGTAACGCAGGCAAGCGAGAGGTTTCACTTGGTGAAAGCGGACAGTGTTATGTTAGACTTTGCGATGAATATTCTTGTGCAGCATTGGTAGAATGAGGCTAGTAAATCACTTTATGATTATCTGCATGTGGCGAGGCCAGAATTTTAATGCAGTGGCCGACATTTTGTGAGGAATTAGAAGTCGTCTTACGGAATATTGCAGCCGAAATTCTTATATCACTGATAGTTGGACATAGACTTTCAATGATCCAAATACTTGCTACAATTCACAGCTTATGCATTCTCAATGTGAATGCCTGCGAACAGATGCAATTTATAATATTTTCACCTTCATAATGGATAGCAAAGCTGATATGTTTTAATATAGCACATGCTAGGCAACATGGTGTCTTTCATCTGTAACTCGAATGATCAAATGGAACAATGGACTTGACATATTTTTTGGAACGGTGAAGTGTTCGATAAATGACTTGGATTTATGAACAGTTATGGACATGCTTATCACATCACGTTCAGATACAGGGTAGGGTGTCTGACAAACTTGCATACAATTTAAACATTTTTATTCGTCAATGCAAATCAACAGTACTTAGCAAGAACTTTATCAGTGTGTGTCCATCGGCATTTTTCTCACGAATCAGTGGCGTAGCATAGCCAAGGACAGAATGGGGTACCCATTTGAGTGGAACATTTCGATGGATTATTGGACAATATCCGTGGTGGATATCTTCTACTTTACGATGTGTGGCTAGGCACAACGAGAGACGGGATGGCGGAACATAGTGACAGGGTTCGATTCCTACCGAGGTGAATGACCACCTGCATTAGAATGGGTAAAATGCATTCCGAATGGCACAGGACGAAGATTTTTCCGATCGTTCGAGAAATTATGCGTAAATATTTGGATTATCGCCGATCTTGGAATATATTTTTTTAAATCTGGAATTTTGAACGTTTATGGATTTACTGATATGATTTTGATATGAACCTGGGCACATTTGTATATCATTAAGAGTGTTATTTGAGATATTGCTTGACATTTTATACATTTCATCCTGATGAATTCGCTAAGATATGGTGGATTCCATGTGAATTGGCAGGCGCATTTCACCGATCTTTGATATTTACCGACGTTATTAGGCAGGGTTTTTGATCATTCTTTTTCTTAAGTAATAGTGCATTCTGAGCACAGTAGTTGTTATTCTATCGAGTATTTCGAGACTCGGGACCTGCAGTCGGGTATTTATGACAGCTTATCGCATACTAGCGAGTATGTGTGATTTATTATTAGGGACTTTTGTTTTATTGGATCTGTTTTGAGCTATGGAATTTAATTCGCTCTAGCGAAGCAGTATCACTTTTATCTGACAGTTTGATAATTGTTGATTCCAGTCATGTGCATTCATTCATTAGACGTCGAAGACAGGGCCTGTTGCTATACGCAATTGTGTGGTGTTAAACACTTTGCCTGTCGTCTAAGGACTAATCGTCTGAGCCGTCGAAGATGGGGCCTTTTGCTCTGAGCAATTGTGTGGTGTTAAACGCTATTCCCATCCGTAGGAAATGTCATCTTATCATCCGAATGCAATGGTTACTGTTTGCGAATCATGCAATAATTTACTGGTCATTTATTAGTTGATCTTCATTAAGTAAGTTGAATATACATGTCAACAGTCTTACATTTCGTGATTCTTGTGTAGTAGATCCAATAGTTTTCTGTTGCATTGCTCTATTTACGAGTACAGTAATTTAATATCTGTTATAATTTTTGGTGAGTTGATTTAAACCTTTGACAAGGATTTTGAGCGATTGATTCGTTTAAGACGAGTTCTTCCTTTTCATGAATTTATCACAGGCAGATTATGGAGAGCTACGATAATTATTATTAAATATGACACAGTTGGTGTTCTTTTGAAACAAATTTCAATGATCTTTATAGTGATTTTGCACTTCGAGGTTGATTAAAACTTGGATTGGATTACAATTACTTCAGTAATTTTTCATTGTATTTGAGAAGTTGTCTAAATATGATAATAGTGGCCACAGTTCTCATAGGTCAAATTTATGAATATCTAAAGCCAGTCAAATAATAAATTTGTGGATTATTAAATACGTTGAGATGAGATATCTTTGCCAAACGTTATGTGTTATTGCCAAGTTTTGTGATATTACCACTTTGATATTAATGATGCAGACTAGAGGTCGTCGAACTCAGTCTTATATTTTGAAATTCATGCGGTGCGCTGAATATTTGTGTTGAAATGTGGTGAAATGATAGTGTTCAAATGTGATATTTGATGAAGTGGTTTATGTGGTATTAGAATCAAGTGGTTATTGGTGGATGATAACGTCCAATGTGGTGTAGTGGAGGCAATGAATTTCTGGCATGGCAATCGAGTATAGTAAGCGTTAATTATGACATGTAACATGTGTGATTATATCTGGCAATATAATTTCACTGAAGTGATAGATTTTGATGGCAACTTTCTTTAACCAATCTGAAATATTTTCTGGAAGTAATCCAAGTTTCTCTAATAATAATTTGTGGAATTCTAATCTATAATTTAAATAAATTAAATGATAATCAATCTAATAATAAATTTAAATGATCTGACCTGATAATAATAAATAATATAATAAATTAAATGAGCTGATAATTAATCTGATAATAATTTAAATGAGCTGATGGTGAATATAATAATAATTTAACTAGAACAGCTGATTTTAGCTGAGTGGAATGTAATGATTTGAGTAGACAGCTGATTGAATAACAGCGGATGTGGTGATGTTTAATAATTTTACATGCATAATTATAACGATGATAATTAATGATCGAGACTTCGACAGGATGAATGTAAATAGTTTGTATAAATTTGTTGTTAGTTCTATAAGTGGTGATAATTATTCCAACATTTGGAATATGAACATTCAGTGAAATTACGAATGGTTGAATATGTTATTGATATGAATTTAATTGTTGTTGTGTGCTAGATCAGTATAAAATTTAACTAGTTCACGTGCCATGATGTTATATTTAATGAGGATAAGTCTCAGGGCTCACAAAGAAATCAGTGACGAGTGATACAGTGCTACGGTGATCCTGAGAGCACAAGAGAACTTGTAGTTTCTTTTCTTTTCACGTGAACAAATTTCTTTGAGATAGTGCAGAGATGGTATGACTTGAATAACCAGTTACAACTTAATAGTTGTACTCTACCATACTCCTGGGCAGGAATTTTTGATTTGTTTGTTTTGTCATTCAAGTTGAATAAATCTTCTTTTGATTTTAATTTATGTGATCTCACGACGGTGTATTTTCCCAATCCTTTCCTGTGTCATAATTAAGGCTTCACCCGGAAGGATGTGCTTTGCTAGGGATTCAGTTGATGGCACCCTTTTATTGGCTATTTAATTAATTTAAAACCGTCAACAACCCAGAGATACTTTGTCTCGTGTTACCCACTGCTTTTGTTCTATTTTTCAACTGAATCTCCGACACATTCCTTGTTTTATTTTGTGTTTATTTCAATCCACTGTGGCCTGGGATGCCGGGTATGCGGTGTTATGGCAATTGGGTCATCGCATACCTTGTACGAACGGGTGCAATAGTAAGATGACGTTCCACGCAACACAGATGGTTGCTTTCCAACGAGGTGGCCAAGGAACGGATGAAGTGTTGCGCACTGTGAAGCTTGACCTAAAATCTACTTTGAAGGTCCCCGATGTGCTGAATCGGTTGTTGCCGCCAATCATTCCTAAGGTGAGACTGGAGCCATATTATTCAAAAGCGGTTGAAGCCGATTGGTTTCGAGTCAGTGAGCCGGGAGATATGAAAAACTTGCCGCTGTGTGTCCACGAGTCTCGAATAAAGATTTGGCCATCGGGATTGCTCGTGTAAATAACACGATCAAGCTGGGATGGACGGAATTCAATAAAAATCATCCACGTCTACCTACGAAGTTTCGGCAATTGGATATATGCCCTTGATCCTGAACCCTGATCACGAGATGACAACACTAAACATCGTCGTTCGAAGATGCATTGCGGCTGCCGACAAATTTGGAAAGCGTCATGTAATATTGACAACAGACTAGGCCTTATATTGCAAGCTATTGGAACTTAAATGGTGTTCGGAAGAGGTACAGAGCCGGATTATTCTTAGGATGGGTGGTCTTCACATAGCTATGAACTTCCTCAAGGTTATCGGAAAGCACATGACGGGAAGCGGCCTCACCGAAATGTGGCTAGAAAGCGGACTAATGGGTGAAGGCAGTATATCCAAGGTAATTGACGGCAAGGTCTATGGAAAAGGGATGAGGGCTCACAAGATTACGCTTCAAGCTATATGGCAGATTTTAGCTCCTCAGGTCGCGTCATTCTTTGAAGAGCATGGCGTTAATTCTGCAGAGTTCATGCACATATCGAAGGAACACATACAATAGTCTACGCATTTAGTACACATTTAACCGCTAAAAACTGTATATCTGACAGATATTGCAATCCAAATACAAGAACATGTAAACATAACAAGGTTTCGGCGACCATCCTGGGCGCCATCTTTGATCCCATGCACTCCAAACTTAAGGTAAGTAATTTCTCAACATGTCAATATGATAAGAATCCGAGAAAACCACTAACCCGGCGTTTAAATAAATATTTAAGCCAAGGGACAAGAGAGATATAGGGCAACAGAGTTTTGACCATCTTGGCCGCAATCTTGGATACCGGACTTCCGGTCCAAATATCGCTTTGACAACTGGCAGATTCGTATTCAGTGGGGTCGAAATACCCTAAAAACGTTGTTTCCCTAATTGTTACATGAAATGCTTCTTGCATTGTTTATTTTTGAAAACGTACCTTCTCTATATACGATTCAGTTGTAAAGTGATTTTGTTGCTTCTGTTAGAGCCATACGACACGTGGTTCTGAGCCTCATATACTGTGCCCTGTCGTAAAAGAAATATGCAAATCACTTTCCAGCTGCTCAGTCTTATCTCTTTGGGGGCATAGAACGTCCTCCCACTGAGTGATTCACACATTATAGGATCAAGCTTAGGATAACACATCACTGAAATGAAATTCAAAATCCTACTAATAAAACTATTTAATTCACCAAATTTGGCGCTACAACAACAAATAACTGAAATCAACATCACACTTGTTCTAGTGAACAAGGAATAATATACATTAATCATAAAAAATTCAATAATTCAGGTTCCATTGAACCCCAAAACAAAAATCTCAAATCTAGTTCCACTTCCATTTAGCAACGCTAAAACTTTCTCGAAAACGAGCTCTAAAAGTCTCAACTAATTTTACTACATAATTCTATGTTTAAGAAACATATTAAATATTCCAAATTTGAATATATTAAAAAGAAATTTGAGTTAATTACAATTCAATGGTATCAACAATTACCATTTATTTGGGTACCACATGACATTCGTAACATACCATCCCTCTCTTCAACACTACCAAAAATGCATTTGTCTTCGGAAATATCATGTACCACAAGCGTTAAAGACTAATGATTTATTAAATTCGAAATAGACTCCCAGCTATTCGATATCTTCAACAATTACTTGGGAACAAATACATTTATCATGCCACAATGCAAGGGATTTTCATTATTGTCTCAATTGACAATTTCTCAATATTCATGAAGTGCGGATCTATAATACAACGGCAAGGATAAATGATCAATATAAAACACGGTACAGGTTACCGTTCCATTAAAAGGTTTATTACTTCAGAGCGCAGACATGGTCTGTCTCTGTCTGGACCTACACTAACCAACCTCCATTAAGAAAACGTCGAGACATTACGGTTTAATTTATGCCCTAGGGGAGAAGTCAATGCTCCCTCCTTCTTAAACTGGACTTTAAACACCGCTTTCAAACAAGCGTGAACAGAACTTGGAAAGGCTACACATCACATTAATATAACAACATTATTCTGAGGTTCCAATGACCTATTACTACAGCTCAGGTATGATTGTAATTTCGAAGTTTTAACACTGGGAAGTAAGAATTCAAAACCAATCATAACTAAGGGGCTTCCGACGTAAGAGACATCTGGTTCGATTCTCTGGCCTGCCTCTAGGACAATTCCATTCTTGAGGTCTTAGGGCTAATTCCATAGAGCGAGGGTATTTCACCACTCCTCCTAACAATAATAAAAGCAACTGGGAAAAGGTATTCGCACTCAATTCCATGCTTGACAATAATATACAGCACCCTTTTTAAAAGTTTGTCACAGCAAACACATACACAATCAATTACTTCACACAGTTGGTCCCCGCAATTATAATTCCTGGCATTATCTTCACTGCAATTTTTAGCGTGACCACTTATTATTTAGCGCTCAAAGGCGACAATCAATACATTCGTGATGCCTTCCAAAGTTTAATAATTATTTTCAACGTAATTCATTTTATCTTCGTCCATAATTTACAGATTTGCTTTTTATTAAGTCTCGACTTTTCATTTCCAAGAATACATTTTGTTCTATAATTATTATTATTACTTTAGCACAACGGCTCATACTTGAATTATTACTTCAACAATTAATTTATTCATTACATTATTCTTATTAATTTTAACACACTACGGCTCATATTTGAATATTATTTCCATAACTTTTATGTTACATCTTCCTTTTTATATTATCCTGTTTGTCTTTTAATTAACATTATTCCTTTTATATTCACAAGTATTCCACTGAATACGATTTCATTTGATTAACAAGACATTTTAGCAATTTTCATATTAGATTCCGCACTTATTATTTTCACACAGTTTTATATCCCTGAATTTTCAATACTGGAGAATACTTTCTCCGTGGTCATAATTTTTACATGAGATTTCCGAATCCAAAACACGTAATAAATTTGGGTGTTACTTACATGGTTTATCCGGCCCCATTGTCCGGATTCCAGTGGAACGACATCCGGCCCACATCCAATTTCTTATTTCATCATGATACACACACTTACACTTATTAAATTGCCCTCTGAATTACACATTTTTAAATTTATATGAGGGTTTGCAAACATTTTCACTACACTAAAAAAAGATTATAACTTCACTTAATATTATATTTACACACACAGAATTTCACTTTTTGGGTAACAAACATACGTGAATTCTTTCGTCACCAAATCCCAGGGGTGCAAATTTTGACGTTGCCTTCTACCTTCTGCTCTGAATTTGACAGTCTCGTACGAAAATGAAACCTCCTTGGATAAAAAGTTCCCTCCTAATTCTGGTGTTTAATTTATCGGCATTTCCAATACTGCACGATAATGTAGTCTTTTCGGTTCGCAATTGTCTATCTGGGAAAACAGTATATTTTCACGCTTACCCCTGAAGTCGCTATTCTGCACTTCTACAATTGTTTATCAGATACTATGCGTCGGAACTGAATTCGGACGGCTATTGTCTTTTCTCTGTGGAGTACTTCTATGAAACTCCACGTGGCTACGGATATCTCTTTGTGGATTCCTATTACTATCGCCACTGTGTTACCCTAATCTCCTCAATCAGGAAAATTAGGTATTAGCTAAATGTTTTACCCGACCGTGGTATACTTAACGCACTGGAAAAACGTCTTTAGAGTATCTACTCTATGCTGATGTCTCGTATACTTTTGAGATACTATGTTCTCACCTCGAATACTGGTGTCAGGGCTTCAATTACCCTCGCCGGCTACCGTATATGTTCGCACACTGTTTATAGCTTGGCCTACCACTGTAGACTATTATACTTTTCGAAGTTCTAAATTGTACTTTTCCTTTGAAAAGAACTTCAACGATTTAGAGCGTGACGACACTGAAGAAAGCTGGACAGTACTTCGACTTAGAGTACTTCCGCGTCGTGATACAGGTTCGAGTCCCCCTGTGC
Organism: Meconema thalassinum; assembly: GCA_946902985.2. NCBI lineage: Eukaryota > Metazoa > Arthropoda > Insecta > Orthoptera > Tettigoniidae > Meconema > Meconema thalassinum. The sequence continues at coordinate 616,326,883 of OX336390.1, forward strand.
TGACAAGTAGCACGACCAGTACGAGGTCTGTTGAGTTACTGCATTTACTGTAGGTATTTGTCGAACAGTATAACTTCCCCTGAAGTTCGTTGTATGCTGAATTATTGTTGATCCATCGTGCAGCGCCTCTGCGCTCACGGAAACTGAATGCGATGTGATGTAGCGTCACGTCCTCTAGACGGACTAAACTGCATGTGCTGCACTAGGAGTTCACTGTAGACTGCATTTGGATGAAACAGCGTGACACCCCTCCTTAGGGTTCACCTAGACTGCATGTTGATGAAACAGCGTGTAGCGCCTCTGCGCTCACTAAGATTGAATGCGATGTGATGTAGCCTGACGACCCCTGGGCTGTCGGAAACTGCATGCTCTTGCTTGGGTTACAGGCCCTTATATCGGATTCTGGCAAAAATTAATAATTTTCTCTTCTTCCACACCACCAATTTCCAAAATAATCATCGTACGATGTTAAAAAAATTCTCTGGAAAGCTGAGGTTTTAAACGTCTCAATGGTATCTAAATTTCCAGGAATCGATCGTACAAATCTTTAATATTAATTTAAATGTTCTCTTCAGATGTGTGGGTAGTTTATTCTTGTTGTCTCCCACCATCGACTTCTGGTTCGGGAATTCACTGACTACGTAATGATGAGTTTGCATTTCTTTCCTGCATAACTTCTATGAACTTTATCCACTCTAAAATATCTCATTCCCTGGATAATCATTACTGGTGGAGACCTTTCTTTACTTGAATGCCTGCAAATGGCTTAATTCCAATTACTTCTCTTATTTCCAGGCCCCTCCTCTCATGCGATGCTGCCATTTTATTGATGACTCGGGGCTATTTCCGAAACTTCATCTCACTCGTACATGGAAGTTTCCATTGATCTAATTTTACCGCGTGCGTAACCCGCTCTATGGTGACTGTTCAGATGACATCACCTGGCAGCTGTGGCCTGGTAATCTCTGGTTGCACAACTTGACTCTGCCTCACGCAATCTTATGCAGTATTTGCTTCTCAACTCTTTATAATTCCCTTCTAAAGCCTGCATCAATTCTCTCTTTTCTCCGAAATACAAGGATATGAGTTCGATACTGAACCTCTCCCATGGGTTCAATACTTGGGTAAGTGAGTAATTTGTCAGATAACCTGTAAGCAAGTTGGACTATGATAGGGAAGAGGGCATCCATGGCCGTAAGCTACGTATAAATATGCCGCGCAGTGTGTGAGAAAGGGAAATGTTTATCCGCTTCTGCTATGGTTGCTACAAACATTCCTATCACATAGGGCATTAAAAATCTTATATTAAATAAACTGAGCTTCGACTCTTGCGTATAATTAATTTTTTAACCGTAGGTGCCGTTGTAAATGGGATCCAACAAACGGCATTTAACCTGCACACAGTTAAGGTATAAAGCAGACTGAGCACACTTTGAGCTGATGACCTTGGTTTAGGACAGACCAGAAAACGGGAACCTTCCTCTGGAAAAGAGAAGCCCTAGAGAAAATCTTGCCACTTCAGTCTAAAGCACATCCTCACAGCCTTAACTTGCAAACACTGTATTAATTACGATCTGTAAAGGTAGGTAGCAGAGAATTGGGAGTTAGGCAATGATTCCTTAACGGGTTATCAAACTTCATATCTCGCAATCTGAAATTAACATGCACTTCATCTATATTTTATTACACATAAAGCATAGATTTATTCACCAGTAATGCAGGATTAGTTCATTATTCCGAGTTTCAATTCAATCGCTCCATTAGGATATAAGAAATACCAATGTGTTTTTAACAATTCGTACAGCTACCATTTTGAAATTTGAAAATCATTTCCTACACATTATATACCAACATATTAAGCTCTGAAAAAGATTTACTCTGCCATATTTCACTGCGGTCGGATGAATGTCACAGGAAAAAATCATTAAAGAATTTGAGATTTGGCATTATGTAAACTAACTTTGTAGCCTTCTATCACCATAGAAAATGTGATTGTTGTAATGGTATCATGGTAGTTAGTTAGTTAGTTAGTTAGTTATTGTTGTTTTAAGGGGAGGAACTATGAGGTCATCTGCCCCTCTTAACACAGATTAAAGAATACAAATTTGGAATTGAATTCAAAATTTTGAGGTGGACGCCTAATATATAAAAAGACCAAAAATTAATAAAACAAAAACATTAAATAAAAAAATTACGAGCCTTAAAGTAGTCGTATATGATGTGTAACATCTGACATAGAAGAAACCTCACGTGAAATTGTTGATACACCGGTATTTTATAGTATTATTGGCACAAATATTAATCTATTGTAAAAGGGAGTGTTTTACAGATATTGTTGTTTGTAATACGGAACTCATTTTATTAGATGATTTGTAGCTTCCACCAGCACTAGCCTAAATAAAGAATACGATATGGTTCAACTAGATTAATAGACGCGACACTGCTCATAACCTTAAATTCCTCATAAACAGGTCCTCTTGATTCACAGACCAACACGTAATTTCATATGGATTCTGTTAAAATGAGTCATATTGATATGATAAATATCGTTTAAAATGATAATCTGGTAGCAAAAATATCTACCCCGCCCAGGATTCGAACCTAAGATTTCTAGATTCAGAGTCATACGCAATAACCCCACGGCAATTTCGACTACGCAAATATTGTGCAGAAGATGGTGACTTATTTCCACGTTCCAATAATACTGCATTAGGGAATTAAGTTTCATTTATATTTTGCTTGTTTCGATAATGTTCCTGAGGGGCATAGAGTTTAAAATGCCTTATGCCAACGCAATGCCGACTACTTACAATGTTTGATATTAAGGCATTTTACCATTTAAATACTGATACGAAGACTTCGAACATGTACCATGTCATTTGTTTAAATCACTTGACACCAGAGTTCGCATGAGCGTTTTCCGTTCAGTATGTCATATACATTCCACATGGCCGAGAGTGCGTCATGGTATCAATTTTCGACACCGCGCGCTGATTGTTTCTCTTACCAGTGCCAGCTGGATCGATCGATCGAGTTGGCAGTGCGTCTTATACTTCCGTTCGATCCACCACTGCCATCTAGGGCACACTTCCATTCGATCGAACGAGCGGGCAGTGCATACTTCCGTTGTCCACCACTGCCAGCTAGTCCACTTCCGTTTGATCGATCGAGCGGGCAGTGCTTACTTCCGTTGTCCACCCCTGCCAGCTAGTACACTTCCGTTTGATCGATCGAGTGGGCAGTGCATACTTCCGTTTGATCCACCACTGCCAGCTCGATCGTTCCGATCCACTTCCGTCCCCAATTTTCAAAATCACTCCCACAAAACTATCCAGCAACCGAGCGGAAAGATGTTACAAATCAAAAATTAAAAATTATAAAAATAAACAAAAATTACGGAAAAACAAAACATTATCATTCAAAAACGAACAAGTCGTTGAGTCAATTTATACCGGAAAATTTAGATTGCTGGCCCTAACCCACTCTCACTTATAAAGCGGATAACGCGATCAGCAGCCACCGCGCCATCGGCTAATATAAGTTTGAGTGTCATCTGCAAACCAAGGTTTCTTCGTAAGTCAGCAAGATCCTCACACTCGGTGAAAATGTGGGCCACGGTGAAAACGGCTCCACAGGTACAAAGTGGGGGGTCTTCCCTTCTCATGAGATACGAGTGGGTGGATCTTGTCTGACCTATCCTTAGCCTACACAAAATGACGGACTCTCCGTGACCAGAAAGAGCTCCGCCACACGCGAGTAGTTCCCTTGATCGCTCTCAGTTTACTGGGCAGTGGGTCAGATAGCCACTGACTCTCCCAAAAAAGCCAGAATTTGTAGGCGTAACTGAGAGCGAATATCTCTAGCAGGTACCTCCATTGGTCGAGGTGGTTGTGATACCGCCTCTTTTGCAGCTTGATCAGCTAACTCATTTTCCGCAATTCCCATGTGGCTTGGAAGCCACAGAAAGGTGATTCGAGTGTCAGCGTGGCACAGCCCGGCTAGTAGGTCGTGGATTCGCTGCACTAGGGGGTGTTGCGGGAAATATGTAGCAATTGACTGCAACGAACTCAAAGAGTCGGTACACACGAGAAAGTGGATTCGTGCATCTTGTAGTGCAAACTGCAGAGCTTCATAGATGGCAACGAGCTCCGCAGTAAACACACTACAGGCGTCAGGCAAAGAGATCTTGGTATTTGCACCATCAATAACGTAAGCACAACCCACCTTCTCGTCCACCTTCGAACCATCCGTGTAGAGAATGCCAGCGTCCGGAAATTGGTGAACTATGCTGTGGAACTGCCTCCGGTAAACGGAGGCATCCGTGTTCACCTTAGGACCTCGGTGAAGATCTAACCAAATTTCCGGACGCGGGACTTGCCACGGAGGCACCTCGCTAGATGTCCGGATCATACAGGGACCTACAGCCACTCCTATTTCAGTACACGAGCTATCAAGTCTAATACCCCTGGTGGTTTTGGGTACCGAAGAGAGCTTGATAGGTCGGGTGTTGCGGCATTTGACGCACATTGGCAGCATATGCTAAAAGCATATGTTGGCGTCTATAATTTAAAGGTGGAACACCCGATTCGGCGAGTAGGCTGGGTATCGGGCTGGTCCGGAAGGCACCAGTAGTCAGCCTAACGCCACTATGGTGGATACTGTTCAGCATTTTCAAGGTTGCCGGCCTTGCTGAACCGTATGCCGCAGAACCATAGTCTAGCCGGGACAGGACGAGGGCTTGGTAGAACCGTAGCAGCACCGCATGGTCAGCCCCCCACGTAGTGCCACTAAGAAACTTGAGCATGTTCTGTTTCTTCAGACACGTCATTTTTAATTGCCGTATATGGGGCTGCCACGTTAATTTGCTATCAAAATGGAGCCCCAGGAAGCGCTAAGTGTCAACCAACGGCAACGCAGCATCCCTGAGATGTAGTTCAGGGTGTAAATGTAGCCTCCGGAGCCGACAAAAATGGACGACGGAGGTTTTCGCTGCTGAAAAACGAAAACCCCGGTCGTGAGCCAGCCTGTCGACTCGGTTGATAGCTAGCTGCAATTGCCGTTCCACGACTGCCATATTTCCAGAGCTGTAATGCAGAGCTAAATCGTCTACATACAGCGATGGAACTACCGCGGACCCGGCGGCGGCAACAATGCCATTTATGGCAATCGCGAACAAGGTGACACTCAGCACTGAACCCTGAGGAACTCCATTTTCTTGAGCATAGTATTGCGATAATGTCTTACCTACCCTTACACGGAAGAGTCGGACGGACATGAAATTCGCAATGAAAGTCGGTAGATTACCATGGAGTCCCCACTTGTGAAGGGTGGAAAGGATCCCGTAGCGCCATGTGGTGTCGTAGGCTTTCTCGAGGTCAAAGAAAACCGTGACTAGGTGATGCTTTCGGAAAAATGCTTCCTGTATGGTGCTCTCAAGTCGCACCAGATGGTCAGTGGTGGACCTATGAGAGCGAAATCCACATTGGTACTCAGACAGGAGACCTTTCTCCTCCAAGAACCACACCAGTCGACAGTTCACCATCTTTTCGAGCAGCTTACATAGGCCATTTGTCAAACGAATGGGCCTATAGCTGCTTACAAACTTGGGATCTTTTCCAGCCTTAGGAATCGGTATCACGATCCCCTCTCGCCATTGAGATGGAAATTCCCCTTCAATCCATAAACGATTGAAGAGGATCAACCGTTTTAGGTAGATTTCATTAGAAAGCTAACTATTGCAATGGGTACCATGTTTCGACTTCCGGAAAATTTCGACATATCTTCGCGTTTCACATCCCCCAGACCCCAAAACCAGCGTCAGTTAAAAAGTTTATATATAATTTATGTATGTATGAGCCCGTCAGAGGAGCTGCCAGGATAATTTTTAATATATGTATGTATCTATATATATATATCAGTTTCTTGTGGACACGATAACTGCCGTAATTTTGCCCCAATCAGTTTGAATTTTTTACATAATAAGTATCCCATTACAATCTCGGTCGAGTTCGTTAATGGGCAAAATCGGTCCAAGGGGGTGAAAATGGGGGGCTTTTATCGAAAAAGTGAAATTTCGCTATAACTCTCTTAATACGTGAAATATCGAATCCATTCAAAGTTCATAATATATGTCGGATAAGTGCCAAAAATTTATGTCAAATAAGTTTTTTGATAGCACCAACCATTGACCAAAGGGGTGGAAAAAAGTGTTTTTTTCGGAAAACATTAATCATATCTCTCTTAATAGGCACAATATCAAAACCGTACAAAATGGAAAATATTCCCCTAATAATTACCTAAAACGTTTGTCAGAAAGAATATTTGATATGACCCACCATTCGCCAAGGGATGAGAAAATTAATTTCGGAATTAAAGAAAATGCCAAGTGCCATCAGAGTTTACCATGACAACGCTTCTAAATTAATGAGGGATGAGCTATCAGAGGTTGCCAAGACAACGTCATTGACGAGATCACATTCATTTTTAGCCTACTTTTCACACTTTGCAAAACTGAGGAAAAAGTAGACTTTTGAGTTCGATCCGGGAAATTGTGTCTGTCTGTCTGTCTGTCTGTCCTTCTGTCTGCTTGGCTGGCTGTGTGTGTGTGTGTGTGTGTGTGTGTCCATCAACTCCTAAACGGCTGCAGCAATCGAAACCAAATTTAGTATGAGTAAAGATGTATACCGGAATATCTCAGGCCCATATTTGAAAAAGATATCAGTGCGACCAACTGCTAAATAAAACGCACTAGTAATTTGAGCTCCATGTTGGATATCTTGGAAGGTATATATGGGAGCTATTCCAAAAATGGCACACATGTAGATAATACTATTTCAGTTTAATTTCCAGGAGGCCATACATGACAGTGTTGCCAAAATAATGTTAAGCCTTCTGATAGGTCCAATTTTAAATGCATATAACTTCTACACTATCAATTGGATTTCAACCAAATTTTGTATGTAATATGGGTACATAAACAGATATGACTATAAGTATTCTTAAGAGCAATCAGGGCTGCCAACTGTTAATAAATGGTCTCTATATTTTTTACCTTAATATCAATATATCAGAAAGTATGCAGGCCAACAGCTCTATAGTTTGCACACGCATAGCACCTGACATTCTAAATTAATTTGGAGTAATTATATAAGTCAGTGTTGCCAGCATGATTCTATGCCTGATGATAGCTCCAATTTTAAAATACATGTAACTTCTATTCCAACAAATGGATTTCATCCAAAATTGGCACAAAAAGATATCATAATATTTCAGATTATTTCTGACCAGCACTCGCATGAAATTGTTGCCAACATGCTTTTACGTGTACTAATAGATCCAATGTCTAACTCCATGTAACGTCCTTTGGACTTCAACCACATTTTGTATTCTGTACCTTAAGAGATGGAATTAAGTATATATTCAGTCACCAGGGCTGCCAACTGTATTGCTCTATTAGGCTACATTATGCCTAGTATACAGTATTTCGAACTAATTAAGACATTTCGATATTACTAACTAAATTTCGTCATTATTCTAGATAGGTTCATATACTGTAGATTAATCATTGGCATGAATCTTAATTTTAAGAAAGGTAGGCTCTTTAGTTCGTCACGGAACTTCTTGTTCCATCTGACTATGAGGGAAGCGGCTAACTGTTAGCATGCTGAACTTCTATGCCCAAGGTCGCTGGTTCAAGGCCGGCCAAAGTCACCGAATTTTCTAATAGCGCTAAAAATCCCTCAGCATGCTTTCCTTCGGAGGGGAAGTTACAACGTTCGTTGCAAGTTGCTGGTTGCGGTGGCATCTAGCAGCCAAGTTCACAGCTAGGTGTCGTTGACGGTAGTATTTGGCACAAAATTAGGTACTACTACTTAAAATTGACCGTCTGCAGACCTTACCTGAATTACAGACTAATACAGTCATCACAATTAACACCGTTTATCAGACAGATTCTACACACACCCAATGTACACGGGGTTACATGACCACGTTGTCGCAGCCCCTAAACTGAGGAACCAACCAACATCTCTGCGGGAGATAAAATTTTGCGTGAAGAAGTAACAGACCGTTCGATAGTTACACATCAGTTACAAACCTTGCATAAGGACAGTGTGATCACAAGTATAAAAAATGAACCCCAAATGACAAGAAGGTTACCATCCCCAAGACAATAAAATGTTAAATAATGCATAGAAAGACGGAAAAAAGTCAAACAACCTCCAATTGTAAAATACTTTCTCGCAATAAATGAGGTCTGATCCTCCTACGAAAACCTGCATATTTTGCCTATTATAGCCTATCCCCTAGTTTGCCTGGTGAAATCTACCTCCGCCTTCCGGCGTGCCGAGAGGAATTTTTTTATACTGGATTCGCACAGATGTTTTAACATTTGATTATGTATGTTATCCGGTCCAGGAGCCGTATCCCTGCACAGTGCAAGCGCACTGCGCAGTTCCCATTCAGAGAATGGTACATTATAGGACTCCGAAGCAGCAGTGGCAAAGGACAAGGGGTGAGTCTCTGCCTCCCGCTTCAGAGTCAGAAATGTAGGATCGTAACTCCCGGAGCAGGATACATCGGAGAAGTGCCAGCCAATACTGTTGGCAATGGCGAGATGGTCCGTGATGATGTCTCCATTGATGGACACTCCGGGTATCGACAGTGATGTCGGGAGTCCGAAGATCCGACGAAGCTTAGTCCACACTTGAGATGAAGGAGTATGCGCCCTCATAGACGACACATACCTTTCCCACGTCGTTTTCTTACTCTCCCGAATCAGATATCGGGCTCTAGCACGCATCCTTCTGAAGGTGATAAGTTGGCCATAGTGTTTGCCTCCGATAGCATTTGAAAGCACGTCGACGATCTTAAATGGCTGCTGCAATCTCGGCTGTCCACCAAGGGACAAGATTCCGGCGTGAGTTGCCGGACGAGGAAGGTATTGTTTCCTCAGCAGCTGCCAAAATACCATTCGTTATGTGAATGGTATGATCGTCGACATTCTCAAAGGTATCTTCGGCAAACACCGCACGTGCCGTGAGAGTTGGCCAATCAGCCCGACGGAGAAGCCATCGAATTGGTAACTCGATGGCTCTCTGGTTCTGAAGAGTAACGATAATTGGAAAATGGTCACTATTACAAAGGTCATCGTGTACACCCCACTGTAGCAGGGGAACCAGCGCACGACCGCACAAGGTAATATCGATACTTGAATAAGTACCGTGTGCAATAGAGAAGTGCGTAGGTTCCCCTGTGTTCAACAAACACAGGTCCAGCCGCCTGATCAGCCTCTCAAGATCTCTCCCTTTACCGCTAGTGGTAGCGGAGCATTAACATCTCCCAGAAGGAGGAAAGAAGGGGGGAGCTGAGAGACTAGATCCACCAGCTGGTTGTAATCCGGTTGAGAATCAGGCGGGATGTACACGTTACATACTGTTGCCTTTACTGGCAACGAAGTACGAACTGCAACTGCCTCCAGCTGAGTACGCAACGGTACCACTTCACTAAAGAGGCTAGAGTGGACGAGAGTGCAGACGCCACCAGCGGCCACAGCTCCCAGAAGGAGGAAAGGAGGGGGGAGCTGAGAGACTAGATCCACCAGCTGGTTGTAAACCGGTTGAGAATCAGGCAGGATGTACACGTTACATACTGTTGCCATTACTGGCAACGAAGTATGAACTGCAACTGCCTCTAGCTGAGTAGAGAAGAGAAGAGTTTGAAGTGACGCATTGTTATCTCATGTCCAGGACGAAACCTGAATTCCTGAAGACAGACAATGTTTGCCGAAAACGAAAATTTTAATTGAGTAACTCAGCGAGATGAACAGAATAGCTATTACAGTTCCATTGCAAGAGTGCCATGGTGTGGACTTAAGTAGAAGTGGGTCTTCTACTTATGCTTGACCGCTTGCCACCCTTCCCCATCTCTAGTTGGAGATGATGGGGCAGGAGAGCACACCTCAATCTCCACATCTCCGTCCGAAGACGAAGAAAATGGAGCGGGCGCTCTCATGGGTTGCTCGCGGTCGTCGTCGGACCTCACGAGTCTCGCTCTTGGGGAAGAGCGAAAGCGGTGTCGAGGGACTTTCTCCCGGTCCGAAGACTGGGCATCTGTCCCCGACACGCCCCGAAGAGATTTATTTCTGGATCGGCACCGACGTGGGTTTGGGGAAGTAGATGGTCCCTTCCCCACAGACGCCGGGTCCTTATAAAACAAGGTCGCTCCTGCTGGCACCGCTCCGCTGGCAGTGGTGGGAGCGGGATGGCCAGCAGGTACGTAAGCAGCCCTACCTTTAGGAGAGGAAGAGAAACGGCGCTGAACCGTTCCTCTCTCCTCCGCCGATCTTTTTTCTTTTCTATAGGGGCGTTCCTCCACACGGATGGGCTTGGCTACAGCAGGCTTCGCTCCCTTGGTGATCGTGGGAGCGGAAAGGCCAGCAGAGACAGTAGCCACCCCGTCACCCTCTATATTTTTCGTATTAGGTGGGCTGGAAGAAGGGCCAGCCCTGGTCGGCAAAGTCTTCTCTCCCCCTTTAGCCGGTGAAGTATTTTTCGTGGCCACCGTGTTATAATGGTGACATTTATTAATATTTGAAAGGCGCGGTAAGAGTTGGACAGTGTAGTAGTAAGTTCTTACCAAGTATCATAAAATTCATCAGTCAAAATTGATCAGGGAACCACACACATACGCACACACGGAGAAAAGCCTATATTTCATATGGTGAGTACAGACTAAAATATTTTAAAAAAATGTTACACACACCTTTACAGTCAACACCGAAACGTAGGTTACCAGAAGAATTCTACAAACATACTAGAACCTGAGATTGATGACCAGGATGTCCCAAGGTCCTGAAATAAAGCACTATTGAAAACGACGACAACAACAACAACAACAACAACAACAACAACAAACATACAGGAATTAATATCTGAGAGCCTCCGTTTGTCATCAATATGGTCTTGAAAATTTCTGGAAAACTTTTGAAAACATCACCCTGGCTCATCCTGTACCTCGGTGAATCTGTGTGAGAAGCGCACAGCGAATAAAGCGCACATACAGGTATTTGCGAAGAAAGCGAACAAGGGCCAATGTGACAGTTTAGGGTAGGGGTTACGTTACCAGGAAATGAATACTTGGAGCTGGTTGGAGGTGAGTCATCACGCAATTCAATAGCTCAGGTTCATTCCTCCCGAGCAGCCGCCCCACCTCACCGACCCCTTCTTTGTCATTCCTGTTCTGATGGTCCTTCAAGTCACTTCGTAAGCAGCAATAATTTGTTTTAGTGTTTTAAACTTACTTGTGTTAAAGTTATTTTACTAGTATACCTAGTGTTTTGAACGTTTTCTTTCTTTTTAGTATTTATACATGGTTTAGTTATATTATGGAAGTCTTAACTACTAACAAGGGTAAGCCTGCAGCACATTATAACGGATACGCATATAGGGAGTTTAGGAAGAATATAGATGGGTTAATAGTTTGGCGATGTCAGAAGGAAAGGTCAAGTAGGTGCCGTGGAATGTTAAAAAGTAAAAATGGCGAAGTTTTAGAAGTTACTGATCACTCATGTGCAGCACCGGACACAGCCAGATTGGAAGTTATGAAGAGCATCAACGTTGCAAAGAAGAGAGCCCGTGAAGAAGACACGTCCATTTCAAAGATCTACAGAGAAGAACTGGGAGAACTCCACAACAAGGGCTACAATTTTGTAACAGAAATGCCGCAACAACTCACCACAAAAAGAAGTATGTACATACAGAGAAACAGTGCGCGAGGAACCCAAAAGGAGCCTAAGACTAGAGAAGAAGTAATTTTAGACGAAGAATTGCTTCAGATGAACGACGGATCAAAATTTATGTTAGTGGACGAAGGCTCAGAGGAACGGATGATCATTTTTTGTTCAGAAAAAGGAAAAGAGTGCTTGAGGAACCTACAAGGTTTTTTCATGGATGGAACGTTTAAAAGTTGTAGTAAACAGTTCGGTCAAATTTACACCATCCATGCTGATTATGGAAGCTCCGACACAGAAACTAACGTTTATCCAGTTGTGTTTGGCCTACTTCCAAACAAGAAGAAAACTACATACGTTCGTTTTTTTCGTCATGTACTGCAAGCAGTCCCAGAATGGAATCCAAGACACATCCACGTTGATTTTGAGGCGAGTGCAATAGCTGCAATTAGAGAAGTTCTGCCATCAGTTGAAATCCATGGGTGCTACTTTCATTTGAAAAAATGTCTGTGGAGAAAAATACAAGAAATTGGACTGACATGTGAATATAGAGAAAATGAAGAAATCCGACTGTCCACTCAAATGTGTGCTGCATTAGCCTTCTCGAAAACTGAAGATGTCCAAGATGGCTGGGTCGAAATTCACTCACAGGCTCTTGAAAACCCGAAATTAACTCGCTTCTTCGACTACTTCGTCGAACAGTGGCTGCATAATGACGAAATTCCTATTGAATTGTGGAATTGCTATGCTAGGCGACACAGGACTACGAACGCGGTGGAAGGTTGGCACAACAAAATCAACAATCTTCTTGGACGACCCAACCCCAAAATCAGAGATGTCATACTTTGTTTCAAGAGTGAAGCGGAGGAATCTTGTTGTATGTACATGAGGATAGAACTGAATTTAGCTGGGAAAAAGAGGAAGAAAACTTACATCGAGTTGGATAAGAAACTGGAAAGAACTGTGAAGAAGTATGAAGAAAATGGTGACATCACAGCGTGTTTAAAGACAGTTTCATATCTACAAAAACTTGGCTAGACCTTCTTTCTAGAAGAAAAGCAAGACCCGAAAAGAATGTAAATAGTAAACAGTTAATATTGACGAAGCTACATTCATGCTGATTTAAAGCAAGCCTAAGTATACTTTAAAACTGTAAATATATTTAAAAAGTTAACATTGACGAAGCTATACTCAAGCTGATTTTAAACACGCCTAAATGATTAAAAATATTTAGTAATTAATCATTTAGCCAGTCCACAGCCTGGATAAAGTGTGATGGGAATCAGAAACTAATTAATTCAACTTTTATTTTCTGTGTAACACTCCTTATTTCTAAGAAGATAGGGGCGGGATTCCTTCTGTAACTCCAAAAGGGTTGACTGTGCGCTTTCTTCGCAGTGCGCTTTTCTCGCAGTGCGCTTTTTTCGCGACACCCCTCGGTGTTCCCCTGCTTCGCATTCCTGCAGACCAGTGAGCTGTTGTTCATCCAAACTGCCAGTCGATTTAACAACAGTGATTAGGATCCATGTCATTTCAAGTAATCACTTCGTTCTCCAAGTTAAATTGCCTATAAGAAATCGCTGTTAAACATTCAGTGACGGCTTCCCATATTGTAACTAAATGGTTTGAAAGTGCCTCAGGTTAATCATATGGGAACATTTAATCCCCTCTCAATATTTTAAGGCCAGAGGAGAATTGTGGCATAATATGTGTCACCTGGCTACATCCTGCCTAGGAGCGGGAAGTTAACAATGCCACAAGCAACAACAACAACAAGAACAGCAGAAAACAACTCACTACGGCTGAGATTTTCTCCCAATGAGGCAGAACTTGGTTGTTTGAAATATCTTGATGATGAGCTTAAAACTAGGAACAACACAATTTAACATCTGTGCGTGAAAAGCCTCTGCAGAAAATTTTAGGTAGATTTCATTAGAAAGCTACCTATTGCAATGGGTGCCATGTTGCGACTTACGGAACATTTTGACCAATATTCGCGTTTCAAGTCCCACTGACCCCAAGATCATCCAAAGTTTATATATAATATATATATCACTTTCTTGTCGACACGATAACTATCGTCAATTTTTCATCAAATATTTTCAACTTTATACAAAAAATACAGGGCGCCAGGAAATGTTCTGTGCAGTGGCTACGTGCAGCTGCGAGTGGTTGCGTCATCAGTTTAATTGGCAGCACAGTGTCCTTGATAGGGTGAAGGACACAGGCGTGGTCTGTGGGCTGTCGAAATCGTCAGTGCGTATGGCTGTGGTGAGTGTAAAGTTTACTGATTGTTTGTTTGTTATGATACAAGCGACTGCCGTGCTGCGAACGTAACTGGTGACGCTATCTCTAGCAGCAGCTTGTAGGTACTGCGGAGAACATTCCCTGGCGCCCTGTATAACCAATAAAAATCCCGATCGAGTTCGTAAAAAGGGCAAAATCGCACCCAGGGGTTTGAATTGGGGGGGGGGGGGAGGGCTTTTTCTTTTCGGAAAAGTGAAATACCGCTATAGGCTACTTTTTTATTATGTGAAAATTCCAAACATTCAAAATTCGTACTATTCTTCTTATATCAGTCACGTTTCTTGATAGCACCAACCATTGACCAAACGGGTGGGAATAATTGACTTTTGAGAGAAAAAACACACCTCCCTTAGTAGGCACAATATCAAAATCGTCCAAAATTGGCAAGAGTCCTCTAAACATTACCTAAAACTTTAGTCGGAAAGAATTGTTGATATGATCTATCCTTACGCCAAGTGCAAAATGTTTTCGGAATAAGGCGTATCTGAAAGCCTCAGTTGTTAAAAGGGACGTAAAACCAACAACATTATTATCATATTCGAAATAATATGAAGATGGGGATTTTCGTATGCTAATAATGTAGGACGTTTGTAGGTTTACAGTACAACAATATACAAATTTAGTGAATCGGAAATATTTTTCTTTGCCCGGTGAAATCTACCTCCGCCTTTCGGCGTGCCCAGAGGTGTTTTCTTAACCCTCAAGTACACGCATCAATTTTTTTGGACGCAAGCATACGTGTGGGGGACTCTCCACCCCCAGGCCTTATAATACTGTATTAGCCTATTGTAAGTTATTTAATCAGGACTATTCGGTTAAACTATGTAAAAACGACACATTCCTGGACATCGGATCAGTGATTTTCGTGCAGTAGTTTTCTAGCGGCTTCGGTGGCGTAAGCATGCTGAGCTTCTATGCCCAAGGTCACGGGTTCAAACCCGGCTGAAGTCGTCAGATTTTTTAAGAGCGTTAAAATCCCTCAGTATGATTTCCTACGGAGAGGAAGAAAATCCGGCTGGCCCATGTCATAGATTTATAACATGTAAAAACCTTCCAATAACTAAACTTGTGTGAAGCAAAATTTGTTGGTTAGGTTTGATTAATGTTCTTAAGTTCCAACGTTCGTCACCAGGCGCTGGTTGCAATGACATCTAGTAGTAGCCAAGTTCTCAGCTAGGTGTCGTGGATGGTAGCATTTGGTAGCGAAAATAGGAACTACTTGAAATTATCGTCTGCAGTCCTTACTTGAATTAAAAACAGATAACACGCACTATTACAGTCATCACAATTAGCACCGGTTATCTGACAGATTCTACATACACCCAAAGTATGTACACGGGGCTTTGCATCCCATAAACTAAGGAACCAACCAACAGTAGTTTTCTCCGGTTAGCTTTACAACATAGAACGAGCGTATTTACGTTATAATGTATCTATTTTATATCAAACAAGTTCGACAGACAACAATGACTGGTGGTAAACCTAATAGAACTTAATCACCCGGCCCAAGCAAAGGACGAGTCCATGCAAAGATATACTGAGGGTAGGGAGGTACGCTTTTGTAGTAATCAAGTTACCGAGTGATAATGAATGAACCCGGTGCTACCGAACGTGCGCGCTCTCTCAATGAATGGTTATAGGGCCTAAAAACACGGTTATCAGGTCCCTTTGTTTGTTATTTATACAGATCTGCACCATTTAACCAAACTGAACCAAAGCTTACGTCCCGATTTTGTTTTGGCCCTTCGACAAATTTGATATTTCAGCCTAAATCTAGGGAAAGAAGAGGGCTGGCCAATGTTCCTCGTCGGGTTCCAAAGGGTAAGTACGTAAAATTTTGTCCATTTCGGTGAAACGGTGTAGATTTGTACCAACGGCCTAAATGTAGGAAATGGAGAGAGCTGTCCAAAGTAGTGAACCCTTAATATTATTGCCATATATTAATGTTTCATGTTATCTGTTCTGTTTGGAGTAGCAAGTAATATTTTGAAGGAAATGCTAGCCTGTATGAAGAAATATGTAACTACCTGAATCTGGGAAGGGAAGCAAGACATCCTGTTAGGACAATGAGACAGGGTTGAGCAATGGAATGTGGCCCGCACCTTAGAAATAGCTGGACACCGTTAGCGTGGGTTCAAGAACCCAGGAAGGCACGGAGGACAGGGTGAGTCACAAGGGTGCGTCTGTTCTTTGTAAGACAGGAGAGTGGAAGAGAAGACAAAGAAAATATTGAGGGAAAACTAAATTCGGTGACGCCCATGTGGGAGGGGCCTGAAAATACCGCGAAGCTGGGAACAGCATCTACAAATGAGAACAGAGGATGCGGAAAGCTTCCCGCGCTTCCAAAGTCACGCCAACTGATGAAATTATGGCGGTAAATTGATTGCAATTAATCCTACGATCAGAATGAGTAACGCACGCCAGATATGTTCGATTCGCGTCTTGGCGAGATCGGAGATATAAGTTATTTGTCCGTAAGAGCTCTGGTTAAAAAGTTAGTAATTTTATTCTGTCTCACCTCCACTTTTGGACAGAAATGAATAAATACTGAGTGGAGTGTTCACTCAGGGCGCACTTGGTAAATTATTTTGAAGACGTTACTATGTCCGTCGTCATAAGTCCGCGGACTTGGTAAATTTTCAAGCTAAAGACAGCGAGATGAGAAATTAGTATTTTGAACTTAAGCAGTGCTTTTGGAGATGAATTCTGTACATCTCAAGTGTAAAAATAAAGTGTTTGCGTGTGAAATGTTGAGATAGCACACTGCTATTAATTAGGGCCAGTTCGACATTTTGATATTGCTCATAGGACTGGTTAACGGATTTAGAAGTTCACTCGAGCAATTTATTAGGGAAAATTGTGTGAGGCATTATTTTAAAATATTGACATTCTCATTGAAGCAGACTGCCGGAAATGGAAAACGTGGTATCAGCCGCTGAAAGACGGAAGACATACCTGGAACCGACCACAGGCATGTTGATGGAGTGCTAATTGCAATGCTTGGGGTCATGCCGGGAGGCATCAACTATGGAGAAGCTGAGATCGGATAAGTACTGAATGAATTTATTCATCATGTAGCCTTTTTTGGTTATTGGGAATCCGTGTATATATTTTGTTGTGTAGTATTTTTTTTCTTCGTGAGTTTAGTGTTTTTTTTGTTAACCGACTACTATTGTATTTTATGGAACGCAGCGTGGTTTATCTTTTGCATTTTAGGTTAGAATAGTGCGGGACAGTGGAGTATATTGTACTCGCGTGTACAGAGTGTGTTTGGTAACGGATACAGCACATGAACGAACAAGATCGCTGATAACAAATGAAGCTTGACAGTTAACGTAATGACAGCATTGGGGGGGGGAATATGATTTTGTTGAGAGAGCTTTGGATTACACAGGCTGAAAAGTTTATCCGATATTGCATATTTCCTAGCAGGAAGCAATCTGTTTCTGTAGTAATTTTCCTTGTATTTGAGCACTAAATGAAAGGTATTGTGTGTTGGGACACATTTTTAGGAGGATATATGGGATCTGAAAACATTTTGATGGAGGTGATGTGTTGAACCACGGCAAGGTCTATTTTATTATTCTGCGCGGGATCTGATCGAGGTCAGTATCTGTCTGCAGCTGGCGACGAGTCAGGACTCACAAGGGTGATGTCACTGATAATGATTCCACAGGTCTCAAACTGCAAGGTACAGTTTTGGAGGCAAAGTTATGATATGTGTTTTATTTCAGTTGTGTTGGCTGAAATCGCTACGGTTCTCAAGTAGGTGCTTGAGACAATGTAAGACCGCCTGGTGTGACACAATATGACAGAGGGCTAGTTGGAGAGTCCAAACGCGAGTTCAGATCTCAGATAAAGATAAGGAGTGTGAGGCCATTAGCAGCTGCGGAGTGTGCTCTTAAGATAGCCTTCAGTTGAAGCCTGTTTAATGTGAAGCAAATTAGATGATTACATTTTGGGAGCTCTTCATAATCAGAAATGTGGTTCACGATTATGCTGATCTATGTTTGGTGTTCATGTTAGCCACTGTCTCATAATTTTGTAAATATTTGCCACATATTTGGTGCGATGCCTGTAACTTTGTTGTGTTCGGGAGACTATCGGTTTGCCCCAGTATTAGCTGCTGATGACCTGGATTGCGCATTTCATGTCTGTGTCTGTAAGACCTATATTTTTAGGCAGTTTGTGTTTTTGTGCATTTGGCACTTGTATAAAAGCTTCACGTGAAAGTACTTGGAATATAACTATAAGGGTAGCGTAGCCGGTTGTCATTTATATTTTGTTTAGCCATTTAAGTCTGGATCCCGATGCCAAGGCATGGTGAACGTTCATGGATATTTATCCCATGACCTGGTTCTAAGGAAGCATATCTCGTGACAAAAGTACTTGTTCTAATCTTAGTCTTTTTCCATGCAGCCACACACGCAAACACACAACGATGAATGAATTAAGGACGAGGTCCATGTATTATTGTTTTATTATAACAGCAGTTGCCGCTGTATTTTATTCATTGTAAATTAACCCTTTTGATTGTTTGATTTTATGTTGGTTAAGGGAGTCTTGGGATGTTTGGTTTTTGAGAAAATGTGTCATTTTATCGGTTTTATTAAAGTTGTTTTGTTATTTATATGTTTGGGTCATCATTTTTGTTAGATATATTCTCCTTATGTCACCTTGAATTTATGAAGCAAAGTACAAATTATCCAACCTCGCGACGATGAACTGTACACCCCCGAAAATAGTCTCGTGTACGCTTCTCAAGGGGACAGTAGACAGTGTTACTCGTCGAATTCCAAAGGGTAAGTATGTCAAATTTGTTTCGGATCGGTGAAACGGTGTAGATTTGTGCCAAAGGACCTATCGCAGGGAATGGAGAGGTCTTCCCGAAATTAAAGTGAACAGTGTTATTCGTCAGGTTCCAAAGGGTAAGTACGTAAAATTTGGTTCAGGTTGGTGAAACGGTGTAGAATTGTGCCAAAGGGCCTAAATGTAGGAAATGGAGAGAGCTGTCCAAAGTGGACAGTGCTACTCATTGAGTTTCAAAGGGTAAGTACGTAAAATAAGGTTCAGATCGGCGAAACGGTGTAGATTTGTGCCAAAGGGCCTATAAGCAGGGAATGGAATTGTCTGCCCGAAAATTCAAGTGAACAGTGTTATTGGTCAGGTTCCAAAGGGTAAGTAGGTAAAATTTAGCTCAGGTCGGTGAAACGGTGTAGATTTGTGCCAGAGGGCCTAAATACCGGGAATGGAGTGGTCTGTCCGAAATTGCAAGTGGACAGTGTTACTCGTTGGGTACCAAAGGGTAAGTACGTAACATTTGGTTAAGATCGGTGATTCGCTGTAGATTTGTATGAATAACAGACAAACATAAGAGCATTGAGCTTTATATACTGTATGTAGATAGATTGGATAAACCTTAATTATATATTTAAAATAATTTCTCTGCATATGGTAACTTGTTAAGTAAATTAATGAAGCGGAATGCTACATTTCAAGCAGATACATATTGTATTTTTTTGCAAAATTTTCTTTAAATACCCCTCGATAGTTCATGAGAATTAGCTGAACAATGCTCAGATCAAGCGAGAATAGAGATGAATTGGTTCCTTGAAAGATAGAACGCTGAAAATTTATTTGTGAATTTGATAAGCAAATGAAAGCGTGTGGTGGTGGATTTTATCTTCTCAATTCTGCCTCATGAGGCTAAGTGTAGCCCGTTCCAGCCCTCTGACCAAAATTAAATTTCTTGGCAGAGCCAGCAATCGAAATCAGACCTCTGCTGCGTCAGGTAGTAGTACGAATGGTAGTAATTATGTTATGTTTTGTGATGTTCATTCGTATTGGGGGGTTAGGACGTCTTTGGATATGAGATCTGTGTTCGTGGGTGTGTGTTAAATTTGTCTGATAACAAGTATTTCTATGTTGACTGTATTAGTGTGTAGAGTATGGTATTGGGTAGGTGGCCTGGTACCTGAAATAAGATACTATCCGGATATTTGCCAGTGGGAGTGTGGACAAACTACATTCAACCTCTCTCAACACCAGAATTCGAATCTGTGATCTCTGGACTTGTTGCAGCTCCCCGTCGCGTTTGTGGCTTGTACTAGTAGTATGCGGAGATGACCAAGATAATCCATCCTTTAAAATAACAATTACCATCACCAGACTCAGTCTGGTTGATTTACGTAGTATCTGAAATTAGCGATTAAATTATCAATCGAATATCGAAGTCAAGAATTCCTTTATCTCGTTTAATCTGAACCTTAGACTTACGGTGCATCGGGGATGAGAAGTTTTTCTACTTAGAAAGAGGGTGAAAACGATTTCAGAGGAAGAGCTTGTGACTTTATTTGAAGTATTCC
Source organism: Meconema thalassinum (assembly GCA_946902985.2). Taxonomy (NCBI): domain Eukaryota; kingdom Metazoa; phylum Arthropoda; class Insecta; order Orthoptera; family Tettigoniidae; genus Meconema; species Meconema thalassinum. The sequence continues at coordinate 616,347,283 of OX336390.1, forward strand.
CAGCAGATTGAAGAGATTGGGAAATGTAAAAAAGAAATCTCCTCGAGAATATTGAAGCAGTTGAATAGAACCTACGGCCGTCGTGAAAGACGCGATTGAAAGGTTTCCATTGGAATACTGTCGAAAAAGAGTCGGCGTCACGCGAAAACTGTGGAGATAAACATCATCTGCATTACTTAGGAACTCGCAATCCTGCGCACAAAAGATCTTTCAAGTACTCTGCAAGACTGGAGGACCTGCTTAAACTCCATCGCGTACTTTCATCTAGGAGTCTGAATGTTTACTGATCACTGTGTGTGTTTCGACCTGTGCAAAGTCTTTTAAACTTCTTCTATTATGGATTAAAATCTTAAGGAAGTTCCGTGGAGGACAACTCACCTACTTTCTATCGACTTCACGTGTTGTCTTGTACTCTACGCCCAAGTCTTTTGTTGTTAATTTATTTTGGGGACTTTGAACATCTTCGTCATTAGCCTCATACTCTTGAATGTGTCTGCCTCGTTGCGTAATGCCTAGTATTCTTAGCTGTCACCATGGAGGCCCAGGTTCGATTCCCGACTTTGCCAATAAATTCCATTTGGTCTGGGGGTTGGAACGAGGTACACTCAACCTCGTGAGGCAGAACTGAGACGAGGTGGGTTCTGTTCTTACCTTAGTCATCCTGGAATTGATTATCCGTGGTTTACCACTTCTGCTCCAAACAAATGCCGGAATAATAACTAACTTCCCGGGTGAGTTAGCCGTGGCTGTTACGGCGTGGCTGCAGGCAGTTGCTCACATCCGGGATGCGAATCCCCCCGCCGGCAACCATGAAGATGGTTTTCTGTAGTTTCCCATCTTCCTTCCAGGCAAATGCCGGGGTTGATCCCTAACTGTAGGCCACGGCCACTACCTTCCAAATCCTAGTCCTTACATTCACACTTTCCTCCCCAGACAACACTCCATACGCGACGGTACTTGTAGCTCACCCCATGGGTGTCCGCATAGAAGCAGCTACAAACTCTGGCGAGCCGAACATGTCCTCGGACACACCCGGCACTAAAAGCCATACGCTAAAAAAACTTATGGCTACGGCCGTTTACTACCCAAATCCTACCTCAATTTCAAATAAACACACTAGTACAAACATCACAGCAACACAGGTTGTCAGACAAATTCCACACGCATCCAAGTACATGGGGCTACATGACCATGATGTCGCAAAGCTCCTAAAAGATTCAACAACAACACCAAGTAAATAAGTGTCATATCTGTTGATTAAAACTTGAAAATGTGACCGCAGTCGTGTTTAGAACCTGAATCTCTTGCTGTCCATGTACAGTATGTGCGTTAAGCCTCTTACATAGAATACATACTTCAACAGCGGTTTCTAAATATCTTTGATCGCTGACACGACACACACAGCGCTATTTGTTTGCCCAAGTATGAACCTAACTTGGGATTGTTTGAATTATAGAGACGACTTTGGGACATGGAAAAGGAAGGAAGCTAGCTTGTAGTTTTACGTGACCGTTATTCTCGCGATCATAATCCACAAGACCACCATTTGAACGTGGAATCCAAACCACAGTACGTATTATTTCACTTCGAAAATCTCACATGCATTGATCGGGAATCGAATCCGGTCCACCTTGGTGAGAGGCAGGCAGCTTGACCACTGCACCATCATACCCCACCCACCACTTAGGGACACATCTTCCAATGGAGCGGTCATATTAATGTGATGTATCACCGTTCCAAGGGGAGCTGTGCCCTAAAGTCCTTTCTATGTATGTTAAAGGTTATTAGGGGCGTGGTGGCGCAGCGGTCAAGCTGTTGGCCTCTCACCACGACTGACCGTGCTCGAACCCCGGGCAGTGCACGTGTAATTTTTAAAGTGAAATGCCATGCCCTGTGTTTCAGATTCCATGTAAAAAGGAAGTTCCGTGGCTCATTATCGCGAGATTAAAGGTCACGTAAAACTACAAATTTCCTTCCTTTTCCTTAAATGTCATTAGGGCTTTTAATGTAGGAATACAGAGGACAGCATTGTATAATATGCTAAATGGTCTGTTCTTCTTCACCATAGTCGCACACTATATAGAGCCCATTTATGACGAAGGCAGTTACTTCAGCCGCGCTCAGTTCTCAATGTGTTGAGACGCCGACTGGCTGCGTGACTCAACGGTAACATTCTCGCCTGCTATATCCAAGGTTGCAGGATCGAATCCTGCACTCCGACTTCTCTAAAAGCAACAGTAGTTAAAAGGGACGAAAAAACCATAACATTGTTATTATTATTATTATTATTATTATTATTATTTTGAAACACCACCTCTGTTTTGTTAGAAGGTCGCCACCATCCTTCAGCTTTCCATTCGCGTGGGTGATCAGGAGGTCATATTTGACCACTCATCACAAAGTGGGTAAACTAATAGGATCATAATATATAGGCTAGTAGAAAAGCTTCAGGTACAAAGTCGTCCTGAACTAGAGTAGTATTGGGCTGGCAATGGAGTCAGTGTAGCGGAAGTTCGAATGTCTGCACACGATGTGGCATACGTTCTGCGACGTTCGACTCAAGAACGCACTTTCCCGAGCCCTTTCACATCGAGATTTCCGTCACTCCTATCTGTCATTCACTTCTACTTACGAGCCTTTTCCACGTTGTTCCTTGCAACAGGGATGGTAAACATGAAATAAGAACAAAATGCAGCTCAAAGAATGCATGCTAGAAGTAGGCTACGTTACAAATCACACTCATAATATTTGCTTTCCCAGCCAAGTAATTAGCATGTAAAATGTTATTTTTGCTGTGGTGCATTTATTCGACGTTGACCTTTAAAACCCAAGGTTGTGGTTTGATTCCGGCATATTTTGATGGCATATAAAGATGTTAAAATGTAATATATTTTCTAATAATAATGAAAAAAAAAATCCACAGCCTGCTTCCAGTCTCCGACCGGGTCAGGAATGGAATGAATGAAGACCCCATCTAGCGGCGAGGATATGAACTGTGCCGGCTGCCGAGGCCTGACGCACTCTAATAATAATAATAATAATTATTATTATTATTATTATTATTATTCATTCATTCAATTTCGCTAATCGGCCAACTAGGGACCACGATAAGCCTCATTTTACATTCTGGCATTTGCTCATTTTTTTCTTGATCCACATTGCCTTCATGAGCTCACTGTGTTTAGCACGACGTTCCTCTGTCCATTTCGCACCAGTTGTCCGTTTTTCGTCCCGGAAAGTCCCAAACGTCTTGATGGCTGCTCTATAAAGATTTCGGTCTTGTGCATCTTCTGCTCGTATCCCCATTTCTTTCAGATCTTTCTGGACGTTAACATACCATGGCATTGTCGTTTTTGGTTTTGAGTCGAATATACTGAAGATACGTTTCGTCCATCGGGAATCGATCATCCGTCGCATATGACCGTAGAAGCAAACTCTGCGTTTTCGCATTGTGTCTGTGATCTTCTCTATCCTCGAGTAAATTTCTTGCCTGGATTTTCTGATGTAGATGCCATTATTATTATTATTATTATTATTATTATTATTATTATTATTATTATTATTATTATTATTATTATTATTATTATTATTATGTATATGTTCCCCATGTCCTTGGGTATAATTCACCATTCAATCGGCAATTATTGAAAGATGGAGAGGAGTTCTCTATGTTGGTAAGTTGAGGAACGAATTAACTATGGAGCATTCTGATATGCGGAGTATGGTGGAGCCCCAGATTATCGAGGTTGGCTCTCAGCGACTTCGGTATGATCCCAGTGGAAGAGATTATGAGAGGCAATACAGTAACAAATTCCTATCGCCACATCTGCCGGATCTCTTCACCCAGAGATCACTTTCTCAGTATAAATGTGTTGGTTAATATGCGAGTTAGTACTGCATTGTCTATTAGAAGGGTTCTCTTCTGCACTTGATCAATAAGAATAATGTCTGGACTGTTTGTTGACAATCTGTAGATCTATCTGTGATCACTTGCCTGTCCCAGTGTAGCTTGTGCGTATCGTTCTCCAGAACAGCATCAGGAATCGAGAGTAAGGCAGAACATTATTACTTAAGCAGTGCTTCTTTGCCAGGTTCAGGTGGATTATCTTGGCTACTTGACCATGCCTCTTCATGTAACAAGTAAGGTAGATGAAAATTATTGGACAGCCCCCTATGATATGCTGGATGGTCTCTGAATCACGATGGCATCTCCTATATTTGCCATCTGGCATGCCTGCCTTAATGATATATTTTATAGGCAGTTCTTCGTTGCCATCAGTTGATCTTGTATCGCGACCATGAACCCCTCAGTCTCAGGAAAAAGATCTGGATGGGTCAGCCAACTGCTCGACGCATATACTGTATGTCGACGTATTTCTGACTGAGATCTTACGAATGACGGCCATGCAGTGCTTTCTGAGTCCACGGTTGAAGCTTGTTGGTTGTGTGCTCTTCTGACGTAGCAAGCTGCACATCCCTGGCATGGAGAAGGTCCAATGGCATGTACTTATCATCCGCCTTAATGGCAGCCTGATGCAGGGGAGAGTTTGTCTTGCTCAGAAAGTAGGCCTGAAGATTCTTCGCCTACTTGGCATGTAGGTGTAGAATATCAGTAAGCACGCGTCCACCTCTCTGGCGTGGCAATGTAGATAGTTCAACTGCCTACTTCTGGTGTAGACATCTGTGTTTCTTTAAGATGTTATTATTAACATTATTATTATTATTATCATCATCATTATTATCATAATTATCATAATTTATGTTGAGTGAGACTTAATATGTGACTGCAGCCACAGACATGACAGCCCAAGTGTAAACAATCACTAAAACCATTTCTAAGACCAAGGTGGCAAAAAAGAACCGACCAACCAACCGCTACCCAGCCATTTGTCCTGCAGATTGTGGGATGACGCATGATCAGCGCGTCAGATCCCCTAGGACGTTAATCTTGGTTATCCTGACCGGATCTCACTGTCAGACAGCTGCTCAACTGTTCCCCCGATGCTGAGAGCACCCCGTTTCAGTCCTCACGTCAGTTTATAAATCTCTGACGGAGCCGGGAATCGAACCCGGGGCATGCGGGTGAGATATAATCATGCTACCCCAATACTACGGCTCGGCATACGTTTGATAAAGATCACAGTAATATGTACAGCGTGCTAGAATGAGATGAAAATTAGAAATCTTCCAATTTGGAGAAGTTGGCCAGTTAACAATCTTCCCACCACCAGACTATTACTACTACCACTACTACTACTAATTATAATAAGAATGTTAGCTCTCACAGTAAGTAATTAAACTCCAGAAAATCTTCTAGGTTAGCCGTGTCTGTTGCGAGGATTCGCTGCACCCTTGGATAGTGAACTTTGCGCTACATTCTTTATAAAAAGCAAATCGTTGTACAACAGTTCCCACAGCAATGAAGTGCCAATATATACTTCACAATAAGGATTTAGCGTCCAGGTAGTGTGTGCAAAAATCCTGCCGATGAGCCTTAGTTTGTATATCTGGCTGATACCCCGCAACAGACATGGCATAATCCGAGAAGTTTTCTGGAGTTTAAAGGCAATGACGATAATATTCTTCTTCTTATTATTATTATTAATAATAATATTTATACGACTTATTTCACCATAAATAATAAGTGCGACGGGCTATGTACTCTACTATAACAGTCATGATGATAATAATAATTGAAAGGCTCCAACGCTCTTTATTTGGGCTAAACAAAATAATAATAATAATAATAATAATAATAATAATAACAATAAGAATAATAATGTTACGACTTATTTCACTTCAAACAATGAGAGCGAAGGGCGATGTAATAAAAATAGTCATAATAATAATAATAATTGACAAGTTCTAACGCTCTTTGCTTGGGGTAAACAAAATAAAAATAATGAAAATAATAATAACAATTGTTAGAAATGTTGTGTTATAATTATATGCGTGTTCTGTATGGAATTTCCAATGTTGTGAAGTCAGTTTGCCAGATGGAGATAATCTATTGATGGAGAGAGAGAGCGACTGTCTGACTAATTGGTAGACTAATTAGATGGCTGTTTGTGAGCTTGGCTGGCTGATTGACTGAGCGAACAATATAAACCTACACTAACACGATTCCTCATTAGCCAAACATTGTAAACTAGACAGAAATAATAAATATAGTTAATACATGAATACGAAGCATGTTATATAGATCTATGATAATACATTTCCTAAAATTCATCCACGCCAATGGTTGAACAGTATTATAAACCATATAAGTAATACACACCATATTTTGTGTTCCACATTAACAATATGTGTATGAAGGAACACAACGTTAGTAGGGTGGCAAAAATGGTTCATATTTCTACGACAGTCAGTAGAGGAAAATAAAATTTCTGTACATTGTTCTTATTTCAGGCTCATCCTGCAGAGGGAACGTTAATCAGAAGTAAGGTGAATGAGACGCACGTTAACTAATCATCATGTTCATTACTACATACCCAATGATATTGTGAACACGTAAATAATAATAATAATAATAATAATAATAATAATAATAACTCCGCCACTGCCGGTCCCAAGCCCGGGGCCTCATCTCGTAAGTGATGAGGAAGGAGGAGGGGGAGGAGTAACACCTCGTTAAAAAACCTGGGTCCATCTGGCTCCGGATGGTAGTGCTCAGTAAGGGGCCCCTGCCTAGGGTTACTAGGTGAAATTGGTCAACGGTCCTGCTGGCGTAAGAGGAATCTAAGATTCCCAACGATGAATGGAGCGAAAGAGCCAGGTGGTTTCCCCACCAATAAAGAACTCTAAATCCAAAAGCGTTTGTTCCCAGATTGGGCGGCTTATGATCAGCGTCTGTTCACCAAGTGGTGCGGCTGTAAACATGCTCCAGGAACTAACAATCCCTGGTTCTAAGAAACTTAGTGGATAACCACTAGACCCCATTTCTTACAAGTAACCATGGCGCGTGCAAATAATAACAGTATTACCCCAGGTGGTAACCAATCCACCCGTCAACTGACGGCACCCGGGCGTTCGGACTCTGGGGGACCCGGGCAACGACGGCCACAGAGAAAATCGGAGTTCTCTGGCAAACTTCCACATAAGACACCAAAATACGTAGGCACTCTAAACATCAACACTTTCATACAGCCTGGAAAGTTGCACAATCTAGTGACAGAACTCGATAGACAGAAGCTTCTAATCCTCGCGCTGCAGGAGACACGTATCACAGGTGAAGGCACCATGGACTACGGCAATTACCGCTCGTTCAAGAGCAAGACTGACAGGCGCGTTGCCAAAGGCGCTCCACTTCTGGGGATGGCCTTCATGGTCCATGGAAAATTAGCACTAACGAATAAGGAGAATTGCAAGGTGATGGCACAATACTTCTCTGAACTTCTCAGCTGTCCAGAACCAATAGAGAGATTCTCAGAGGAAGAACCTACAGTCAAGAACGCAGACTCATTACCTCCGACACAAGAGGAAGTTCACAGGCACATCCCCAGACTCAAGAACAACAGGACATCTGGTGAAGACGGCATAGAATCCTTAGAAGAAGTTACTCCAGTAAACAACAGATTGATGAGCGTCCGCTTCCGGTGCGCCAACAAAAAATACACACTGATCAACCCACACGCCCCCACTAACCAAAGTAACAAGAGCGATCCACAGTTCGCAGAAAAATTCTGGTTGACCCTTGACACAGTGATGTCCAAAGTCCCCAGGGATGACGTCAAATTCCTCATGGGTGACTTCAAAGCACAGATCGGTAGAGAAAAGGTGTACAGAAAAACAGTCGGAAACTATCCTGCACATAAATTCACAAATAAAAATAGCACACGACTCATAGAACTCTGCCAGCAGAATAACCTCAAGCTCATGTCAACATCTCTTAGAAAACACCCTTGAAAACAGAAAACCTGGCGTTCTCCAGTCCAGCAGTTAGGTGAGTTCCAAATCGACCATGTAGCAATCTCATATCCAGTAGAGAAGGAGATTCATGATGTACAGGTACGTAGAGGAGCCAAAATTTACTCTGACCATTACCTAACCCGCGTCAAGGTCAAGTTCACCCCAAAGAGAACTTTCTGTAAGAAAACCCCCCTACCAAAATTTGACACAAAAACGATCGCAGACTCTGGAGTGAAGGAAGCCTGGGAAAAAGAACATGCCAATGACTGGCAAAATTCCCACCGAAAAATCATAGACACAGCACAAGCTCTCATTCCTTTGAAGAAGAATTCCAAACATCCTTGGTGGGATGTTGATTGTGAGAATACACTCATTACCAGGAAATTGACATATCAGAAATTCAACAGTAAAAAATCCCCAGAAAATTTACAGACCTTCCATGAAACACGAAAAACAACCCCAAAAATTATCAGACAATCCAAGAGGAGATACCTGAAGGAACAGTTGGACTCCATTGAGGACAACTTCCGTAATTACAACGTAAGGGACTTCTACAGAACGTTTGCAGGACACATCAGAGGGTACACACCACCAAACCTTTGCTTCAGAAAATGTGATGGAAAATTAGCACTAACGAATAAGGAGAATTGCAAGGTGATGGCACAATACTTCTCTGAACTTCTCAACTCTCCAGAACCAATAGAGAGATTCTCAGAGGAAGAACCTACAGTCAAGAACGCAGAGTCATTACCTCCGACACAAGAGGAAGTTCACAGGCACATCCCCAAACTCAAGAACAACAGGATATCTGGTGAAGATGGCATAGTGGCCGAACTACTGAAAAACCTAGGGCCACACTCACTTAGGGAACTCACACAGATTATCACTGACATCTGGACATCAGAAAAGCTACCAGATGAGTGGAAATGTGCATTGATCCACCCATTACACAAAGAAGGCGACCGCTCTGACGTAAACAATTACAGGGGCATGTCACTATTACAAGTTACGTACAAGATCCTCTCAGCGTGCCTACTCCAAAGGACTCAGGACCAGCTGGAACACAAGATTGGCGAGTACCAGGCGGGATTTCGTCCTGGTCGCTCCTGCGCGGAACAAATCTTCAACCTAAAAAGTATATTGAAAATCAAAGCCCTCAGGAATACTCCAGTTATATGTACCTTCGTTGACTTCAAGAAGGCATATGACTCCATTGACCGTCAGTCATTTTTCAACATCTTACACGAGCAAGGTTTGGATAGCAAGACCTTGCGATTGATCAAACACACACTGACAGACACGACATCAAATGTGAAATTCATGGGGGAAATCTCAGAACCATTTCAGATCAATACAGGTGTTCGCCGACGGGCTCTCTCCGCTCCTCTTCAACCTAGTGCTGAACAAAAAGTTATCAAGGAATGGGAGAAAGAGCTGAGATTTCAAGGTTACTGGAGGCCAGTGCGACTAGGACGACCAAAGGACGAACTTGGGGTTGGCTGTCTAGCTTTCACGGATGATCTGGCACTACTCTCAGATAACGAAACCACATCAATCAGACAGATAGAAGTACTCCAAGAGTGCGCCGAAAAAGTAGGACTACAGATCTCGTTCCAAAAGACAGAGTTTTTATGTACGAAATTCGACATACAGAATTTAAACATGAAATATGGCAAGATCAATAGAGTCGCCCACTTTAAATACCTAGGTGAAGTGCTTGAACCGACGGGAAAAGAGAAAATCGCGCAGAACACTAGGTTAATGAAAATGAAGAGAGCCTTATACAAGACACAGGGTGTCTACAACAAAAAATGTCTGTCCACATTCACTAAACTTCGTCATTACAACACGGTTATTAAACCTGAGGTGCTTTATGCTAGTGAGACGTTGAAGTTACACAATAAGGGCGACTTGGAAAAAATCCTCACAGAGGAAAGAAAAATAATACGGAAAATAATTGGACCAAAGCACACAGATGAAGGATACAGGCTTCACTCTAGAGACACCACAGATAAATTGTCCAACCTCGCAGCAGACATCAGAAAGAGGCGACTAAAATTTTACGGCCACATCAGCAGACTCCCACAAAGCAGACTCACCAACAAAATTCTTAGATACATACAGCGGCTCAAGATTACTACGCCCTGGATGATGCAAGTCAAAATTGATCTAGTAAAAGCACAGGTCGACCCAGAAGACGTCATACACAAAAGCGTACTTAGACACAAAGTATACAAGTGGGAACTGTTGTCAGAGAGAGCTGCACCTACAGCCCAAAGACCAAAGTGGACCGAAGAAAGGAAGAGGGCCATTAGTGCACGAATGAAAGAGTACTGGAAAGACAGGAAGAACAAAAAGTAATGATTGCTTCGCGTGGTCTAATAGGCCTGTAACGTGTAAAATAAATAAATAAATAATTAAATAAATAAATAAATAAATAATTAATTAAATAAATAAATAAATAAATAATAATAATAATAATAATAATAATAATAATAATAATAATAATAATAATAATGATAATAGGTTGTAAAAAAATTTCAAATGGGTGCAAGAAACAACAAATAATTGAATCATAAAAACGCACTTGAACAGCAAACTCCTAGTGAAAGCTGTTAACACGTATGCTGTGCCTATACTGAGCTACTTCTTTGGCATAATCAAATGGTGTAAAACGGATATCGAAGGTCTTGAGCCAAAAATGAGAACGATGCTCGCAATAGGAAGGAAGCACCACCCACGGTCTTCAATAGAGCGAATGACTCTTCCCAGAAGCCTAGGCGGACGTGGGTTCGTTGACATTGATAACCAGATGAAACGAGAGATAGACAGCCATAGGGAGTACTTCTACGAAGAAGCGAGATCATCTGTACTTCACAAAACTAGCAGTTAGGCAGGCAAATCAACGCCACTGGTCTTGAGTCAATAAGAGATTCAACACCACCTACATACTAACCTTCAGAAGATGGGAGCATCGAAAGAAAAACCTTTGCACGGAAGACATCCAAATGAGGTGAGTCAAGCAAATGTTGATGGCTCACTTCAGGACAGATCTTTCCAGAAACAGATTGTTTTATGCTTGCAATTCAACACCAAGTCATCCCTACAAGGAACTACCACAAGTTGTAAAGGATTCCATTGTACCAGATGATAAGTACCGCTACGGCTGTCAACAGTCAGAAATAATACAGCATACTACATCTGCATGTAGGTACTTCTTGGCGACGGAGCACAAAAAAGGCATGATACAGTTGCAAAAATCTTTCATCAGGAGTCGGCTGATACGTTTCAGCTTCTAAAAGGAAGGAAAGTTCCATATCACCAATATCAGCCAGAGTGTGTTCCTGAAAACAATGAATACCAGTTGTTTTGAGACCTAACTATTCTGACTGATCAATCGGTAGTTTATCACACAACAGGCCCAATATGGTGGTTATCAGCAAGAAAATGAATCAAACTACTGTACCTTGATTGATGTTGCGATTCCTAACCACAAGAATCTCCAGTCAAAACAGACAGAAAAGATCAGATTGGCCGACCCTATCGAAAGGCCATGCCATGTAGATCGGGTAAAGACCATACCTATCATTGTCTCAAGTACGGTAATTATCCCAAGTACCTTGCTCCAAGACCTTAATAAACTGGATCTGGATACGCAACTGTACAAACTAATGCAGAAGGCAGTAGTTCTTTCAACAACCCGGATCGTTCGGAAGTTCATGGGTAGCGACTTTCCAGCTTAGAAGTGGCTGTTATTATTATTATTATTTATTTACCATACATCGTACACGAAGTATGGAAGGCCTAGTGAAAAAGGGCAAGCCCCACATACATATTTCATGCTTCACAGGCACAGCTTACATCTACATTTGTTTTAACAATATTTACAAGTTTTACAAAGATATTTGCAGTATTTACATATTTAGAATATCGACATAGTACAATTTCCTGTTCACTCACTCTCTCACGCACGCACTTTCATAACCTCGATCACGCGATACATACATTCATTCCATTCAGATACTCATTCATTCAGCGAGACAATCAATCACTCATACATACGTTTATTTATACAATGTACCTTTTTACGTACGGCTTGAATTTCCGAAGAGGCAAGATCTTGGCATCCCCTGGCAGCGCGTTCCATAAACGCACAGAGCGGCCGTAGAAACCTGTCAGGTAAGCATTGCTGCGTGCGAAGGGCGGAACGAGGGTTGCACCTCGTCCTCTCCGAACTGAGCGATATGCCAATGACAGTCGGCAAAAAGGGTCAATATTAATGGAACCTGTAAGGGATTTTTTAAGAAAAATTAGATCAATTTGTTTGGCTGTTGCCTCTATAGATGGAAATTTTGACAAAGGGGGAGGGGAATATCGAGCTATTAGCCTTTCTGCGCGGCGCTGTACACGCTGGAGCTTGTTCATGTTTTCCGCTGCAGTGGGATGTCAAGCTGGTAAGCCGTACGTTAATATCGGACGGACCAGGCATGTGTAAGCCAACCTCTCATGTTTCTGTACAAGAAACCCAGAACATTGGTGGCCTTACATCTTGCCTCTTCACTTTGAATGTTCCAATTCAGGGTGTCGGAGATTGTTACCCCTAATAGCTTTAAGTTTGTGCACTGTGGGATGACACTGTTCATAATTTTGTATTCATTCTCAATGGGTTTTTGTGACCTGGTTATTCTTATGTATTTACATTTTTGTACATTTATATTTAAATTATTCACAGAACACCACAGCGATAAGTTGTTCAGATCTGATTTAAGACAGAGGGAATCTTCTTCACATTTAATGCCCCTGTATAGCACGGTGTCATCTGCATATAGTGACATTGATGAGGTGACACAGCCAGGAAGATCGAGCACATATACAGTGAAGAGAAGAGGTTCGATCACAGAGCCCTGAATCACTCCAGAAGTAACTTGAGCAGCCTGCGATCGAGCTCCTCCGTACACCACACACTGTGTTCGACCCTCGAGTAATGACCTCACCCATGCAAGTAAGCTACCCCGTATGTTAAGCTGCTTTAGCTTTAACAAAAGTCTTTCATGAGACACTTGATCGAAGACCTTAGCCCAATCCAGTGCAATACAGTCCACTTGTTTCACTTCTGGCTGATTCAAGTAGAACTGAAACTCATCAATGACTTTTGTCAATAGAGTAGTGCAAGAACGACCCGAAAGAAAACCGTGCTGATTTGGGTCGAGCAGATTGTTCTCTCGTAGGAATTCCAGCACACTGTTTGCTACTAGCCGCTCCATACATTTACAAATTATAGATGTTAGACACACCGGTCTGTATTTTGCAACATCTTCTCTGTCACCTTGCTTATAGATTGGCACCACGTTAGCACATTTCCACCCACACGACACAGAACCTTGGTTGATAGACAGGTTGAATAACGCACACAGAGAGGGCGCTAATGCTTCCGCACACTGCAGCAGGATCCGTCCGGGAACATCATCTGGGCCGGTCGCCGCATGTGGTATAATCTTCCGTAGGCTCTGAATCACCTCAGTTGTTGTGAAATACAGGTTGGAGAGTGAGAGGGGTGGAAGTGGTGACCTTGGCAGAAGCAGGTTCATGGTCATATCCGGCTTAGAAAAGTTCTGCTTGAAACTGTCACTGAACGCTGTTGCAATATCTTGGGGTGCACTTAGGAATTTACCGTTACAGTGAAATGAGGCTGGCACAGCGGTGCCGCGTCTTCTGGACAAAAATTTCCACATTTCACTGGTGCTGCTTATTTTGTGAATATAATTGTCGTATGTTTCGCGAATTAATTTCTTTGTTTGGTTCCTGATGTTCTTGTATTTTTCCCACATGATGTCAGTTGAGCAACTTTTCCATTTCTTGTATAAAACGTTCCTTTTCCTAATCATTTTAATGACTTCCTTCGTCACCCAAGGAGAATTTTTCTTACCACTAATGGTTATTTTCGGTATAGCTATATCCACACATTCAAAGAAACAATTTCGCCAGGCGTGCCACACTGAGTTGATGTCGCTGGTGTCCAGAATACATGGGGTGGGAAGGTGTTTGAGGAATAAAGATGATAGCAGTTTCCAGTCTGCCTTTTTGTAATTGTATACTGCCCTCACTGTGCTCTTGCTGCGTGGTTTGTTGTAATGCAATGTGGTAAAGATGGCTGTGTGATCACTGAAACCGGGTATGACTTCAGCTTTCTGCACGGAGGAAGGAAGGCTTGTGAGGAATAGGTATATTGTGGAGCGTGTAGTTTGTGTGATTCGAGTTGCTTCGGTTATTAATTGGTCAAGGAATAAATCGTAGAATGCGGTAAGGAATTCATTAGCAATGGGATCCTTGGGAGTGGGAGGAGAGTTTTGCCAGTCTATTTCTAAATTAAAATCGCCTGTTATGTAAATGGCCTTGTATTTGTGCTGGATGTATTGTACACGACGGAGGGACTCCAATAGTTCATCATTGATGTGCCGAGTTGAATTTGGAGCACGGTATACAGAGCCTATTAGAAATGTATTGTTCGCACACGTGAATTCCACCCACACAGCCTCAGCATCAGTTTCAAGCTCCCGTTGGCGAACAGGCCTTAACTCGGGTTTCATGGCTATTAGTACCCCTCCCCTTGATGTCCAGGTTCGATCTTTGCGGAACATGGTGTATGTTACCGGAAATATTTCTGGGTCGTTAGTGGATTTTTTCAGCCATGTCTCCCCTGAACACACAATTGACGGATTAAGTGCTGTGAGACAAGAACGCAGGTCCGGTTGTTTAGAGGGACATGTTACACTTCGAGCATTGAAGGAAAAAATGGACAATGCTTTGCCATCCGAGGATGTTACATCACTATCTACACTATTTGCACTCTGTGTCGATGTATTAAAAAATGAGTTAGAGAACTGAGGTAAAGAACAGTTCCAACACAGCCACGATTGTTTCCCAGAGGTGATTATTTTGTGTTTTGAAGCACTGATTTTTGCACTAGTTCTGTGCGCTTGAGAGTGGCAAGATGTACATGTCACAAATAACTGATTCACACGACCCTTCGAATCACAAATTATACACACCTTATTCGGCCCTGGGTTCATCTCCACATCTCCACTGAGAGCCACAAACAGCACCACGAGATGTAATAATGTAGAGGGCGGTCTGGCAACCCCGCGCAGTGCTGGGCGCCCTCTGCCTGCTGCCGTGACTATCAGCCCCTCGCTTCCACACCATGTGAGAGAAGATATATTGAGTTTACAAACTACCATGAGGTGTTCCTTCAGGTCCGAGTTCACACACGAGTCTTCAATTGTCAAAGAATGATCGAGGATCTTTTTCGAGGCACCCACTTAGCTTTTTACTTGGTAGAACACGAGGAAAAGTTGGAGCACTATAACTGCTACACACCTGCTGGCCGCCATCTTCTCTGTCTGTCCAGTAACTATGCTTCGGTTCCCTGGATCCCATTTAAATATGTTGTGATGAACCAGCAATATGTTTTATTAAGCCCTATATCACCTCGTCGATATTGACATCGATGGCTCATGTTGTTGCATGATTCACGGAACAAACCAAGGACTTCCAGGAAGTCATATTTTCTCTTTGGAAGTAGCCCTCATTTGATCAGTAACAAGTAGACACGCTGAGAATTTATATTTTTATGTTTTCCTAAAGGCAGGATTTGTTAAGAATATTTTGGATTATTTATACAACTGGGATTTTTCTACGAATTATATCTACAATGCTGAGTAAAGATATAACATCGCAGATATGCGGGTAATAAATTATTGGTAGCGCACTTGACTTAGCTGGAGCTGACCAAACTTCCGCCATCTACACGCTACAACTCTTGTCTCGGGCATGGTCCTGACTGGACGTGATTTTTGCATATCCGTTTATCGAAACGCTGAGTCCACATCGGGAATCATCTGAAAGTGAAAAGCCAATCATAAAGTACAGGATAATTTATTTATTTATTTACTAATCAAAACACAAACTACAGCTATGCTAGCCCTTCACGCTTGTACAATATAATCAAATAACAATTTAAAGTAAAATATAAAATAAATTTAACAAATCACCAAACAGAACTAGTCCAGATCAAGAGCCGGTAGAATGTCCTTGCTCGTAGCCGTGTCGTCAATGGCCAAGATGACAGTTCTAAATACAGTTTATGATCTCCTTCACCTGCTTCAGGAACGTCCTCTTGTTTGTGGATATGTCCAACCCGCGCTTACTTGCTATGCTATTGTACAGGGATGATATGCGGTTTTGGAAGGATCTTTGGATTAAGGAATGTTTAGTGTGTGGAATGTGCATAAAATCTTTGAGCCTGGTAGAACGGGAGGGGGCTCTTAGTTTGAAGAGTGACAGCAGGTGGTCCGGACGATAATGACCATTTAAAATTGAATGTAGGAACGACAGGTCAGTTACCTGGCGTGTCGTGCTGAGGGGAGGGATGTTTATGGCCGAAAGTACCTGCTGAGTGGTGAATTGTCTAAACCTTGGCATTCTGTTCCTTACAATGGCAGCAAAGAAGGATTGAATTCTGTTAAATTTAGCTAAGTTTGACGGGCAAGAAGTTGTCCAAATGGGAGAGCAGTAGTTTGCAATGGGCTGGATTATCGAGAGGTAATAGAGTCGAAGAGCTGCGGGATTTGTTATTTCTGTGAGGTGGTAGAGTATGCCGAGGAATTTCATGGCTTTGGATAAAGAATGGTGTATGTGTTCTTTAAATCTTAGCTGGCTGTCGAATATTACCCCGAGATCTCACTGATGCACAACTGCGGTAATGGGCCTGTGTAGTAAGGAATATGTTGTAGGTACTGGTGAATTGCGTAGGGTAATTGTTAAAAAACTGCATTTATCTGGGTTTGGTTTCAACTTCCATGTGCGGCACCAGTCGGACCGAGCGTTAAGTGAGGACTGAAGGAGTGCGGCGTCGGCAGGTGTCTAAATTTCCTTGAAAATCTTGCAGTCATCTGCTAAGAGTAGGGTATCGGCTGTGTCAGAGAGTTTGGATGGTAGGTCATTCATAAATAATGAAAATAAAAGTGGGCCAAGGGCACTGCCTTGTGGGACGCTGGAGAGCACAGGTAGCCAAGGGGATGAAGTGCCTGATATTACGACTCTCTGTTGTCGGTTCTGTAGAAAGCCGGCGAGGAGTGTTAGGAGATTGCCATGTATATTGAACCGTTCAGCGATTTTGTGGAGTAGTAGGGTATGGTCTATTGAGTCAAATGCTTTCGATATATCTACTTAGCAGATATCGAGCTGGGATGTTTCTGCAATGGCATGTGTTGCATAAATGTGGATAGTGGCCAATTTAGTGAGGCACGAGCTTCCAGGAAGGAAGCCATGCTGGTTGGTTGAAATATATGGTAAGGTAAAAGACAGGAGACTTTGGTGGATTATTTTTAGCCTATTTTCAATTTTGAAAAAATAGGCCTATGTGATCACCTTTTGTCCGTGTGTGTGTGCGTGTGTGTGTGTGTGATCCGTGTGTGTGTCCCCCCCCCCCTAATAAAATCTAAACGGCTGGAGCGATTTCAATGAAACTCGGAAAGTTCATAGCACTATTCCCGGCGACCTCGACCGTGCCCTTCAAATTTTGTTAGGACTCACCAATCCAACATGGCGGTTGTGCGAAATATTTCACCAGCATTCAATATCTCCGAAATTATTACAGATATTACCCTGACATTTTCTATGGTGATAGAGGAAACTACTATAAGTTCACTTATGTGACTATTGAAAACCTGGTAACTACAAAACCAACATGGCGGCCAAGCGAATTTGCGACTTTTAAATAGACGTTTCTCGCGATTTGACCAACCAAACGCAATGAAACTTGGTACAGTATATATTTATATACAGTGTAATGCACCGACATCTAACTTCGTTCAATTGTTTACATAATCACAAGATGGCGGATGTGCGAAATATTTCACCGGCATTCTATATCTCTGAAACTATTAGCGGTAAAACCCTGAAATTTTGTACGGAGATAAAAGGCACTACTGGAAGTCCATCTATAAGACTTTCAAAAACCGGTTAACTACAAAACGAACATGGCGGCCAAGCGAATTTCAAAATTTTAAATAGACCATTCTCGCGATTTAATGTTCCAAGCGCACTGAAACCTGGCACAGGAAATATTTATACACATTGTAATCCACATGTATCTAATTTAGTTCAATTGTTTACATAACCTCAAGATGGCGGCAGTGCGAATTTTAAAATTAAGATTTTATTTATTGTGATGTAGTCATGCGATTGAAGTGAAAGTTTGAATAATGAACCTACGCAATAATTTTCCTTTAATGGTACAAGACTCTATGGCCTATACATTTAACAAATCCAACATGGTGACCATCCGAAATATTTAGACGATACTGAATATCTACGAATCTATTTTAGTAATCAAACTGCATTTTTTAATGTTCATAGGGGCGATGAACTTAAGTTCACCTATAGGACTTTAAATAACCTGGTGATCACAAATCCAAAATGGCGGTGACGCGAATTATAAATATTCACATGGACGTTTCTCGCAATCTAACCATCCGCGTGCAGTGAAACTTGGTACAGTAAATCCTTATACGAATGTTAATCCACTGGCATCTAATTTATTTCAATTATATCCATAACCTCAAGATGGCAGCTGTGAAAATTTTTTAAATCTCCTTGTTTTTTCTTGTATCCTAATTATGCGATTGAAGTTTGAATACTACACGTTCACAATAATCTGCATGTAACAGTGCATAACTCTAGGACCTACATATATAAAATCCAACATGGCGACCATCCGAAATATTTAGTCGGTTCTCAATATCTACGAATCTATTACAGCAATCAAACTGAAATTGCGTATTGTACAGTACCCCAGGGGTATGCACCCCTTGGAGACCATCCCCCCATCATCTATCTAAATCTCCTAACTGGCAACCCTTGTAAAGTCAGACCAACATCCATCAACACCGCAAGGACAGCTTGCCATTCTAGAAAGCGGCTCAATCCTTGCACAATTATTACACACAGCGACACATTATTAACTAGGGCAGCTATGCCATCACAATGCTGACAGCATAGCGCCGAAGAATATAAAAAGGGGTCCTAAGGAGGTCAGGGGATCTCTCAATTATCAGTCTTTCAACGTGACGGCCGGAGGCTACGCTGCTATCATCGGGTGAGTGACTCAGCAAGTGTTCAGAATCCTATAACTTTGTAACCTTACTCCCAATTTGTATAGACAAGTTTGTACACATTGTAACATCACTACATCCCTTAAAAGGGACTCACATATCCATTATCACCGACCAATAAACACTTGGTCAGTACATACACCTGCATTACTGTTTACACGCTTCTTTACGCCCTGACTCCCTTCCTGAACTATCCGTCACCATTAGACGTGACTTATAGTAGCCCGATACTTGCTAGTGCAAGCAACATCGTATTCCCGTACCGGATTGCTTGCTAGGAGCGGCCCGCGCCATATAGCTGACACGTACAAGTCGATTATCTAACCAGACAGCTGGGCGACCAGCACGGTGACCCTTACATTGAGTGACCCTTACATTGAGTTCCATCCCCTAAAACACTCCTACATTATTTATAGGAGCACCCTAACACTAAACAACACTCTACACTGGTCAGCTTGCCCGACTACGGGAAGCTACCCCCTTTTAGACACCTTCTTCTAAATCAACACAATAACTCTTCCGTTTTAGATCCTACCACCCCCAAATAAGGGATCTAAAAGAGATGGTGGAGGCCGGGTACTACGCATAGTAGAACAGGACTCAACCAACGAGCCCTCGTAGTCAAAACGGTCCTAACCGCACGCAGCCAAGCACATAGTGAATTTTTTTTCCCCAGACAAAAAACACCATTTTTGCTCCAAACTAGTTACACAGGGGAAATTCTTAATAAACCAACCCCCCAGCCCCAGACAGAATCAAAGAGATACGAAAATACACTGTCAAACACGCACAGATTTTTTATTTTTATTTTATTCGCATACACTTCAGTCAGAATGGCACCTCATGCAGAGATTGCAAGCCATAGAGGCAATAGGGTTACGCCAATATTATTAACATTATTAATAAGATGCCAAAGGCATATACAAAGGCGACAGACACAAATACGGGCACTCCAAACAAAAGTCGGGGCAATACAGGGCAAACAGCCATACACTCCGTCAGAGGGTAGGACAACGCAATTAAAATGCGCACATAAGCACTTGAGGAACATACACGAACACCTCAATAGGATCCATGTCCAAAGAAACAAAATATACGAACAATTAATCACCACACATGGTCCCGTAATAGATAATGCAACCCTCAAGAGAATGATGGTGCACTACACAGGTTTACACACTCAATACAGGGAACTCATTCGCCAACAAGAGTTTCTCCAATTGGCGGCTACAGAACTGTATAGGACGCAGAAACATTAATACAGTAATTTGCAAACAGGCCATATGCCTCAATAGGTAGTACACCCAAATTTGGGACGAATACCGTGAGCTCCAAGCCAACAAGGCCATTTTTGAGTTCATGGTAGGGCCACCAGCCCAGCCGAGAGAGGACATAAGCGTGGATACGCTGACTCGACAATTTGCGAGGATGTCCCTCTCGCCATGTACTGTCACACATGGGAAGGAGGTCACCATGGCCACAGTCCAGAAGACGGCCAGGTTAGACTCCAACACACTGTGGGGACAAGCTTACACCAATACACATCCCTTATCTCCGGTTCGGAAGGCAATTTTGCCAAACCGAGGAGCAGACCCTAGGCCAATCCCCTCTGAACGGACGAACGAGAGGGAGTTGAAGCCAGGACCCTCAGAAACACATTATATGACAGGGAAACAACGGGACATAACCACGTCATGGGCTGAGGACGTGGAGCCCGCCCTACAGTACATACAGCCTACACACACCCACACAGATAGGCAAACGCAATGGCAGGAGTCTGCCGTGGCCACAGGCCAGAAAGCGGTCAGGCTACGCGCCACCACATAGCTAGGGCAGACACAAGCCATTAAGCGACCTTTACCGCCAGTTCAAAGGGCAAGTTTGCCAGAACGAAGGCGAACACCGGCATTAGTACCCCAGGCGCGAATGCATAAGAGGGTGTTGCATTCAGTCCCTCAGGATGCACGATACACGCCTGCACATTGTGACCACGCACTCACACACGGTACACGGGGTACAGGAAAGGTGTTATTACCTACCCCACAAAACCACTCAGGCAAAAACTCACACACCCCCGTAAACTCTACTAGGGTAGCGCAGAGCGCAAATAGGACCTCGCAAACAGGCACACTCAAGCCTACAGACACGCGCTACGGTGGAAGTAGGCCCAGGCTTACTTTGCTACAAAATCCCCCGAAAAATGGCAAAGAAGCGCCTCAGTGGATTTCAGGGACCTATAATCTCATAACAGGACAGAACCCTTCACCTTTCCGAGCAAGGACGCTCGGACCGGAGTAACGACTTCCACCAGGGACACAGAAACAATCTAATATCACTTGAACCTATAGTAGGGAAATACATACAGACTCACTAACATAAACGGTACATTTTTTTTACATCTATATGCAGTACAACATGGCTAAACCAAAAGTACATAATTCTAAATCCTTCTTGATTTTTATTTTGGGCACCTAGCATTTTTTTTTCTCTCAGGCCATCAATGGTTACTGAACATAGGGTCCATATTATAACTTGGATAACGTAAAGTGCTAATATCCAAAGCCAAGTAGAAGCCCATCAGGTGAGCTACGCGGCTTAAAGCCGGAAAGAGATATTCCGAACACAGCTTAAGCAACAAGTCACAGCATAGAGCTTAAGCGGGTCTTTCCAGGTAGAAATGACTAAGTGTTCTATGTTCCGGTCCAACAGTTTGATAGATTCCCTTGTGACGGGCGAGAGCCCTCATTGTAACAAGAATTAAGAATCTCAAACTATTTTCCAAAAGTAGTAGATTTCCCTGAGACGTAACTAGATCACTATAGTGCTAACGTCACCTACTAGGTGGATAGCACGATCAGGACCTACTTACCATTTTTAAGATTTTTTTTTCATAGTGGTTACGACACAATTTTGGCAGACTATCGCCATCGGGCAACCCGCTTTAATCAGCCTAAGGCAGGGTGCAGGCGACATACAATATATCTTCTATACCTTTTCAAAGTGCTCTCTTAATACGGAGCGGGGCATAGCTCATTTTTTTTCTCTTTCTCTGCCTCAGTCATTAGGCCCGATGAAGGAAAAATTGGCCAAGTTGAACTATATATATGCATACATAGGCATACATGACACGTTATACTGCCTGTAATATAACTTTTTTCTCACTTCCACAACAACACGCAAGCTAAAACGCTAACACGCCGTAGGATGAAAATCCCAGACTTTGGGAAACCCTGCACATTTTTGGAAATCACACAATCAGTTTACATTGCCACATGACAGTAAATCGCTACTAAAAGAAAAGGAAATGATCCCGCTGGCAGACGTGGAAAGAAGGCCAAGAAATAGCCTTCAAACCTCGCTGACCGCACCGGGATACGATCCTAACACTACCAAACTGTCCCGGAGACACAACCTGAATAGTGCCAGAAACAATTACTCTGGGTAAAAGACGGTCTCAAAACCCGCAACCTTCTGAATACCAGGAACATAAGGTCGGATAGCTATCCCGTTCTAGAATAGAAAAATAGGAAGCTAAAATAGATTGGGACAGTTCCACTAAAAGATGGTCATAAATGAAAAACAACAAAATCACCTCCGGCACATAGTCACCAAACACGCGACTAGCGGCCCGGAGACACTCGTGTATAACGACATCTTGAACAATGGATAGGAATATACTTGACCCACGTTACAAGTCAACACAACACTTGGGAACACAAAGGTAGTTAATAGAAGGTTCTTTTGCATTACGAAGAGCCTGCCCACAATTACAAGAGACAGCAATCAAAGTCCCATATACGCGTGCCGGGAACATGAGAGTAAGCAACTAACAAATGAAAGCCCACGACATCGTAATTCAACACTATCGCGTCAGCGATAACACACTCCTCAATGGGCAAGACTGGTCGGTACAGACGAACTAAGCCAACTCCTAGTGAACAGGAATAAACGCATCATTCACGTCCGATCCAAGGACCCTATAACTTTCAAAATACACTACGAGGAGAGTTCAAAAATATACAAACTCCTCACAGAAATGCATACTTTCGTTTGCGCATAGCAAATACACAGTACATGTGCCATAATATATGCGGCACAGAGAGGGTCACACCAAGTCTTTACAGGCAACCGGGTCCGAACCCATGACCACACAAAACGCTCGTACCAAAATCTAACTAAACAACGGTATTTTTGGTACGGGAAACACAATCAAAATACATACAAGGAACGCACAAAACATGAACAACGCAGACATAGTACACAGAGAATGACACGAGATCACGGGTTCCAATCCCAGTAAACATTAGACACCAAGGAAAGCAATCATCCAGGCTTCCAACCACACCGAAATTGGCCCATACAGATACATGAACAGGGAATACCACACTTCCTCCCGCCAAAAACCGGGCATAAAATTTCAAAATACACCTGACATGGGAAATACATTTCCCAGACACAGCTAGGATAATTTCGTAAGACAAAAGTCTTATGAAATAAGGGCCACACAACACCACTAGCTAATTAGGGCGGATTGCTACATTCGTCCGCCAGGAATTTAGAACAATAACAACATGGCATACGTGCAAGAAGGCACATGGCGACAGCTGACATACATAACGTCCGAGCCATTACACATACAAACTGCTGATGTGCAGATTTCGTCACATGGCAATATTGCTGGTGACAGACACTATTGTTTACCGGCTTTGACAATGAAATTAAAAACGCAAAGCAATCATAATAACATACATTTTTTTAACACTGCAAAAGCACTTAGCAATGGACAAGACGTTGACAGGCCACGGGCGCCTCCTGCCCATACACGCGATACATATTACGACTTAGCCTGTAACAGACCAACCGTCCGCGTGGTGTAGCGGAACATAGGCACACACACACGCGCTCACTAATTAGAAGCGAACACAGTCAGGGGCTCTGAGGAAACAAGACCTCCCCCCCAATAACTTCTTTTCGCGATTCTATTCCTAAAATAAATCATTCCAGGCGATTAGGACATGGCCAGTCGCACTACGACCACTGGCCACATTCACACTACAAATGGCAGACCAGATTAGGTCGTGAAGCTTTACTATCCCAAGGCGCGGATAGAAAGCCAACATGGACCAAGGGAGGTTGACAGGAGAACAGGCTACCAGCGTACCACCTTACTCCCTTCCAATAACCTTCCCACATCCTACATAACCAACGCAGACACATGAACACGACCAAAACAGCTACACTACATTACAGAGTATACACAAGGGGTTGATAGACTTCATGCGTCTAAAGAGAAGGCATGCTACGCCTTGGATCACGATGCTACCACCTGAGTATTA
This sequence comes from Meconema thalassinum, assembly GCA_946902985.2. NCBI lineage: Eukaryota > Metazoa > Arthropoda > Insecta > Orthoptera > Tettigoniidae > Meconema > Meconema thalassinum. The sequence goes on from OX336390.1 coordinate 616,371,704, forward strand.
GGGGTGGGTCGGCAAACACCAAATAAGCATAATGCGCATCTCCAAATGAGATATGAGGCCACAATTATATATATTAACCATTCTTTGTTAATTAAATACTCCCGCATGACAGGGATATATTATTATTACGCCTCAGCATACGCCTATCCTTATATGAGTGCAGACGCCTCATATCCAGATACATGCATGAGTATCCCATCCATTTACCGGGGATATTACTATCAAACCTGCATGGAATTTTTATATCTTTGCAATCCCGGGAATTACCTGCCCCAGTCCACTCATTGTAGGAGCACTCCTAGTAGCATTACCGGCTCAAGGCCACCATTTATTTGAGCCCAAAGATGCATAACCTCTCCCTACCATGCTTTCAACCCACTCTACAAATAACTACCCCCAGATCATAATAACAGGGTACCTGACGCCACAGACCCTACTAACACCTCCATTAAGGTAAAAAAAAGAGCATTATTGCTGGAAAGCTGACGTAGCAATGGTAGACCAGAAGTAGTCTATGTACTTAGAAGTTCCACAACCCCACAACACTGGAAATATTTTACATTTTTACATCATTTACAAAGGTTACGCCCATATTCTTTTTTTAAAAAGGTAAAGGAATCTGAAACACTCTGATTGATGATAACGGCGTAAGCCGAAGGTCAGAGGCACCACACTGGAGCAGAGCTGGGGAAGGTGATGTGGACCCTTACCCCAGTTGGCTCAACAAATCACTGACCAGACCAAACAGACGAACCACGTAAGGTTAAGGCACTCGCGGCCTGGCCGGGCAAGCTCTGGAATCCTAGGTGCGCGTAAACTGCCCCTGGGAGGAAGGGATGCTACACCCACTCTGTGCCACGGTCGTCGAAGCCAAGACCTGCAGGGAAGACTTTCTGAGAATGGTGGGAGAAATAGCTCACTCCGCGCCGAACTCAGGAGACGACCCTAGAGACGACCCCATTATGACTAGACTTCTAGTTAAATTTAAGTTAGGTAGGGCTTCTATAGCGGGAAGCCAGACTCCTGTGCGTTGGAGTGAAATATTCCTGCGGCCGATAAAGGCGAAATGGAATATTAATGCGAAAAGCATACTACTGCGGCCGATAAAGGCGAATATTACTGCGAAAAGCAGACTGCGATTGCCGATGAAGGCGAAGATAATATTATGCCATTGGACGATGTCCAATGCCCACCTAAATGGCGACGCATCGGACAACCTGAGGGCATTAAATAGACATGCAACGAGCTGTCTACAGGGGTTACCGTGGGCAGACCCAACTATGACAACATATCGACAACAATGGCAACGAGCAGGATGGTACAGCAGGCGAAACGGTTTGCTCAGGGGCACCGTAAGCCGTCTGCGACTAGGTTAATACTAGTTGATAGACGTCGACATCTAGAATTAAGGGAACGGAATCCAGCGACCCTAGAGACAACCGGTGTTTCTAGGACTCGTGCGGGTGGTGTCCTGAGGAATAAATTGCCTCAGGCGATCGTTCTGGTCCAAATTTAGCCAATAAGACACATGCGACTAGGTTAATACTAGTTGATAAGCGTCGACACCTAGAATTAAGGGGGCGGAATCCAGCGATTCTAGGGACAACCGGTGTTCCTGGACTCGTGCGGGTGGTGTCCTGAGGAAGTAAATTGCCTCAGGCGATCGCCCTGGTCGAAATCTTAGCTGTAAGACGGTTGCATTTGACACGCAACCTAGAATTAAGCAAATTTACTGACCGCTGTCGCCAAGTAGGGCACAGCACATTTCGGCAATAGAATAAGGCCCTCCATTCGGTTTAATAGTAGTAGCCATTTTTTCTTCAATCATAATTAAGATAGATAGTGTTAAGTAACGCCGTTCGGCACCTGATGACCAACAAACCCGTCATCAGGATAAGTCCGACAATACACTATAATATAGGATAATATTATAATATAGTAAAATAGGCATAATCAAAGTGGAATATATCGGCACCCGGTAACCACAATTCCGCTACCGGGGTAAGACCAACTACACATTAAGATAACACATTATAATACAATAGATTAAGATAGGACAAAACTAGGCTAAGATAGGTTAACATAGGCTAACCTAGGAGTAAATTAGACTTCAGTGACGCCACACTTATTTCTATAAATTAAGCGCTGCCACGAAAATGTCATATATAATATATTGTAATGTATTGTCATGTATTGCTAACAACTAATCCGTTTTCCCAAACACAGGAAACCCAGGGAGCAACGCGTCCACGGATATACACGACGGAAAAAGAGTTGCCATTAATACATTTTTTTTACATATAGCAAGGAGCATGAGCATGTCTATTGTAAATATATTTCCCACACCAAATTACACATACCCTTATCTCTGTCACACGAACACACTACTCCTCATCATTTTTCAGTCGCGCCAATAAGGTGACGGCGCCGCGATCAGCGACGTAAGGTGACGTGGGGCACCGAGCGACGCTGACGCAAACACACGTATGAATACGCTTCAATAATAAGCAATATACGGTAGCCAGGGGCGGTGCAGAGATTGTGAGCACCTACCCTCGCTGCCAAGGTGAATTTTTCCACCCACGGGGAAAATTTGCGACAGGTAAGGTTAACGGCATGACCACTAACCTACAGCCATAGGTAAGAGGTACCTACAGCTCAGCGAATAGCAAAATGAAGGGAGAATGAGTCGACAGAGGAGAGCGCTACAGAAGGCCTAGAGAATGAGACGAGGTACCAGGCTCTTGAGCAAACCGGTCTAGTAATAAGATTATTATTTTATATTATATCATGCTTGTAAATTAAACGTAAACCCAAAGCGTACACAAATATATATTAATGCTCAAGTGTACGCCTATGCACGTAAACTTACAATATGTCACGCCATTCAACACTGCCATAATGGCAACACTGAATACACGGTTTTGTTTTTTCCTTTCTACTCTACTAACGCCCAAATTTGTCAGGGTGTTCCGTTTTATCCCAAACCAATAAATACTTTGAATATTTCCCTTAAATTATACCCTGGAACACCCATTTTTCTATTTTCTTCTACCTTTCTTACTGCAGGGAGCACTTTTTCTCTAAGATAGGGCGGACGACGCAATCATCCGTTCGGCCCTGGGTTTTTTTCCTCCCTGCACAACAATGTACCATCAGTACCATGTATTTTTTTTTCTCTCCATCACACTTCAAAGATGCAAATGTCAATTTCTGTTACAATATTTTTATGTCAATGGCAATGTTATGTATATATGTATATCCCATAACCCTCCCCTCTGAACACGAACTGATCTCACGCACACACATCAACGCGACATCACGACGACGACGAGGAAGACATCTACAGAAGATACGAGGGGACTTCAAAAGCAACCACATCGACTACATCCATAACATCAACATCCCAACCCCAAGTTCCGTTCCCGTTCGCGGGGACGCGAACTAAATAGGGAAAGAGGCTTGTACAGTACCCCAGGGGTATGCACCCCTTGGAGACCATCTCCCCATCATCTATCTAAATCTCCTAACTGGCAACCCTTGTAAAGTCAGACCAACATCCATCAACACCGCAAGGACAGCTTGCCATTCTAGAAAGCGGCTCAATCCTTGCACAATTATTACACACAGCGACACATTATTAACTAGGGCAGCTATGCCATCACAATGCTGACAGCATAGCGCCGAAAAATATAAAAAGGGGTCCTAAGGAGGTCAGGGGATCTCTCAATTATCAGTCTTTCAACGTAACGGCCGGAGGCTACGCTGCTATCATCGGGTGAGTGACTCAGCAAGTGTTCAGAATCCTATAACTTTGTAACCTTACTCCCAATTTGTATAGACAAGTTTGTACACATTGTAACATCACTACATCCCTTAAAAGGGACTCACATATCCATTATCACCGACCAATAAACACTTGGTCAGTACATACACCTGCATTACTGTTTACACGCTTCTTTACGCCCTGACTCCCTTCCTGAACTATCCGTCACCATTAGACGTGACTTATAGTAGCCCGATACTTGCTAGTGCAAGCAACATCGTATTCCCGTACCGGCTTGCTTGCTAGGAGCGGCCCGCGCCATATAGCTGACACGTACAAGTCGATTATCTAACCAGACAGCTGGGCGACCAGCACGGTGACCCTTACATTGAGTGACCCTTACATTGAGTTCCATCCCCTAAAACACTCCTACATTATTTATAGGAGCACCCTAACACTAAACAACACTCTACACTGGTCAGCTTGCCCGACTACGGGAAGCTACCCCCTTTTAGACACCTTCTTCTAAATCAACACAATAACTCTTCCGTTTTAGATCCTACCACCTCCAAATAAGGGATCTAAAACAGTATGTTGATAGTGGCAATTAACATAAGTAGGATATATGAAAATAGGCTGTATAGTTCTTCACGGAACTACTTGTTTCAAATATGAAGGATAGTGTGGGTAGTATAGAGACTGGTCGGAAGGATGATACTATTTTTTTTGTCCCCAAATTTGAATATAGGGACAATGTTAGCCTGTTTCCAGGCAGTGGGAAAATAGCCCTTGGCAAAGCACCTGTTGAATAGATTGGAGAGCGGTGTACAGAGAACAGTGGCCGTGTTTTTCAGGAAGATGGGACCAGTATCATCGGGACCGGTAGCTTTGTTGGTGCGGAGAGATTGAAATAGACTGATGACTTCATTTGGTGTTGTTGTTATTTTCGAAAAAGTGCAATTTGCTGCGGTTTCTACCGGTAGAAGGGGTAGGTTTTGAGTGGGAGTGGAAACGTTTTCAAAGAAATAACTGTTGAATAGCTTATTGCGGTCTGGTCCCTCCGCTGTGGTTCCCTGGTGTTCTGCGCTGACGGGAATCCTTTCGGTTCTCCTCCTCGAGTTGATGACGGACCAGTAGCGCTTGGGATTTTCCCAGACGTTCTCAGTGATGGCTTCTATATGCCCCGTGTAGTCTCTCCTGAGCAGTGTGTGGCGCTAGAACATCAATAAAAACGTCGATGCGCTTGAATTCCGACATTTGAAGCGAATAAAATTGGGTCATCGTGAACGTGAACCCAGGACTTAGTGCGAAGCACATGGTCGCACTTGAATATTGATAACTATCAAATAATAAGTAATCCGCGTGTTATATTATATTAAAAATGTTTATTGAACTATAAAAAAGTGTATTGTACTCGGACATAATTCTTGCACGGGCAGATTATCCAGAATCTGAACGATAAAATGCGTGATTAATACCACAGTTTTGAGTGTTTGTCATTACACAAGTAATGATTGTAAATCCTGTGAGCGGAAACTATGGCCATTTTTGCTAAATACCGCTACAAGTGTAGAGTCAGTGAACTTGGAAATCACGAACTTCTGTGAACAACGTATATTTTACCATGAGGTCGACACCTGATTGAACCCAGCACCACGTGGTACCGATTCATCAATCTACTATGGAATCCATGAGGGAGTAATTCCTGATATGACGGAGGAGAGCGGAGGACTGTTCCCGCTGATGGAGACCTGATGAGATGGCATATAACCCGATTCATACCACTCGCTAAAATGATCCCAGGCGAGGCATGAACGGAGACTAAAAATGGAAGCTACGTGAGTCTACACAACTTCTTTTTATGTACGGTCAGACGCGAGGGAGGAGTTTTAGAGACCTTACTCAAGATCCTGTCTAGAATAATTTACAAGAGGATTGAAAGCCAGATAGAAACGGAGTTGGGTAAAGACCAGTTTGGTTTCAGGAGAAATCTAGGAACAAGGGAAGCTGTACTAAGTCTTAGGCTGATTTTGGAAGGTAGAATAAGGAAAGATAAGAGAACGTTCATGGCATTTGTAGACTTAGAAAAGGCTTTTGATAACGTTGATTGGACTAAATTGTTTGACATTTTGAAATCTATTGGAATAAAGTACAGGGATAGGAGGGTAATCTACAATCTATACAGAAACCAGACAGCAGTCATTCGAGCTGAAGGACATGAGAGAGAAGCTGATATTCAGAAAGGTGTTAGGCAAGGCTGCAACTTATCACCCATACTTTTCAATATTTACATTGAACAAGCAATGAAGGTAATTAGAGAACAATTTCAAGTGGGAGTGAAGATTCAAGGAGAAATATTTTCAACTCTGAGATTTGCTGATGACATCGTATTCTTGGCCGACAAGCCTGAGGATCTGAATGAGTTTTTGAATGGTATGGACTCCGTCTTATGGAAATAATTCATGATGAAAATTAATAAATGTAAAAAAAAATACTGGAATGCAGCCGATATAAATCAGAATACTCTATGGAGATCAAATTGGCAGGTGAAAAGCTGAAGCAAGTAGGAGACTTCTGTTACTTAGGAAGCAGAATAACCAGTGATGGACGAAGCAAAGAGGATATAAAAAGTAGGTTGGCACAGGCAAGGAAAGCATTTCTACAGAAAAGGAACCTGTTGACATCGAATATAGATTTAGGTGTTAGAAAGTCATTTTTGAAAACCTTTGTCTGGAGCGTGGCGCTCTATGGAAGTGAAACTTGGACTATTGGTGCAGCAGAAAAGAGGAGAATTGAATCATTTGAAATGTGGTGTTACAGGAGAATGAGGAAGATCAGATGTGTAGATAGGGTTACAAACAAAGAGGTAGTAAGACGAGTGGGAGAGGAGAGATGTTTTGGCGAGTGCTAATGAAGAGAAGAGATAGGTTAGTAGGACACATACTAAGACACCCAGGAATAGCAAGCTTAGTTATGGAAGAAAGGGTCGAGGACAAGAACTGTAGGGGTAAACCAAGGTTAGAATATGTTAAACAGATTGCCTCGGATGTAGGGTGTGGTAGCTATGTAGAGATGAAACGATTAGCTCAGGACAGGGAGGCATGGAGTGCTGCATCAAACCAGTCAAAAGACTGAAGACTCAAACAACAACAACTCAAGCACATTCTTTTAGGTAGGCATTATGATTTAGTTCTACATTTAAAATACAGTTAAACACTGGTTATACAAGCGTATCATTTGTACAGAGCCTGGAGTAAAAGATCTTGCCACTATTACCTGTAGATAAGTTTTCTGGCTATATAACAAGTAGTTCCGTGAAGAACTATACAGCCTATTTTCATATATCCTGCTTATGTTAATTGCCACTATCAACATACACAATTTCAGTTTGATTGCTGTAATAGATTCGTAGATATTGAGAACCGACTAAATATTTCGGATGGTCGCCATGTTGGATTTTATATATGTAGGTCCTAGAGTTGCGTACTGTTACATGCAGATTATTGTGAACGTGTAGTATTCAAACTTCAATCGCATAATTAGGACACAAGAAATAACAAGGAGATTTTAAAATTTTCACAGCTGCCATCTTGAGGTTATGGAAACAATTGAAATAAATTAGATGCCAGTGGATTAACATTCGTATAAGGATTTACTGTACCAAGTTTCACTGCACGCGGATGGTTAAATTGCGAGAAACGTCCATGTGAATATTTATAATTCGCGTCACCGCCATGTTGGATTTGTGATCACCCGGTTATTTAAAGTCCTATAGGTGAACTTAAGTTCATAGCCCCTATGAACATTAAAAAATGCAGTTTGATTTCTAAAATAGATTCGTAGATATTCAGTATCGTCTAAATATTTCGGATGGTCACCATTTTGGATTGTTAAATGTATAGGCCACAGAGTCATGTACCATTAAAGGAAAATTATTGCGTAGGTTCATTATTCAAACTTTCACTTCCATCGCATGACTACATCACAAGAAATAAAAACTTAATTTTAAAATTCGCACTGCCGCCAGCTTTAGGTTATGTAAACAATTGAACTAAATTAGATACCAGTGGATTACAATGTGTATAAATATTTCCTGTACCAGGTTTTAGTGCGCTTGGAACATTACATCGCGAGAAAGGTCTATTTAAAATTTTCAAATTCGCTTGGCCGCCATGTTCGTTTTGTAGTTAACCGGTTTTTGAAAGTCTTATAGATGGACTTCCAGTAGTGCCCTTTATCGCCGTACAAAATTTTAGGGAGATACCGCTAATAGTTTCAGAGATATAGAATGCCGGTGAAATATTTCGCATATCCGCCATCTTGTGATTATGTAAACAATTGAACAAAGTTAGATGTCGGTGCATTACAATGTATATAGACATATACTGTACCAAGTTTCATTGCGTTTGGTTGGTCAAATCGCGAGAAACGTCTATTTAAAAGTCGCAAATTCGCTTGGCCGCCATGTTGGTTTTGTAGTTACCAGGTTTTCAATAGTCACATAAGTGAACTTATATTAGTTCCCTCTATCACCATAGAAAATGTCAGGGTAATATCGGTAATAGTTTCGGAGATATTGAATGCTGGTGAAATATTTCGCACAGCCGCCATGTTGGATTAGTGAGACGTAACAAAATTTGAAGGGCACGGTCGAGGTCGCCGGGAATAGTGCTATGAACTTTCCGAGTTTCATTGAAATCGCTCCTGCCGTTTAGATTTTATTGGGGGGGGGGGGCACACACACACACGAATCACACACACACACGCACACACACACGGACAAAAGGTGATCTCATAAGCCTATTTTTTGAAAATTGAAAATAGGCTAAAAATGACAACAGTCAAGCCAAAGTTACGTAGTACAGTGTGTCAACTATTATTAGGACCAGCATTCCATTGATTATTATGTCACCATGCAAACACATGTTTCTGAAGGTGAAAGCCCAGTGAAGTGAATTCTTTTATTTTATTGCCTAGCGTTCTAGCACGCTGAACATGAGAATCAAGCAGGCAGTGGTTAATACTGTAGGCAGCTGAGAACCTGTTTTTGTGATTTAACAGCCGTCATGAGAGTAGCAGCGCTTTTGTTTGTATTTTGTTTATTTTACTGAGACGACTGCTAATGTAATGATCAGAGTAAAGACTTGAGGCAAGCAAGCTGTCGTTGGTTCGATGAAAGGGGCCTCAGTGCAATATTCATGTTCACCGTAAATAAAGTATGGCATGTTTAGAGTGTATTAAACACGGTTTGAGAGTACAAATACAGTCAGCCCAGAACCCTTTATTATTCTTGAAGGTTATATTATGAATGAACAGCTGATTGCACAGCTTTATCGACTTTTAGTCCATAGCAGAGACTTCTGTATCATTTTGGTGACTACAATATTGTAACAATTACATTATTATCACTAAGCAATTACCTGTAGTTGTGATATACGCGTTTTGGTACGTAATTTTACTAGTGACATGTATGACATTTGTCTTGTCAGCTAAGCCATTGACCGACAAATCTTGTGTTATTGTTGAACACTTAAGGGTGCATACTGATGGTAGTAGACAGAGTTTCACGTGATATTGAAGGTGATGTTAGATGGTTACACACACTAATGATCACCCATACGAATGTATTGGTCGCTAAACGTTAGAGAGACACTTATAGGAATAAAATGGAATAATAATAATTCTAATAATAAAGTGATAGGATTTTTCCACTTCAACGTGAGGTAAACCAATTATTAGGCTGAGAATCTAAAACTGATAAATATGCTAAACTTAAATGACTATGTTGACCGATGCTTAGCTATTGCTACATTCTACGTCTTTTTTGATACAATTGTTGATCAATCCCGACTTGTGAGACGACGGTCAGTTAATGGCATGTTTAAACACGGTTGTTGATTTGATATTGCGACGCAAGGCATGAAGTGAACTCATGCAGTTTCCAACATAACTTTATCCTCCTTGTACACTAATGATCATATGTCACAAACAGTGAAATGTGTGTATGCAGGCAGTGGCGCCGATTGCGCAAAATTTAGGAAGGTTCTCAACTATCAATCATTTGTGTTGTATATAGTTTATTGTTATTCTTTGAATGTGATAGGAAAAGAATGTGCATAGCTTCGTTAATCAGTACATTTCGGAATAAACGCATCTCGTTTATATCGTTGCAATTTAAAATTCAGGTAGGATTAGAATAGTGTGTTTGGGGGGGGGGGGGGTTCTATATCCACCTCCACCTCCCCACCTCACAAGATGGCGGCGGCGCGATATCTCTCGAACGCATGGTGGGATTTTGACGAATGAGGTGTCGTTGAACTCGAGCGGACACCCCCTTTCCAATGGACAACATATTTCCACCCCAAAATAAAATCTACCCCCACTAGGGGTGAAAATTGTAATTTTTAGAAAATCTCGCTTTCCAAGTGCAACATGTGAGAGTTTGAATACCAATATGGAATTAAACGTTGTTATACACAAGAGACATGTATACGGCGGATAGCCAATATGAATTAACATGCCTGTTTTTTGTTTTTATGCATGCCCACTCATAGCTTCTGTAAGAGGGCGGGCTTTATAAAAGATGGCGGCTATAGTGTTACATAACCTAACCCAACCTAACGGGTCATTGTTGACAGGTCATTGTTGACAGGTCATTGTTGACGAGCCCTTGTTGACAGGTCCTTGTTGACAGGTTCTTGTGGACGAGTCCTTGTTGACGAGTCCTTGTTGACAGGTCCTTGTGGACGAGTCCTTGTGGACGAGTCCTTGTTGATGAGTCCCTTTGGACTGATCCCTTTGGACCGATCCCTTTGGACTGGTTCCTACGGACTAGCCCATGAATTTATTTAAATTATGTCAAAGAGCCTAACTACATTTTGCGTGTAAAGCAGTGTGTTGAACTGACGTTGTTCACCAGTCCCCCACTACTATAATGTGATAACGATATGAAATGAAAGTGACGAAATACATGTGAACACGTGTGAGATGACCTTATTACCGTCCTCCTTGTGAAACAAGTCACATCCTATTTTGGTTAATATGTGAGAAAATTCAAGTTCTTGTGTAATATGACCTAACACACAGGTGTTCACCTGTGCACGTGCACGATAAGAGCTGACAAGTCACAACCTGTTTTGACAGTGGTGGGAATAACGCTGGAGACATGTACGAGTAGTCAAATTACTCGGGCAGAAAACCCCTTTCCTATAGACATCTTATTTCCACTCCAAAATAAAATCTACCCCTACTAGGGGGTGAAATAATATTTTTTAGGTAAAAATCGCTTTCCATGTGCAACATGTGGGAGTTTGTATGCCAATATGAAATTAAACTCGTTCCACATAAAGTGCATGCATACAACTGAATGCCGCTATGATTTATCATTTTTGTTTTTGTTTTACAAATGCGCAATGTTTTTTGTAAGAGGGCGGGCTTTTTGAATAATGATTTATAGATACGTTTTTTTTTACAAATTAACCAAAGATCCAAAAACTAATAGGTCATCGGCTTTTTAATATCTTATGAACTAAGAAGGCTAGGGACTTGTATGAGGGGTCGTTGGACTTGGGGTGTCGCCCTGTTTTTGAATGTATTATTCATTTTTTGTCAAAAGGGCCTAACTGCACATTCGTTAATATCTCGCTAACTAATAATCACAGAGGGTCAAGTGAGACGTCATAGGACTTAAAATGGCCAACCCTTCCCCATGACCAATGAATTTACCCCAAAAAACCACAACAGCAAGGTCATTGACCTAAGATTTTATCAACCAATAATCAGAGAGGGACAAGTGAAGTGTCACAAGACTCAGAATGGTCAACCTTTTTCCAGAACCAACGAATTTACCCAAAATACCCAAAACAGCAAGGTCATTGACCTAAGATTTTATAAACTTATCATTAGAGAGGGTCAAGTGAGGTGTCATAGGACTACGAATGGTTAACCCTTTCCCATGATCAATGAATTTACCCCAAAAATCCAAAACCGCAAGGTCATTGACCTGAGTTTTTATAAAATAATAATCGGATATCAACATGTGAGGTGTCATTGGCTAATGAATTTACCCAAAAATACCCAATACATCAAGGTCATCGACCTGAGATTTTATAAACTAATAATCGGATATGGAGAGGTGAAATGCTTACCGTGAGTGATGAAACATAGCTAGGAAGTGAAAGAATTATTGTAGGCTACATGTATGGTGACTGACAAGTCTTTCACCATTGGAAATTGTTTTCAGATCAAACTGCAGAACAGAGAGAGTATAGGTTGTAGGTATGGGATAATAAATGACAAATGGTGTATACAAAATCTGATTTATCGATTCAAGAAATAACAGTAGACAATCTTTAATTGATTGGTTAAAGAGGATAGCTAAAATCCAAAATGGTGACTATATCGAACTAAACTGATACAAGCTGAATCAAACCCAACTAAACCGAACTAAACCGAACCAAACTTAATTAAAATCAAGCCAATGGTTTAAGTGTAAAACTTGTGGGTGAATGTGGTCATTGGTAATGTCAGAAAGGAAAGGGATAACGCTCTACCTATAGAGGGTAAGGTAAAGCTAGTGCATGATGCTAATGCACACACACGAGTACATGAACCACACACAACTAACCTATACTGTTTTTATGGGTTGACTGTTAAAACTTGCTCAGTGGTTACTGGGACAAGATGATCGCTACACACAACAAGCGTTAAATACAAGGGTTAACCATTCGTAGTCCTCTGACACCTCACTTGACCCTCTCTAATGATAAGTTTATAAAATCTTAGGTCAATGACCTTGCTGTTTTGGGTATTTTGGGTAAATTCGTTGGTCCTGGAAAAGGGTTGACCATCCTGAGTCTTGTGACACCTCACACACACACACACAAACATACACTTGTTTTAAAATAAACTGTCTTGCTTACAGTGCTTACACTGTAGGCAGATGGCAGAAATGCTTGGCTAACAGAAATACAATCATTTCCGGTTGTCTAATGTCACCAGCTAACCATTTTGTGCTGCAGTGGCGAGCACATGTGCCACTTACACTAGAGATTTTAACTCGATTTCAAGCTCTAAGTCCTAGAACGAATCGAACTAAGAAAGAAGGGTATGGTGGCGCAGTGGTTAAACTGTAAGTCTTTCACTAAAGTGGACTAGGGTTTGATTTCAGGTTAATACGCATGTCATAAACATATAAAAAGCAGAGATAATGTTTTAAACCGATTACACTCGTCTCTTTTCAAATTATTACTTGGATTACAAATACAAAGGTGGACTGGGTGTGATATACAGTTAATGCAGCCTATCGCACACTAGCTGTAAGGAAGCCATGTGTAGAGCTATATGTAGAGAACTACCTAGAGATTTCATGAACTGGTATAGCTATGTCGCATACACGGAGCAGGATACAATCCAGCAACTATAATTCGAATCTTGTGGAACAGAGGAAATGCACTTTTGCCTTGATGGATAACACATTTGTGCAGACGAATGACATACGCATTAGCCTACCAAGGGGTTATAACCATGAGGAGGAGGTGTGATTTCTATATTTTATTGTTTAGAGACATGACTTTTGTAACCAGTAGATTTAATTGATTTAGTATTTTGTAAATATTTATTTTTGTAATTGTAAATAGTTAATTTTTTGTAAATAGTGGAAACCATTTATTTTTGTAATGGTAAATGTTAAATGTATAATTAAATTTCTTTGGGATGAGTGTGTATGTCAATGATGTTTTTAGGGATAAATAGAGTGGTTGTGTGTTTGTTCTCAAAGACAGGCATGGTTGTGGATGACTACACAGAAAGAGAGAGAGAGTGTGTAAAAACAGCCTTACCTGCAGTAGTAATAGTAGACCTCTATGTTTTGCATATACATAGACTGTACCATCGCCATGGCCAATCACTCACTTTAACACCATTTACAAAATCTTAAAATTAAAAAATCATGTTTCGCAAATATGAACTTTTGACGTAAACAAAATAAAAATAAAATGTGTAAATAACAAATTGGATAATCCATGTTTCCATATCATGAAATTCAAAAACTTTAAACTGACATTTAAAAGAAATGCAAATGGAAAATTGACAAATTGTTATGTGTGAAATGTGAAAATGAACAAATGGCTATCATTATTTTAAAAAAAAATAAAAAAACGTGGTGCTGTATGGTTGAGGTGTGAATCAAACCCTACTTATTTTGGACCATCCGAGACTGAGTAAACTTGTTTTAGTCCTCAAACCACTTTTAAAATTTTGTGTTAAAGCTAGGATTTGAGCCCAAAAGCTTGTAGGGGGAGACCAAGGTTAGAATATGTTAAACAGATAGTCTTGAATGTAGGGTGTGGTAGCTATATAGAAATGAAACGTTTAGCTCGTGACAGGGGGCATTGAGATCTGCAGCAAACCAGTCAAAAGACTAAAGACTCAAACAACAACAACAACAACATGTAAGCTCACCAAAATAATGTTGTGTAACGGTAAATGTTAGTCAACGAACAGTAATGCATTACTAAAACCCATGACACGATACCTAAGAACTTTTCTAAAATTATTTTAAAATGCCTTTAACCCTATATTAAACACCAAGTTCACAAGACTCATAACTGCAATGTTATGGTAAAACAAAACAAAATCTATATTTCAAAACAAGCAAGTGGTTTAATCAATGTATACTGGGAAAAGTTTTGTAAGCACTCAAGTCCACAAGACTAATTAAATTAGTAACTGTCAGGTTGGTCGAGTGGTTAAGGTGTTTAACTTAAGATCAAATTTTCTGTACAAGGACGCTAGGGTTCGAATCCCTTACCTGACATAACTATTGACTTAACATTGCTTGGCCACACTGTATTATTATGATACTCGGTACACAAACCATAGACAGAGTGTATTGTTTAAGGCACTCTCTTTCTGAACATAGTCAGAGACTGTTGATGGTTAACAATTGCATTAATAGTGGGACATGTGGATAGCAATTAAGAAAAAACAGCCAATACCCATACAATATTTTTATTCATTTAGGTTGCTTTTTTACATTATTTACTCACTAAATACAACTTTTTTTTTATCTCGATACCATTGTTTGATATAGATTTTAAACACAACGCTTGTTGTAGATCCTTTTATAACTTTCTCCAGGTACTCTTGTTCTTAAAAACTGGGGAAGCCGCAATGGTTTTATAGACATTAAACCCTCATCCTCTTATTTTTCATCATCATCATCATCATCATCATCATTATAAATATTATCTTCATAATTATTATGGTCATTGTCACCATCATTATCATCATCATCATCATCATCATCCTCAGCATCACTAGAAGTATCCAATTCCTTTTTTTTCCTTTTCAAAAGGGACCTCTTGAAGAGTCTGTGTTGCTTTTGATAGAGTTAGTTTTTTTTTGAACGTTGACAATTGTCCTAACATGACTTTTTGAGGAGATAAATGTTTTTTCACAAGGAAGTCACTATGTTGAGTAACACTATATTTTGGTTGGGCTTGCTTTTTCTTGTTCTTTTGATCATGTTTTGTTAACATTAACGGTGTTTCATTTGGTATACCACATTGATGAGTACCCACACTTAAGACCTCACCATGTTTACTTTTTGGATGAGCTAGACATTTTGTTGTTCTATGTTTTGAGCACTGCCAAAATATGATGCCATTCGCATTTTCTCGTTTATAGTTATAAGAGTACCCATGATACAGGACACGTGGTTTACCTTAATTGGTTATAGTATATTCCATAGTAGCCACTGACTTGTATAGTCGATCCGCCTACTACAAAGGTCGGAACACTTGTGGTGAAAGAATGATGTTGTGTTGACGTTTTATGCAGGATGATGTTGGTGGCATATGTGGGTGGCTTATGTGGGTGGCTTATGTTGATGACATATGTTGTTGGCTTATTTTGGTGGCTTATGTTGATGGTTTGTGGTGGTGGCTTATGTTGATGGCTTAAGTTGGTGGCTTATGTTAGTGGCTTATGTTGATGACATGTTGGTGACTTATGTTGATAGCTTATGTTGGTGGTTTATGTTGATGGTTTATGATGGTGGCATATGTTGATGGTTTATGCTGGTGGCCTGCTCTTCAAGAGGTCCCTTTTAAAAAGAAAAAAAAGGAATTGGATAGTTCTAGTGATGTAGAGGATGATGATGATGATGATGATGATGATGGTGACAATGACTATAATTATTATGATGATAATATTTATAAGGATGATGATGATGATGATGATGAAAAAGAAGAGGATGAGGGTTTAATGTCTATAAAACCATTGCGGCTTCCCCAGTTTTTAAGAACAAGAGTACCTGGAGAAAGTTATAAAAGGATCTACAACAAGCGTTGTGTTTAAAATCTATATCAAACAATTGTATCGAGATAAAAAGTTGTATTCAGCGTGTAACTAATGTAAAAAAACTAAATGAATAAAAATATTGTATGGGTATTGGCTTATTTTTCTTAATTGCTATCCCCATGTCCCACTATTAATGCAATTGTTAAACATCAACAGTCTCTGACTATGTTCATAAAGAGAGTGCCTTAAACAATACACTCTGTCTATGGTTCGTGTACTGAGTATCATAATAATACAGTGTGGTCAAGCAATGTTTAGTCAATAGTTATGTCAGGTAAGGGATTCGAACCCTTGCTTCCTTGTACAGAAAATTTGATCTTAAGTTAAACACCTTAACCACTCGACCAACCTGACATTTACTAATTTAATTAGTCTTGTGGACTTGAGTGCTTACAAAACTTTTCCCAGTATACACTGATTAAACCACTTGCTTGTTTTGAAATATAGATTTTGTTTTGTTTTACCATAACATTGCAGTTATGAGTCTTGTGAACTTGGTGTTTAATATAGGGTTAAAGGCATTTTAAAATAATTTTAGAAAAGTTCTTAGGTATCGTGTCATGGGTTTTAGTAATGCATTACTGTTCGTTGACTAACATTTACCGTTACACAACATTATTTTGGTGAGCTTACATGTTGTTGTTGTTTGAGTCTTTACTAGTAGTCTTTTGACTGGTTTGCTGCAGATCTCAATTCCCCCCCCCCCCCTGTACCGAACTAATCGTTTCATCTCTAAATAGCTACCACACCCTACATTCAAGACTATCTGGTTAACATATTCTAACCTTGGTCTCCCCCTACAAGCTCTTGGGTTCAATTCCCAGCTTTAACACAAAATTTTAAAAGTGGAATGAGGACTAAAACAAGTATACTCAGTCTCGGGTGGTCCAAAATAAGTAGGGTTTGATTCACACCTCAACCATACAGCACCATGTTTTTTAATTTTTTTTTAAACAATGATAGCCATTTGATCATTTTCACATATTGCAATTTGTCAATTTTCCATTTGCATTTCTTTGAAATGTCAGTTTAAAGTTTTTGAATTTCATGATATGGAAACATGAATTATCCAATTTGTTGTTTACACATTTTATTTTTATTTTGTTTACGTCAAAAGTTCATATTTGCGAAACATGATTTTTTAATTTTAAGATTTTGTAAATGCTGTTAAAGTGAGTGCTTGGCCATGGCGATGGTACAGACTGTCTATGTGTATGCAAAACCTAGAGGTCTACTATTACTACTGCAAGTAGGGCTGTTTTTACACACTCTCTCTCTCTTTCTGTGTAGTCATACATCCACACAGCCATGCCTGTCTTTGAGAACAAACACACAACCACTCTATTTATCCCTAAAAATATCATTGACATGCACACTCATCCCAAAGAACTTTAATTATACATTTAACATTTACCATTACAAAAATAAATGGTTTCCACTATTTACAAAAAATTAACTATTTACAATTACAAAAATAAATATTTACAAAATACTAAATCAATTAAATCTACTGGTTACAAAAGCCAAGTCTCTAAACAATAAAATATAGAAATCACACCTCCTGCTCGTAGTTATAACCCCTTGGTAGGCTAATGCGTAGGTCATTCGTCTGCACACATTTGTTATCCATCAAGGCAAAAGTGCATTTTCTCTGTTCCACAAGATACGAATTATAGTTGCTGGATTCTATCCTGCACCGTTTATGCGACATAGCTATACCAGTTCATGAAATCGCTAGGTAGTTCTCTACATATAGCTCTACATATGGCTTCCTTACAGCTAGTGTGCGATAGGCAGCATTAACTGTATATCACACCCAGTCCCCCTTTGTATTTGTAATCCTAGTAATAATTTGAAAAGAGACGAGTGTAATCGGTTGAAAACATTATCTCTCCTTTTTTATATGTTTATGACATGCGTATTAACCTGAAATCAAACCCTAGTCCACTTTAGTGAAAGGCTAACAGCTTAACCACTGCGCCACCATACCCTTCTTTCTTAGTTCGATTCGTTCTAGGACTTAGAGCTTGAAATCGAGTTAAAATCTCTAGTGTAAGTGGCACATGTGCTCGCCACTGCAGCACAAAATGTTTAGCAGGTAACATTAGACAACCGGAAATGATTGTATTTCTGTTAGCCAAGCATTTCTGTCATCTGCCTAAAGTGTGAGCACTGTCAGCAAGACAGTTTAGTTTAGAACAAGTGTGTGTGTGTGTGTGTGTGTCTGTAGATTATTAGCCTCAAATATTTAACGCTTGTTGTGTGTAGCGACCATCTTGTCCCAGTAACCACTGAGCAAGTTTTAACAGTCAACCCATAAAAACTGTATAGGTTAGTTGTGTGTGGTTCATGTACTTGTGTGTGTGCATTAGCATCATGCACTATCTTTACCTTACCCTCTATAGGTAGAGCGTTATCCCTTTCCTTTCTGACATTACCAATGACCACATTCACCCACAAGTTTTACACTTAAACCATTGGCTTGTTTTTAATTAAGTTTGGTTCGGTTTAGTTCGGTTTAGTTGGGTTTGATTCAGCTTGTATCAGTTTAGTTCGATATAGTCACCATTTTGGATTTTAGCTATCCTCTTTAACCAATCAATTAAAGATTGTCTACTGTTATTTCTTGAATCGATAAATCAGATTTTGTATACACCATTTGCCATTTATTATCCCATACCTACAACCTATACTCTCTCTGTACTGCAGTTTGATCTGAAAACAATTTCCAATGGTGAAAGACTTGTCAGTCACCATACATGTAGCCTACAATAATACTTTCATTACCTAGCTATGTTTCATCACTCACGGTAAACATTTCACATGTCCATATCCGATTATTAGTTTATAAAATCTCAGGTCGATGACCTTGATGTATTGGGTATTTTTGGGTAAATTCATTAGCCATGGGAAAGGGTTGACCATTCTAAGTCCTATGACACCTCACATGTTGATATCCGATTATTAGTTTATAAAATCTCAGGTCAATGACCTTGCTGTTTTGGATTTTTGGGGTACATTCATTGGCCATGGGAAAGGGTTAACCATTCGTAGTCCTATGACACCTCACTTGACTCTCTCTAATGATAAGTTTATAAAATCTTAGGTCAATGACCTTGCTGTTTTTGGGTATTTTGGATAAATTCGTTGGTCATGGAAAAGGGTTGGCCATCCTGAGTCTTGTGACACCCCACTTGTCCCTCTCTGATTATTGGTTGATAAAATCTTAGGTCAATGACCTTGCTGTTTTGCATTTTTGGGATAAATTCACTGGTCATGGGGAAGGGTTGGCCATTTTAAGTCCTATGACACCTCACTTGACCCTCTGTGATTATTAGTTAGCGAGATATTAACGAAAGTGCAGTTAGGCCCTTTTGACAAAAAATGAATAATACATTCAAAAACAGGGCGTCACTCCAAGTCCAACGACCCCTCATACAAGTCCCTAGCCTTCTTAGTTCATAAGATATTAAAAAGCCGATGACCTATTAGTTTTGGATCTTTGGTTAATTTGTAAAAAAAAAACGTATCTATAAATCATTATTCAAAAAGCCCGCCCTCTTACAAAAACCCCAATTGCGCATTTGTAAAACAAAAAACAAAAATGATTACTCGTAGCGGCATTCAGTTGTATGCATGCACTTTATGTGGAACGAGTTTAATTTCATATTGGCATACAAACTCCCACATGTTGCACATGGAAAGCGACTTTTACCTAAAAATTATCATTTCACCCCCTAGTGGGGGTAGATTTTATTTTGGAGTGGAAATAAGTTGTCCATAGGAAAGGGGTTGTCCGCCCGAGTAATTTGACTACTCGTACATGTCTCTAGCCTTATTCCCACCACTGTGAAAACAGGTTGTGACTTGTTAGCTCTTATCGTGCACGTGCACAGGTGTGTTAGGTCATATTACACATGAACTTGCATTTTCTCACATATGATCCAAAACAGGATGTGACTTGTTTCACAAGGAGGACGGTAATAAGGTCATCTCACACGGGTTCACATGTATTTCGTCACTTTCCTTTCATATCGTTATCACATTATAGTAGTGGGGGACTAGTGAACAACGTCAGTTCAACTGCTCTACACGCAAAAAGTAGTTAGGCCCTTTGACATAATTTAAATTAATTCGTGGGCTAGTCCGTAGGAACCAGTCCAAAGGGATCGGTCCAAAGGGACTCATCAACATGGACTCATCCACAAGGACTCGTCCACAAGGACCTGTCAACAAGGACTCGTCAACAAGGACTCGTCCACAAGGACCTGTCCACAAGGACTCGTCCACAAGGACCTGTCAACAAGGACTCGTCAACAATGACCTGTCAACAATGACCCGTTAGGTTGGGTTAGGTTAGGTTACACTACAGCCACCATCTTTTAAAAAGCCCGCCCTCTTACAAAAGCTATGAGTGGGCATGCATAAATCAAAAAACAAGCATGTTAATTCATATTGGCTATCCACCTATACATGTCTCTTGTGTAGAACAACGTTTAATTCCATATTGGCATTCAAACTCTCATATGTTGCACTTGGAAAGCGAGATTTTCTAAAAAAAAATACAATTTTCACCTCTAGTAGGGGTAGGTTTTATTTTGGGGTGGAAATTGGGGGTGTCAACCCGAGTTCAACGACACCTCATTCGTCAAAATCTGACCATGCGTTCGAGAGATATCGCGCCGCCGCCAACTTGTGAGGTGGGGAGGTGGAGGTGGAGGTGGATATAGAACCCCCCAAAACACACTACTGATTAGCTTAGGTTATCGTAATATTAAATGTTAGAGATGACACCATCATAGCATAGCCGTTATACTTATTGTGCAGTAAATATAACGAAACCTTTGCATTGTAAGCAAGTAAATATCTTTCTTTGCCGTATATTCGTGCCTACATTATTCATTATTATTGCTATCTCCGAAGTAATTGTACAGGTATATCCTACGTGCCATCATCTTAGCTTTGCTGATTTTTTTTTCGTGTCATTTTAATATGTCTTCGAGATGCTTAAATTTAGGTTCTTTTGATTGGAGATAAGTACATTCATCGGACTCGCCGATTTTAACCTCTCTGAAGTAGGCTAGGGGTCTGCTCTCTTTGTAAATAAACTCAGTGTGATTTAAATGTGAGCCTGCCTCTTTATTTTAGATTTGTGTGCTTGTATTCCTCTGGGCTGGTAGTTTATGATCTCTCACATACCCGACACCCTCGAGATAAGTTTCCTTGTGTTTTCCCAGCCCAAGAGTACATTCCCCCCCTCCCCGTCCTATATGTCTTCTCGTTGGAGGAGGGTCTCGGAAGGGTCATTTAAGGTCTATGGCCCCCCGAAACACTTGTCAAACGGGCACAATATGTACTCTACACAGCAATAATAATATTTCAGTCACATATACGGCCTAATGGAAGGTTCCGTCATCTCAGTTGTTGTCTCTGTGAATGGTTTAGTCACAAAGGACTGGGAAAATGCATAGAAGAACCTTGGATTGAAGAGGAACCATATGCAGTTAATGCAATAAGCTGCCCTCCTTGGTTCTGCAAATAGGCCTATAGTACGTAAGGTTTTTCCTCTTCAATGACTCTCAAAATCTTGAGACCCAGTGCTATCATCAGTGTCTTTGGCTGGCAAGGAGCCCGAAGGTGATGGTTTCGTATTATTATGTACATTTCATACACCAGTATATAATAATAATAATAATAGTATTTACATCTAGGATAGGGCGTTTTTTTCCCTACTAATGCAATTGGGCACAACTTGTGTTCCTATAATAAAATTTCAAATAAGCCACGGATCCGTCCGTCCAACTCCTTGTCAGGTTTCATTTATTTCAGCGTACTGGTTAACATTCTTGGCTGTCACCGCGGAGGCCCGGGTTCGATTCCTAGCTCTGCAAATAAATTTAATTCTGGCCTGAGGGATGGATCAGGGTACACTCAGCCTCGTGTGGCAAAACTAATAAGAGGCGGATTCGATTTCCACCTCAACCATCCTGGAACTAGTTTCCCGTAGTTTCCCGCTTCTACTCTCGGTAAATGCCAGGATGGTACCTAAATTAAGGCCACGGCCGCCTCCTTCTCAATCCTCTTCTTAATTACAACTACGGACACTAATCCAGCCATCACAATAACACAGGTTATCAGACAAATTCCACACACAAGTACACGGGGCTAAATGCCCACTGTCGCAAAACCTCTAAATGAAACAACAACAACAACATCATTTATTTCCCTATTTAACTCATCTCTCATGAGGTTGGTCTCAGGAAAGGTACCTGGCCGTAAACCCATTCACTACTTGAAAAATCCATCGCATTTCATCCTTGACTCCGTAGAAACGAGAACAATAAGTGTACGACATAAATACATACATACATACATGGCGGCTTCGGTAGCGTAGTTGGTAGCATGCTGAGCTTCTATGCCCAAGATAGCGGGTTCAAATCCGTTCGAATCCATCGGACTTTTTAACAGCGTTAAAAATTCCTCAGTATGCTTTCCTTCGGAGGGGAAGTAAAGCCGGTGGGGCCCATGTCATAAATTTAAGGCATGTAAAATAACCTTACACTAACTACAATTGTGTGAAGCTAAATGTGTAGGTTAGATATTATTTACGCTCTATTAGTTCCAACGTTCGCCGCCAAGTGCTGGTTGTGGTGGCATCTGGTAGCCAAGTTCGTGGCTAGGTGTCGTTGACGGTAGCATTTGATAGAAAAAGCAGGAACTACTTGAAATTGATCGTCTGCAATCCTTACCTGAATTACCGATACCACACAGTAATACAACCATCACAATTGACACCGGTTATCAGACAGATTCTACACACCGACAGTAGTGGCTACGCGGGCTAAAGCGCTGCGTTAGGCCATGGGGCCAAGCTCTCTGCTGACTCGGTAGACGTGTGGGTTCGAGCCCCACCGTCGGCTGTCCTTGAAATGGTTTTCCGTGGTTTCCCATTTTCAACTCCAGGCAAATGCTGGGACAGTACCTTCTGACAGGCCACGGCCGCTTCCTTCCACATCCTTGCCCAGTTTCATTCACCATCATTCATTTCATCTCTCATTAACTCCTCTCATGAGGTTGGCGTCAGGAAGGGCATCCGGCCGTAAAAACCATCGCCACAAAGACTTTCATCGCATCTCATCCCCGAACCCGTTGGAAAAACGGGAATAATAAGGGATAGACATACATACATCAGACAGATTCTACACACACCCAAAGTACACGGTGCTACATGACCACGTTGTCGCAGCACCTAAACTGAGGAACCAACCACTCATGCATACATACAGTTGCAAAATTCTGAAGTATCACATAGGCACGTGTTCAACAGCTTGAGAACCCCAATATATAGGCAGTTCTATTTGAATTCACGTCCTTATCACTGCTTCAAGTTCCCCGGTGCAGTATTTGATGATAACGTCTTCAGTAATGACGATACAAACATATCTCTGTTGCCTTCTTCTTTGTCGATAAGGGAGATGTAGGGCCCACTCCCCCACACCGAGACGAGGCAAGAGAACGGTTTGTTTGCCTACGGAAGAACTCATTTGCCACTGTTTTCTCTGCTGCCACTCGCCTGTCGACTTTGTGGACACGTGTTGCTCCGTGGAGGGAAACACCAGCTGATTGCCTGCACTTTCTGTCGAGCTTATCGCTGCTAGTTCCCTGTGAGAAATTATATTCACTCCATTATATAAATATGTATTGACTATTTCATACAGTATTGCTTTATTGCTTTCAGCGACTATTCTTCCAGGATACTAGACGCCAGACGAAAAGTTCTCCTAGGTTGTTGACGACTTTGAAAAATTATTGCTATCAGCAATGAACTCATTCATTCGTATATTTACGATGCAATCTACTGTGCAAACATAGGTATACAGAGTGTTTCCAAAATAGTGGGCGTAATTTCAGGAACGAATTCATCACATCTAGATAACGAAAAAAGCTCTTTTCAACGTGGGTCTGAAAATGCTTGGTTTCCGAGTAATGGAGGTGTATATCATGTCTCGTATCTTCTTACATTTCTCCAATGGAGATGTTGAAAATATCCACACCGACGTATTATGACCCTGAGAAGACGATTCTAACTTTCTGCGGCATTACATATTTCATCACAACCTGCCACAACTCTATTACAAACGGTTTCGATGTGCGGTGATGCATACATCAATAAATGTAAAAAGCTTACATGAATGTAGATATAAATGAAGGATCAAGTCATTGATATATTTCTATAACTCGGGAACCAAGCATTTTCGAAGGCACACTTACATTTTTTATTGTTTACATATAGGAAATTAATTCTTGAAATTATAGCTTCAATATCTGTAACACCATGAATACTTTATATACTGAACCTACAGTATATATGCTAAGTTTGTTTGGTTCCCTTTTGTGAATTTATCAAGTTGTCACATTATCTAGACTTCGGGATAACGAAAGTTTCAATATATTATTTTGAAAACGTAAGGCTATCAGCTAATGCCACCTCATAGCTTGATGGCCTTCATTAGTTATTGTGATCTGAACATCCAATTTTGAAATATATACTTTCCCTGAGTGTCTGTTTGCACGGTCCTAACTTGAAAATGGCTCAAGGATTTGGTGTAAAATTCGGTAAAAGCATCTGCAAGAGTAGTATAATTTAAGTCATTGCCAATATTTTTAAATATAACACATATTATAAGTGGAGTTATTGTGGGCAGGGTACAACCCATTCGAAAATGCTGGTATTGTATCGCAGAGAAGGAACAGTTGAAGCTCATTTTAACAGTTGCATACCAATGTTCATTGTTTCCATGACCAACACGAGATAAAGGTCATTGACTGACCCCAGAATCAATACTCTATACAGATTTCCTGGGATGGACGGGACCAGCTAAATATTTTTGTAAACTTAGTAGACTACGAGTTTAAAATAATGTTTTGCCTTTTAGCATTCGACGAGGATTACAGTTCTTTAATATATAAAAAAGTCAAATGAAGTTTCTATAACTAAGAATAATATGCTTACGTTGATTTGACGATGAACAGGGCTCATTTGAGATACAATGAAGGGTGATTTATATGAGTTTTTTCTATCTGGTAGCAGGCAGTAAGATGCAACGAAGTTCTAAATGTAATGAACAACTAAGATGTGGCAGTTTTCTTCTACAGTACTTGAATTGTACACATGGTGTGAGAAGAAATATGAATTACGTGCCGTAGAATCACTGCCTTTACGATTTGAGTTGTGGCAATTTCCCAGGACACAGACTTCAAAATATAACTAACAAGAAGTTCCGTGACGAACTAAAGAGCCTACTTTTCTTAAAATTTAAGATTCATGCCAATGATTAATCTATATGGATCTATCTAGAATAATGATGAAATTGAGTTGGTAATATCGAAATTTCTAATTAGTTCGAAATACTGTATACCTGGCATAATGTAGCCTAATAGAGCACTACAGTTGGCAGCCCTGGTGACTGAATATAAGTTATTCTTATTTTCATCTCTTAACCCTTTATAGGTGCTTGGGATACTATCTTCCCACCAAGTATTTATAGAACGGTGTTAGGGAGAGAATCTTCCCACCCCATTGTTTTCAAGCAGTTCCACATGCATACACATGCTAGATGCAGAGAAATACTGAAAACCCATTAATTTGATGTATACAGTCATCAGAAACCAAAGGTGAGAGGCATCCCAGTTGTCTCCACAGAGCACGTCCTCGCCAGTTCGGTTGGGTTGAGAGTGGGAAATGCATTTTTTTTTACAGAAGAAGGTGTTTTTTATTGAAGATAAGATATTTGTAAACGTTGGTAGATAACTGAAATACAATGTTAATAATGGTCTTGGTCACTTGAGTAAATATATTTTCAGTTAGAATGGAAATAAGTATCCTGCTCAGGGTGTTTGCCATATAATAGAAGATTTTTAAAATCAATTTTCTGTGTATTTAGTAAATACTATTTTGAAATTATTGAATTACTAGCTGAAGTACCCGTGCTTCGCCACGCGTCATAAATAAATTAAAATGTGAAGGTGACAGTTAAAACAGGGGATAGGCGAGGTGCTGTGCAGAGGGAGATTAAGGATGGAACATTTTGTCCAACTACACCGCTCGGCGTTGACCGTGTTAATAGCACAAATTTAGGTTTTACTCGCTAACGGTTGGAGATACCTTTCGGATAGAAAATGTAATTTTAGACCTCGTATATGCCATCAAAAGTTTGCTATTTCTTAGCGTTCTCTTTTTATTTGAAATGGAAATATGAAAGTTTTAAACCAAAGGGTGTAGTGACGTCACTGAAATGGTCGCCATCTTTAAATAATGCAAAGTATTGAAATCAAAAGTAACGTATATGTTAACCAGGTAAATCAGCTACTTCCATGTAAAATTCATGTAAATCGGACCAGTGGTACTTGCGTGATTGAGTAATACACAGACACACACCATCTCATTTTTAGCCTCGCTTCGCTCGCGTCATAGTCGTGTCATATTGTTATTCAATGAAATGCAGGTTTAACCCCGTTAACACCCCTTTAGAACCTGAATATCCAAAAATCCCTCCTTAGCAGACGTTTTCGACACACAACAAACATATCCCCAAAATATCATTCTGCTAATATGTAATAGTTTGGGTTGGTCGATGAGAGTGAACATCCAAAATTCCTTCCTTAGTGGACGTTTTCTTCCAGAATTTCACCCCTCCCAATAGGCCCCTTAAATTGGATTTATGAAAAAACGGTCGAACACCTATTTATTTTATTTATTTATTTATTTATTTATTTATTTATTTATTTATATTTAAGCTGATTGATTTCCTCAGAGGTTCAAACTCCTCGCCTATGTCGTTTAAGAGATACACGCTCCGTTAAGAATCCCTCAACCTCCAATTTTCACCCATTTCACCTCATAATATACACCACATCGATAAACCCTTAGATATATGTCTGATTATTTTTAATGATTAGTTTATATACCGAATATCACATCCCCAAAGAAACAACTCATGAGATATCGTTATTCAATGAAATGCACGTTTATCCCCCTTAACACTTTAAAACCCGAATAAACAAAAATCATTCCTTAGTTGACGTTATCGACATACAGAGAACATATTCCCAAAATTTCATTTTTCCAACTTTAATAGTTTTCGCTGGGCGTGATGAGTGAGTGAGTCAGACAGGACATTTTCTTTCAATTATTTTTACCAGAATTTCACCCCTCCCCATGGGCCCCTTAAATTGGTTTGATGAAAAAACTCTTGAACACCTATTACCTTATTTTTAAGCTGTATTTTTCCTCCGAGTTTGATGAGTGAGTTAGTCAGTCAGTTAGGACACTTTCCCTCCTTTTTCCCCCAGAATTTCACCCCACACCATTGGCCCCTTAAATTAATTTATGAAAAAAAAAAACCTCGAACACCGATTTACTTATTTATTTAGCTGATTTTTTTCGCTGAGTTTCAAATTTCTTGCCTATGTCGTTTAAGAGATAGGCCTACACGCTCCGTTAGGAATCCTTCAACCCCCACTATTCACCCCTTTCACCTCATAATAATACACCACATCGAAAAACCCTTAGACACATGTCTGCTTATTTTTAATGATTAGTTTATATGCCGAGTATCACATCCACAAATAAAACCACTCGTGAGATATTGTTATTCAATGAAATGCAGGTTTAACCCCCTTAAGACCCCTTTAGAGCCTGAATATCCAAAAATCCTCCCTAAGTGCACGGTTTTGACATACAAAGAACATATCCCCAAAATGCCATGTTTCCAACTTCAATATTTTTGGCTGGGCGATGATAAGTGAGTGAATGAGTCGGGACATTTTCTTTCATTTGTTTTTCTTCAGAATTTCACCCCTCCCGATGAACCCCTTCAATTTGATTGATCAAAAAAACTGTCGAATGGCTATTTACTTACTTTAAAGCAGTTTTTCCCCCTGAGTTTGATGAGTGAGTCAGTCAATCAGTTAGGACACTTTCTTTCCTGTTTCCCCCCCCCCCCAGAATTTCACCCCTCCCCATGGGCCCCTTAAATTGGATTTATGAAAAAAACGGTCAAACATATATTTACTTATTTTCTATGCTGATGTTTTTCCGCTGAGTTTCAAATTCCTCGCCTATGTTCTTTAAGAGATACGCGCTCCATTAGGAATCTTTCAATCCCTACTTTTCACCCCTTTCACCTCATAAGATACACCACATCGAAAAACCCTCAGAAACGTGCCTTCTTACTTTTTAATGATGAGTTTATATGCCGTGTATTACATCCCCCAATGAAACCAATCGGGAGATATTGTTATTCAATGAAATGCAGGTTTAACCCCCTTAAGACCCCTTTAGAACCTGAATATCCGAAAATCCTCCCTTAGTAAACGGTTTTGACATACAATGAACATATCCCCAAACTGTCATGTTTCTAACTTCAATACTTTTGGCTGGACGATGATGAGTGAGTGTGTGAGTGAGTTAGTCAGGACATTTTCTTTCAATTTTCTTTTTTCAGAATTTCACCCCTCCCCATGAACCCCTTAAATTTCATTTATGAAAAAAACTGTCGAACAGCTATTTACTTACCTTAAAGCAGTTTTTTCCCCCTGAGTTTGATGAGTGAGTCAGTCAGTCAATCAGTTAGGACACATTCTTTCCTGTCCTCCCCCCCCCCCCCAGAATTGCACCCCTCCCCAAGGGCCCCTTAAATTGGATTTATGAAAAAAAAAACTATCAAACACATATTTTCTTACTTTCATGCTGATTTTTTCCGCTGAGTTTCAAACTCCTCGCCTATGTCGTTTAAGAGATACACGCTCCGTTAGGAATCTTTCAATCCCCACTTTTCACCCCCTTTCACCTCATAATATACACCACATCGAAAAACCCTCAGACTCGTGTCTTCTTATGATGAGTTTATGTACCGAGTATCACATCCCCCAATGAAACCAATCGGGAGATATTGCTATTCAATAAAATGCAGGTCCACCCCCTTAACACCCATTTAGAATCTGAATATACAAAAATCCTCTCTTAGTGGGCATTTGTGGCCCTTGTAGAAGCAGCATACCAAATTTCATTCCAATCCGTTCGGTGGTTTCTGAGGTTTCGTGATGAATGAATGAGTGAGTGAGTGAGTGAGTGAGTGAGTGAGTGGTATTTGACAAATATATAGTAGAAGATAGTGTCAAGTCTTTGTTATGCTAAACTCGGTTGACAGTGCTGTGTGAGTAGGTGAGTAACTAACGGGATTTCAAGTAAAGATGCTCATTTTCTATACCGGTAGTGCAGAGCGCAACTGGCATCCAGACGGCCGTGTCTCGACTTGAGCTATGTTGCCATGGAAACTATCTATCTTACCATTCCTTCATGAGTATATTTTATGATTTGATTAGCCTGTGCTTGAGTGCAAAAGGGACGAAATCAGAAGAATGAGAATGACTATCGGAAATTCATGTAGCCAGCGGTTCCTTCTGGGTCCTAAACTATGTGTATGCAAAATTTGGTTGAGATTGTTGGAACGGTGTAGATTTGTTTACGGAACCAACCCACCCGCCCACATACATACATACAGACTTTGACTTTTATATATAAGATATTCGAATATTCTAACATTTAACAATCAAAAAAAAAAAAATTTTTTTGTGCAGTTTTCGGCAAAGATGATATAGGTCACTGACCTTGTTTTGCGTGGGAGTTACGTTTTTATTTTAAATTATTGAGCATTAAGGGTGTTTTATATATTATATCCAGTTGAATAAACCTTATTATTCAGTGATAAACACAATATCATCATAATTTGGAGGAGGGAGATTATTACGCCATTGCTCATTTAAGAAAACATACTGACTGGTATGGGCAGTGGGATAATAATTTCCCACCCCATATTTCATAAAATAGAATCCACACCCATAAAATTGTTGCATATTCCTACTTATCTATCACCCCCAATTACAAATGTGCAGAAAAAAAGAAATATTTTATACCCCCAGTCTTTTGCCCTATAAAGGGTTAAGGTACAGAATACAACATTTGGTTGAAGTTCAATGGATAGCATGGACGTTACATACAGTTAAACATTGGATCTAACAGCGCGTGTAAAATCATGTCGGCACCAAATGCCATGCATGCATTGGTCAGAAATAATCTGAAATAATCTGATCTATTGTTGTGCCAATTTTGAATGAAATCCATTAGTTGGTATAGAAGTCACATGCATTTTAAAATTGGACCTATCAGCAGGCTTAGAATCATGTTGGCAGCACTGACGTATATTAGTTACTCCAAATTAATCTAGAATGCCAGGTACTATACGTGTGCAAAGATTAGAGCTATTGGCTTGCATACTCTCTGATAAATTGATATTAGGGTAACACAATTAGAGACAGTATTTATTAACAGTTTGCAGCTCTGGTTGCTCTTAAGAATACGTATAGTCATATCTGTTATAGTACACATAGCACATACGAAATTTGGTTGAATTCCAAATGATAGTATAGAAGTTAAATGTATTTAAAGTTGGACTTCTCAGCAGGCTTAGAATCATGTTGGTAGCACTGAAGTATATAAGTTACTCGAAATTAATATAGAATGTCAGGTACTATACGTGTGCATAGTTTAAAGCTGTCGGCTTGCATACTTTCTGATATATTGGTATTTGGATAAAATAAATTGAGAGCATCCATTAACAGTTGGCAGCCCTGGTGGCTCTTAAGAATATGCTCAGTCATATCTGTTTATATACCCATAGCACATACCAAATTTGGTTGAATTTCAATTGATAGAGTAGAAGTTATATGCATTTAAAAATTGGACCTATCAGCAGGCTTGTACTCATTTTGGTAGCACTGCCATGTATGGCCTCCTGGAAATTAAACTGAAATATTATTATCTATACGTGTGTCAATTTTGAAATAGCTCCCATTCATAACTTCCGAGATATCCAACATGGAACTCAAATTTCAATTTCAATTTTTCAGCAGTTAGTAGCAATGACATCATTTTCAAATACGGCATTGAGATATTCAGGTATAGATCTTTACTCCTACCTAATTTTGTTTCCATTGCTGTAGCCGTTTCGGAGTTGATAAAGATAGGTGGGGGTGGGGGAGGGAACACACAGACAGACAGACAGACACACATTTGCCCGGATCGATCTCATAAGTCTACTTTTACCTCATTTTTGCAAAATATGAAAAGTAGACTAAAAATGCATGCGATATTTCATTTCATTTCATATTTATTTACCAGTACCTTACACTATATTTACAGTACACTGAAGGGAGTCTTTGAAAAGGGAAAATCCCTACTAAACATTGGAGATGCGTCTGAGGCCCTCCATATATACTGGGTCATATTTACACATGTACACAAGATGGCAATTAGTGAAATCGAGCAATGAAAACATTATTTACAATATAGATTTGGGGGACAACAAATGTACCGTACATTTACTTCGGATAAGGGGGGAACAACAAGAGAAGAGAGGAGAGGGTTAAGAAATGAAAATTGGATTAGAGACTCACGGGAAACAACACTAACACAACAAAGAATAGGGGCATAAATTATGAACAAACAACCTACTTGTAGAACAAAATAATGCCGCAGCTTCCTCTTGAACTGTACGGCATTATTGTTGCTGGCCTTCAGGTGGAACGGTAGGTTGTTCGTTTCTTTCAACTCGTGGTGCTATGGTGCATTCTGGGATGTCACCCCTTAGGTCCGGGTTCATTTCCCGACTCTGCCAGAAGTTTAATTCTCGTATGAGGGCTTGACGGGTACATTCAGCCTTGTGAGGCAGAACTGCAAAGCTGTGGTTCCGATTCTCCCCTCATCTTACAAGCCCGCAGCATAGCCGTGCTTGTTAAATCGTACACCATGACCACGCGGGCATCTACCGCAAGTCCGGAGATCGTAGGTTCAAATCGCGGCGCTGACAGCGGCTATCCTCAGTGTGGTTTCTCCCCAGGTATTTCCACACTGCCCGCAGGCAAATGCTGGGACAGTAGGCTACCTTATTTACATCCGGGGCGATTTCCCCATTCCTGTCCCTAATACAGCTGCACACACTACTAGAGCCAACACATAAATATAGGTCATCAGACAAATTCAACACACACTCAACTACACGCAGCTGATGACCAAGATGTCCCAAGCCCCTACATTGTGTTAACAACATTTTTATCACTTTTAGTGTTAATTGTAATGGCTCAACGGACAATACTCATTTTGTTTCTCTTTCGAGAACTTTTGATTTTATTCAATGCCAAAGCAAGGTTTATTGTTTTTGGAAGTGGAGTTTTTGACTCCGGTGGTGCACTGGCATGCTCGTGACGTGGCCACATATGTGGCGAGGCGTCTTGCATGGCCTTCTCATTGTGTACCTGCTTCGCGTCTTGGTAAGTGTGTCTTTACCAACTGAATAGCCCAATTGGCACGCTGGGGCGAAACGCTAGCAATGTTATGCTGGACATTTTTTATCACTTTTAGTGTTAACTAGCTATTATACCCGGTGTTGCCCGAGAGGTGTATTTACATGTTATAGAAAGGTACATGCCAATATAATACGCAAGGTATATTCACTTTGCCCCTAAGTGAGTTTAAAACATAGTTCTCCTGGGCTCTGAAGTTAATCAAGTGCAATATTAACTCACAGTAAATCTAGGCGAAAGGTACTGTGGAGTACAATAACGTAGTAGAGAATGCATCAATAACAAAAAAAAAAGGGCTGTATATGCACATTTGTCAAGGACCTAGTCTCACAATTACAGTACTTTCCTGATAGTCTTTTTTTTTTTTGTTTGTTTTCGTAATGGGTGTAATTTAGACGTCTTGTTCACATAGTTCTCTTTCATTTTTAAATTGTTCGTTTTTGAAAGGAAACAATATTTAAATTATTCAATTTTTGGAATATAAAGTCATCATTCTGGAGTTAAATAAAGTTACGATTTTTAACCCCGCACAAATGGTGTGATTAATGAGAAATGACTTATACATTTACATAAGGCAGTGTGTAGTCTACTATCGATGCACATTAGGGAATAGTATTGCTGTATTTACATGCCTATTATCTCATATTGGGCAGCTTTGGTGGCGTATTTGGTAGCATGCTGAGCTTCTATGGTCGCGGGTTCAAAACTGGCCGAAGTGTTCGGAGTTTTGAAGAGAGTTAAAAATTCCTCAGTATGCCTTCCTTCAGAGGGGAAGTAAAGCCAGTGGGCCCATGTCATACGACATAGATTTATGTGATGTAAAAGAAACTTCCACTAACTACACTTGTGTGAAAATAAAATTTGATTAACGCTATTAAGTTCCAACGGTCACCGTCTGGTTGCGGGAGTATGTATTAGCCAAGTTTGCAGCTAGGTGTTGTTGACGGTAGCATTTGGTGGAAAAAGTAGGAACTACTTAACACTGACTGTCTGTAGTCCTTACTTGAATTACATATACCACACAATTACACAGCCATCACAATTAACACTGGTTATCAGGTAGATTCTACACACATCCAAAGTACACGGGGCTGCATGACCACGATGTCGAAGCCCCTAAACTGAGGAACCAACTAATCTATCTCACCTTGTAAAAGTAAATGCTGCAAAGTATAATCCCAGTATAATGTCAAATGAGATGCATTGATTGAGAACACATTGGGCTTCTTCTTTAGCCCCTAAAGTATTTCGTAAGATAGGTCAAAAGCTTGAAATGGCTGACATGGAATATCAATACTTCACCAATCCGTGTATAATTAATGAAGAGCCTGTATGCTTAAAGATCCATAAGCCTTTTCTAACCAAAGCGGCTTCAAGTAACACGACGTGGTGCAAAGTAGAGAGGTTAGCTAAAAGTATATATGGTGTCTAAAAATAAAGCAATGGAAAAAACAAATATAATTATTAATGTGACTAAGATTTAAAAAATGTATAAAGATCATGTTAAAATAAGTAGAATGAAAGCCTTGCTTGTTCAAAGATATGAACAGACGGCCTAGAAGGACACTATATGGAAGTGAAAAGAAATATAAATTTGTTGGTTTATGAGAAACCATTTATTATGATTTAATCTTTTTTTTATTATGTATTCCTTGTTCACTCTGAACAAGTATGAATTATGGGTCAGTATTTATTTGTTTAATTTGTTGTAGCGCCATATATTTGAGTAATTAAATGTTTTAGAGTAGGAGTTGATTTTTTTTATTTTTTTTGGAAGTGTATCCTCTATTTAATCCAAAATGTGTAAGTCACAGAGTGGGAGAACATACCATAACCCCGAAAATCCCGATTTGAGCATTGCTGACATACTGTGATTTGCATATTTCATGCTGAATGGGCACACCTGACGTTATTAGGATATCCGAGGTCTAAGGAGTCTTTCAAATTCCTGCCTTAATTGGACCTTGTTTCATCTTTTCTGATACCCTCATTCTTCGAAGGGTCAGATCTCTTGGTTTTTCTTTTCATTATATCTCTTCCCTTCTGCACGAGGTCATAAAGGAGGCAGGGTGTGTGTAGCCCACCACTGGAGGTGCACTCTCAAGGGCTCACGGCTGTTGAGTTTGGGATAATAACTACGCTGGATCTGTTTTTTCCCTTTTTCCAGTGATTCTGGGGTGGTCTGTCTCCTATTTCTCTTCATATCTGCCTTTCATGGCACACTTTACCAAATCCGTCAATTCTCATTTTTTGAGGTTAATAGCATTTCATTTACCCGCATTTTATTTCCCTTATTCCTTCCTTTTGTCCATTAGTTCTCCTAATCCGTAATTTGGTTGCAAGTTGTAGTTATTTTTAGCCTATTTTCAATTTTGAAAATATAGGCTTATGAGATCACCTTTTGTCCGTGTGTGTGTGTGTGTGTGAGGTGTGCGCGTGTCCTCCCCTAATAACTTTTGAACGGCTGGAGCGATTTCAATGAAACTCGGTAAGATTATAGCACTATTCTGGCCGACCCCGACCGTACCCTTCAAATTTTATTGTGTCTCACCAATCCAACATGGCGGCTGTGCAAATTATTTCACCAGCATTCAGTATCTCCGAAACTATTACCGATATCACCCTGAAATTGTGTACGGCGATGAAGGGTACTACTAGAAGTTCACCTATGAGACTTTCAAAAACCTGGTAACTACAAAACTAACATGGCGGCCAAGCGAAATTTAGACTTTTAAATAGACTTTTCTCGCGATTTAACCATACAAACGTAATGAAACTTGGTACTGCAAATGTTTATACACATTGTAATGCACTGGCATCTAATTTAGTTCAATTGTCTACATAACCTCAAAATGTCGGCTGTGGGAAATATTCCACCGGCATTCTATATCTCCTAAACTATTACAGATATCACCCTGAAATTTTGTACAGTGATAAAGGGCACTGCTATAAGTTTATCTATGCAACTTTCATAAACCTGTAAAGTACAAAACGAACATGGCGGCCAAGCGGATTTGAAACATTTGAAATGTTGTACAGTAAATGATTATACATATTGTAATGCACTAGCATCTAATTCAGTTCAATTGTTTACATAACCTCAAGATGGCGCCTGTGCGAAATTTTAAAATTAAGTTTTTATTTCTTGTGTCGTAATCATGCGATCGAAGTGAAAGTTTGAATAATGAACCTACGCAATAATTTTCCTTTAATGGTACATAACTCTATGGCCTATACATATAACAATCCAAAATTGCGAGCATCCAAAATATTTAGACGGTTCTTAATATCTACGAATCTTTTACAGCAATCAAACTGAATTTTTTAATGTTCATAGATGCTATGAACATATGTTCACCTATAGGACTTTCAGTAACCTGGTGAGCACAAATCCAACATGGTGGCGACGCGAACTATTCATATTTAAATGAACGTTTCTCGTAATTTAACATTCCGAGTACAGTGAAACATTGCACGTTAAATACTTACACAAATGTTAATCCACTGGCATCTACTTTATTTCAATTGTTTTCATAACCACAAGATGGCAGCTGTGCGAAATTTTAAAATCTCGTTTTTACTTCTTGTGTTCTAATCATGCCATTGAACTTTGAATACCACACGTAGACAATAATCTTCATGTAATAGCACATAAATAAAAATCCAACCTGCGAAACATCTGAAATATTTAGACGGCTCTCAATATCTACGAATCTATCACAGCCTTCAAACTGAAATATTGTATGTTGATAGAGGCAATAAACACGAGTAGGACATATGAAAATAGGCTATTTAATTCTTCACGGAACTACTTGTTAGTTCTAGTGTTCATTTTATCATCATTCTTCATTTTCATCCCAAAGAATTAAGAGGCCTATAGCCTCCATTTTATGCCCTTTAACATCAACTATCATCATCAAATTACAATTTCAGCAATATCTTTTACGACAATGAAAACTGAAAGTCTGGTTTAAGTTGTATTCACAGTGGAAATAATTAATTGTATGAAATGTTTGGATTGCATTTCTCAGAACTGTAATCCTCTCCACTCATTAACCTGACCGCAGCAGTGGTTCCCAGCGTCATTGCAGAGTAATTGGTATCACCAATTACGAATACTATTGCGGAAGCCGAAATATCGGTTGCTTCCGAATAACTTCTGTACTAACCACTCAGCAGGAAAGTTCATTAAGTTTTATATAAATCGTGTGAACCTAATGGAATTCTATTTTAATAAGGTGCAAAGGTATGTTTAGTTTCTGTCATTTATTATTACGCTATTGTATTTTGTGGCCGGCCACGTGGTGATGGGGTAGCGTGCCTATCTCTCACCCAGAGTCCCCGGGTTCGATTCCCGGCTCCGTCAAGGATTTTACAAACTGACGTGAGGGCTGGAACGGGGTGCACTCAGCCTCGTGAGGACAATTGAGTAGCTGTCTGACAGTGAGGCAACGCCCCAATCATGGAAAGCAAGATTAACGGCCGAGGGGACCCGATGCGCTGTCAACGCATCACCCCAATATCTGAAGGCTAAATGGCTGGGCAGTGGTCGCTTGGTAGGCCTAGGCCCTTCATGGGCTGTAGTGCCAGGGGTTATTATTATTATATTATTTTGTGATATAATTTGCATTTTGATATTGCGGAAATTATATTTACAAATACTGTAGTATCAAGTCTTTGTTATACTATACTGGGTTGACAGTGCTGTGTGTGCAGTTGAGTAACTAACGGGATTTCATGTAAAGTACATTCCGGTAGTGGAGAGCGCAACTGGCATCCAGTCGGCCGTGTCTCGACTTGAGCTATGTTGCCATGGAAACTATCTGCCTTGCCATTCCTTTATGAGTACATTTTATGAATTTGTTAGCCTTTGTTCGAGTGCAAAAGGGCCGAAATCAGAAGAATGAGAAAGACTATCGAAAATTCAGGTAGGCAGCCGTTCTTTGTGGGTCCTAAACTATGTGTATGCAAAATTTGGTTGAGATTGGTGGAATGGTGTAGATTTGTATACGGAACAAACCCACTCACATACATACATACA
This sequence comes from Meconema thalassinum, assembly GCA_946902985.2. Classification (NCBI taxonomy): domain Eukaryota; kingdom Metazoa; phylum Arthropoda; class Insecta; order Orthoptera; family Tettigoniidae; genus Meconema; species Meconema thalassinum. The sequence goes on from OX336390.1 coordinate 616,409,296, forward strand.
TACATACATACAAACATACAGACTTTCACTTTTATACATTAGATTATAATCGCTCAACGGACAATACTCATTTTGTTTCTCTTTCGAGAACTTTTGATTTTATTCAATGCCAAAGCAAGGTTTATTGTTTTTGGAAGTGGAGTTTTTGACTCCGGTGGTGCACTGGCAAGCTCGTGACGTGGCCTCATATGTGGCGAGGCGTCTTGCATGGCCTTCTCAGTGTGTACCTGCTACGCGTCTTGGTAGGTGTGTCTTTACCAACTGAAGAGCCCAAACACTAGCAATGTGTTGAGTTATGCTGGACATTTTTATCATTTTTAGTGTTAACTAGCAGAAATACCCGTTCTTCGAACGGTGTTCGTTGTTAACACCAGACATTATCAATTGAGCTACTGTTGCAATGGTTAGCGGTTTGTCATTCCTTCAAGTTTATCAGAACGAATTTAGTTTACTGGGAATATCATACACACTGTTAATTTAAGGCCCTTAAAATGTAGTTTTCGGAGACCCTTTATAGATTCCCGAATTTTGTGTCTCACATTGAGAAGCGCAACATATGCTTTAGTCGTCCTTCTAGGATAATTTTTATATTTCGCCTATTTTAGCATATATTGAGAAGTTTTTCTCTATATCCACCCTTCTACTGTATGAAAAGTACGGTGAAGAGTTTTAAAAATGATTGGTGTATTGACTCTCATGGTTACCATACCTAATTTTAAGGTGCACCAAGCATCCGAACACGAGGTATAGGCTTACATAAAAATACACAGAAAGACAGACAGACAATTCTATTGTCAACAACATATTACCCAGATATCCAAATATGGGTATATCTACCACACAGTATCACATAAAATCATCCTTACGATGAACCCGTATGTCGACAAAAAAAAAAAGTTAAAATGTGCTCTCAGACTAAATTCACCTAACGTGTACTTCCTGACGTGAAATACAATTGAAAGTCTTGTAGACGAAACGCAATACACGTCACATAAAAACTGACCCTCTACGTTGTGCGAGTTGCCCATACACAGGAAGACCCCTTTCATAAATTATAAAGGCTTGTGGTGCATGAAAATGCAGGTTCTTTAGCCTCAAATTGCCCAAATTCCTAAAAGCCGCAAAAAATGCTGGTTCAATTCAGGAATTTTTGAAAATAATGTTGCTGTTTGGAGATATAATAGACCTTCTGTACTATATGTCGAACGTGAAAATTGCATGAAAAAATTCTAGGTTACCCCTTCACCCCCTTAATTGCATTGATGAATTATACGGTCTACGTTAGTTCCGTGATAACCTTATAGCCATTTGCAAACTTTCACAGAAATGTAATAAATGGAGTGACATTGCTTCTTACAGAAATAGATGGAAAGTTGTATGCCACCCCTTGAGATAATGTTCTCATGGTTACCGATTTGCATTCCTTCATTAGTTTGTTAAATTAAATTAAATTAGTTTTCTGGGAATATTTTAGAAACTGTTGGATTTAGAGCCTTATAATGTAGTTTTCGAGGATCCGTTAGGGCCCCCGAGTTTTGTTGCTGGCACCGAGGGGATTTGTCTCGTCGTTGTACGCCATAATATAATACTAATAGTAATATAATATAGGGAGAAATTATAACTCCTATTTTTATTTTATTTTTAATTCAGCCAATGGCCATGTACTTTTCTTTTCAGGACGGGTCAGGGAAGGGATATTATCAGAGAAAGAAGCATTCACATCACGCATGAGCAAAATGGAAATGGCCTACCATTTAACTAAGGGCATCTATAAGAAAAGGTCAATATCCTTCTACGCAAAACTAAAACATTACTGCAGTGTCATCCGTCCGGAGGTCTTGCATGCTTCTGAATGCCTCACGATGAACAAAAAAGGCTTGGTCGAGAAACTGGAGGCCAAAGAAAGGAAAATTTTGAGAAAGATATCGGGTTCCATCAAAGACAATGGGGAATACAGAAGACGGCATAACCATGACCTGTGTACTCATGTGGAGAAGATAAGCAACGTCATCCGGAAGAGAAGGTTACCACTTTTTGGGCATGTGAAACGAATGAGCCCAGCGAGACTGACCAACCGCAGCAGAACTTACTTTCAGGAGAGGAAAACAAAATGGGCCGGGTGCATTGAACTGGATAAAGATCTGAAAGAAGTGGGGATTACACCAACATACATTCAGGAGCGCGCCCCACTCAAAGGGAAACTTCAAGCTTGTAAAGGTTTCCAAGAAAAACCGAAGCTGAAAACGGGAAAGATTTGGACCCAGGAACGGAAGGAAGTCCACCGAGAACGAATGCGGGCGTACAGGGCAAACATCAAAGCCAGTAGGAGACGGTTGGAATGACGCGGTCCATAGATGGCCTATACGAAATGAATGAATGAATGAATGAATAATATGGGTATAGGAATATAATGGACCTGCCGTACCACACCCGCAGGTGTAAATCGCGTGAAAATATTCTAGAGTACTCCTTGATCCCCTTAAGCGCATTATACGTATTGATGAATTTTACGGCTTAATTTGGTTCCGTGATAACCTTCTAGCCGTTTGCAAGCTTTCACACTAATGTAATTAATGGAATTACATCGCGTCTTACAGCAATAGATGGACCTCTGAGAATCCGTTGGCATGGTTACTGGCTTGCATTCGTTCATTAGTTTATTAAATTAAATTAGTTTTCTGGGAATATCTCAAAAACGGTTGGTCTTCGGTCCTTGAAATGTGGTTTTCGGGGACCCGAGTTTTGTCTCTCACATTGAGGGGCTGAAGATGAGTTTTGCCTCGTCCTTCTACGCCTATTTCAGCATGTATTTTAAGGGGGTAGGCCCCCTTTTATGAGAGGTACGGAGAAGAGTTACATCAATGATTAGTGTCGTGCCTCTGATGGATATCTGTACCAAATTTTACGTTGATACACCCAGCCGTTCTCGAGTTATAAGGGAACAAATTTGTCCACAGACAAACAAACAAACAAACAAACAAACAGACAAACAGATAAAAAATTATTTTCGCGCGCATCCATCATAAAACAGTCTGAAACGTGTAAACAACTCAAATTTCCGTAGAAATTCAGAGAAAAACACACAAATTTTCATTTTTATATAGAGAGATAAATACTGCACCGCTCGGTGTTGACCGTGTTTTATTGCACAGATTCTGGTTTTACTCGCTAACCGTTGGAGATATACGAAAAGTGATAAGGACCTTTCGGATAGAAAATTAAATGTTAAAGGTCATGTATACCATCAAAAGTTTGATATTTCTTAGCGTTCTCTTTTTATTTGAAAAGGAAATATGAAATTTTGAAACCAAAGGGTGTAGTGACGTCACAAATGTCGGTTTTACTCGCTAACTGTTGGAGATACACGAAAAGTGATAAGGACCTTTTGGATAGGAAATTACATTTCAAAGCTCGCATGTTCCATCAAAGGTTTGCTATTTCCTACCGTTCTCTTTTTATTTGATATGGAAGTATGAAATTTTGAAACCAAAGGGTCTAATGACGTCACTAAAATAGTCGCCATTTTTAATAGTGCAAAATTTCGAAATCAAAAGTATCCTATATGTAAACCTGGTAAATCAGCTACATCCATGCAAAATTTGATTTAAATCGGACCACTGGTTCTTGAGTTATTGAGTAACAGACAGACAGACAGACAGAAAGACAGACACACACCATCTCATTTTTATATATTAGTACTAGCAGAAGTACCCATTCTTCGAACGGTCGTCGGTATTAATAACCAGACGTAATCAATTGAGCTACTGTTGCAATGGTTAGGGGCTTGGAACCTGTTTGTCGACAAAGATAAATGATTAGTTGAAATATGCTCTGAAACTAATTTACCTAACGTGTACTTCCTGACGTGAAAATAAAATTGAAAACCTCGTAGACGAAATGCAATTCACGTCACATAAAAACTGACGCACACTGTTGTGTCAAGTGCGTATCCAGAGGAAGACCCCTTTAATAAATTATTAAGGCTTGTGGTGCATGAAAATTCAGGTTTTTTAGCCTCCAATGGCCCAAATTCCTAAAAGCAAAAAAATAAAATAAAAAATAAACTATTTCAATTCAGGAATTTTTGAAAATAATGTTGCTGTTTGAAGATATAATAGACCTTCTGTACGACACATCGCACGTTTAAGTCTTGTGAAAAAATCCAGGGTACCTCTTGACCCCCTTAAGCGCATTGATGAATTTTACAGTTTTTGTTGGTTCCGTGATAACCTTATAGCCATTTGCAAACTTTCACAGAAATTTAATAAATGGAGTGGCATTACTTCTTGCAGAAATAGATGGAAAGTTGGATGTACCTTTTTGTGACACTGTTGTCATGGTTACTGGCTTGCATTCCTACATTAGTTTATTAAATGAAATTAGTTTTCTGGGAATATCTCAGAAACTCTTGGTTTTAGAGCATTAAAATGTAGTTTCCGGGGACCCTTTACGACTGTTTAGGGGCTCCGAGGTTTTTTCTGACACCAGGGGGCTGAAAATGAGCTTTGTCTCGTCGTTGTAGGCCGTAGTATCATCATCATCATCCTCTTGCACAGTTTCCAGCCGTTGGCCGGGTCTGTTTGGAACACAGGCCACTCCAACGTCTTCTGTATTCCCACCATCTCTCAGCTTCCACCCCTGTCCAGTCTTCTCCTCTCTTCTTCACGCTTTCTTCCATCCCTTTCAGCCACCTGTCTCTCGGTCTTCCTCTCGGTCTTCCTCTCTGTCTCTTTCCTTCCCACTTCGTCTCGTGAATCCTCCTGGGTATCCTCTTATCCTCCATTCGTTTTACATGCCCATGCCATCTAAGTCTAGATTTCTCTATACCATCCCGTAATGGTTCCTCCTTTATTAATTCTCTGGTCCTCTCATTTCTTATTCTGTCCATCTTTGTAGCTCCAATACTGCTTCTCAAGAACCTCATCTCACTGGCCTGTATTTTGCTCTTCTCCCTTCCTTTCATAGCCCAGGTCTCCGAGGCATACGTCAGGATAGGGGCATAGAACGTCCGATATATGATCTTTTTCTGTTCTGAGGGACATCCTTGCTCCATAACATGCTTCTCACATTCCTCCAGAATGCTTCTGCCTGTCTCCCCCGCTCATTTTTTCTCTATAGTTTCTTCCATTATCTTGTATCAGGCTTCCCAGATACTTGAAACTCTCCACTTTCTTCAGCTGTTCCCCACCAATTGTTATTCCCGTTGTGGTTCTTTCCTTCTTCTTTGTTGTGATCACTATCTCACTCTTATTTATGCTAAATTTCATCCCATATCCTTGTATTATTCCTTCCCACACGTCTAACTGGTCCTGTACCTCCTCCTCCTTGTTTCCCCAAATCATCAAATCATCCGCTAACACCATTGCTTTCATCTTTCCTTCCCCAATTACTTGTGCCACTCGGGTCATTATGTCATCCATCACCACAATGAAAAGTAACGGTGCCAGTGCACTTCCTTATTTCAGGCCGTTTCTCTGTTCCACCCAGTCCGATCTCTCTCCTCCCACTTTCACACAGCTCACGCTTCCCTTGTACATCTCCATTATCCTCCTTATAGTCCATGTTTCTACTGCTCTATCCTCCAGGGACTTCCATACTTTGTTTCTGCATACACTGTCATATGCTTTCTCAATGTCCAGGAAGGCCATCAGTAGATCTGTTCCATACTCACAGTGCTGTTCTTGTAACTGCCTTACGGCAAAAATCAAATCCACTGTCAACCTTCCTGCTCTGAAGCCATGTGGTTCTTCCCTCATCCCTCCTTCTATCCTTGTCCTAATTCTCCTTTCCAAAACTTTCTCAAACATCTTTGCACAATGACTCGTCAGTTTTATTCCCCGATAGTTTCTGCATTCTGTTCTACTAACTTTCTTGAAGATCGGGACATTTATTCCCTTTTTCCAGTCCTCTGGGGTCTTCCTTTCCCTAGTGTAATAATAATATTAATTATAATAATAATATAACAATATAGGGATAGGGATATAATAGACCTTCCGTAGCACACCAGCATGTGTAAATCGCGTGAAAAAATTCTAGAGTACCCCTTGACCCCCTTAAGCGCATTATATATATTGATGAATTTTACAGCTTAGTTTGGTTCCGTTATAACCTTCTAGCCGTTTGCAAACTATCTCAGTAATGTAATAAATGGAATTGTATTGCGTCTTATATTAGAGCAATAGATGGACCTGTGAATTTCTGTTGCCATGGTTACCGGCTAGCTCCTTTCATTATTGTATTAAATGAAATTAATTTTCTGGGAATATCTCAAAAACTATTGGTTTTAGGGCCTTAAAATGTGGTGGGCCCCCGAGTTTGGTTTCTCACATTGAGGGGCTGAAAATGAGCTTTGTCTCGCCCTTCTACGCCTATTTCAGCATGTATTTTAAGGGGGTAGGCCCCCTTTTATGAAAGGTACAGAGAAGGATTTCATCAATGATTGGTGTCTTGCCTCTGAAGGATATCTGTACCAAATTTTACGTTGATCCACTCAGCCGTTCTCGAGTTATAAGGACACAAAATATTGTCCACAGACAAACAAACAAACAAACAGACAGACAGACAAAAATTTCATTTTCGCGCGCATCCGTCATAAAACAGTCTAAAACGCGTAAATAACGCAAATTTCCGTAGAAATTCAGAAAAAACAGACAAACTTTCATTCTTATATATATAGAGATTATAATGGCTCAACGGATAATACTCATTTTGTTTCTCTTTCGAAAACTTTTCATTGTAGAACAACAACAACAACAACAACCACAACAAAATGATCATAAAAGTGATTTCTCTGGTTTCCCAGGATAGTTCCAGAATTATGGCCACGGCCGCCACCTTCTCAATCCAAGACTTCGTTACAAAGACACACACTATTACAGTCAACACAACGACACATGCTATCAGTCAGATTACACACAAGAAACACAGTGCTATATGACTACGATGTCCTAAAGCCTCTATATGCCTCAACTACAACAAGATATGGTTTCTCCTTGCTACACAGTGCATTGAATGTTGTTGCTGCTACGGATTCAATCATAACAATTCTCGGTAGGTCAGTGCCAGAGTCCCCCAGAGCCAAGATCGCAGGTTCGATTTACGGTTGAGGAACTCGGACTTTTGTGGGCAGCAAAAATTCACGGCACTTCGAGTGAAACTCTCAAGCCAGTGTAGTTCTGGTTTCTACTGCCACATGGCAATGTTAAACACAACGTCAAACAGATCGCCTCAATGACTCCAACTCAAATGATCTACTCCACGGTAGCTGAGGCCAGTAATGTTAACCAGAATCACTTTGCATTGTCAACTGGACAATGAGCTTGACGAGGAATGTCGTATATGGATTAAACTAAACACACTACAGATTGGGATTTGCATTCCCAAAAGTTGCCAGTTACTGACTCTAACCCATACGTAAGGGCATTGTACACTCGGTGTTCTGAGCCCCAATTTCTTTCTCATTATTGTAATGAATGAGCTACTCTTGTATGTACACAGTAGTACGTCGTTTATCCGGACTAATTGGGACCGAAAGTGCTCCGGATAAAGATTTTTCCGGATAATCGAATATGCGTTTATTTCATAGTGCAACCATACCACAATAGCGCAGTTTCTAATGCAGTAAAAGCTTCTCCATGAATTGGTCCTTCTTCATCTTCCTCATCTAGGCATTCATTCTTTTCGTCATCTCCACTTACTCCTTGCACCAGAGAAGCAATTTCATCATCATCATCATCATCTAAGATTTGAAAACCTGGGACTCTGTCACTTTCCAACCAAGCTTGTGCGTCTTCTCTATCACAGTCGGAAAATCCAGCAATTTGGGGGAATAACTCATTTGTCACTTCATTCAAACCTTCATCAACAGTGTCTGCTGTCTTAACGGTCTCTTCTTCTCCTACCAATTTATTCCATGCATTTTGAAGATTCTGTGATGTTAAAAGTGTTCCACCCATCAGCTATCATGTAACAGTAGTCCTTAATAGAAACCTATTTTGAAAAAGATATCATACACTTCTCATCTTCTGCCAACAGTAAACGACGTAAAACGTCCTTGAACATCGGTTTTTTTGCTCGTCCGGATAAACGACTTTTCGGTTGTTTGACGTCCGGATGAACGACATTCTACTGTTCTACAATTTTATAAAATAAGTGGAGTAACTGTAAAAATCTCAAGTTGTACAGTTACCGGCAGTTAGCTTTGCACTTACCCATCCCCCTCCTCCTGCATACTACTGCAGCGTAAAACATTTGCCACGCTAAGCAGCACTGATCTAGGCTGAAGTCTGTTCACCGAGTCGAGATAGTGGAAGTAAACACAGTTGAACACGTGACTGCAGGACTGCCCGCAAGAGGTCCATAGAGCTGTGCCTGTTGACGTACTGTACGCCAAATTCAGTGCTGTGTATAGCCTACATGTGAAGCGGGCAGACTTATCGGTTACATGCTACAGCGCGGTTTATTTATTGTTCGTTAATGTACACTCACCGGCATAAAAAGCGAAACACTACGAATATCAGACAAAACTCAATGTTTGACCGTTATAATGCTGGTATAAATTGCTGTGACTTTGCAGCGATATGGCAATGTGCCGTGATTGAATTAGATCATTTGAGAAGTGCCAGCTGATAAACATTGTTGATCGTGACAATCACAACAATGTTACGGATTCCCGCCTTTGGACAATAATAACCACAAGCATCTGTCTTAAGGCTTATTGCTGTGAATTCTCGTGCCGTGTATGTTTGTGAACATTACGGGTTGTCTACAACATTCGTAATCACACATTGCAACAGGTCGGAGGACAGTACGATGCATTCCAGGTTTCTACATTTCCAAATTCGTATTTGTGCACTGTTGTGATTGTCATGATCAATAATGTTTATGAATTATTGTGCTAATTAGGGTAATTAACTTGTGTTACATTACCATATTGTTGTAATGGTAGTGTATTTGATTAATACAAGGTTAGGAACGGTCCACCATTGAGTTTAGTCTGAAATTCGTAGTGTTTCGCTTTCTTTGCCGGTGAGTGTATTTATTTAATAATTGATTCGTTCTTAACTGCTTATGACAGGCAACAGTATACAGTGCAGCTCAGCAATAAGTGCAGCAAGTCTTGTATTTACTAGGGCTACGGCATGACTAATAATCTCGGAGCTTCTTGGCTAACCCTGTCTGGCAGAGCCGATGACGTGAACTGAGCGTCTTTCCCTGTCCAGGCAGTCAAGTGACCACGTGCAAGTACTGTATTTACGCGCGCTATCTCGACTCGGCGAACAGATTTTAGTACTGCCTACTGTCGCGTCCGTCAATGTTCTCAGGCAGGGCAGTATTCGGCACGATCCCCGCACCGCTCCACGCCCCTCTCCTACCACTGAGCTCTGAAGGTTAAGTGCGCAGCTAGATGCCGGGATCTGTAAGTTATATGTTTCATATATGTTAGTGATAATTTGAATACTGAAAGGTATTATATTGTAAACCCATCTTCTCCATGCCACCCTTCATACGAGCCTTGCTTCTAGGGGTTGTACTTTGACAATAAAACAATGTCGAATGAAAAGTCGCGTTTCAAGGTACATACGAGGCACCGTTTGCTAATTTGACGTCCATAGGGGTTTATGATTTATTTCGGCTGCATTACATTATCGGGATATTTACACAACGCTGTTCTCGACTTCTGAAAAGGTTAAACTAATGGCCAGCCGTAACCTAGCCAACACAGATATCACTGGCATTTAGCTTACAACTTTTATCTGTTTGTTATCTTAAATGATGTGACAGAGTGACTGCTGCATGGATAGGGTATTCACCCGGAGGGAAAACCACACCCAGAGTGACAAGATTCGAACCTAAAGGCTACCAACGCCAGCTACCCACTCCAGTTTGGGGCGTGCTTTAGATATTTCGGATTCGCTGGTGGCCGGTGTTACGTTTGATAACAGACCACAAGTGGTGGATATATACAATCTTCATAGTGTTTGCTTGTGTTCACGCAACCGTGGGAATAATGCCATGCAATAAAACATGATGTGTCGATTTCATATCAACGTTGCCGGGAATATTTGAATACAATACCCTCATTTTATCAAAATTTCACTCCTTAAATGAGCTAAAATTTAGTTTAAAACGAGTAAATAAGTAAACTCGTGTAGCTCACGGGTCTTGTGCAAGTTTTCAAAATTGACATTTCTTGGGTGACTAACATATCAGTGATACATTTCCAGTACCGTACCTAAAAAACGAATTAAATGTCTTGGTAGAGCCGAGGTGCTAGCCAATAATGCTAACTACTACACTGCTTTGAAGATTCATTAATTACTTACCGAAATAATTATTCACGCATTACAGTATTAATCGCCGTAGGCAGGGCCTACTCACATCATTCTTTCCAAGGCCAATTTCAAAATGGAGGGAGTAAATATTGAAGAGCGGAGGACTTTTATTCCAAAAAGAGGAAGAGGATAAACTTGACAATGTATTCATTTCTTCCCATTTTTTCTGCTTGGAAAATTAATCATTAAGAAATTGTAATGTTATTGGTATTACGTCCCTTTTAACCTCCGAGGATTTTAGAGACGCCGGGGTGTCGGAATTTTATCCCGAAGGGGATCTTTAATCTGAAAGTTTATCTACTGATATGGCTCCCTCACATGTATACACCTTCAAATGGCAACTGAAATTCAGCTTAACATTTATAAGTTGACTTGTCCAGCCCATTGGTTTGGTGAAAGTCTTCCAAATTGACACTACGTGGGTGACCAACATGCCAAGATTCGATCCTGCAGCGTGGAACACAGCAGGCGACGACGTTACTGCTGCACCCCGCAGCCAGACCTTAGGAAATACTGGTAGTAGAGAGTTACAAAATTGAAAGTCAATAATCGTGTACACAATATGTGGTACTTACAGCACCAACCGTGGTTGCTACGCACGTTAAGGCACAAGGCCATGAGGCTATCGCCAGTCCTACCGTCAGCCGTTCTTGTAAAGGTTTTCCAGAGTTCCCAATTTCAACTCCAGGGAAATGACGGAATGGTATCTTCTGATAGGCCACGAGTTATTTCCAACTCCTTGCTGTATTTTATTCATTTTCATTTATTTCATCTCTGATGAAGTTGACGTCAGGAAAGGAATGAGGATGTAAAAACCATCCACCACAAAGACCACTTTTTCATCCTATCTCCAAACCCGTAGAATCGGGAATAACAAGGGGTAAAAATACAAATATTGAATATTTTTACCAATGGGAGATGAAGCCCTGTTATTCGAAGTTGTATCTATCCCTGCCCTTATGCAAATTATCCGGGCGATGGAAGAAGGGTGCGGATATGTGTTTATATACTATCGCAGAGCCCATGTATGCAGATTGATATAGTGCCTAGAGCCTCACAACCCTCCTGAATATTGGTTTTCGTTCCCAGTTTGGTTATGCAGAAAACACTTTTGTCAACTGTCCTTTTGATCACTGCTTTTTCTCGATAATCCTATCTGCGTTGCCAATACCGGAGGCGTAATACGATCTGTTCATTGATGCAGATTACTGCCTATATATCTCGTTAAATGTACATACACTGTGCATAAACCAAACTTAATCAAAAACAAAACAGTATTCAAGCGGTGTTATTTTCAACTTATCATGGGAAGTTTTAGAATTCATTACAACTTAGCGCTTTGTTTCTTGTGCACACATTCAGAGAAAACACGAACTTTGGGTACTTTGTTATTACTGTCGTTGTCTTTAATTTAGGCCTTTGGTGTGTTGTTGAAAAAAAAAACAGGCCCTTGTATTGAGTTATAAAAATTCTTAGTTTATTAAAATAGATTTAATGGATATTAAAAATATCATATTGAGAGAAAATAATAAAATAGAAGAAGCAAGCGCTTGTACAAGGACATATCTTAATGATGCTTCTTTTGATATATTTTGAAATATATAATAAGGGAATAGAAGGTAAGGTTAATTTGTAGTCTTCTTCATATTTGAACATTTATTTCAACCACTTTTCTATCCTAATTATTTTAGGAGATACATAAATTTTGATTTGGAATTGGATCCAGTATCATGATACATAAACTGACTTCTGCCTGATGAAAGCATTACCTGAATCTCTGTAGGTACAGTTTACTCCACCGATTTCGTCTAGTGTATTCGACAGTTCGTACATTGGAGCGAGTCTAGGACAGTTGATATGGCAACTTTTCAGTCGGTCTACCTAATTGGCAACTCAAACTAACACTTGGGGCGCTGCGATCGGTCTGGATAAGTAGGGTTTAAAATACTCAATAACACGCGTTTGATATGGAACACATCTTATTTTTCGGTTATAATCAGTAAATGTGGTTTCTAAAGTAATGACAGTGTTATTTTTAATTGTATATATGTATAACTGTGCGATACACGTGATCTAATTTGTGTGTTCCACTGGAATTTTTGGTGTCATTTGCATATTATCAAGCATCAGTTTTTATGGTTGATGTAGATCAGCTGATTCAAATTTACACAGGGCTACACTTCGGACATTATTTCGGTACTATTATGCGCAATATAATGTAAATATCGATCCTGAGTCAACGCCGAGGACATTCAAATAGAGAAATACGGTACATAAACAAATAAATAACACACCGAAGCTGTGCTACTTTTATCATTCCGAGACTAGCATCTACGCAAACCAGACGCCACTGTTCCAAGCTCCGACTTATATCGTGAATTGATGTCAAACTGATGATCCGCCAGCCTTTCCGCCAAGCCTACACCTCGTAATCGCTAAGTTCTTCGATATTCGAGGTATTCCACTACGAGTCATATAGGCCTAATTTGCCTCCCCGTGGGCACTGTAGAATGAGTGATTCCGCTACCATTCAAATATTCAACGCCAAACCCACCTTTTAACCATCCAAATCAAGCAATTCCTGTCGCCCCCCGAGTTTTAATACAAGTTAAACTCATCCCTTCTCCTTACCAAGCAGCCAATAATTAATTATTTAATTAATTATTCAAGTAACTTCAATCTTACCAGCGCGCCCATCGTAACAGCTGTAACCTTCGCTGGCTTTACGTCGCAGGTCTTCTGTCTGTCTACCTCGACAAGTGTTAGATCCTTCCCGGGGTGGAAAGGTATTATTATTAGGTATTAGGTATTATTAGGTATCATCACATTTCGGCTATTCCTATTTGCATCTTTTGGAAAGTGATGAAAACGTATATCCGCAGCCCTCTTATACATCGACTTACAGCCGTAAACTGAGCAATACACTTTGCTTTTACTCATTTTTCACTCTATCAACGAGTAAAACTTATTACTTATGTATAAAGACACGAACAATTTACTACGATCTGTTTACCAATACAAGAAACCATATACAAACAGTCACCACGTGACAAATGTACCCTAGTTGGTAAGTTTCTCATTTTTACCGCTAGATGTCATATCAGATAGCTGGAGTTGCCAATATAACCCCAATAACTGGGACATGTGAAGAAAATAATCGGAATGAATTACATGTGATTAAAAATATATTTATACTGTATATGTATATAATTGTTAAGGACTACAAAAGAGGCAGAAAACTAAGGGATGCCATGTTTCGCTCGTCATGCAAGCATCATCAGATCTTATACAAGATCAACTTGCTCTACAACACACTATGGCACCCCTCCAAAATCAAAATTCACGGCAAAATCTTAGACATTGTGGCGAGTCTAGGAGTCTAGTAACAGCCCACTAGAGAATCGTGATGCTATGATTCAGCAGAGGACAAAGCATAATTGTGATATGGCCAAGCTCTCCACGCGACTGACAATTTACGTATCTACGCGCATGCGCCAGAATTTGAGGCTCGCAGGGTGTCTGGAATCTCTCTGCGCATCCAGAACTCACCGGCAGTACTCTATGTAAACACTCAGCCCGGAAGACTTAAGTTTGCGATGCTCAGTAGGCAAGTGCACTTTTATCTGGCACTCTCCTAAACCAGTGCTGAATATTCCATTTATGCGTCACTGTTTCGATTTGGGCCAATAATGTGTAAGAATCTGATTTTAAAAAAGCCAAAAACAAAGAGCTATTGCTATTTACGCTGAGCTTTTGTTCGTTATTTTGTTCACAAAGAACTCCAACAAAGGATTGATGGCTTTATGCTCCGTTTTATTGATTCCTTTATGAGTTTACGTTGGCAACGCATTTCATCGTTGTTTTGTTGACAATAAACAGCAACATAGATCGGGTGTTTCTGAATGCCACATCAGTGTTCATAATAAAATACAATATACCCACAATAATGTGTAGGATACCTAGTGATATGTGAGTTGTGTTTGAGTCTTCAGTCTTTTGACTGGTTTGATGCACCCCTGCTTGCCTCCCTATCCTGAGCTAATCCTCTTATCTTTACATGGATACCACACCCTACATCCGAGACAATCAGTTTAACATATTCCAACCTTAGTCTACCCTTACAGTTCTTGTCCTCAACCCTTCCTTCCATAACTAAGTTAGCTATTCCCGGGTGTCTTATTATGTGTCTACCAACCTATCTCTTCTCTCCATTAGCAGTCGCCAGAAACATCTCTCCTCTCACACTCGTCTTAATGCCTCATAATTTGTTACTCTATCTACTCATCTGATCTTCATCATTCCCCTGTAACACCACATTTCAAACGCTTCTATTCTCCTCTTTTATGCTGCGCTAACAGTTCATAGAACGCAACGCTCCAGACAAAGTCTTTCAAAAAGGACTTTCTACTGCCTAAATCTATATTTGATGTCAACAGATTCCTTTTCTACAGAAATGGTTTCCTTGCCTGAGCCAACCTACTTTCTATATCCTCTTTGCTTCGTCGATCACTGGTTATTTTGCTTCCTCCTACTTCCTTTACCTTTCCACCTGCTAATTTGACGTCCATATGGGTTTTTGATCTATTTCAGCTACCTTACATTATTTTTGTGTTACACTTGTTTATTTTCCCTATTGTAATAGTTACGAACGACCAAGTGTATATTTTCAGGGGGAAAAAAACAGAAATGTTGAGAGATTACACCTATAAGTTAGCTGAAAATAAAATTTGACTCCATCTACTGGCTCAATCGTCCTCACGAGGCTGAATACATTCCAACCTCTATATCAGCCAGGATTTAAATATTATAATGATCAATTCAAAATTACCTATCGGAAGATGACATTTAAATGAGCATTGCATTTCGTGTGTAATACCACTTTAAATCAGTCCCAGAAATCGTGTACTCCAACACAAATCTCAAGGAACATCTGCACTAACTAAATTATTCAAGCCACCTTCTCTAGTCTAGTCTCAAAGGTCTTGAGGTCGATTCCCGGTTCTGGAATAGTGTATAATCAGCCTTGTGAGATTGAAAAGAGATGTATTTAATTCTCACCTTAGCTATCCCTGACGAGGTTTCCTGTTGATTCCCATGTTTGTTGCAGGAAATATCCGGGATGGCACCTAACTTAAGGTCAAGGTCGGCTCCTTTCCAATATTCTGTCTACAATCATAAGTACATATGGGGTATAGCATTGCCAGTAACATAGCCAGGGGTCAGTTATTCTTGCCCTCCGTCAAGACGACCCAGATTCCTTGACCATAGAATATTTAAATCTTAGCTAGCATGAAAGCTGGAACACATTCAGCAAGAAAGATAGCGTCTGAAGATGGGATCGAATTTCACTCACAGTTAACCTTTAGGTTATCTCTTAATGATTCTAAGTTATACCTAATATTCACGGTATACATTGGGTATTTAGGGCCAAAGCACAATAACCGATGAATAACTTTTATTTTTTTATTTAGTCAATTTTACCCTCCAGGTTGGTGGCTCCCACGGACTCAGCGAGGGAACTCGCCTCTACCGCCGTTCCAGGCAGTGTCCTAGAGCTGGGAACATCTGGTCGGAGGGGATACAACTGGTGAGGTGTGATCAGCACCTAGCCCAGGCGGCCTCACCTGCAAAGCGAACAGGGGCCTCGTGAGGGAAGGTAAGGGATGGTTAGGATGGATAGACAAGGAAGAGGGAAGGAGGCGGCCGTGGCCTTGAAGAAGGTACTGTGCCCGAAAATACCTACCCTTTACCTGTTGAAATCCCTCGATGGTAGCTGGATCGTAGGACCTGAAAACCCCCCGGCTCAGAAAAATCCCCAGATCCTACCAACATGGGAAAGGGAGTATTAGGGTGCAGTAAAACCTAACAGAGGTGGCATTAAGCACGACCAAAGCATAGCAGCGAACTGCTCTAAGAACACGAGAATCGTGGGAAATCACCCTCTCAGGAGTGTGGGAAACTCTAGAAATATCTAGATGTGGCCCCCCTTAATGCGACCTCTTTATACTTCTGTAAATCTTCACATCACGTGATTAAAAGAAATGACAAAGTATTTATTTCCAAAAGAAAATCTGACAGAGGGTCAGACCAAATTGTCCTTGACTGGACACAAAAACAAAGAAAGTAGGCACTAGAATCATGCCAATAAATGCATTAACAGTCCCCATGGACCAAGAGTACATTTAACCCTCAATAGAAATTGTTAATTATATGAACAATAGGTGATCCCTTAAGAAGCAAAAAAAAATTAGATAAATCGCCTTAATGGTTCTTCCACCCATTCCAACATTAGAAAACACGTGAATTAATTCATAGATATATATACATATTTACTTATTTACAGCGAAATCATTATTAATGTTATTACACCCTCAGATGTAAATGCCTTCGCAAACAGGTAATTCTGCACTCCTCATTGGTGCTTTGTCAAAATTGGGATTGCATAACTTATATTGCCTTAGCAATGTAGTCAAAATTTATTTTATCAATCAAGCACTCAAGCTAAAAAGACGTGAAATTCGTAATTCAAAATCTCTAAAGATTCAATAATTTCTCAGTATAAATGTACTTATTTAAATTCATCCAGAATTTATAATATAACGATCGTGAATCATACCTAACATTGCTTAAATCTTATAAACTGAGCACAACCGAAGAATTAATTAAATGGGGATGCCACACAAAACAAACTCTGAGGCTTAACAAAACTAGATCCATAATTGGAATTGCCAATTTCATCAATAAATCGTAACAAGAAATGCAAAAAGAACAGAGACTATGTTCTCTCAAAAACATTCATAAATTAGTATAACCTTGCACTGAATTACTGTCATTATAATGGTCACTCATGACCTCGATTTCTGAATACGGGTGGGCATTACCACCAACATCACCAAGTTTATATTTTTATAACCGCATTACACATTATGCTTTCACTAGCATCTTAATATTAACGTACTTCAACGAGTACCACCGTAAATATATTACACGCCCATTGACGTTTCTTCACACACTATCACCCACATGGTGATTATTTTATTCGATAACCAGTAATCAGATATATTCAGCTGTGTTTCTTAACTATTATGTTTTCTCATTCCAATGCATCATAAATTTAACATGAGTGGCTACTTAATCAAGTCCACTGGATCACAAAAAGCTTGCCTTACAGAGTTGTATTTACAGTCCCATAAGAATTCATTTCCCCTTAAAGTTAATCCCTGGGATTTGTTTCGAAAAAGATTCATGTTCTTCAAATAGTATTCTAAAGCAATGTTCTAAACAAGAAAAACTCGAAAGACTGAATCAAAGTTCAGTTATAGCAATATTAATTAATATAAAAATCAACTAGGTGTATCCAAGTACACGTGACTACAAAATCAAACGTTAAAGTTGATCAGACGAAAATAGAAATGTCCCCTCAAGAGAATTCACGAAAATCAGACTGGTTCTACAGCATGTATCCAGGTAACGACTCCAATTAACTCCTGTTGACACATTAGAATTCAGTATGACAGCGCTTACTCCCAAGAGAAAAAAAAGTTCCCATTCTAAAAGAATGATCAAACTTCACATTCTATACTATATTTTAATAGTAATAATGCAAGAGCGCATAGGCAAATTCGAATCTCACAATTGTCGAACACAAAGACAATGGACCGACAACCCCTCAAGCCAAAGCTTGATTTAAAAAAAACAATTCCCTTTGAGAATAAGGTAGACTTCTTCCCCTATGAAGATCTGTTCTCCACAATCAAGAAGTTCGGAATACATTTAATGAATTTAAATTAATAAAATTATTAAGCTGAAAAATAAACAAATAATTCATAATAAAATATTATGAAATGAGTGCATCTGGAGAACCAGGCCTAAACTCGACTGCAAATGAAGTCATACAGACCATGGGACGGCCATGCATAAACTCCACTCCACAATCATACTACTCAAAATGAATTAAAAAAAACAGATGGCAAAGTGTTTACACTGAACTATCTACATTGCAACTCTACATGAAAAGTTGTTCCTCTACCTGGCTGAAGACTCTCGAAGGCGATATGGAGCGTGAAGATGCCCACCATCTGATTCCACCATGGTATAGCAGGGCTACACGGTTCCATTCCAATTTCCAATGAACGCACTGGGAATTCCTTACTCCAATGTCCCAAGTCCACTGATAGTAAACGAACTGCTTCCTCATCTCGGAAATTGTCCTAGCCCGAATTTCGAATAGTTCCAGCCCGGCCCGAAAATACTTCACGCGTGCGAATGCAACATCGCAATAAGCAGGTGGACACATGACGGTAGCCTGAGTTATTTTCGGCTGCATGTTACCAAAAGTTCATGTTGCACAAGTCAATAGCCTGCGTCGCGAGTATGCTATGTTCCACTTCGCAAACAGCATTGTAGTCACTCGTGACGTCCGCTGCATTTGCTTGGAGAGCGATGTCCACACTAAAATGCCTAGCCGCACATGGCTAATATGTTTATATACATCCTAGACATCTCTCCCACCACCTCGGATTTCCAAGCACTATACATTGTTAAAAAAAACTTCACTCGGAATGTACTTGACATTTAGTTGCAATAGTCTTGGCGTGGGAAAAGACAGCACGCCTTCTCAGTGTGCATGGACTTCAAAAACGAGCCTCCTAATGTATCACTGCACTTCGCTCCTCATCTATACATGCATTTAAATCACGTGAAAAGAGACTGATTCCTCTAACTGAATATTGCCCGCATACAATGCCAGGCGCTCTGACGATTGAAGTTCTCATTCGACACTGAACTTTAAGTATATTGGCCTTAATCCGTCACAACACGATGTATAACCACGAACTGGCACCGCCGTGAACTCAGAATAACTTGACACTTCTTCCAGCCGAAACAACATTGCGATACGAGTCCTTGCTTAGACGTGTATTCGTCTGAGTTTAAACATGCTCTGCTTGTCACACACCTGCGTCAGCCTGCAGGAGACAACTGGCACGCTGTCGCTTCTGCGCATGACGAGACGATCTCTCTGAGACAGGTCGATATATTAAATCTATATTCTTGATCTTACAAATGCTATTATCATTAAAGCAGGACCGCACTGTCTCTCTCTGCTGTAATATTGAACTCCAATATACACATGACATCATAACTGTGCCTTATTTCCAAATAATATTCAAATGTAAATGTCAATCTCCCCACTACTGCAGGCTCAAGGACACCTGCGCATCCTCGCGGCCTACAAGCGAAACACTCTTCCGAAGGTTGTTGATGAGACACCAGCTGAGCCGAATGATCACATGGCTATGCGCGCTCTCCAAACTAGGTCAAAACCTGACGTTTGCGGCAGCGGTTCGCATAGGAAAATGCACCGTAAATCAGGCCGAATAAAAGAAAACGGTACAGTACTATCCCGGCATTTGCCTGAAGACGAAGTGGGAAACTACGGAAAACCACTTCGAGGATGACTGAGGTGGGAATCGAACCCCCTCTACTCATTTGGGCCACCGGAGGCTGAGTAGACCCCGTTCCAGTCCTCATACCACTTTTCAAATTTCGTGGCAGAGCCGGGAATCGAACCCAGGACCTCCGGGGTGGCAGCTAACCATGCTGACCGCTACGCTACGGAGGCGACTCCGATGAATAACTGATTGGTAAAATACATAGCAATCAAGAAACAAAATCAATAACTATTTCATAGATCCCAATGGAGGTATAGTAATGGACAGCTTGCAACTCGAATTATTCGCAGGGAGGCGTGGTGGCGCAGCGGTCAAGCTGTTGGCCTCTCACCACGGCGGACCGGGTTCGATTCCCGGTCAATGCGTGTGAGATTTTCAAAGTGAAATGCCATGTCCTGTGGTTCGAATTCCACGTAAATATGAGGTCCCGTGTCATATGAACTCGAGATTAACGGTCACGTGAAACTACAGTCTTCCTTCTAAGTATTCGTTATGGAATGTACAAAGTTCAAAGCCCAAATAATTTACGAGTATATCTGAGAATGGTGGAAACTCAGTAAGAAATAATGTTGAATTTTAAAGGCAAATCTTTATAATGTAAATGTAAGGCTCTGAAGTTTTGTTTTTTTTCAGTGTTGCCTGTACAAACTTAACATTTATTTTTTAGAGAGCCACCTCGGGCATCATGTCTGGTGTGCTTCACAACATATCTCTACATAGTAGAGTCCCAAATTCTTAGATGTAACGGGTAATCTCGAGAACCACTGGATGAATTTTGATGCGGTTTTCACCATTCTGTAAAGACTTTCCCGAGGAAGGTTTCTGTTGAAAAACATTCATTTATAACCAAAGAAAGCCGAGCAGTAATGATTCCAGTGAATCGAGTCGAAGAAACACTTGCCATCCGTGCGCATTTTAAGCTTGCGCTGGGTAAACCATTAAACATATCTATATACTATGAGTGTAAGAATTGTTCACCATGAAAAGTTCTACAAAAAGTCCCGGACAGCATATCTCTATCTTTAATACATCGCCCACTATAAGTGATTTTACGTTTTCATTTCTTCCTACAATCTCCAGTGGACATTTAAATTAGTAGCTTCGGAGCGAGTTTACGAGCTAGCGAGCGAGCCCATCACCCCAGGTTCGGTCAGCATCAAACTGTCGAGTTAAGACTTCAGAGAAGAGTAAATGAGTTTGGAGTTTCGCTTTTCGTCTCGGCTATTCTGAATTGCGTCTGGGACCTGCCATCCGTGCGACTTTTAAGCCTACACTGAGTAAACCAATAAATATAGTGGGAGCAGCAGGGGCGGGTTGCTAGTTACTGTATAAACGTAAAGTAATAGCTTTCTAGTCATCTTTAAATAACTGAACTTTTTTTTCCGCTAAACCAACGCACCTTTTACTGTACGATTCTCACGTCTTTCAGCGTTTTCTGACCTACGGTAACATATCGCTTATTTGGTGCAACAGTGGCATAGCTAGAATTCTGTACCTTTTTTTTATAGCTTTCACCTCAATGTAGAGCTGTAAAATATGCTTTATTAATATTGATTAAGGGACTCCAGAATTGTCGATAATCATTTCAAAATTTTGATTTACCTTTCCCTCATAAACCATTAACAGAAACTCATCGAATCGTTTCAGGGATGTTTTTCAAGACTTTCCTCTTACATTGACAGCAGCGTTTTGAAAATAAATGTATTTTCATTAATCTTTTTAAAATTGCATTATTTTAACACCAACGGAGGAAGGCATATACTAAAATAATTAAACCCTGTATATGCAAATAATGGATGTACTGAAAAGAATAAAATGGTGCACACACCTTATTCTGTGTTGTATTTACATATTTCTGCTACGAATTTGTACAGTAATGTACAAGCATAACTTACAATGAACATAAAGATAGGCATTTGTCGGTTGACAGCTAATTAAAGTGTGCATTGGGCAAGACTTGGGCAACAATAAACAGGCAAATAATAGTACACTTTGGCGTGCAAGTTGTAGAACAAAAGGAGAAAGACCTATTTTGACATTCCTTGTTAGCTACAGAATCAGTTGACAAGGTAGGCATTCACAGGGTGCCTGTATTCAGGAAATTATATATTTTTCCGTTTTATAAAGGTTCCGTTGAATGCAGGTTTTACTGTAACATCAGTAAAATTCCCACCAGGACAACGATAAATACCTGTTTGATTCAGTGTTTTGTTCCTTCCTCCAATACATCCAGTGCGCTGATTGAGAGCCAGTGTTTTTTGAGCTGTACTTAAGGTTGAGTCAAGCATTTTTTATCAGCTCATCAGTGTTGCTTCATAGAGCATGAGATACAGTTCTCTTTCCCCACGGGGTTCCTTGGTCCTCGCCATAATTATCGAGCTGAAAAGAGGAGCCCTGAGCCGTGCTATCTAATTTCGGTTTTCCAATCGGGAATTCCTCACTCCCCCCTCCTCTTTCACCCTCCCCCCTGCCGTTTCTGTTTATATCTCCATCGACAGGCGGGAATATGCCACCCTCTCCCAGCATAGAAAATATCCCATTAATGATCTGAACTCACTGGTCGATTCAGATCAAATTTTCGGGGGGAGAAAAGTTGATTAAAGTGGATGGAGTATATAGAGTTCTTATAAGCGCATCTAATGTTTAGATCGGAGCAGTAAATTTGGAACATGTGCATTGTGAGGAGTTTGGTTGTTCTTGAGGGGCATAAGTAAGAACTGTGTTAATTAGTCGAATAGCAAGTTAATATTTGTAGGGTGAACAGATTCTATGAAGGAAGGAACGAGGATGGAAACCTGTATGGGAGGAGACACTAAGGGAGGAAGTCAGTTAGAACTGAAAGAATAAGGAGAGAGAAGGAACGAAGGAAGGAAGGAAGGTACTGGAATAGTAATTGTTGTTGTTAATTCATTTAGGGGCCTTGCGACATTGCGGTTATATAGCAGACGACATAACAGTGCTTGCCAAAAGTGCAGAGGACCTGACAGAAATGCCCAATGTAACAGAGACTACTCTCAGTATCGGGTATATATGAAATAGAACAAGACAAATAATTTTAACAGGTGGTTAGTCGTGTTTAAAATTAAATAGTGATTTATTAATTCACACTGCTCAGAAATTTTATTTAAATGCATATAGGATTCTTTAATTCGGAATGTTCAGAATATTTATTTAAATGTAAATAAGACTTACTCATTCAGTGAGCAGATTATTTATCTTATATATTAAAAATATTTATGAAATCATAAGCCAGTCCGTCCGGCCATTCTATCCGGTCGATTGCCTTCATTCTTTTTTTAAATGAAAGGTATTCATGCACAGATTTGTCATCAAGTATTACAAACCACTTAAATTACGCCTTTCTCAATTTATTTGATTTTTTCAACGTTTTCCTACTTTTTCCAAATTTCAAGCAATCATATCTTTGGCTCTAATTGAGTTACGAAGGTCGTTTGGGTCTAAGAACACTCAGTGACTCAAGTGCTTTCATTTGGGCCCTTAACTATTGAAATCGGATTATTTTGAGGAAAGTTATGAGTGAACATTCGATATTATATCTCATATTTTCAACATTTTTTCTCATTGTAGCAATCATAACTTTGGTTCTAATTGAGTTACACAGTTCGTTTTGGTCTAAGAACACTTGGTGGATCACGCTCTTTTATTCGAGCTCTTAACTATTCAAATCGGCTGATTCTGAGTAATGTTATGAGTGGACATTTGATATTACTTCTAATTTTTCATTTTCATGCACCGAAAAATGAACATTGCCATGAAATTAATAGGGTAGTGTCAGATCTACTTCCAGGAACTCCTAGAATTTACACAAGTGTGAATACATTGGTAACTGAAGAAGAACATTTAAGTTTTGCATTTTCCCACTGAATTTTTGAACAGGATTGAGATGAGTGGTTTACTTCCGCATGTGCTGACCTTGAAAGAAGGTGCTATTGCAATGTTCCTTAGGAGTTTCAATGCAACTATGATATTACTGAACGGGACGAGGACAATAGTTAGAAAAATGTACGACAGTATCATAGATTCCTAAGTTCTAACTGGTGTGAATAGCGGGGAACGAATA
Source organism: Meconema thalassinum (assembly GCA_946902985.2). NCBI lineage: Eukaryota > Metazoa > Arthropoda > Insecta > Orthoptera > Tettigoniidae > Meconema > Meconema thalassinum. The sequence continues at coordinate 616,433,163 of OX336390.1, forward strand.
CTGCTACCTTGCGTAGATTGTCACCATATGACACCATAATGACGGCAATTTCCTATTACACTAGCGTTTTGTATTACAATCAAAAAAGCGCAGGGTCAAACCATTTAACGAGTTGGAATCTACTTACCTGATCCAGTCATAGGCCATAGAATGTTGTATGTTGCCTTATCCGGAGGAAAAGCATTTAAAGATGTAAAAGTAGAAGTTAAACCTAAGGGTCGACGCACAGCGAACATTGTCTGGAAGGAAGTATTGTGAAATAAAGGTTGTAAACTATTACATAATGTCGTAATTTCTTAATTCCAATACCGAAAGACAATGCTGCAGAGCAGCACGTGCACCCTAGTCTTATATATTAAAAATCTTATATATTAAAAATATTTATGAAATCTTAAGCCAGTCCGTCCGGCCATCCTATCCGGTCGATTGCCTTCATTCTTTTTTTAAATGAAAGGTATTCATGCACAGATTTGTCATCAAGTATTACAAACCACTTAAATTACGCCTTGCTCAATTTATTTGATTTTTTCAACTTTTTCCTACTTTTTCCAAATTTCAAGCAATCATATCTTTGCCTCTAATTGAGTTACGAAAGTCGTTTGGGTCTAAAAACACTCAGTGACTAAAGCGCTTTCATTTGGGCCCTTAACTATTGAAATCGGAATATTTTGAGGAAAGTTATGAGAGAACATTCGATATTACATCTCATATTCTCAACATTTTTTCTCATTGTAGCAATCATATCTTTGGTTCTAATTGCGTTACACAGTTCGTTTTGGTCTAAGAACACTTGGTAGATCACGCTCTTTCATTCGAGCTCTTAACTATTCAAATCGGCTGATCGTGAGTAATGTTATGGGTGGACATTTGATATTACTTCTAATTTTTCATTTTCTTGCACCGAAAAATGAACATTGCCATGAAATTAATAGGGTAGTGTCAGATCTACTTCCAGGAACTCCTAGAATTTACACAAGTGTGAATACATTGGTAACTGAAGAAGAAAATTTAAGTTTGCATTTTCCCACTGAATTTTTGAACAGGCTTGAGATGAGTGGTTTACTTCCGCATGTGCTGACTTTGAAAGAAGGTGCTATTGCAATGTTCCTTAGGAGTTTCAATGCAACTATGATATTACTGAACGGGACGAGGCCAATAGTTTGAAAAATGTACGACAATATCATAGATTCCTAAGTTCTAACTGGTGTGATTAGTGGGGAGCGAATACTGCTACCTCGCGTAGATTGTCACCATATGACACCATAATGACGGCAATTTCCTATTACACTAGCGTTTTGTATTACAATCAACAAAGCGCAAGGTCAAACCATTTAACGAGTTGGAATCTACTTACCTGATCCAGTCATAGGCCATAGAATGTTGTATGTTGCCTTATCCGGAGGAAAATCATATAAAGATGTAAAAGTAGAAGTTAAACCTAAGGGTCGACGCACAGCGAACATTGTCTGGAAGGAAGTATTGTGAAATAAAGGTTATAAACTATTACATAATGTCGTAATTTCTTAATTCCAATACCTAAAGACAATGCTGCAGAGCAGCACGTGCACCCTAGTCTTATATATTAAAAATCTTATATATTAAAAATATTTATGAAATCTTAAGCCAGTCCGTCCGGCCATTCTATCTGGTCGATTGCCTTCATTCTTTTTTTTTTAATGAAAGGTATTCATGCACAGATTTGTCATCAAGTATTACAAACCACTTAAATTACGCCTTTCTCAATTTATTTGATTTTTTCAGCTTTTTCCTACTTTTTCCAAATTTCAAGCAATCATATCTTTGCCTTCTAATTGAGTTACGAAGGTCGTTTGGGTCTAAGAACACTCAGTGACTCAAGCGCTTTCATTTGGGCCCTTAACTATTGAAATCGGAATATTTTGAGGAAAGTTATGAGTGAACATTCGATATTACATCTCATATTTTCAACATTTTTTCTCATTTTAGCAATCATATCTTTGGTTCTAATTGCGTTACAAAGTTCGGATTGGTCTAAGAGAACTCAGTGGATCATGTTCTATCTTTTGAGTTATTAGATATTTAAATTGGTTGAATCTGAGGAATGTTATGAGTGCCGAAGCGAATATTGGAAATAATTATGAAAACTTGACCGAGTCCGTCCGGCCATTCTATCCGGTCGATTTCCTTAATTCCTTTTAGGTAGATTTCATTAGAAAGCTAACTATTGCAATGGGTCCCATGTTTCGACTTCCGGAAAATTTCGACATATCTTCGCGTTTCACATCCCCCAGACCCCAAAACCACCGTCAGTTCAAAAGTTTATGTATAATTTATGTATATATATATATGTATATATATATGTATATCAGTTTCTTGTGGACACGATAACTGCCGTAATTTTGCACCAATTACTTCGAATTTTTTACCGAATATGTATACCTATAAAATCTCGGTTGAGTTCGTTACTGGGCTAAATCGGTCGAAGGGGGTGAAAATGGGGGGCTTTTTTCGAAAAAGTGAAATTTCGCTATAACTCTCTTAATACGTGCAATATCGAATCCATTCTAAGTTCATAATATGTGTCGGATAAGTGCCAAAAATTTATGTCAAATAAGATTTTTGATAGCACCAACCATTGACCAAAGGGGTGGAAAAAAGTGGTTTTTTCGGGAAACATTAATCATATCTCTCTTATTAGGCACAATATCAAAACCGTACAAAATGGACAATATTCCCTTTAATAATTACCTAAAACTTTTGTCTGAAAGAATTTTTGATATGACCCACCATTACGCCAAGGGACGAGAAAAATGATTTCGGAATTATAAGAAAATGCCAAGAGCTATCAGTGGTTGCCATGGCAACACTACTAAATTGATGAGGCATGGACCATCAGACGTTGCCATGACAACGCACTTGCACGAGATCAGATTCAGTATTTCCATCTGATTAAGTGGTTGGTTGGTTGGTTCTTAAGTTTAGGGGCTGCGACAACGCGGTCATGTAGCCCCGTGTAATTGGGTGTGTGTAGAATCTGTCTGATAACCGGTGTTAATTGTGATGACTGTATTAGTGTGTGTTATCTGTTTGTTAATTTAAGTACTGCAACTAACAATTTTTCAGATAGTTCCTACTTTTGCCGCCAAGCGCCACTGTCAACGACTACGAGGCCAAGTTCAGAACTGAGCTACTAGACGCCGCCGCAGTCGGCTCTTGGCAACGAACATAGAAACCTAAGAGCGTTGTATACATTCTTAACCTATCCAATTTAGCTTCACACAGGTGCAATTAGTGGAAGGATCTTTAACATGCCATAAATCTATGACATGGGACCGCCGGCTTTACTTCCCCTCCGAAGGAAGGCATACTGAGGGATATTTAACGCTCTTAAAAAATCCGACGGCTTCGGCCGGGTTTGAACCCGGTATCTTGGGCATAGAAGCTCAGCATGTTACCGACTACGCCACCAAAGCCGCCTGATAAAGTGGGAAGCGGCTTCGGTGACGTAACTGGTAGCATGCTGAATGTCTATGCCCAATGTCGCGGTTTCAAAGCCGGCCGAAGTCGTCGGATTTTCTAAGAGCACTAGAATCCCTCAGTATGCTTTCCTTTGGAGGGGAAGTTCCAACGTTCGTTGCGAGTTGATGGTTGGGGTGGCATCTAGTAGCCAAGTTCACAGCTAGGTGTCGTTGACGGTTGTACCTGGTAGCAACATTAGGAACTACTGCTTGAAATTGACCGTCTGCAGTACTTACATGAATTAAGACTAATACAGCCATTACAATTCACACCGTGTATCAGACAGATTCTACACTCACCCAAAGTACACGGGATTAGATGACCGCGTTGTCGCAGCCCCTAAACTGAGGAACCAACCAGAGGTAGATTTCGTTAGAAAGCTAACTATTGCAATGGGTACCATGTTTCGACTTCCGGAAAATTTCGACATATCTTCGCGTTTCACATCCCCAGGCCCCAAAACCACCGTCAGTTCAAAAGTTATATATAATTTATGTATGTATATGTATATCAGTTTATTGTGGACACGATAACTGCCGTAATTTTGTACCAATCACTTTGAATTTTTTACCGAATACGTATACCTATAAAATCTCGGTCGAGTTCGTTACTGGGCTAAATCGGTCGTTGGGGGGTGAAAATGGGGGGCTTTTTTTTTCGAAAAAGTGAAATATTGCTATAACTCTCTTAATATGTGAAATATCGAATCCGTTCAACATTCATACTATGTGTCGGATGTAAGGGGTAGGCTTTCTACTCAAATGTCAACCTCACCTGCACGTGGTGCACCCTGCTTTAGACTAACGAGGCTCTGACGACCGAGTGACTCCCGGGATAAGGAGTCCCCCACTACCATGCCACCGGCTCCCCAGGGAGGCGAATGAGCTGGTAGTGGTTAGGGCACTCTCTTGCCCTTGGGACAGGAAACTTTCCCTAAAGGCGGATGAACCACCTGTGGTCAACGGCATAGAAAGTCCTCAACGGCGGACCAGGCATAAGGGCAATGAGTCCCTCCTTGGCTGGAATGGCGGATGAAGGCTGCAGTGACTAGGATTTATTCAATCGTCTTGCATTTGCTTGCCATTGAACATCTTTCCTAAGTCATCAAGTAATGTGCGTTTGTTGATGTGCAGCAACATTCTCACGTAAAAAGATTTCACGCACAGCAGTCTTCCAACAACATTGACTTTCTTCAAAGTCCTGCGGCGATCAAGAAGTTGCGACGGGGGCAGGATTGTGATGTCTGGGAGCCTCTAGTGATAACTTGGCACGTAGGCGGTAGATGTGTGATCGGTCGTCTTGCTTAGGGTTGTGGCTGTAGAGCAATTCGGCCGCTGCAACTACGACTGAGCAGTCCTATTTAGGGTCCACTCTGCTCACCCCACATGGGGAAGGGGCTAGAAAAGGTGCCCTAAACATAGTCAGCCACTTATACTACCGATTGGATAGCCGCGTCCAAAGGTGTCACCTCCATGCGGTCGAAAATGTATAAGTAACAAATTTTATTTTGCAACCTGGAATGTAAGAACACTCACTGATGACCCCGCAAATGAGAGACCTGAAAGGAGAACAGCTATTGTGGGTAGAGAGCTACGGAGATATGACATTGACATAGCAGCACTTCAGGAGACCCGTCTTGCTGAGGAAGGTCAGTTGAATGAGCAAGGTGCAGGGTACAGCTTCTTTTGGAAGGGTAAACGTGAGGACGAACACAGAATACATGGAGTTGGCTTTGCCATTAAGAGCAAGCTTCTCAAGGATCTGTCAGAGCTTCCAACTGGGTATAATGAACGCCTCATGACACTAAGACTTCGGTTATATAACAACCAGCATGCCACGGTGATCAGCGCATACGCCCCCACACTAGATGCTGATGATGACATTAAGGAAAGGTTCTATTCAGATCTGGATACCGTCCTATCAAACATCAACCGTGAAGATAGGATCATCTTACTCGGAGATTTTAACGCTAGAGTGGGCAGGGACTACAATGTTTGGAATGGTGTCATTGGTAAGGAGGGAGTTGGTAGCGAAAACTCCAATGGTGTCAGACTGCTCTCCAAATGCACTGAACATGAATTGGTAATCACCAATACTATCTTTCGCCAAAAGAATCGCTTTAAAACATCATGGCAGCACCCTAGATCGAAGCACTGGCATCTTATTGACTATGTGATTGTACGCAAGAAAGATTTACGAGATGTTCTTATCACCAAAGCAATGACAGGAGCCGATGACTGTTGGACAGATCACCGGCTTATCAGATCAGTTATGCGTATACCATTGTCCACACAGAGGAGGAAGCAACAGAAGAGCTGTAGGCATGTTTTTGATACCGAGAAGTTTGGTAAGTCAGAGCATATCTCCCAATATAAAGAGTTGCTTAGCCAGACACTGCCACAGGAATACCATCCAGATGTAACACTGCACTGGGAGAGTCTGAAGACCGCTATTCAGAATGCTTGCAAGGAAACGCTGGGATATAAGACCAGGAAACATCAAGACTGGTTTGATGAAAATGATGAAGAAATAGAAGCATTAATCTCAGAAAAGAGAAAAGCCTTGCAAACTTGGAGAAAAGATATGAACTCCCGTACTAAGAAAGAAGCATTTTGTCTTGCGAAGGCAAATGTCCAAAGAGGAACTCGTGCTCTCAAAAATGCATGGTGGACATCCAAAGCTAAAGAGCTGCAATATCTAGCAGACAAAGATTCGCGACAGTTCTTCCAAGCCACAAAAGCGATTTATGGCCCCTCCACGTTTGGTAGAAATCCACTTTGGTCCAGTGACAAAAGTACACTTCTAAAAGATCAATACTCCATCATGAATAGGTGGAAGGAGCATTTTGAAGACCTCTTGAACCAGGACTCAGTTATTGATGAGCAGGTGTATGATATATTAGAACAAGCACCCATCAAAGAAGAACTCGGTACCCTGCCAACACTAGATGAGGTTCAGTGTGCTATTAATCAAGCAAAGCGACACAAAGCTACTGGATGTGATGGAATACCAGCGGAAGCTCTCAAAGAAGGAGGTGAGGAACTCATAAGCCACATACATGATCTTATCATTAAAATTTGGAGAACTGAAAAAATGCCTGCTGATTTCAGAGATAGTCTGATAGTTCCCATATTTAAGAAAGGTGATCGTGCAGACTGCAACAACTATCGTGGTATATCTTTGTTATCATGCCTTGGAAAGCTTATTGCTCGTATTTTGGCGAATCGTATTCTATCCCTGGTGGAGAAAATACTCCCAGAGAGCCAATGTGGTTTCAGGCCTTCTAGAGGAACTGCAGATATGATATTCACTGTTCGTCAGCTTCAGGAGAAATGTAGAGAGCAAAATAGACCTCTTTATATTGCCTTTATAGACCTCAGTAAGGCATTTGACTCGGTAAACCGTGAAGCCTTGTGGAAGATTTTATCATTGTATGGCTTTCCACTGAAATTTATTACCATCTTAAGACTACTCCACAATGATATGAAGGCAAATGTCATTGGTAACGACTCGATTGGAGAACCATTTCATATTAATACCGGCGTTAAACAAGGCTGTGTGATTGCCCCTACATTGTTTTCTCTGTACGTTGCCACTGTCATGCAGTTAGTCAAAGATGATCTTCCTACAGGCATACAGATAACTTACAGGATGGATGGGAAGATCTTTAATTTGAGCCGTCTAAAGGCAAGGACTCGAACATCTCCTGCTGCATTGGTTGAGTTACAGTACGCTGATGATAATGCAGTAGTAGCTCAATCAGAGGACGAACTTAGGAAAATCCTGAATGCTTTTTCTTCAGCCTACAAAAAGATTGGGCTGAAACTTAACACCAGTAAAACCCAAGTCCTCTACCAACCAGCCCCTGGACAAGGACAAAGAAACATCAATGTCACCATCGACGGAGCGAAGCTTCAAGAAGTTAACGCCTTTTCTTATCTTGGCAGCACCCTGTCATCAAGTGCAAATATAGATTCCGAAATCCAACACAGGATTAACCGTGCTGGGGCATCCTTTGCAAGATTGAGGTCTAGAGTTTTTGACAACCATGATATCAATGCTGCAACGAAGATCCTTGTGTACAACTCGGTTGTAGTTCCCACCTTACTTTACGGATCTGAATCCTGGACATGCTACAGACGTCATTTTAAAAAGCTGGAGCAATATCACCAGCGTTGTTTGAGGAGAATTCTTCGTGTCACATGGCAAGACAAACGCACAAACACCAGCATTCTCGAAGAAGCACAGACTACCAGTGTTGAAGCCATGCTTTTAAAACGTCAGCTGCGATGGACAGGACACGTAATCCGCATGCCCAATAATCGCATTCCCAAGCAAGTGTTTTGCTCTGAACTAACTGAGGGCAAGCGCTGTGTGGGAGGTCCGAGGAAGCGATTCAAAGACGTACTAAAGGCTAATATGCAAATGTGCCATATTAATATCAACAACTGGGAGACCTTAGCTCTTGATCGCTCATCCTGGAGATCAATTGTTCATCGTGGTGCGATACTTTTTGAAGAAAACCGCCGACGTATGATAGAAGATCGGAGGCAACGCAGAAAGAACAGAGTGTTCATTAGAAGACAGGGAATGAATGCGGATGTCTCACCTGACCCTGATACTACCTGTCATCACTGCGGGAAACTGTGTCTCTCCCGCATTGGGCTTTTTAGTCACCTCCGGACTCATCGATGAAGAGTCATTCAGTATTGGAAGGCCAACCTACTCGAGACGAGTGTTTGCTATCATCATCATCATATGTGTCGGATAAAGCCCAAAAATGTATGTTTAAGAGTTTTTTTATAGCACCAACCATTGACCAAAGGGGTGGGAAAAAGTGGGTTTTTCGGGAAACATTAATCATATCTCTCTTAATAGGCACAATATCAAAACCGTACAAAATGGACAATATTCCCATAATAATTACCTAAAACTTTTGTCTGAAAGAATTTTTGATATAACCCACCATATGCCAAGGGATGAGAAAAATAATTTCGGAATTATAAGAAAATGCCAAGACCTATCAGTGGTTGCCATGGCAACACTACTAAATTGATGAGGGATGAGCCATCAGACGTTGCCAAGATAACGCACTTGCACGAGATCAGATTCAGATTTCCATCTAAGTGTGAAGCGGCTTCGGTGACGTAACTGGTAGCATGCTGAATGTTTATGCCCAAGGTCGCGAGTTCAAAGCCGGCCGAAGTCGTCGGATTTTCTAAGAGCGCCAAAAATCCCTCAGTATGCTTTCCTTTGGAGGGGAAGTTCCAACGTTCGTTGCGAGTTGCTGGTTGCGGTGGCATCTAGTAGCCAAGTTCACAGCTAGGTGTCGTTGACGGTAGTACCTGGTAGCAACATTAGTAACTACTGCTTGAAATTGACCGTCTGCAGTCCTTACCTGAATTACAGACTAATACAGCCATCCCAAAGTACACGGGGTTACATGACCGCGTTGTCGCAGCCCCTAAACTGAGGAACCAACCAAAATCTCTGCAGTAGATATAATTTTGCGTGAAGAAGTAACAGACCGTTACATAGTTGCACATCAGTGTCGAAACCTAGCATAAGGACAGTGTGACCACAAGTATAAAAATGGACCCCAAATGACAAGAAGGTTACCGTTCCCATAAGACAATAAAATGTTTAAAATAAGCATAAAATGACGAAAAACAAAGTTAATTAAGCTCCAATTATAAAATACCTTCTCGCATTAAATGAGGTCTGATCCTTCTACGAAAATCTGCATATTCTGCCTATTTTCGCCTATCCCCAAGTTTGTCCGGTGAAATCTACCTCCGCCTTCCGGCGTGCCGAGAGGACTTTTTTAATTGAAAGGTATTCATGCACGGATTGGTTATCAAGCATTACAAATCACTTTACTTCCGCCTTCCTCAAATTATTTCATTTCTTCAACTTTCTCCAACTCTTCTCTCTCATTGAAGCAATCATCTTATCTTATATATTAAAAATATTTATGAAATCATTCTATCCGGTCGATTGCCTTCATTCTTTTTTTAAATGAAAGGTATTCATGCACAGATTTGTTATCAAGTATTACAAACCACTTAAATTACGCCTTTCTCAATTTATTTGATTTTTCAACTTTTTCCAACTTTTTCCAAATTTCAAGCAATCATATCTTTGGCTATAAGTGAGTTACGAAGGTCGTTTGGGTCTAAGAACACTCAGTGACTCAAGCGCTTTCATTTGGGCCCTTAACTATTGAAATCGGAATATTTTGAGGATAGTTATGATCGAACATTCGATATTACATCTCATATTTTCAACATTTTTTCTCATTTTAGCAATCATAACTTTGGTTCTAATTGAGTTACACAGTTCGTTTTGGTCTAAGAACACTTGGTAGATCACGCTCTTTCATTCGAGCTCTTAACTATTCAAATCGGCTGATCGTGAGTAATGTTATGGGTGGACATTTGATATTACTTCTAATGTTTCATTTTCTTGCACCGAAAAATGAACATTGCCATGAAATTAATAGGGTAGTGTCAGATCTACTTCCAGGAACTCCTAGAATTTACACAAGTGTGAATATATTTGGTAACTGAAGAAGAAAATTTAAGTTTGCATTTTCCCATTGAATTTTTGAACAGGCTTGAGATGAGTGGTTTTTTTCCGCATGTGCTGACTTTGAAAGAAGGTGCTATTGCAATGTTCCTTAGGAGTTTCAATGCAACTATGATATTACTGAACGAGACGAGGCCAATAGTTTGAAAAATGTACGACAATATCATAGATTCCTAAGTTCTAACTGGTTTGATTAGTGGGGAGCGAATACTGCTACCTCACGTAGATTGTCACCATATGACACCATAATGACGGCAATTTCCTATTACACTAGCGTTTTGTATTACAATCAACAAAGCGCAGGATCAAACCATTTAACGAGTTGGAATCTACTTACCTGATCCAGTCATAGGCCATAGAATGTTGTATGTTGCCTTATCCGGAGGAAAATCATTTAAAGATGTAAAAGTAGAAGTTAAACATAAGGGTCGACGCACAGCGAACATTGTCTGGCAGGAAGTATTGTGAAATAAAGGTTATAAACTATTACATAATGTCGTAATTTCTTAATTCCAATACCGAACGACAATGCTGCAGAGCAGCACGGGCACCCTAGTTTAAATGTAAATAGGATTCATTGATTCGAAATGCTAAGAATAATATCAATGTAAATAGAATCCTGACATTGTTTACGTGCTAGAAACATTTTGATAATGAGTTGGATAAGAGAAGGAAGAATTTTAGGCAATTGATTTTGAAATCAGATGAGATGAGATTTTATCCTCCTGTCGGATATTTTTTCTCCAAAATACTAACATAACGTAAAATGTACGTGCATGATTCACATAACTGCTTGCAACTTTCTCTCTATCATTCCCCAACCAACCATCTCCCGGGGAAGCTTCCCCTGCGCAGTATTGGTGGTGTTATTTATTATTGTTATCTATTGCTATCAGTTCTAAAGGCATAATTGTAAGGCAAAGAATAGCCCCATGACCAGACTGGAATTTATGTTTCAGTTCAACAAAATGTTAGCTCCTCATGGAAACAAGAAGAGAATCTGATGTGGAGTTGTCACATCTCCACAAAGGACGTATGATCACAGCTCTTGTGTCGCAGTCAGAGCCAGTACACCAGACTGGAGCGAGGCAGTACTGTACTCACGTCAAAGCGCGCAACTTCTGTATTTGTATGCATAGAGCGACGGAAAATTCAGTGTAGGCTATGTAAATAGACTACTTTATTACATAAATAAAATGTCAATTTCTATCGTTCGTGCCTTACCACGAAATTTTGAAAGGACAGCGCATAAAATTTACGTATTACTAGTACTAAATACCTATTGAATAATGTTAGTTTTCTGGGCATATAGGAGGATGTCGGTTAGTATTGCTTGGAGGTTAATATTCTTAGCAAACATAATGAATTCTAGTTATTATGCTATATTAACGTTAAATTGAAGTATAATAAGTTTATGATAGGAATTGAATCATATGAAAAGAAATAACTGGTAAGTTAAACACGAGATAAAACAGATTCACGATTTCAAAAATTGAATAACTAATAATAATTGAAGGACACGACTGAGCGATGATTAAAATAATTTAAGCACAAAATATTCTGAAAATTCACAGGCATGAAATTGCCGATCTTACATTAGCTACGGTATCTGAATATTAACGTGGTTGAAAGTAAAAACCAGGTAACGTTATGTTTCGTGATAAATAATCTTAAACACGGTAGCACGTGAATTAATATAAAATGAGGATTATGTATGGAAAACAATGAATACCGTATGTCAAATAATGATGACGTAAAATGTACAGAAATATATCGGAAGTAAAGTAGACTGGAACACATGTAACTATTGATAATAAAAATTAAGAAAGTAATATTAGCACTAAACTTTAATTTGGTTGATTGATTTGACTACAAAGATAATATTTAATATTTTCATGAAGTGATATCCTGATTTATTAAGATATTACAGTTTTATTTTTATCCACAATTGAAGGATGAAGAATATAATCATAGTGACATGTTTATTCCAACTTTTATTTCCACGTTTAAGTAGGATTAGTAATCCTAAGGAAAATATATTTTGTTTTAGGATGTTTTTGTTTTGTTTCAGGAATGTAAATATTTAGATAACTTTAGATTAACATTATCCTATAAGGATATAGGATAGGGTAACTTTTCCTGAAAAAAAAAAAAACGTTTTATTTTATGTTAATCAGTAAAATGTTTTTATTAACCCCACCAACCTGGACCCAAGTCAGGACCAAGGGCGAGTGATAGAGGAATAACACCTCTCAAAAAACCTTGGACCAGCTGACCCGGCTGGTAGTACCTTATAAGGGTCCCTTGCCAGGATTACGGTGAAGACCATAACGGTAGCTTTCGGTGTAGAAGATTACCGTCGGTACAGTGTAGATGACGGATGTGGCAGCCCAGTACTCGGGATTAATTCAGTAAAAGTTATCATCCTCAATCTGGGGGTAGATATCAGACGTAGCGTCTGATCCGGAGCAGGTGGCTACAAGAGGCGTCTGTACACCATTTAGTGGTGGTTATATTATTACCTGGCATCAGGTATAACATGTCCTCGACGACAGACGAAGCGACACGTTGGTTGAGTTACACTATTGTCGCATCTATGGCTACGTATCATCAGAATTTGGATCAAGCTAGGGCGTTCCCCCGAAGCGACCGCGACACCCGTGTGACGTGGAAAATGTGTGAGGGTTACCTGCTCAAGGGCGAAGCAGGCTAAAGAAGCTAACCCACCTACGATTTGCAACAATAAACATAGGCACGCTGTCTGGTCGTCACCGAGAGTTAGCTGACTGTCTTAAGAACAGGTGGATTGACATAGATTGCACCCAGAGAACACAGTGGAGAGGGTCAAAGTCGAAGGAAATTGGTGACGGCTACAAGGTTATTTCTTTTGAATTCCGATGTGAAAGCTGTCCTATTGTATGCATGTGAAACATGGAAAGTCACCAATCCTATCAGCCACCAACTTCAAGTATTCATCAATCTTTGTCTGCGTCGAATTCTGGGTATACGATGGCCAGATATAATCCCAAACGAAGAGCTGTGGCAAAGGGCTAACCAACAACCTATAGAAGTCCAAATTAAACGGAGAAAATGGGGCTGGGTGGGGCATACTCTACGGAAATAGAATGATGCAGTAGAAAGGGGAGCTCTGGACTGGAATCCTCAAGGGGCTCGGAGACGAGGAAGACCAAGGAACACCTGGAAACGCACCATTGAAGAGGAGGCCAGAAAAGCTGGAAAGACTTGGAGGGAAGTGAGGAACTTGGCAACAAACAGAGCCCGATGGAAATCATTCTTGGATGTCCTATGCTCCGCACACAACGAAAGGAAATAAGTCGAGTGAGTCCAGTGAAGGTTATTTACCACGGGACAAGTACAACGAGGAATGGAGTGGCAGTTGTGGTCAATCATTAGTTCCGTAACAGCGTTACGAGTGTCACCAGAACGACAAATCGCATGATGTCCATCAAAATTGAATCGGACCACATAATTGCCCACATCATAACCTGCTATGCTCCACAGACAGGCTGCACTGATGCCGAGAAGGAGGAATTCTGGGACAGTCTTGATGCCTACCTACAGACGATTCACCTAGATGAGTGAATCCGTCTAGGATGAGATTTGAATGGCCATGTTGGCTCACACAGAACTGGATATGAGCGCTGCCAAGGAGGACACGGATACGGTGTAAGGGATTATGATGGATGTAGCATTCTGGATTTTGCAGAGACCCATGATCTAGCTGTGACCAACACTTACTTCAAAAGGAGACCGACACACCTAACTACCTACACCAATGGTGGACACTCAACACAGATTGATTACAGGATGGAGCGACGATGGGATCTAAATTTGGTGACTGACACTAAAGTGATTCCCTATGATAGCGTTGCTCCACAACACCGTTTGCTTGTACTAGATTTTCGAGCAACCAAGATGAACCACGTCAAGTCCCCAAATACCAGACCCACACGGATCAAATGGTAAAAATTGAAGGCTCATGAAAATGAGATGCAAACAGCTATGGCCAACTTCACAGCCAATATCACTAATCAAACTGCGGAAGAAATGTGGAATGTTGCAATGCAGAACATACACCTTGCTGCTGAGGAGACCGTATGGAAAACGAAGCCAGGTTGCAAATATATTGACAAGGAGACATGGTGGTGGAATGATGATATACAACGATTGGTTAAAGATAAGAAGTTGGCCTATAAGACTTGGTGGCACACACAACTGGATGCAGACCTTGACCCGCATCGATCACTCTAACGAGAGACCAAGAGAGCAGTGGCAGCTGCTAAAAGTGATCTCTACCGAGATCTGTATGACCAGCTCGACAAGCCAGGAGGTGCAATAAATGTGTACCATCTTGCCAAGTGCCACAATCGTGCACCCCGAGACATTGGACATGTCATGAATGTTAAGGGAACTGACAACATGATCCTCGGAGACCCGCCATCTATCCTTCAAAGATGGACCAGCAACTGTGATGGTATCTGCAATGAAGAATTACCAAATCCACCACTATTAAGCCCTCAGCCACCCATGGGCCGATGACAGAGATAACAGTAGAAGAAATTACGGTGGCCATCTAGAAGACGAAAAATGGCAAGGCAACTGGTCCAGATGATATACCAGCAGAAATCTGGAAACTACTGGGAGAGCAGGGAACAGAATTTCTTGCATCACTATTCAACAAAATTGTAACCACCAATAAAGGAAAACAATAAACAAATATGGACCACAAGCACAACCGTGACCATATGGGAGGGGAAAGGAGATGTCACTATATGTAACAACTACACTGCTCACAAAAATTAGGGGACATTGTAAATTCAGCTATGTATGCTATTTGTTTCGTACCGCATTAGATGCAATCGCTTTACTTTACTTTACTTCCAGAGAAGGTAAATATGTGTTTGCGTCGCCCCTGCACATACACCACATGACGGAGGGCACTGTCCGTACTGTTGCTGTCAAAGGGTCACACGGCGGTGGTTTGTTGCTGAGGTCAGAGCCATTCCATTCCCGTTGTCAGTTAGTGAAAGGCGTGACTTAGGGACAGCAATGCCTCCACAACGCGATTTACCTAAATTAATGGCTTGGATGGCCATAGGACGGATGGAAGCTGGTCAGACACAACAAGTTGTGGCTCGAGCCCTTGGGGTGTCTCAAAGTGTGATCTCAGGACTGAGGAATCGTTTTCAACACAACAGCTACTGTTCACAGAAGGGTAGGACAAGGTCACCCACGGGCAACAACAGCAAGGGATGAGCGTTACCTCGTGTTAACAGCCCGCCGGAATAGACGGCAGAATGCAACTCAACTGACAAGTGCCCTTCTAACAGCAACAGGACGCAGAGTATCAACCCAAACTGTCCGTAACTGACTTCATGCACGTGGCCTCTATGCCCGTAGGCCCATGGTGTGTACCAGGTTGACTCCACAACACCGTAGAGATCGCAGAAATTGGGCGGAGGAGCATCGTGGGTGGAGGCATGCGGAATGGAGCTCAGTTCTGTTTTCTGATGAGTCGCAATTCAACGTGGAATCGGATAGTCGACTTGTTCGCATCTGGAAGGAACGAGGGACACGAAACAATCCATCTTTTGTGCAAGAAAAATCCCCATATGGCGGTGATGGGTTGCTGGTG
Source organism: Meconema thalassinum (assembly GCA_946902985.2). Taxonomy (NCBI): domain Eukaryota; kingdom Metazoa; phylum Arthropoda; class Insecta; order Orthoptera; family Tettigoniidae; genus Meconema; species Meconema thalassinum. The sequence continues at coordinate 616,448,905 of OX336390.1, forward strand.
TGGGCTGGAATTAGCCTGGGTGGACGTACGGACCTCTACATCATCCCACGTGGTACTGTGACCGCGGTAAGGTATAGAGACGAGATTCTCCGACCTTTTGTCGTGCCGTATTCTGGTGCCATAGGTGCTTCCTTTGTGTTTATGGACGATAATGCACGACCCCACAGAGCTGGATTGGTGGATGACATGCTGGAGGAGGAGGGTATCCAGCGTATGCAGTGGCCAGCTTCTTCGCCGGACTTAAATCCGATAGAGCACGTGTGGGATGCATTAGGCAGGCGCATTGCAGGCAGACCAGCACCTCCCACAACTGTTCTACCGCTGCAGATTGCTCTTATGGACGAGTGATCACGTATTCCTCAAGAACTCATTGATCACCTCATCGCATCAATGGCACACAGTTGTGCAGCAGTGCTAGCCGTTCGAGGAAGCCATACACCATACTGAAGAACAATATTCACCCATGGCCCACGATTACGGTAGTGTTAATGTTGCTTTGTTTGATGGCCATATTCTCTCTTCATTCATGTCATTTGATTCAAACACTCATTAGGGGCTCTCTGGAATCATGGCCTGCTTTATCTGTCAGTATAGCATTATGTAAGTAATAAATGGTTGAAAAACTAAATGATCTCGTATATTATTGCACAATAATGAGCTGACCTTAGAATATACTCTAATTTTTGTAAGCAGTGTACAACGTCTCCTTAGTCACACCATGAAAATCTTTGAAAGGGTACTGGATAGTAGGCTCCGAACAATAGTCTCTATATTGCCTAATCAGTGTGGGTTTGTCAAGGGCTGTGGTACTACGGATGCAATCCACGCTGCACGCTGGATGTTGGAGAAGCACTCAGAAAAAGGACTGTACACATGGCATACTTAGACCTAAAGAAGGCCTTTGGTAGGGTCCCACATGATCTGATCTAGCGAGCTCTACGGATCCACGGAGTACCAGAAATGTACGTGAGTTGGATCCAGTTTCTCTATTGAAATGTATCTAGTGCAGTCCAGTGACCCACTAGAATCTCTTCACCCTTCAAAATCCCTGTTGGCTTTCATCAGGTCTCAGCCCATTCTCCATTATTGTTCATTATTTACATGGACACAGTAACGGCCGATACACAGTGCCTCATCCCTGGACGCTTCTGTACCCAGACGACGTGGTACTCACTCAAGTTACCCGCCCGGAACCCCAAAATCAGACGTAAACTTGGAATGCCAGGCTAACAGTAAATGACATGCGTTTTAACATTCAAAAGACTATACATCTGGAAAATAGTCCTCAAACCAGTGTTGCCATCAGCATTGATGACCAGAATTTTGAGAAAACCACAGAGTTCAAATACTTTGGATCTGTAATATTACATCTTCGAATGATTCCACGCTGGACACCCGGTTGAGAGTCAATGCAGTATGGCTAAAGTGGAGGCAAGTCACTGGTGTCCTTTGTGATAAAAAAAAATGCCTGTTCAACTGAAGGCAAACATTTATAAAACAGCGGTGCCCCCAGTAGCCCTCTACGGGATAGAATGCCGACCTTTGACAAGGAAACAGGAACAGGTTCTCCATACGATGGAGATGAGGATGCTGCGATGGTCCCTTGGTTTAACGACCCTGTATCAAATGACATCGTGCGTCAAAGACTTGGTGTAGCCCCAATTGTAGAGAAAGCAAGAGAGGCCCCACTCCGGCGGTATGGTTACCTAATGCAGAAAGACGATGATTTGGTGGCTAAAACAGCACTCCGACTCAATCCTGATGTACGTCGACCCCGTGGTAGACCACTAAAGAGGTGGATGGACAACATCTGAAATGACATGAGGGATGTTAATCTCAATCCTGAAGACGTCCACAACAGAGCCATGAGGAAGAGACGTAGCAGAAAAGCAGACCCCATGTGAATGGGAAAAATGCTAGGAAAGAAGAAGAAGAAATAAATTGTTATTATTGTAGTTATTGAGTAGACGTGCATATTGTCGATAGGAGCCTAGTTTCCGGTACACCTTCAGAATCTCCGTGCTTCTGACTTCGAGCTTACACCCACATCGCTTATATTCCTCACGTTTCGTTGAATTTGGAATCTTGTTGAGGAAATGGTAGAATATTTCAACAAGAAAGTGTAAGCTACGGGCTCAATAAATAAATAAATAAATAAATACAGTACTGAAACAGGTCCAATTCAGCCCAGCTTAATCTCCTGTCTACTTTGAGAAAAGTCGGCTAGAATGTCCTGTGCTTGCGAAACTGATCTTTTGAATTACTCTTGTATGTACTCGTGCACTGTTAATCAGCTTAATTAAAATTGTCGATTCAAGTGCTGTACTCAATTTAACGACAGTTTTAATTACACTTGTGTCGGATATTTCAGGATACACCCTGTTCTTTCGTGGCCTTTGTGCTGACTACTCATTCAGAGGATACGTTACGTTAAACGAGAGGCTGATCGGCTTTTATTTCCTCTCTACTAATTGCTCATAAATACTTGAATCATTTCTAGAAAAAAGGATTTGACGAGGTAAAATTTTGCTTATTAAACAGGACAGCTATGTAATAAATTAGAAATTTTTCCGCTATTTTTGATGATATTTGTAGTTTATTGTCATGAAGTAGCTAGAGCGTCGGGCATTTCCGCTACATAATTTTCACAAGTAGAGTATCACTCCGCTCGATACACGCGTTATATTATCTGAAAGCGATAACGCGTGTTAACGTCACTCATCGTATTATCGACTGCGTGAACCGGAGCCAAATCGCCTTTGATGAAATCGATACAATTTATATGAAACTGTTGACAAACAAAGTGCCCATAAATTCCGAGCGTACTTTATCTATCGGAATAACAGGAAGCCTACTTTGAAACAATAATAATTTATGGCTACCCCAACTGTTGTGCATTGGACTACTTCCGGTGAGCTTAGATAAGCCTACCAACATTACTTAATTGATATGATCAGAACTAATTTATTACAAGAGGCATTCATTTTATCTTCACATTGTTTCCAGCCGAAATATTTGACGTTTTATTGCTACAAGGCTTATTGAGAAATTAAGTTTCTCTATTTCAATGTTGAAAACATATCTTAGCAGACAAAGCAAAAACGTAAATTTGAGTGTGTCCTCAAATGTGCCAAACGTTGAAGGGTTAAAGGGCCGGGAAAGGTTTCAAATTGTGAGTCTTTAAGAGCTCTAACAAATTAAAAAATCTAATTTCGAAAATCACTTTCTTCCTAAATTCAGTCCCGGAAAATCAGCCTAATAATGCTTGTTTCTTTACTCGTTTACTTTTTGCATCTAATCCTAAGCAAATTATTTACGTAATTCTTTCTCTAATGTATTCCTTGGTTTAATACCATCGAGAGTTTTTTTGATTTTTTGAAAGATCTTTACACCGGAAGTAGTTATAAGCGCTTAAGTGAAACTCTGCATTGACTCATACAAGCGCTCGTAGTGGTAGAAAAAGCAAACTGCTATTCTAATTGATCGGACATGTTTGAGATTTCGGTGAACAATCATCAGTCTACCACGTGTCATCATGCCGGCACATTGTAAGAAACGTTTAGTGTGTCCTTGATGTTTGTAAAAGTGGAGAAAACATCGAAAATTAATTACAAATGCACCAACAATAAGATTCAGTGATAAACCTGGTTCGAGTCGGCAATCGGACGAAAAAGTAATTGTGATCGACAGTCAACGAGAAGATCGTGTCTCGAACGAATAGGAACGACAACGTAAATTACCAAGCCTATATCTCCTAAAGGTACAGGGTACGTAAATTCCCAAGTCCATATTCCCTAAAGGAATGGAGTGATGAAAGTTATAGTCTATGAAATGATACGATGTTTTCAACATTGAGTTGCTTGCCTCAAGGGCTAGAACTATGGATTTTTTAATAAAAAGAAAACATAGTTGCATACGTGGTCAAATTAATAAAAATAGTCTGGCTGCGTGGCTCAGGGGTAACGTTCTCGCTTGCTGAGCCCAAGGTTGCAGGTTCGAAACCTGGCGCAGTCAGCTGGCATTTGAGGGTGCGCAAATGCGAGGGAGCCGTGTCAGTAGATTTACTGGCACGTTAAAGATCCCCTTCGGGGAAAAATTCCGGCACCCCGGCGTCTCTAAAAGCCAGTGTAGTTAAAAGGGACGTAAAACCATTAACATTATTATTATTAATAAAAATAATGTGCTATATTGTTTTACCAGGCATAGAAAATAATTATACATAGCAGTCTGGCAACAATTTATTTTCATACCAAAGTAAATGCTTTCCTGATATTTTAGTTTATTTAAGCTTCTTTTAAACCATGATCTTTTTCATGCCATAAATCTATGACATGGGACCGCCGGCTTTTCTTCCCCTCCGAAGGAAGGCATACTGAAGGATTTTTAACGCTCTTAAAATCCGACGTCTTTGGCTGGGTTTGAACCCGCTGTCTTGGGCACAGCAGTTCAGCATGCTAACAACTACGCCACCGAAGCCGCATAAAACCACACTCTGGATAGCCACTGGCAGCGCTGGGATTCGACCCTGCCACTATCTTAGTGAGCGATTTAACGCGCAACCTCGACCTCAAAGTGTAAAAATAAAAATCAATGTTTTCCTTAATGTTGGAAGTACGCATAAGTGAAGTGCGTTGGATTGTAATGCACTGCACATCAACGTGATAACGCAGACTTACTGTATAGCCTATTATTATTTAGATTTTCTTCATACTGAGACAAATTGCAGCAAATAAGATCGGCAATTAAAACTTGAAAATGTTGAATGTCATTCGGACATCCATAACACTGAATTGTGTGTGTGCCTCATGGTGCAGTGGTTGGCTTCCATCCCGGAGGCTCAGATTTGATTCTCATTCCTGCAACCTCGCGTCGTAGCCGGGTTCGTCAAATCATGCACCACAGCCGCGAGGGCAGCTTCTGTAAGTATGGACATCGCAGGTTTGAATCCCGGCGCTAACGGAGGCTATCTTGAGTGTGTTTTGGCCCCAGATTTGTCCACACTTCCTCGAGGCAAATGCCTGGATAGTACCTTACTTTGAGTCCCGGGGCACCTCACTCATCCTTGTCACTAATACAGATACACTCACTACAACAGTCATCACAGAAATACAGAATATCAGACTAGTTCAACACACACTCAGCTACTCGGGGCTGATGGCCAAGATGTCCCGAGTCCCTCAAATTAACAACCACAAAAACTCAATTCTGCAGAGAAATTTAATTCTTGTTTGAGGAACTGGAAAGGTGTCGTTAGTGAGGATGTACACAAGAGGTGTCAATTTCAGTGACTTGCACCAGGCCAGTGAACTACACACGTTTATTCTTACTGGTTTGTGTAATTTGATCATTATGAGCTGGCATATCAGTAAATTATTCGATATTACTAGCGGATGTTAACTTCACTAGTGCGGGAGAAAAGCTTTTCAATATTGCGTTGCCACAATTTTAATTAATTGTTTTTATAGGTGCTTGGGGGATACTTCAGCCACCCTTGTTTGAGGATAGTTACGATATTAAGGGTTAAATGCAGTGAAACATCGCCCACTCATTAAACGCCTGGCTTGACCCTTTTAACTAGCGCTTTCTTTCAGCAGCCGACAAAAACCGCATACGAGGATAATTAGGCCGTTTATTAAACCACCACCCCTCGCTCGAGGAGACTCCTCTCCTCTCAGTCAACATACGAGCAGAACATTAAAATTATAGAATATACTTTATGAGGCATTAGTCTGCTCTCTTATTTTATATCGACCATACGATATGACTCGGGACAGTGGGACAATACTTGAAAACTCTCGGAATACTAACTCCACTTAGCAGTGTTCGGGAACAGCTGATCAGATTGATACAAGTCGACTTTCTCTGTCGGTTGTTTGTCGACAATCGGGAGTAAAAGTTCCTTTTCGATAATAGCTTCCTGTCTCTCACCCCTCTCCATTGTCATGAACTGTAAAATGTGACTCCATGCTCAGTTGTCAAGATATCAGCTAACTGATCAATTTGATACACTGCGCCTCTTCCTGATCCATTGCAAACAAATACGTTTATTTGCTTATCTAAGCCACACGGTGAGTAATAAAACAATACATTAGACTGTTGATTGCCTTTATTTTCTTTTGGGGTCTTTTAACCTTCTTTTATATTCAAATATCAAATTTATGTACAATTTCTGTAAGTGACATACAAAACATTTTAGCTTACTTTCGATCTATGCAAAAAAATTGAAGTAGACTTATGAGATCTACACAGGGCCAAAACTTTGTGTGTCTGTTTGTGTGTCTGTGAGTGTGTGTGTGTGTGTATGTACGTTGGTTTTTAAGTTTTGGCACCAATGCTTCAGTGCCAAGTTGCAACAATGTTGGGCGCTGCCACTTTTACTGACGGTTGCTGCCCTGCATCCCCTCCCTCAGAGCACATGACCACACCCGTCCTCACCACCGCTCGTGCGCAGTCGCGCCTGTTAGATGAGTAGTGTGAGACCAGCGCTCGCGAAAGACACTCGCAATGTTTTCCAAGCAGGAGCAGAGAACGTGGATAAAAATTCAGTGTGCTAGGGGTCGCAGTGCTAAACAGTGTCACCGAGGATTGCAGGAAGCGTGCGGTGCAGCTGCGTTACCGTTCAGAACGGTAGCAAGATGGGTTGCAGCCTTTCGAGATGGGCGCGAACGTGCGGAGCACATGCCTCGATCTGGTCACCCACCAGTAAGTTATGACAATGTACAGATGGTGTCCGCGTTAGTAGAGGTGGATCGGAACGTAACGATTCGCCAATTAGAGCAAGATACCGGACTGGCGCATTCAACTGTCCTCCACATCCTGAAGGACTTACTGAAAATTAGGAAGATTGCGTCCAAATGGGTTCCGTATGACTTAACCGACATGCACAAATGGCTGCGATATGACGCTTGTCGTATGCACTTGCAGCGTTATGAGCGCGAAGGAGAGGCCTTCTTACGGTGTATCATAACCATTGACGAGACTTGGGCCAGATCTTATGAGCCACAGTTAAAACGCCAATCGAACGAGTGGCGGCACCACGGATCACCACGGAAACAAACAATTCGACCAACCCCCACCAATGTGAAGGTAATGTTGATTCTTGCCTATGATTGGGATGGTGTGATCATTCACCATACTGTTCCCCGAGGGCAAACCGTTAATGCGGCGTACAATTGTTCGTTTCTGCAAGACCATCTTCGAGGAGCTCTGAGAAGGAAACGGCGCCACCACATGGTTACATCGCCCATCGTTCTGCATGACAATGCTAGGGCACACACAGCAGGCGTTGTGTCGGCATTGTTGGATCGCTGGGGCTGGGAGGTCCTCTATCACCCCCCATATTCTTCCGACATCAGTCCCTGCGACTATGATCTCATCCCGAAGATGAAGATGACAATGCGCGGGGAGCGCTTCCGTACCATTGAAGACGTTAAGCAGGCTGCCGAGCGCTCTCTTCGTACCATCAATAGATTGGGCAGTGCCAACGGGAACCAACGACTTCCGCATCGCTGGGAATACGTTGTACGCAACGGTGGGGACTACATCGAGGGCCTGTGAAACTTGGAACCATCTAAGTGAGTTATTAATCCAGTTATAACTAAGGTGCCAAAACTAAAACACCAACCCATATGTGTGTGTACACTGCATGGCTGTAACCCCTTATCAATTCTAACACGAAAACAGAATTGAACGAAATTTGGTACAGCCTTAGCACTAGCAAATGGCACCTCAGTGCCATATATTATATTGCCGCCATCTTTACCAAAACTTAATGGCGTCCACTCAAATGGTTAAAACATAAAATTAAATTGCGTCCAAACTAATCATCAGATCTTAAACAAATTTGGTAAAACATACCTTTATATGGGACGTTTCTTGTGCCCAAACTACAAGGTCATCAACCGTACCATTTAAGGATGGTGGCCGTGTGAATTATGCAAACTTTATAATCCATAACATGGGACCCACCAGTTTCGATGATCGAACTGAGAATCGTTTAAACTGTTCTAAAGGTCCATGACCCGTTTGAAATTGATAATTTTTCTACCTACTCACAACGTTCCATATTTTTAATTAATTAATCGTTGTTATTTCATTTCTATTATGAGCAAACTCAAAATATATTTTTAATCTTTCATAGAAAGACTAATTAAATCCACAAAGGCTCGAGTGAGATTCATTTTGTAGCTGAAGGTTTAACACCCACTTCAAAAAGGGAAATATCCATAAATGTCAATACATATGGAAGATATGAGGGCAAAGGGTTATGATCAGCACAAAGCAAGAACCAAATTTGGAAAATGGATGAAAATTGTTATTCGAAATTTGAAAATTAAAAACTTTGATTCTAAAAGCAAGATCTGTGTGCTTCCTTGGAAATGTACATAATTGTTGTAAAACGTTAGTAACACTTCGGGAGTGATGAACCAAGTACAAAACTAGTCTACTTAAAGTAGCCGAAATACATTGTGTAATGATGAATTATTGTGGAAATGATGTCCTAAGATATTTTCTCCTCCTCTATCTATAATCCACTCACCATCCCCTTCTTATAACACGACTACTTATATAGTGAAATTTCAGTTGTGTTAGACATTGTGGGCGTGATTTATAGGACAAATGAAATGTTGCCAACCTCACGCATACGGTACCGTGTGGTGTTTGCTTATGCTGCGCTCGATTCGTTCGCTTCGTTTTGTTTCCAAGGTTTAAATGAAGCATACATGTTAAATTCTGTGTGATAATAAGGCTTTGCATATAAATACAAACCAAACCTGGGGCTAACGTCCCAGACACCCTTGCTTGTAGTAGAAGCAGTAATTTTCGTCCAGACATTGCCTAACCTAGTAGAAGCAGTAATTTTCGGCCAGAGAGAAGCCAATCGTATCCCGTTCCTCTTCGTAAGCCAATAGTTTCTCACTATGCATGGCCTGTGTCGTGTAATTTGTTTACCATATATTGGCAACAGTGAAATGACGTCTCGATAACATTTGAACACGCCTCCTGCGTATCTTTCCGTAGCAGAAGAGCAATGACAATTGCCGTCGTTGAATGAACAATAAATAACTACTTAAGTTACATATTTACATGATTTAGAACATATTTCCTGTGCAGTAGTAATAATGGACAGTAATTTCAATTGATAACGACTCCAGGAATATCAAACAACGTACACAAATCATATATATTAACTAAGTGAATGTGTAGTATCTTGGTTCATCACTCCCGAAGAATTAACCAATACGTTCAAGGCAGGCACAGTTATAATATTAAAATCGTTATTGTTTTGACTCCTTTATCTGCATGTCCCTCCTTAATTGCTGCTACCGCAATGTGGTGCCACCTACGATAGTAATTTATATTAATTGATTGTTAGCTTGCTACAATTCTACAAAACATGTTTACGAGACAAATCTAGATTCAAGTCTTCTCCCATAATCAAAGAAGCCACAATATGGACTTATAAATGCAACATTTCTAAAACTTATATTGACGTGACACGTAATACAAAAGAAACCCTTTAAGACGATACAAAAAATATCAAAAACTAAGTTCTTTTTGTAGTGTTCAAAAATATTCCTCCAACTCGGCAAACGAAACATTTTTAAAATCAAAGCTATATATTACAGTAGTTGTCATTAATGAGAGTTTCTTTGATTCACTAAATTCTTTTGAAAAGAAATGATACCTAGAATATCTAGTCACTGAAAGGTATTATGAATTCACCAGATGCAGGGAAAAGAATTGGCAAATTATCAACATTATTTTTATACGGTGACTAAGATGTTTAGAAATGGTTTGACGAAATCTAAAAGATTGGCAAAGAACCATCACTGCTAACTAGACGATATTTCACCGGTTTGCTGTTTAGTACACAATTCAAGGATATGTGCATATGATTACTACTGCAACAGATGTTCCTTTTGTATCGACAATGATTTAAGGGGGACGAAGAAGACCATAGTATCATATGTTGCATCTTGTTGAGATAATGCTTTTTATAAATTCATCTTGTAATCTCGTAGAGTTGTTGATTTACATACATGTTTCTACGTTATCTGTCTCATACCTTCATGAACATACATCACAGAGATAACCCCACCAAGATGGATGCTTGTGTTAATTAAGGGGTCAAGACGAGGTTGCTAAACTGCTGCTGTAAATCCTGTAGCTGAGCAAGAATTGACATCTTCCTGTAATTCTAGTTCCCAGTGCAGTGGTGCTTACAAACCAGTCGAACTTACTAAAACGATGAAAACGTATAAGTTATACTGTATGTCATGTACAGTGAAACCACTCATATCCAGCCCTTTTACATCCGAGGCCTCTTACATCCATCATGGATGTGAAATTTAATGAAAATATGAACTAATTGTATTTCGTATTTGTTCTCTAATGTACAGTATGTTGCCTTTACTTTTATATTTTATTTACACTGTATTTTCATGCTGTGATTATTTGATTTTAACATGCAGTGTATAAGTTTATTACACACCTAAATATAAAATAAAATGTTCGAGTTTTGAATCAATTCCGCTGTTTATTTTAATGACACTCTCTGATATGCAGATTTTCCGTTCCAGGCTGGGATAGCCAATTAATCTGATAACCTATCTGCGGTGACTGTTATTGTAGCTAGGACTAATTGGTGGTCCGAGACTTGGAGGAAGGTTCTATTCTGGCATTTGCCACGAGACAGTGTGGAATAACCCAGGGAAAACTCACACTGGCAGCACCAGAATATGAATCTTGTATTGTAGACATGTGTGCATATCCGTGTTGTGATCGTGAAGCATGAATTAACGCCCTGGGCTACCATGCAAGATTCAATAAAAGTTTATGTTTTTTGTGTTATAAAGACTGTGATTAACTAAACTCCTATTTCCTTTATCTTTTCACCTGCCAATTTGTTGTCAATAGGGGCTTCTATTTCGTTCGGCTGCATTCCATTATTTGTGTTCTACGTTCATTGATTTTCATCATGCGTTCATTCCTCAAGACAGGGTACATACCATTTAAAATGCATTCCAATTCTTTGGTGAATCGGTTAAGATGATAATGTCATCAGCAAATCTCAGAGTTGAAATTATTTCTCCTCGAATCTTTACTCCTACCTTAAATCTTTCTCTAATTTCCTTCATTGCTTGTTCAGTGTATAGATTGAAAAGTATGGGTGATAAGTTCCATCCTTGCCTTACACCCTTCTGAACACCAGCTTACCTCTCATGTCCTTGGCCTCGAATAACTGCTGTCTGGTGTCGGTATACATTGTAGACCACCCTCATGTCCCTGTACTTTATTCCAATTTCTTTCAAAATGTCAATCAATATCCTCCAATCAACGTTATCTGCCTATTCTAAGTTTACAAATGCCTCTAACGTTGCCGTATTCTACCTTCCAAGAGCACCTAAAACCTCCTCTATCTTCCTGTTCAGATTGCTCTCAATACGTAGGAGTCACGATCGCATGTGAATCCAATGGCACCCAAAACTATCACACTTTTCGTTTGCCTACTATGCCGCTCAACAATGAAGGCTGACAGATTACGGTCATTCAAGACGTTGAAAAAGCACTAGAGAGGGGGCAAGGGGACCTAGCCTCCATCATTTTACTCCATAACTTGATTATTATTTGTATTATTACTGTCATTAATGATAATACAATTATCAATGCTCCTACTCTAGTAGTAGGCCTAGTACTTTATTCTCTGTCGCCATTGCTATTGGCACAAAATAACGCTGGTGCGTTCATCATAAATATTCTGATAGTCATGATTTGTTTGAATCGATCTTCTCTGTCGCTCAGAATATCTCGATTGGTGGCCAGGTTGATGCAGAGCTGCCTGTCAGGGTCTGTTCTCAGTATAACCGTGACGTCAGCCTGGCATGCAGTTTGAGGTAACGACGAAAGGTGAAAATTGAAGGCACTAGACGGAGGCCAAATTTCAGTGCTGCTCACACTCAATGTTGTGCTGTTCAATTGCAGTAATCATGTCCGAAGAGCAAGCATACCCGAAAAAGTGCTGATTTTGATGTGACCTAATGAGGGTGTAATTAGTTCCTTGTTTGAGGAGTAAGTTGATATTATTATTATCATTATCATCGTGTTGTTAGAGTCTCCAGTCTTTTGACTGGTTTGATGCATCTCTCCATGCCTCCCTGTCCTGATATAATCGTTTCATCTCTACATAGCTACCACACCCTACATCCGAGGCAATCTGTTTAACATATTCTAACCTTGGTCTACCCCTGCAGTTCTTGTCCTCGACTCTTCCATCCATAACTAAGCTTGCTATTCCAGGGTGTCTTAATATGTGCCCTACCAACATATATCTTCTCTTCATTAGCAGTCGTCATAAACATCTCTCCTCTCCCACTCGTCTTAATACCTCTTCGTTTGTAACCCTATCTACCCATCTGATCGTCATAATTCTGCTGTAACACCACATTTTAAGCGCTTTAATTCTCCTCTTTTCTTTTGCACCAACAGTCCAAGTTTCACTTCCATAGAGTGCCACGCTCCAGACAAAGGCTATCAAAAATGACTTCCTAATACCTAAATCTATATTCGATGTCAACAATTTCCTTTTTTGTAGAAATGCTGCCCTTGCCTGAGCTAACCTACTTTTTATATCCTCTTTGCTTCGTCCATCAATGGGTATTTTGCTTCCTAAGTAACAGAAGTCTCGTACTTCCTTCAGATTTTCACCTGCCAATTTTATGTCCATAGAGGTTTCTGATTTTTCTAAGCTGCATTCCAATATTTTTGTTTTACATTTATTAATTTTCATCATGAATTCTTTCCTCAAGACGGAGGCCATACCATTCAAAAACTCATTCAAATCCTCAGGCGTGTCGGTCAAGATGACGATGTCATCGGCAAATCTCAGAGTTGAAATTATTTCTCCTTGAATCTTCACTCCCACTTAAAAATTTTCTCCAATTTCCTTCATTGCTTGTTCAATGTAAAGATTGAAAAGAATGGGTGATCAGTTGCTGCCTCTCCTTATACTATTCTGAATACCAGCTCCTCTCTCATGTCCTTCAGCTCGAATGACTGCTGTCTGGTTTCTGTATAGATTGTAGATCACCCTCCTACCCCTGTACTTTATTCCAATCGTTTTCAAAATGCCAAACAATGTTGTCCAATCAACGTTATCAAAAGCCTTTTCTAAGTCTGCGAATGCCATGAACGTTCTCTTATCTTTCCTTATTCTACCTTCCTAAATCAGCCTAAGACTTAGTACAGCTCCCCTTGTTCCTACATTTCTCCTGAAACCAAACTGGTCTTCACCCAACTCCGTTTCTATCTGGCTTTCCATCCTCTTGTAAATTATTCTAGACATCTTTGAAGCATGAGTAATCAAGCTGATAATACAGTTATCTTCACATTTGTCAGCTCCCACTTTCTTCGGTATAGGGATGATAACATTCTTCTTGAAATCACAGGGTACCTCATCTGTCTCATAAATCCTACACACCAAGTGTAATAACCTGATCAGACCTTCATCTCCTATGCAGCGTAGCAACTCAATCGGTATATCATATATGCCTAGTGCTTTGTTTCTGCTTAAGTCTTCCAATTCTCTGTCAAATTCTGATCTCAATATTAATTCTCCGTTTGCATCCTCATCCTTATCATCATATACACATAAAACTTTGCTGATGCATCACAATACAACTATACGGACTTCAGGGAGTCAAATTATAGTTACTGAAACAGCCAGTTCTAATCTAGAAAGCCGAAATCGCTATCCATGAACTTCTAGACGATTCGGATTGTTGAGAGTACTACTGCCTTCTGCATTATTTTGTACAGTTTGGTTTCAAGAAACAGTTCTTTAAGGCCTTGGAGCAAGGGATCTCGCCCGCACTGGAGACAATGACATGTATGGTCTTCACCCGTCCTACATACCATTGCCTATTGGTAGGGTCGATCAACTCACTATATTTTCAGAATATTATTATTATTATTACTGTTTAGTAAATGCACGGTTTAGGGGATGGGTTCTTCCCTATGTTGACATCCTGGTATCAGCAGTATTTGTGCTCATAATCCGTCCCTGCCAAAGATGCGAAAAGTCCTACAATTGGTTACCCTGGAGGTGAGTACGAGGATGAACTGTCTTTAGATTCCGTAAAATCTACTTGTTTCATTATTTCATTGGCTTGCGGGCAGCCAGTTACGCTACTGACTTAATTTTCTTATGAGTGCTTTTCAGTCAATTTGTAAGCAATGTTGAAGCTTCTTCCGACTTTGGTATTTGCCGATCGTGATACAGAGTGTCCAGCTATTTCTATCTGAGGCATCCTTTAACAACCTCTCCCCGCACTGTTGAAGGTGCTTGAGACGGCTCTGAGGTAACAACAGACGTCATCGGTGCCGTTCTAAGAAGCAGATATTTCCGCACCGGCAAATTCTCGTTAGTGAAGTAGACCGGCAAATCCAGAGTTAAGAGGACGACTCGTAACTAAGCTCTTTGGAGATCAAACAATTTTTTAACCAATTTCAGTAATGGGTCTAATTTTTCATAAGGAGCATGAGAATATAAAAATATAACAATGCTGTTCGAGTTCACTCATATGGTAGCCAAGAACAAATTGAATGCCGGTCAATGCATATTAGAGGTAAGTGGTTGGTTTTGTAACCAGGCTCATGCTTGACTGCCTGTTCCAATCCAGAAACGGGAATGAATGAGTCAATTGTTTTTAATAATGTTCTTCTGAAAATCGAACTCTAATGTTTGGTTATCCTTGTGAAATTACCATCATAAAAGATGTTCATATTTATTGTCAAAATTTCGCGTTTTTTTATTTTTAATATTTGAGGTAATAATAATAATAATAATAATAATAATAATAATAATAATAATAATATATGGCCTCGGGTGCCGGGTGCAAGCTTGCATGTCAAATTTCGTTGTTCCTTGAAGCACTATGAAAGTCAAGGAGGTTAGATATCTAAGCTCCTTGAACATTATAGCGCTTTCTAGTAGAGAAATGAGGAACTTTGTATTGGCGGAAACTCCCGAGATTAACTTTGCCATTATGAACACGGCCTACTGAATTCAAATAGTTTCTTTGACATGTCAACAATGTATGACATGCGTGTTGTAATTTTTGCCACCTTTCAAAAATTACTTACCACGGCCAGGAGCGAACCTGCAAGCTGGGTGTTAGTAGACCGACACGATAACCACTCACCCACCGTGGTAGATAAACATCATTTTTGTGACATCAGTTCTTGAACTAGTACGATTGTCAAGACGTAGTCCCATGCGTGAGATGGTAGACATGAGTTGATAATCCTTTTCCACATTATGAGAGTATATTATTGGTGTTTGTCAGTAGTGTTTGAAGATTGATATTCATGAGGTAATCGGGTTCATCGTAAGGATGATTTTGTTTGATACTGTGTGGTTGATATATCCATATTCGGATATCTGGGTGATATGTTGTACGTGGGTTGGTTGGTTCCTCAGTTTAGAAGTTGCGACAACGCGTTCACGTAGCCTCGTGTACTTTGAGTGTGTGTAGAATCTGTCTGATTACCGGTGTTAATTGTGATGGATGTATTAGTGTGTGTTATCTGTATTTCAGGTAAGGACTGCAGACGATCAATTTCCAGCAGTTCCTACTTTTTCTACCAAATGCTACCGTCAACGACACCTAGCTGTGAATTGACTACTAGATGCCACCTCAACTGGCACCTGGTGGCAAACGTTGGAACTAATAGAGCGTTAAGAAAATCTAAACAACAAATTTAGCTTCACACAATTGTAGTTAGTGGAACGTTCTTTTACATGACAAATCTATGACATGGGACCACCGGCTTTACTTCCCCTCAGAAGTAAGGCATACTTTCTGTGTATCTTTATGTACGCTTATAACTCGTGTTCGAATGCATGGAGCATCGTAAAATTAGGTATCCATGAGAGTCAATGCACCAATCATTTATAAATCTCTTCACCGTACTTCTCATAGAAGGGTTGGTATAGGAAAAAACTTTTCAAAATACATGCTAAAATAGGTGATATGTAAAAAGTATCCTAGAAGGACGACCAAAGCATAGCCTATGTTGCGCTTCTCAATGTCAGACACAAAATTCGGGAGTCTATAAAGAGCCTCCAAAAACCACATTTTAAGGCCCTTAAATTAACTGTGTCTGTGATATTCCCAGAGAACTAACTTCGCTCTGATAAACGTATGCAGGAATAACAAGCCCCTAACCATTGCAACAGTAGCTCAATATTGATAACGTCTGGTTATTAATACCGAAGACCGTTCGAAGAGCGGGTACTTCTGCTAGTTATTGTTATTGAACCCTTTACCCTACGTTGGTTAAATGATTCTACTTTTATTTCTTCAATTAATAAATATTTCAACCAGCATCATGAAAGTAGCCAGACAGTGATGAGGAAATCTCAGGCATTTGTTGGAGACAGTAAGGACATACCTGCATCAGTTTAACAAAAGGCTAAGTACTTGAGCTATGAAAAGAAATAGCTTAGCGATGTATCACA
Organism: Meconema thalassinum; assembly: GCA_946902985.2. NCBI lineage: Eukaryota > Metazoa > Arthropoda > Insecta > Orthoptera > Tettigoniidae > Meconema > Meconema thalassinum. The sequence continues at coordinate 616,465,427 of OX336390.1, forward strand.
GGGACAGGTGTGGCTACCTCAATTTTAGAAGCGACGCGCGGTGAGACATGGTTCTGGTATGTTCATTGTGTTATTCGCGCCTAGAAGAAATATGATGCAGTTACGTGAATGGCTGATGAAGAAAATAGACACTCCCAAGACGCCAAGATCTACTAGAAACCGCCAAATTACAGAAAATGGAGAACCAATAAGAAGAGAATGCCTACTTGCGCGCCAACTCCGGCTGGGGTACGCGGTGGCTAGCATTCACGCGGGAAATCGCCTAGACAATATCTCTACGATCGATTCTAGGATTAATGGGCATATTCTTGACATGTGCAATATTACGAGTTCAGTGATATGTATTTCATTCTTGTATCGCAATTATTTCGAGAAATTTTTACATAAAATCCCCCTCCATCTAGACCCAAGGGCCAGTTCATTTATAAGTGTGTCGAAGAGCCAAGACATTGATTATTATTCCGTGTGTCGTGGACACTAGACTTTTATTTGGTACGTCTGAGGAGATAGATTTTATTTGTGTGTCACATGGACACAAGATATTCATTGTAAAGTGTTAAATTCAGTGATAGATAGTCATTGTACTATAGTTATAGGGAAAGTATCGTCGATAATTCGCCAACGAACAGTGACAGGGAATTTAGTACCTGAACAAGCGAATTTAGCAGTCAGACATAAAGTGTATAATAACCTAATTTTTGTATCAGCGCAAGGATGACATCGATGAATGCAGAGGAAGTGTGGAATTCTCAACAGTCCGTCCAGATGGCTGCTATGAGATAAAGAAGCATCCAGTTGGGGAATGGCGTCTGATGTTCTTTGACGGGTGACTACAAAAATAGATGAGTTCGAAATAATATTTTATTATTTATTAAATTAACTTATGGTTTATGGGACATATTTTTTGTAAATACTTTGCTTGTGTGATTAATGTAGTATATTTAGTTTTGATCTGACACATTTTTGTTTGGAAGCAGCTCGCACAATTGTAGTTAATGGAAAGTTCTTTTCTTTGTGTTGTGTTAACTAACGTAGCTATGTGAACGGCCGTGTTCGCCTATGTTACGAAGTGCGGTTAAAATCGTCTCTCGGAGATATGTCGTGTTTCAGAAGTAGGACTGAATTAATATAATTATATAGTAGATTGGAGGGTAATTAAATTTTGTTGAGATTTATTATTGATCAGATTCAGTGTGATTATTGCCTTTTGGAGCAATGTAATTTGTGACGAAGAGTACTCAGCTCTATCGTAGGTTTTAAATATTGTGTTAAATGTTTGCGAGCTCTAATTCAGCAGACCCATGTGAAAGGCGTTATGTCAGTCCCAGATGTGTGTATTGTGAGTATATATTATGGTATTACAAGCGGGAACTTCAGCAGAGACTGATTTCTGTCAGCTTGGTATCAGATTCATATTGTATCCTCGCGAGGACAATTATGGATATGTGATTATTGTCTGACCATATGTTGAGTTGGAGATGAGGTTAGCTGCTGTTGATTCCTTGAGATAACAGTTCAGCTGGTCGGCTATTTATATACACTGGAGGGGGGGATATGACTGGTATTTGTGGAAAGGGTGAGTTGTGGTCACAAGGGCTGGCTGAGTTTCGCAAGCTCATTAGTGGAGTGCACGTCTGGCTCCCAATTACTTGAAAATAAATATAAATGTGAGAAACTGATCAATGGTAAAATTGTTTAAATAAATGGGAGTTGCCTACGAAACACGATAATCTTCGAAGCGTTTCATTAACATGCAATTTTGGTAATATAAAGTAATCTTAACCACTCAGGTTGTTTGTTGTTGTTGGTTTATTCTATGTTTATTTTCCATGTCAGTGACCCGTGAGTCATGTGCGGCGCTGTTTTTCCTTGTTGTTGAGCATCTGGCCATTGTGGCAGCTCATTTGGTTAAGTGTGTCATCACACTAATAAGGGTCTCAGTGAGATGCCTGTAAGTAGTAGAGTTGTATTATGTGTGTCAGAGTTAGATTTAAGGATTTTTATTAATGTTATGCCCATAGCCATAAAAGTTGATTTACGAGATGATTGTTCGTAAGCACCGTGGCTGTTAACCCGTTGTGAACGAATGATCATCCAAGTACTCATTTCTCGTAGATAGTCATCACGCGGACATAAATTTACATGCAAGGTAGTGGAACTAGGATCCACATTTTATTAGAAAAGGGGAGATCCATCTGACTCCTCAAAGTGATAAATATTCATGTCAGGGGGAAATTCAGGGAGGATTTTGTTTATTTTTGTTTGTTTTATTCTTTTATGCACAAATTAGTTAATAAATCTTGTTATTATCTTACGTCTTGTCTCCTTTCTTTCTTAGTTATAGTTTTCATCCTATAACCCTTGCCTCAGAAAAGCACGTTGTTTGGCGGACGTAAACACCACACTATGAACTGAACGCGACCCCTTGATCTAAGATTCTTGCATAAAACACTGCTATTCTGAAGGGTTCATAGGCGAAAACTGGCGGCCAACGGTGGGGCTATTCACTGTGGTGTAACGGGGAGATTACACATGTCAATAGTGGCGCATTTGAGTAAAACTGGCATGGCGCAAGTGCAGGCAGATATGACAGTATTTAATCACCGGGAAGTGATATTTTATTAAAAGTAGTTGAGGCGAAGTGGATACCGCCAAATGTGTGAAAAATAAATTAAAATCAGGAGTTTGCAAAGTAAAATACGGTTCACGTTGTTGTCTTTTAAATTAAAGTAAAATTAAGATGTGATACCGGGCGCCCAATGATAAAGTTAAAACTAGATTTGTGTAGAAAGTCAAACTCATGGAAATATTAGGAGGCTGTAGCCTAAAATGACAATTAATACTTTGTTAATTAGTCAGTGTTAATATCAGATCAGGATAACTGTTTAATGACTAAATATGTGCTTGGGTTTAAAATTAAATTGAGTAAAACTAGAACTACTCAGAGATGCAATCAACTAATGGGATTAAAGGTAAAAATAAATGAACTGAGTAGGATAAAGAAATTAAATGTGCATTGGATTTATGTGCGTGTCAAAGGGCATTGGCATAGGCCATTTCCCATATGTCTCATATATATTGTAAAACATGGCAACGGTGGCGCAGATCCAGGAGATCATTGAAAGTGCAGCAAGGAGAACACAGGAATTGTTGGATACTAAACTAGCTGAACAAAGTGAACAATTACACAATAAACTATCAGAACAGAGCCAATCTATAAGCACTAGTATGTTAGAGCAAAATGAATCGCTAAATACGAAAATGTTAGAGCAAAGTGAAGCGTTGAATACAAAATTATCTGAACAAATAAACACTAATATGTTAGAGCAAAGTGAAGCGTTGAATATAAAATTATCTGAACAAATAAACACTAGTATGTTGGAGCAAAGTGAATCGCTAAATACGAAAATGTCAGAGCAAAGTAAAGCGCTAAATACTAAACTGTTAGAACAAAGTGAATCATTGCGGACACAGTTAAATAACAGTAGAATTGAGCAAAATGAATATCAGGCGGAACAAGCTAGGTTATTAAAGAGTGAAATTAATGACACAATAAATTCACAGTTAGAGGCGCAAAATAATAAAAACGCGAACCAATTAGCTTCGTTAACCGCAGAAATGAAAGAGCACACAAACCAACAGATGATATTACTGGCCCTTGATGTAAGCAAAAACAATGAGAAACAATTAGAGCAGATTGCAAAAATGGAGAGAATTTTTGATAAAAAACTTAGCATTCTCGATGAAACGGTGTTAGCTAAATTAGAGCAGATTGAAATAGCATGCACAATGAATACAAGCGAGGTCAAAATAGCTCAAGATAAGTTGGAAGGACGATTTAAGGAGATGGAGAAAAGTGGCAGGGTCATTCAACAACAAATATCAGCAGTAGATGAGAACATATCAGGCATAATTAAAGATATGGACCGGCTCGAGATAAAATCAGCGGAACAGTGGAAAAGCCTAGAAACGGAACAAGAACAATTTAAGAGTACATTAGACGAAAGGCTAAGCCAGATAGAAAATAATCAGGATGAAAATAAGAGCCAGATAGAAGAAAAAATAAGCACGATTAAAGAACAGATCAGGAAAGATTGGAAGAAAATGAATATTGATTCTAGAGAGGAAAGATCCACCATTCTTAAAACAGTAGGCGAAAACCACACGCGTATTCAAGCTTTGGAGCAGGAAGTAAAAGATAGACTTAAAGAGCAGACAGACAGGATCATAAAAGCCGAACTTCGCTCATTAGAACAATCATCTATATTTAAAACGGGAGCGTTGAAAGACAAGCAGGATGACTCACATAGTTCCCAACCCAGCATAGCAGGAAGTCAGACTCAAGCAGAGAGCCCATTAACAACGAACACAGAAGGATTTCGCAAGAACGTAGATAGGAGCTCAACACCACAGGACGGTCATCAGCCCACACAACTTATTCAAGTAATTCGCTCAAATGACTACAAGCCGCAGAAATACACCGAAAATTCAGGGATAACACCTAAGGCCTTTATCAAAGAGATTGAAGACCACTTTAATGACACTGGGGTACCTGAAGCACGTAGATTGAGAATGATGGAGAGATTTTTATCAGGAAATGTTCTCACCTGGTTTTTAAGTTTCAAATATACATTTGGAACCATGTCAGACTTTAACTTAGCGTTTCTGCGCAAATACTGGTCTCCCGCCATACAACAGAGTTTAAGAATGGAGCTTTACTCTAGAAAATACCAAACTACCCAGCAGACGAAATACTCAGATTTCTTTAACATGCAAATGCTAAAATTTCGCGACCTAGATTACCCGTTAAACGAAGCAGATTTGGTGATGACAATAGCAAGGCAAATGCCAGTTAATGTACAGCAAGTACTAGTCGCAGCAAACGTTAGTACGGCCCTACATGCAGAGCAGATATTACGGCAAATAGATGAAACCACATCTCATAGTCATTTTAGAGGAGGAAGACAACTGGAATTAGTCAACACTACAGAGGTCGTAAAAACAAAACAAGGAAATACTAAAACGCAGGGTACTAATACAAGCACCTCCACACCTAGGCGAAACCAGGAAGAAGGGGAAAACAGACCATATCAGCGTAACGAAAATCACTACAACAATAGATACCAGGGCAACAATAGATACCAACAAAGAGGATATCAACAATGGCGTGATAAACGAAGGAATGACAGGCCTTATGGAAGATACGGTGATTACAATGCCAATCAACGATGGAAAGGAAGGAGAGATCAGAATCAAGGAGATCAACGTAACTATCGAGATGACTGGGATGATAGGCACGCTCAATCACAAAATTACTTAGAGGAGTTACACGCTAATCAAGGTGGAGAACTAGGAAGATGGGAAAAGGCCATTGGGAACAGAAAGAACCCAGATACACATACTGAAGAAGCTGGAAGTCTACTGAGACAAGAGGAATATCGAGGACATGAGCGACAGAAGGATGATGGGAGTCGAAATGGAGCTAAAAAAAATGTTAATTTTGGATCAAGGAGACAGTCTCAAAACACAACAGTCGGAAGTTGACGATGGATGGATAGTAGCGAACATACAAGAATGGATTGCTTTACCAGAAGACTGCCTGGAGGAGACGGTGAAACCACGGAACGATGAAATTAGGCAATTACCCATTATTTACGCAAGGATTGGTGGAATTAATATAAGATGTTTATTGGATACAGGGTCACAGATCAGTCTAGTATCGGAGGCCTTGGTTCGAGAGTTGGGACGGACTCAGAATATTCCTGTAATTCCGGTACCACAGCTCAAAGTGAGGGGTGTTATTCCTGAACGCACCGTTACTTGTAAACGTCAGGCATACTTGGAGCTGAACATATTGGAACATACTTTTGGGCAAACATTCATTATCATGGCAAAGATGAATTTCAATATAATTCTTGGTGCAAATTTCATTTGTGACTATCAAGCAGTGATAGATTTACAGAAGAATACAGTCAGTTTTAGAGAATATGACCAGCTGAAAAACGTGGGATTGCATATGGATGAAATCACTACCGGAAGAGATGTAAATTCTTGGGCATTGGAAGCAATATCAGAAGAGACGGAAGAGGAGGTACGAAAGGCGGAAGATAACATTGTAGAAGGGGCTGTGGTGGAACTAGATGAGGAGATAGAATCCCAGGAGATATGGTCTTTATTAACAGAAGGAGATAACAGCGACACACAATTTGAAGAGTTACTACAGGAGCGGCTCAATGACATTCAACTCGGGGGTGAACACAGAAAACAGTTGGAAGAGATTTTAAGGAAGCACAAAACAGTATTTGATACAGTACCTGGGAAAATTTTAAATTTCAAGTACTCTATGCAAGTCGAGGACTGGTCACCTTTCAAAAGCAGATTGTACCCAATTCCTGAAAAGTATCGTGGGCAAGTTAAAATCATTATAGATGAGATGTTAGAAGCTGGAGTGATAAGGAAGACACCTACACCTTATCTAAATGCAATTTTGGCAGTCACAAAACCAAATGGATCTATTAGACTTTGTTTAGATGCCAGAAACCTCAACATGAGCCTCATTTTTCCTGAGTATGACAGAGCGCCAATTATCAGAGACGTATTAAAAGGCTTTAAAAACAAGAGCATTTATTCATCGGTCGATCTGACGAGCTCGTTCCACCATCTTGAATTGGATGAGAAGTCTCAGCTTCTAACTGGCTTCTTATTCGATAACCAGACATATTGTTTCGTCAGAATGCCTTTTGGAGTCAAAACAGCGGGCTGTGCTTTAATCCGAGCACTGGACCGGAACCCAACCGAGGAAGTAAAGGAGATGACGGTGCGATACATTGACGACATTCTGTTGGCATCCGACAACATTGAAACTCACATGGAAAATTTAGATAAAGTATTGGGCAATTTAAATGCATCGAATTTTAAAGTAAACCTGAAGAAATCGCATTTCTTCAAGAGCGAGATCTTATATTTGGGTCACGTCATTGACAAGGAGGGAGTGAAACCAAACCCAGCTAAGATTGAAGCGATAAAGAATTTCCCTACACCAACGAGAGTCAAGCACATTCGGGCTTTCTTAGGCGTAACGGGATTCTTTAAAGAAAACTGTCCAGGTTATACGGAGACTGTAGCTCCAATGCAAGAAATGTTAAAGAAAAATAACAAATGGTCATGGAACGCGGAATGTGAGAAGGCATTCCAAGCAACAAAACAGCTATTGGAAAACTGCATTAAATTAGGATATCCAGATTTCAAGCTCAAATTTATAATCCAAGCGGATGCTTCACTAATTGGGATAGGTGCTATGCTCTACCAAGAGGATCCAGCTAACCTGCAGCACAAAACATATTTGGCATTTGTCAGCCGAAAATTGCGTAAGCATGAGCGCAATTATACTGTAACCGAGCTAGAATTGTTGGCCATCCTTCATGCGCTCCAACAATGGAAACGAATAATCTATGGTTACCCTATTGTTGTCAGGACTGACCACAAGGCACTAACATTCTTGTTTAAGACGTCAATGGCAAGCGAACGTGTGACACGTTGGTCTATATACATTCAGCAGTTCAGCATTGAAATTGAACATTGTCCAGGGAAGATGAACGTGTTACCGGATGCACTCAGCAGGAACCCAGAGCCTGATAATGAAGAAGCAGCGATGGTACAACACTTGGAGTTAACACCGAAGGACCGGGAATTCTTGGAGGAGTTACGTGAGATACAGCGAGAACAGGAAGCGGAACCATGGATGATGCTATTAATTAAATACTTCAAAAAGCAACTACCTACAGGAACACCTGCATTTCGAGAAGCGAAAGCCAAAGAAGGAAGATATGTTTATGTCAACAATTTGCTGCACAAATGGGTAGATAATGACCACACCAAGTTACGCATATTAGTACCTGCATCGTTACAACGAGGATTGACATGGCATTCGCACGAAAGTTACGGTCACGTGGGCTTAGACAAGTGCGAAGCAACAATAGGAGAGACATTTACATGGCCACGTATGAGAACAACAATATGTGACGTCATTACAACTTGTGACCCGTGTCAGAGGACAAAGCCAAATAATTATTTACTGAGGCAATATCCTAGACCATTGCTACCTCAGAAACCATGTGAGCTACTGGCGATGGACTGTCTTGGTCCAATTCCGAAGGGAAGGAGAGGTTGCCGTCATTTGCTAGTGTGCATTGATGTATTTTCTAAGTTTGTAGTACTATGCCCTATTCAGAAAACCACATCGAAGCAGGTACTCAGTCGCATTCGTAATAGAGTTATTCCAACCCTTGGAAAACCAGAGTTTATATTATCAGATCACGGCAGTTATTTCACAAGCGCCGAATTCAAGAAAGGAATGGAAGACATGGGTATAAAACATGTTTTAAGCAGTATCCGACATGCCCAAGCTAATCCAAGCGAGAGAGTAATTAAATGTGTAACTGCATATTTGAGGATCTTCATCCCGAACGAACACCACAAATGGGTCGATAAAATTAAGGATGTAGAGACATGCATGAATTCTACCAGGCACGAGTCAACAGGACAAATCCCTATGGTCCTACACAAGAACGAGTATCCAGTAAGAACGTGGAAAAGCATCATTAACTGTCCACAAGATCCCATGATAGCACCAGACCTGCGAATTGAAAGAACGAGAGAATACATGAGAAAACAAGCGGACCGCAGATTACGGCGAGTAAGAAATAAGAGGTTCCACGGTGATCTTGAAGTCAACCAGCTCGTTTTGGTGAAACGACCTGCTATATCGGACCCAGAAAAGAAAATCTTTAGTAAGTTCTGCGAGAAATTCATAGGACCATATTCTATCGTAAGAAACCTTGGAAATAATGCTTACAGAGCGAAAGAATTGAGCACAGGAACAATGTCAGTTTACAACGCTGCCAACCTAAAGAAATATCGTCGAAGTGAACCATGGTAGCGCAGAAATAATGACGCTGTTTGAATATACGGACGTCCTACTATCAACAAAGTCAACGGGGAGCAGTTGAGTACGGCTTGTGGTGAAGGAGGAAGTAGACTTGTTGTTGACAAACATTAACGAGGCGAGTAAGGTATTGCCGCAGGCATCAGAGCATCACGCAAGATTGGAAGGGGGGAGAGACAAGCAGGAAATGAAAACGAGTAAATGCCATTGAAGACAGGAGCGCCTAGACCAAGTAAGAAAAAGGGGGTGATCCTGGAATTAAAACAAATTAGCCTACGGAAGTATTGTAAAATTGTCGACTTTATTCCTAAGTTCGAAATTTTGTGAGTGGGAGAGTTGTGAGCCCTTTACCCTATGTTGGTTAAATGATTCTACTTTTATTTCTTCAATTAATAAATATTTCAACCAGCATCATGAAAGTAGCCAGACAGTGATGAGGAAATCTCAGGCATTTGTTGGAGACAGTAAGGACATACCTGCATCAGTTTAACAAAAGGCTAAGTACTTGAGCTATGAAAAGAAATAGCTTAGCGATGTATCACAGGGACAGGTGTGGCTACCTCAATTTTAGAAGCGACGCGCGGTGAGACATGGTTCTGGTATGTTCATTGTGTTATTCGCGCCTAGAAGAAATATGATGCAGTTACGTGAATGGCTGATGAAGAAAATAGACACTCCCAAGACGCCAAGATCTACTAGAAACCGCCAAATTACAGAAAATGGAGAACCAATAAGAAGAGAATGCCTACTTGCGCGCCAACTCCGGCTGGGGTACGCGGTGGCTAGCATTCACGCGGGAAATCGCCTAGACAATATCTCTACGATCGATTCTAGGATTAATGGGCATATTCTTGACATGTGCAATATTACGAGTTCAGTGATATGTATTTCATTCTTGTATCACAATTATTTCGAGAAATTTTTACATAAAATCCCCCTCCATCTAGACCCAAGGGCCAGTTCATTTATAAGTGTGTCGAAGAGCCAAGACATTGATTATTATTCCGTGTGTCGTGGACACTAGACTTTTATTTGGTACGTCTGAGGAGATAGATTTTATTTGTGTGCCACATGGACACAAGATATTCATTGTAAAGTGTTAAATTCAGTGATAGATAGTCATTGTACTATAGTTATAGGGAAAGTATCGTCGATAATTCGCCAACGAACAGTGACAGGGAATTTAGTACCTGAACAAGCGAATTTAGCAGTCAGACATAAAGTGTATAATAACCTAATTTTTGTATCAGCGCAAGGATGACATCGATGAATGCAGAGGAAGTGTGGAATTCTCAACAGTCCGTCCAGATGGCTGCTATGAGATAAAGAAGCATCCAGTTGGGGAATGGCGTCTGATGTTCTTTGACGGGTGACTACAAAAATAGATGAGTACGACATAATATTTTATTATTTATTAAATTAACTTATGGTTTATGGGACATATTTTTTGTAAATACTTTGCTTGTGTGATTAATGTAGTATATTTAGTTTTGACCTGACACATTTTTGTTTGGAAGCAGCTCGCACAATTGTAGTTAATGGAAAGTTCTTTTCTTTGTGTTGTGTTAACTAACGTAGCTATGTGAACGGCCGTGTTCGCCTATGTTACGAAGTGCGGTTAAAATCGTCTCTCGGAGATATGTCGTGTTTCAGAAGTAGGACTGAATTAATATAATTATATAGTAGATTGGAGGGTAATTAAATTTTGTTGAGATTTATTATTGATCAGATTCAGTGTGATTATTGCCTTTTGGAGCAATGTAATTTGTGACGAAGAGTACTCAGCTCTATCGTAGGTTTTAAATATTGTGTTAAATGTTTGCGAGCTCTAATTCAGCAGACCCATGTGAAAGGCGTTATGTCAGTCCCAGATGTGTGTATTGTGAGTATATATTATGGTATTACAAGCGGGAACTTCAGCAGAGACTGATTTCTGTCAGCTTGGTATCAGATTCATATTGTATCCTCGCGAGGACAATTATGGATATGTGATTATTGTCTGACCATATGTTGAGTTGGAGATGAGGTTAGCTGCTGTTGATTCCTTGAGATAACAGTTCAGCTGGTCGGCTATTTATATACACTGGAGGGGGGGATATGACTGGTATTTGTGGAAAGGGTGAGTTGTGGTCACAAGGGCTGGCTGAGTTTCGCAAGCTCATTAGTGGAGTGCACGTCTGGCTCCCAATTACTTGAAAATAAATATAAATGTGAGAAACTGATCAATGGTAAAATTGTTTAAATAAATGGGAGTTGCCTACGAAACACGATAATCTTCGAAGCGTTTCATTAACATGCAATTTTGGTAATATAAAGTAATCTTAACCACTCAGGTTGTTTGTTGTTGTTGGTTTATGCTATGTTTATTTTCCATGTCAGTGACCCGTGAGTCATGTGCGGCGCTGTTTTTCCTTGTTGTTGAGCATCTGGCCATTGTGGCAGCTCATTTGGTTAAGTGTGTCACCACACTAATAAGGGTCTCAGTGAGATGCCTGTAAGTAGTAGAGTTGTATTATGTGTGTCAGAGTTAGATTTAAGGATTTTTATTAATGTTATGCCCATAGCCATAAAAGTTGATTTACGAGATGATTGTTCGTAAGCACCGTGGCTGTTAACCCGTTGTGAACGAATGATCATCCAAGTACTCATTTCTCGTAGATAGTCATCACGCGGACATAAATTCACATGCAAGGTAGTGGAACTAGGATCCACATTTTATTAGAAAAGGGGAGATCCACCTGACTCCTCAAAGTGATAAATATTCATGTCAGGGGGAAATTCAGGGAGGATTTTGTTTATTTTTGTTTGTTTTATTCTTTTATGCACAAATTAGTTAATAAATCTTGTTATTATCTTACGTCTTGTCTCCTTTCTTTCTTAGTTATAGTTTTCATCCTATAACCCTTGCCTCAGAAAAGCACGTTGTTTGGCGGACGTAAACACCACACTATGAACTGAACGCGACCCCTTGATCTAAGATTCTTGCATAAAACACTGCTATTCTGAAGGGTTCATTATATAGAGGGAAAATGAGTATAATTCATTTCTTGAGTGAGAATAGATTTTAAATTTGAATTATCCTGAACGAAGCTACGAGAGGTATTATTTTCTTGAAGAAAAAGGGATTTTAATTTTAATTTTAAACTGTGGATTGTTATTTTTCAGTCATTGCGTACACATGTTTATGTTTGGCCAGTGGACGAGTGGTGAATTACTTTGTCTGACTGTCTGACTGAACATAAGTGAGTGTCGTTCTCTGTTCATGTTTATCTAAACTTTCTAGAAGATCAATTAGTCCGCTGAGGTGAATGAATGTTTGCTCACATTTAAAATATTCAATATTCTTCTATAATATTTTCCTGTCCTGTGTTCTTTCTTTTAAAATCCTCAGATGTTTTATATTCATACAGTCATTATCTCTTCTGCCATTCCCTTCTCTGCCATTAGTCCATCACCCCGACAATCCATATTATTGTATTCCTCCACGTATTCAACCATCTTTTTGTTCTGGAATGTTCCTCATCACGGCCTTCAAACTACTTTTATCTGGCGCTCTTTTCACCCTGTCATGGACAGTGTTCTTCCAGGCTGTGCATTGCGTAATCTCGCTGGACACGTGTAGTTCGGAGCGTCATATTACAGATGTTACAAATAGACACCAGTGTTCGGGTGCAGTACATACGATTAATGTAGCCACTGGATGAATATACTGTAAATATCCAAGATCGAGGGATTTAACGAGGCGTGCCTTGTAGCCGTATAAGGACAACGAAATAGACCGTAACTGGCTAGGGCATTGTTGCATGTCCGTTCCTGCCAACCATATGCATTGCGGGCAACCATATCTTCCTAGGAACGCTAATTTTCTGTGTCGGTGACAGTACCTAGAATTATCATATTTGTTTTGTAGCTCTGCAATGAGAATTGAGACCATTATGGCTACAGGATATGGAACTACTGGTTAATTTTCACTCAGTGAAGTATAAAGGCACGTACTGATAATTTGTAACGTTCATTCCACCAAAGCTTTGCTGTGGCATAGCACGTTTCATCAAACAACTGTCTACTCTAGCATTCAAATTCAATATGTCCATAGAAAGAACACTAATCATGTATTTTAATATACCTTTCATTGTGTGACTGACCACGACATCAGATACACATGTCACACTCACACAGACGCATCGATATGTCAAGACGAAGTGAACAGCCCTGAACTCGTTCTCGCTAAGGGTAACGTGATACTCCCTGCCACACCCTCTTGCTCCTCTCTCACACACACAAGTGTCTGAAGGCTTTGATCGCTTGTCTACTCATTTCCAGACGAAAACGGTAACATGTAGCAAATAATTACTCGCAAGCAAACTTCACGAGAATCCGTATAAAGCAGATTCTTTGTATATATTTAGATCATCCTTATGGGGGGGGGGGGAATTGTACGCGGTTAAAAGGGTCTCCTAACCTGCTTGGAAAGTATCCATCCATCCATCTAATGGTCTCAGTTAGTAGCGTCACCGGGTGAGTTAGCCGAGGTCGTTACGGCGTGGCTGCTGGCAGTCGCTCACATCCGGGAGGCGAGGAGGTTCTAATCCCCCCCGCCGGCAACCTTGAAGATGGTCTTCTGTGGTTTCCCATCTTCCTTCCAGGCAAATGTCGGGGTTGGTCCCCAACTATAGGCCACAGCCGCTACCTTCCAACTCCTCGTCCTTACATTCAAACTTTCCTCCCCAGACAACACTCCACCCGTGACGGTACGTGTAGCTCACCCCATGGGTGTCCGCCTAGAAGCAGCTACAAACTGGTGAGCCGAACATGTTCTCGGACACTCCCGGCACTAAATGACATACGCTATAAAAAAAATTAGTGGCGGCAAAAGTGAGCACGAGTACACTGGCTAACTCCTGAGCAAGCGGTATGTATTCACGTATCCATTTTTCCCTCCTGAGCTGTGGAAAGCGCTCTCCTCTTTCACCTCATCCTGTTCAACCCTTCCAATCGCATATATCCGTTTGTTTATAGATGTCATTTGTTTATCTGGCGCATCACGTGCTAGTCATGGAAATGTATAACCAAGTAATGTTTGTGTAGTTGAAAGTAACGAAGTATTGTTGTAATTCCCATTGTATGTGTCCAAGTAAGTTAGTAAAGCCAGCGGGCCTATTTCATAGATTTATGGCATGTGAAAGAACCTTCCACTAACTTCAATTGTGTGAAGCTAATATTTGTAGGTTAGATTTGATTAACGCTCTGTAGTTCCATTTTTGTCGCCAGGTGCAGGTTTTTGTGGCATCTGGTAGCCAAGTACACAGCTAGGTGACGATGACAGTAGCATTTGGTAGGAAAATTAGGAACTACTTGAAATTGATCGTCTGCAGTCCTTATCTGAATTAGAGATAACACACACTAATACAGCTATCACAATTAACACAGTGTATCAGACAGATTCTACACATACCCGAAGTACACGGGGCTACATGACGCGTTGTTGCAGCCCCTAAACTGCGGAACCACCAACAAGTAAGTTACAGTAAGTTTAAAATGTAAAATTTCATAACGATCCACTTTTGAATTATAATAAGCACGTCGGCTTAACACTTTCCTGAATATTTGACGAATTAATAAGAGAACGATAGGGATTTGGAGAGGAAGAGGAGCAGATCTATCGTACTGGGCCAAAAAAAAACCTGGCACTATACAGCCCATGAAGGGCCTAGGCCGATCAAGCGACCGCTGCCCAGCCATTTGGCCTGGAGATATTGGGGTGACGCGTGATCAGCGCATCGGGTCTCCTCGGCCGTTAATCTTGGTTTTCATGACAGGGGCGCTGCCTCACTGTCAGACAGCTACTCAATTGTCCTCACGAGGCTGAGTGCACCTCGTGCAATTCAGTTTTAAAATCCCTGACCGACCCGGGAATCGAACCCGGGGCCTCCGTGTGAGAGGCAGGCGCGCTACCCCAACACCATGGGGCCGGCTCTCATACTGTGACAGAGGGCAAAAACAGCCCTTCTTGAGCTCCTCACCTGCTCAACTCTGGTATGAATCATAATCTCTCCAACCTTTCCCCATCTTGCGAGGATGCCCTGTGTGAACTCAGTGCTGCCTCTACTACCTGACACTCTGCCTGACCAAGTATAGATATTTGCTCTGGTCCATGTCCAAACGATAGTCCGTGTCTCGTCCCCATCCACTTCTCACACTGGGCACTATTCGAATCACTCACAGCCAGTCAACTCCAGCTAATTTTACCCTTTGAGAAACATTATGGACACACTTGAATAATATTGCACCATATGAATAGATGCATTGAAAACAACATTGGGAAAGCTGGAGAGAAGTATTCTTCACAATTTAAAACAAGTAGTTCCGTGAAGAACTAAATAGCCTATTGTCATAATATCCTAGTTATGTTAATTGCATCTATCAAAATACAAAGTTTCAGTTTGATTGCTGCAATAGATTCGTAGATATTGAGAACCGTCTAAATATTTTGGATGGTTGCCATGTTGGATTTTTATATATGTAGGCCATAGAGTTATGTGCTATTACATGAAGATTATTGCGTAGGTGTATTATTCAAACTTCAATCCCATCATTAGGACATATGATTTAAAAACGAGCTTTTTATGTTTCGCACAGCCACCATCTTGTGGTTATGAGAACAATTGAAATAAATTCAATGCCAGTGGATTAACATTTGTATAATCATTTACCGTACCAAGTCTCACTGCGTTCGGATGGTTAAATCGCGAGAAACGTCCATTTCATATTTGAATTTCGCGTCATTGCCATGTTGAATTTGTGCTCACCAGATTTTGAAAGTCTCATGGGTGAACTTACGCTCATAGCCTTTATCAACATACAACATGTCAGTTTGATTCCTGCCATGGATTAGTAGATATTGAGAACCGTCCAAATATTGATGTTGGATTTTTATAGATGTAAGCTATGGAGTTATGTACTATTAGATTACAATATTATTGCGTAGGTTCATTATTTAAACTATCACTTCGATCGCATGATTAGAACACAAGAAATAAAAACTTAATTTTAAATTTCGCACAGCCGCCATAGTGAGGTTATGTAAACAATTGAAAAAAGTGCATTACTATGTGTATAAGCATTTGCTGTACCACGTTGCACTGCACTCGGATGGTTAAATCGCGAGAAAAGGCAATTTGAATGTTTCAACTTCGCTCGGCCGCCATGTTCGTTTTGTACCATCTTCATAATGGTTAATGTCTACGCATTTTCAGGTTTTTGAAAGTCACATCGGTGAACTTTTAGTAGTGCCCTTCATTACGGTACAACATCTCAAGACGATATCAGTAATAGTTTCGGAGATATAGAATGCCGGTGAAATATTCGCACAGCCGCCATGTTGGATTGGTGAGACTTAATAACATTTGATGGGCACGGCCATTGTCGGAGAAAATAGTACTATGACCATACCGAGTTTTATTGAATTTGCTCCAGCCGTTTAGATTTTATTAGTAAAAGTAGACCAATAAAATTGATAACCGGTATGTCGAATCATCAGAGTTTATTTTAAAACAATGAAAAAGTATGGAAAATCCCACAGCCTAATATATCTAAAAGAAGTAACTTATGATATTTTTAAAATGAACGAAATCTTTGCCAATATATTGTAGAAATTGAAGCTCGTTTATAATGTGCATTAGAATCCTCACCGCTAGAAAAATAAATATTGTCCTGACCCAGAACTCTGTGAAACTTCATAAAAACCTACTTTTCAGTAATAATAATAAGCTTCCATGATCCACCGCTAGGGTGCTAGTCAGTTGAGCTGATATCGTTTAACGGTGAGGTATCTCACGCATGCCACACGGATAACAAGATCAGTTTTTCCAATATCGTTAGTGCATGTCGAGTTCCAATAGCAACCCTCCTCCTGGCGCAGTCGGCGTGCTATTGATAACGATCATCGGTAAACAGTGGGGCTCTGAAAGAGGGTGGAAGGGAAAATAAAACTAGAGTGGAATCTTGCGTGCGACGTACCGCCATTTTGCTGAGTGTGTAGCAATTTTCACATTCATTAACGGTGAAAGGGATGCAGCAGCATTGTGTGTGCCTCGCATTGGGAACGTACCGTAGCGTGCCTCAGGGTGATTGCAATGGCTCATATTATCTAAAATTGAGAGATTTTTATCAAATTCAACTTTTTGTTCATATCCCTTCGATTGCTTTATGAAGAGATAAAGAGATAGATGAGTTTTTACTGAATAGCCATGTTTACATTGAATGAGAATTTTAGTCGGTATTAGAAACGGCTATTTTGATTGGTTCACCAACTGGTCCCTAGAGAGTGTGCTGTTTGTGTATTTGCAATAATGACTATGCAGTAATATTTTGTCGTCGTTTTGTTTAATCATGTGATATGTGGGTTAATGGCTGCTCCCAGTCCATTGAGGGTGTCGCCTGTCTTGTTCTGCTATTATCGTGTTGGAAACAATTTTTAGTGTTGCCATAGTAACCGAAATTTGAAAGTTTTTTTAGTCAGCCAACACGAGTGTAGAAAAATATTTACATCCAAGTGTATTTCTTAACCTCATATATTTTATTTTCAGGATTAGGGAACCACCCTTTACAATTGGGTACAATCGTGTTGACCGACAAATAATAATAATATCGTATGGCCTCGGGTGCCTGGTGCAAGCTTTGTTAATTGACACCCACAGGGTAGCTTGCATGTCGAATTTCGTCGTTCCTTTGAACGCTATGAAAGTCAAGGAGGTTAAATATCTTAACTCCTTGACACTACAGCGCTTTCAAGTAGAGAATGGAAGAACTTTGTGTTGGCGGAAAATCCCGAGATTAATTTTGCCATTGAACACGGCCTACTGAATTCAAATGGGTTCTTTAACATGCCAACAACGTATGACATGAGTATCGTGATTTTTGTCGCCTTCAAAAATCACTTACCATGACCAGGGGCGAACCTGCAATCTTGGGGTTGGTATTCCGACACTATAACCACTCACCCACCGTGTTGACCGACGAAAATTTATTACATTTCCATTGTCCATCTACACTACATAAATAAAGTAAGCTTTCTCTCATAACATTTTGAATTTTACGTTAAAACTTTCTACAGTAAAACCTGCCTTCAACGTACCCGTTATTAAACGGAAACTTGTCTTAAACGGAAATATTTGACGGTCCCGAGAACTTAAGTGTGGAAACGTGTTAAATTCCCTTCATTAAATAGAAACTGTGCTAAGAGGACAACGGCAATCTAAATAGGTACCGTACGTATTTTAGAGCAATATTTTGCAAGTTCCGAAACGCAGTGTTTAGAAAATTTTCCGCTACTCTGTGATTTTCTAGCTTGTCTGCTGTATCATTTGATTCAGTAGCGAACAGGGAATGTGCCAATAGGTCTTCCTTTTTTAGTTCTCCAACTTACACGGCTAATTGCCTGTTTCCTGTTCTCCAAGCTTGTAACGTTAATTAGTTAGTGCCCCATGTTGGTAGCGACAAATGTAATGGTCTTGCTTAGGCTGGGATGACAAGTGAAACGGTATTTACTTTGCTCCACGTTGAGCGTACAAATGTAATGGTTTCTCTAGCCCACACTGTTGGGAGATAAATGTAACTGTTTACCTTTGCCTAAGCTATGTTGTTTTAATGGGCGCCAAGACCTCAATGCAATGTTGAAATCTAAATTTGTATTTAACAACGTCTAGCTCTGGCAGAACACATTCAAGACTCTATTCACTCAGATCGTGGTATGATTTAATCATTAACCCAACAAACAATTGTATCAGGAGAAGGAATTGGTCTATATCTAATGCTACCTACTGAAAGCAAAGATTGCATTGTAAAAGAAATGAATTTATTATATAAAACAAGTATAGCAAAATTAATAATAATAAGTTTAACATTTAAATTGGAGCGTTGTGATTTGAATATTACCGATAGAAAATTACGTGAAAACGGAGTCTGATAAATTGATTTTACTCTTATTTCCAAGCTATGAAGTTACTGAATTATGAAATATAAAACAAAGAAAAATGAGAGATTGCGTATTTCTGCGTCATTAGCGCTTACCCCTGGAAATTGCCAAAGCATTTTCCTTGTTCTTGATGATGCTGTGTGCTTCCCACAGTCTCCTGGACGTCGCCATCTTCTTCGTTATATGTTGATATTCTGGTAGATTAGATAACTCTATGGTCCGTACCTCGGACCCAAACTCGCGTAAAACCGCACTGGTTACGTTTTACAAAAGTTCGTTGCTAACTCCACTGAACATCGGAGCGACACGCACTTGCGACCGTACACCGCAAGTTCTACACAGATAGTCGCTAACTCCACAGAACATCGGAGCCACTCGCACGCGCATCCATACTCGTCAAGTACTATACAGATTGTCCTCCTCTCACCGAACATCGGAGCGTCCCCCGGGTACAACCATACTCCGCAAGTGTTTCACAGATAGTTCACGTTTCACGGCGCGTCGAACGATATATTCACCTGTCGGTTCCCCCACTCCAGTCTCAACTACTTTACGTCGTCTCCGCTGATTGGCTGTACCCCACCACGCGATCTTCTCCTCCTCTGGGTCATTACACTCGGCGACAGGGTTCCGTTTCAACAATTCGCCTCTTCTAGACCTTGCGACCCAGCCTTTCGTAATACTCCTCGACAAGATTCAGCGTGTACTTGAAATCCCAGTGAGTCATCTCTCTCAAATACCCTAACTGACGAAAACTCCGTAAAATTCCGTAATCAGATAATTTTCTATGATATCGTCGTTCGTAATAATTTGCTGGATAGCGTTTTCTAAGACATAGAAAACCTATCTGAATGCTAATAATTTTTATAAAATGCTCCGAAAATACCTTAATAATAATTACAATAAATTAATAATAATAAATTACCATGAAAAATTGTCTTGGCTGAACAATTTGCCGCGTAAATAAATATAGAATGGCTTCCTACTGACTTATGCCAGTTGCATAAAACCCCTCGAAAAACACGTTACATATTCGCCTCGGATCATCGGATGATTTACCGTGACGACGGTCCATTATCCGATTATCCCAGACACGTTAATAAACCCCATCCAAAATACATATTACATAAACGAAATCACCCTAAATTACAGATATATACACTCATATTTTTTCTTCACGCACTTTGCGTCAAAGTTTGTTGTCACAATGGATTGCACTCTGCAACCAGTCCAATGTTTTACATATGGAATAGTGTTCCACGGATATTTCCGCCTCTCAAATTTCTCTATGTTGGAGAAATAGACATAATTAATGTGTGAGCACTATGTATTTATGATGTCATATCACACGCATTGAAGGTGTTCTGATATATTTATATCACCATAGAACTTCCTAATGTCACTGGAGGTTCCTTCCTTATTGTGAAATTAATCCCATTTCTCACTGAGCACACGATCACACTATTGTGGCAGCGCCTCGTGACCATAATACTTAATCTCTCTTTAAAGATGATTAAATTAATATTGACTTCTGAAAAAAAACAGTAAATGTGCATTACATATAACACCAAATATTTCTGTGCCGTAATCGCCCTGTCTTGTTAAGTTCCCTTAGACCATATTCTACTTAATACTAGTTCTCAACACAGATCAGTTCTTCTCACACAAATAATACCTCTGTACAAATTATCTTAAATTACACACTTACAAATCTTACATGGCGAGGCCGTAAACAGAAATCACGTGTGCTGATATGTATGAGTTTCATGAAGGACTGTCTCGCATTCTGATGGCCCATCTTTTATCTCGTGGACGCCTTAAGCTAACAAGCCCTATTCAAGCGCTCCCCCATCTCTTGGAGATAAATGGGAACCCATCAGCGCTGCCAAAATGGCCTTGGTGCATCGAGACAATTTAGTGCTCAACAGCATCCGACAATCCCGTCATATTTCCCTGTACCTTAAAAACTCTCATTTACTTACATACTACCCCCCTGTGTGACTCCTGATACGCCTGCCTGGAAGACCATCTCCTCCCACGCACCAAATACCACACTTACTCATTTGATAGGCTGGCTCGCCAGCTAAACACACTCACTTTATGACACATACTTTCGTAGACTATGTATATTATACGTTCCGTATAATCTGTTTCCCTCACTATTCTCCAGCACATATGCTGTTTTCCCAATACGTTTGGAAACTATAAATGTTTCTGCGTCACCTGCTTCCAACCTTGCAAGTGGCTCCCTTTAAATGAACGTCATCATGTTGCTCTACTAGCATATTTCTCAGTGTCTGTAACGATGCCCTGTTGCTACTGTCCACACATGCACATATTAAAATACCGTCCTCTGCTTTAACCACAGGATAATCCCTACATAAATTAGTGTCCCTCGATAGCATGTCTGCAAGAATGTTATCTTTACCTTTAATATATTTTACTGTGAATTCGTATTCCTGCAGAGCAAGAATCCACCTACTAACTCTGTTAGAACTGAGTTTACAAGTCCTCATATACAGTAATGCATGGTGATCTGTGTGGATCTCAAATTTCCCCCCTACTAAATACATTCTAAATTTTCCTAAACTGAAAACAATACCTAAAAGCTCTAACTCAGTAATCGTGTATCTTTTCTCTGCTGCAGTCAGTCCTCGCGAGGCTAAAGATACAATGCACAGATTACCCTCATCATCTTTCTGACATAATACTCCAGCAATGCCTATATGTGAAGCATCTGTCATAACCACATATTCCTTATCTTTTAACGGATATTTCAGCACTACAGCTTTCTCAAAACCTTCCTTCAGCGCTCTAAAAGCCTGATCGTGCTTGGACTCCCATCTCCACCGAGTCCCACTTTTAAGCAATTCCCTGAATGGTTCTACCAACCCTGAGTATTTAAGAACGAACCTCCTGAAAAAGTTGCAAATTCCCAGGTAAGTTTTTAACTGTTTAACATTCTGTGGCACCTCTGCGTTAAGTATCTTATTAACCCTACTTTCTTCTGGTGTTACACCTCTACTCGACACTCTATGACCTAAAAATGTCACTTCTGACTGACAGAATGACGACTTAGACAGCTTCAAAGTGAACCCTGCCTGATCTAACTTCTGAAAAACTATATTTAAATGATGTAGATGCTCCTCAAAACTGCGTGAACTAATTACCATATCATCTATGTAAATGGTTACAAACTCTCCTGTGTCATCCCCTAATGCGATGTTTAAAGCCCTAATTAAAGCAGCTGAACTACTCTTTAACCCATAAGGTGTTCTACAAAATTGATAAAGGTTATATTTATGACTAAAAGCTGTAAATGGTCTATCTTCGTACATAAGTGGCACTTGCCAAAAACTGGAACTCAAATCTACACAAGTGAAATACTTCTTCCCCTCAAATGTTTGCATTAATTCCTCTATTGACATAGATTTCAGCTGATCTGAACTAATTCTACTGTTAACCAAACGAGCGTCTAAACAAATACGAACAGTGCCGTCGGTCTTGGGTACCGTGATCAAAGAATGAACATATGGACTGTTCGAGTGCTCAATAATCCCATCTTCAAGCATCTGGTTAATTTGTGCCTCAACTGCACTCTGATAAGCGAAAGGTACAGGATATCTATGTCCTGTGAATACCGACCTATCAATAACGTTCAATGAATGTGTATAGCAATTGGTCATACCAATGCGATCCTCAAAAACTCTCCTATTACACCATAACACATCATAGAGCCGAACACACTGTTCATCCTCTATATTTCCCTGAAATGCAGCCTCACGTAACGAGCCCTCTAGACTTCCGTTCGTAATCACACTGCCCACAAAACATGGAGAACCCCGCTCTACGGCTGGCGATATCTCATTTAAAGTACAAATCACACCTACAATACTACTCCTCTGAATATGGTCATTGAACGCTACTTCTACTTCAGAATCTCCCCATTTAAATTTCAAACTCCCTACATCATAACATAAGTTACCAGACACTCTACTTAGCCACTCTGAACCCAAGATAACACTGAATACTAAATTTGGAATTACAAGGCAAATCTGCTTCTCTACATGATTATTAATTTTAATGTCTACTAAAACTTGCTTAGAAATTACTTTAGACCTCTTCCCAACAGTTGTGATAACAAAAGTGCTTTTAATTGGCATCTCCTCAAAATTTACTCCAGTTCCTTTCATTTTATCATAAAATGCACTACTTATGCAACTCTTCATACAACCACTATCAATTAAAACATCTGTGTACGCCTCGGACACGTTAAATTTAACTATGGGGCTCTTACTAACCACTTCCTGAATAATACCTTCATCATTTAGTTCATGTAATAATTCATTTCTCACATTTAGGTCATAGGGTTCCTGTATAATTGTATGGACAGGGCATGCTACAGACTGAGATTCTGACCTTACTTCGCAGCCTGGTTCGCGTTTAAAGAACCGCTACAGCTGGCCGTAGTACTACTAACTACTAAACTGGTCTGGTTGTTCTGGGCTGTGTTGTCATTGTTTGGCTGTATATTACTACCACTAGGCTGTCCTCTTCCTTGACCCCTATTCTGGTTGTAATTATTGTCATTATAATTTCTCCCTTGATTTCCCCTGAAATCATTGTTTCTCCCTTGATTTCCCCTGTAATCATTGTTCCTCCCTTGATACTGATTACCATAGCCATTTCCTCTGTTCTGATATAGCTGATTATTATTATTTCTATTTTGAGCGTTGGCCCCTTCGCCACCGTTCCCTTGAACTTCCTGATGCCTGGCTTCATTAGGTCTATTATTATTATTACCCTGGTTCCTATTGAAATTGTCCTCATAACCCCCTTTCCCTAGTGCATCAAATGTGCTTAACAAATTTTCTACTTGTGATATAGTCTTTACATTCTGGATACAAGCAGCCTCCTTGATCCTATAGGGAAAGTGCCTAAGTAGCAACCTTACCACATCACTTTCCTCCTTCAAGCCATCCAGATATTTACACACTAATACCTGCCCTAAAAAGTATTCGGTCATGGTGGAGCTTCCTTTAGGGTTATATTTACCACACACTACTCCCTCACGATGCTGCGACTGAATAACCTCATTCCAGAACTTTTCACAGAATTTCATTTTAAAATCATTGATATCAGTAAACTTGTCTCTGTAGACAGCAAACCAATTCCTCGTTTCCCCCACAAACACTTGTTCTAAAATTTCAACTACCTGGCACCACTCAATACTACCATTTTCCAACCTCTCCCCGAATTTATTTTCTATAGTGTTCATGAACTCCATTGGGCACCCCTGTCGATTGCTGAACTTACCCAGTTCTACCTCCCTGTATGTGCTATTCACAAAAACTGGCCTATTCTGACTATTTTCTTGCCTGATCCTAGCTTTTAATTTTAATTCTAATTCTGCGATTTTCTCCTCAGCCTTCCTCTCAATACTGTTTACTGTTAATTTAATGTTTCCTTCTGATTCTTCTACTTTATCATATAGCTTTGCTTGTTTCTCCTCAATCTTGCTAATGCTTTCCCTATTACTCTCTCTTAAATCATTTACTTCTGCAACTACTTGTGAGTGGACTTTCTCAATTCTACCCCCCAGCTGTTCCTTAACCTCTTTAGTAGCTACCTGAATTTTGTCAATTTCTCCCCCCAATTGCTTTTTGACCTGCTGTGTTTCCAGTTGCACTAGTTCTTTTAAATTTTCAGCCTGTGTACTGATTCTAATTTCCAACTCCTCCTGTACTTTTCCTAATTTTCTGTCTACATCTGCAATAATCTCTTTAGCCTTTTCTTCCATCACCCCCCTGATCTCACCTCTAATCAGTTCGAATTTGTCACTCATTTCCCTACTGTTTTGTTCTAATTTAGCATTTAAAGTTTCATTACTCTCTCTATTTTCCCTACTGTTTTGTTCTAATTTTGCATTATTCTGTTCTAATTTTGCATTATTCTGTTCTAATTTTGCATTTAAAGCTTCTGTACTTTCTTTATTTTCCCTACTGTTTTGTTCTAATTTTGCATTATTCTGTTCTAATTTTGCATTTAGAGCATCTGTACTTTCTTTATTTTCCCTACTGTTTTGTTCTAATTTTGCATTATTCTGTTCTAATTTTGCATTTAAAGCATCACTACTAACTTTGTTCTGATACATGAACTCGAGAAGTAAAGTTTTTAATTCTGGTTGGCCGCCTACACTCCCTGTTTCAGTATCGGGATTTACCTCCGCTACCCCGGTACTACCATCACTCGACATACTGCTCGTATCATCATTCTCCAGTTGATGACCACTACGTAACCTCATCTGTCTTTCTTTCTCATCCCCCATAATGATATACACTGATAAAGACAAATAACCCCCAAAATACAGGCACAGAAATATATACCCTTCTCCTTCCACAAATGTTATTAGGTTTTCAGCCCCAAGTTGTCGGCGACAAATGTAACGTTAATTAGTTAGTGCCCCATGTTGGTAGCGACAAATGTAATGGTCTTGCTTAGGCTGGGATGACAAGTGAAACGGTATTTACTTTGCTCCACGTTGAGCGTACAAATGTAATGGTTTCTCTAGCCCACACTGTTGGGAGATAAATGTAACTGTTTACCTTTGCCTAAGCTATGTTGTTTTAATGGGCGCCAAGACCTCAATGCAATGTTGAAATCTAAATTTGTATTTAACAACGTCTAGCTCTGGCAGAACACATTCAAGACTCTATTCACTCAGATCGTGGTATGATTTAATCATTAACCCAACAAACAATTGTATCAGGAGAAGGAATTGGTCTATATCTAATGCTACCTACTGAAAGCAAAGATTGCATTGTAAAAGAAATGAATTTATTATATAAAACAAGTATAGCAAAATTAATAATAATAAGTTTAACATTTAAATTGGAGCGTTGTGATTTGAATATTACCGATAGAAAATTACGTGAAAACGGAGTCTGATAAATTGATTTTACTCTTATTTCCAAGCTATGAAGTTACTGAATTATGAAATATAAAACAAAGAAAAATGAGAGATTGCGTATTTCTGCGTCATTAGCGCTTACCCCTGGAAATTGCCAAAGCATTTTCCTTGTTCTTGATGATGCTGTGTGCTTCCCACAGTCTCCTGGACGTCGCCATCTTCTTCGTTATATGTTGATATTCTGGTAGATTAGATAACTCTATGGTCCGTACCTCGGACCCAAACTCGCGTAAAACCGCACTGGTTACGTTTTACAAAAGTTCGTTGCTAACTCCACTGAACATCGGAGCGACACGCACTTGCGACCGTACACCGCAAGTTCTACACAGATAGTCGCTAACTCCACAGAACATCGGAGCCACTCGCACGCGCATCCATACTCGTCAAGTACTATACAGATTGTCCTCCTCTCACCGAACATCGGAGCGTCCCCCGGGTACAACCATACTCCGCAAGTGTTTCACAGATAGTTCACGTTTCACGGCGCGTCGAACGATATATTCACCTGTCGGTTCCCCCACTCCAGTCTCAACTACTTTACGTCGTCTCCGCTGATTGGCTGTACCCCACCACGCGATCTTCTCCTCCTCTGGGTCATTACACTCGGCGACAGGGTTCCGTTTCAACAATTCGCCTCTTCTAGACCTTGCGACCCAGCCTTTCGTAATACTCCTCGACAAGATTCAGCGTGTACTTGAAATCCCAGTGAGTCATCTCTCTCAAATACCCTAACTGACGAAAACTCCGTAAAATTCCGTAATCAGATAATTTTCTATGATATCGTCGTTCGTAATAATTTGCTGGATAGCGTTTTCTAAGACATAGAAAACCTATCTGAATGCTAATAATTTTTATAAAATGCTCCGAAAATACCTTAATAATAATTACAATAAATTAATAATAATAAATTACCATGAAAAATTGTCTTGGCTGAACAATTTGCCGCGTAAATAAATATAGAATGGCTTCCTACTGACTTATGCCAGTTGCATAAAACCCCTCGAAAAACACGTTACAAGCTGTTCCCAATGCTCGCTTTAATGAATTGTCAATCAACAAATGCCTGTTTGTGTATCGGCCCTTGCCAATCAGCTTAAGATTCAGATTTTAACACAGTACTTCTAACCTTAACATTACTCACATAGTTTGGCAGTAGTCGTTTTGAGTTATACCTGATCTTAACGCGAGAGTAAAAAATGTGATATAATGCTGCATTAATTAAAATTTGACCAAATCAATAGGTAAATAATTGATAATCCACCTTAAAGTTTATAATAAATTGAAACTAATTATAATGTAACACTTGCTTCGGTTAACTTGTATCCTAATAAAATTAACAAGATGTTCAGTAAAGAACATATAGCCTACTTTCTCCTAAATGTATGAGTATAGTTATAACTCGTTGTTATTATCAAAGAGTATAATAGAACTATTCTTTGTTGAAGGCCATAGAAACGATTTTCCTCTACCAAACGCCACAATCTAGATAAAAACTGCTACCGTCATTGAAGAAAGAAAGATAAGAAGTATCTCAAGAATGTTATGGATCTGGTGACATAATCGACCGGACTGGCTGCGTGGCTCGGCGGTAACGTTCTCGCTTGCTGGGCCCTAGGTTGCAGGTTCGTATCCTGGCGCAGTCAGCTGGCATTTGAGGGTGCACAAATGCGAGGGAGCCGTGTCAGTACATTTACTGGCACGTTAAAGATCCCCTTCGGGCCAAAATTCCGGCACCCCGGTGTCTCTAAAATCAGCAGTAGTTAAAAGGGATGTAAAACCAATAACATTATTATTATTATTACGACCTGCCGTGGGCAACATCCAACTTTGAGTTGAGGCATGTCTTTACACGTCTGGTTGTGCATGGCTTTCACAACCCTAATTGAATTAACAAATATTTCCATGACCCTACAGAGACGTGTGTATACAAACTATGTGGATATTTTCGATAATATAATCCTAACAGAGCGAGTGCATTCTAGCGGCCAGAAGAAGAAACTTTTCAATAAAATATGGAAGTTACCTTTTTGGCAGCTAGATGTCTCGAGTAAATCTGCTGGCGAATTATGTTTTAATTAAATATATATTTTACACCATAATGTGCACAATATAACGCTTAATAACATTTTCAAGTAACGCAAAATAGGCTGTTACAAACCCTTTAAAATAAAAAGATAAAATGTATCGTAGTATCATCTTGTCATTCTTCAAATTCGATGCGCATAGAATGATAATGGTATAGTAATCAATGGATCCCCACGTAGACTAGTCGTGACATCTATTGGTGAAATATCGAACAATATAATCCTAACAGAGCGAGTGCATTCTAGCGGCCAGAAGAAGAAACTTTTCAATAAAATCTGGAAGTTACCTTTTTGGCAGCTAGATGTCCCGAGTAAATCTGCTGGCGAATTATGTTTTAATTAAATATATATTTTACACCATAATGTGCACAATATAACGCTTAATTTTAAAACATCTGAGTCATTACAAAACAATAAACATATAACATTTCAAGCAAAAAACCTAGCTCTGATCGGGTTTGAACCATCGGCATTTGAGCGATAGTCTAACGCTCTACCACTGAGCTAATTGTGTCAACGAATATCGTTCTATTTAAAATGACTTACATAGAACTTGTTAGCAAATAATGATTTATACTAAACGATTTCATCACTGGAGTATATTGTTTATATATAAAGCATTTCATACAAAGTTTATTTATTTTTTATGAGTACGCTATATTGCATGCAATACTCAAATTAGTGAAATATAAGTCCGGCACAAGATATCCGCTGCCATCTTGTCTTATTACTGAATCAGTTCAGCTTTTTAAAATCACGTCTGCACTATAGTATTACAAAATAAACTTTTAATTTCGAACGTGCCTCTTCCTTTAGAACAGTTAAAACGATTCTCGGCTCGATAATCGGAACTGGTGGGTCCCATGATATGGATTATAAAGTTTGCATAATTCGCACGGCCGCCATCCTGAAATGGTATGGCGGACGACCTTGTAATTTGGTCACAAGACGCATCCTATACGAAGGTATGTTGTTACCAAATTTGGTAGAGATCGGATGATTTGGTTAGTCGTTATTTGATTTTACGTTTTGAACGTTTGAGTGGCCGCCATTCAGTTTTAGTAAAGATGGCGGCGATATAAAACATGACACTGAGGTGTCCTTTGCTAGTGCTACCTTTGTACCAAATTTCGTTCAATTTGCATTCACCGTGTTCGAATTGATAGGGGGGGACAGACATTCAGAGTACACACACTCACACACACACAGACACACACACACACACACACACACACACAGACTCACACACACACATACACACACACACACTCACAGACTCACACACACACATACACACACACAGACAGACACACTTTTTTCGCCCTGTGTTGATCTCATAAGTCTACTTTCATTTTTTGCAAAAATCGAAAGTAGGCTAAAAATATTAAACCAAGAGTATCATTCTAACATAAACATTCTCTGAAAAACGAGATGAAGACTAGAAATAAAATATTCCCTATAATAGATTTTTCTGAGTAATCGTAGACTAATCTTCAAATATTAAGAATTCTGTTAAAATATTTTTAATTATAATCTAAAATACTGTCTAATTTGAATAAATCGTTAAGATATGGAAACATATATAACTTAAATCTTACTTTAAACAAGTAGTTTCGTGAAGAACTGTGTATATAGCCTATTTTCATGTATCCTACTTATGTTAATTGCCTCTATCAACATACAAAATGTCAGTTTGATTGCTGTAATAGATTCGAAGATATTGAGAACCGTCTAAATATTTCGGATGGTCACCATGTCGGGTTTTATATAATTATGTAGACCTTAGAGTTATATACTATTACATGCATATTATTCTGTAGGTGTAGTATTCGAATTTCAATCGCATGATTAGGACACAAGAACTGAAAACGAGATTTTAAAATTTTGCACAGCCACCATCTTGTGGTTATGAAAATAATTGAAATAAATTAGACGCCAGTGGATTAAAATTTGTATAAGCATTTGCCATACCAAGTTTCACTGCGCTCGGATGGTTACATTGCGTGAAACACCCATTTAAATATTTACATTTTGCGTCGCTGCCATGTTGTATTTGTGCTCACCAGGTTATTGAAAGGCCCAGAGGTGAACGTATGTTTATAGCCTCTATCAACATACAAAATGTCAGTTTGATTGATGTCATAGATTAATACATATTGAGAACAGTCTACATAATTCGGATGGTCGCCATGTTGGATTTTTATATATGTAGGCTATAAAGCTATGTACTATTAGATGACGACTATTGCGTATGTTCATTATTCAAACGTTGTCTTCGATTGCATGATTAGAACACAAAAAATGAAAACTTAATTTTAAAAGTTCGCACAGCCGCTATCTTGAGGTAATGTAAACAATTGAAGTAATTAGATGCCAGTGCATTGCAATGTGTATAAACATTTACTGTACCATATTTCACTGCGCTCAGATGGTTAAATCGCGAGAAAAGGCTATTCAAATGTTTCACCGTAGCTTGGCCGCCATGTTCGTTTTGTGTTTTATAGGTTTTTGGAAGTCTCATATCTGAACTTCTAGTAGTATTTTTTATCACCGTACAAAATTTCAGGGTGATATCAGTGATAGTTTCGGAGATATATAATGCCGGTGAAATATTTCGCACAGCCGCCATGTTGAATTGGTGAGACGTATTATAATTTGAAGGGCACGGTCGGGGCCGGCTAATATAGTACTATGACCTTACCGAGTTTCATTGAAATCGCTCCAGCCGTTTAGATTTCATTAGGGGGACACAACATATGCACACACACTCACATACACACACACACGGACAAAATGTGATGTCATAAGCCTGTTCTGTTACAATTGAATTATTATTGAAATTTGAAAAATAAAGCGTATAAAATATAGCAATCAGTCTCTTTGGAGTAGGAAACGGAATTGAAAATTAGTTTCATACATAATTAACTTTAAGGTGGATTATCATTTAGCTATTCATTAGGTAAAATTTTAATATACAGTGTGGTCCACCAGCCCCTTATTATTTTTGGAGGAAGGCAACCCAACTAACGCGTATATCACAGTCATCCTAAAAACATTCGTACCTGCTCCTTTACGTCCATTGTACAACTTTACCGTTGAGTACATCCTCGCGATTATAGTGGAAATCAATAGTGGCAGTGTTCTTTCAATGACCTCAAATATAATGCATGATTGAAACAATCAGAGCTCCGAATAACACCTTCTTATGTTTGGGCAGGAAGTGTCTACGAATAGATTCAATACGTGCCAGCGAAACACCGTGGTTCCCGGTAGCTATGGTGGCTAAATCAAGAATCGCTATAGTAGCGTCAGCGAATTCGCCTAGTAGTTGTAGTAGGTTCGAACCTTGAACTAGCACTTATTTTTTTTTGCTTAATGTAGTTTATTGTGGATGTATTATGGACGCATATCTATCTGTTCCAACGAGTGATTTTTTATTTGGTCCTCAAAAGGACCGTACTTATCCGATGTTACGCAGCCAGATTGGACGACGACATAATGATCTGTAGAACGAAAGCAAGGTATCCTGTATATTCAAGGTAGCGAGTGTTAGAAATTTTGACACCTTGATTTAAAGGAACATTCAGACACACTCAGACAACCCACATAACAAATCTACGAATAGATACATCAGACCGAAACTATAATTTCTTTCAACAGCGTCTGTGCGAAAAGCGCTTGCTATACACATACAGTAATAGTTAGTGAGGTTTCAAGGGGCGGAACTACGAGGTCATCTGCCCCAAACATACAGTAAATACAGATAATTATAACATTATTGCTTTTACGTCCTTTTTAACTGCTCTGGCTTTTAGATACTCCGGGGTGTCGGAATTTTGCTCCGGGGATCTTCAACGTGCCAGTAAATCTACTGGCACGGCTCCCTAGCATTTGCGCACCCTCAAATGCCAGCTGACTGCGCCAGGATACGAACCTGCAATCTTGGGCACAGCAAGCGAGAACGTTACCGCTGAGCCTCGCAGCAAGGCAGAAATTACAGAACGTGTCATATTATTATTCTGGGATAAATATTGAACTATTAAAATTCTAATTATCACGAATAGAGTCGCCTCCGATGCGTAGTGGTCAGCGTGATTAGCTGCCACCCCGGACGTCCCGGCTCTGACACGAAATTTGAAAAGTGGTATGAGGACTGGGACGGGGTCTACTCAGCCTCGGTGGTCCAAATGAGTAGAGGGGGTCCGATTCCCACCTTAGCCATCCTCAAAGTGGTTTTCCATGGTTTCCCACTTCGCCTTCGGGCAAATGCCGGGATGTTACCTACCGTACGGCCACGGCCGCCTCCTTCCCTCTTCCTTGCCTATCCCTACCGATCTTCCCCTCCCTTCCCATCCCTCAAGAGGACCCTGTTCGCTTTGCTGATTCCACCTCCCCAGTTGTAGCCCCCGAACGAGATGTTTCAAGCTACAGGACACTGCCCGTAGAGGCGGGAATGATGGGATCCCTCGCTGAGTCCGTGGGAAAACCTAGCCTGGAGGGTAAAATCGACGAAAAAAATAATAATAATTATAACGAATAGTATCCATCCATGGTTTTGAACAGTATTTAGGTAAAATAACCATTTAAATGAGACAAGAAAATAACTTTCCCTATCGTCTTCGTAGATAATGTGAACAAAACCAAGTTGAAAACTTGCTGTACGAGGTAGGGAGGGTATAATAAAATAATTTAAATAAAAACTGCCGTTGGATAGTCTTGAACCCGGGATCTTCGAATGAGCGAGCGGGTAAAATATTCAATTATTACAGTTAGATCTTAAATATTGATTGGAATGCATTCATTCAGTACCTGGCATGTTTTCTAATTTACTTAAAGCAAGTTTCGCGACCGCTTTGCGTTAATAAGGCGAATGAACTGCAAATAATGCCCTCAAACGCCAGCTCTTCGGTTTTATTTCATACAACTTAGCGTACAAAATGCTAGCGAGTGATACACTTCGGTCATACAAGCAGTTGTACTGACGAAGAGAACAGAATCATACAGGATTTTTGTACCAGCGAACACAGCTGCTTCCTTGCCAGCGAGTGTCGTGTGATACGGGCCTTAAGATGTCAGATATGTTGGAATTTTTGTTCATGTGTGACGCTATCAAGTACCGATACCTAATTGGTTACACATCTGTTTCATAATGAAAATCTTGATCTCTGATTCATTGGAGAACTGTTTACGTTTGTCTGAACCAAGACTAACTGAGTACTCACTGCTAAGGTTTAGAAATTACATTTACTCAAATCACATTCTGGTAAAAAAAAAGATCATGACTACTATAAACTGCTACCAATCTTCCACCACTTTCCTAACACTTTTCTACCATTTGACTCTCACTTTTGCTCTTACTTTAACTGCACATACTACAAACTATCATTTTTATTATCGAGTTAACTTTACTAGAGATTAGTTTATGCTTAACAGTTGACATGGAAGTATCAACGACTAGCTATGGTAAGCCATGTGCTTACTATAAAGGATATGCATATATTGTAAAAAGAACTAATAAAAATGGAACTGTTATTTGGTGCTGTTCGAAACAACGATCTAAAAAGTGTCGAGGAATGATTAAAACAAAAGGCTCCGACATACTTATTTCAATCGATCATCATTGTAAATCTCAAAATAATACTCATTTAAATGGACGAAATAATCGAACCAAGGTAAAAAAGCAAGACCAAGAAAAGAATAGTGTGGCTCAAGATAGTGCTTTGTTTGTTAAAGAGCATTTATTATCTCCTGAAAAAGACATGTTAGGACAGTCGTTAACGTCTAAGAAACCTCTAACACTATCAAAGACAACACAAACTATGCTAAAGGTTGTTGCATTGCAAAATGAACAAAAAGGATTAGATAGTAATAGTGATGATGTTTATATTGATGATAATTATATTGATGATGATAACCATGATGATGATGATGATTATGATGATGATGATGATGATGATGATAATGGTTTACACCCAAAAAAAACATTTGTTAAATTTGTTTACTGGAACAATCCCAATAAGCTAATCCAGCGGCTTCAGTACTTGCATACCTGTAAACAGGCTGGTCATACTAAATATGAGGAAGAACTTTTGGATATAGAAAATGAGCTTCGTGATGCTAAAATTATAGTGTAATGAATCCATGTAACCGCTTAAACTATTTATTAACAATACATGTAATATTTTCTACCACTTTGCTACCACGTTTCTACCACTTTTCTATCACTTTAAACTGTACATATTAAATATAAAACCAACGCTAAATAATTCTATTACCAGAACAGAGATAACCTTTGTAGTGTGCAAATCATACTAACAGGTTAGTTACTACTATGGAACATACTACAACTAACCGAGGTAAACAACGTGTACTCTATAAAGCAAACAAGCAAGCTTGTAGTTTAACGTGACCGTTAATCGCGAGATCATGAGCCACGGGACCTCCTTTTTACGTGGAATCCGAACCACAGGACATGGCATTTCACTTCGAAAATCTCACATGCATTGACCGGGAATCGAACCCGGATCGCCTTGGTGAGAGGCATACAGCTAGACCGCTGAGCCACCACGCCCCTCGTACTCTATAAAGGCTACCCTTATAACTATAGACGACAAAATGTAAAAGGAATACTATTCTGGCGATGCTCAAAACAGAGGTCAACAAAATGTCCAGGCAAAATGAAAAGTAGAAATGGTGTGGTTTTAAGTGTGAGTGATCATCAATGTAGTGCTCCAGACAAAACACCGATGGTGTTGACAAAAAATCATCAGAATGTTAAAAAGTTAGTACAAGAGAAAGATGTTGCTACTCAAAATAGTGCATTGTTTGTTGAGCAACATTTAACCCCTGTTTTAAAAGTTATGTTGTATCCATCTTCCACGCCTCAAGAATCATCAACATCACAGACTATGCAAGAGGTAGTGTTGTTGTTGTTTTAAGGGGCTGAACTACAAAGTCATCTGCCCTTGATATGCAAGTGGATCGAAAAGGACTAGATAGTAATAGACAAAAGAGAGTTGTAGTTTGTATATAACTATTGTACAAGTACTTACATTAAATAAATAAAAATAGTGTGTGGCTATTGTCTGTTTTTCTTAATTGCTATCCCTATATCCCACTATTAATGCAATTGATAACCATCAACAGTCTCTGACTATGTTCGCAATACACTCTATCTATGGTTTTTGTACCGAGTACACAATAATACAGTGTGGTCAAGCCATGTTGAGGCAATAGTTATATCAGGTAAGGGATTCGAACCCTTGCTTTCTTGTACAGAAAATTTGAACTTAAGTCAAACACCATAACCACTCGGTCAACCTGACAGTTACTAATTTAATTATTTTTGTGGACTTGAGTGTTTATAAAACTTTTTCCAGTATACATTGACTAAACCACTTGTTTGTTTTGAAATATAGATTTTGTTTTGTTTGATCATAACATTGCAGTTATGAGTCTGGTGAACTGGGTGTTTAATATAGGGTTAAAGGCATTTTAAAATAATTTTAGAAAAGCTCTTAGGTATAGTGTCATGGGTTTTAGTAATGCATTACTGTTCGTTGACTAACATTTACCGTTACACAACATTATTTTGGTGAGTTCTACATGTTGTTGTTTGAGTCGTCAGTCTTTTGACTGGTTTGATGCAGATCTCCATGCCTCCCTGCCCCGAGCGAAACGTCTCATTTCTATATAGCTACCACACCCTACATTCAAGGCTATCTGTTTAACATATTATAACCTTAGATCTCCCCTACAAGCTCTTGGGTTCAATTCCTAGATTTAACACAAACTTTTAAAAGTGGTATGACAACTAAAACTAGTCTACTCAGTCTCGAGTGGTCTAAATAAGTAGACAGGGTTTGATTCACACCTCAACCATAGAGAACCATGTTCTTTTTTTTAAAATAATTATAACCATTTGTTCAATTTCACATTTCACACATTGCAATTTGTCAGTTTTCCATTTTGCATTTTTTTAATGACAGTTTGATGTTTTTCAATTTCATGATATGGAAACATGGATTTTTCCATTTCCATATTTACACATTTGTCAATTTCCCATTTGCATATATTTTCTTAAATGTCCGTTTAAGGTTTTTAAATTTTGTCTATATGGAAACATGGATTTTCCATTTTGCTGTTTACAAATTTTTTATATATTTATTTTGTGTATGTGGAAAAACAATATTTCCAAAACAAGATTTTTTATTTTTCATTTTATGATTTTGTAAATAATCTTAATGTGAGTGCTTGACCATGGCAATAATACAGTCTATCTATGTGTTAGCGGAACCATAGAGGCTTACACTACTGCAAGTAAGAATGTTTTACAAAATAACGACTATCTACCACTGCATTTGAAAAACAAAACGATTGAAAAAAATCTATTTTCCATTCATATATAAGTGCTAATTCTCCCTCTCCCCACCCTACCTCACCGTATTTTCTCTGGTCAAACAACCAATGCTACCCACATATACACAAGCTTTCTATATCTCTCTCTCTATATATATGTTTTCTCTTGTCCACAAGATAAAAATTATGGTTGCTGGATTGTATCCTGCACTGTTTATGCGACATACCTTTGCCAGTTCATAAAACCGTTAGGTATTTCTCTACACATAACGATTTTACCACTGCTTTACATATGCCCTTTTCTTGTTTGGCTTTCTTACAGTCTAGTATGTGATAGGAAGCATTAACTGTATGTCAAACCCAGTCCACGCTTGTATTTGTAATCTAAGTAATAATTTGAATAGAGACGAGTGTAATCAGTTTTAAACATTATCTCTGTTTTTATTTGTTTGTTTATGACATGCATATTAACCTAAAATCAAACCCTAGTCTACCTTAGTGAAAGGTTAACAGTTTAACCACTGCGTTACCATACCCTTTTTTCTTAGTTTGATTCGTTCTAGACCTTAGAGCTAGAAATCGAATTAAGATCTCCAGTTAAAGAGGCACATGTGTTCACCACTATAGCACGTAATGTTTAGCTGGTAACATTAGACAACCGAAAATGATTGTATTTCTGTTAGCCAAGCATTTCTGTCATTTGCGTACTGTGTGAGCTCTGCCAGCAAGACAGTTTAGTTTAGAACAAGTGTGTGTGAGTGTGTGTATAGATTATTAGCCTCAGATATTTAAAGCTTGTTGTGTGTAGCGACCATCTTATCCCAGTAACCACTGAGCAAGTTTTAACAGTCAACCCATAAAAACTGCATAGGATAGTTGTGTGAGGTTCATGGACTTGGGTGTGTGCATTAGCACCATGCACTAGCTTTACCTTACCTTCTATAGGTAGAGCGTTATCCCTTTCCTTTTTGACATTACCAATGACCACATCCACCCACAAGTTTTACACTTAAACCCTTGGTTTGTTTTCGATTAGGTTTGGTTCGGTTTGGTTGGGTTTGATTCAGCTTGGTTCAGTTTAGTTCAATGTAGTCACCATTTTGTTTCATTAGCTATCCTCTTTAACCAATCAATTAAAGATAGTCTACCCTTAATTCTTGAATCAATAAATCCGATTTTGTATACACCGTTTGTCATTTATTAACCCATGCCTGCAACCTATACTCTCTCTGTACTACAGTCTGATCTGAAAACAAGTTCCAATAGTGAAAGACTTGTCAGTCACCATACATGTAGCCTACACTAGTTCTTTCTCTACCTAGCTATGTTTCATCACTCACGGTAAACAACTCACATGTCCGTATCCAATTATTAATTTATAAAATGTCAGGTCAATGACCTTAATATTTTGGATATTTTAGGTTAATTCATTGGTCATGGGAAAGAGTTGACCATTCTAAGTCCTATGACACCTCACATGTCGATATCCAAGTATTAGTTTATATAATATCAGGTCATTGTCCTTGTCGTTTTGAATATTTGGGGTAAATTCGATGGTCATGGGAAAGGGTTGGCCATCCTTAGTATTATAACACCTCACTTGACTCTCTCCCATTATTAGTTATCGAGATATTAACAACAGTGCAGTTAGGCCCTTTTGACAAACATTAAATATATATTTAAAAACAGAGCATCACCCCGAGTGCTAGGACCCCACATACAAGTCCCTAGCCTTATTGGTACGCGAGATGTTAATAAAAGTGTAGTTAGGCCTTTTGTTAAAATGTCAAAAATACATTCAAAAAGAGAGTGTCTAGCCAAGTCCAACGACACCTCACAGGTCAAAATCCCATCATGGGTTCAGGAAATATCAACAAAAGTGTAGTTAGGCCCCTTGTCAAAATTTCAAAAAACACATTTAAAAAGGGAATGTCATCCCATGTGCTACGACCCCTCATACAAGTCCCTAGCCTTATTGGTTCACGAGATATTAACAAAAGTGTACTTAGGCCCTTTTGACAAAAATCAAAAATACATTGAAAAACGGGGCGTCATACCAAGTCCAACGACTCCTCATACAAGTCCCTAGCTTTATTGGTTCATGAGATATTAAAAAGCCAATGACCTATTAGTTTTGGATCTTTTGGTTATTTTTTTAATAACTCATCTATAAATCATTATTTAAAAAGTCCGCCCTCTTACGGAAACCCCAAGTGCGCATGCGTAAAAACAGAAAACAAACATATTAATTCATAGTAGCAATCGGCTCTTCACATGCGTTTCATGTGGAACAACGTTTAATTTCATCATAGCATTAGAGACCATGGGTCAGTCCATAGGGACCAGTCCAAAGGGACCGGTCTAAAGGGATCAGTCCAAAGGGACTCATCAACAAGGACTCGTCCACAAAGACCTGTCCACAAGGACCTGTCCACAAGGACTCGTCCACAAGGACCTGTCAACAAGGACTTGTCCATAATGACCCGGCAACAATGACCCCGCCAACAATGACCCGTCAACAATAACCCATCCACAGGGATCCGCTCCCCCACCCTCTTACAAAAGCCCTGAGTGGGCATGCTAATTCATAGTGGCTATCCACCGCACACATGTCTCTTGTGTAGAACAACTTTTCATTCCATATTAGCATTCAAACTCTCACATGTTGCAATTGGAAAGAGAGATTCTCAAAAAAATACAATTTCACCCCCTAGTAGGGGTAGGTTTTATTTTTGGGGTTGAAATATGTTGTCCATAGGAAAGGGGGTATCAGCCCGAGTTCAATGACACCTCATTCGTCAAAATCCGACCACGGGTTCGGGAGTTATCGGGCTGTCGCCATCTTGTGTGGAGGGTGTGGAGGAGGAGGGACCAGAACTCTCACAAACACACTACTGAGGTATCTTTTACAGATTGGTGAAAACCGCATCAAAATCCATGCAGTGGTTCTCGAGATTACCCGTGACATCCAAGAATCGGGGACTTTGTTTTATACTAAGTAGAGATTATACGCCAATCAGTATAATTTAATATAATATAATCCCCCTTCCGTCCAATCTTAAATTGTGAATTTTGCGGAACCTAAAGTTCACAGGTGAAATGAGAGTTGCACTTCCAGGGAATGGCGAGGTGAATGAAACTCAAATCCCCCTTCCGTCCAATCTTAACCTGACTGTGTTTCACAGGCGAAATGAAGAAAACCCGAGTTGCACTTCCAGGGAAACTCCAAACACAACCTCCCTTCTCAGAAGTCTTAACTCAACACGACTCGACGGTTTGCTGCTGGCTATATCTGGGGAATAGGTTCGTCAGCTAGCTAGGCTGTAACAGGGATGATG
Source organism: Meconema thalassinum (assembly GCA_946902985.2). Lineage (NCBI taxonomy): Eukaryota > Metazoa > Arthropoda > Insecta > Orthoptera > Tettigoniidae > Meconema > Meconema thalassinum. The sequence continues at coordinate 616,505,097 of OX336390.1, forward strand.
GACTCGCCCTTAGCTAGCTCGTAAACTGTTGCCTCAGTAGTTGAATGGACATGGTTTAAGAAATTAAAACGTAAAAACACTTATAGTGGGCGTTGTATCGAAGATAGACATATGCTCTCGCGGACTTTTTTTTGTAGAACTTTTCATGCTGAACAATTCTTACACTCATAGTATTTAGAAATTTTTAACGGTTTGCCCAGCGTAAGCTTAAAAAGCACTCGGACGCCAGGTTTTTTTCGACCTTTCTACTGAAATCGTTACTGCTCGGCTTCCTTTGATCAGAAATAAATTATTTTCTACAGAAATCATCCTCGAGATATCGTTTACAGAATGGCGAAAACCGCATCAAAATCCATCCAGTGGTTCTCGAGTTTACCCGTAACATCCATGAATCGGGGACTTTGTTTTATACTAAGTAGAGATCGACCGTATAGTTATGTACTATTAGATAACGATTATTGCGTAGGTTCATTACTCAAACGGTGACTGCGATCGTACGATCAGGACACAAGAAATTTAAACTTAATTTGAAAAATTTGCACAGCCGCCACCTTGAGGTTATATAAACAATTGAACGTAATTAGATGTCAGTGGATTACAATTTGTATAAACATTTGCTGTACTGCATTTCACTGCTCTGGGATGGTCAAATAGCGAGAAAAATCTATTTAAATATTTCAACTTCGCCTGGCCGCCATGACCGATTTGTACCCAACAGGTTTTTTAAAGTCACACAAGTGAACTTCTAGTAGTAGCCCCTGCACAAACTTTCAGGGTGAGATGTGTAATAGTTTCGGAGATATAGAATGCCGGTGAAATATTTCGCACAGCCGCCATGTTGGATTGGTGAGAAGTAATAAAATTTGAAGGGCACGGTCGGGGTCGGACAACGTGGTACTATGATCTTACCAAGTTTAATTGAAATTTCTCCAGCCGATTAGATTTTATTAGGGGCGACACACACACACGCACGGACAAGAGGTGATCGCATAAGCCCATTTTATCATATATGAAAACAAGATGTTCAGTAAAGAACATATAGGCTACTTTCTCCTAAATGTATGGGTATTGTTATAACTCATTGTCCTTTTCAAGGAGTATGATTTAATGTTGGTTGTAGTAGCTTGTTGAAATACAACGTGCTATAGGGACATTAAACATGAATATGAGGTGCCCTTTGCTAGTGCTACCTCTGTACCAAATTTCGTTCAATTCGGTTTCACCGTGTTTGAATTGATAGGGGGAATCGATTTGCACACATACTTGGCCACCATCTGCAAACTATTGGGCTGATGTTCTTGCAGTTTGGTCAGAATATGTTTCCCACATAAAGATATGGTGTTGCAAAATTTGGTAGAGACTAGATTATTAGGTTGGTCGTAATTACATTTTAGCTTTTAACATTTGGGTGGCCGCGATTACGTTTCCGCCAAGATAGCGGTGATATAAAACATGACACTGAGGTGCCCTTTGCTAGTGCTCACCTCTGTACCAAATTTCGTTCATTCGGTTCCGCCGTGTTCGAATTAATAGGGGGAATCAATTTTGACATAAAGATGGCCGCCATCCGCAAACTATTAGGCTAATGACCTATTAGATTGGTCAAAGGATGCTCCCTCCATAAAGGTATGTTGTTGCAAAGTTTGGTAGAGATCGGATGGTTATGTTAGTCGTAATTTGATTTAAGCTTTAAACATTTGTGTGGCCGCCATTACCTTTCTGTCAATATGGCGGCGATATTAATCATGACACTGAAATGCCCTTTGCTAGTGCTATCTCTGTACCAAATTTCGTTCCATTCGGTTTCACCGTGTTTGAATTAATAGGGGGAATCGATTCTGACACAAAGATGGCCGCCATCCGCAAACTATTAGGCGAATGACCTATTAGATTGGTCAAAGGATGCTCCCTCCATAAAGGTATGTAGTTGCAAACTTTGGTAGAGATCGGATGATTAGGTTAATCGTAATTCGATTTAAGCTTTGAACATTCATGTGGCCGCCATTACGTTTAAGTCAAGATGGCGGCGATATAAAACATGACACTGAGCTGCCCTTTGCTAGTGCTACCTCTGTACCAAATTTCGTTTCATTTGGTTTCACCGTGTTTGAATTAATAGGGGGAATTGATTTTCACACAAAGATGGCCGCCATCCGCAAACTATTAGGCTAATGACCTATTCATTTGGTCAAATGATGCTTCCTCTATAAGGGTATGTTGTTGCAAAATTTGGTAGAGATCGGATGATTAGGTTAATCGTAATTTGATTTAAGCTTTGAACATTTGTGTGGCCGCCATTACGTTTCCGTCAAGATGGCGGCGATATAAAACATGACACTGAGGTGCCTTTTGTTAGTACTACCTCTGTACCAAATTTCGTTCCATTTGGTTGCACCGTGTTCGAATTAATAGGGGAATCGATTTTTACACAAAGATGGCTGCCATCCGCAAACTATTACGCTGATGACCTATTGGTTTGGTCAAAGAATGCTCCCTCCATAAAGGTATGTAGTAGCAAAATTTGGTAGAGATCGGATGATTAGGTTAATCGTAATTTGATTTAAGCTTTGAACATTCGTGTGGCCGCCTTTACGTTTCAGTCAAGATGGCGGCGATATAAAACATGACACTGAGGTGTCCTTTGCTAGTGCTACCTTTGTACCAAATTTCGTTCAATTCGCATTCACCGTGTTCGAATTGATAGGGGGGGGGGGCAGACATTCAGAGTACACACTCACACACACACACATACACACACACACACACAGACTCACACACACACATACACACACACAGACAGACACACTTTTTTCGCCCTGTGTTGATCTCATAAGTCTACTTTCATTTTTTGCAAAAATCGAAAGTAGGCTAATAATTAAAAAATATGACATAACTTTAGAGAAAAAGACATTACGCATGGTATAAAATAGTTAATTGCATTTTTAAACTTATTAGTTAAGTTACATACGAAGATTTAATTAAGCACCCATTTGTGGAACATATTCAGTTACATTAACAAAATATCCGAATTGTTCACATAAGCGACAAGCAAATAATTGATATCTCTCTTACCTTAATAAGAAATTCAACACAAATTTGGATCAGAAAGTTAGGGGCTGTATTATTGCTCATTATGACAACCACTAGTGAGCCTCCGTGGATTAGGCGGCAGCACGCCGGCCTCTCACCGCTGGGTCCGTGGTTCAAATCCCGGTCACTCCATGTGAGATCTGTGCTGGACAAAACGGAGGCAGACAGGTTTTTCTCCGGGTACTCCGGTTTTCCCTGTCACAATTTTCATTCCAGCAACACTCTCCACTATCATTTCATTTCATCTGTCATGCATTTAATCATTGCCCCAGAGGAGTGCGTCAGGCTTCGGCAGCAGGCACACTTCGTATCCTCGCCGCTAGATAGGGGGCTTCATTCATTCCATTCCTGACCCGGTCGGAGACTGGAAGCAGGCAGTGTTTTTAGCCTACTTTCGATTTTTGCAAAAAATGAAAGTAGACTTATGAGATCAACACAGGGCGAAAAAAGTGTGTCTGTCTGTGTGTGTGTATGTGTGTGTGTGAGTCTGTGTGTGTGTGTATGTGTGTGTGTGAGTCTGTGTGTGTGTGTGTGTCTGTGTGTGTGTGAGTGTGTGTACTCTGAATGTCTGTCCCCCCCCCCCTATCAATTCGAACACGGTGAATGCAAATTGAACGAAATTTGGTACAAAGGTAGCACTAGCAAAGGACACCTCAGTGTCATGTTTTATATCGCCGCCATCTTTACTAAAACTGAATGGCGGCCACTCAAACGTTCAAAACGTAAAATCAAATAACGACTAACCAAATCATCCGATCTCTACCAAATTTGGTAACAACATACCTTCGTATAGGATGCGTCTTGTGACCAAATTACAAGGTCGTCCGCCATACCATTTCAGGATGGCGGCCGTGCGAATTATGCAAACTTTATAATCCATATCATGGGACCCACCAGTTCCGATTATCGAGCCGAGAATCGTTTTAACTGTTCTAAAGGAAGAGGCACGTTCGAAATTAAAAGTTTATTTTGTAATACTATAGTGCAGACGTGATTTTAAAAAGCTGAACTGATTCAGTAATAAGACAAGATGGCAGCGGATATCTTGTGCCGGACTTATATTTCACTAATTTGAGTATTGCATGCAATATAGCGTACTGATAAAAAATAAATAAACTTTGTATGAAATGCTTTATATATAAATAATATACTCCAGTGATGCAATCGTTTAGTATAAATCATTATTTGCTAACAAGTTCTATGTAAGTCATTTTAAATAGAACGATATTCGTTGACACAATTAGCTCAGTGGTAGAGCGTTAGACTATCGCTCAAATGCCGATGGTTCAAACCCGATCAGAGCTAGGTTTTTTGCTTGAAATGTTATATGTTTATTGTTTTGTAATGACTCAGATGTTTTAAAATTAAGCGTTATATTGTGCACATTATGGTGTAAAATATATATTTAATTAAAACATAATTCGCCAGCAGATTTACTCGGGACATCTAGCTGCCAAAAAGGTAACTTCCAGATTTTATTGAAAAGTTTCTTCTTCTGGCCGCTAGAATGCACTCGCTCTGTTAGGATTATATTGTTCGATATTTCACCAATAGATGTCACGACTAGTCTACGTGGGGATCCATTGATTACTATACCATTATCATTCTATGCGCATCGAATTTGAAGAATGACAAGATGATACTACGATACATTTTATCTTTTTATTTTAAAGGGTTTGTAACAGCCTATTTTGCGTTACTTGAAAATGTTATTAAGCGTTATATTGTGCACATTATGGTGTAAAATATATATTTAATTAAAACATAATTCGCCAGCAGATTTACTCGAGACATCTAGCTGCCAAAAAGGTAACTTCCAGATTTTATTGAAAAGTTTCTTCTTCTGGCCGCTAGAATGCACTCGCTCTGTTAGGATTATATTATCGAAAATATCCACATAGTTTGTATACACACGTCTCTGTAGGGTCATGGAAATATTTGTTAATTCAATTAGGGTTGTGAAAGCCATGCACAACCAGACGTGTAAAGACATGCCTCAACTCAAAGTTGGATGTTGCCCACGGCAGGTCGTAATAATAATAATAATGTTATTGGTTTTACATCCCTTTTAACTACTGCTGATTTTAGAGACACCGGGGTGCCGGAATTTTGGCCCGAAGGGGATCTTTAACGTGCCAGTAAATGTACTGACACGGCTCCCTCGCATTTGTGCACCCTCAAATGCCAGCTGACTGCGCCAGGATACGAACCTGCAACCTAGGGCCCAGCAAGCGAGAACGTTACCGCCGAGCCACGCAGCCAGTCCGGTCGATTATGTCTCCAGATCCATAACATTCTTGAGATACTTCTTATCTTTCTTTCTTCAATGATGGTAGCAGTTTTTATCTAGATTGTGGCGTTTGGTAGAGGAAAATCGTTTCTATGGCCTTCAACAAAGAATAGTTCTATTATACTCTTTGATAATAACAACGAGTTATATCTATACTCATACATTTAGGAGAAAGTAGGCTATATGTTCTTTACTGAACATCTTGTTTTTTTTATGACAACCACTATTCTCGTGGCTACAAGCAATACAATACAGCGAGCAAACCTATGATCGCTTAACTCCAATTGTGATCACGAGCAACGCCGGGTACAACAGTTAATTTAGTTGCATGTAATTCTCATCTCTAGTGAATTTATTTTGCATGCTGCCACGATTCCATCGTTGCCAGATCAGTGCTAAGTTAAGAAGTTATTTTTCTCGGCGTGCGAAATTTTGGGAAGAGTACTTTAGTCATAATTTTCAACAAGGTAAAGTGTAGTGACTTCTGATAACGTGAATTAAGTTTCACCTTGTATAATTCGGGAATTAATTAAAGATATTTCTCTGAAACGCACACTAGGAGACTGCAGTGAGAAATTACCAAGGGTGCAGAGGGGGTGTGTGATGTGAATGGCAGAAATGATTACAGGGCTTGATTTCAATTCCAGTGTTAGATATCTGACTGTAGAGAAGGGGAGAATTCTGAAATTGCTTCATTACATTTTTGTGGTTCAGTGAAGAGAAATATTCCCATTTCTCGTTAGTAAGGGAAAACACATTCTCCAGAGAAAGTGTCTTCACGGAGGGTTCAGCTCTCCTGTCGTATCCAATTAGACCGTGGAGAGTTTGCTGTACACAACAAATAATTCGTAAGTACCTAACAATGGCTATAAATATTTCACCAAGACACAATCATATTCAAAATCTATTCAAGTCTTTGGTAGGCATTATCAGGAATCATATGCGCATCGTGACGTAGTGGTTTGAAGTATTGGAATGGTATAGTTGACATGTAACCCACACAAGTGGTGTGATTTTCGAAGACTTTCACCAGTCCAGTTAGTTACATGTGTTAACCTTAACTCTGGCGTGTTTTACAAAATGCTGATAGTTCAACCAAAAAGAAAACTTTCTTGCTATTCATTACTACCTTGGAGTAGGTTTCGTTTCCGGGACATTCGCGGCTTAGCCATGCGCGTCAAATCACATTGGGGGGCTGAATAAAGTCTGAAATTTCGTGGTTTAAAACGGACCATCTTAAGTGTGGTTTCTTCTCAGGGTTTGTACGCTCTCTCAAGGAAATTTGCGAGATGTTACCTTATTTCAAGTACCAGGGCAGCTACTCCAATCCCTTACCCCTGATAATTATAGATACATTCTATTACATTTATGCTGGAAACACAGGTTATTTTTAAGAGCGTTAAAATCCTTCAGTATGCCTTCAATCGGAGGGGAAGTAAATCCGGCGGTCCCATGTCATAGATTTATTGCATATAAAAGATCCTTCCACAGACTAAACTTGTGCGAAGCTAAATATCTAGGTTGGATTTTGTTGGAACGTTCTATCAAATTTCCAACGTTCACCAGTAGCTATCAGTGACATCTGGTACCGAAAGTTGGAACTACTTGAAATTGAACGGAACTTGTAGCTCACCCTATCGGTGTCCGCTTAAGCAGCTACAGCCTCGGACACTCCCGGCACTAAAAGCCATACAATAAAGAAATAAAAAATAAAATTATCAGCTAAATTCAACACACACCCAAATACACGGAACTGATAATGAAGATATCTTAGTCCCCTGAATAAAAAGAAAAATAATAACACAATATTGTAATTACCAACAACGAGTTCTATGAAGTCCACCTCGTGGCGCAGTGACTATAGTTCTTTGCTGTCGTCCCTGAGGTCTGAATTCAATTCCTGGCTCTGTCAAGAAATTTAATTCTGTTCTCAGGGCGGGAACTCAGTCCCGCGTGGTGGATTCGATTCTTACCTCAGTCGTCCTAGAATTTGTTTTGTTCTTTTTCCCCACTTCTGCCCTAGGATAATGCCGGGATAGTACCTAAATTTAGGCCACATCCTACCTAATCCTAGCCCCAATTACAAATTCGCACAATAATACAGCCTTCACAATAACACCGTTTATCAGACATATTCAACACATACTGAAGTAAACGAGGCTACATGACTACGATGTAACAAAGTCCCTAAATGGTTCAAGAACAACAACAACAACAACAACAACAATGAAACATTAAGGACAGCGATGAACGTCGTAAACATTGATAATTTGAATTTAGATTGCAGCCAATGGCCATAGCGGGGTATTTTAATTGAACACCCGTAGGCTCCCCATCAAGTTCAATTCCAAGTAGTTTCACCTTTGGATACCAGAGATGCCTGTGTCACTGACTGTAACATTATAGAGCGTTTCTAACTAGCCAAATATAACCTACAAATTTTGCTACAAACTATCAATTGTAGTGATAGGATCTTTTACATGCCATAAATCTATGACATGGGCCCACCGTCTTTACTTCCCCTCCGAAGAAAGGCATACTGAAGGATTGTAACACTCTTAAAAATCCGACGACTTCAGCCGGGATTGAACCCGCGATCTTGGGCATAGCAGTTCAGCATGCCACCGACTACGCCACCGAAGCCACTGTAAATATTGATAAGAGAGCTTTGTCTTTAATGATTCGTGTATATGAACCAAGTGTCTTGTAATAATAGTTCCCTTGTGTGTACGTGGTAGGCTGCGCACCCCGTGTTTAAACCCATGTATCACTCCTGTGCACAGCTCTTGTTTATTCCATCAATATTTGTTGATTCAGCAAACAAACACGTAAATCGGTGTTGGGATGAACTGTGCTCTCGGAAATCTATCTCCTTTGAAGAGCGGAGTATATCACCCACTGCATGCTTGACATTTCAGACTGATACACACTTGACCTGGTTTGGCCGGGGACTCATCTTTCTGGAAGACAGCATCCCTATATCATAACATACATTTACCGTTTTATTAGTATTTTGCTCGCCACGGTGGGTGAGTGGTTATCGTCTCGGACTTCCAACTCCAAGCTTGCAGGTTCGCTCCTGGCCGTGGTAATTGATTTTAGAAAGGCGACAAAATTTACGACACGCATGTCATACGTTGTTGGCATGTTAGAGGCCGTGTTCATAATGGCAAAATTAATCTCGGGATTTTCCGCCAACACAAAGTTCCTCCATTCACTACTAGAAAACGCTAGTGTCAAGGAGTTTAGATATCTAACCTCCTTGACTTTCATAGCTTTCCAAGGAACGACAAATTTGAACTGCAAGCTGCCCTCTGAGCGTCAAATAACAAAGCTTGCACCAGAGGTCATACGATATTTTATTATTATTATTATTATTATTATTATTATTATTATTATTATTATAATTAGTAATAGTAGTATTTTATGTGTAGGGGCATATTCATTTTCATTGCACTGTAGAAAATTACAGTATATTTCCGTGTAGGTATGCACGCCTTCCATAATTTTTCACACAGGAAAATGATCCTAACGTGAATTGTTCAGTTGGACCATCCACACATGGCTGGGAGGCGTGACCAATCATAATGAAATTATTGAAAAAGAAGAGCATTGTTAGATTCGAGGTAAGTTATTGCAAGTTCTGATTCAAAATCAAACAAAAGTCCTTTACATGTCCACAGTTCTGAGAAATATGGATAGTAACTTGTCCGAACTGTATTATTGAATTAACTGTGGTAATAACGGCCGCAATTCGTTCTACGCCAATCCATTGGCTCCCGCTTCTATCAGGAATAATGCCACCTGATTTACGCATTTCAACTGCTCTTATCAAGGAATTCAATAAGATCGTAAGGAATAATAATCTACCTGTACATGAAGACCTAGCCATTTTTAATCAATGATTAAGATTACCTTCACGCCATCCAGCTCTGCGTGACACCTCTGACATGGTTGCCAGAAGTTTCGACCCAACTACGGAGTGGAAAAGACGGTGGGAGGCAGCAATGGAGATGTACCAGCACAGTATGTTCATAGGTGCTGAAGTTTCAAATGGATTCAAGCTACCACGTAAAACATGGACTGCCCTAAATAGAATAAGAACAGGCCATGGTAGGTACAGTGACATACTGTGTAAATGGTAAAAGTTGCCAACACCCGTGTATTACTCCGGAGCTGCGTGACAGACCATCCACCACATCGTCAGCGAATGTGAAACGCGGGTAGCCACGAAAATTTCCTGACGAATCTCCAGAAGCAATACGGTGGGTCAGTAATCTGGACATTCAGTTGTGAGGAGTCTTTTCTTGTTCGTTGTTTTCTTGTTATGTAAATATGTATATATTTCATTTATCCGTATTTTAAAACTTGATTGTATGGGCCATACATTAAATAAATAATAAATACATAACAGTGATAATAATTCTCTCAGGGAAATTGTAACCGTGTGGGAACCATGATTGATTCAAGGGTCAATATCGATATAGCGAATTGCCTATTGTATGAGTCCATTGTAATACCGTATGTTCTGATATATTGCTGTTGAGTTATAGACAAAAGGAAGCTAGAGTGGAAATGAAATTTAAATACTCTTCAGTCGGTCAACACGATAGTACCCGAATTGTAATGGGTGTTATTCCCGACAATTAAAAACAAGTACATGAAATTAATTAATCCATTCTAGGTTCATCAGTTATTACAGATAAATCATCATCATCATCATCCATCGAAGAACACATGCGTTAATGTGGATCTTCGAAAATCATTTCTTGAATTGGAGTTCACTTGCGGGGAGTGGGTGTTACTTTCCACTCCTCAATCTGCTACAAAATTACAACAGTTAAGGTATGATTATCATCATTGTCAGGATCCCGTCTCGTTCGTAGCACAAAACCGCAGAACTTTAAAATTTCTCCTAACACAGTTTATGAGTGGTTGTTCGAGAAATATTATGTTGACAGAGACTCGGATATATGTAGGGAAAGCCATTTCTACAGTGATCTCGTGGGCCACGTTTGGCTCGTATATATTTTAACGGTTTTGACAAATATGAATAACCCGATCGTGGAGGGCTTTGTCTCAAAACAGCGCATGTCACGTCATTTGGTGGCTTAAATATGACGATGGGTATATGAAAATTTCCCTAGTCACTCTTCATACAGTATTAAAGAAAAGGATGCGTAAGTTGCTTCAGTAAAAAAAATGCCCATGTGTTCTTGAACTCGTATTCAGTATGTCGATGAGCCTTATGATCATCGGTGCCCAACGAGAATTTCCTACGAGAAAGCTGCACTACTCTTTTCGGGACGATGATGAAGATCTATAATATCGTTGTTGTTATTGTTGTTGATTATTTAGAGGCTTTACGACATCGCTGTCATGTAGCACCGTGTATTTGGGTGTGTGTAGAATTAGTCTTATAACCTGTGTTGCTGTGATGTCTTAAGTTGGTTGGAGCCAATAGAGCATTTGGAGAACAGGAAACTCAATACCAGACCAGATATCGATTGATGTACCTGTAGTTTGTTTGACATTGCTATCCCCTAAGTGATCTTCCATGTTTCACAGCCAGTGACTTCACGTTGCTACTAAGCAAACGAAATTTCATTCTGCTTTGATAGTGTTTGGGTAGATTATAGGATGAGGAATAACCCACCCACCAAGGGAAGATGATTAAGAGAAGGAAGTAGATTTGGGATTGGAAAAGAAGGATAGAAAAATAGGAGGAGAGTCCCACAAAATTAATAAGTTGAGATTTAAATACCCTTAGAAGCAGTTGCCAATGGAAATTAACTCTCGGATACCTAAAGTAGGTACGAGCTTGGTCGAGGCTAACGGGAACCGCAGCTAGGACTTGGGCGGTTTGCAAGAGAGAGGCTTTAGTACATTTCCTCCCAAGCATGTATAAAAGTACTATGGGGAAGGGTAATGGTCTGGCAAGACTTAGAGGAACAAATTCACTGTATGTCTTCTCAAAGAAATTAGGTTTTACAAAGTAATTCGAAGAATGCCAATGATTTAACTCAAGCTTGGTATTTTCAATTTCCAAAATTATGGAGTACCTGTAAGGGCGACCAAGTGTCTCTAAGAAGGAATATGATAAAAGATTATGCCTTATTGGGTAATCTTGGTAAATGAACCAATGGTTGCATTGGACAATGGCTAAGCTTTTACTCAGCGAGGAGCCGGCTAAAAGTTTAGACAAAAGGAAACACTTATCTTTTAGAAAACTGACCATAAGTTTTCGGAGAGGGTCTCCACAAGCAGATAGTTGGCTTAGCGAACTTTACTTGCCTTACTGGCCAATTAGAATTAGCTTTTAAAGCTAAAAAGAACTTTAGTAAGGTGAAAATTAAGAGTTCTTGCTCAAATGCAACAAATGGTGAAAGCTCTATTAATGATTTTAATATCATTGAGTGAGGAGAGTCAAGGAAGACAGGATTTTGCCTAAACTTTATATTCGAAAATGAAAAAGCGAAGGGAAAAGATTTGTTTATTTTACAATTAGAAAAAGTTTGAGGAAATTAACAATTATGCAATATAATTTTAATTAACATAGTTCATTTGAACTTTTTAACAAATAGGGTCGCAGACCTTTCAACATTAAACGGTTGCTCCAGGCAATTGACAATTTATAAGGTTTTTTAAACCTTGTATTAAAATCTTGGTAAGATTTAATAAAATAGGCAAAATGGAATAATTAAAGTTTTAACATTTACATGAGTACAGGCAGTGTACTATAAGAAACCTCCGAAAGAACATTCTAACGAGAATAACAACTTCGAAGATAACAAAATGGAAAACATAAAGAATAAAAAAGAAGTTACTACAACTTCTTATAATTAAACATAATTACTTTGTGAGATTTATACAAAGAGAGCAGGTCACTTACTGTGAACCTGAAAAGTTAATCAAAAGGAAGGTTCTAGACCTCTTATACTTTGAATAAGACTCGCAAGTTAAATGAGGCAGTTTTCATTTAGCGAGACCAAAAAATAACTCACTCAAGAGTTGAGAGAATTGTTTTCCCTGCTTTTGAAGGGAGGAACAATGTAAGTTTGAAACGTGTGCTGGACACGCAATTATACAGACATACTTAATGATAAACCAACAAAATGGAAGGGCACTTCTTGGAATGACACCTTATTGGAACAGACCTAGATTAAAAGTTTACTGCAGATTGTTAGTGAGAGGTTTAGAAAAGAGAAATGGGAATTAAGGAGAATGTTCATGGCCTTATTTGAATATAAGCGGACGATCGCGACGCGGTAGAAAAGTTGAGCAAGCACTGGTTTTCACTATAGTTCATTGAAACATATGAAAAGTTCACTGTGGAGACACAAAGTTTATGGAAAAGAAAGTTATTGCAATGATGAAAATAACTGGTTTCACTAGATAAGTGAGAGTCTATTTCTTGAGAAAGTTGTAAGTTACAATTAAATGCGCTATAGAAAATTCCCGCGGTGGACGAAACTTCACTATGTAGTAATTTAGAAGTAAGATAATTCAATTTTAAACAGGATTCTCACAAATACGTGAGAAATACATGACGGCAGGACTTGTAGATTGAGTACAGAATCTGGAAGGTTCCAGAACAATCTTAGCAGTAAAATGGGGCTAATGTAAATCCAGCGGAGGAACTAGCTTGTTGAATTATAGACAGCGGGTAATTAGATAATATCCCACGTAGAGAGAGGATTTCTCATTAGAATAGCTTAATAAAAGCTCTTTATGGTAAAGTCGGCTTATACAAGCGAAAGCTCAACATGGCAAATCCCACGAAGAATGATTATTGCCCCAAATAAATACTTTCACACTGTCTATAAAAGTATCATTAAAAACACGTAGAAGTTAAAACCATGAAGATGAGGTTAAAACTTGAAGAAGGTACTTATCTTTGTTGCATGTCGAAGTGAAGTTCCTCACTGATGCTTAGAGTTCCAACATGGCGTGGAAATTAGAAAATGCCTCGTTAGGTCAGGAGGCTAGCTCAGGTTGAGCCCTAACTGATTGATTCAACTGCCGACTGAGAAGTGAGACTTGCTCAACGAAGCACGGAAGGTCCTAGGAAGGGACGAGAGTGGGGGTAGGAAACAAAAGGTATACATATCAGCATAACCAACTTATCAAAAAATAAATTTTCTTCTTAATGGATGGTCTTCTAAGAATTGATAGTAGGCGATATTAGCGCAGCATGGTGAGTGAAACAGTAGACGTAGTCCTCTTGCTCAAGGAGAAAATAGCTGACGATAGTAACAAGATCTGGTGGCCAGATGGTTATGTAAGTCCTCTTGCACGATGAGGAATTGAGTAGCTTCAGAGGTACGCTACTAGATGACGCTAGGTGGGTCACAGAAGTTATATATCTGAAACATACTTATGAAGACGTAAGAGATTTGCCCATCAAGGAGAAAACAGAAGATCACTGTTGGTGTTTGGCAAAGAGGAAGAAAGAAATGAACATGCAAGGAGCAGTAGACATTATATCTCAGGTACCGTGTATTCAAAGAATACACCAGTGTTTGGAAAAGTCCTATGAAATTATGTTTGGTTTGACACATCCAAATCTTTGACGACAGTTAATGTTCTCTTGCGGTGTTAATTGGGACTGCCTGACGATAACCTATGACTCAACTCCCGGGGATAGCGTGAATTTGAAGCACTCCCATTACTTCACGCCCCATGTGAAACCTGTATGATCACATGGCCACTTGATCAAAGGAGACACTTTGCTTCGCCCAGAGATCAATATTTAATTAATTCTGAATTAATTCCATCGATTGGATGGAATAATCTTGGTCCTCCTATAACATACACAAAGGTGCTGTACTTCTCCACTAAAAATGTCATAGGCGTATTAACGTTTCACTAGGGTTGCCATATGCCGTAGGTTTCACAGACAGTCTGCATATTACAGAATTCGCAATATCCTGGCTGTAATTCTTGTTTGAGTTTCAGTTTCCTGACTCGTTTGATGCAGCTCTCCATGCTCTCCGTGTCCTGAGCTAATCGTTTTATCTCTACATCTCTACACGCCCTACATCCGAGGCAATCTGTTTAACATATTCTAACTTTCGTCTACCCCGTTCTGATCCTCGAACTTTGCTTCCATAACTAGGTTTGCCATTCCTGGATGTCTTAGTTTGTGTCCTACTAACCTATCTCTTCTCTTCATTAGAAGTCACCAGAAACATCTATCCTCGCCCACTCGTTGTAATACCTCTTCATTTGTTACCCTATCTACCCATTTGATATTCATCATTCTCCTGTAACACCACATTTCAAACGCTTCTATTCTCCTCATTTCTGCTGCACCACCAGTCTAAGTTTCACTTCCATAGAATCCTGGCTACATGAACAAAAATTGCGAAATCATGAAAAAACTTCTCTATTTTTTTAGAAACAGTACGGTATTCAGAACTGCTGAATATTATGCAGTTAGTAAATCCGTTAAGGATAGCTGCCCTTAAATAAGGAAAATCAGAAATTTTCATCGCATTAATCAATCTACTCGACAATAATCAAAGAAGGAACAAAACTTTTAAATCGGTCATCACAAATTGAAGGAAGGTGTATGGACCGCTATACCAATCAATTTACATTATATTGGTGGTTACCGGCCACGGTGACCGCGTGTGCTAACGTGCTAACTCGTGCCTTGCTGCCAACGGGAGAGCGAATCCCACCTCGCCCGTCCTGAAAATGGCTTTCGTGGTTACACATTTCCTCCACCAGGCAAATGCCAGGACGGTTCATTTCTATAGATCCACGGCATATTTCCATCGAAAATCCCTTCCCTGGTCCGTCCTAAAAATAAAAGAATTCCCTTTTGGCACGCCGGAAGATTTCACCGGGCAAAGAAAAATATGTCGAATTCATTAATTTTGCCGATTGTTGTATACCTAAAATCGTTCTACATGTTTAGCGTACGAGAATACACATCTTCATCATCTTCTTGAACCGGCTCCAGTTTCCCGGGTGCGGTGAATGAGCGTTCTCCATTTATTTCTCTCCAAGAATGGTCAGGTCAGGAGAAATCCTGCTACCGTATGTGGCAGTAGACGGCGCTACCTGCGACTGTCTGGCCGAAGGGTCTGGCGGCCAGTACCAAACCAGGCAGACTAAGGGAGAGGAGGAGTTTTCCTTTAGCAGGTTTGATGAAACCGGTGTGTAGGACATGACACACAAATTTATCACAACACTGCTGCCTTGCAGTTTAGATACGGGACGCTGAGGGAGTTAACCCCAACAGAAAATATTTATCGTGCGTTATGCCCAGCAAGCCAGCTTGAGGAGTAAAATTATCAAATTGATTTCAACAATAAAACGAGAAGCCTCACCTTATGATATATTATAGTTAGAGCCCTGCACGGATGCGGATATCTGCGGATATACCCACGGATATCCGCATCATTTTTCGCCATTCGGATGGAGTTTGCATGGCTGTGCGGATAGCGGATAAGCTGCGGATAATGTTTAGAGTAAATTTGCGGATAGTTTTTAGAATACAATGTTGAACTGATTTTTTAAAAATAATTTTAGTTTTTACAAAGATCTGCGTCTTTCACGTTTCTTGTTATTTCCCTATTTGCTTTCACTTGGATTGTATGAGAATAATAGAGAAGTGAGGGAAGCCAGTCATGGAAATACCCTCAATTACTATTGACTTATCCCCCCCAAAAAGTCCTTTATACCTGGGCTTGCAAGAGAGCAATCTAAGGGGGTGTTAGTGGTTTATTCCACAAATGTATTGAATGCCGGTTACTAGAAGGTCTCTAGTTACACAGAATGTAGTGAAAGCGATAACGGAGTAATCAGGTGTGGAACTGGAAGGAAAGTCTAAAGGATTAACCTTAAGAGCGACACTCACCTAGTTTGTAGACTTGCAGCTACGGTGACGGACAGCGGTTCCACAGGCGAGAGATCCCCTCCTCCTGCTGGCGGGATTATTTATAGTGATTCTCGTAGTGTTGCAACTTGAGTCAGCATTTCTAAGTGTTTATGTGCTCTAGATAACGTAGGTGCCTGGCTGTTTTATATCGTAATATTGCTTCATGTATGAGGTAGATCGCCAGTCCAGTGTGATTGTTGTTGTTGTTGTTTTGTCTTATGGGCTTGTGGCGTGAAAAAGAGGATGGTTATGCCCCACTGGGGCTCGAGGCATAACACTATTATTATTATTATTCGTTAATTGTATCGGCCTCCCAAGGGCTACGTCATTTCAACTGGCTTTGATCTTTGCCCAGTGCGCCTTCATACGTTGCCAGTGTTGCTCTTTTCTTTCATCCGTCCATATCTTTCCCGTCTTTAACTTGTTTTTTCTTGAAAAACCTGGTGGTAGTTTAGTTTCTTAGTTATTATATATCTTCACAGGTAATCTCCATCTCCTTAGGTCACTTTCTACCTCTTCGATCCAGGCTTCTTATCTTTAAAATAGGTAAAGATCCGGTTCGTCAATCGTGTGGGTTTCATTCTTATCAAGTGTCCATAAAATGCAATTCTCTATTTTCTTATGATTATTATTATTATCATTATTATTATTATTATTATTATTATTATTATTATTATTATTATTATTATTATTATTATCATCATCATTATTTAGTTACCTCCGCAAGCTGCTTCTCTTGAATTTCGATTCTGAATGTTGGATCTATGTACACAGATCAACTGATGAATTCGTGAATTTTGCAACGGGTGTACGCATGAATAAGGATGTTCTTTAGTTGGCATATCAAACTAGTGCATCGTGCGGACTACTCCAAATCTCATTAACATACTGTACGATTTCATGGGGTTGTTTATCTGGCCAGCAGACCCTAGTAGTTAGAAGTACGTGTACGTTTCGTCATTATTAGAGCCCGGATTTACAAGCACATATACTTATAAGCAATCAAATAAGCCATAAAAATGGCACAACTAAGCTCCTAAATAAGCAAAAACAAGAAGTTCCGTGAAGAACTATACAGCCTACTTTTCATGCCAATGATTATTCTACAGTATATGAACCTATCTAGAATAATGACGAAATTAAGTTGGTAATATCGAAATATCTAATTAGTTCAAAATATACCTGGTAAAATGTAGCCTAATAGAGCACTACAGTTGGCAGCCCTGGTGACTGAATATATTCTTAGTTCCATCTCTTAAGGTACAGAATACAAAATTTGGTTGAAGTCCAATGGACGTTGCATGCAGTTAGACACTGGATCTATCAGCACGCGTAAAAGCATGTTGCCAACAATACCATGCGTGTGCAGGTCAGAAATAATCTGAAATATTATGATATTTGTACTGCCAATTTTGGATGAAATCCGTTTGTTAGTATAGAAGTTACATGTATTTTAAAATTGGACATATCAGCAGGCACAGAATCATGTTGGCAGCACTGATTGCTCTTAACAATACTTATAGTCATATCTGTTATGGTACACATATCACATACGAAATTTGGTTGAAATCCAACTGATAGTATATAAGTTACATGTATTTAAAAATTGGTACTATCAGCAGGCTTATAATCATGTTGGTAGAACTGACGTATATAGGTTACTCCAAATTAATCTAGAATGTCAGAATATACGTGTGCATAGTTTAAAGCTGTTGGCTTGCATACTTTCTGATATATAGGTATTTGGATAAAAGAGAGAGAAATTATTAACAGTTGGCAGCCCTGGTGGCTCTTAAGAATACGCTCAGTCATATCTGTTTATGTACAGATATTACATACTAAATTTGGTTGAAATCCAATTGATAGTGTAGAAGTTATATGCATCTAAACATTGGACCTATCAGAAGGCTTAAAATTATTTTGGCAACACTGTTATAGTTGGCCTCCTGGAAATTAAACTGAAATAGTATTATCTACATGTGTGCCAATTTTGGAATAGCTCCCATGCATACCTTGCAAGATATCCAAAATGGAGCTCAAATTTCTAGTGCGTTTTTTCAGCAGTTGGTAGCACTGACATCATTTTCAAATATGGACGTGAGATATTCCGGTGCACATCTTTACTCATACTAAATTTGGTTTTGATTGCTGCAGCCGTTTAGGAGTTGATAGACAGACACACATTTTCCCGGATCGATCTCATAAGTCTACTTTTTCCTCATTTTTGCAAAATGTGAAAAGTAGGCTAACAATTATACGAAAATCGAATAATTATTTGTTTCCAAGAAAAATTATCATAGGCCTGTTCATTACTGTTACAGTGTAACTGGTTTTATTTGCTCCACGTTGAGCGCACATATGTAATGGTTTCTTTTGCTCCACTAGCATACAAGTGTAACGGTTTCACTGGATAGAGTGTGGAAAAACTACAACAAGTCCCACGTTTGAGGTGATAAATATAATGTTTACTCTGACTAAGATACGTTGTATTAATGGGCGCCAAGACCTCAACACTATGTTGAAATCTTAATTTATATTTAACAGCACCTAGCTCTGGCAGAACACCATTAAGAATCTTCACACTCAGATCGTGGTATGATTTGTTCATTAACCCAACTAACAATTGTATTAGGAGAAGGAATTTGGTCTATATCTAATGCTACCTACTGCAAGCAAAGATTGCATAGTATAAGAAGTGAATTTATTATATAAAAACAAGTAGTGGCAGTTTTTAAAATAATAATAATAATACATTTAAATTGGAGCGTAACGATTTGAATTTACCACTAGAGAATTACGTGAAAACGGAGTCGGATGAATTACTGATTTTACTATTATTCCCAAGCAAAGAAGTTACTGAAATACTGAATATGAAACAATGAAGCGAGAGATTATGAGTTCTGAGACATTCGCGCTTACCATTGGAAATTGCCATAGCATTTCCCACGTTCTTGATGTTCTTTAAGAGAGCTTCCAACAGCCTTCTGGACGTCGCCATCTTCTTCGTCAGTTCTGGAGATTGTTGTAGAAATGATAAAGTTATGGTCCGATCACACTGGAACCAACCAAACAAGCAACCACATCGGTCAAGTTTTACAATGTTAATAGTCGTCCCTTCTCGGCGCGCAAACAATATATGCACTCCTCGCATCCCCTCTCCGGACCCGTCTCCTAGTCGCCCGGTCTCCTATGATTAGCTGAGACACCACGCGATACTCCCGACATAAGGGTCAATATACTCAGCGCGACGATGTCGATTTCCCGTCCAGGCCATTTCGCCTTTTCTTGATACAGCCAGCTGGAAGTGCCCCACGGCTTTCGTCACGCTTCCCGACAAGAATATACCTGTAGCTGAATTCCCAATGACTCATCTCTCTCACAATAAACTCTAACTGACAAAAATCCGTAAAATTCTGTAATCATATACATTTCCGCGATAATGTTGTTCGTAATAATTCGCTTGATAGTGTTTTCTATAACATCGAAAACCTATCTGTATACTTATAATCTTATAAAAAACGCTCCAAAAATACCTTAATAATAATAAGTTACATGAAACATATCTAGGCTTAACAAGTTGCCGCGTAAATAAACATTGAATGGCTTCCTACTGACTTATGTCAGTGGCGTAAAATACCCTCGAAAAACCCGTTACATATACGCCTCGGATCATCGGATGATTTACCGTGACGTCGGTACATCATGCGATTATCCCAGACACGTTAATAAAATCCCCATCCAAAATACATATTACACAAATTAAATCACCATAAATTACATATATATACACTCATAATTTTCTTTACGCACTTTGCGTCAAAGTCTGTTGTTATAATGGATTGCCCTATGCAGTCAGTCCAATGTTTTTCGTTTTGATTAATGTTCCACGGATATTTCCGCCTCTCAAATATCTCAATGTTGGGAAAGATATACATAAATAATGTGTGAGCACTGTGTATATATGATGTCACATCACACGCATCAAAGGTGTTCTGATATATATATCACCACAGAACTTCCTAATATCACTGGAAGTCGCTTTCTTTTAGTGAAACTTATTCTCACTGATCACCCGAGCACACGATCACACTATTGTGGCTGCGCATCGTGACCATAATACTTAATCTCTCTGTGTATTAGATAAATTTAATATTGATTTCTGAAAAAAAAAACAGTGAGTGCGCATTACATATAACACCAAATATTTCTGTGCTATAATCGCCCTGTCTTACTAAGTTCACGTAGACCATCTTCTACTTAATACTAGTTCACAACCCAGACCAGTTCTCCTCACTCAAATAATACCTTTGTACTAATTACCTTAAATTTCACCCCTACAGCTCTTACATGGCGAGGCCGTAATCAGAAATCACGTGTGCTGTTATGTATGAGTTTCATGAAGGACTGTCTCGCCTTCTGGTGGCCCATCCTTTGTCTCGCGGACGCCTTAAGCAAAAATACCCTGTACAAGCGCTCACCCATCTCTAGGAGACAAATGGGAATTCACCAGCGCTACCAAATTCTGGCCTTGGTGTATCGAGACATTTTAGTGCTCAAGAGCATCCGCCAATCCCGTCATATTTCCCTGTACCTTAATAACTCTCAATTACTTATATACTACCCCCCTTTGTGACTTCTGATACGCCTGCATGGAAGACCAGATCTCCCACGCACCAAACACCACACTTACTCATTTGATAGGCTGGCTCGCCAGCTAAAGACACTCACTTTATGACACATACTTTCGTAGACTATGTATATTATACGTTCCGTATAATCTGTTTCCCTTACCATCCTCCAGCACATAAGTTGTTTTGCCAATACGTTTGGAAACTATAAATGGGCCCTCGTAGAGATAAAAGAACTTGGACATGAATTTCTCTAGCTTATTTGACTGTTTCGGCACTCTAAGTAAGTCTCTGTCTCCCGGCTCGAATAGGTCAAATTTAGTTTCCTTTTGTTGGCGAATTCTCTTTTGTGCTGACTTAGATAAATTCTGTTTCGCCAACTGGACAATGTAATCCATCCCCGGTTGTTTTCCCTCATTTAAACTCTACACCCTCGCTAGTTCATTTTGTGATCTCTTTCAGAAGTGAACTTCGTATGGGGTCAATTTCGTGCTCTCATGCTGGACAGAATTCAGCCAAGTCTCGACTTTGGAAAGATGTCCAACCCAGGCCGAATGCTTGTCATGCACCAGAGTCCGAAAAAGACGAGCCACTTCCCTTAATGGAAGCTCTGCAGAATTACCCAGAGGGTACCTTACAGAAGAATGAACGTGTGAAATACCAGCTTCCTGCATACTGGTTCTCCATTTCTTTGCAGTAAACTGTGGTCCACTGTCAGATAGTATCCTGAGAGGAAGGCCAAACTCAGGTACATACTTATTAATGATCAGACGGCTACAAGCTAGTCCCGTGGCTTTCCTTAGCGGATATAGCTTGACATACTTACTAAAAGCGTCAATAACTATAAAAATGTACTCGTAGCCGTACTGTCCTTTAACGATCGGGCCAAATAAATCCGCACACAATAGTTCGCCGGGACTACTGGTGAGAACTGCAGATCTCTCCCCCACTAAATATTTAACTGGATACTTGCTCCTTTGACAGGTGTCACACTTAGCTAAAATCCTCCTAACATCCCTTCCCATTTTACTCCAAATAAAGTCACGACCAATTTCATAGAATACCTTGGCAGCACCAAAGTGTCCTAATTCCCTATGAATGAACCAAATTAGCTCCTCCCGCAAAGTGGCAGGAACACATATTGCCCACCGATTATTCCTACATTTCCGTGCAAGAAGCCCATCCTGCATCTTGTACGTGAACCGCTCTACTTTCACATACTCTTCTTCACTTATTTCCAACCTAGCCAGTGGCTCCCTTAACTTAACGTCAACACGTTGCTCCACTAGCATATTTCTCAGTGTCTGTAACGATGCCCTGTTGCTACTGTCCACACACGCACATAATAAAATACCGTCCTCTGCTTTAACAACAGGATAATCCCTACATAAATTAGTGTCCCTTGATAGCATGTCTGCAAGAATGTTATCTTTACCTTTAATATATTTTACTGTGAATTCGTATTCCTGCAGAGCAAGAATCCACCTACTAACTCTGTTAGAACTGAGTTTACAAGTCCTCACATACAGTAATGCATGGTGATCTGTATGGATCTCAAATTTCCCCCGTACTAAATACATTCTAAATTTCCCCAAACTGAAAACAATACCTAAAAGCTCTAACTCAGTAATCGTGTATCTTTTCTCTGCTGCTGTTAGTCCTCGCGAGGCTAAAGATACAATGCACAGATTACCCTCATCATCTTTCTAACACAAAACTCTAGAAATGGCTATGTGCGAAGCATCTGTCATAACCACATATTCCTTATCTTTCAAAGGATATTTCAGCACTACAGCTTTCTCAAAACCTTCCTTCAGCGCTCTAAAAGCCTGATCATGCTTGGACTCCCATCTCCACCGAGTCCCACTTTTAAGCAATTCCCTGAATGGTTCTACCAACCCTGAGTATTTAAGAACGAACCTCCTGAAAAAGTTGCAAATTCCCATGTATATTTTTAACTGTTTAACATTCTGTGGCACCTCTGCGTTAAGTATCTTACTAACCCTACTTTCTTCTGGTGTTACCCCTCTACTCGACACTCTATGACCTAAAAATGTCACTTATGACTGACAGAATGACGACTTAGACAGCTTCAAAGTGAACCCTGCCTGATCTAACTTCTGAAAAGCTATATCTAAATGACGTAGATGCTCCTCAAAACTGCGTGAACTAATTACCATATCATCAATGTAAATGGTTACAAACTCTCCTGTGTCATCCCCTAATGCGATGTTTAAAGCCCTAATTAAAGCTGCTGAACTACTCTTTAACCCATAAGGTGTTCTACAAAATTGATAAAGGTTATATTTATGACTAAAAGCTGTAAATGGTCTATCTTCGTACATAAGTGGCACTAGCCAAAAACTGGAACTCAAATCTACACAAGTGAAATACTTCTTCCCCTCAAATGTTTGCATCAATTCCTCTATTGACATGGATTTCAGCTGATCTGAACTAATTCTACTGTTAACCAAACGAGCGTCTAAACAAATACGAACTGTGCCATCGGCCTTGGGTAACGTGATCACATAATTAACATATGGACTGTTAGAGTGCTCAATAATCCCATCTTCAAGCATCTGGTTAATTTGTGCCTCAACTGCACTCTGATAAGCGAAAGGTACACGATATCTATGTCCTGTGAATACTGACCTATCAATAACGTTCAATGAATGTGTATAGCAATTGGCCATACCAAAGCGATCCTCAAAAACTCTCCTATTACACAATAACACATCATAGAGCCGAACACACTGTTCTTCCTCTACATTTCCCTGAAATGCAGCATCACGTAACGAGTCCTCTAGACTACCGTTCGTAATCACACTGCCCACAAAACATGGATAATCCCGCTCTACGGCTGGCGATAACTCATTTAAAGTACAAATCACACCTACAACTCTACTTCTCTGAATATGGTCATTGAACGCTACTTCTACTTCAGAATCACCCCATTTAAATTTCAAACTCCCTGCATCAAAACATAAGTTACCAGACACTCTTACTTAGCCACTCTGAGCCCAAGATAACACTGAATACTAAATTTGGAATTACAAGACAAATCTGCTTTTCTACATGATTATTAATTTTAATGTCTACTAAAACTTGCTTAGAAATAACTTTAGACCTCTTCCCAACAGCTGTGATAACAAGAGTGCTTTTAATTGGCATCTCCTCAAAATTTACTCCAGTTCCTTTCATTTTATCATAAAATGCAACTTATGCAACTCTTCATACAACAACTATCAATTAAAACATCTGTGTACGCCTCGGACACGTTAAATTTAACTATGGGGCTCTTATTAGCCACCTCCAGAATAATACCTTCAACATTTAGTTCACGTAATAATTCACTTCTTACATTTAGGTCATAGGGTCCCTGTATAAGTGTATGGACAGGGCATGTTACAGACTGAGATTCTGACCTTACATCGCTGCCTGGTTCGTGTTTAAAATACCGCTACCGCTTGGTGTAGTACCACTCACTACTGCACTGGTCTGGTTGTTCTGGGTTGAGTTAACGGTATTTCTCTGTCCGTTATTACCATTGGGCTGATTCCCTCCTTGACCCCTGTTCTGGTTATAATTATTATTGTTATTATACCTCCCTTGGTTACCCCTAAAATCATTATTTCGCCTTGATTTCCCCTGAAATCATTATTTCTACCTTGGTACTGCGTACCATACCAATTTCCTCTGTACTGATTTTGCTGATTATTATTGACACGTATACGGCATGGCCAGCAGCACGTCGGTAACTCGATAACCAACGCTCTGCTTCACCAGAATGACACCGCCGCATGGCCAGCGTGGACAACGTGGATGGGCCTACTTACCTGTTTTAGAGGTCCGAGTCGCTTCCGCAGCCAAATCACCTCCAGAAGACATGACCCAACAGAAGAGCTCCAAAAGGGGTGGAAGGAAAGTGGAGAAGGGGAACGCACAGGCTATTCTACCGACACCCCCCAATAACTAACGGAACTGTCGCCGACGAAATAATGCCACAACAGCCGCTTAAAAATTTAAAATAAAATTTTAATGTTAAAATTTAACAAGAAACACCTCCACCAGAATACAGAACATGCATCATTTTGCGTTAAATTACAAATTGGCAAGAGATGGCTTAACATGCTTGCTTGCAAAGCCCCCAAAAAAAGGAAAAGAATTAAATTAAAATAAAATGTTAAAGCCCAAGGATAAAATAAAAATTACAGGCATAATTAAATGAGAAAGGGCAAGATAGTTTACAAGGGAATGCAATACCGATCCGACATGCAGAGATCCAGGCCACTGGTGCAAAAACGAAAAATTTAAATTTAAATTAATAAAATAAAATATGATCAACTAAGAAATCTCCGATATACGTGACTGAGAAAAACACAAGAACATTCACCAAAAACACAAGGTTAAAACTACAAGAATAAATTTTAAAAAAATATTAAGCTAACACCACAACACGACTGAGTTTCGTGGTCGGCGCCAAGAGACTGACCTCGAGACCATAATGCATCTCGGCAAAACAACAAACAACATGGCCACAAAAAACAGGAGACCACATGTCCGATCGAATTACGGCAGACAATTTAGCATAATTAAATTTAAAACCAGCAGCAAGAAGGGAAGAAAACAATTACGTCTAAATACTATTAACATTAGGGCGGATTATGTTGCGACGGATCTTACATCAGATTAATAATATGCCAATCCCAAGATTGCCAAAAGAAAATAAATAACAATTTAAAACGTAAAATAAACTATAAATGTGTCTCCAGAAGGTACGAAGAAAAATAACAAAATTAATATATATCTGGTAACATTATAAAAACAGAAATAAAATTAGGCCTATAAAACAAAATAAGGTACAGAATTAAAACATTACTATAAGACGATATTGGAGCTCCATAACAATAATAAATAAAAATATTTTATGCAACGTACCTTACATCCTTCCTAAGTGGAGACACAATGAAAATAAAATAATTAACACATTTAAAATAATTTCAAAAGATATGAACTGCCTCAATATGACTGCGTTAGCACACATATCCTGCTTCGAACACCCACGAGGCTTTTCTTCTAGTAGCCCGTAAAACAAACAGATCACACATCATCTTCAAGGCAAGTTATGAAGTTATAGCCTAGGAGCACAAGCATTTCCTTTTTTCTTGAATAAATCTATATTTCGTAGAGAATGGGGGGCCAGAGCCCCCATCAGCGGTGACACCTTTCACGACCAGTCGGCTTGATGATTTTTTCACGACAGCTAATGGACTCCAAAAGATGGCGGAGAATTTCCGCGTCAAAAACCGAACTGCATTCATGTAAATATTTATCGTCCAATCAAGGCTTGACACATCAATCAACAATGTCATTATTAAGTAAATAATTTGGCGGTATCATGAATACACAGGCATTTGTTTCATGACGTAGAATATAATTGTCTTTCAATTATGCCACGAATATAAAGAGTTTTATAAAGCACAAACAACACTCTCTGTCGGAGAAAAAGGAACTACTTGAAATAATCCCGAAGTCCGACAGCAGCTGCTATCTCGTGTCCACAAACGGAATCAAGTCACCAGATGGTCGATTCAAAATGTCATGAATTCCATCCAGGGGTAGATACATGTTTAAAACGTTGGGACGGGCTCTTGCACGTAACAATTATTATTATTATTATTATTATTATTATTATTATTCTGGTTCCCCCTATTTTGGACGTTGGCCCCTTCGCCACTGTTCCCTTGAACTTCCTGATTCCTATTCTCATTAGGCCTGTTATTATGGTTACCCTGGTTCCTACCGAATATCTCCTCGTAACCACCTCTTCCTAGAGCATCGAATGTACTTAATAAATTTTCCACTTGTGAAATAGATTTAACATTTTGGATACAGGCAGCTTCTTTGATTCTATATGGAAAATGTCTTAATAATAGCCTGACTACATCACTTTCCTCCCTCAAACCATCCAGATATTTACACGTCAATACCTGTCCTAAAAAGTACTCGGTCATAGTGTAGTTTCCTCTCGGGTTATATTTCCCACACACAATTCCCTCACGATGCTGAGACTGAATTACCTCATTCTAAAATTTCTCACAAAATTTAACTTTAAACTCTGAAATGTTCTCGAAATTGTCTTTGTAGACAGCAAACCAGTTTCTTGTCTCCCCTACAAACGGTTGCTCTAAAATCTCAACTACCTGGCACCACTCAATACTACCATCTTCCAACCTCTCCCTGAATTTATTTTCTATTGCATTCATGAATTCCATTGGACAACCCTGCCGATTACTGAATTTGCCTAGTTCTATTTCCCTGTGTGTGCTCTTCACATAAACTGGCCTACTCTGACTATTTTCCTGCCTAATTCTAGCTTTCAACTTCTGTTCTAATTCAGCAATTTTCTCCTCAGCTTTTCTTTCAATATTAGTTACAGTTAACCTAATGCTCCCTTCCGATGCTTCAACTTTACCACTTAACTTAGCTTGTTTCTCATTAATCTCATTAATGCTTTCCTTATTCCTCTTCCTTAAATCATTAACTTCAGTGATTATTTCTGCATGAACTTTATCAATTCTTCCCCCCAGCTGTTCTTTAACCTCTTTAGTTGCTACCTGAATTTTGTCGATTTCTCCCCCCAATTGCTTTTTGACCTGCTGTGTTTCAAGTTGCACTAGTTGTTTTAAATTTTCAGCCTGTGTACTGATTCTAATTTCTAACTCCTCCTGTACTTTTCCTAATTTTCTGTCTACATCTGCAATAATCTCTTTAGCCTTCTCTTCCATAACCCCTCTGATCTCACCTCTAATCAGCTCAAATTTATCACTAATTTCCCTACTGTCTTGTTCAAGTTTAGCATTTAAAGTTTCAGTACTCTCTTTATTTTCCCTACTATTTTGTTCAAGTTTCGCATAATTTTGTTCAAGTTTAGCATTTAAACTATCGCTCAATTCCCTATTACTCTCTTCATTTTCCCTACTATTTTGTTCAAGTCTAGCGTTTAAAGCATCTGTGCTAATTTTATTTTGTTGCATAAACTGAAGAAGCAAACTCTCTAACCCTGCTTGACTGTTTTGATTATCCCCCTCAGTATCGGGATTTACCTCCGACATCCCTGTACTGCTTTCATTTTCAAGACTAGCCATACTGCTCGTATCTTCACTATCCAACTGGTGACCACTACGCAACTTCATCTCATCCTCAACACTACCCATGCTGATACACACCGATAAATGAAAAACCCCCAAAATACAGGCACAGAAATATATACCCCTCTCCTTCCACAAATGTTATTAGGTTTTCGGCCTCACGTTGGTAGCGACAAATGTAACTGGTTTTATTTGCTCCACGTTGAGCGCACATGTGTAATGGTTTCTTTTGCTCCACTAGCATACAAGTGTAACGGTTTCACTGGAGAGAGTGTGGAAAAACCACAACAAGTCCCACTCATATCGTGGTATGATTTGTTCATTAACCCAACTAACAATTGTATCAGGAGAAGGAATTTGGTCTATATCTAATGCTACCTACTGAAAGCAAAGATTGCATAGTATAAGAAATGAATGTATTATATAAAAAACAAGTAGTGGCAATTTTAAAAATAATAATAATAATACATTTAAATTGGAGCGTAACGATTTGAATTTACCACTAGAGAATTACGTGAAAACGGAGTCGTATGAATTACTGATTTTACTAGTATTCCCAAGCTAAGAAGTTACTGGAATACTGAATATGAAACAATGAAGCGAGAGATTATGTAGTTCTGAGTCATTCGCGCTTACCATTGGAAATTGCCATAGCATTTCCCTCGTACTTGATGTTCTTTAAGAGAGCTTCCAACAGCCTTCTGGACGTCGCCATCTTCTTCGTCAGTTCTGGAGATTGTTGTAGAAATGATAAAGTTATGGTCCGATCACACCGGAACCAACCAAACAAGCAACCACATCGGTCAAGTTTTACAATGTTAATAGTCGTCCCATCTCGGCGCGCAAACAATATATGCACTCCTCGCATCCCCTCTCCGGACCCGTCTCCTAGTCGCCCGGTCTCCTATGATTGGCTGAGACACCACGCGATACTCCCGACATAAGGGTCAATATACTCAGCGCGACGATGTCGATTTCCCGTCCAGGCCATTTCGCCTTTTCTTGATACAGCCAGCTGGAAGTGCCCCACGGCTTTCGTCACGCTCCCCGACAAGAATATACCTGTAGCTGAATTCCCAATGACTCATCTCTCTCACAATAAATTCTAACTGACAAAAATCCGTAAAATTCCGTAATCACATAATTTTCCGCGATAATGTTGTTCGTAATAATTCGCTTGATAGTGTTTTCTATAACATCGAAAACCTATTGTATACTTATAATCTTATAAAAAAAAACTCTCCAAAAAGTACCTTAATAATAATAATGTTACATGAAACATATCTTGGCTTAACAAGTTGCCGCGTAAATAAACATTGAATGGCTTCCTACTGACTTATTTCAGTGGCGTAAAATACCCTCGAAAAACACGTTACAACAGTATGGAAGGTCATCCTGAGTGTTTTTTGATGTGAAGCTCCTGCGCTGGTTAGTGAAGAACGATTTGTATAATGTAAATGTTCTAGGGACGGCGTATTAAGTCACAGGTGCATACGTAAAGCACAATAGTTCTTCTACGGTGAAGTCGTCTTCATTATCTATTTCTTCGCCATGAAGCTTTTTAGAAATTTGGCACAGCGATTTTTCAGTAATGCCTGACTAAGTTTGTTAAACGCAATTTTACTACGCTGTGAGTTTCTGAAGACAACGTTACTGAAATTCTGTCTATCAGAGAAAGTGAATATTGTAACAGTGTTTCCTACTGTGTTATAATGTTATCAGATAATTTGGAGAAACGGTTATGGATGTAGGCCTCACTCGATATTTTCTGGGATGCCGTTATTAATGAATCATTCCTGGGCTGTGGCAATACTGGCACTTAAGGAACATAAAACTGATTTCACTTCACTGAAATGTCCCACGTTGTATGACGCAGCTTCTAACCACGGACCCCATCGTATTAAAACTGGCTGAGGAGGCAAAGAGATTGTTGGAAACAGATCACAGAATTTGTAATTTCTTATTGGTGACTTATTTAACACTTTCTTCAGTCTGCGCTGGGGACAAGGAGACCCACGTATTTATACTTGCTTCTAACAGTTTGAACGACACAGTGTAAGCCGTGAACAAGGCATGTCAGGTGTATTAATTTAGGGTAAAACTTTTGATCCTGCTTTAATAATATATGGATCAGCATCTCTGAGAAATAAAAATACTTGTCATATTGAACTCCTTCTGGCCATAAGACATCTAACGAGTCATGGAAATAATTTGCAACAGTGGAATGATTTACTCGGTCAAGCCTTAGTATAATAATGAGAAAAGATCTGCTTCCTGCTTTCAATAGCATCAATTACAGCACTCACACGAATTGTTTAGCCGCATCTGTGGTTTCATCTATAGAAATCCATATACAAGTTTACTCCAAATGTTATAAATTACGTCTTAAAAACATTCTGGCACACCTGGTTTTTACACAATGTATATTCTTCTGGCACTCTTCCGTTAGCGTTTTGCTCTAAAAAATAACAGAATCTGCACCTTATTCAATTTCCGCAACGGAATGTCAGAGCTCATTAATGCTAAATAAGCCGGCGGGCCCAAGTCACACATTAATGGCATCTAGCAGAACGTTCCACTAACTTCAATTGTGTGAAGCAAAACTTGTAGGTTGGATTTGATTAATGCTCTTAATGCTACATGACCGCATTGTCGCAGCCCTTAAACTAAGTAACCAACCAACAGGTCTTTGGACAATGTGTCACTTGAACTCGGTTGTTCTACTTCGCTTGTTGTCAGTTGCTAATTTAACTTAGATTTCTTCTCAGCTCCCTCCTTATGCCGTGTTGTATTCATATGTTGCACAATGTTATATTTTTTCTTTGAAGAAACACTTTTTTCACACAAATGAAACAAAATAATAATTTGGCGTCTTCACTAAAATATTACGTCCAAACTCGTTTACGTATTTGTGTAAAAATGCTGATCATCCAACGTGCTGGGTGACCTGACAGCTTACAGCTTAGAAGTCGGGGATTCATGCAGCACGTGACAACATGACGATATCTCATTGGAGTGTATAGGCCTAATTGCACAAGATACTTGGCGCAGCGAAAAATCCCAAGCTTCTCTCCTAATTTTAACAACACCGTAAAATTTCACTCATGTTTCGGCTTCCCCCTTTTACACTCGTATCACAGTTTTGTTCTTTTACACATTTGACTATAGCTGATAAAAATAAAAGCATTCAGTGATATTTGACAGCTATTGGTGAAAAATACATAACATTTTCGGGTAAAATATGGCTTTTTGATTCAAAATCTTGAAATAAGCAAGCAAATCCATTTTTCTGCAAAATAAGCATTCTATGAAACATACAGTAGTTAAAATAGCTTATCAAGGCGTGTTCTACAAAGCATAACCGGCGGCTTCGATGGCGTAGTTGGTAGCATGCTGAGCTTCTATGCCCAAGATCGCGGGTTCAAACTCAGCCGAAGTCGTCGGGTTTTTAGGAACGTTAAAAATCCATCAGTATGCCTTCCTTCGGAGGGGAAGTAAAGCCGTCGGTTCCATGTCATAGATTTATGGCATGATAAAGAACTTTGCACTAATTACATTTGTGTGAATCGAAATTATAGGTTTTATTTGACTAACACTCTTAGGTTCCAACGTTCGTCGCCAGGAGCCGACTGTGGTGGCATATCTAGTAACAAAGTTCAGAACTAGTTGGTCGTTCACGGTGGCGTTTGGTAGCAAAAGTTGGAACTACATGAAAATCGAATGTCTGCAGTCCTTACTTGAATTAAAAACAGATAACACGCAGTAATACAGCAATCATAATTAACACCGGTCATCAGACAGATTCTACACACACCCAAAGTACACGGGGCTACATGACCGCGTTGTCGCAGCCCCTAAACTGAGGAACCAACCAACCAACAAAGCATAACCTATTTGCTTACGTTTAGAAGTGTGGGAAAGATATGCACTTTGATTAGAAATATGGACTATATACTAGTGTTTATACTTAAAGAAAAACCCGTGGCACTACAACCCATGAAGGGCCTAGGCTTACCAAGCGACCGATGCCCAGCCATTTGGCGTGCAGATATTGGGGTGACGCGTGGTCAGCGCATCGGGTCCCCTCGGCCGTTAGTGACCGGTGCGCTGCCTCGCTCTCAGACAGCTACTCTATTGTCCTCACGAGGTTGACTGCACCCCGTTCCAGCCCTCACGCCAGGATCTAAAATCCCTGACGGAGCCGGGAATCGAACTCAGGGCCTCCTATGAGAGGCAGGCTCGCACCAACACCATGGGGCCTGCATACTTGTAATAAGGACTTGAATAGTTGCAGAGGTGGCTACCCTTGACCTTCCTTGCATTTCATTACATTTGGTGAAATAATCCACAACAAGCATTCAAGGATGCCAGAAAATGGGGTTTTGATGGATGGATGGATGGATGGATGGATGGATGGATGGATGGGTTGATGGATGGAAGGATGGATATCTGGATGTGTGTTGCTATGGATGGATGGATGGATGGATGGATGGACAGATGGATATGTGTTACTATGGATGGATGGACGGACGGATGTGTATTGCTATGGAGGGATGGGTTGATGGATGAATGGGCAGATGGATATGTGTGACTATGGATGGATAGATGGATGGATGGATGGATGGATGGATATGTGTTACTATGGATGGATGGATGGATGGATGTGTATTGCTATGGATGGATGGTTGGATATACGAACATTGATTGCAATGCAGCAGCTCAGGCATCACTTAGTCTTATCACGAGGCACAGTGCTGTAAGATTAGATATGCCAGACTGTGTATAGCGAGAGTTAATCTTGGCGAGCTCAGCCCAGCAGGGCAATGAATGACCGGTTAGTTGAGATAGTGTCTCCCGGGACAGCAAGTGTCAGGCTTTCTCCAGGTAGGTAGAGACGCGGGAGGCCGCGCAGGTGACGACGCCTAATAGGATTATGATGTATTCCACACCGTCGCGTCACCGATAAAATTAGAACCTCCACCCGGCCCAAGCCGGCCTGCTTAAGCCGGGACCAACCAGAGATGATTAAACAGTTCCTCGTAGCTCTTGATGCTACAAGTATATCACGTCTACTTTCCTGTCCAGAGGATTACAATTTATTGTGTTCTGTTCAAATGAAGAGGACTTAGGACTAACATGTGGCAATACGCTGTTCCTAGAATGGGAGGGTTTTATTTAATGTTGTAAATTTATAATCATGGTAGAAGTATAAATATTTTATTTTCTTACACTTAGTATTCAGTTACACCAATAAAACTCCAATGTCCAGAAGCAGGAAACCTGAACTTGAGCTATAATGTAATGTAATGTAATGTAATGTAATGTAATGTAATGTAATGTAATATAATATAATATAATCTATTATATATAATCCAAAATTGACTCATCACAGCAGGGCTCAAACCACTAGACCTAGAAAGCTGAAATTTTGCTTGTTGGTTCATCCAAGTATGTAGAGGCTCACTAAGAAATGGTTTTTGAAAATTCAATTTGTAAGTGACTTTTTTCGGCCCTTTGGCATTGACCATCCAAAATTGACTCATCGACGCAGGGCTCAAACCACTAAACCTACAAAGCTGAAATTTTGCATGTTGGTTGATCCGAGTCTGTAGAGGCCCACTAACAAACGGTTTTTGAAAATTCAATTTCAATGTTCGTTGTAAGTCGAAAACGCCCACTAAGGAAGGATTTTTGGATATTCAGGTTCTAAAGGGGTGTTAAGGGGGTATACCTGCATTTCAATGAATAACAATATCTCCGGATTGGTTTTATTGGGGGATTTGATATTCGGCATATAAACTCATCATTAAAAATAAGAAGATACGTGTCTGAGGGTTTTTCGATGTGGTGTATATTATGAGGTGAAAGGGGTGAAAAGTGGGGGCTGAAGGTTTCCTAACCCAGCGTGTATCTCTTAAACGAAATAGGCGAGGAGTTTGGAACTCAGCGGAAAAAAATCAGCATTAAAAATAACAAAATAGGTGTTTGACCGTTTTTTCATAAATCCAATATAAGGGGCCCATGGGGAGGGGTGAAAGTATGGGGGGGGGGGAACGTAATATGTCGGAGTGTAAAATTATACATGGCCTATGTTGTAGACAATAACACATTACATCTTTTTTGTCTCTTGCTATTTCATCATACGACGAGTACTTAGGGAGTTATTAATTATTTTGTACTTTTTGGCCGGAATTTTCTAAGTCCCAGGAATGACATCAAAATTGATTCGAATGAAATTTCGAAAAATAGTGTTTTTCAATACTTTTATTATATTTTTCACGTCTTTTAGGGTCCGTAACCAACATGATATTTTGATATTTTTTTCGTCCCATGCATTTTTGGTTTCAGGTGATAGAATTATTTTCCACTAGGACCGATGCTTATCTATTATATAAAACTTAGTGTCCTGACTGACCGACTGACTGACTGACTGACTGGCTGACTGACACATCATCGCCCAGCCAAAACTATTAAAGTTAGAAACATGAAATTTTGGGAATATGTTCGTTGTAAGTCGGAAACGCCCACTAAGGAAGGGTTTTTGGATATTCAGGTTCAAAAGGGGTGTTAAGGGGGTACACCTGCATTTCATTGAATAACAATATCTCCGGATTGGTTTCATAGGGGGATTTGATACTCGGCATATAAACTCATCATTAAAAATAAAAGAAGACACGTGTCTGAGGGTTTTTCGATGTGGTGAATATTATGAGGTGAAAGGGATGAAAAGTGGGGGTTGAAGGATTCCTAACGGAGCGTGTATCTCTTAAACGACATAAGCGAGGAGTTTGAAACTCAGCGAAAAAAAAAACAGCTTAAGAAATAAGTAAATAGTTGTTCGACTGTTTTTTCATAAATCCAATTTAAGGGGCCCATGGGGAGGGGTGAAATTCGGGGGGAAAAGAAAACAGGGAAGAAAGTGTCCTAACTGATTGACTGGCAGACTCACTCATCAAACTCAGGGGGAAAAAACTGCTTAAAATAAGTAAATTCGACAGTTTTTGTCATAAACCCAATTTAAGGGGTTCATGGGGAGGGGTGAAATTCTGAAAAAAGAAAATTGAAAGAAAAAGTCCTGACTCACTCACCATCGCCCAGTCAAAATTATTGAAGTTAGAAACATGAAATTTTGAGGAAATGATCATTGTATGTCAAATCCGTCCACTAAGGGAGGATTTTCTGATATTCAGGTTCTAAAGGGGTCTTAAGAGGGTTAAACCTGCACTTCATTGAATAAAAATAACTCCCGATTGGTTTCATTGGGGGATGTGATACTCGGCATATAAACACATCATTAACAAGTAGTTCCGTGAAGAACTATACAGCCTATTTTCATATATCCTACTTATGTTAATTGCCACTATCAACATACACAATTTCAGTTTGATTGCTGTAATAGATTCGTAGATATTGAGAACCGACTAAATATTTCGGAAGGTCGCCATGTTGGATTTTATATATGTAGGTCCTAGGGTTATGTACTGTTACATGCAGATTATTGTGAACGTGTAGTATTCAAACTTCAATCGCATAGTTAGGACACAAGAAAAAACGAGGAGATTTTAAAATTTTTCACAGCTGCCATCTTGAGGTTATCTAAACAATTGAAATAAATTAGATGCCAGTGGATTAACATTCGTATAAGGATTTACTGTACCAAGTTTCACTGCACGCGGATGGTTAAATTGCGAGAAACGTCCATGTGAATATTTATAATTCGCGTCACCGCCATGTTGGATTTGTGATCACCAGGTTATTTAAAGTCCTATAGGTGAACTTAAGTTCATAGCCCCTATGAACATTAAAAAATGCAGTTTGATTGCTAAAATAGATTCGTAGATATTCAGTATCGTCTAAATATTTCGGATGGTCGCCATGTTGGATTGTTAAATGTATAGGCCATAGAGTCAAGTACCATTGAAGGAAAATTATTGCGTAGGTTCATTATTCAAACCTTCACTTCAATCGCATGACTACATCACAATAAATAAAATCTTAATTTTAAAATTCGCACTGCCACCATCTTGAGGTTATGTAAACAATTGAACTAAATTAGATACCAGTGGATTACAATGTGTATAAATATTTCCTGTGCCAGGTTTCAGTGCGCTTGGAACATTAAATCGCGAGAAAGGTCTATTTAAAATTTTCAAATTCGCTTGGCCGCCATGTTCGTTTTGTAGTTAACCGGTTTTTGAAAGTCTTATAGATGGACTTCCAGTAGTGCCCTTTATCTCCGTTCAAAATTTCAGGGTTTTACCGCTAATAGTTTCAGAGATATAGAATGCCGGTGAAATATTTCGCACATCCGCCATCTTGTGATTATGTAAACATTTGAACGAAGTTAGATGTCGGTGCATTACAATGTATATAAACATATACTGTACCAAGTTTCATTGCGTTTGGTTGGTCAAATCGCGAGAAACGTCTATTTAAAAGTCGCAAATTCGCTTGGCCGCCATGTTGGTTTTGTAGTTACCAGGTTTTCAAAAGTCACATAAGTGAACTTATAGTAGTTCCCTCTATCACCATAGAAAATGACAGGATAATATCGGTAATAGTTTCGGAGATATTGAATGCTGGTGAAATATTTTGCACAGCCGCCATGTTGGATTGGTGAGTCGTAACAAAATTTGAAGGGCACGGTCGAGGTCGCCGGGAATAGTGCTATGAACTTTCCGAGTTTCATTGAAATCGCTCCAGCCGTTTAGATTTTATTAGGGGGGGGACACACACACGAATCACACACACACGCACACACACACACACACACACACACACACACACACGGACAAAAGGTGATCTCATAAGCCTATTTTTTCAAAATTGAAAATAGGCTAAAAATAAGAAGACACGTGTCTGAGGGTTTTTCGATGTGGTGTATATTATGAGGTGAAAGGGATGAAAAGTGAGAGTTGAAGGATTCCTAACGGAGCGTGTATCTCTTAAACGACATAGTCGAGGAGTTTGAAACTCAGCGGAAAAAAATCAGCTTAAAAGATAAGTAAATAGGTGTTCGACCGTTTTTTTTCATAAATACAATTTAAGGGGCCCGTGGGAAGGGGTGAAATTCTGGGGGGTAAAAAACAGGAAGGAAAGTGTCCTAACTGATTGACTGTCTCACTCACTCTTCAAACTCAGGGATAGAAAACTGCTTAAAAATAAGTAAATAAGAGTTCGACAGGTTTTTTTCATAAATCAAATTTAAGGGGTTCTTGGGGAGGGGTGAAATTCTGAAGAAAAAAATGAAAGAAAAAGTCCTGACACACTCACTCACTCTCTCATCATCGCCCAGCCAAAATTATTGAAGTTAGAAACATGACATTTTGGGGGTATGTTCGTTGTATGTCAAAATCGTACACTGAGAGGATTTTCGGATATTCAGGTTCTAAAGGGGTCTTAAGGGGGTTAAAATTGCATTTTATTGAATAACAATATCTCACAAGTGGTTTCATTTGTGGATGTAATACTCGGCATATAAACTGTATGTCTACCCTAATTATTCCCGTTTTCCAACGGGGTCGGGGATGAGATGCGATGGAAGTCTTTGTGGCGATGGTTTTTACGGCCGGATGCCCTTCCTGACGCCAACCTCATGAGAGGAGTTAATAAGAGATGAAATGAATGATGGTGAATGCAACTGGGCAAGGATGTGGAAGGAAGCGGCCGTGGCCTGTCAGAAGGTAGGCTACCGTCCCAGCATTTGCCTGGTGTTGAAAATGGGGAAACCACGGAAAACCATTTCAAGGACGGCCGACGGTGGGGCTCGAACCCACGCGTCTACCGAGTCAGCAGAGAGCTTGGCCCCATGACCTAATGCTGCGCTTTAGCCAGCGTAGCCACTACTGTCGGTTACTCGGCATATAAACTAATCATTAAAAATAAGCAGACATGTGTGTAAGGGTCTTTCGATGTGGTGTATATTATAAGGTGAAAGGGGTGAAAAGTGGGGGTTGGAGGATTCCTATCGGAGCGTGTATCTCTTAAAAGACATAGGCGAGAAGTTTGAAACTCAGCGGGAAAAAATCAGCTTAAAAAATAAGTAAATCGGTGTTCGACTGTTTTTTCATCAATTCTATATAAGGGGCCAATGGGGTGGGGTGAAATTCGGTGAAAACAAGATGTTCAGCAAAGAACATATAGCCTACTTTCTCCTAAATGTATGGGTATATTTATGAATCTTTGTCCTCATCCCTAACACAATCACCTCTACCACAATGTATTGTTTGTTTTCTTTTATATTGATAATTAGCCAGTAAGTGTCAAAATCAATATTGTATACTTTATGATGATTGAACAACAAAACTACTAACTTATTGTAATGCATTCACGTCCGTTAATCTCTATATTAAGCCAGCCTGCTAAGTTAAGAATCTTCCGTTTTGGGTATCTTCCCCTTTAAAAATCCACGCCGATCACAGTAGGTTGGTGCTGCGACCTATCAGTGAATTAATCTTTATGTTGTACGCCTATGCACTGCCATCGTAATGTACTACGATGGCAGTGTTCTATGGGTGTTGAATGAGTAGGCAGTTTAAAGTAGCCAAGAGGGAGGCGATCCAGCTGGCAGTGTTTAAAGGTATTCGGAGCGCGATCGTGGCTAATAGTTGAACTACCAGTATTACAAAATTGCCATACTTCAGGAGGCCAGCTCAGGCATTTACACAGCGTTATGTTTGGAACAATATTACCCACATAACCCACAAGAGGACAGCACCGTACAGAGGCATTAAGAAGGCTGTGGTTAATGACAACGTGTATCTAGTTCTTCTATTCTCCTTTTTCTAATGTCTTCTGTTTATGTGCGATGCTGGGACTGTGATTTTATTAATATACGAGTGTATACTTTAACCTCTCCTTTGAGCTAAATGACATTTTATTCAGTATCTGTGGAAAAAGCTCGAGCACATCATTTGTAAAAGAATTCAAGAAAAAAAAAACCTAACTGAAGCAGTACTCGATCCCCAGTCAACTGCGTGTCAGACTAACATGCTAGCCCAGAGCTAACCGTATCCATGACGTCAGGTGTTCTTAACTGACATATTAGATACAAACTGTTGGCAAATAATGACTTTAAATAAACGATTTCTTCACTGCAGTACATCTTCATTAAAGATCATTTCATGTAAAGTTTATATTATTGTATGAGTACGGTATATCACATACAACATACTAAAACTACTGAAATATAAGACAGGCACATGAGGACAGCTGCCATCTTGTCGTGTGACACAAACGGCTTAGCTCTTTTAAGCCACTCATACTGTATAATATTATAATATTAAATTATAATAAATAACGGATCACGACCTTCAGGATAGCTTAAACCCCCCTAGGCTCGATAATCGGAATTGGTGGGTTTTAAGCTATTTATTAAAATGGTTGCATAATTCACACGGCCGCCATCCTGAAATGGCATGGCCGATGACCTTGAATTTTGGGTGAAAGACGCGTCCTATATACAGGTATGTTGTCACCAAATTTGGTAGAGATCGGATGATTAGTTTAGCCGTAATTTGATTTTACGTTTTGAACATTTGAGTGGCCGCCATTCTGTTTTGGTAAAGATGGCGGCGATATAAAGTATGACACTGAGGTGTCCTTTACTAGTGCTACCTCTGTACCAAATTTCGTTCAATTCGGTTTCACCGTGTTCGAATTGATAGGGGGGGACAGACATTCAGAGTACACACACTCACACACACACAGACACACACACACACACACAGACTCACACACACACATACACACACAGACTCACACACACACATACACACACACAGAAAGACACACTTTTCGCCCTGTGTTGATCTCATAAGTCTACTTTCATTTTTTGCAAAAATCGAAAGTAGGCTAAAAAAGGAGAGAAAGTATCCTAACTACTGACTAACTTACTTACTCATCAAACTCAGGGGGAAAAGACAGCTTAAAACATAAATTAATAGTTGTTCGAGCGTTTCTTCATAAATCCAATTTACGGGGCCTATGGGGAGGGGTAAAATTCTGGTAAAAATAATTGAAAGAAAATGACCTGACTGACTCTCTCACTCATCATCGCCCAGCAAAAACTATTGGAGTGGGAAACATTAAATTTTGGGAATATGCTCGCTGTATGTCGGAAACGTAAACTAAGGAAGGATTTTTGTTTATTCGGGTTCTGAAGAGGTGTTAAGGGGTAAACGTGCATTTCATTGAATAACGATATCTCGTGAGTTGTTTCTTTGGGGATGTGATATTCGGCATATAAACTAGTCATTAAAAATAAGCAGACATATGACTAAAGGTTTATCGATGTAGTGTATATTATGAGGTGAAAGGGGTGAAAATTGGGGGTTGAAGGATTCTTAACGGAGCG
This sequence comes from Meconema thalassinum, assembly GCA_946902985.2. NCBI lineage: Eukaryota > Metazoa > Arthropoda > Insecta > Orthoptera > Tettigoniidae > Meconema > Meconema thalassinum. The sequence goes on from OX336390.1 coordinate 616,545,502, forward strand.
TGTATCTCTTAAACGACATAGGCGAGAAGTTTGAAATTCAGCGGAAAAAAAGCTTAAAATATAAGTAAATTGGTGTTCGACGTTTTTTTTTTCATAAATCCAATTTAAGGGGTTCATGAGAGGGGTGAAATTCTGATAAATAAATGAAAGAAAATGTCCTGACTTACTCACTCACTCACTCATCATCGCCCAGCCAAAATTATTGAAGTTAGAAACATGAAATTTTGGGGTTACGTTCGTTGTATGTCGAAAACTTTCACCAAGAAAGGATTTTTGGATATTCAGGTTCTAAAGGAGTGTTAAGGGGGTAGACTTGCATTTAATTGAATAACAATATATCCCGATTGGTTTTCTTGGGGGATGCGATACTCGGCATATAAACTCATCATTAAGAATAAGAAGACACATGTCTGAGGGTTTTTCGATGTAGTGTATATTATGAGGTGTATGTGTGAAAAGTGGGGGTTGAAGGAATCCTAACAGAGCAAGTATCTCATAAAAGACAGAGGCATAAAGTACGAAACTCAGGAGGGAAAATCAGCTTGAAAAATAAGTAAATAGGTGGTCGACCGTTGTTTCATAAATCCAATTTAAGGGGCCCATGGGGAGGGGTGAAATTCTGGGGAAGGAAGTCCACTAAGGAAGGATTTTTGGATATTCACTCATCGTCCCCCAGCCAAACCTATTGCAGTTAGAAACTTAAAAAAATTGGGGGATATGTTCGTTGTATGTCGAAAACGTCCACTAAGGATGGATTTTTGGATATTCATGTTCTGAAGGGGTGTTAAGGGGGTAAAACTTGCATTTCATTGATTAACAATATCTCACGAGTTGTTTCATTTGGGGATGTGATATTCGGCATATAAATTAATTTAAAAAAAAGTCCTCTCGGCACGCCGGAAGGCGGAGGTAGATTTCACCGGACAAACTTGGGGATAGGCGAAAATAGGCAGAATATGCAGATTTTCGTAGAAGGATCAGACCTCATTTAATGCGAGAAGGTATTTTATAATTGGAGCTTAATTAACTTTGTTTTTCGTCATTTTATGCTTATTTTAAACATTTTATTGTCTTATGGGAACGGTAACCTTCTTGTCATTTGGGGTCCATTTTTATACTTGTGGTCACACTGTCCTTATGCTAGGTTTCGACACTGATGTGCAACTATGTAACGGTCTGTTACTTCTTCACGCAAAATTATATCTACTGCAGAGATTTTGGTTGGTTCCTCAGTTTAGGGGCTGCGACAACGCGGTCATGTAACCCCGTGTACTTTGGGATGGCTGTATTAGTCTGTAATTCAGGTAAGGACTGCAGACGGTCAATTTCAAGCAGTAGTTACTAATGTTGCTACCAGGTACTACCGTCAACGACACCTAGCTGTGAACTTGGCTACTAGATGCCACCGAACCAGCAACTCGCAACGAACGTTGGAACTTCCCCTCCAAAGGAAAGCATACTGAGGGATTTTTGGCGCTCTTAGAAAATCCGACGACTTCGGCCGGCTTTGAACTCGCGACCTTGGGCATAAACATTCAGCATGCTACCAGTTACGTCACCGAAGCCGCTTCACACTTAGATGGAAATCTGAATCTGATCTCGTAATGAAATGATCGTGTGGCCTCCGGAGAGGCCGAGTGCAGGTCTTTCTAGTTGACGCCCGTGGGCGACCTGCGCGTCGCAATGAGGATGAAGTGATGATGAAGACGGCACATACACCCAGTCCCCGAGCCACGGGAATTAACCTCAGGAGATTAAAATCCCTGATGACTCGGCCGGGAATCGAACCCGGGGCACTTTGGGCCAAAGCCTAGCGCGCTAACCATTTAGCCACAGAGCCGGACATCTGATCTCGTGCAAGTGCGTTATCTTGGCAACGTCTGATGGCTCATCCCTCATCAATTTAGTAGTGTTGCCATGGCAACCACTGATAGGTCTTGGCATTTTCTTATAATTCCGAAATTATTTTTCTCATCCCTTGGCATAATGGTGGGTTATATCAAAAATTCTTTCAGACAAAAGTTTTAGGTAATTATTATGGGAATATTGTCCATTTTGTACGGTTTTGATATTGTGCCTATTAAGAGAGATATGATTAATGTTTCCCGAAAAACCCACTTTTTCCCACCCCTTTGGTCAATGGTTGGTGCTATAAAAAAAACTCTTCAAACATACATTTTTGGGCTTTATCCGACACATAGTATGAATGTTGAACGGATTCGATATTTCACATATTAAGAGAGTTATAGCAATATTTCACTTTTTCGAAAAAAAAAGCCCCCCATTTTCACCCCCCAACGACCGATTTAGCCCAGTAACGAACTCGACCGAGATTTTATAGGTATACGTATTCGGTAAAAAATTCAAAGTGATTGGTACAAAATTACGGCAGTTATCGTGTCCACAATAAACTGATATACATATACATACATAAATTATATATAACTTTTGAACTGACGGTGGTTTTGGGGCCTGGGGATGTGAAACGCGAAGATATGTCGAAATCTTCCGGAAGTCGAAACATGGTACCCATTGCAATAGTTAGCTTTCTAACGAAATCTACCTCTGGTTGGTTCCTCAGTTTAGGGGCTGCGACAACGCGGTCATCTAACCCCGTGTACTTTGGGTGAGTGTAGAATCTGTCTGATACACGGTGTGAATTGTAATGGCTGTATTAGTCTTAATTCATGTAAGTACTGCAGACGGTCAATTTCAAGCAGTAGTTCCTAATGTTGCTACCAGGTACAACCGTCAACGACACCTAGCTGTGAACTTGGCTACTAGATGCCACCCCAACCATCAACTCGCAACGAACGTTGGAACTTCCCCTCCAAAGGAAAGCATACTGAGGGATTCTAGTGCTCTTAGAAAATCCGACGACTTCGGCCGGCTTTGAAACCGCGACATTGGGCATAGACATTCAGCATGCTACCAGTTACGTCACCGAAGCCGCTTCCCACTTTATCAGGCGGCTTTGGTGGCGTAGTCGGTAACATGCTGAGCTTCTATGCCCAAGATACCGGGTTCAAACCCGGCCGAAGCCGTCGGATTTTTTAAGAGCGTTAAATATCCCTCAGTATGCCTTCCTTCGGAGGGGAAGTAAAGCCGGCGGTCCCATGTCATAGATTTATGGCATGTTAAAGATCCTTCCACTAATTGCACCTGTGTGAAGCTAAATTGGATAGGTTAAGAATGTATACAACGCTCTTAGGTTTCTATGTTCGTTGCCAAGAGCCGACTGCGGCGGCGTCTAGTAGCTCAGTTCTGAACTTGGCCTCGTAGTCGTTGACAGTGGCGCTTGGCGGCAAAAGTAGGAACTATCTGAAAAATTGTTAGTTGCAGTACTTAAATTAACAAACAGATAACACACACTAATACAGTCATCACAATTAACACCGGTTATCAGACAGATTCTACACACACCCAAAGTACACGGGGCTACATGACCGCGTTGTCGCAGCCCCTAAACTTAAGAACCAACCAACCAACCACTTAATCAGATGGAAATACTGAATCTGATCTCGTGCAAGTGCGTTGTCATGGCAACGTCTGATGGTCCATGCCTCATCAATTTAGTAGTGTTGCCATGGCAACCACTGATAGCTCTTGGCATTTTCTTATAATTCCGAAATCATTTTTCTCGTCCCTTGGCGTAATGGTGGGTCATATCAAAAATTCTTTCAGACAAAAGTTTTAGGTAATTATTAGGGGAATATTGTCCATTTTGTACGGTTTTGATATTGTGCCTATTAAGAGAGATATGATTAATGTTTCCCGAAAAACCCACTTTTTTCCACCCCTTTGGTCAATGGTTGGTGCTATCAAAAATCTTATTTGACATAAATTTTTGGCACTTATCCGACACATATTATGAACTTTGAATGGATTCGATATTGCACGTATTAAGAGAGTTATAGCGAAATTTCACTTTTTCGAAAAAAGCCCCCCATTTTCACCCCCTTCGACCGATTTAGCCCAGTAACGAACTCGACCGAGATTTTATAGGTATACATCTTCGGTAAAAAATTCGAAGTAATTGGTGCAATATTACGGCAGTTATCGTGTCCACAAGAAACTGATATACATATATATATACATATATATATATATACATAAATTATATATAAACTTTTGAACTGACGGTGGTTTTGGGGTCTGGGGGATGTGAAACGCGAAGATATGTCGACATTTTCCGGAAGTCGAAACATGGGACCCATTGCAATAGTTAGCTTTCTAATGAAATCTACCTAAAATAAGCAAACATATGTCTAAGGGTTTATCGATATGGTGTATATTATGAGGTGAAAGGGGTGAAAATTAATGGTTGAAAGATTCTTAACGGAGCGTGTATCTCTTAAAAGATATTAGCGAGAAGATTGGAATTCAGCCGGAAAAAGTCGGCTTAATAAATAAGTAAATGGCTGTTTAACCGGTTTTTTTTTCATTGTGGTGTTTGAAGCCATATTTTCAGTGTTGCCTTAGTAAACAAGAGTTTAGTGCTTTTCAGTCGGTCAACACGAATGTACCCAAAAGAGATGGGTTATGCCCTAATCCTGAAATAAATTACATGAGATTAATAAAACACTAGGATGACCAGTTTCGATCGTCAAGCGATCATCATCAGATCCAATACACTTAGGCTATAAAATCTATGTTTGAAATACAGGTGAAAATATTTACAATATGTACAATTATTTAGTTGCAGTATTGGTACTGCAACTGTCAGTGTATGCTAAATGCAGTATATATGTTAGGTGAAATGCTAAATGGTGATGGCTATCCGGAGATTGTACTTTAGAGAGATTATATGGTTGTAAACTATGGTTAAACTATAAAATTTTAGGCTAACTACTTATCTGATTGTCTTCCGTACTACAGCTATTCGCAGTTTCCGTGCTCACTTGAACTCGCTGTGCGGTCGACTGCGGTGGTTATCTTAACGACTGGTTTTTCCCTGCCTTCCCCCCCTGTCCCTACGTGCTGTGGGGAGTGATCGCGATGTGTTTATGTGAGGTGTTGCCAACCTAGATAAGATGTATGTTATTGAATGAGGTGGATCTACAACTATTAAAGACCGTGGATTAGTCCTCGCCACGCGTGGAGCATAACCCATTCGAACTAAGCGTTGACGGTCTTATGAGGACGTCCCGGCACCTTTAATACTGCCTCTAATATGGGCCTTGGTTTATTGCAGAAGAAAAGTACATCGTACACCTGATCCAGATAACATTTACCTATTAAAAACCCCCTAATTTCCCCCCTTTTTTATCTAGCTTGGCTGTGTCGCTAAATTGTGTTTTGTTTCCGACAGGGTGTGTTTTTTAGTAGCGTGAAGAGGGGTGAGCTCTCCATGAACGTGTGTTCATTTAGATTGTTGGGATTGTTTCGTTTGGCTAGGTGTATCTCGATTGCTTCCTTTATGTCAAGAGCTCTGCCTTTCGATTCGTGAGGGAAAAACCAGTCGTTAAGATAACCACCGCAGTCGACCGCACAGCGAGTTCAAGTGAGCACGGAAACTGCGAATAGCTGTAGTACGGAAGACAATCAGATAAGTAGTTAGCCTAAAATTTTATAGTTTAACCATAGTTTACAACCATATAATCTCTCTAAAGTACAATCTCCGGATAGCCATCACCATTTAGCATTTCACCTAACATATATACTGCATTTAGCATACACTGACAGTTGCAGTACCAATACTGCAACTAAATAATTGTACATATTGTAAATATTTTCACCTGTATTTCAAACATAGATTTTATAGCCTAAGTGTATTGGATCTGATGATGATCGCTTGACGATCGAAACTGGTCATCCTAGTGTTTTATTAATCTCATGTAATTTATTTCAGGATTAGGGCATAACCCATCTCTTTTGGGTACATTCGTGTTGACCGACTGAAAAGCACTAAACTCTCGTTTTTTTTTCATAAATCCCATTTACGCGGTTCATGGGGAGGGGTGAAATTCTCAAAAAAAATTAAAGATAATGTCCTGACTGACTCACCCACTCATCATCGCCCAGCCAAAATTATTGAAGTTAGAAACAGGAATTTTTTAGGATATGTTCGTTGTATGTCGAAAACGTCCACTAAGGAAAGATTTTATGATATTCAGGTTCTAAAGGGGTGTTAAGGGGGTAGACGTGCATTTCATTGAATAACAATATGTCACGAGTGGTTTCATTTGGGGATGTGATACCTGGCATATAAACTAATCATTAAAAATAAGCTGAAACATGTCTATTTAAGTTAGAAGAATGATATTTTGGGGATATGTTTGTTGTGTGTCGAAAACGTCTACTAAGGAGGGAATTTTGGATATTCAGGTTCTAAAGGGGTGTTAACGGGGTTAAACCTGCATTTCATTCAATAACAATATGACATGACTACGACGCGAGCAAAGCCGCGGGTACCTGCTAATTATATATAATCCAAAATTGACTCATCACCGCAGGGCTCAAATCACTAGACCTAGAAAGCTAAAATTTTGCATGTTGGTTGTTCCAAGTATGTAGAGGCTCACTAAGAAACGGTTTTTGAAAATTCAATTTGTAAGAGACTTTTTTCGTCCATTTGGCATTGACCATCCAAAATTGACTCATCGACGCAGGGCTCAAACCACTAGACCTAGAAAGCTGAAATTTTGCATGTTGGTTGATCCGAGTATGTAGAGGCCCACTAAGAAACGGTTTTTGAAAATTTAATTTGTAAGTGACTTTTTTCGGCCCTTTGGCACTGAGCAAGGACAGTCAGTACAAAGTTCGGATTTAGCTCATTTTAAGCCGCCAGATACGAGAAACAATACTCGGAGGTCCTGTAGGGACACCGAAACATAATTTTTAAGTTCCTAAAATGAACGGTTTCGGAAATATTCCCAAATAACTGTGTTCCCTCTGAGAAACAGATCAACGTTCCTATGGCAACCGCCGAAATTTCGCAGACCGGGGATAGTTTTCTGGCAATATCTCGAAAACCGTTCGTTTTAAGGCCTTAAAACGCGGGGTTCGAACTACGAACATTGCTCCTCGCATTGATACGCGCAGAATGAGCTATATTCCATATTTCTACGAGCAAATCGACTTGGAAAGTCTCATCTATTATATATAATCCAAAATTGACTCATCACCGCATGGCTCAAACCACTAGACCTAGAAAGCTGAAATTTTGCATGTTGGTTTACCCAAGTATGTAGAGGCTCACTAAGAAACGGTTTTTGAAAATTCAATTTGTAAGTGACTTTTTTCGGCCCTTTGGCATTGACCATCCAAAATTGACTCATCGACGCAGGGCTCAAACTACTAGACCTGGAAAGCTGAAATTTTGCATGTTGGTTGATCCGAGTATGTAGAGGCCACTAAGAAACGGTTTGTGAAAATTCAATTTGTAAGTGACTTTTTTCGGCCCTTTTGCACTGAGCAAGGACAGTCGGTACAAAGTTCGGATTTAGCTCATTTTAAGCCGCCAGATACGAGAAACAGTACTCGGAGGTCCTGTAGGGACCCCGAAACACAATTTTTAAGTTGCTAAAATGAACGGTTTCGGAGAAATTCCCAAATAACTGTGTTCCCTCTGAGAAACAGATCAACGTTACTATGGCAACCGCTGAAATTTCGCAGACCGGGGATAGTTTTCTGGCAATATCTCGAAAACGTTCGTTTTAGGGCCTTAAAACGCGGTGTTCGGTTCCCACTTCGTAGACGTGGAAACTACGAACATTGCTCCTCGCATCGGTACGCGCAGAATGAGTTTAATTCCATATGTCTACGAGCAAATTGACTTGGAAAGTCTCATCTATTATATATAATCCAAAATTGACTCATCACCACAGGGCTCAAACCACTAGACCTAGAAAGCTGAAATTGTGCATGTTGGTTGATCCAAGTATGTAAAGGCTCACTAAGAAACGGTATTTGAAAATTCAATTTGCAAATGACTTTTTTCGGCCCTTTGGCATTGACCAACCAAAATTGACTCATCGACGCAGGGCTCAAACCACTAGACCTAGAAAGCTGAAATTTTGCATGATGGTTGATCCGAGTATGTAGAGGCCCACTAGGAAACGGTTTTTGAAAATTCAATTTGTGACTTTTTTCGGTCCTTTGGCACTGAGCAAGGACAGTCGGTAGAAAGTTCGGATTTAGCTCATTTTAAGCCGCCAGATACGAGAAACAATACTCGGAGGTCCTGTAGCGACCCCGAAACACAATTTTTAAGTTCCTAAAATGAACGGTTTCGGAGATATTCCCAAATAACTGTATTCCCTCTGAGAAACAGATCAACGTTACTATGGCAACCGCTGCAATTTCGCAGACAGGGGATAGTTTTCTGGCAATATCTCGAAAACCCTTCGCTTTAGGGCCTTAAAACGTGGTGTTCGGTTCCCACTTCGTAAAAGTGGAAAATACTAACATCGCTCCTCGCATTGAAACGCGCGGAATGAGCTTTATTCCATATTTCTACGAGCAAATCGACTTGGAATGTCTCATCTATTATATACTAGCAGAAGTACCCGTTCTTCGAACGGTGTTATATATTAACACCAGACATTATCAATTGAGCTCGTGTTGCAATAGTTAGCGGTTAGTCATTCCTTCATAAGTTTTTCAGAACGAAGTTAGTTTTCTGGGAATATCACACACACTGTTAATTTAAGGGCCTTAAAATGTGGTTTTCGGAGACCCCTTATAGACTCGCGAATTTTGTGTCTCACAATGAGAAGCGCAACATATGCTTTGATCGTCCTTCTAGGATAATTTTTATATTTCGCCTATTTTAGCATGTATTTTGAGAAGTTTTTCCCTATATCCACCCTTCTACTGTATGGAAAGTACGGTGAGGAGTTTTATAAATGATTGGTGTATTGACTCATGTTTGAAATTAAAATCCACAGACTGCTTCCAGTCTCCGACCGGGTCAGGAATGGAATGAATGAAGCCCCCATCTAGCGGCGAGGATATGAACAGTGCCGGCTGCCGAAGCCTGTCGCACTTCCCTGGGGCAATGATTAAATGAATGACAGATGAAATGAAATGATAGTGGAGGGTGTTTCTGGAATGAAATATTGACAGGTAAAACCGGAGTACCCGGAGAAAAACCTGTCTGCCTCCGCTTTGTCCAGCACTAATCTCACATGGAGTGACCGGGATTTGAACCACGGACCCAGCGGTGAGAGGCCGGCGTGCTGCCGCCTAAGCCACGGAGGCTTTATTGACTCATGTTTACCATACGTAATTTTACGATGCACCAAGCATCCGAACACGATTTATAGGCGTACATAAAGATACACCGAAAGACAAACAGACAATTCTATTGTCTACAACATATCACCCAGATATCCAAATATGGGTATATCTACCATACGTATCAAACAAAATCATCCCTACGATGAACCCGTATGTCGAAAAAAAAAAAAGAAGATTAGTTAAAATGTGCTCTCAAACTAAATTCACCTAACGTGTACTTCCTGACGTGAAATAGATTTGAAAGCCTTGTAGACGAAACGCAATACACCTCACATAAAAATGACCCTCTACGTTGTGTTAGGTCCCCATACACAGGAAGACCTCTTTCATAAATTATAAAGGCTTGTGGTGCATGAAAATTCAGGTTATTTAGCCTCAAATGGCCCAAATTCCTAAAAGCCGCAAAAAATGCTGATTCAATTCAGGAATTTTTGAAAATAATGTTGCTGTTTGTACATATAATAGACTTTCTGTACTATATGTCGCACGTGAAATTGCTTGAAAAAATTCTAGGTTATCCCTTGACCCCCTTAATTGCATTGACGAATTATACAGTCTACTGTACGTTGGTTCCGTGATAACCTTATAGCCATTTGCAAACTTTCACTGAAATGCAATAAATAGAGTAGCCTAATAATAATAATATCGTATGGCCTCGGGTGCCGGGTGCAAGCTTCGTAATTTGACACCCAGAGGGAAGCTTGCATGTCGAAGTTTCGTTGTTCCTTGAATCACTATGAAAGTCAAGGAGGGTAGATATCTAAGCTCCTTGAACACTATAGCGCTTTCTAGTAGAGAAATGAGGAACTTTGTGTTGGCGGAAACTCCTGAGGTTAATTTTGCCATTATGAACACGGCCTACTGAATTCAAATGGGTTCTTTGGCATGCCAAAATCGTATGACATGCGAGTCGTACTTTTGCCGCCTTTCAAAAATCACGTACTGGCCGCACGTTTGTTTTAGACGATTGCCCTTGACCTTGAAGCCTGCGGGAGAGCCTGTACACAGTCACTCTTTCACCCTATCACTTCACATTTGTCACCACCGATCTAATGTAATGGAATTCCAGACTTGAGCAGACAGTACAGTCCACGCCGAAGTATCGTGTGACACGGAAGTACACGTTACGTAGTTACGAACAGAACGTCATTATATTTGCCAGTGACTATACTTCAGCAATAGTGTGAAACAGCTTTATCAATCATCGGAGCGCTTGGGGCAGCTGATAACAACACAGGTACTGTAGTAACTCGCCTCCAGGCTTCCTTTAAGATTTTTCACTCGTCTAAAACAAACGTCCGGCCTGTACCAAGCCAGGAGTGAACCTGCAATCTTGGGGTTAGTAGACCGACACGCTATCCACTCACCCACCGTGGCAAGGTATAAATGGAGTGACATTGCTTCTTACAGAAATAGATGGAAAGTTGGATGCCACCCCTTGAGATAAAGTTGTCATGGTTACCGATTTCCATTCCTTCATTAGTTTGTTAAATTAAATTAAATTAGTTTTCTGGGAATATTTCAGATACTGTTGGTTATAGAGCCTTATAATGTAGTTTTCGAGGCCCCCAAGTTTTGTTTCTGGCACCGAGGGGCTTTGTCTGCATAATATAATACTAATAATAATAATATAACCGGGTGAGTTAGCCGAGGTCGTTGCGGCATGACTGTTGGCAGTCGCTCACATCCGGGAGGCGAGGAGGTTCGAATCCCCCCGCCGGCAACCTTGAAGATGGTCTTCTGTGGTTTCCCATCTTCCTTCCAGGCAAATGCCGGGGTTGGTCCTTAACTATAGGCCACAGCCGCTACCTTCCAACTCCTCGACCCTCCCTTCCAACTTTCCTCCCCAACGGTACTTGTAGCTCACCCATTGGGTGTCCGTCTCGAAGCAGCTACAAAACTGGCGAGCCGAACATGTCCTCGGACACTCCCGGCACTAAAAGCCATACGCAAAAAAAAAAAAAAAAAAAAAAATAATAATAATAATAATATAATATAGGGATAGGAATATAATAGACCTGCCGTACCACACCCGCAGGTGTAAATCGCGTGAAAAAATTCTAGTGTACCCCTTGACCCCCTTAAGCGCATTATATGTATTGATGAATCTTACAGCTTAATTTGGTTCCGTGATAACCTTCTAGCCGTTTGCAAACTTTCACACCAATGTAATTAATGGAATTGCATTGCGTCTTACAGCAGTAGATGGACCTCTGAGAATCTGTTGCCATGGTTACCGGCTTGTATTCGTTCATTAGTTTATTAAATGAAATTAGTTTTCTGGAAATATCTCAAAAATGGTTGGTTTTAGGGCCTTAAAATGTGTATTTCGAGTTTTGTCTCTCACATAGAGGGGCTGAAAATGATCTTTGTCTCGTCCTTCTACTCCTATTTCAGCATGTATTTTAAGGGAATAGGCCCTCTTTTATGAGAGGTACGGATAAGGGTTACATCAATGATTAGTGTCGTGCCTCTGATGGATATCTGTACCAAATTTTACGTTGATACACCCAGCCGTTCTCGAGTTAAGGGAACAAAGTTGTCCACAGACAAACAAACAAAGAAACAAACAGACAGACAGACCAAAAAATTATTTTCGCGGTCATCCATAATAAAACAGTCTGAAACGCGTAAATAACTCAAATTTCCGTAGAAATTGCGAAAGAAACATACAAACTTTAATTTTTATGTATGTAGAGATATATTGCACCGCTCGGTGTTGACCGTGTTTTATTGCACATATTTAGGTTTTACTCGCTAACATTTGGAGATACACGAAAAGTGATAAGGACCTTTTCGATAGAAAATTAAATGTTAAATCTCGTGTATGCATCAAAAGTTTGCTATTTCTTAGCGTTCTCTTTTTATTTGAAATGGAAATATGAAATTTTGAAACCAAACGTTGTAGTGACGTCACATATGTGGGTTTTACTCGCTAACCGTTGGAGATACACGAAACGTGATAAGGACCTTTCGGATAGGTAATTAAATTTTAAAGCTCCTATGTGCCATCAAAAGTTTCCTATTTCTTAGCGTTCTCTTTTTATTTGATATGGAAATATGAAATTTTGAAACCAAAGGGTGTAGTGACGTCACTAAAATGGTCGCCATTTTTTAATAGTGGAAAATATCGAAATTAAAAGTACCCTATATGTAAACATGGTAAATCAGCTACATCCATGCAAAATTTCATTTAAATCGGACCAGTGGTTCTTGCGTTATTGAGTAACAGACAGACAGACAGACAGAAAGACAGACACACACCATCTCATTTTTATATATTAGTACTAGCAGAAGTATCCGTTCTTCGAACGGTGTTCGGTGTTAACACCAGACATTATAATAATAATAATAATAATAATAATAATAATAATAATAATAATAATAATAATAATAATAATAATAATAATGTTATTGGTGTTACGTCCCTTTTAAGTACTGTTGCTTTTAGAGACGCACAGACATTATCAATTGAGCTACTGTTGCAATGGTTAGCGGCTTGTCATTCCTTCATAAGTTTATCAAAACGTAGTTAGTTTTCTGGGAATATCACACACACTGTTAATTTAAGGGCCTTAAAATGTGGTTTTCGTAGACCCTTTATAGACTCGCGAATTTTGTGTCTCACATTGAGAAGTGCAACATATGCTTTGGTCGTCCTTCTAGGATAATTTTTATATTTCGCTTATTTTAGCATGTATTTTGAGAAGTTTTTCCTTATTTCCACCCTTCTACTGTATGAAATGAACGGTGAAGAGTTTTATAAATGATTGGTGTATTGACTCATGTTTACCATACCTAATTTTACGATGCACCAAGCATCCGAACATGAGTTATAGGCGTACATAAGGATACACAGAAAGACAGACAGACAATACTATTGTCTACAACATATCACCCAGAAATCCAAATATGGGTATATCTACCACACAGTATCAAAGGAAATCATCCTTACGATGAACCCGTATGTCGACAAAAAAAAAAAAGATTAGTTGAAATGTGCTCTCTAAAAGTTAAATTCACCTGACGTGTACTTCCTGACATGAAATAGAATTGAAAGCCTTGTAGATGAAACGCAATACACGTCACATAAAAACTGACACTCTACGTTGTGTTGGGTCCCCATACACAGGAAGACCTCTTTCATAAATTATAAAAGCTTGTGATGCATGAAAATTCAGGTTCTTTAGTCTCAAATGGCCCAAATTCCTAAAAGCCGCAAAAAATGCTGATTCAATTCAGGAATTTTTGAAAATAAGGTTGTTGTTTGGAGATATAATAGACCTTCTGCACTATAAGTCGCACGTGAAAATTGCATGAAAAAATCCTAGATTACCCCTTGACCCCCTTAATTGCATTGATGAATTATACAGTCTACGTTGGTTCCGTGATAACCTTATATTTGCAAACTTTCACAGAAATGTAATAAATGTAATAAATTGCTTCTTACTGAAATACATAAAAAGTTGGATGCCACCCCTTGAGATAATGTTGTCATGGTTACCGACTTGCATTCCTTCATTAGTTTGTTAAATTAAATTTAATTAGTTTTCTGGGAATGTTTCAGAAACTGTTGGTTTTAGAGCCTTATAATGTAGTTTTCGAGGCCCCTCGAGTTTTATTTCTGGCACCGAGGGGCTTTGTCTCGTCGTTGTACACCATAATATAATACTAATACTAATAATATAACATAGGGATAGGAATATAATAGACCTGCCATACCACACCCGCAGATGTAAATCGCGTGAAAAAAATCTAGACTACCCCTTGACCCCCTTAAGCGCATTTTACGTATTGATGAAATTTACAGCTTAATTTGGTTCCATAATAACCATCGAACCGTTTGCAAACTTTCACACTAATGTAATTAATGGAATTGTATTGCGTCTTACAGCAATAGATGGATCTCTGAGAATCTGTTGCCATGGTTATCGGCTTGCATTCGTTCATAGTTTATTAAATTAAATTAGTTTTCTGGGAATATGTCAAAAACGGTCGGACGTAGGACCTTAAAATGTGCTTTTAGGGCCCCCGAGTTTTGTCTCTCACATTGAGGGGCTAAAATGAGCTTTGTCTCGTCCTTCTACTCCTATTTCAGCATGTATTTTAAGGGGGTATGCCCCCTTTTATGAGAGGTATAGAGAAGAATTACATCAATGATTAGTGTCGTGCCTCTGATGGATATCTGTACCAAATTTTACGTTGATACACCCAGCCGTTCTCGAGTTATAAGGGAACAAAGTTGTCCACAGACAATCAAGCAAACAGACAGACAGACCAAAACATTATTTTCGCGCGCATCTATCATAAAACAGTCTGAAACGTGTAAATAACTCAAATTTCCGTAGAAATTCAGAAAAAACAGACAAATTTTCTTTTTTATATATGTAGAGATATACTGCACCGCTCGATGTGACCGTGTTTTATTGCACAAATTTAGGTTTTACTCGCTAACCGTCGGAGATACACGAATAGTGATCAGAACATTTGCATAGAAAATTAAATGCTAAAGCTCGTGTATACCATCAAAAGTTTGCTATTTCTTAGCGTTCTCTTTTTATTTGAAATGGAAATATGAAATTTTGAAACCAAAGGGTGTAGTGACGTCACAAAAGTAGGTTTTACTCGCTAACCGTTGGAGATACACGAAAAGTGATAAGGACCTTTCGGATAGAAAATTAAATTTTAAAGCTCGTAGGTGCCACCACAAGTTTGCTATTTCCTACCGTTCTCTTTTTATTTGATATGGAAATATGAAATTTTGAAACCAAAGGGTGTAGTGACGTCACTAAAATGGTCGCCATTTCTTAATAGTGGAAAATATCGAAATTAAAAGTACCCTATATGTAAACCTGGTATTTCAGCTACATCCATGCAAAATTTCATTTAAATCGGACCAGTGGTTCTTGCGTTATTAGGTAACAGACAGACAGACAGAAAGACAGACACACACCATCTCATTTTTATAAAAATCCTCTCGGCACGTCGGAAGGCGGAGGTAGATTTCACCGGGCAAACTAGGGGAATGGCTATAATAGGCAAAACATGCAGGTTTTCGTAGGAGGATCAGACCAAGAAAGTATTTTACATTTAGAGGTTAAAAATCAACTTTTTTTCGTTTTTGTATGCATATTTTTATCATTTTATTGTCTTATGGGGATGGTAACCTTCTTGTCATTCGGGGTTCATTTTTATACTTGTGATCACACTGTCCTTATGCAAGGTTTGGAACTTTTTTTTTTAGCGTATGGCTTTTAGTGCCGGGAGTGTCCGAGGACATGTTCGGCTCGCCAGTTTTGTAGCTGCTGCGAGACGGACACCCAATGGGTGAGCTACAAGTACCGTTGGGGAGGGAAGGAGGGAAGTTGGAATGTAAGGACGAGGAGTTGGAAGGTAGCGGCTGTGGCCTATAGTTAGGGACCAACCCCGGCATTTGCCTGGAAGGAAGATGGGAAACCACAGAAGACCATCTTCAAGGTTGCCGGCGGGGGGATTCGAACCTCCTCGCCTCCCGGATGTGAGCGACTGCCATCAGTCATGCCGTAACCACCACGGCTAACTCACCCGGTGGTTTGGAACTGATGTGTAATTATCTGACAGTCTGTTACTTCTTCTCGCAAAATTTTATGTCCCGCAGAGATTTTTTTTGGTTCCTCAGTTTAGGGGCTGCGACAACGTGGTCATGTAACCCCGGGTGTGTAGAATCTGATAAACGGTGTTAATTGTGATGACTGTGTTAGTCTGTAATTCAGGTAAGGTCTGCAGACGGTCAATTTTAAGTAGTAGTTCCTAATTTTGTACCATATACTAACGTGAACGACACCTAGCTGTGAACATGGCTACTAGATGCCACCGCAACCAGCAACTTGCAGCGAACGTTGGAACTTCTCCTCCAAAGGAAAGCATGCTGAGGGATTTTTTGCGCTCTTAGAAAATCCGACGACTTTGGCCGGCTTTGAACCAGCGACCTTGGGCATATAAGTTCAGCATGCTACCAGTTAGCCGCTTCCCACAGTCAGATGGAAAAATGAATGTGATCTCGTGCATTGGCGTTGTCTTGGCAACCTCTGATAGCTCATCCCTCATCAATTTAGAAGCGTTGTCACGGTAACCTCTGATGGCACTTGGCATGTTCTTTAATTCCGAAATCATTTTTCTCATCCCTTGGCGTAATGGTAGGTCAGATCAAAAATTATTTCAGACAAAGTTTTAGGTAATTATTAGGGGAATATTTTCCATTTTGTACGGGTTTGATATTGTGCCTATTAAGAGAGATATGATTAATGTTTCCCGAAAAAAAAACTTTTTTCCACCCCTTTGGTCAATGGTTGGTGCTATCAAAAAACCTATTTGACATAATTTTTTGGCACTTATCCGACAAATATTATGAACTTTGAATTGATTCGATATTTCACGTATTAAGAGAGTTATAGCGACATTTCACTTTTTCGAAAAAAAAAGCCCCCCCCATTTTCACCCCCTTTAACCGATTTTGCCCATTAACTAACTCGACTGATTTTTTAAGGGGTTACATATTATGTAAAACATTAAAGTGATTGGTGCAAAATTACGGCAGTTATCGTGTCCACAAGAAACTGATATATATGCATATATATACACACACATATATATAAACTTTTGAACTGACGGTGGTTTGGGGTCTGGGGGATGTGAAACGCGAAGATATGTCGAAATTTTCCGGAAGTCGAAACATGGCACCCATTGCAATAGTTAGCTTTCTGGTGAAATCTACCTAAAATAGGCTACATAATATAAAATACTACCATCAACGACACCTAGCTGTGAACTTGGCTACTAGATGCCACCGGAACCATCAACTCGCAACGAACGTTGGAACTTCCCCTCCGAAGGAAAGCATACTCAGGGTTTTTTGGCGCTCTTAGTAAATCCGACGACTTCAGCCGGGTTTGAACCCACGACCTTGGGCATAGAAGTTCAGCATGCTACCAGTTCCGATACCGAAGTCGCTTCCCACAGACATATGAAAACAGAATGTGATCTCGTGCAGTGGCGTTGTCATAGCAACTGCTGATGGCTCATCCCTTATCCCTTATCAATTAAAAGTAAAGTTGTCATGGCAACCACTCTTGGCACTTGGAATTTTCTTATAATTTAAATCATTTTGCTCACCCCGTGGCGTAATGGTGGGTCATATCGAAAATTCTTTCAGACAAACGTTTTAGGTAATTATTGGAGGAATATTGTCCATTTTGTACGGTTTTGATATTGTGCCTATTAAGAGAGATATGATTAATGTATCCCGAAAAACCCACTTTTGTCCACCCCATTGGTCAATGGTTGGTGCTATCAAAAAATTATTTGACATAACATTTTGGCACTTATCCGACACATATTATGAACTTTGAATGGATTCGATATTTCACGTATTAAGAGAGTTATAGCGAAATTTCAATTTTCGAAGAAAGCCCCTCATTTTCACCCCCTTCGACCGATTTTGCCCATTAACGAACTCGACCGAGATTTTATAGGGATACATGTTATGTAAAAAATTCAAAGTGATTGGTGCAAAATTACGGCAGTTATCGTGTCCACAAGAAACTGATATATATAGATAGATAGATAGATACATATATACATAAATTATATATAAACTTTTGAACTGACAGTGGTTTTGGGGTCTGGGGGATGTGAAACGCGAAGATATGTCAAAATTTTCCGGAAGTCGAAACATGGTACCCATTGCAATAGTTAGCTTTCTAATGAAATCTACCTAATATTAGTATGATAATCAAAAATTGACTCATCACCGCAGGGCTCAAACCACTAGACCTAGAAAGCTGAAATTTTGCATGTTGGTTGATCCGAGTATGTAGAGGCCCACTAAGAAACGGTTTTTGAAAATTTAATTTGTAAGTGACTTTTTTCGGCCCTTTTGCACTGAGCAAGGACAGTCGGTACGAAGTTCGGATTTAGCTCATTCTAAGCCACCAGATACGAGAAACAATACTCGGACGTCCTGTAGGGACCCCGAAACACAATTTTTAAGTTGCTAAAATGAACGGTTTTGGAGATATTCCCAAATAACTGTTATCCCTCTGAGAAACAGATCAACGTTACTATGGCAACCGCTGAAATTTCGCAGACCGGAGATAGTTTTCTGGCAATATCTCGAAAACCGTTCGTTTTAGGGCCGTAAAACGCGGGGTTTGGTTCCCACTTCCCGGAAGTGGAAACTACGTACATTGCTCCTCGCATTGATACGCGCAGAATGAGCTATATTCCATATTTCTACGAGCACATCCACTTGGAAAGTCTCATCTATTATATATAATCCAAAATTGACTCATCACCGCAGGGCTCAAACTACTAGAACTAGAAAGCTGAAATTTTGCATGTTGGTTGATCCAGGTATGTAGAGGCTCACTAGGAAATGGTTTTTGAAAATTCAATTTGTAAGTGACTTTTTTCGGCCCTTTGGCATTGACCATCCAAAATTGACTCATCGACGCAGGGCTCAAACAACTAGACCTTAAAAGCTGAAATTTTGCATGTTGGTTGATCCGAGTCTGTAGAGGCCCAATAAGAAACGGTTTTTGAAAATTCAATTTGTAAGTGACTTTTTTCGGCCCTTTCGCTCTCAGCAAGGACAGTCGGTACAAAGTTCGGATTTAGCTCATTTTAAGCCTCCAGATACGAGAAACAATACTCAGAGATCCTGTAGGGACCCCGAAACACAATTTTTAAGTTCCTAAAATGAACGGTTTCGTAGATATTCCAAAGTAACTGTGTTCCCTCTGAGAAACAGATCAACGTTACTATGGCAACCGCTGAAATTTCGCAGACCGGGGAAAGTTTTCTGGCAATATCTCGAAAACCGTTCGTTTTAGGGCCTTAAAACGCGGGTTCGGTTCCCACTTCTGAGAAGTGGAAACTACGAACATTGCTCCTCGCATTGATACGCGCAGAATGAGGTATATTCCATATTTCTACGAGCAAATCGACTTGGAAAGTCTCATCTGTTATATATAATCCAAAATTGACTCATTACCGCAGGGCTCAAACCACTAGACCTAGAAAGCTGAAATTTTGCAGGTTGCTTGATCCAAGTATGTAGTGGCTCAATAAGAAACGTTTTTTTAAAATTCAATTTGTAAGTGACTTTTTTCGGCCCTTTGGCATTGACCATCCAAAATTGACTCCTCGACGCAGGGATCAAACCACTAGACCTAGAAAGCTGAAATGTTGCACGTTGGTTGATCCGAGTATGTAGAGGCCCACTAAGAAACGGTTTTTGAAAATTCAATTTGTAAGTGACTTTTTCGGCCCTTTCTCACTCAGCAAGGACAGTCGGTACAAAGTTCGGATTTAGCTCATTTTAAGTCGCCAGATACGCGAAACAATACTCGGTGGTCCTGTAGGGACCCCGAAACACACTTTTTAAGTTCATAAAATGAACGGTTTCCGAGATATTCCCAAATAACTGTGTTCCATCTGAGAAACAAATCAACGTTACTATGGCAACCGCTGAAATTTCGCAGACCGGGGAAAGTTTTCTGGCAATATCTCGAAAACCGTTCGTTGTAGGGCCTTAAAACGCGGGTTCGGTTCCCACTTCTTAGAAGTGGAAACTACGAACATTGCTCCTCGCATTGATACGCGCAGAATGAGCTATATTCCATATTTCTACGAGAAAATCGACTTGGAAAGTCTCATCTATTATATATAATCCAAAATTGACTCATTAACGCAGGGCTCAAACCACTAGACCTAGAAAGCTGAAATTTTGCACGTCGGTTGATCCGAGTATGTAGAGGCCCACTAAGGAACGGTTTTTGAAAATTCATTTTGTAACTGACCTTTTTCGGCCCTTTGGCACTGAGCAAGGACAGTCAGTACAAAGTTCGGATTTAGCTCATTTTAAGCCGCCAGATACGAGAAACAATACTCGGTGGTCCTGTAGGGACCCCGAAACACAATTTTTAAGTTCATAAAATGAACGGTTTCCGAGATATTCCCAAATAACTGTGTTCCCTCTGAGAAACAGATCAACGTTACTATGGCAGCCGCTGAAATTTCGCAGACCGGGGATAGTTTTCTGGCAATATCTCGAAAACCGTTCGTTTTAGGGCCTTAAAACGCGGTGTTCGGTTCCCACTTCTAACCACGAACATTGCTCCTCACATTGATACGCGTAATGTGAGATAGCCTATATTTTATTTATAGAGGTGGTTTTTGGGATCGGATACGATCGTGATTTTGAGTCTAATTTTATACTCATTGAGCTGGTTATTGTAAGCGAGCTTTGAGATCTATACTCTAATTTACAATGTTTAGATGCTTTCTATTTTGCACGGTATGCTTTCATATTTTTTTTGTAAATTTGTTTTTTGTTAACTGATTATTTTTTTTGCGAATTTTGATCTGCTCTTTTTCGTTTTTACCATGGTCAGCAACCCATTTTTACAGTCGAATGTGTCGTATTCTACCGGCTGTCACGTTAATTATTATTTTTTGTTAATTACTCTTACTGAGGAATTGGGCAAATTTATTTCAATAATGTTGGTATTTTGTCTTTCACGGCCATTGGATCCCCGCACAATGCACGGCTTAAACCTTGAAATGTTGCTGAGTTGGACTAATGGGCTAATGGTGCAGCAGAAAAGAGGAGAATTGAAGCTTTTGAAATGTGGTAATACTGGAGAATGATGATCAGATGGGTAGATAGGGTAACAAATGAAGAGATATTAAGACGAGAGGTAGAGGAGAGATGTTTCTGGTGACTGCTAATGAAGAGAAGAGATAGGAGGGTAGGACACATATTAAGACACCCAGGAATAGCAAGCTTTGTTATGGATGGGAGGGTCGCGGACTAGAACTGTAGGGGTAAACCAGCGTTAAATAGATGCCTCGGATGTAGGGTGTGGTAGCTATGTAGAGATGAAACGATTAGCTCAGAAGAGGGGGACATGGAGGGCTGCTTCAAACCAGTTAAAATCTGAAGTCTCAAACAACAACAATCAGGAATTTTAATTACTTAGAGAGGCATGTGAAGGAAAAGGGTGGTTGGAGAATTTCAATCCCTGGGATGTAACACTGGAAGAGACTGCATAATGTACATCAGCGGCCAAGGTGAGAGATATTTAACTATAGGTCTAATAATAGCGAAATGTTGACGTTCAAATCATCAATAAGTATGGCAAAATTACATCCAGAATAGCGTAAGTAAGAATATTTTTAATTCCCCATATTCAGATAGATTTGCCATTCCAGAGTGCAAGAGAGCAGTTCCCTCTTCAAACAATATTCGCAATTTCTTTAACTAAGCGCAATGACACACACTTAACAGTAGCACGTGTACATTTAGACATAACAATTTTTTCCCATGGGCAACTGTATGTGGCGTGCTCGCGAGCATCCGGACAACAAAATCGTTATGTCTCAGCAGAAGATGGCAAAACCAAAAACATAATTTTAAAATGTGTTAACATAATGTAACATCGAACCCTGCAGACTTTCACAACTCTATAAAATTCCCACTTTGCTGCTCATATGAATATACTGTATGTATCAGAATATTCAGAATTAGAATGGACCCACCTATAGCCGCGATTGCTGTAATAGAATAGACCAATTATCAGCAATAATGCATCGTCCCCTTTGTCTTGATCGCGGGCGAAGCCGCGGGTACCTGCTAGTATAATATAATATAATATAATATAATATAATATAATATAATATAATATAATATAATATTATATTATATTATATAATATAATATAATATAATATAATATAATATAATATAATATAATATAATATAATATAATATAATATTTGGCCTACGTTTCACCTTTTGAAAAAATTGTTTAAAAGTATAGTCTACTGATGAATTCACCCAGGGAGATGTGTGTGTGTCTGTCTGTCTGTGTGTGTCTCTATCAATTCCTAAACGGCTGCAGTTATTGAAACCAAACTAGGTATGAGTTAAGATCTATAGCCTACCAGGACATTTCACGGACATATTTGGAAATGACGTCAGTGCTACCAACTGCTGAGAAATAATCATTTAAATGTTTACTCTAAGTTGGATATCTTAGAATCATTACAAAAGTTGCATACGTATAGAACACAATATTGCAAATTAATTATCAGGAGCTCTTATATGACAGTGCTACCAACTTAATTCTACCCGTCTTGATAGGTTCAATGTTTAACTGCATGTTATTTCCATACTAACATTTGTATTTCTTCCAAAATTGGTATATACACTCTCCAGTCACGTTAATGTGAACACTGCCTATTTTCGACGTGAACGTGCAACAACCCCGCACAGACAGCACTAGCAGTGGAGGGTATACCCATAATGCGTGTTGACTGGAATCGGAAAACAGTGCAGTCGCTGTCGCAATGCGGACACGAAGCGATTTATCTGACGTCCAAAAGGGCATGATTATTGGCTTTCCGACCAAGGGTGGAAGCATTTCCTAAACGGCTACGTTTGTAAACTGTTCGCGTGCTGCCGTGGTTAAAGTGTACCGTACATGGTAAAATGGCGCTATTCTAATTCGGCGCTGAGGCAACTGTGGTGCACCACGGACCATAGATGAGAGGGGTGAACGACGGCTGCGGAGATGTGTACGGGCGAATAGACGTGCAACTGTAGAGCAACTGACCGCCCAGATGAACCAACTGTGTCTCCTCAACCACCGTTTAGCGAACGTTGATGCGTATGGGCCTCTGCAACAGGCGCCTGGTTCATGCACCCATGCTGATCGCTGTTCATCGGCGACGAAGGCTGGAATTTGCACGCCAATACCGCAACTGGACGTCCACTTAGTGGCGACAGGTGACCTTTTACGATGAATCACTTTTTATGCTCCAACGGACAGATGTCCGTTGACGTATACGGCGTGAAACGTCTGAACGCAAACATCCTGCAACAATCGCTGGACGGGTCCAGGCCGGGGGATGGAGCGTTTTATGGTGTGGCGAATGTTTTCGTGGCTTTCCCTGGGTGATTTCTCTCTTCCTGCACGTCACGCAGTGGTTCGCGCTTCAAAAGGTGGTTACGCAGGCTATTGATGGGTGTTCACATAAATGTGACTGGACAGTGTATATAAATCATAGCATTTCAAATTAATTTTGGTTTAGTTATACGTTTAAAGGACACACCGTGCATTTTAAAGCTACGCCAGGGCTTTAAAAATGGCGGAATTCGGATAAAACACTGCTATATTATCCGCAGGGGATAGGGGTGTATTAATATGAAAAAACCGAAAATCGACATTTTCCACAAATTTCACTAAAATTTCAGTCCCAGTGTCCCTTAAGCTTTTAACATTTGGGTGGCCGCCATTATGTTTCCGTTAAGATGGCGGCGATATAAAACATGACACTGAGGTGCTCTTTGCTAGTGCTATCTCTGTACCAAATTTCGTTCAATTCGGTGTTTGCATGCAACGTCCTTACTATCTATAGGACTACAAACCAAAAAGTGTACTCTACGTGCATTGTGTATCTTAGGAGCTGAAATTAGACTGAAATATTCAGAGTTACCAGGGCTGGTAACTGTTGATGAATGTTCTCTATAATTTTGAGCTCTAGTCTCAATATACCATAAAGTGCGCAGGCCAGCAGTTCTAAACTTTACACACGTATAGCAAATAAGATTTCAGATTAATTTTGTGTTACTCTTATGACAGTTCTGCCAACATGATTCTATGCGTCCTGATAGAATGAATATATAAATGCATGCTATCAAATGGATTTCATTAAAAATTGGCTCACATCTAGATCATAAAATGTCAGATTCAGTTTGAATAACACATGCATGACAATGTTGCCTATATGGTTCTACGGGTGCTTATAGTTTAATGTATAACTGCACGTAACGTCCATACTATCTATAGGACTTCAACCAAATTTTTTATGTGCATAGTGTACCTTAAGAGATAAAACTAGGCTTACATTCAGAGTCTCAAGAGTTGCCAACTGTTGATAAATGCTCTATTTACTATTGAACCCTATTTTCAATATCAGAAACTATACATGCTAACAGCTCTAAACATTGCACATGTATAGAACACAGATTAATTTTGAGTAACCCTTATGTGGCAGTATTTCCTACATGATTCTACGCGCGTTGATACTTTCAATGTTTAACTGCATGTAACTTCCATACCAACCAATGGATTTCATCCAAATGAGTTTATGTGCTATGTATGCTTTATAACTTATAACTGTTTTTATTATACGAGTCACCAGGCTACGAATTGTGTATTAATGATCTATAGACTTTTCAATCGTAGATTAAATATCTCGGAATAGGTTTGCGGAAAATACTTCAAACTTAGCTCACAATCAGTGTAAATCTATGATGTTTTAGACGAATTTAGAGTAAATTGTCAAATAAAATGCCACCAACATAATTTCATGCATGCGTATAATTTTCTATGTTCTACTGCATGCAACTGGCATCTACTAATATATGGATTTATACCTATTTTTTCACGTTCACTGTACGTCTTAGCAGACATAAGTGTGCCCATTCAAAGAGTTCGCAGGACTACCAACTGTCTAGTAGCATTTTGAGAACATTTGGCGCCTTCACTCAATATCGTAGAATATGTTCATATAAACAGTTTGAAACTCTATACACTATACTCTCTTAATATTGCAGATGAATTTTGAGCAACTCGTGTATATGCAATGTATATCAATGCCACCAAAATAATTCTTACTACGTTTGCGTGTTACGTGTAGAAATGCATGTAACTTCCAGAACATTCAGTGTATTTCTACCAATTTTGTATACTAAGTGCATGCCATAAGCGATACTTGTGCACATTATCAGTCCTACCAACTACCGAATAACTCTCCCTGGGCATTTGAGCCATATCTCAGAATCCATGTAAGGAAACAATTTCGAACATACTGTACTACTCTATGAGACTAATCTTATAATGCAAATCATGAGCCAATCTTATGGCAGTTCTACCAGTATTTAAACAGATCATACTAAAGGAATAAAGATTGAATCTTAAATTTTAAGAAATGTATGCTCTTCAGTTCGTCACGGAACTACATGTTATCTTTGAGTCAGTCGGATCTGCTTACTGAGTCATAATCTTGATCATGTATATAATTTCAATAGTAAAATATCGAAGACGGGAACATGAACCACATATGGCAATCGGAAGCGAGCCACATCTACTGACATACACATTTATGAAAAGAAGGTACACGTCCTATTACTGAAGGTTCTTCCTTACACTTCTCACTGGAGTGAGAAATCCCATGCGGTAAACCAATCATTGAGATGAACAACAGTAACCTCACCTAGTGTTTGCAGGACCTCGGAACAGCCAACCAGGAACTTCTATAACTCGAGTCACGGTCATGCTAATTCCAGAATACACCATCATCCGACTTAAACGTCAAATGAGCCTCACTTCAAATCACTCAGAAAAAGAAAAAGAAAAAACTTTAAAATAATATTGTCAGTCGCACTCGCTGGAGAAATGTCATACTGTATATTAAGAATATAGCACGGCATGTCAGCAAGTAAATCCGTTTTGAATTTTTTACTCGAGTCGTTAAAGCCTACATTTTACTATTATTTCCTTAGAAATATTGCCAAAGGTTTATAGATTCATTCAGGAGGTGCAGGAATGTGTTGTCCTTTCCATAAAGATCCTACGGTTTGTGATAATGGCAAGGTTACATTTGCAAATGAACGTCCCTTGGTGTAGTGGCCTGCGTCATTTGTCGCTACCCCTGAGCTACCGGTTTTGATTCCCGGCTCTGCCAAACAGTTTAATTGTAGTCTTAGGGCCAGGATGAAGTGCAATCAATTATTTTCTTCAAATTTTATCATAATGTAATAATTTGGTTTCTTTCAGAGTATTATATTAGTACAAGTTTTAATTGTAAGGGCATATTTACCACGTACTTTTAGTTCATAATTTTCTCATCACTAGTCACAAGCTATGATTGAAACTTTGTATTGGCTAACATACAATAGCTGGTGGTGAGGATTCTTTCTTTGAAGGGATATAAAGCAATGCTACCTGTACCATACATTAGCTGCTATATGACTATAAGTGGAGTCGATCGATAAGCTGAACAGTAGGAATATCTTTGTAAATCAACGAGTACGGTACTGCGTAGATCCAGCCAGATGTTCAACTTTAAGCGAAGAAAGCATCCGATATTCCATGTTCACGTGTGTATCGTACAACTAAGAGCTTTTTCATAATTCATCGTCACGCAGGATGACGGATAGAGGAGCATCTGCCTCCCCACGTGCGATCCCTGGAACAAATCGGCCTGTTCGCTCTGCTCTAATGGAAGTAGCGGGCTGAAATCAACGTGTTCTTGCAGTAGAATTGTCATTGTTGATTCATGTCGGGGCTTGGAACATTATGCTTACATTGCCTAATAACCTGTATACTGTTCTTACTACCGAGACAGCTACGTGCTTTAACATGTAAGGGCAAGGGGTCAGGCTATCACCGAACGCGAAAATCGAGGAGGTTCAAACCCAATTGTTGTCGGTCGTCCTTGAAAACGTTTTCTATTTTCAACTCCAGTTTTTTTTTTGTCGTGTGTCCTCCTGAGAGGCCGAGTGCAGGTCTTTCTGCGCGTCAGGATGAGTGATGGAATGGATGAAGATGAAGGAAACTGGGCAAGGATGTGGAAGGAAGTGGCCGTGGCCTGTCAGAAGGTACTGTCCCAGCATTTGCCTGGTGTTGAAAATGGGTAATCACGGAAAACCATTTCAAGGACGGCCGACGGTGGGGCTCGAACCCACGCGTCTACCGAGTCAGGAGAGATCTTGGCCCCATGCCGTAACGCTGCGCTTTAGCCAGCGTAGCCACTGCTGTCGGTTCAACTCCAGTCAAATGCCGGGATAGTCTAATTGGTCTTCCTTTCCCCGTATTGCCCTATCCG
The DNA here is from genome assembly GCA_946902985.2 of Meconema thalassinum. Taxonomy (NCBI): domain Eukaryota; kingdom Metazoa; phylum Arthropoda; class Insecta; order Orthoptera; family Tettigoniidae; genus Meconema; species Meconema thalassinum. The sequence continues at coordinate 616,572,678 of OX336390.1, forward strand.
GCCGTAAAACCCATTGCCACATAGAGACACAGAAATGGGAACAATAAGTGGTACACAGGGTGAATCAGAATTCCACCAACAACAACCTCTCGGAGGATGCTTAGGGACCCGTGGTCTCTAGTGGCTCGTTACAGGGTAATAATATAATTAAGATTCATTCAGTTTGTTGCCCCAAACATCGTTGTTTCTGTCAAAGTACAGTACGTAACAAATGCAGAACTGTTCAAATACAGGTGTGCGTATCGTTGGATGATTTTGCATTAGTCTTTGTTTTGTGTTCTATGTTTGGCTATTGCATATTACAGGTTTATTCACTGTTGTGAAGATACTGTATTTTCACAGAACTAAGAATGACTGGGACAACAAACCGAATAAAACATAATTACGAGGGGCGTACTACATTGTTTTACTCTTTATTTCTTGTATGTCCGGATATGGTTCACATTTCACTTTTGAAGGTGGTGACGTGTAACTAGTGCCTTGTTCCACCGTTTGGTAGCAGCACACGCACAGGGGCCAACGAATGCTATCCTCATAGTCGACTTCATGGCTAGGCTTGTGACTGGTGGTGAGACATGGCTCCATTACCATTAGTCACAAACAAAACAACGATCGATGCAATGGAAGCATAGGGGAAGTCCACCACCAAGGAAATGTCCAACAGTGCCATCAGTTGGCAAGTGAATGGCGACAGTGTTCTGGGATACAAAGGGCATCATCCTCATTGACTGGCTGGAATGGGGGGCCACGATTAACAGTGCAGCATATGTGGCAACCCTTAAGCCCTAACGTTGTGCCATTCAAACTAAGCGGCCAGCAAGATGGACTAAAGGTGTGCTTCTGCAACATGACAATGCCCTCCCCACACTAGCCGAGAGACCGCCGCTGCCATTGATCAAATGGGATTCACGACACTGCCACACCCTCCATACTCTCCCGACTTAGCACCAAGTGATTATCACCTGCGTGGTCACCGTTTTGTAGAACTGGGCACAGCTGTCAAGGCATGGGCACGCAGCACTCCGAAATAATGGTCTCAGGAAGGTCTGGAGAGACTGACGCATCGATGACAAAAGTGCATAAAGTTACAAGGAGATTATGTTGAGAAGGTGGACGTAACAACTGATGTGTTATGTACTTCATTTGGGTAGAAAACAATAAAGTGTTTAACAATAGAGTACGCCCTTCGTACATTATTACTAGCGATGAAACGTATAGCTATTTGGAGGGTACCAGATATCGGATATTCGGTCATCCTACACGCCGGATAGCGGATATTTGGCCGAACATTGCCACCGAACGTGTCGTAACGTATAGATAGATCAGTTGCGAGCCCGCGGAAGTAAAGTAAAGACGATCGGGCGGATTTAGTTTACCTCGGGCGTCGTCGTTCGTGAGTGAAGCAAGTGAGTGACGTAGTAATTGTTTGACTTAACTATTTCATCTTCCACCAGTAGCAGTTTATCTCCAACGCCTGTTAAATGAAATAAAGAAGACGAGACTTGATTAACTGTGACTCGCGAAGTTCACGACACGTATTGGGAAAATAATAATAGTCAGCGTCACGGTCATGAAGGGAAACTAGATTGCAACCGAGATTGGCAATTATTTGAAGACAGTACGATTCTACAACAATTTGGCGGCCAGCTAATGCGACACAGTACCCGAATTTGACAAAGTTTGCCATAAATTATTTTTCAGCGTCTAACAGCAGTGTATAGGTTAGCGAAACACTCTTCGCTAAAGTTAGTCTTGTTTCCGAAGAAAAGCCAAATCGCTTATTACCTTTTAATGCAGCGAAATTGGTGTTCATTGCCCATAATTTCCAACTAATTTGTTTTTTTAACATTAATAATAAACGGTGTTTCGATTCGGAGGTATCGTGGTTTTATTTAGGAACGGTATTATATGAATGACAGGCAATGGCCATAGCAAGGTATTATTTTAATTGAACGCCCATAGGCTCCCCGAAAGTTCGATTTCAAGTAGATCTAACTTTGGATATCAGATGCCACTGCCACTGACACCTAGCGATGAACGTTTTAACTTGATAGAGCGTTTCTAACCAACCAACTATATTCTTATATATAAAAGTGAAAGTCTGTATGTATGCGGGTGGGTTGGATCCGTATACAAATCTACACCGTTTCACCAATCTCAACCAAATTTTGCATACACATAGTTTAGGACCCAGAAGGAACCGCTGGCTACATGCATTTTCGATAGTCTTTCTCAATCTTCTGATTTCGGCCCTTTTGCAACCCAGCACAGGCTAATCAAATCATAAAATATACTCATGAAGGAATGGCAAGGCAGATAGATACCATGGCAACATAGCTCAAGTCGAGACACGGCCGACTGGATTCGAGTTGCGCTCTGCACTACCGGTATAGAAAATGAGGATCTTTACTTGAAATCCAGTTAGTTACTCAACTGCTCACACAGCACTGTCAACCGAGTATAGCATAACAAAGACTTGACACTATCTACTAGATATTTGTCAAATACCACTCACTCACTCACTCACTCACACATTCATCACGAAATCTCAGAAACCACCCAACGGATTGGAATAAAATTTGGTATGCAGCTTCCTCAAGGGCCGCAAACGCCCACTAAGAAAGGATTTTTGGATATTCAGCTTCTGAAGGCGTGTTAAGGGGGTAGACCTGCATTTCATTGAATAGCAATATTTCCCGATTGGTTTCATTGGGGGATGTGATACTCGGCATATAAACTTATCTTTAACAAGTAGTTCCGTAAAGAACTATGCAGCCTATTTTCATATATCCTGCTCATGTTAATTTCTTCTAACAACATACAAAATTTCAGTTTAATTGCTGTAACAGATTCGTAGATATTGAGAACCGTCTAAATATTTCCGATTGTCGCCAGGTTGGATTTTTATTTTTGTACTATTACATTAAGATTATTGTGTACGTGTGGTATTCAAACTTCAATCGCATGATTAGAACACAAGAAGTAAAAACGAGATTTTAAAATTACGCACAGCAGCCATCTTGTGATTATGCAAACAATTGAAATAAATTAGATGCCAGTGGATCAACATTTGTATAAGCATTTAACGTGCAACGTTTCACAGCACTCGGATAGTTAATTCGCGAGAATCGTCCATTTAAATATTTATACTTCGCGTCGCCGCCATGTTGGATTTGTGCTCACCAGGTTAATGAAAGTCCTATAGGTGAACATATGTTCATAGTCTCTATGAACATAAAAAAATTCAGTTTGGTTGCTGTAAAAGATTCATAGATATTGAGAACCGTCTAAATATTTCGGAAGCTCGCCATTTAGGATTGTTATATGTATAGGCCATAGAATTATGTACCATTCAAGTACAATTATTGCCTAGGTTCATTATTCAAACTTTCACTTCGATCGCATGATTACGACACAAGAAATAAAAAACTTAATTTAAAAATTTCGCACAGCCGCCATATTGAGGTTATGTAAACAATTGATTTAAATTAGATGGCAGTGCATTACAATCTGCAAAATCATTTACTGTACCACATTTCACTGCGATCAGAGAGTTATATCACGAGAAAAGTCTATTAAAATATTTCAAATTCGCTTGGTCGCCATGTTCTTTTTTTACTTTACAAGTTTATGAAGTATACATAGATAAACTTGCACCAGTACCCTTTATCACCGTACACAATTGCAGGGTAATATCTGTAATAGTTTCGGAGATATAGACTGTCAGTGAACTATTTCGCACAGCCGCCATTTTGAGGTTATGTAAACAATTGAACTAAATTAGACTTCAGTGCATTACTATGTGTATAAGCACTTGCTGTACCTAGTTTCATTACGTTTGGATGGTTAAATCGTGAGAAAAGTCTATTTAAAAGTCTCAACTTCGCTTGGTCGCCATGTTCGTTTTCTACTTTACAAGTTTATGAAATATACATAGGTAAACTTGTATCAGTACCCTTTATCACCGTACTAAATTTCAGGGTGATATCTGTAATAGTTTCGGGGATATAGAATGTCAGTGAAATATTTCGCACAGCCGCCATTTTGAAGTTATGTAAACAATTGAACTAAATTAAACTCCAGTGCATTACAATGTGTATAAACATTTGCTGTACCAAGTTTCATTACGTGTGGATAGTTAAATCGCGAGAAAAGTCTATTTAAAAGTCTCAACTTCGCTTGACCGCCATGTTGGTTTTGTAGTCACCAGGTTTTTGAAAGTCTCATAGGTGAACTTCTAGTAGTACCCTTTATCACCGTACACAATTTCAGGGCGATATCGGTAATAGTTTCGGAGATATTGAATGCTAGTGAAATATTTCGCACAGCCGCCATTTTGCATTGGTGAGACGTAACAAAATTTGAAGGGTACGGTCGAGGTCGCCGGGAATAGCGCTCTGAACATACCGAGTTTCATTGAAATCGCTCCAGCCGTTTAGATTTTATTAGGGGCGGACACACACACGAATCACACACACACACACACACACGCACACACACACGGACAAAAGGTGATCTCATAAGCCTATTTTTTCGAAATTGAAAATAGGCTAAAAATAAGAAGACAAGTGTCTGAGGGTTTTTCGATGTGGTGTATATTATGAGGTGAAAGGGGTGAAAAGTGGGGGTTGAAAGATTCCTAACGGAGCCTGTATCTCATTAACGACATAGGCGAGGAGTTTGAAACTCAGCGGAAAATAATCAGCATAAAAAATATGTAAATAGGTGTTTGACCGTTTTTTTTCATAAATCCAATTTAAGGGGCCTATGGGGAGGGGTGAAATTCTGGGTAAAACAGGAAAGAAAGTGTCCTAACCGATTGACTCACTCGCTCTTCAAACTCCGGGGGAAAAACTGCTTAAAAATAAGTATATATGCGTTCGACAGTTTTTTTGATAAATCAAATTTAAGGGGTTTATCGGGAGGGGTGAAATTCTGAAGAAAAAAAATTGAAAGAAAATGTCCTGACTCACTCACCCACTCATCATCGCCCAGCCAAAAATATTGAAGTTGGAAACATGTCATTTTAGGGATATGTTCGTTGTATGTCAAAACCATACACTAAGGGAGGATTTCTGAATATTCAGGTTCTAAAGGGGTCTTAAGGGGGTTAAACCTGCATTTCGTTGAATAACAATATCTCACGAGTGGTTTCATTTGTGGATGTGATACTCGGCATATAAACTAATCATTAAAAATAAGCAGACATGTGTCTAAGGGCTTTTCGATGTGGTGTATTATTATGAGGTGAAAGGGGTGGAAAGTGGGGGGTTGAAGGATTCCAAAGGAACGTGTAAGCCTATCTCCTAAACGACATAGGCGAGAAATTAGAAACTCAGCGGAAAAATCAGCTTAAAAATAAGTAAATCGGCGTTCCACCGTTTTTTTCATAAATTAATTAACTTGACCAATGGGGTGGTGTGAAATTCAGGGGGGGGGGGGAAGGAGAGAAAGTGTCCTAACTGACTGACTAACTCACTCACTCATCAAACTCAGGGGAAAAAGACAGCTTAAAAATAAATTAATAGGTGTTCAAGCGTTTTTTCATCAATCCAATTTAAGGGGCCCATGGGGAGGGGTGAGATTCAGGTAAAAATAATTGAAAGAAAATGTCCTGTCTGACTCACTCACTCATCACGCCCAGTGAAAACTATTAAAGTTAGAAACATGAAATTTTGGGAATATGTTCGCTGTATGTCGAAAACGTCAACTAATGAATGATTTTCGTTATTCGGGTTTTAAAGAGGTGTTAAGGGGGTAAACGTGCATTTCATTGAATAACGATATCTCATGAGTTGTTTCTTTGGGGATGTGATATTCAGTATATAAGCTAATCATTAAAATAATCAGACATGTGTCTAAAGGTTTATCGATGTGGTGTATATTACGAGGTGAAAGGGGTGAAAATTGGGGGTTGAGGGATTCTTAACGGAGCGTGTATCTCTTAAACGACATAGGCGAGAAGTTGGACATTCGGCGGAATAAACAGCTTAAAATATAAGTAAATAGTTGTTCGACCGTTTTTTCATAAATCCAATTTAAGGGTCCTTGGAGAGGGGTGAAATTCTGGGGGAAAAACCGGAAAGAAAGTGTCCTAACTCACTCACTCATCAAACTCAGGGGGGAAGAACGGCTCAAAAATAAGTAAATAGGTGTTCGACCGTTTTTTTTTTTTCATAAATCCAATTTAGGGGGTTCATGAGAGGGGTGAAATTCTGAAAAATATTTGAAAGAAAATGTCCTGACTTACTCACTCACTCATCATCCCCCAGCCAAAATTATTGAAGTTAGAAACATGACGTCCACTAAGGAAGGAATTTTGGATATTCAGGTTCTAAAGGGGTGTTAAGGGGGTAGACTTGCATTTAATTGAATAACAATATCTCCCGATTGGTTTCTTTTGGGATGGGATACTAGGCATATAAGCTCATAATTAAGAATAAGAAGACACATGTATGAGGGTTTTTCGATGTGGTGTATATTATGAGGTGTTTGTGTGAAAAGCGAGTGTTGAAGGATTCTTAACGGAGCATGTATCTCTTAAAAGACAGAGGCAAAAAGTAAGAATCTCAGGGAGAAAAATCACATTGAAAAAGTAGTAAATAGGTGTTCGATCGTTTTTTCAGAAATCCATTTTAAGGGGCTCATGGGGAGGGATGAAATTCTGGGGAAAGAAGTCCACTAAGGAAGGATTTTTGGATACTCATCATCCCCCAGCAAACCTATTCAACAAAAAGTCAACCCCTGGCACTATCCAGCCCATGACGGGCTAAGGCCGACCGAGCGACCGCTGCCCAGCCATTTGGCCTGCAGATATTGGGGTGACGCGTGATCAGCGCGTCGGGTCCCCTCGGCCGTTAATCTTGGTATTCATGATCGGGGCGCTGTCTCACTGTCAGACAGCTACTCAATTGTCCTCACGAGGCTGAGTGCACCTCGTTCCAACCCTCACGTCAGTTTTAAAATCCCTGACGGAGCCAGGGATCGAACCCGAGGCCTCCGGGTGAGAGGCAGGCGCGCTACCCCAACACCACGGGACCGGCCAGCAAACCTATTGCAGTTAGAAACTTGAAATTTTGGGGATATGTTCGTTGTATGTCGAAAAAAGTCCACTAAGGATGGATTTTTGGATATTCATGTTCTGAAGGGGTGTTAAGGGGGTTAAACTTGCATTTCATTGAATAACAATATCTCACGAGTTGTTTCATTTGGGGATGTGATATTCGGCATATAAACTAAGCATTCAAAATAAGCAGACATATGTCGAAGGGTTTATCGATATGGTGTATATTATGAGCTGAAAGGGGAGAAAATTGGGGGTTGAAGGATTCTGAACGGAGCGTGTTCTGTATCTCTTATTCAACATAGGCGATAAGTTTGAAATTCATCGGAAAAAGCAGCTTAAAAATAAGTAAATACGTGTTCGACCATTTCTTCATAAATCCAATTTAAGGGGCCCATGGGGAGGAGTGAAATTCGGGGGGGGAAAAGGAAAGAAAGTGTCCTAACTGATTGACTCACTTACTCACTCATCAAACTCAGGGGGGAAATAGCTTTAAATAAGTAAATAGGTGTTCGACCGTTTTTTTTTCATAAATCCAATTTAAGGGGTTCTTAGGAAGGGGTGAAATTCTCAAAAATTAATGAAAGAAAATGTCCTGACTGACTCACTCACTCATCATCGCCCAGCCAAAATTATTGAAGTTAGAAACATGAAATTTTGGGGATAAGTTCGTTGTATGTCGAAAACGTCCACTAAGGAAAGAGTTTTGGATATTCAGGTTCTAAAGAGGTGTTAAGGGGGTAAACGTGCATTTCATTGAATAACAATATCTCATGAGTGGTTTCATTTGGGGATGTGATACTTGGCATATATACTAATCATTAAAAATAAGATGACACATGTCTAATGGTTTTCCGATGTGGTGTATATTATGAGGTGAAAGGGATGAAAAGTGGGGGTTGAAAGATTCCTAACGGAGCGTGTATCTCTTAAACGAAATAAGGCGAGGAGTTTGATTTTCTCCGAGTTCCAATCAGATTAAAAATATATAAATGAATAAATAATTAAAATAAGTAGGGGTTCGACCGTTTTTTTTTCATAAATCCAATTTAAGGGGTCTATGGGGAGGGGTGAAATTCTGGAAGAAAAACGTCCACTAAGGAAGGATTTTTGGATGTTCACTCTCATCGACCAATCAAAACTATTAACGTTAGAAGAAGGGGATATGTTTTTAGTGTGTCGAAAAAGTCTACTAATGACTTGGAGTCAGTAACTCAGAGCAATCTTGGATTATAGGTCGTGAGTTAATGGTGGCTTCTACTTCCACCAATAGAGTTCTGAGTGCCTTCTCGTTAATTAGAGTCTCAGAACCTTTCTAACTTTTAGCTGTCCCCACCATTCTCTCCCACCGCCTAGGATAATAATTGGTCATGGAACAGCAATACGTCTTAGCACAGCCATCTTTTATTGCACCATTTACAAAGAGAAAAGAAAACATGAAGAAATAAATACATAGATACATAGATAAAGATGCTCAGCTTCTTGTTCTCCACAGAAGTACTGTATACCCGCAATATCTTCAGTCGTACTCAAGCGGTGTATGTGTCCGCATGTGCGTTCATTTGCTTGCATTATAACATCTGCTTCCCCAGCATAAGAAAATACTATCATATGGAAGCTGGTGGTAAGTTCTTCAATCGAAATACAGTATTAAGGTACATATTTACAATCTGGGAGTGGTGGCGCGGGGGCATTTCTGACCTGACGCAAATTTATTTGTTAGTGTGTGCTTGTTTCTAAACTCTAAGACCATGGCTGGCACATACCACTCCCAACGTTCCTTGCCGTTAGTCTGAGGTCAGTAACATTTTAGTGATAGGTTTTTTAAAGAGGGATTATTGTCAATCGGTGCAATAAAGTGTCTCGTTGTCGGCTTCGGTGGCGTAGTCGGTAGCATGCTGAGCTTCTATGCCCAAGATCACGGGTTCAAATCCGGCCGAAGTAGTCAGAATTTTTAAGAGCGTTAAAAATCCCTCAGTATGCCTTCCTTCGGAGGGGAAGTAAAGCCGGTGGTCCCATGTCATAGATTTATGGCATGTTAAAGAACCTTCCACTAATTACACCTGTGTGAAGCTAAATTATATAGGTTAAGAATGTAAACAACGCTCTTAGGTTCCTACGTTCGTTGCCAAGAGCCGACTGCGGTGACGTCTGGTAGCTAAATTCTGAACTAGGAGTCGCTGATGGTGGCGTTTGGCGGCAAAAGTAGGATCTACATGAAAATTGATCGTCTGCAGCCCTTACTTGAATTTTAAAAAAAGTCCTCTCGGCACGCCGGAAGGTGGAGGTAGATTTCACCGGACAAACTTGGAGATAGGCGAAAATAGGCAGAATATGCAGGTTTTCGTAGAAGGATCAGACCTCATTTATCGCGTGAAAGTAATTTATAATTGGAGATTAATTAACTTTGTTTTTCTTCATTTTAAACATATTTTAAACATTTTATTGTCTTATGGGGACGGTAACCTTCTTGTCATTTGGAGTCCATTTTTAGCATATTTTCATTTTTGAAGAAATAGGCTTATGAGATCACCTTTTGTCCGTGTGTGTGTGTGTGTGTGTGTGTGTCCCCTAATAAAATCTAAACGGCTGGAGCGATTTCAGTGAAACTCGGTAAGTTCATAGCACTATTCCCGGCGACCTCGACCGTGCCCATCGAAGTTTGTTACGTCTCACCAATCCAACATGGCGGCTGTGCGAAATATTTCACTAGCATTCAATATCTCCGAAACTATTACGGATATCGCCCTGAAATTGTGTACGGTGATAAAGGGTACTACTAGAACTTCGCCTATGAGACTTTCAAAAACCTGGTTACTACATAACCAACATGGCGGCCAAGCGAAGTGGAGACTTTTAAATAGACCTTTCTCGCGATTTAAGTATCCAAACATAATGAAACTTGGTACAGCAAATATTTATACACATTGCAATGCACTGGAGTCTAATTTAGTTCAATTGTTTACATAACCTCAAAATGGCGGCTGTGCGAAATATTTCACTGACATTCTATATCCCCGAAACTATTACAGATATCACCCTGCAATTTTGTACGGTGATAAAGGGTACTGATACAAGTTTACCTATGTATAATTCATAAACCTGTAAAGTACAAAACGAACATGGCGACCAAGCGAATTTGAAATATTTTAATAGACTTTTCTCGTGAGTTAACTCTCTGAGCGCAGTGAAATGTGGTACAGTAAATGATTTTGCAGATTGTAATGTACTGCCATCTAATTTAATTCAATTGTTTACATAACCTCAAGATGGCGGCTGTGCGAAATTTTTAAATTAAGTTTTTATTTCTTGCGTCGTAATCATGCGATCGAAGTGAAAGTTTGAATAATGAACCTAGGCAATAAGTGTCCTTGAATGGTACATAACTCTATGGCCTATACATATAACAATCCTAAATGGCAAGCTTCCGTAATATTTAAACGGTTCTCAATATCTATGAATCTTTAAAAGCAACCAAACTGAAATTTTTATGTTCATAGAGACTATGAACATATGTTCACCTATAGGACTTTCAGTAACCTGGTGAGCACGAATCCAACATGGCGGCGACGCGAAGTATAAATATTTAAATGGACGTTTCTCGCGAATTAACTATCCGAGTGCCGTGAAACGTTGCACGTTAAATGCTTACACAAATGTTGATCCACTGGCATCTAATTTATTTCAATTGTTTGCATAATCACAAGATGGCTGCTGTGCGTAATTTTAAAATCTAGTTTTTACTTCTTGTGTTCTAATCATGCGATTGAAGTTTGAAACCACACGTACACAATAATCTTAATATAATAGTACAAAAATAAAAATCCAACCTGGTGGCCATCTGAAATATTTAGACGGTTCTCAATATCTACGAATCTGTTACAGCAATTAAACTGACATTTTGTATGTTGATAGAGGCAATTAACATGAGCAGGATATATGAAAATAGGCTGTACAGTTCTTCACGGAACTACTTGTTATACTAGTGGTCACAGTGTCCTTATGCAAGGTTTCGACACTGATGTGTAACTATGTAACGGTCTGTTACTTCTTCACGCAAAATTATATCTCCCGCAGAGATGTTGGTTGGTTCCTCAGTTTAGGGGCTGCGACAACACGGTCATGTAACCCCGTGTACTTTGGGTGAGTGTAGAATCTGTCTGATAAACGGTGTGAATTGTGATGGCTGTATTAGTCTGTAATTCAGGTAAGGAATGCAGACGCTAAATTTCAAGCAGTAGTTCCTAATGTTGCTACCAGATACTAACGTCAACGCCACCTAGCTGTGAACTTGGCTACTAGATGCCACCTCAATCAGCAACTCGCAACGAACGTTGGAACTTCCCCTCCAAAGGAAAGCTTACTGAGGGATTTTTAGCGCTCTTAGAAAATCCGACGACTTTGGCCGGCTTTGAACCCGCGACCTTGGGCATAGAAGTTCAGCATGCTACCAGTTACGTCACCGAAGCCGCTTCACACTTAGTCAGATGGAAATCTGAATCTGATCTCGCGCAAGTGCGTTGTCATGGCAACGTCTGATGGCTCATCCCTCATCAATTTAGTAGTGTTGCCATGTCAACCACTGATAGCTCTTGGCATTTTCTTATAATTCCGAAATCATTTTTCTCATCCCTTGGCGCAATGGTGGCTCATATCAAAAATTCTTTCAGACAAATGTTTTAGGTAATTATTAGGGGAATATTGTGCATTTTGTACGGTTTTGATATTGTGCCTATTAACAGAGATATGATTAATGTTTCCCGAAAAAAAAAACACTTTTTCCCACCCCTTTGGTCAATGGTTGGTGCTATCAAAAAACGTTTCAAACATAAATTTCTGAGCTTTATCCGACACATAGTATGAACTTTGAACGGATGCGATATTTCACACATTAAGAGAGTTATAGCAATATTTCATTTTTTCGAAAAAAAAGTCCCCCATTTTCATCCCCTTCGACCGATTTAGCCCAGTAACGAACTCGTCCGAGATTTTATGGGTATACATATTCGGTAAAAAATTCAAAGTGATTGGTGCAAAATTACGGCAGTTCTCGTGTCCACAAGAAACTGATATACATATATACATATATTACATAAATTATATATAAACTTTTGAACTGACGGTGGTTTTGGGGTCTGGGGGATGTGAAACGCGAAGATATGTCGAAATTTTCCGGAAATCGAAACATGGTACCCATTGCAATAGTTAGCTTTCTAATGAAATCTACCTAAAATACTACCGTCAACGACACCTAGCTGTGAACTTGGCTACTAGATGCCACCTCAATCAGCAACTCGCAACGAATGTTGGAACTTCCCCTCCGAAGGAAAGCAAACTCAGGTTTTTTAGCGCTCTTAGTAAATCCGACGACTTCAGCCGGGTTTGAACCCGCGACCTTGGGCATAGAAGTTCAGCATGCTACCAGTTCCGATACCGAAGTCGCTTCCCACAGACATATGAAAACTGAATGTGATCTCGTGCAGTGGCGTTGTCATAGCAACTGCTGATGGCTCATCCCTTATCAATTAAAAGTGAAGTTGTCATGGCAACCTCTCTTGGCACTTGGCATTTTCTTATAATTTAAATCATTTTGTTCACCCCGTGGCGTAATGGTGGGTCATATCAAAAATTCTTTCAGACAAAAGTTTTAGGTAATTATTGGAGGAATATTGTCCATTTTGTGCGGTTTTGATATTGTGCCTATTAACAGAGATATGATTAATGTTTCCCGAAAAAACCACTTTTTCCCACCCCTTTGGTCAATGGTTGGTGCTATCAAAAAACTTATTTGACATAAATTTTTGGCACTTATCTGACACATATTATGAACTTTGAAGGGATTCGATATTTCATGTATTAAGAGAGTTATAGCGATATTTCACCTTTTCGAAAAAAAAGCCCCCCATTTTCACCCCCTTTGACCGATTTTTTCCATTAACGAACTCGACCGAGATTTTATAGGGATACATATTATGTAAAAAATTCAAAGTGATTGGTGCAAAATTACGGCAGTTATCGTGTCCACAAGAAACTGATATATATATATATATAGATAGATAGATACATATATACATAAATTATATATAAACTTTTGAACTGACGGTGGTTTTGGGGTCTGGGGGATGTGAAACGCGAAGATATGTCGAAATTTTCCGGAAGTCGAAACATGGGACCCATTGCAATAGTTAGCTTTCTAATGAAATCTACCTAAAACAGATACTCACACTAATACAGTCATCAAAATTAACACCGGTTATCAGACAGTTTCTACACACACCCAAAGTACACGGGGCTACATGACCACGTTGTCGCATCCCCTTAACTTAAGAACCAACCAACCAACCGACCAACCAACCAAAGTGTCTCGTTAGACCCTGCGCCATTGTCATGAACAGGATTCCAGTAGCGTAATGTTTTGGAGGGGATATACTGCACGAATAGTATTACGTAGCTAGCAAAATGTAAGCCTGCCAGCTGAATTCTGCAAAGTTTGGTGTTTACTAAAGATAATTCCTGTGCACGGCAAGTTGTTACTTTTACATCATTCATATGCCGTGCAGCTAATTAGTATTGGATATAAGCATTCATTTTCAATAAAATATCATGTAATTGAGTTAATAAGCCCAATACATCAATGCATGATACATAAAACTTAGTATTTTTTTATCAGAGCAAGTTCCGTCAGGAGCAGATGACAGAGCTGTTCTGCCCCCTTAAACTAACTAACTAACTAACAAGTCCCGTCACAGGGGTCCCGCGTCACCTCTCACGTTGCATCAACGAGCGCCACTTGTCGAGAGTAAATAGATCTTTGGGATTTTAGTTAAAAACCACGTAACTTATTTATGAATTCCTGTTATCAGGGTAATATATTCATGTATGTAATTACAAATTGTTTCATTTTACTACTCTAAGTACAGAGGTGTGCAACTTAGTAGACTTAAATAAAGAATTTGAACCAATCATAAATTTGTATTCAAAATCATTTTAGTTTATTGTGTTGCCCCACTTGGTAATGTCTTCTCCTATATGAACTTGAAAATTCTCCCATGAGGAATTTAACCTGAAAATTTTGAAATTGATGATTCTGAAGGATACCTGAGCTGGGCCTGTTTTCGGTTTCTCATTCACTTTGGAATATAAGTTACCCTCTAAATCAGATGATTTCAAACCATGGTCCATGAATCTTTGAATAGCTCAAGAGCGAATCATTGGTAATAAAAGATTTGAAATCTAACTGCTCTAAATTCACGCGTAAAGTAATCAAACTACAAACGTGTGATATTTTGCATTAGCATGGCTCCTCTTTTTGTGGAAATTATAAAAAAATCATTTTACTGTCAGATTCTTAAAATGAAATGTAATTAAGACTATTGGTTAAGCTAATTTTAGCCCTTTACTAACATTTCTACTCCATTAAGTCATGAAAAGTATAATGAAATGTTGGTAAACTGGCATCGAGCCTTATAATTTGCACACATCTGTAGTTCAAGATTTTGTTAGTTGATTGGTTGGTTGGTTCCTCAGTTTAGGGGCTGCGACAACGCGGTCAGGTAGCCCCGTGTATTTTGGGTGTGTGTAGAATCTCTCTGATAACCGGTGTTAATTGTGATGACGTATTAGTGTGTGTTATCTGTATTCAATTCAAGACTGCACACATTGAATTTCTTGCCACCAAACGCCACCGTCAACGACTACTATTTCAAAACATGGTTACCAGTTGCCACCGCAGTCGGCTCCTGACGAACGTCGGAACCTAAGAGCGTTTCTCATATATTTAGCGTGTCGGTCTACTAACCCCAAGACTGCAGGTTCGCTCCTGGCCGTGGTAAGTGATTTTTGAAAGGCGGCAAAAGTACGACATGCATGTCATACGATGTTGGCATGTCAAAGAACCCATTTGAATTCAGTAGGCCGTGTTCATAATGGCAAAATTAATCTCGGGAGTTTCCACCAACACAAAGTTCCTAATTTCTCTACTAGAAAGCGCTATAGTGTTCAAGGAGCTTAGATATCTAACCTCCTTGACTTTCATAGTGATTCAAGGAACAACGAGATTAGACATGCAAGCTACCCTCTGTGTGTCAAATTACAAAGCTTGCACCCGGTATCCGAGGCCATACGATATTATTATTTTTATAACCTATAATTTAGCTTCAAACAGGTGCAATTAGTGGAAGGTTCTTTAACATGCCATAAATCTATGACATGGGACCGCCGGCTTTACTTCCCCTCCAAAGGAAGGCATACTGAAGTGATTTTTAATGCTCTAAAAACTCCGATGACTTCGGCCGGGTTTGAACCCGCGATCTTGGGCATAGAAGCCTAGCATGCTACCAACTACGCCACTGAAGCCGCCCAAGAATTTGTTAATTTAGAGAATAAAAAGAAATAAAATGCATAATTTTCTGGTTGCAACACAAAGTCCCGTCAATGAAAATGCAAATATGCTCCAACTACAGCCCCGAGCAGATGAAGGTGCAGTTGCTACACCCTGTATGTTTAAAAGTTGTGTGTCTGGTGAGGAAAGCCGTGACCATAATACAAACACCAAATTATCGGCAAATGCAATTTAAGTATCTTCTTCTCAGACGGCTAAGTTAGCATATTACAATCCCCCTCAACCACGATCGCGAACAATGAAGTTCCTTTCCCCTTCTTCTTGTGCAGTTGAAGACTTTTGTCGTTAGATACTTACCCTGCACTGGCGAACAAAGGCAATTCCCCTGGCTCGCTTTCCCTACAGCAGCATTTGTTTCCTAGACAATTCTTATCACGTAAGCCGAGCGTTATGCTTATCTTAGGTCTGTGGGGATGATAATTATTAGGGGGTTACATATGCACTTGGGATGAGAGAAGCAGTCAACACACTGGAACTTTTCATCATCCTCCCTTTCATACTGTAGTTGTAGCTACATAGCCTTGTCAACATAGGCGCACACCACGACTGCAATGGCTAACTGAAAGTCCAGAGATGGAGGATTAAAATGCCGGTACGGATGGTGCCGATTTTATGTATAATTTCTACATTACCGTCAGAACTATACCGGAATGGAATCATTAGACTATCTCGTGGTGTAATGATTGTCACCCTTGATATTCCGGTTTGATTCTCAGCATTGTCAAGCAATTTATTTCTGGTCTGAGGGCTGTAGCGAGGTAGACTCAGCCTCATATTTCAGTTCATAAATTGCACATGCATTGACCGGGAGACAAACCTGGTCTGTCTTGGTGAGAAACAAACAGCTTGACCACGTGGGCAAAATTGAGGAGCGATTGTTATAGTGCTATGCATTTCTGATCACCTTATGGTGTAGCGGCTAGCATTCTTGTCTGTCGCCCCGGAGGTCCGCGTTTGATTCTCGGCTCTGCCCCAAAATTCTCATTCTGGCGTGATGGCTGGAACGGGGTACACTCAGCCTCGTGAGGCGAAACTGAGAAGAGGTGGGTTCTATTCCTACTTCAGCCATCCTGGGAGTGGTTTTCCGTGGTTTCCTGCATCTATTCCAGGGAAATGGCATAACGGTTCCTAACTTAAGGCAATGGCCGCCCCCATGCCAACCACAGCCTCAATTACAATTGCACACAATACTACTACTCTAATACTACTACTGCTATGATTACTATTATTATTATTATTATTATTATGATTATTACAATAAACACCACAATAACACATGTTATCAGACAATTTTATATATAATTTCTCTCTCTCTCTTTGAGTCAATTTGTTCTGAATCACCACGGGGATAGACGCCGAGATCAACCACGATCAGATCCCATGGTAAATAAGCCACATGCATTTGAGCCAGTCCCAGCACAAGGCTGTTATCTCATGTATTATCGGGTTGGGGTGTGGTGGAGTTATGAAACTAGCACCAAATACAAATCCAAAAAGAGACGAAATTTGCAAATCTACAACAAATAATCCAAAACTCTGACCGCTCTGACTTTCACTTCCAATATTCTACACGTTGTAATAGCTTTGTATAAATATTACACTTATATTACAGATCTCGAAGAAGTATAAAGAATATTGTTCTGTATATTTCGCTGCTCCAGATTAATTCACAATTTATACTCGATCACGTAGCCTAGCGTACGCTATCACAGACGAGCACAATTCAAGTGCTCGACTTGTTGTACTAGCTTTGCTCTGATTTTCTTGCTTCCCATACACCCAGCCAATAAAAATGCTCCGCTGTTCAGAACGTTCTAGAAGGTCTTAAATTCACAAGTGATTATGCGTTAACTGTCCGTAGTTAAATTGTAGAAAATTCATGAATAATATTAATGGCTTTAAAAATACATTCATAATTATTGATTTGGCCTGTTACAATGCAAAAAAGGCTGCGTAGCTCAGTCGGTAGAGGCGCTGAGCTTCTAACTGATAGGGAGTGGGTTCGACCCCCAGCCCGGTAGTGAATTTTAGAACTAAAACTACCACTTCCTGAAACGCTTGAAGCTCTGGGTTTCACTCATCCTAATAGGGACCGGTAACTTAGATGTTAGGCCCCTCAAAACACCAATTATCATCATCATCATCATCATGACTCAGCACATACATAGAAATGAGTAATTCCCGGGAGTATAGACGACCGAGCATGGAGCAGACAACTCCATCCAATCTACTGCTGTTGTGACAAAGAGTGGAAGCCTCGAACTTCCACTACTCCATGGCATGTACGCAGTTAGCTTCGCTTTGCTTTGCACTGCTCCCTCGATCTTCTACCTTGCTTCTGATGATCCGTCCTTGGTGTTGTAGCTTCATAAATTTGATAGTACACAATCTCCATGTATAAATTTAGATTTCACTTGTCATGACGTCACAATCTGGAATAAGTGCAACTTATGAACGGGGACAATATACACATCCAACTAAACGGGGATACATGACCACGATGTCGCAGAGCCCCTAAATGAATCAATAAAAACAATTTAAAGCCAATTTCCTTATGTTAAGGGACACTGGGACTGAAATTTTAGTGATATATGTGAAAAATATCGATTTCCATTTTTTTTTCATATTAATACACCCCTATCCCCTGCGAATCAGATAGCAGTGTTTTTTAAAATCTGAATTCCACCATTTTAAAGTCCTAGCGTAGCTTTTAAATGTCTAGTGTGCAGTCCTTTAAATGCCCCAGCTCAGTAAGTGTCCTGAAGGTTCTGAGTCTTGGTGCTTCCACAATCGAAGTTCGCAGCTGGTAAAACACCACAGAGTCATGACAAAATGGCTGTAAAGCTTTAAGAACCCTTAGTTGTCAAGATCATGCCTGTTTATCAAAGGCTGGCATCAGATGAGCTACTATCCACATGCATCCGGGGTGCTACTGAAAATCAGAATGAGTCTCTGCATTCCGTTATCTGAAGGAAGTGCCCAAAATAGATTTTTATTTCACGTAAGAGACTTGAATTTGCTGATTGTAATTCTGTAGCAGAATTCAACATGGGGTGTAGTGTAACAACAGAGTTGAAATCAGTAATAAGACAAACTTCAGTATATCATGTCACAGCACAAACCCTTGAAAGAAGTGACAGTCGCAGGAAGTATGAAAGTGTGCGGTCATCAATGGAGAAGCGAAAGGCATGTCGACGGAAGATGAAACTGACAAAAATGAAGAAGGAGGCTGCTAAACAGATAAAGAAGGGTGTCACCTATGCTGCAGGACAGTTCTAATGTCCTTGGTATGCTGAAACCTTGTAAATTGTGCATCATTTTAGAAAATTGCCATTTTCTCTGATCCACTTTTTCAGGCATGTAAAATGTTACTCGCGTCATAAATCATATGATATTGCTTTCAAAATGGGCATTTATTATCTTAATTGCAATGACTATAAACCTGCTGATCGATTTTTATATTGCACTTTTGGTCTGGCTGGAAAAATTCAAGATATCTTGTAGAAAGAACTTGAATATGAAAATATAGAATTATTTCTTCATACTCATTAATGCAATTCAAAAACGGATCCGTAGGTTTCTTCCAATAGTTATAGTGCAATAGAATATTACCTATAAGTTACACTATGTTTTTTTACGCGGCTGACCTTTATAAAAATTGAATAATTAGCACAATAAATGTACAAAATAATTAATATCTGAAGAACTTATCAACTTACAATGCTCAAGATTTATAAGGTTTTGAATATTCCCGAAGGGAATATGATGTAGTTTCCATTTGAGCGGATGAATTATCAATAAATGATAAAAATGGTCCGGTTAGCTCAAACAATGCCAGCGTTTCACCCCAGTGTGCCGTTGTTTGAGCTAACCGGACCATTTTTATCATTTATTGATAATTCATCCGCTCAAATGGAAACTACATCATATTCCCTTCGGGAATATTCAAAACCTTATATTGGATTGCCAAGGTAAGGCTTTTGTTTTTATGAAAGGGAGTTTGACTCCCGTAGCACATTGGCATGCTCGTGACGTCAATACTGCTTGTATTTTGTGTCTTGCATGGCCTTCTCAGTAAGTGCTAGCCACGCGTATTGGTGAGGTGTGTCTGTACCAACTGACGAGCCCAACGGCACACTGGGGTGAAACGCTGGCATTGTTTGAGCTAACCGGACCATTTTTATCATTTATTGATAATTCATCCGCTCAAATGGAAACTACATCATATTCCCTTCGGGAATATCCAAAACCTTATATTGGATTGCCAAGGAAAGGCTTTAGTTTTTATGAAAGGGAGTTTGACTCCCGTAGCACATTGGCATGCTCGTGACGTCAATACTGCTTGTATTTTGTGTCTTGCATGGCCTTCTCAGTAAGTGCTAGCCACGCGTATTGGTGAGGTGTGTCTGTACCAACTGACGAGCCGAACGGCACACTGGGGTGAAACGCTGGCATTGTTTGAGCTAACCGGACCATTTTTATCATTTATTGATAATTCATCCGCTCAAATGGAAACTACATCATATTCCCTTCGGGAATATTCAAAACCTTATATTGGATTGCCAAGGTAAGGCTTTTGTTTTTATGAAAGGGAGTTTGACTCCCGTAGCACATTGGCATGCTCGTGACGTCAATACTGCTTGTATTTTGTGTCTTGCATGGCCTTCTCAGTAAGTGCTAGCCACGCGTATTGGTGAGGTGTGTCTGCACCAACTGACGAGCCCAACGGCACACTGGGGTGAAACGCTGGCATTGTTTGAGCTAACCGGACCATTTTTATCATTTATTGATAATGCTCAAGATTCCCACAGTGGTTTACAATATGACTATTCATAAACACATAAAATTTCAAAGCTGTACCTCAGTTGATATAAAATTTGAAAATTTAAGTCCCTGTGTCCCTTAATACAGTATAGGCTACATGGTGTAATGCGGTAAAATAAACGAAGGAGTGGTTTGGATAGGTACAGTTTATCTGCTAGGAAGAAGCTCCGATAGCAAATATTGAGTGACCTTTAAAAATCTAGAACGTTTGTCACACTCGTATGCGTATCTGAAGCAGAGCGGAAAAAGTAATGATGTGCACACGAGTAGGTCTTCATTGAGCGTCTGCCTGCTGAGCACGCTTAGTTGATCACGATAAGGACTAGTGAACTGCAAATTAAACCGCACTTTAGAGATCATTTGAATGTATTTATCCCAATTTCGTTATTTTACAGGCAGAAACGAGTTCTGTACTTTACCCGTATTTCCTGGATCCAAATCTGCCAATTTCCGAAGATGAGGGTGAATCGCAGCATCTTGAAGTCCTCGAATAGAAAAACTCCGAAATGCTACTGGCGAATAGAACAGGAATAGGGTACACCTAGCTATGATTGTGCTATAATGCTAACTACATGGATAGTGGGTCGCTAACTACAGTACTATAGGAGAGTGAGAAACCTGCAATTCTCGGGAGTAAAGGTGGCACACCGAGGTTCAAATCCCCAATACTACCATAGCACAATTGTACGGTTTTAGGGGCAGTTGACCTCGTAGTTCCGCCCATTAAAACAAAACTAACTCAAATGCTACGGTCACCAACTGTAATTCGATACACAAATAACGCAAATAATTACAAAAGAATCAGATAAACGTAAATACGTATCTGAATTCATTCCAAAAACGCAATACAACAAAAATGTAAAGCTCTTGCATGTTGAATAAAAAATCCTCTCGGCACGCCGGAAGGCGGAGGTAGATTTCACCGGGCAAACTAGGGGATAGGTGAAAATAGGCAGAAGATGCAGGTTTTCGTAGAAGGATCAGACCTCACTTATTGCGAGAAAGTATTTTACAATTGGAGCTTAATTAACTTAGTTTTTCGTCTTTTTTGCATATTTTTAACATTTTATTGTCTTATGGGGACGATAACCTTCTCGTCATTTGGGGTCCATTTTCATTCTTGTGATCACACTGTCCTTATGCAATGTTGGGAACTGATGTGTAACTATCAAACAGTCTGTTACTTCTTCACGCAAAATTTCATCTCCCGCTCAGATGTTGGTTGGTTCCTCAGTTTAGGGGTTGCGACAACACGGTCATGGAGCCCCGTGCACTTTGGGTGTGTGTAGAATCTGTCTGATAAACGGTGTTGATTGTGATGGCTGTATTAGTCTGTAATTCTGGTAAGGACTGCGGACGGTCAATTTCAAGTATTAGTTCCTGATGTTGCTACCAAAAACTACCGTCAACTACACCTAGCTGTAAACTTGGCTACTAGATGCCACCGCAACCAGCAACTTGCAACGAACGTTGGAACTTCCCCTCCGAAGGAAAGCATACTGAGGGATTTTTAGCGCTCTTAGGAAATCCGACGACTTCAGCCAGCTTTGAACTCGCGACCTTGGGAATAGAAGTTCAGCATGCTACCAGTTACGTCACCGAAGCCGCTTCCCACAGAGTCAGATGGAAAACTGAATGTGATCTCGAGCAATGGCGTTGTCATGGCAACCTCTCATGGCTCATCCCTTATCAATTTTGTAGTGTTGTCATGGTAACCTCTGATAGCTCTTGGCATTTTCTTCTAATTTCGAAATAATTTCGCTCATCCCTTGGCGTAATGGTGGGTCATATCAAAAATTCTTTCAGACAAAAGTTTTAGGTAATTAGTGGGGGAATATTGTTCATTTTGTAAGGTTTTGATATTGTGCCTATTAAGAGAGATATGATTAATGTTTCCCAAAAAAAACTACTTTTTCCTACCCCTTTGGTCAATGTGTTGGATAAGGTCCAAAAATATATGTTTGAAAAGTGTTTTGATAGCACCAACCCCCATTTTCACCCCCTTGCACCGATTTAGCCCATTAACGAACTCAACCGAGATTGTATAGGTATACATATTATGTAAAAAACTCAAAGTGATTGGTGCAAAATTACGGCAGTTATCGTGTCCACAAGAAACTGATATATATACATATATATACATACAGTATACATAAATTATATATAAACTTTTGAACTGACGGTGGTTTTGGGGTCTGGGCGATGCGAAACGCGAAGATATGTCGAAATTTTCCGGAAGTCGAAACATGGTACTCATTGCAATAGTTAGCTTTCTAATGAAATCTACCTAAAATATACGCTACCCTCAGCTATTAAACTAAAAATAAAACTCGCACCAGCAACTGCTCTGTCTTATTTTCAAGGAGTAAAATAAACTTAAAAATAATAATGAAACGTTAACAAAACTAAAAGTTAATCTACACAATTTCTCCTTGTTCCTATTCATATCCCATTTCTAATTTCTTCCGAATTCTATTCTATTTACAAAATATACAACACGTAAACTATTTCATCAATCTAAAGATTCACCACTAACTTGTCACATTTGGTCAAAACTTCACGATCGGGGTCAATAATCCGAGCGGTTAAGCTAAGATCATGTTAATCTCACTTCAGGACCGTTTAAGAATAAATTAAAGATAATAATAATAATAATAATAATAATATTAATAATAATAATAATAATAATAATAATAATAAATCCACTCGTTAATTTCTACCATATGTCGTAATTACCATATACTTCTAAAACTGATCTTTACTTCAGCATTCCTCTCCACACACATGATGTCAGCTGTTTCCTTAAGCTATCAGCTGTTTCCAATACATAACCATCAAATAAAGATTGTAACTCTCCAAATAACTTTTCTTACGTATGAATGATTTTTCATGCACAACTTTTCTACGCAGAATATCCTTACAAAACTTTATACTGTATTTCACCTGGGCGTGAACAGAGCAAACGTAGCCTCTGCCACTGTAATTTCAATGCATAGTTGCAACTATGTAATGTCTTCACAAATCCTTTTAACAAATACCAATACGCCTTAGTTAACTTACATATTTCAAATGTCAACTTCATTGCTTCGAAATCACATTTCTTCGTCACCATTGCTCTCAGTTCGGTTTCAATATAGTAAAATTAATAAAAATGGTAGAATGATAATATCCAATAATAAAATATCTTCCGATAGTTACAACCTTCTAGTCTGTTACATATTTATATGAGCACAGTATCATTTATTTCATTACACAATCTTTGTTTATCATTTTAAACAACTTCAATTCTTTAGAAAATGTATTAAACTTGGTCAAAATGCTAATTTATTTGACTGCAATTTTGACTACTAATATCTTGACACATAAAAAATGAATATTTCCCAAAATATCTTTCTTTAATTGAATGATCGTCTTTCATCCGACTTGTTCGTAGGAATCCAAATAAAAGGATCTAATGTCAATCTCGAGATCATCGAAGTCTGTTTCAAAATACGACTATCGTTAAACAAAAATATAATAACGCTTAAGTTTAAAAATCGCCACGATGCCTACTCAAAATCTAAAATCACAAATACGGAATCGCCTGAATACAAAAGTTAAAACGGGATTCAAAATCGAACCTAAACATATCTAAAATCACTAAAATGGTCTAAACATTACTAAACTACACACATCAAAAAAAGTTTTGCATCACCTCGGTTCCAAGAGTTCCGGAACCTTTAAATACAAAGGGAATAGAGATCAACACAAACAACATTTCAGCTCGTTTTATTGCTCATGAGACCCACACATTGCATGTTGTACCATCATACAGCTAGACTTTCAGCATTTGTGGTCCAGATTGCAGTACACACCACTACCTCTAATACCCAGTAGCACGTCCTCTTGCATTGGTGCATGCCTGTATTCGTCGTGGCATACTATCCACAAGTTCATCAAGACACTGTTGGTCCAAATTGTCCCACTCCTCAACGACAATTCGGCGTAAATCTCTCAGAGTGGTTGGTGGGTCAAGACGTCCATAAACAGCCCTTTTCAACATATCCCAGGCATGTTCGATAGGGTTCATGTCTGGCGAACATGCTGGCCACTGTAGTCGAGCGATGTCGTTAACTTGAAGGAACGCATTCACAAGATGTGCACGATGAGGTCGAGAATTGTCGTCCATGAAGACAAATGCCTCTCCGATATTCTGCCGATATGGTTGCACTATGGGTCGGAGGATGTCATTCAGGTATCGTAAAGCCGTTTCGGAGCCTTCCATGACCACCAGTGGCGTACGTCGGCCCCACATAATGCCACCCCAAAACATCAGGGAACCACCACCTTGCTGCACTCGCTGGACAGTGTGTCTAAGACGTTCAGCCTGACCAGGGTGCCTCCAAACACGTCTCCGACGATTGTCTGGTTGAAGGCATATGCGACACTCATCGGTGAAGAGAACGTGATGCCAATTCCGTGGGGTCCATTCAGCATGTTGTTGGGCCCATCTGTACCGCGCTGCATGGTGTCGGGGTTGCAAAGCTGGACCTCGCCATGGACGTCGGGAGTGAAGTTGCGCATCATGCAGCCTATTGCGCACAGTTTGAGTTGAAACACGACGTCCTGTGGCTGAACGAAACGCATTATTCAACATGGTGGCATTGCTGTCAGGGTTCCTCCGAGCGGCAATCCGTAAGTAGCGGTCATCCACTACAGTAGTAGCCCTTGGGCGGCCTGAGCGAGGCCTGTCATCGACAGTTCCTGTATCTCTGTACCTCCTCCATGTCCGAACAACATCGCTTTGGTTCACTCTGAGACGCCTGGAAACTTCCCTTGTTGAGAGCCCTTCTTGACACAAAGTAACAATGCGGACGCGATCGAACTGCGGTATTGACCTTCTAGGCATGGTAGAACTACAGACAACATGAGCAGCGTACCTTCGTCCTGGTGGAATGACTGGAACTGATCGGCTGTCGTACCCCCTCCGTCTAATAGGCCCTGCTCATGCATGGTTGTTTACATCTTTGAGCAGTTTTAGTGACATCTATGAACAGTCAAAGGGACTGTATCTTGGATACAATATACACAGTCAACGTCTATATGCCGGAGATCTGGGAACCGAGGTGATGCAAAACTTTTTTTAATGTGTGTATATCAGTAAAAAATGGAACTTTGGGATGTTTTCACGACTCAATAAATTACCTGTGTGAAATAGCGTATGGTATTCTCTCTACCTTGAGCTGGATACAGTTGAGTAGAAGCGGTCCTGATAGAAGTTGTTTCCTCTACCATACACTTTCATACTTCTGCCTCCGTAGGTTCCAAGATCTGCCTCCACTCGTCAGGTCCATAATTGATGGTACGCCTATCAGCTCCATAATAGATGGTACACCTCACCGCTCCATAATACTGTAGATGGTACGCCTCGACTCGAACATCGCCTCTCCTTCTTCTGCCCTATATCGCACCTGGACGGCCATCTGCATCTCCTGTTCTTCTACTCTCGTCTTCTTCTTATCCCTTGATATCATCTCAACGTAGAATATTATTTCATTTTCATTTTAGGAATTTTTCATAGTGCGTAATTTTATGATGTTAAATTTTTGCAAACTTTGAAGCTGTTCAAAGGTCTGTCTAAGTTACTCCAGATATTCTTGCTTCCTCGTAGGGCATATTTCCATTAGTGATTTAGCACGTCATAACTTCATAACTTCCTAAGATATCCCTCTCAATTTCGAATCGTAAATCATAGTGGTAAAATTTCGAAAATGTTCAATATTTATCGAATTTCCCTCCTAACATTGTTTCCAATAATGTCTGTTGACTTCACACAATATCAAATGTTTATGCAGGCTATCACTCAAAATCATTTTGAAAATTCTTAATGAAAATTCCTCGTCCTAAGTATTTCGTAAAGAATTATTCTTTAAATAAAAAGTTTCTCCTCAATATAACGTTTGTCACAATCGTGGATATTACCTCGCCACAAGTAAGTTCACACTGTATATCAATCAATACTCATAAATGTTGTAAGTTATTTCTTCGCTATCACTTCAACTCGAGTGCGACCGCGTATGATGTCTTGGCCGTCGATAGCGCCTCGATTCCCGGTATACTTTTTACGAATAGCCCGCACTTTTACGGGAAGATTTAGCACGTTCGTACCCCGTCACAGTCAGAAAAGGAGTCCCTCCCTTCCAGTTCTCAATTGACGGCATTTCAGCAAAATGGCAAACATTCTTGCCGTATTAAGCATCCAATTTTTAATGTCAAAACATGATAAATGTTGAAAAAAATTCCTGCATTTTCTTGGCGTATAAAATTTCTTGAAAATCACTGTTTAATTAGTCATGAGTAGCTTCGATATCCTTCTTATTGGCTACACTAGACCATGTGACCTCCCCCGGCTCACGATTCTGAATCACGCGTCACCCGCACGTGCCATGGCCTACCGTCCGTCATACTTCTCGACTCGACTGGTTTTTAGCCTATTATCAATTTTGAAACAAGATGTTCAGTAAAGAACATATAGGCTACTTTCTCCTAAATGTATGAGTATAGTTATAACTCGTTGTTATTATCAAAGAGTATAATTTCTTTGTTGAAGACCTTAGAAACGATTTACCTCTACCAAACGCCACAACCTAGATAAAAACTGCTACATCATTGAAGAAAGAAAGAAAGAAAGAAAGAAAGATAAGAAGTATATCAAGAATGTTATGGATCTGGAGACATAATCGACCGGACTGGCTGCGTGGCTCAGCGGTAACGTTCTCGCTTGCTGGGCCCTAGGTTGCAGGTTCATATCCTGGCGCAGTCAGCTGGCATTTGAGGGTGCACAAATGCGAGGGAGCCGTGTCAGTACATTTACTGGCACGTTAAAGATCCCCTTCGGGCCAAAATTCCGGCACCCCGGTGTCTCTAAGAGCAGCAGTAGTTAAAAGGGATGTAAAACCAATAACATTATTATTATTATTATTATTATTATTACATATACGACCTGCCGTGGGCAACATACAACTTTGAGTTGAGGCATGTCTTTACACGTCTGGTTGTGCATGGCTTTCACAACCCTAATTGAATTAACAAATCTTTCCATGACCCTACAGAGACGTGTGTATACAAACTATGTGGATATTTTCGATTGCTATTTGCCTGAAATAAAAGTAGTAATTAATAACCTGAACTAACACCAACGGCTTGAATTCAGTTACTATGTGAAATCGTTTTGTTCTTTACTTCAAATAACATTTTCAAGTAACGCAAAATAGGCTGTTACAAACCCTTTAAAATAAAAAGTAAAAATGTATCGTAGTATCATCTTGTCATTCTTCAAATTCGATGCGCACAGAATGCCAATGGTATAGTAATCAATGGAGCCCCACGTAGACTAGTCGTGACATCTAGTGGTGAAATATCGAACAATATAATCCTAACAGAGCGAGTGCATTCTAGCGGCCAGAAGAAGAAACTTTTCAATAAAATCTGGAAGTTAATAAGTAGGTCGGCGTGCAGTTACCTTTTTGGCAGCTAGATGTCTCGAGTAAATCTGCTGGCGAATTATGTTTTAATTAAATATATATTTTACACCATAATATGCACAATATAACGCTTAGTTTTAAAACATCTGAGTCATTACAAAACAGTAAACAAATAACATTTCAAGCAAAAACCTAGCTCTGATCGGGTTTGAACCATAGGCATTTGAGCGATAGGCTAACGCTCTACCACTGAGCTAATTGTGTCAACGAATATCGTTCTATATAAAATGACTTACATAGAACTTGTTAGCAAATAATGATTTATACTAAACGATTTCATCACTGGAGTATATTATTTATATATAAAGCATTTCGTACAATCTTTATTTATTTTGTATCAGTACGCTATATTGCATGCAATACTCAAATTAGTGAAATATAAGTCAGGCACAAGATATCCGCTGCCATCTTGTCTTATTACTGAATCAGCTCAGCTTTTTAAAATCACGTCTGCACTATAGTATTACAAAATAAACTTTTAATTTCGAACGTGCCTCTTCCTTTAGAACAGTTAAAACGATTCTCGGCTCGATAATCGAAACTGGTGGGTCCCATGATATGGATTATAAAGTTTGCATAATTCGCACGGCCGCCATCCTGAAATGTTATGGCGGACGACCTTGTAGTTTGGTCACAAGACGCATCCTATACGAAGGTATGTTGTTACCAAATTTGGTAGAGATCGGATGATTTGGTTAGTCGTTATTTGATTTTACGTTTTGAACGTTTGAGTGGCCGCCATTCAGTTTTAGTAAAGATGGCGGCGATATAAAACATGACACTGAGGTGTCCTTTGCTAGTGCTACCTTTGTACCAAATTTCGTTCAATTCGCATTCACCGTGTTCGAATTGATAGGGGGGACAGACATTCAGAGTACACACACTCACACACACACAGACACACACACACACACACAGACTCACACACACACACACACATACACACACACACACAGACTCACACACACACACATACACACACACAGACAGACACACTTTTTTCGCCCTTTGTTGATCTCATAAGTCTACTTTAATTTTTTGCAAAACTCGAAAGTAGGCTAAAAATAGGCTTATGAGATCACCTTTTGTCCGTGTGTGTGTGCGTGTGTGTGTGTGTGTGTGTGAGAGGTGTGTGTGTGTGTGTCCCCCTAATAAAATCTAAACGGCTGGAGCGATTTTAATGAAACTCGGTAAGTTCATAACGCTATTCCCGGTGACCTCGACCGTGCCCTTCAAATTTTGTTACGTCTCACCATTCCAACATGGCGGCTGTGCGAAATATTTCACTAGCATTCAATATCTCCGAAACTATTACCGATATCGCCCTGAAACTGTGTACTGTGATAAAGGGCACTACTAGAAGTTCACCTATGAGACTTTCAAAAACCTGGTGACTACAAAACCAACATGGCAGCCAAGCGAATTTGAGACTTTTAAATAGACTTTTCTCGCGATTTAACTATCCAAACGTAATGAAACTAGGTACAGCAATTGTTTATATACATTGTATTGCACTGGAGTCTAGTTTAGTTCAATTGTTTACATAACCTCAAAATGGCGGCTGTGCGAAATATTTCTTTGACATTGTATATCTCCGAAACTATTACAGATATCACCCTGCAATTTTGTACAGTGATAAAGGGTACTGATACAAGTTTACCTATGTATATTTCATAAACCTGTAAAGTACAAAACGAACATGGCGACCAAGCGAATTTGAAATATTTTAATAGACTTTTCTCGTGATTTTACTCTCTGAGCGCCGTGAAATGTGGTACAGTAAATGATTTTGCAGTTTGTAATGCTCTGCCATCTAATTTAATTCAATTTTTTCATAACCTCAAGATGGCGGCTGTGCGAAATTTTAAAATTAAGTTTTTATTTCTTGTGTCGTAATCATGCGATCGAAGTGAAAGTTTGAATAATGAACCTAGACAATAATTGTCCTTGAATGGTACATAACTCTATGGCCTATACATATAACAATCCTAAATGGCAAGCTTCCGAAATATTTAGACGGTTCTCAATATCTATGAATCTTTTACAGCAACCAAACTGAATTTTTTATTGTTCATAGAGACTATGAACATATGCTCACCTATAGGACTTTCAGTAACCTGGTGAGCACAAATCCAACATGGCGGCGACGCGAAGTATAAATATTTAAATGGACGTTTCTCGCGAATTAACTATCCGAGTGCCGTGAAACGTTGCACGTTAAATGCTTATACAAATGTTGATCCACTGGCATCTAATTTATTTCAATTGTTTGCATAATCACAAGATGGCTGCTGTGCGTAATTTTAAAATCTCGTTTTTACTTCTTGTGTTCTAATCATGCGATTGAAGTTTGTATACCACACGTACACAATAATCTTAATGTAATAGTACAAAAATAAAAATCAACCTGGCGACCATCTGAAATATTTAGACGGTTCTCAATATCTACGAATCTGTTACAGGAATTAAACTGAAATTTTGTATGTAGATAGAGGCAATTAACATGAGTAGGATATATGAAAATAGGCTGTATAGTTCTTCACGGAACTACTTGTTTATGTACAGCGGCGAGAGCTCTTTACCTTTTTCCCTTTATTTTTTGTCGCTGGGTAGCTTCGTATCAAATCTTTGACAAACGCTTACCACACCCCAATTCCTCGCAATAAAATATTTAATTTCCATTGGTTCGGCCTTTCTTTATATATCAAAACCTGTTACTTGGAGCTCGTTCCGATACGACTAGATGCTAGCAACATTAGCCAATGCAGCACAAAATAACATTGATAAAATGTTAACACGGTCCAGAATTAAAACTCGTCTTAATTTCTAATACGAGCAAATATCGGGCACAGTACGTAACTGCTGTTATTAGAAGAGAACATTTTAGAAACTCCTCTGATACTCGATGTATAGTCACTACAAATCCAACAACCATACCTGATCGATGGGGTGAATATATCAGTTAAATGTCTAAAAAGTTCATAAGTGTTGTTGTTGTCTCATTTGAGAGGCTTGGACATCGTGGTCCTGTGAACTTGGGTGTATGTAAAATTTGTCTGATAAGCTGTGTTATTGTTGAGTATGTAGTAGTGTGTATTTGTAATTCAAGTGAGTATTTGAAAGGAGGCAGCCGTGGCCTAAATTTAGGAAACATCCCTGCATTTGCCTGGAGTAGAAGTGGGATGACTGAGGTGGGAATGGAACCCCACCTCTTCTCAGTTTTGCCTCCCGAGGCTGAGTGTACCCTGTTTCAGTCTTCAGACCAGATTCAAATTCCTTGTCAGAGCCGGGAATGGAACCCGGACCTCCGGGGCTACAGCCAAAATGTTTGTTAGCCGCTACACCAGGAGGTGGTCGCTGTCATTGTGATGCAGTGTATGTTCCGTCCCAGGGGCTCGGGGTGTGCTAGGGGCGTTGCTTCAGCGAGGCTGGATTTACAGGTAACGAAGGCATTTTCCAATTCTGGAGTCCAGGGTACCTGTTGTGAGCCACATACCTAATAAAATTGCCAGCCACATTGTATCGACTTCTAATGTTGCACAAGATAAAGACCATACATAAATGCTGAAAAGAAACTTAGAAAACATCACTTCCATCAACTTCGTCTTACTCCGAAGTATTCACCCTTGAGGAAGTCAATGTGCCTATAAAATACATCAAACATGGGAATGCCCCCGGATTTGATGGCATTCATCCGGAGTTTCTTTTAAATCTGGACCAAAATGCTCGGAAATGGCTTGCTTGATTTTTCAGTGATATTCTAAACACAGGGATCCAGAAATCTAAAATTATAGCCGTTTTGAAACCAGGTAAGCCAAAAGACGCACCCCAAAGATTCAGGCCTATAGCATTGCTGATCCACTGCTACAAACTTCATGAAAGACCGATTTATAACAGGACCAGTACGACTACCTTAGAACACATTTTTGTGGAACAGGCTGGCTTTGGACCTAATCGCAGTTGCTGTGATCAAGTCCTTGCTCTTACATCGCATATCGAGTCTGGTTTCCAACTCCAGCTGAAAACTCTGTTGTTTTTCTCTGCCGCTGATGATACAGTGTGGAGAGAGGGGCTACTCTATAAACTGTCTCGAGTAATACCTTGCAGAACTACCATTCAACTTATTGGTAACATGCTCAGTAACAGACATTTCCAAGTCATTCTAGGAAAAAGAATGAGCATTCAAAGGAAGCTGAACAGCGGACTTCCACAAGGTTCCTCTTCCCTTCAATCTGTATCTCTCAGACCTACCAGATACTCAGTCCAGAAAGTTCTGTTATGCTGATGATATATATTTGGATATAAGGCACAAGGACATCAGTGTCGCGGAGAATGTGCTCAATGATGACGTAGAAAGGCTTGAAAGATATTTCCGCAAATGGAGGCTCCAACCAAGTGCGACAAAAACTAAGGTATCATGTTTCCACTTAAACAATAGAATGGCTGAGAGTGCAGTGCATGTATAACATCAAGGTTGAGTGCTGAGAAATAATAAACACCCTAAATATTTAAGTGTCACTCTGGATCGCACATTATCTTTCAAGAAACATCTTGAAAATACAGCCACCAAATTTAGAAGCCGGAATAATATCCTTCAGAAGCTCTGTGGAACTACTTGGGGAGTTTCTGCTATAACTCCGAGGTGTTCTGCATTAGGTTTTGTCTTCTCCACTGCTGAATATTGTGCTCTAGTATGGCTGAACAGCCCCCATGTAAAGATACTTGATACCCATCTCACTAATACCATGAGACTGATACGTGGCCTTATTAGACCTACGCCCACTTATTGGCTTCCTGTTCTCAGCAACAGCATGCCTCCTGACCTTCGCAGGAAAGCTGCCCTGATCCGATAGTATAAGGAAATAATGAGTAACCCAGCTCTTCCTATTCACTGCGACATCCCTGATCTGATAGGAAACCGACTGAAATCTAGACATCCACCCATCAAATATGCTAGGGATCTCACAGAAAACAATTTTGAGCTGAAAATCGAATGGAGAAATGAATGGAGCACCAACGTCAACCTTGAAGCTAGGAGTGATTTACTTGGAAATAGCGCTGCACCTGAATTTGACCTCCCCTCTAGGATCCAAACTAACCACGGAGTCTGTGCTGAATCACTCTTTAATTGGGGTAAAATTCCTTGTCCCCAATGTGATTGCGGTGCTCCGTCACAGTCAGCTCACCACATTGTTCATGAATGCCATAGAAGAGCATATTATCAGGATAATCGGTCTGACGTCCTGTTGGCAACACCTACAAAATTACAATGGATAAGAAATTTAGATTTAATGATATACGCCTGCCTTGTCATGCGTCCCTGTAAATGTGTATATATCAATGTATATGTTTATCTTGGTTGATTTTGTTTGTATTCCATACGATAAATAAATAAATAATGCAGGATAGTTTAGAATCACTTCGCCAACTACTGAAATGAGCATAGACTCAGTTCGCCAGCCACTGTAATCGTGGTAGTTTTAAAATTATACGTCCCGTGCATGTCAAAAATCCTATTAATACTGGAAAGCTCACTCTTAAGGCTACATTCTTGGCTATCACCCCAGAGAACTGGGTTCGATTCCCTGCCCTTCCAAGAAACTTAAGTCTGGTCTGAAACAGGGAACAGGGCGCCTTCAGCCTTGAGAGGTAAAACTGAGAGGAGGTGGAATCGATTCTCAACCATCTTGGATGTGGCTTTCTGTGATTTCTCATTTCCACTCGAGGCAAATACCATGATGGTTTCTAACTTAAGGCCTTGACCATCTCCTTCCCATTCCCCGCCTTAATTACAAATACAAACATTAATACAACCATCACAATAACACAGGTTATCAAAGAAATTTTCACCCACACCAAAGTAGGCTACAAGGGACTAAGTGACCACAATGTCCAATCCCTTCAAAAGAATTATGTTAGCCAATTGTCTTTCATGGTGAAAGCGATTGTGGGCACGCGCGAGTGCCTGGAATACTACATTTTTGTTTACTAATTCAAAAATGTGTGTTATCGAAAATCTCGGAGAAATCTTTACTTTACGGGAATGATGAAAGTAAAGTATGTTTTAACAATGTAATACGAATAGAAAGAAAGAAGAATACGGAAATTAAAAGAACATATCAGAGGTGGGATTCAAACTCCTTCGGGGATGCATAATGTAATTCAAAACCTGAGACGCTACCGCCTGGGCCACCGAACCATTGTAAAGGTAAAGCAATATTAAGCTACATAAACAACGTACACAACAAGAAATGTCAGTTAAAGATCTTCAACATTTCCCTTCTTTTATAATTCTGTTCCCGTATATATATTGTAAGGTACCTGTGAGGGTTGCCTGTACAAAGAATTAACCTAAGGGATGGAATTAGTGTGATTAGGGGGCGAGCTTGGCAATTGCTGTAAGAGGTATGGATTATTTAGTGATTTGCGATCGTCGGTACGATCTACAAGGAGAACTCCCCAATGTACTGCTTGACGGGTTAGTTCCGGGTGAGGGGGTGTTTGGAAAGGTAATTTAATTATTACTCTGTGCGCGCTAGCGATACCCAGCGGTCTAAAGCAAGTCGTAAGCAGGCGAGCTAGCCGGTAGCCTGCTTGTGTCAGCGCTGAGCGGTAGCGCTCGGCTGACGTCACGAAGCAATTAAACAGTAAAGCTAAGTCTAGATCCTACCTAATGGGGAAGCTAAGAGGGTAGGATCTTATCAGCTAACTAAATAAAGGACAAGACCAGTGACTTCTATTACTTTTAAGTTTAATGTGTACCTCGATTTTGAGGTACGCTTGCAAATAGCAGTTCAAATGATAGAAATAAATAATTATTACAGTCCAAGCATAGGGGGATGGGAGTGTAGTGTGATTGTTCGTATAGTGTTCGCTTGAGTCACTTACCCTTCAGCTAACAGCAGCGGTTCGTCACGTCGGTAGCACTTAGACAGACTGATCCGAGGGCATGACCTCCCGGAGTTCTTATAGGCTTCTCGTGCTACGTTTGCGGAATCCGTACATTCCTCCAAAGTCATAGTCCTTTCTAGGGTCGTTGCCTGGGACACGAGGCTACTTGAGTTCACATAGGTGATAACTTATTGGTCTTATAATTTTGTAATTGTATTTGTAGGTTTCTAAAGTAATTGCTTGGAATTTGGATTTGTCGGGGATTTTATTTAGGGGATGAGGGTGGCGTACCCTAGGGGTACAACAACCCCCTTTGTAGGGTTAGTTATCGTCCTCGATAACTGGACGAAGACGCGGGGGTGGTATTAAAATAGTGCATCTTCTTCTTTCTTGGAATTCTTCTATCTTCTGTTCTTCTTTTCTTTTCTTCTTTTAATTTGGTCCGTAAATGTATGGGTGGCGTCGTCGGGGGTGTGTGGGTAGCCTCGTGGAAGATAGGGGTGAGTAACGGGGTAGATATGAAATATGTAATATAGGAGTAATCGTCGAAGGTTGAAGGCTGTGTATAAGTGCCTTCTATAGAGTGTGCCTCCGGGTAGTGCTCCGCGATCATGTGTAAGTGTGTATGGTGAGGGGAACAATATTTCTTTACAGTGATTTTCGAAAATGCAACATTGGGTTGTGAAGCTTACTTGTATGTTTTGTTAATATTTCCTCTAATGTTAACATTAATTTATTAACCTGGCGGGATACAACATGTGGCATGTGTAACAAATTACAACGTATATTCATAAACAAAACAGTAAATACATCATAAACATAAAACATATCATTATCAAGTCAACTAAAGGGGTGCAGGAACACAACAAGAGGGAAAAAACATCCTAGGGGTGGGGGGAGGATATACAAGTAACGTACCTCCGGTGCGGATGAAAAACTGCCCTCGCGTGCCCTGCACGTGTGTAAAAGAGATAGGGTGGAGAGAAAGAATTAAAGAAATGTCGCAGGGTGTATTTTAAGGGAATATAGTTATAAGTGTTTTATTGTGGGGAAGAAATACGACATTTTTACAACGGGGATTTTAAAAGAATAGAAAGGAAAAACCATGTGTAAAAACAATCATAATACCTTCATACATTCGCAATCTTAACCTTATCTGAACAATACCCTCAATCATAATAATCTTAAATGCTTGCAACAAAAATCTCAACGCAACAATATCATATGTAGTCATTTAAAACAAAACTCTATTAACTATACCAATATTCTACATTTAAAACAAAACTCTATTAACTATACCAATATTCTACCAATACCGAAGTTGCGCAACTATATTGCTGTTATATTCTTTCATTTACAAAAATACCGTACTCTATGAATGCTAAAACTACTTCGAGTGCACTCTTACTTAATACCTATGTGTAAACTATGTCGTGACTGTGAGCCTCCATGGTTCAGAACCCAGAACTACGGTTCGGAGGAACATTATATAGGGGCAATAGAGTTATTATTATTACTACTAAGTTGGATGTGAGCTTTTGTAAGCCAGAATGTAGATTTCTCAAGGAAATAAGACTGTTGGAGCCAGGATGTGTACAGAGGTCTGTAAATATTGATGGTACAGAAGGACATTTGGTCGAGCACTCTGTACTGTAGAGAGAGTGATTCATGGTCACAAGCTAGGCCAGAAATTGAACCCTGGAAGTCACGTAGACGCGAGTATGGGCAGTCGCCGCTAGCTTAGGGAGCAGCACTTGCTAGGCACTGAGGGTGGAATGGACCACAGGCCTCAGTGGAGGGGAGAGATGGACTCCGGGTCATCTCTAGTTGGATATAATGGTATCCAAAATGGCGAGCGAGAGAGTGGCAGTTGTTCTCACGCCTCAGTTTCTTGCCAGAGTAACGTCGTAACGCGCGCGAGCAGAATTCAGCCTCGCGGAGACATGCTAGATGTCAAGTAGCAGTAAAGACTTAGTAGGGCTAATACAGACCTGCGTGCACTTCCAGCAGTAACTTCACGTAATTTTTATGTAGTGTATATATACTTCGACTGCCAAGGGCATAATAAATCGGCAGTAGTCCAAGGGAAGTTCATCTTTTATTCCGGAAGTTCCGGGACTAGACTACGAAACCTAAGTTCCCTTATCTAGTGAACCGCTCGGCTAGAAGGGAAAATCGTCGGAGGACCTGTTAACCTGCCAGAACGTCTCACAGGCCAGGTAGGTCACGACAGGCCTAACTTTTTGGTGTCAGAAGTGTAGGGTCCCGAGTTCGACGCACTGAACAGAGCGACTTCGGAATAAAGAGAGAGATTGCGACATCGCAGAAGATTGTCCGATAAAGATCGCGACAACGCAGAAGATTGTCCGTCCGCGCATCCGCGTAAATCGTACCGAGTGCCGCGCAACGCAGAAGAGAGAAGAAGAAGCCTACTAAGCAGAAGGAGCCGTGCTGTAGCGAGCCGTGCCGCCAGCAGAGGGGAGAACCGAGAAGCTGCAGTATCCAGTTAACAGAGACAACAAAGAAGAAGCAGCCGCCAGGTAAGCTAACCTTATTACAATGGCAAGACAGACAAGTGCAGCTACCAGTGCCCAGGTAGAGGAGAGGTTAGCAGACGTCGACACGGTAAGTACAAGTGGGCCTTTTGTATCAGTAACCGAAGGACATCGCCTGATAGGTCGGGAGTTCGATGGAACACAGCCCGACAGATTACGTGAGTTTGTGGCTAATGTAGACGCTGCTGTTCGCATGATAAAAGATGATGATCAATAGTTATTTGTTAAGTACATCCTGACCAAAATTACGGGCAAGGCCCGAGATAAGTTGTTAGTCAGAAGATACATAAATCATTGGGAGGCTGCCAAGCAGGCATTACGAGAATACTACGGATTTCATGGCACATTAGACTTATATATTTGCCAGATGTTTCAAACAGCGCAGGATCCGAGGGAAACAGTGGCGACATGGGCGCATAAAGTAGAGACTCTATCAGCTGCGTTCAGGGAAGCAGTCCTCGACGGAGAGAGCTGGGAGGACAGGGAAGCTCAGTTAAGGATCACAAGAAAAATATGCGTAGCTAGCTTCATATAGGGGTTAAGTAACCCGCGAATCCAAGCCAGGGTCCAGGGCCACGGGGCCATTACTTTCGAGAAAGCGGTAGCCACTGCAAGGCAAGAAGAGGCGGTAATTCTCTCAAAGAAGGCAGGAGAAGGGTTGCACACGAAACATAGCTCAGGGGTAAGAGCAGGTAAACCCGATCAGGAAAGGAAGGCACCACTAAGGTGGCATGCTAAGCCAGCGCAAGCAAATGTTAGGGTGGTCTGTTACAATTGTAACAGGGAAGGCCACATCGCACGGGAGTGCAAGGAGGCACGAACCCGAGGTGCACGCACCGCGTTGGGTAGTACACCCAAGGTACAGACAGGGGGCACCCCAAGTAAGATCCTATGTAGATATTGCAAAAAACCGGGACACATAGAGCGCGATTGCCGAAAGAAGCAGAGAGATAAGGAGGCCGTGGCGCCGGAAGCCGTGCGCATGGTAAGGGGAAAGCCTCACATGGAATCGGAGAGGAGTAGAACCTGTTACCGTTGTGGGAAGAAAGGGCACGTACAAAAAAACTGCCGACAGACAGCCCAGGTACCACAAGCAGAAGTGGACCGGCGGAAGTGCTATAATTGTGGCCAGCAGGGTCACATAAAACGAAATTGTCAGGAGGTCAAGAAGGACCAGGGCCAGAGTAGGCGCACGGGAGGAAAGGCCATGAAAGGCCGACGCCAGTGCGATGTTTGTGACCGGTGGTCACATGGAACCAAGGACTGTTGGTTCAAGAGTGGGAAAGGTAATAAGAGAAATATCACTCAGACAGGGGCGACAAACTGGAACGGGTCCATAACACAGGGACAGCTATGGAATCCCGCAATTTAAAGAGTCCCAAGGCACGTGACACGGAGGGCACGATTTTAATGTATTGTGGGGGGCCTCTTAGGTTTCTAATTGACACTGGCTCCGATGTCAGCCTAGTGAAGAGGCAATCAGTGCCTAAAGGAGTTGCAATTAGTAGAGGCACCACGATCGAATTAACGGGTGTAAGCGAGGGAACGATTTACACCCAAGGGACCGTTCAGTTTGTTATTGGAGGTACTAAACACACAGTTCATGTGGTGGGCAGTGATTTCCAACTAAGCCAGGGTGGTATAATAGGGAGAGACATCCTAGCAGACAGCGTGATCGACAACCGGGAGGGTCATGTTACGATCCACGGTAAAAAAAATACCCGCTGGGAGCGAGGGAGGCGAAGATAATCAGCCTCGATCCTCGAACCCAGAAGGTAGTAGTTATTGAAGTCGATAAGAATCTACCAGTGGGAATTATTGAGAGGGCCGAGGTAGCCCCAGGGGTTTACCTCGCAGAGTGTCTAACTAGGTCAGAGCACAACGAAGCAGTAGTCAGCATGATGAACACTACTGACGAAGAAGTGACTCTGTACAGCCCTCGAGTGCGAATGCAGGAGGTGGATAACACCTGCCTGGCAGAAGTACGCAAGGTACAGCAAGGCAGTAGGGCGGTAACCGGAGAACCGGCTACTCAGAAGCCCAGATCACGCAGAGTGATAGACTGTTTGCGAGTAGACCTTCTCACGCAGGTAGATAAGGAGGGTATATACGCCATCTGTGCGGAATACAATGACATCTTCCACCTTGAGGGAGATAAGCTCACATACACGGACGTTATATGTCACGAGATCCCAACGCCCCGGGATCAACCCCCGATTAACGTGCGGCCGTATAGACTGCCGGAGGTACAAAAGGGATAAATACAAGCGCAGATAGACAAGATGCTGGGTGATGAAATTATTGTACCTAGTACATCGCCTTGGAACGCACCATTATTGTTAGTACCGAAGAAAATGGATGTGTCAGGTAAGCAAAAGTGGAGAGATGTGATTGACTTCCGAAAATTGAACGAAGTAACGATAGGGGTTAGTTATCCCCTCCCACTCATCTCAGAGCTATTAGATGCTCTAGGTAAGGCCAGGTATTTCAGTACACTTGACCTTTGCAGCGGTTACTATCAGGTGTTATTAAAACCTGAAGACAGGCCCAGGACAGCTTTTTCAGCATTAGGGCGCAAGTACGAATTTGCAAAGATGCCCATGGGGCTGAAGGATGCGCCAGCCACATTCACAAGGCTGATGAACACAGTGCTTACCGTATTGACAGGTATTCAGTGTCTGTGCTATCTAGATGATATAATAGTGTATGGTAGCTCAATAGAGGAGCACAATGCTAAGTTGAGAGATGTTTCAAAGGCTGAGAGAAAACACGTTGAAGCTCCATCCAGACAAGTGTGAGTTCCTGAGGACTGAAGTGACATTCTTAGGGCATGTAATTACTGAAGGGGGAGTCTTACCAGACTCACGAAAGGTGCAGGCCGTGAAGGATTTTCCGAGGCCTACCACGAGCCGCCGGATTAAACAATTCTGCGGGCTCAGTGGGTATTATAGGAGGTTTATACCCAATTATAGTAAGATCGCGAAGCCACTATATGAATTAGTGAAGAAGGACGTTCCCTTCATGTGGGGGGATGCACAGGAACAAGCGTTCGAAACGCTAAAGCAAAAACTCATTGAAGAGCCTATTTTGCAGTACCCAGATTTTGAAAAGCCATTCGTTCTTACCACAGATGCTAGCAACGAAGCAGTGGGGGCCGTATTGTCACAAGGGCCCGTGGGTAAAGATCTCCCCGTAGCATATGCAAGCAGGACGCTTAATAATGCAGAAAGAAATTATAGCGTCACAGAAAAAGAATTATTAGGCATTGTTTGGGGTGTAAAGTATTTCAGGCCGTATTTGTTCGGACGGCATTTCACGGTGGTTACAGATCACAAGCCGCTGATGTGGGTGTTCAATGTTCAAGACCCATCGTCATGCCTGCTAAAGTTCCGATTGAAATTGGCAGAGTATGATTTTGAAATCATTTACAAGCAGGGCAAGCAGAACTGCAATGCTGATGCTCTTAGCAGGAATCCCACTGATGCACAGTGTCAAGCGCGAGCGATTAACTCGGCTGGGCACGAGTTACGGCAGGGGGCGGCCGAGGCCACTCATATGGAAACTCTTAGGAGGGTAGCAACGACTTCAAAACCCGAGGGCACTACGGTAGAGGGAATTGAAGCAGATGGTAGTGAGGTCTCCGAGGACGCTAACGCAGAGGAGTCCTCGCCCGAAGACAGCTTACCCGAGGTAACCGAGTTGCAGGAGGCTGAGAAATTGGCCATCCTGAAGGAGTGTCATGATTCCTTGGTTGGAGGACACCAGGGAATAGCCTGCACGTACGCCAGGGTACGCGAACGATTACAGTGGAAGGGAATGAAAGGTGACATTGAGCGTTATATACGCTCGTGTCCCTCATGCCAAAAGAATAAGGCGACTAGACCAGACGTCAGAGCGCCGATGGTAATTATGGACACCCCTAGCACGGTCTTTGAGAAGGTATCTCTGGACGTGGTGGGTCCACTTCCGGTGACAGAGCTTGGCAATAAGTATATTTTGACATGCCAGGACCAGCTGTCGAAGTACTTGGTAGCTAGTGCCATGCCGAATCAGGGGGCTGAAACAGTGGCACGGACGCTAATTAACAATGTTATAAGCATTTACGGGATACCGGGGCAGATTCTCACTGTCCATGGTAGTAACTTCATGAGCGAAGTGTTCAAGGCACTTTGCAAGAAACTGCGAATTAGGAAAACAAACAGAAGCGCTTTCAGACCACAATCCAACGGTAGCGTAGAGAGATCCCACAAGGTACTAGCAGAGTACCTGAGGCATTATGTTTGCTCAAGTGAGCAAAATGATTGGGATAAGTATCTGCCCACAGCGAGCTTTGTATATAATACTACAAGGAGTACTAGCACAGGGTTTACACCCTATGAGCTTATTTTTGGAAAGAAGGCAAATATACCAGGTATATTGCAAAAGCCACCTGAGGTGGATTATAACGAACATAAGAATGTGGTAGAGGAGCTGACGTCACAGCTCAGGAGGAATCATGAAGCCGCTAGGAGGACGCTAGTTGAGCGTAAAGAGTTGGAAAAGGCTCACTACGATAAAAAACAGAACGAAGTCACATTTCGAATTGGTGACAAGGTACTCTTGCGTATTGATGCATTGCGAAGAGGGCGATCCAAAAAGATGAGTCCGTCATTTGTAGGGCCTTATGAGGTCGTGGACGTTTCTGGGGTAAATTGTACCCTATTGCTTAGTAAGAAAGGCAGAAGAGTCAAGGTGCATAAGAATCGTTTGAAAATGTATTTGTAAAAGGACTCCAGCGAGTTTAGAACCCGGCTGGGTGCAGAAGCAGCACAGAACGGATTAAGGGGTAAGAATGTATACACACGGTTAGTAGATACAGCCAGCGACAGCTAAGGGTAACACAGCTGTAAGAGGTTGTGTGCGAAAGAAGTCAATATAGCTTATCAGTAGGCACACAATAATATTTGAACAACGGACGGAGAGGCGAGCAGCCTAGATAATGCACCGGGTGACATGAGTTATGTAAGGCGAAATACAGGGATGTCCATAGTGGCCCCGGAGCGGCCATCCTGAGGAAGCTAAAACCACCGTGTGGGTGGCGGGGACCATTGGTACGTGTAGACACGTGATCATTGGTGTTAGAATACCCCCAACAGTGAGCCTGCTGTGTCGTAAGAGGCGACAGAAATGAGGCGTAGCCTGATGACCACGATGACCTGCTGGTCAGGCAGGCGCGAATCCCGGTGAGTAGCTCTATGTAATTGAGCCATGTGATGTGAAAGAACCCAAGGAACGCGGAAGCTTGCCGTTCATAGTATACGGAAACCAATCAATGGCATAAGGGTGAATCAGAGACACCTGTGTTATAGGTACAAATTATTAAAGGACACATACGTGTGTATAGCCAGTAGAGAAGAAGTGCTCTAAGAGGCATATTTGAGGAAAGCGAAGAGTCAGAACCTCAAATTTCGGCCACGACGAAGTTACACACCCCTTCGTCTCAATGGCAACTAGGAGATAGCGACAGCTGCTGGTAGGGTTATTTAATACCCCGCCAAGCTACGGAAAACAAAATTGGGTAATATTAGAAATCTTAAACAGTCAGACGAACAGAGGTTCGACGGGTGGCACTGAGGTGCTCGTAAGTAAAGGGTTGCGCGATGGCGAGCGTGTAACCTATATGTGACTCGTCGATCCTAGGGTAGTCGCGGACACGCACCCGTTAGGACAGGGGTAGGGAAACCCGGAAATTAGCTTAAATGAAATGAAACAGAAACCGAGCCATGTGAGGCACATTTTGAGAGCATTCAGTCAAATGCAAACGGCGATAGTGTAGCCACATTCCCGAGGCGATCTGTGAAGCCGAGTTTCTGAACAACAGAACTCGAGGTTAATAGAAGGTGAATGTCAGTTTGTGGCACAGCTGACATGGTAGAGCCACATCTCCGAAGTGGGTTGTGAAGCCGAGTCTCTATGTAACAGAACTCGAAGTTAAGCGAGCAAGTTTTTGAACTTAGTGTATGACACTGCTGATAGTTTTGTAGCCGCATGCCTAAGCCAGGATGCGAAGCAAAGTCTTTTGAGACTGAGACTTTGGATTTTGAAGTAGATAAAATTGTTGATTACATGTCAGTAAGATAGGCAACGAATAACCTGTCTTTACCTTGCAGGTAAGACAGAAGGCAATGGCACGAATGCTAGGATGGTTCTACACCATGGTGGCGGTGGTAACAGTGACGTCATCACCCCACGGCATAACCGGAGAAGTACTAGACGTACAAGTGACACCGTACGAGAATACACCTGGAGTATACTTCGACAACCAGGGTGAGATACAGTTGTATAACATGGAATGGACATTAGTT
The DNA here is from genome assembly GCA_946902985.2 of Meconema thalassinum. Classification (NCBI taxonomy): domain Eukaryota; kingdom Metazoa; phylum Arthropoda; class Insecta; order Orthoptera; family Tettigoniidae; genus Meconema; species Meconema thalassinum. The sequence continues at coordinate 616,616,279 of OX336390.1, forward strand.
ACCTATGTGAATTTGAATCAGCTAAGTGATGTATTTTCAAATATCAGGGAGCATATACACTGGACACAATTGGCATGTATATTGTTAGAGCAGAAAACGAATTCGACATGTCAGCATGACGTTAAGATGATGAGTAATCATTTGCAACGAATTAAGGAATCTAAAGAAACGATAGCCAAAATCACTAGACCAAGTGGGGAGACGGATAATACCTGACCAAGAAGGGGATTGATAAATGCTGTAGGGTCAATAGCCAAAGCGTTATTTGGAACATTAAGTCTGGATGATGCAGATAAGTATGAGTCACAAATAAGTGAGTTAGAAAGAGAGCAACTCTCGATGATTAAGGTCACTAAAAAACAGATGTTAGTGGTTAAGTCCACGTTACAAACAATGAACAGCACCATCTACGATGTAACCGCAAACGAGCAGAGGTTGACTCAGGGTTTAAATGAAATCAGGACATATTTGTCCAATAGTACGCTTCGGATTACAGAAGCATTTGAGCAAGCAGAGTTAGAAATCTCATTAAACAGGCATTTAATTGAGATAGAAGGCTTACTTGTACCGCTGTATGAGCAGTACAGTGTGGTACTGTCAGGCATTATGAATGCACAGGTAGGAGTCATCCAGGTACAGATAATATCACCGGATGACATCATAGAAAGTTATAAGAAAGCCCGGAGGATTTTCCAAAAGGGTTATCCTTGCCATTTGAATTAAGGTCAGCTTACGGTTACCTAGTCTACAAGGTGGCCACAGTGGAAGTGTTTACAAGTGAAAATTATCTTGTGTATGTTATAAGGACACCCCTTACAGACAGAGTGATTTATAGTGTGTATCATATGATCCCATTCCCCACCTATATGAAGAGTAATCCCCACCATTTTGTGTACATTCAAGAGGCCAAGGACTATATATTGATGGACAAAGAAAAACAGACATTTGCGCAGTTAGATAGGGAGCAGGTGAGGCAGTGTAAGGTAGTGTCTGCCACGTGGAGGTTGTGTCATGCTCAGTTCCCTGTTAATATGGTTCACTCGCAAGACAGTTGCGCAGTGAAGATACTCAGTGGAGTTAGCCAGGTAAAGGAGAATTGTGATAAGAGAGTACTACCAGTACAGCGATTGTTGTGGATACCTATAAGGGAAAACAGGTATATTTATGTGTCTCCAGGCGAGACAAGGGTCACCTGCATTGTAAGGACACTACAAGTGATATCGGGTTAATTGGCTCAGGTATTGTTGTGTTACGTCCAGGCTGTACGTTGTACAGCCCACATAGTAAGGTACAAGGGGTAGGTAAAATAAACACTACTCGAGGTAAGGACTTATGCCAGATTTGATACTTAATTATGACTGCTGCGAGCAGATTGGTAGTGAGATTAAGTTAGAGCAGGTACCGGAGCTTAATAAACTGCCACTGAATAATTTGTTAAATCATGTGAATGATTTAAAGTGGGCCACGCACAAAACAGAAGAGGTGGAGGACTTGGTAAGAAAACAAGAAGAAGAAATACAAAGTCAGATGATGTATAAACATTTCAATGTATATAAGTATATTGTACTAACTATAGCAGGTACAATTGGGATAATTTTATGGTGCTATTGTTGCAATTGTTGTTGTGATTGTCCTAAATTAGGGCTTCCAGCCAAAAAATGGTTTGATGATGCAAGGTCGCATTGCCCAAATATTTGCATAAGGCAAAGAGTAATTACGAGGGAAGGCAATGCTAGGACTTCAGACGAAGACATTACGATATTCCAACGTCCCAGGCAACTTCGGGGACGCCCGGAGATGTCTGAGGAAATCCTGGAATTACACTCGAGGCCTGCTGAAGGACGCTTTAGTACGCCTACGGGGGCTATTGTAGATTCAGATATGAGTGCGAGTCAGGTCGCATTACAGCCTTCACCCTCAACGCAAAGTCGCAGATCATTACGACTCGACAGTAACAGAGTGTAATATTGGGACAGAAATGAATGCAAGGAGGATTGCACCCATTTCTTCCCTGGGGAGGGAGGTGTCGTGACTGTGTGCCTCCATGGTTCAGAACCCAGAACTGCGGTTCGGAGGAACATTATATAAGGGCAATAGAGTTATTATTATTATTACTAAGTTGGATGTGAGCTTTTGTAAGCCAAAATGTAGATTTCTCAAGGAAATAAGACTGTTGGAGCCAGGATGTGTATAGAGGTCTGTAAATATTGATGGTACAGAAGGACATTTGGTCGAGCACTCTGTACTGTAGAGAGAGTGATTCATGGTCACAAGCTAGGCCAGAAATTGAACCCTGGAAGTCACGTAGACGCGAGTATGGGCAGTCGCCGCTAGCTTAGGGAGCAGCACTTGCTTGGCACTGAGGGTGGAATGGACCACAGGCCTCAGTGGAGGGGAGAGATGGACTCCGGGTCATCTCTAGTTGGATATAATGGTATCCAAAATGGCGAGCGAGAGAGTGGCAGTTGTTCTCACGCCTCAGTTTCTTGCCAGAGTAACGTCGTAACGCGCACTAGCAGAATTCAGCCTCGCGGAGACATGCTAGATGTCAAGTAGCAGTAAAGACTTAGTAGGGCTAATACAGACCTGCGTGCACTTCCAGCAGTAACTTCACATAATTTGTATATAGTGTATATATATTTCGACTGCCGAGGGCATAATAAATCGGCAGTAGTCCAAGGGAAGTTCATCTTTTATTCCGGAAGTTCCGGGACTAGACTACGAAACCTAAGTTCCCTTATCTAGTGAACCGCTCGGCTAGAAGGGAAAATCGTCGGAGGACCTGTCAACCTGCCAGAACGTCTCACAGGCCAGGTAGGTCACGACAACTACTATCTAAGACCTGCAGGCTATGTACTACATGTCTATAGTATGACTATAGTATGACTATAGTATGACTCGCTCCCTGTGGGAAAGCGAAGTCATCTTGGCTGCACAACTCGTCCTTTACAGAAATAGGCGCGAGCTGTGTGGCCGTAGTGCACCTCTCATTACAGGTGTCAAATTGTTGTTGTTGATCCGACCTCCAGTGGGGGGATATCCCACATGTATATCTCCACCGTGGTTCGGATGTTCGCCTGGAAACATATATCATGTGTGGGGGGGGGGGGGATTGTGTATTGGCCGTGTGAGTGTGAAATGTGGGGGAGGGAAATTTGTGTAGTAAAAATACATATTATTATTGCATATATCACGTCGCCATCTGTTGGGACCAAAAAGACACATAAAATCATAATAGAGGGTATCAACCCTCGGCATCTGTGGGGTGAACCTGTGGAGGTATACAGAAAAACATTTCATCCTGCAAATATATCACATTATGTCACTTTAATCGGTTATCTCGGTGAGTGCCCAAAATGGAGCTACTCCCGATACATATGCGCAAAGTATGCACCACTATGTGCGCTGTGTCAGGATTCGGCGCCTCAGTTTTCAACCTGCGCTGAAAAATTAATACAGAAATATATCTTTGCGCTACTATTACCTTTGTCCAATATTGTCTATGCCTTAGTATTTCTTTGTGCTATCGGCCCTTCCATTGAAGGACACTCATGTGAACGGTATGGACCGTTCCAATATGCTATCGTCCCTTCCATTGAAGCACAATCACGTGAACGGTATGGACTTTAATTACTACTGGCCATTTGTTATTTTATACTTTCATATACCTTCCTGTTTGTTTTATACATTAGTCTTTATTTTCTATACCTTCGCAATTCCTTATTCTTATTCATACTTTTCCTATATCCTTGTGCTACTTCATCCTTTATTCCTTATTGGCTATATCTTTGTATTTCTTTATTCCTTCTTACTCATTATTTCCTATAACTTCACTTTACTTTATTCCTATTTATTTCTGTCCTATATCATTGTGCTATTTCATCCTTTATTCCTTATTGGCTATATCATTGTATTTATTTTATTCCTTCTTACTCATTATTTCCTATAACTTTACTTTACTTTATTCCTCTTCATTTCTGTCCTATATCATTGTGCCACTTCATCCTTTATTCATTATTGTATATACCTTTGTATTTCTTTATTCCTTCTTACTCATTATTTCCTATAACTTCACTTTATTCCTATTAATTTCTGTCCTATATCACTGTGCTACTTCATCCTTTATTCCTTATTGTATATACCTTTGTATTCCTTTATTCCTTACTCATTATTTCCTATATTTTCGCATCATTTCATCCCTATTCTTCACTTCCAATATCTTTGCGCTACTATTACCTTTGTCCAATATTGTCTATGCCTTAGTATTTCTTTGTGCTATCGGCCCTTCCATTGAAGGACACTCATGTGAACGGTATGGACCGTTCCAATATGCTATCGTCCCTTCCATTGAAGGACAATCACGTGAACGGTATGGACCGTTCCAATATGCTATCGTCCCTTCCATTGAAGGACAATCACGTGAACGGTATGGACCGTTCCTTTAAGCTATCGGCCCTTCCACTGAAGGACAATCACGTGAAGGGTATGGACCGTTCCTATAGGGCTTACGCATCTGCGTAAGACCGCATTTGGCGCTCATATATTGCCACTTAGGCAATATCAATATATTCCTCCCCTGGGGCACAATGGAGTTGTAACCTCGGCCAGGGAGAGAACCGTAGTTTCGTCCTATATTTCAATTATCAATTATCATGGGTGATACCCTCCGGGGGTACCAACAGAGGAAAACACCGGTGTTAGATACCTCGGCCCGGGGGATCATATATTCATTATTTCATGTCATTATTTTATCATTTCATTCCTTCCTTATTTCATTATTCCCTTATTTCATTATACCATTTCATTACTATATTCTTTCACTATTTCCTTACTTCATTATTTCCTTATTCCCTTAATTCATTATTCCATTTCATCATTATTTAGTATTATTCATCGTTATTCATCTTCACCTGCCGCTGCAGGTCTTGCTTCCGCGATAAAGCATTTACTTAGCCTTACATGCTAACTAACGTCAAGTCACAGGGGTCGTCTTGGGAAGGAGGATGTAACCTGTCCGATGTGGGGGTAATTACTTCCCTTATCGAACCATCAAGCCTCCATCCGCAGATATAGCTTAGACGAAGTTAGGGCATTAAAATGGGTATAACGGACCCTGTGCTAGGGGAGACAGGCTAGGTACGTCCTCTAACTCAGGCGCTTGCCCACCCTAACACGTCACCACTATGACCTCCCGTTGGTCGTCAACGTTGAAGTCATATCATGTCAGGTCCTGGGCTCTCCTTGCCGTCAGTCCTGGGTACAACTTACCAATACCTATTTTCCCCTGGAAAATAGGGTCACATCTATCATAGTGCACCTCTGTGCACAAACCATGAAAAGAGAGTGTCAAGCGGTATTGTGTTGTGTGGGGTGTCATAGTTATACGGGGGGATAACTGTGGTGGCACAGTGCACTTAAGTTGCGCCTGGCTCGTCGGATGTCGAGCTTATGTCAGCTGCGTATAATTCCCTCTCACATGTTAGTGGGTAAGTTAAGGATGTGAAGGGTATTCCCGTGTTAATGGGCAGTTGTATGTTAGAATTTGTAAGTATCGGGTAAATGGATGGTAAGATAGTTCTAAGGAATCGTGGTCCTATGGGGATGTTGGCAAACGTTAAGTGGTAGGAATTCTCGACCGGTGTGGGTGAGGATTTTATTGGTTAGGACCTGGGTGTTCAGCGTGGTTGTTAGATACCGTGCTGAAGGAGTTAGGTTGGCATTTATGCTCTGAACTGGCATGCAGGGTAAAAATGTTGGTTGTAAAAATAAAACAATGCTTGCACTGGTGTTAGCGGGTTAAGCCTGGGACGCTAAGCTGTTAGCTTTAAAGTTCCGAATGTTGATTAACATTTAGCCACGAGCGATAAATCATGGCGTACACCCTGGTAATTGCATGAATACCAAGTGCCGTGCATTAAAAGGGAACAAGTGTACAAGTGTGTAACTGTAGAGTGTTAATATGTATCCTGGGAGGGAGATGTGCTTTTAAGCTTGGACGCACTATTCGCAATATACGGTATCTGGGGCCACAATAATAATATGAGAATGCTGTCCATACTCGTAAAATATATACTCTAGACGTATATACTATGAAGCCGAAATTTTAAAACTGGTCATCTGGGATTATTATATAACAAGATCCCTTAACTTAGAGATACTGTCTAGAGATACTATGTTTATATACACACATCAAAAAAGTTTTGCATTACCTCGGTTCCCAGATCTCCGGCATATAGACGTTGACTGTGTATATTGTATCCAAGATACAGTCCCTTTGACTGTTCATAGATGTCACTAAAACTGCTCAAAGGTGTAAACAACCATGCATGAGCAGGGCCTATTAGACGGAGGGGGTACGACAGCCGATCAGTTCCAGTCATTCCACCAGGAAGAAGGTACGCTGCTCATGTTGTCTGTAGTTCTACCATGCCTAGAAGGTCAATACCGCAGTTCGATCGCGTCCGCATTGTTACTTTGTGTCAAGAAGGGCTCTCAACAAGGGAAGTTTCCAGGCGTCTCAGAGTGAACCAAAGCGATGTTGTTCGGACATGGAGGAGGTACAGAGATACAGGAACTGTCGATGACAGGCCTCGCTCAGGCCGCCCAAGGGCTACTACTGTAGTGGATGACCGCTACTTACGGATTGCCGCTCGGAGGAACCCTGACAGCAATGCCACCATGTTGAATAATGCGTTTCGTTCAGCCACAGGACGTCGTGTTTCAACTCAAACTGTGCGCAATAGGCTGCATGATGCGCAACTTCACTCCCGACGTCCATGGCGAGGTCCAGCTTTGCAACCCCGACACCATGCAGCGCGGTACAGATGGGCCCAACAACATGCTGAATGGACCCCACGGAATTGGCATCACGTTCTCTTCACCGATGAGTGTCGCATATGCCTTCAACCAGACAATCGTCGGAGACGTGTTTGGAGGCACCCTGGTCAGGCTGAACGTCTTAGACACACTGTCCAGCGAGTGCAGCAAGGTGGTGGTTCCCTGATGTTTTGGGGTGGTATTATGTGGGGCCGACGTACGCCACTGGTGGTCATGGAAGGCTCCGAAACGGCTTTACGATACCTGAATGACATCCTCCGACCCATAGTGCAACCATATCGGCAGAATATTGGAGAGGCATTTGTCTTCATGGACGACAATTCTCGACCTCATCGTGCACATCTTGTGAATGCGTTCCTTCAAGATAACGACATCGCTCGACTACAGTGGCCAGCATGTTCGCCAGACATGAACCCTATCGAACATGCCTGGGATATGTTGAAAAGGGCTGTTTATGGACGTCTTGACCCACCAACCACTCTGAGAGATTTACGCCGAATTGTCGTTGAGGAGTGGGACAATTTGGACCAACAGTGTCTTGATGAACTTGTGGATAGTATGCCACGACGAATACAGGCATGCATCAATGCAAGAGGACGTGCTACTGGGTATTAGAGGTAGTGGTGTGTACTGCAATCTGGACCACAAATGCTGAAAGTCTAGCTGTATGATGGTACAACATGCAATGTGTGGGTCTCATGAGCAATAAAACGAGCTGAAATGTTGTTTGTGTTGATCTCTATTCCCTTTGTATTTAAAGGTTCCGGAACTCTTGGAACCGAGGTGATGCAAAACTTTTTTTGATGTGTGTATTCTAAACCAGGTTACATTTCAGCGCACTATATGTGTAGCCTAAGTCCTCCCTATAGGGGGGCTTATTGCTGCAAAAAATATTCTATCCACCCTGCGGAAATGTGGGGGATCCATAAGGGTGTATTGCCATTCCATTAGTTGGGGGGATGGTATACTGTATGTGAATGCCATCTATGTGTTAAACGAGGCTAGAAATTTCACTAAATGTGACGTTTTAATTATGGAGTTCAAGAGGGATAAAATGCGCGGGGGGGATATTAATGCGCTATCGCTTGAAATAAGTTTGCTCGTCCAAATCTGGAAGAGAATATTTTGTTCAATATCGCTGTACCGCGAATAAAATAAATTTAAACCTCCTAAGTGGGAAGTAGATTTATATATTTGTAGGGTCACGGAGACATGCTCGTGTTTTCCTATGTTGGATGGTGTGTCTATATAAGGATGTATTCGAGGACAAAAGTATATTAGAGCCAGCTGAAAGATAAAATACGGTGTATTTGTGTGATGCGGGTGTGTGTGAATATCACCGATAATACTGGCTTTTTGCCGTGAAATATGCTGTCCCGGTGTTAAGTATTGAGGGATGAAGGGGGTGAACTAAAATAAAAATATTTGGTTACCCTGGTGTGTATAGTATATTCCGAGAATTATATGTCTCGCCCTTATTGTCGTTTGAATTCAGCGCGCGAGATGATATTAATTATGGCTGCCTGCTAGTTACTCGTCACGTGAGAGGCGCGGCTTGTGATAACGTGTGTATACGAAAGGTATCAGATATCGCTACTGCAAGGCGGTACCTAAAGCGTTGATTGGCTGGCGGGCTGTAGTAGTTCATGTTTATCGTGGCGCTATTCTGATTGGACCTGAGCTCTATGAGTGGGTGTCAAGCACGGGGCTTTGTTATTATACCGTAGATGAACTGTCATAAGCACGTGTTATGTGTCAAATGGAGTGGTCGTCAATTATGCATCGTCAAATGTTATACAGCCTGTGTATTATGTAATCTGGGTGTAGGCTATTGACTGCCCGTCTGTGTATCGGGAATTTACGCATGTCCTTCTGTTGGTGAACTCTAATGGGATTACGCTGTCATCATAGCGTAATGTGGCAAATTATATATATATAAGTATTGTGTTTCTTGTATACCATTTATGGAATATGCTGGAGTGTATTATGCATGTCCGGAAGCATATGGCGACTTCATGTGAATGCAAAAATTCTGGGTGTCACTGTGTAGAAAAGCGTTTCAGTGTTTTACACCCGTCTACTCCGGGAAAAAGAAAAATAATGCGGGGTGCAGTAATATGCTGGGTGTCCATCTATAGACAAATGTTTCTGTGTTTGACTTCCACTTCCTGCGGGAAAATGGAAAATGGTGTCTATAAAAAATATTGAGTTATTCTGTACTTAATTTACAAATTGTATTATCCTGTACTGGGAATGTGTGGACGCGTGTAGCGATTCCAGGTGGGTGTAGCAATGTTGGGTGTAACCCTGTAGGAAAAGTGTTTCCGTGGTTTACTCCCGTCTACTCCGGGAAAGTGAAAAAATAATGCGGGGTGTAGTAATATGTATATTCATATTGAGTGTTGTAATCCGCATGTTGGATTGTCCGTGGAGTAGCATAATGGGCTACATTTACCGGGCATCCTGCTGTATGGAAGTGAGATCTATATACTGTATTCTCCTAACTGAATGTGTTGTTGTGGAGATGATGTATTCGTATTTCGTATACGATGTTTGTGGAATCAAGTGGATATTTAGTCTGTATATATTAAATAAAATCATCGGGCCTTTGTTAATCGTTATCTATAAAATTCGGCATGACTATGTCTATGGTCGATACTCATTCCTTATCGTGATCCCAGGAGGGTAGGCTGTAACCTGCTCTTGACTTGATTTACGCCTTAGGAAAACGTGGAATAGCTATGGACCATTAACGTATTGGTTGCCGAATATATTTATATCTGTGCGCTCATGGCTGATACTCATCCTATAGTATTTTGACCCAGGAAAGTAGGACTTAACCTGCCTTTGCCCTAAGAACGCCTTAGGTCGACTGTAGGACATTTAGGGGCCATTGCGTTATTGTGATACTAATGGACATATATATAGGTATGTGCCATGTCGTGTCATGTTGCCTCAAAACGAAAATATGTAAGTTTAATCTGGCCAACTTATGATTGTAATGCTAAGTGTGTATCTACTGTGTATACGTGAATTAAAGGGGATCTATATAAGGATTTGTGGTCCTGTTGGAGCCTTGTGGCACTTATGAAATTATGAAATTACGAATATCATTTCGTCATTTAGTAGATCAATATGAACAGTTTGTACTTAGCGTAAGGATGATAAATGGTGCCTTAAGTCGACTGTTAGGGGAATACCCCAATCACCTAGACATTTCTAGGAGTCCAATCGGTCGTCGGCTATGATGAGATGTTTATAATTATAATTGTAATTTAAATGATTTCCCTGCTCCGTCGACTAGGATGGAAAGTCGCCTCGTGGGGAAACTGTTCATTTTGTCTGTCTTTATGACGGTACTTGGTGGTCAATGCCACTGTGATCTAGAAAATAAATTTTAAAAGATCCCCTGTGAGGAGAAAAAATATATGGACAAGAGTATGTGTTAATGTCATGCGTGCTGTATAAAACTTGTGAGTCTGTGAGTTCTGGCGTCTCGGGTGTCGAGAATCTGTGTGCGCATTTCTCGCATCCGGCATTGCATGCAGAGCGCGCCTCAGTCTCTGTGTGCAGTTTGCAGTACCTAGTATGTGAAGTGATTTTATATGTATTAAAGAACATCTCTTGGATAGCAGTGTATGGGATATGTAATATGTGTAAGTATAAGTCAACCTTATTCCCAGTGATTCTTAACTATTCGTTCAGCTGACCTATATATGCTAACGGTGTGACGGTATGATAGTGTGATTGTGTCAAATCCTACTGACTGTGGTGGTAGTAATCCACCTGTGTACTAGCGCAATTGTGTGCGGAATGATAGTAAGTGTCGCTATACCCTGTCATGAGTATTAATCTGCTTTGGCTTATAGGGAAAGCCGCTAACCTGTGTTGTTGTATGTCTACTTCTATGCCTTTGCGAAAAGGTCGCTAATCCGCGTTAGTGTATGAGTATTGCGTTCCATTGGCGAAATGCCGCTAACCTGTGTTCTTGTAGATGTTAGGCCATTGTGTGTATGCACTGCGGCTAACCTGTGTTATTGTGTTGTCTATAGCTCTGTATGTGCTTACGCTACTGCTGGAGTAATGGCGTTTGCTATAGAAATTGTATTGTATGTTCCGTAATGTATAATATTTTGGCCCTATGTATCAACTTATTGGCCTATTCTCTGATAATGTAGTGTATCGGCCTGTCATCCCGCCTTAATATGGGGTGACTATTGGAATCCGTGCACTTTCTAAAGTTGTCCAAGTAAAAATGTTGTGTATTAATCTCCTAAATGTGGTCATTAGCCATGGGAGTGTTATTCCCTCTAGTGTTACGGGAAATGTATGTAAGCGCCTATTATTTATTACATTTGTCGGAATTTGTTATCGGTCGCTGCCGAAGGTATATATATATAAACAATTAAGTTATTTATTGGTGCTCCTCAACTGTATTCTGTGATTATATTTGTGGGGGAAGGGTACGTCACTGCATCGTCCCTTATGACAGGTGAGTTGATCTTCCGTCGGTCGCCTAATGCTCGTGACCGTGTATGGCGATCTATATGCGGTTAAGTAGGTACAAATGTGCGTTGTGTATAAGCTTGTATAAATATAAAGTGTTTTGATATCTTTCTATGGTAAAGGAATCTTTCCGTGGTTTGCTATGTGTCCTCCATGTGTGTGAATGACCCGTGTTTCGCACGGCCATGTATGAGCGTGGTAGTCTACGTGACTGGGCGGAAAAGGCTGTTGCTATGCATGTATCGTGTATGGCTGACTGAGCATTACGGCTCTCGTTAATTCCGCATGTTGGGACAGAGGATTGACCTCGCTTGCTGTGCAATGTGTATGACATGTGCAAGGTCTTGTCAACAATATATTATCTGCAAAAACATTTATGCATTTCACATATTATAAATATTGATCTATTATTAATAATGTTAAGTCGGTATCTCCTATTTGAAATTCTGCAACCGAAGACTACTTATGGTGTGGGGCCAAATCGGGATTGGTGTTGACCTCTGTTTCAGACTGTAGTCACTAGATGCCAGAGTGCAATTGGCGCTATCGCCAATGCTTATTTGGCGTGCCGTGTTTATGGGGATTTAAGGGGAATGTGAGGCATATGTGCTACTAAATATATATATAGCCTTGATCTATCTGAAACTAGTGTGTGTGAACATAATTCATTATTCTAGAAATACATAGGACACAAGAAATATAACCTGGTACACATTATTATATCATTTATAACTGAACATGCAACTTATAATTAAGCTTCGTGTTATGCACTGTGGGGAATTGTCGGTGACTGCTAGTTGTAAGCATGGCTACTATAAGCCATAGCGCATAGGGCGCTCGTTTGATTCATATGGTCCTGGGTTTGAGCTATGTGTGGGAAAAATGTAGTTTTACTCCCTGATACTTGTGATTTAATGCTTTCGTTTCCTATGGCTCTGGGGACTGGGGAAACGTGGAGATAGCCTACGTGGTACTGCTGCAAGCGGAGCCCGCCTCGACATTTCTTATCCTCTACTTACACTTAAATGTTGTGTGTGAAAGGAAAATTGGCTATGAAAGCGAGTTATATTATGCGTAAGGCTAGTACGTGGTCTGGTTTACTGGTATTATAATTCAGTGTACCTCCAATTATATAAAAATAACATGTTCTAAATTGGCAATTTCGAATTCTATCTATCGCAAGTAATGGCACCGTCTTCCTCGGATTGCCAAAGCGGCTTTTGCACCTGGTATCCACTCAAGGGATGCACTTTCCGTGCGAGGCGTTTGGAGAAGGGTGATTTTAGGTTTGTGTAGTCTACCTTCTATTTTCGGGATTGTGATCGGAATGGGGCGGTAAATTAATATGGCTTTTCGGCGTACCTTCGGACTGTTGATGGCCGGAATAGGCGCTAAGGTCCTAGGGTATAATGGAAGCGTGGGGATGGAAATGTTATTACGCGGCGTAGGGACTGTGTTTGCGTGTGTCTCGTTCCCCATGGCGAGCTGCGGATGTGGCATGGCCACGGCAGTCCCCTTCCTAATAGGAGTGGGCATTAGGGGAATGGATGTGTTAGCTATTTTGGGTGCATTTCCTGTACTGGCCGCTTCCATTGGGGTAGGTGGATGTGTTAACAGCTCAAATGTAATAAAGTGTGCCTGAAGCTGATGGAAAAGTTGCCATATCTCGGCGTATTGCCGGGTGAATGCCCGGGCTTGTTCCGCTACTGTCGCGGTGGCAGTATTCACTTTGAGGTGTGCTAAGGGGAAGTATAGCTGCGTGGATTTAACTATTTATCCATGGGGGCGGAAATGTATGCAGCTATTGGTTTATATTGAGTACGTTATTGTGTGTGGCAAAAATTTTACCGATTATGCTTGCTGTGTTTCCTACTGGGAAGTAATTTGGTATATTTGTATCAACTGGGTGCTCAGTCGCCTATATTCGGCAATGAGCCGTGCGAAATGGTTATCCAACCTCGCATATTGCGCCCTAATGTGTTGGAGGTTTGCGGTATGATTGAGGTGACCATAGACCCTATCCATTTTGGTATGTATCCTCAGTGTTTGCGTGTGTTTTTCCTGTAGTGCCCTGTGGATCATGTGTAGATTTCGGTGTACCCGGGCAAGGAGTGTCTTGCGCCTATCGGTGGGGGTGCGGGTGTACTTAATCTGTGCTGCACTTACCCCTGCCTGCATTGCTTGTATGCGGAATTGCACCTTTAGCATTCGGCGCTGCCGGCTTCGTAAGAGAAAAAAGAATAGTTCGGAATTTCTATTTGTATGACTATGGGACACCCTCCCTTGAGAATTAGGTGTTTCGGCATGAGGTGCCATGGTGTAAAAGGGGGTAGTAAATGAAATATTACTATTACACTACTATATAAGGTATCGGGGACCGAACTGGGTGGGCAACTAAATAATGTGACCCCTATTAATTATGTGGTATGGGAGTAGCAAATTTGGGGTTTTAAGTGGCTGATTCTTACTTAAGGGTGGCGTTAATGAACGTATCTCTGTTAGGGCGGGTCTGGGTGGGTAGAAAAATCTCATCTGATCCTTATTTCAAAAAAAATTCCTAATTGTGTGTGGCGTTTGCTTGGCTAGACAGAGGGTTTAGGTTCTAGGGATCTTTTCCGCGTAATACGTTGTCTGTACTCCTGTAGACGTTGTTTTAAGACAACGTCGCGGTACCTAGCGGCTCCACCATTTGTAAGGTACCTGTGAGGGTTGCCTGTACAAAGAATTAACCTAAGGGATGGAATTAGTGTGATTAGGGGGCGAGCTTGGCAATTGCTGTAAGAGGTATGGATTATTTAGTGATTTGCGATCGTCGGTACGTACTACAAGGAGAACTGCTTGACGGGGTAGTTCCGGGTGAGGAGGTGTTTGGAAAGGTAATTTAATTATTACTCTGTGAGCGCTAGCGATACCCAGCGGTCTAAAGCAAGTCGTAAGCAGGCGAGCTTGCCGGTAGCCTGCTTGTGTCAGCGCTAAGCGGTAGCGCTCGGCTGACGTCACGAAGCAATTAAACAGTGAAACTAATTCTAGATCCTACCTAATGGGGAAGCTAAGAGGGTAGGATCTTATCAGCTAACTAAATAAAGGACAAGACCAGTGACTTCTATTACTTTTAAGTTTAATGTGTACCTCGATTTTGAGGTACGCTTGCAAATAGCAGTTCAAATGATAGAAATAAATAATTATTTCAGTCCAAGCACAGGGGGATGGGAGTGTAGTGTGATTGTTCGTGTAGTAATCGCTTGAGTCACTTACCCTTCAGCTAACAGCAGCGGTTCGTCACGTCGGTAGCACTTAGACAGACTGATCCGAGGGCATGACTTCCCGGAGTTCTTATAGGCTTCTCGTGCTACGTTTGCGGAATCCGTACATTCCTCCTAAGTCATAGTCCTTTCTAGGGTCGTTGCCTGGGACACGAGGCTACTTGAGTTCATATAGGTGATAACGTATTGGTCTTATAATTTTGTAATTGTATTTGTAGGTTTAAAAACCAAGGCAATTGGAAGCATACGCGAGTGCCAATAATTTTAATTTTTTTTATTGATTGAAAATATACGGTAATATACTCGTATCTTTTTCTTTTAGAGGCACTCTGCAAATCTTCATCTTTCGTCAGAGTGCTTTACGAAGTCAATCGGTTCAGCCGTTCTCTCAATCTCACGGTAACAAAAATTACCTTAGTGTTTTAAAATATATAGATACTTAAATCCAAACAAAAACATAATACCAGCATTTTATTGGTATTTCGTATTATAGGGTGAAAGTAACACATTTCGCAAAATACTGTCTTTTCGCGATATTCCGCGACTTCAATATCCAAATAAATGGCTCATTGGTGGTAAATATATCACTGTGATAACATATATATGTTTGCTGAAATAAATCGCTGATATCATTAAAACAAAAAATCCGCGAATATAGTTATAATTGAAACACGGCTACTTGAAGCAGTCAAATGCTCTCTGAAGTAGAAGGATGATACACCCAGTACGTTCAGAGTTTCTCGTGATAATGGAGCTGTTGGAATTGATAACCTATTACTGTGTACTGATGAGTAACTTAGCAAAATCGTCGACTGTTGTAATGTTTATGTTCAAGCAGCACGATGTGATTTCGTTATAAGATCTTGGGGCTATAAAATTTATAACTTAATGTCGTGTGATGTCTTTCTTGTTCAGCGAAGTGAATATTATAGACCTATAATATGATACTAATGAATTAAGTGTGAAGTACTAGCAGTAATGACACTCAAGCCATAATTTGTGATGGTGATGTAATATTTTACGATCACTCAAAGAATATTATGATGAAGGTTACAAACAAGATAATTCAGTCCACAAGTATGACACCTTGCAGAGATGTGAATTATAACATGCTTCAATGGTCTGGAATCAAGGGTGGCCAGTATATGGCTAACATGCAATCAACTTATCTTAGATATCAAGAGAAGTTCCACGATTCGAGAGATATAAGTTTTTCCGATGAATCTGTATCATGTTAGATGAGAGTACATCATTAACAAACAGTACCTATTTCGTGCTGTTTCTGGAATATTAATTCAACTCATAAAGCAATTTATGCATACATTTATATATATCGTGGAGAGCTTACTGACTTTTAAGGGTATTGGGGCTGTGTTTTCAAATATCTGTAATTAGTTTGCAAGCCCAACTCACTGAACTGACAAATTCAGTATCGGTAGTCATCCATTATGGATATTCGATCAGCTTACCTACAAATACAGCGCGAGAACAAAGTGTCTCAACGACAGGAGGTATGCTGATGTGAAGTTGCCCTTCTGCACTGGCATATCGTTGATGAAGAGGATAGTATGGGGCCTACTAATGACCCTTGGGGTGCCCCCACTCTTATCTTCTTCCAGTTTATGATATGTTGTATACGTCCACCTGGAAAGTGCGGTCTTCAAGTTACAACTTTATCAGTATTATGCAGCCTTTTTTTCCCCCTCAGACGAAACCAATGCACACTGAAATATACGGGGTTGTTGATCAAGATGTTCCTAGCCCGTAAAGGAAAGAGGCGTGATTGCATAGCGGCCAATCTGCTTGCTTCTCACCAAAGCGTACAAGGTTCAATTCCCTTTTAATGCATGTGACATTTTCAAGGTGAAATGTCCCGCCTGGTGGTTCGAATTCCACGTAAAAAAAAGAGGTCCCATGGATTATAATCGCGAGACTAACGATCAAGTAAAACTACCAGTTTCATTCATACCTTCCTTCCCTCCTTCCTTCCTTCCTTCCTTAATGAAGTAACAACCACCATAACACATGCTATTTGAAGACAAGACGTTTTCATTCGAGTTACTGCCATGTCCTTGAGGCACCGAGGGGTAAACTCAACTTCTGTCTTAACAAGGAAAATCATTAACTAGTTGAAGAGGACTTGTGTAATTACATTGTTCACCCCTGTCTGTCTGTTCTGATTGGTGGAGAGACAAAGATTACATCGTCCCCCACATCCAATTGCCATAATAAAGGGAGTTTAGGGCGAGCTGGTGTGTTTTGGGTGTTATTGTTTGCAGCAAAGGGGAACTCCCGTGTACAGACATAACCATAACGAGCTGTTGGGTCTGAGAGGGGAAATTAGAAAAGCCAACATTAAAACTGTTAGTGAGATGACTATTAACTCACCTCAGTGCCATGGACGTCACGCAATCTCGTATTACATTTGTAATATTCGCGAGCTCTTTCTGGGAAATTACAACCATCCACTTTACACGGAGGGTGTGTTGCTTTCACTGCAACAATTCTGAGGCTGCAAACAGTGTGAAGTGTAAAACTCAGCAATTATTCTAGGTTTGTGCCGTGTCTTGTGTGGAGTTTCGCCTAGGACACCAAGCTGGCTCATCGGCGGGCTCTTGGTGTCCCCGCTCGGAATTGTACTGAAAAATGGACAATGGCCACGGTTTGGCCTTTAGGACTACAATCTTCAATGCTGACCGGCTCGGGTATATGCAATATAATTTTCTTTCTTTCTTAGTCGTTTTACCCTCCAGGGTTTGCTTTTCCCTCGGACTCAGCGAGGGATCCCGCCATTATCGTCTCCAGGGCAGTGTCCTGGAGCTTGAAACTTTGGGTCGGGGGATACAACTGGGGAGGTGGGACAAGCACCTCGTCCAGGTGGCCTCACCTACAAAGTGAACAGAGGGCCTTATGAGGGATGGGAAGGGAAGATTGGGAGGGAAAGGCAAGGCATATGGAAGGAGGCGGTCTTGGCCTTACGCTGGGCACATTCCTGGCTTTTGCTTGGAGACGAAGTGGGGAACAACGGAAAACCACTTCGAGGATGGCTGAGGTGGGAATCGAACCCCCTCTACTCATTTGGACCAACCGAGGCTGAGTAGACCCCGTTCCCGTCCTCATACAACTTTTCAAATTTCATGGCAGAGCCGGGAATCGAACCTCAGACCTCCGGGGTGGCAGCTAAGCACGATTACCACTACACCACAGAGGCGACATATGCAATATACCGGTAATACAAATTTTAAACCAGACAACACACTGATTAAGAAATACACAAAAGGCCTTGAGTAAATGGCACCTATAAATATTTATAGCACGCACAGGGCAAGAAAGCGTATTGTCTACAAAGCACTCTGAAACATGATTGATGTACTTAAACTGTTAATATTCACTATAATGTAATTACGGCATCACTCCACTGAACTTTAATAAAATTATCTAGATGCTTCAGCGCTATCGATCATAAGGATGACCATCAGCAGCAACTGACTTTATAGATGTGTCGGATGGTTGGTTAGGCTTCAACTCTATCAGTCTTACCAGCTTCGAGTTTGTTTGGTTATAAATGTGAATGATGTGAATTTGAATTTGAATTTGAATTTATTGTTACTCTTATACAGGCCACTGAGGCTACAAAGCCTCTTTATGCAGCTCTCTTCATTCAGAGGGCGGTTATATACAATATAATAAATGAAGAAAGAAAAGAAAAACTTAACCTATACATACAGTTGACAATAATAAATGAAGAAAGAAAAGAAAACTTAACCTATACATACAGTTGACAATAGAAGTTCTTGTTATTACATCCGTTCACCTTGAACATGATAATTGTATAGCTGATAGATCACAATGAAGGGAGTGTTTTATCGCTCTGATAGGAAGTCCTGAATACTGGTGCAATTTATATTTATTCCAGAGAATACTAGCTGAAATACGGAATGAACCTTTGCATTTTTCGGTTCTGTGATGAGGTATCTGGAGCATTTGTGCAGTGTGTCTATTCGCACGGTTATGCACTGATTGCATGGGAGTTAGTGTGCAGTAAATATAAGACGGAATTTTGAATTTTAGAATTTATATCACAGTCAGAGCCATGGCATACTGTCTTCGTTCCTTTAACTTTAGCCATCCAATCTGGACGTAAAATGGAGTTATATGAGACTCTCTTGGTACATTGAGTACAAACCGCAAGCAAGCATTTTGCATTCTTTGCAATTTTGTATTGAGGACCTCTCCCATATCATGGTAAATTATAGATCCATAGTCAAATATTGGTAATATCAAACTCTGTATCAGTATCTTTCGTACATTTTGGGGCAAATAGAAGCAAGTTCGCCTAATTTGATATAATGACGATGCAACCCTTTTCAGAATCATGTTTGTGTGATCCTGCCACGATAATCGAGAGTCAAAAATAACTCCCAGATTTCTTACTGCTGACTGGTACGGAACTGTTTGGGATGCAAGCTGTAAAGGTGGTACTGGTTCAGGTAGGGAACTGAGTAATTTGGTATAGCCGATGATGATCGGTTGCGTTTTTTCGAAGTTAAGTATTAGATTATGATCGAGTGCGTACTGAGATAGGCTTTGAATGTCACTGTTAATTAGAGCTACCTTCAAATGAATGGATTTCAGATCCGTGTGTAGATATAGCTGAAGGTCATCTGCGTACATATGATGTTGACAGAATTTAAGGACAGATGGAAGGTCATTTATATACACGGAGAACAGGAGTGGACCAAGGACCGAACCCTGCGGCACACCTGTTGTTACTTCACACCATTCTGAAACATTGTCATCTGCTAGGACTACTCTCTGACATCTGCCTGTTAGGTAAGACCTAAACCAGTTCGTTACTGACTTTGAAAGACCTAGATTTCTTAATTTAACTAGTAGGATCTCATGGTGAACTCCGTCAAAAGCTTTGCTGAAATCGAATAGAGATAATATAGTTATTTCCTTCCGGTCCATTGCAAGACGAATGTCGTCTGTGACTTTAATAAGGGCTGTCAGAGTACTATGTTTTGATTTATATCCAGATTGGTTCGGGTTTAGGATATTGTTGGAATTTATATATTCATAAAACTGATCAAAAACAATCCGTTCTAACGCTTTCCCAATTGCACACAATATACTTATTGGTCTAAAGTCACTACAGTTTAAGGCGTTCGTGATTTTTGGTATTGCTTTGATGTTGGCTTTTTTCCATTGTGTCGGATAAATACCCATTTGCAGGCTATAGTTAAATATATGCAATAAAACTGGCATGAGAAGGTCCATATTCCTTTTCAATAGCGTAATAGATATATGATCTGGTCCTATGGCTTTTGAAGTTATCCTAAATATGGCTAAATGAATGTCCTCTGGATATATATAGCCAAAATGAAATTCTTCCCGTCGGTCAGTAAATTTTTCCCTGTAGTTAGCAACAGTTGACAAAACTCTATTGCTGTCTACAACGGTTGATACGTTTAAATAATGCTTATTAAGCTCATCAGCGCTCATTGTTGGGTTATTGCTTTTGTGTCTGGATTTTCCAACACCGAGAGTTTTTATAGCTCTCCACAAAGCCGAAGAGTTTTTAGCTGAATTAATTAGCGAATGAGTGTAACGTATCTTTGTATTACGAATAACTTGCTGGGTTCTGTTGCGTAAGCTTTTGTATTCTACAATGTCCTTGGGTTTCTGTGTTCTGTTGCACTTCTTTCTGGCTCTATTTCGAGATCTTATTAGATCTTTTATTTCTGTGTTGATCCAGGCAGCTGGTGCGTGCCTCACGTTAGCTGAGCGCACTGGGGCATGGCGATCATATAAATCAATTAAAAATATGTTGAATGCTTCGACCTTCTCATCTATAGTTTGCTGCTCGAGAACAGTGTGCCATGGAACTGAGATGGCATCAGCCTTAAACCTTTCATAATTAAATCTGCTGAAGTCTCGAAAAGTTCGAATACTGGGCTTATATTTTGGAGTTGACAGGGTATATACTGCGTATAAGAGATCATGTGCTGAGAAGCCAGAAGCAGCTGTTTGGCCAAACTCAATCACGTGCTCATTGCAGTTGGATGCTATTAGATCCAGAGTAGAAGAGGAGGTTGCAGTGTGATGTGTATCTTCATACGGGAGCCACGACAGATTGCAAGTATTTAGAGTTTCTACTATGTTCTTCGTTTCAAATGTAGCTGACCCAAAATGGGCATTGAAATCACCGGCTAATATTACATATTTATAACTAACAAGAAGTTCCGTGAAGAACTATACAGCCTACTTTTCATGCCAATGATTATTCTACAGAATATGAACCTATCTATAATAATGACGAAATTAAGTTGCTAATATCAAAATTTCCAATTCGTTCGAAATACTGTATACCTGGCATAATGTATCCTAATAGAGCACTACAGTTGGCAGCCCTGATGACTGAATATATTCTTAGTTCCATCTCTTAAGGTACAAAATACAAAATTTGGTTGAAGTCCAATGAATAGCATGGACGTTACATGCAGTTAAACATTGGATCTAACGTGCGCGTAAAATCATGTTGGCAACAATATCATGCATGTATTGGTCAGAAATAATCTGAAATAATATGATCTACTGTTGAGCCAATTTTGAATGAAATCCATTAGTTAGTATAGAAGTTACATGCATGTTAAAATTGGACCTATCAGCAGGCTTAGAATCATGTTGGCAGCACTGACGTATATTAGTTACTCCAAATTCGTCTAGAATGCCAGGTACTATACGTGTGCAAAGTTTAGAGCTATTGGCTTGCATACTTTCTGATATATTGATATTAAGGTAACAAAAATAGGGACAGCACATATTAACAGTTGGCAGCCCTGGTTGCTCCTTAGAATACGCATAGTCATATCTGTTATGGTACACATAGCACATACGAAATTTGGTTGAAATCCAAATGATAGTATGGAAGTTACATGTATTTAAAGTTGGACCTGTCAGCAGGCTTAGAATCATGTTGGCAGCACTGGCGTATATAAGTTACTCCAAATTAATATAGAATGTCAGGTACTATACGTGTGCATAGTTTAAAGCTGTCGGCTTGCATACTTTCAGATACATTGGTATTTGGATAAAATAAATTAGGAGCATTTATTAACAGTTGGCAGCCCTGGTAGGTCTTAAGAATACGCTCAGTCATATCTGGTTATGTACACATACAACATACGAAATTTGGTTGAATTCCAATTGCTAGTGTAGAAGTTATATGCATATAAAAATTGGACATATCAGGAGGCTTATAATCATTTTGGCAACACTGCCATGTTTGGCCTCCTGGAAATTAAACTGAAATATTATGATCTGTACGTGTGCCAATTTTGAAATAGCTCCCATTCATACTTTCCAAGATATCCAACATGGAGCTCAAATTTCAATTGCGATTTTTTAGCAGTTGGTAGCACTGACATCATTTTCAAATATGACCGTGAGATATTCAGGTATAGATCTTTACTCCTACCAAATTTTGTTTCGATTGCTGCAGCCGTTTAGGAGTTGATAGGGGGACACACACACACAGCCAGACAGACAGACAGAAGGACAGACAGACAGACAGACAGACAGACGGACAGACAGACAGACAGACAGACACACATTTGCCCGATCTCATAAGTCTACTTTTTCCTCATTTTTGCAAAATGTGAAAAGTAGGCTAAAAATGTGTGAAAGCATGTCATTTAATAGTAGTTCCATAAAACCGACTTTGGGTGCTCTATAAACACAAATAAATAATACTTTAGTATATTTCAGGCAAATCTCTACGAAGAGGTACTCAGGTCTGAAATTCTCATTATTTGGGGATTTGCAGATAACCCGGCACTTAATGTGCTGTCGAACATACACTGCTACTCCACCCCCTTCTCTACGTTGTCTGTCATTGCGGTAGATATTATATCCTGGCAAGGTTACAGATGAATCAGTAATGGACTTGTTGAACCATGTTTCACTAACAGCGATTACATCAATACCGGAGTCAACAAATGTGTATTCAAATTCTGCGAAATGTTCTAGCATTTTAAGTGACTGCGTGTTCAGGTGAGTTACTTTAAAATCATTGGGTAATCTATCAGCTATATCACAAAGATAAGCATGCGTATCATACTCATTGGTACTAATATCCATGCAAAAGATAATTGAAAGTTATTGTAAAATTGTTAAACAAGAAATATCAAAAATTACAAAATCTAAAACTTAAGCTATTTTCTAAATATTAATCAATAATATCGGCTTGTATTTTGGCTATACACTGTAGTTCAAGTTCCACCAGTAACCATATTACATGTCTGTGCTTACACTTGTAACTTGGATCAGTTGAGCCCCCTCACACTGGCACGTATGAGGGTCCTTTACGTACGAGGAGCGGGAAACTTTTTCTTCAAAAAGTCCAATTCTCGAAGTGTGGTCGTAGAGTGTGTTAAATCTAAGTAATGTTCGTTTAAGATAATGTTCTTCTGTGTAAATTACAAACTTGAACAATTTCAAATTTTACACACAATAACTCACAAAGACAACACCTTAAACAAACATTATTCAGATCTCACACACTATATAATCACGGATTTCTAACCAAAACAAAATCGATTATGACAGATGTGACAGCTATAAAGTCCAACCAACCAACCCTCACGTCCCCGAAGCCATTTCATGTCGTTGATGATGAACATCGTTTCGATCCATAGCGCTCAATCGTCTCGATATATTTATATAAGTTTAGTGAAGTGTTTCGTAATTACAGTTTAGTTCCTAACTAATTGGACGAAGTTAGTATACATTATGTTAGAGGCATTCCTTACGAAGGTCTGTTGATCTTTGCAATTGTACACCTTTAAACAGCTGTCCAGAGATCTTCGCTGGAGAAGAGCGTCTCACGGAGCACTGACTCTTTCATCATATTACTGAAAGTTGGTTTGGAGAATGGTATGTGGACACGCATTGTCATGTTGAATAGTATCCATGAGTGCCTGCTTCCATGATTTTACTTTATCTATGAACGCATTGCTACTCTTGTCTGGCTTACTCAACACTTCTTGTTCGCAATGAGGACGTCATCTAAAGAGGACTTTCATCCGAGTATGTTTGCGCGGGTGAATTCTCTGGCTACTTTTTTTTATAAATGCCGTGCGTATGACCTTCCCTAAAACGAACGCTTGGGACTTGTCAGAAAGATGCAATTTCTACGGTAGCAGTCATCATAAACATATATTTCGAGTTAGATAATGGTCTTTAGTACGGCTGTGGTGATCATAGTTGTTCTATGTGACGGAACATCGAAGCCATCTGTCCGAATTTTCTTTTTTAGTTACCATGAGTTATAGATTACACGCATTCTATTTAAAAAAGCATTTCCCTTGCTCATTTTCCATTGAGCCAATCACTCGAAAATTTGATAAAATGAACCAGTACGATTAACTTAAATTAATATTGTGGTTCAGATAGTTTTGTATTTATGCATTGTAGATAGCACTTCGTCCTGTTACTTCCAACATACGTTTTCCAGTGCTTGTGATGTGTTGATGTTATTCGATTTTTATATCGTTATGCCCGTCTGAGAAACACGATTGAATCTATTTAGCTAATCTTGCTTTCTTGTCTTCCCAAAATCTCTTCATCTTCTCGCGAGGGCTCTTTCTGCTCTCCTCCGACCATGTTATTTTGGATGCAATGTTACGGTGGTTTAAAAATTGATGATTGACAACTAGTTCTCTGAATTTATATCTGTCCAGTACCATTGCACTTGAAATGCTTATTTCCTGAAGGTTTCTTTCAACTTCAAGCAGTCAGTTCTTAAGCTTTTTTTGAGAGAGAGAAAGATTTAGAATTCTTAGAATTCAGCCTATGATCGCTCATTCTGAGAATATGCCCATAAAGTTTCAAAAAAATAATTTTGAATATATCCGAGAATTTTTCTGAATGCTGATAAAGCTCCTGGAATGTCCTTTTTATCCAAATTCCCTCAGTACAAATTGCGGCAAAAACCCTTATCAAGATTTCTCTTTCTTGTTTTTGTATATCTTTAATTAGTGAACGTCCCCAAATGATCATATTTCAGAGGCGTATAGTGCCTCGAGTTTGATTAACGTTATTATTATTATTATTATTATTATTATTGTTAAAATTATAATTATCCCCCATAGGCTAAAAATTTCCTATCCATTTTGTTGATTCGTTAAGCATAACCAGGGAATGACTTTAAACTTATTTTATATTTTCTTCCCAGTATTTCTTGATCCGTTTGTTGAGTTATTTTTGAGTTCTTTGGTCAATCCTGTACTTTTTCAAGTTGTTCTGAAACTTTGCGTTTATTATGGCTTAGAATGCTGTTATATTTTGAGTGGTTTCTTCGTTAATACCAATTTTTTGGATGTCATGGCTAATTTCTGCGAGCCAGCTGTGGTCTTTCAGGGATAGCGGTAAGTTTAGCCAATTGTTACCAAATCCGTATAGGTGATCATATACTTTTAGTCGTCTTTTTCTTATCGCACCTATGGGGTTTGCAGTGTTTTGATAGACTTCCTATCTCGTTATTGTACATATTTTACGCTATATTAGTTCCTACGATCGTCGCCAGGTGCTGGCTGCGATGGCATCTACTAGCCAAGTTCAAAACAAGGTGTCGTTAACGGTAGCATTTGGTAACAAAAGTCGGAACTACTTGAAAATTGATCGTCTGCAGTCCTTACCTGAATCACAGATATCACACACTAATGCAGCCATCACAATTAACACCTGTTATCAGACAAATTCTAAACACACCCAAAGTACACGGGGCTACAGGACCGCGTTGTCGCAGCCAGTAAAGAAAGGAACCAACCAACAATATTTTACCGAATTAGATTGAATCTATACTGTAAGTACTTTATTATTTCAATTTGTTCTGGGCTCTGAATGAACTGCGATGAATGTCTATGTGACAAATGGTTCTACGGTCGAATGCTCTTCGTAATGTCATCCTCATAAGTTGAATTAATGAAAGATGAAATTAATAAGAATGAATGCAACTGGGCGAGGAGTTGGAAGAAGGCGACCGTGGCCTATTGGGAGGTATCATTCCGACAATTGCCTGGAGTTAACAATGGGAAACCACGGAGAACCGTTCCAAGCATGACCGATGGTGGGGTTCGAACCCGCTCGTCTACCGAGTCCAAAGCTGCACGGCCGATGACCTTGTACATTGACCTGCACAACTACTACTGTATGTCACGAAAGAAGAATTCAATGGTAACATTTTCAAAATGTATTCGAATCTCTAGCAAAGTTAACGAAATATTAGGAATGCAATTGGTAGTGTATAGCCAAATGGATAGTTTATATTTGGTTATCAAGTTCCAACGTACACCTCTAGGGGTCAGTGACAGTGGCATCTAGTATCCAAAGTTATTAACTTATTCGTATCAGAAGCATATATTTTACATTTAAAAATATGGTATTTAACAATTCACATATCAAATCGTTTCTGTCCAAAATTTTGCCAAGTCACGGGCATTAAGTGTCGCAGCCATCAAGTCCTCCATTGTACAACTTAAAGGACACTTACTGCAGTTCATGAAATGGACTGTGGTTTGTACTTCCACCACAATCACATAGCCTGGATGTGCCAGAAAAACCCCACTTTAACATATTGGTTCTTGATCTACCAACACCAGTGCGAAGCCTGTTCAATGACTTCCACGTAGACCAGTGTTCCTCACGTCTTGGAGGGAGATGTTCAATTGGTAGCATCCAGCCATCAAGTTGAGTATTTCTAGATCTCCATAATCTTAATCTTGTGGACTTTGTTGAATCTACTTGAAATTGGACTTGCTGGGAGCCGGCGGGCGTTTGATTAAAATACCCTCCTTTGGTTATTGGCTGCATTTCATATACCGTGCCTAGCAAAAGTTTAAGACCACTAGCTTATTTTAAACAAAAGCTTCCTGTTCTTATATTTATGATTGAAATTTTGCCAAATCTATTATATATAATCCAAAATTAACTCATCAACGCAGGGCTCAAACCACTAGACCTAGAAAGCTGAAATTTTGCATGTTGGTTGATCCGAGGTTGTAGAGGCTCACTAAGAAACGGTTTTTGAAAATTCAATTTGTAAGTGAGTTTTTTTTCGGCCCTTTAACACTGATAATCCAAAATTGACTCATCAACGCAGGGCTCAAACCACTAGACCTAGAAAGCTGAAAGTTTGCATGTTGGTTGATCCGAGGTTGTAGAGGCTCACTAAGAAACGGTTTTGAAAATTCAATTTGTAATTGAGTTTTCTCGGCCCTTTAACACTCAGCTTGGGCAAAAGGTACAACGACCAAATTTAGCTCATTTTAAGCCGCCATATACGAGAAACAATACCCGGAGGTCCTG
Source organism: Meconema thalassinum (assembly GCA_946902985.2). NCBI lineage: Eukaryota > Metazoa > Arthropoda > Insecta > Orthoptera > Tettigoniidae > Meconema > Meconema thalassinum. The sequence continues at coordinate 616,643,254 of OX336390.1, forward strand.
TAGGGATCCCGAAACACACTTTTAATGTCCTAAAATGAACGGTTTTGGAGATATTCCCAAAAAATTGTGTTTCCTCTGAGAAACAGATCAACGTTACTATGGCAACCGCTGCAATTTCGCAGACCGGGGATAGTTTTCTGGCAATATATCGAAAACCGTCCGTTTTCTACAAATTTGGTTGTATGACATTTTGTGGTACCTCCAACGACTACGCCTCAGATTGCCATGAAAGCATATATCTTGGGGTCCTCTTTAGCACATTTCAGCACATTCTTTTCGTTTTTCCATACTTGTATGACCGCAAGAAGCGTGAAATGTGCATGCTATTTGCCAGATACAACTCTCACATGCATGCCAAATTTCATGATCCTAGCCATCCCGCAAGTGGGACAAAGAGGTAAGGAATATGTGGGGAATGTTCAAACGTTATATCCCTACATGAACTTTTTTTATTTATAGAGCTGGTTTGTTGGGTCGGATACGAGCGTGATTTTGAGTCTAGTATTTTATAAAAAATACTTTGATCTAATAGACACCCACTTGTACCAAGAGCATTGTAATATGGCTTTCAGTTTTTTAGTTTATTTTTTTTAAATACAAGTGGAGTAAAATTACATATTGTGAACCTATTTGGCTGTATTATATATATTACATTTTATTACATTTCTGTGAAAGTTTGCAAATGCCTATAAGGTTATCACGGAACCTACTTAGGCTCAACAATTCATTAAGGGGTATCCGAGCATTTTTCACGCGATTTACACGTGCGATATGTCGTACGAAAAGTCTGTTATATCTACAAACTGCAACATTTTTAAAAAATTCTGGAATTGAAATTGTATTTTTTGAGTCTTATTGTGTATTTTTCTGTACACCTAGGCCTATAACTCGTGTTCGGCTGGTTGGAGCATCGTAAAATTAGGTATGGTATCCATCATAGGCTATCATTTATATAAATCTTCACCGTACTTCTCATGAAAGTTTAGGTATAGGAAAAACTTATCAAAATAAGTTACATGCTAAAATAGGTGAAATATTGAAACTATCTTCGAAGGACGACCAAAGCTTATTTTGAGCCCCTCAATATAAGACACAATGATTGGGAGTCTATAAAGTATCTCCGGAAACGTTATTTTATTATTATACTCGTATATGAATTGCAGTCGAATGGCCATAGGAGGGTATTTCAATTGAACGCCCGTGGGCTCCCAATATTAAGACTCTTATATTAACAGTGTCTGTGATATTACCAGAAAACTAACTTCGCTGTGATTAACTCATGAAGGAATGACAAGCCCCTATCCATTGCAACAATAAATCAATTGATAACGTCTGGCTATTAATACTGAAGATCGTTCGAAGAACGGGCACTTCTGCCAGTTTCAAATATACAGTATATGAATACCTTAAAAGTGATGACTTCAAGTTTGCTTTAATTTAGTGCAAATCCCATTTTATGGTGGAAGCGTCTGTCAACTGTGGACCAACGAACTATATAAATAGTAGTCCCAATTCACCGTAGTTTATTCCCTTTAACAATCAACGATTCGATTACTTGAAATGATTGAAATGGGAGTTTACCTACTTTTGAACTCAGATTTTTGCTTGTAATTTGGACTTCTAAATCTGCAGAGGGCTATGAATTGTGTCCGAATTTCTTCATTGCGTTGAAGCTTTGAATGATTCCTTGAGATTCGCAATGATAAGAATCAAGTGGACCTGTGAAATTACATCCATTCCCCAGGAGAGACTCTGATTCACTTACCTCTACAGCGACTCATCTTCAGTGCCTGTGAGCAGTTCTGAATTGCTGCACGTTGGCGATAAAATAGTGCTAATTAGGTCTCTACAGACCGTCACAGAGGCAAGCAAGAAGTCCCGCGACAAAGATTAGAATTTGCATTTTTAAATACCTCAAGTACACGCTGTTTTATTGGCCGCTATGACTACAAGGAAGTCTATTGAGATTTAAATATATTCTCTTTTCTCTGCTGTTTATTCAACTGCCAGAGCCCACGATTTATATGTCTTCTTCTTCCTTTGTGTGGGTACTGTGGTGTACATGCAGCGAATGACGTAATGCCAGCCAGCGTGAATAAAGAAAAAACACTTCCTGCACTTTCGCAGATAACGAATAGTTTTCTAGTGGTTCTTTACGTTAAGACAAGAGAAGTTGCTAACAATATTAACGCCGAACAAAGAGTATCAGAAAAGTAATGATTGAAACTCTGATCACCCTCGAGGCTCGAAGATGGTATCCCATCCATTCTGGATAAGTTCTCTTTCAGATGTACCACAACGATCCACGTCCATATAAAGCAGACTTGTAGACATCTTTTATATTGGGGATTGTTGGTCAAAGGAGTGGAACATCAAGGTCAATTTCCCCTCGTACATTCTACGAGTACCACGTATTTTGAAGCAAAGCTGCATGGGATACATTTCATTCGGCCGATGAGATCATTACTTACACAAGAAACCTTGTACGGGACCTTTCTGTCAATACATTTCAGCGGTGTTTCCAGCAGCTATACGAACGTTGGAAAACGTACACAGCGTCCAACGGTGACTATCACACTAGATGCTAGTCTACGAATTTAATGACCCTACTATGTTTGATCATCCCTTTTCGAATTTTTCAAGGGAGACCATAGAGTTGTTATCATCTAGTAATGTGTACATGCAGTTAGCAGAACGGAACCAGTATTTAATTATACACCCAGTAAATAAGCGTAAGTTATGTAGTGAGCAGTGCCTTTGTGCAAAGATTGGTAAATATTGTATAAACCATTTAGACCTATGGCTTATTCAAGAGTGGTTATATGTTTGGTATCATCATGTAGGGGCATTGCACCAATACTGATGTATAGCAATAGCCATTTACGAGTTATTCGAGGTTGAAGATTAACCATCAAGTTAATACAACAGATTGATTGCATAGAATTAGGCCTAGCAGCACTAAAACATCGATGAAAATGACTTAAGGTACCTGTACACTGGATAGTTTTTGCCCTAGCTAGAGCGTAGAGTAGCTCTAGCTAGGGCACTCTAAGCTCCTCTCCAGTGTACACAGGTGGTAGAGAACCCTAGCGGAGACTGCTCTAAGCTCTAGCTAGGGCCGGCTGACTCTACGGTGTAAACAGTATTTGGGTGCCCTAGCTAGACCAGTCTAGCTCTATTCGTCTGGTTGAATATTGGAAAGTGCTCTACGTAGAGTCAATGGTGGATAGTAATGGTTATCTATTTATTATCATAGTGTTTGAATATGGCTGAATTTGTGTGGAGTCACGAAAAAACAATAACATTACTTGAACATATTGAAGCCCATCCAAAAACTTGGAATTGTACTGTGAAAGAATACAGAGTCAGAAATTTGAAAGCACAGTTGTTTCGGGTGTTAGCAGAGGCCATGGGAAGCACTATGCAAGAGATTTGCAGAAATTTTCACAACCTCCGCTGCCAATTCAATGCTGTTGCGGAAAATTAACAAGAAAACACTGGCGATGAAGATGGCATTCAGCAGACTACTTGGGGAGTATTTTGATGCATTAAAGTTTATGATTGGAAACTCAGATTGTGTGAGGACCATCTCAAGTACACCATTTCAAGGAAATGTAGAGGAAAGTAAAAACGCGGCTTTTATTTTAAGGGGAGTGGAGAAACATAGAAAATGTATTATATTTAAATATGCAGTGATTTTCTCATCAAACAATTAATTATGTACTACATGAATATGTACAAAACAAAAACTGTTTTTAAGTTTGCCATATATTTAGCAAACAACATTTCCGTAAAACACCTATATTTAAATTTACGAATATAAATATATATATATTTTTAACAAGGCACACTCCACCACCACATATGCCAAACGCTCTCTTGAAGACATTTTAACTTCGTAATACAGCGCAATAAAACCTAGACGCACACTGCTCTCAGAACTTCTTAGCGCTGCTCTACCTAGTGCATTTACGTTTGACAGTGTACACAGGTTCAGAGAGTGCTCTAGGTAGATTTGTCTATCTCCGCTCTACGAATGCTCTACCTAGGGAATATTACTCTACAGTGTACACGCACTCAGTTTAGCTAGAGTGGTCTAGCTAGACTTGCTCTATGAAAATCACTCTCCAGTGTACAGGCACCTTTACAGTATGTTAGGTATTCGTAGTGCGTATTTAGTTCGTACATAGTTTCATCAATATAGGTTATTTTTGTCGGAAGCTAATACGGGGGACATACATACCTACTGTACATAGACGCACTCACACTCACTCCAGATTGACCGCAAAACATACTTTTATTTTCTTTAAATAAGAAAAATAGTCTAAAAGAGCATACAATAAAGACTGAGATAAGGAAGATTAATTTCAGAGTCATCGAGTCCAATTATTCGACTAGGCCTAGCTCCAACATACAAAGACTACCCAACTCACAGTAGACTAATTTAAAAACCTTCTAATAAGCCTGATGTTGGGACTGAGAGACGCAGCAGGTAGGCTCATTATAGGCTGATCTTCAAAGCACTTCTCCTTTGACGAGAAGCATCAGTTTGAATGCCCTGCTAATCGGAGCAATGGCAACACGCGCGGGTAGATTTGAATAGGCCGGAGCTAGTTATCTCGCTGTGCAGGTGTTGGTACGCCTGTTGCAGCTGAGTTGAACCTCTCCCAAGTCTCAGAGAGACTATGTCCCACTTGCAAAGCACTTCCAGATGCATACTAGTATTTTTGTGTTTTATAACATATACCTATACTTATTCATAAAGGGTTCCTTTTCCTCCTGGCATCGCATAGTTGATGCTGTTATTCAATTGTTGCGTAGTGGCTAGCACTCTTGGCTGTCACCGCGGAAGCCCAGCTCTGCCAAGAAATTTAATTCTGGTCTGAGGACTGGAACGGGTTACACTCAGCCTCGTGGGGCAGAACTGAGAAGAGGCGGGTTTGGTTCCAACCTCAATCATCCTGGAAGTGGTATTCCATGGTTTCCCACTTCTACTCCAGGCGAATGCCCGGACGGTTCCTAAATTCTGGTCACGGTCGCCTTCTTCCCAATCCTCATCTGAATCAAAATAACACAGATTATCAGACAAATTCCACACTAACTCAAGTACACGTGAAATCATCACTCGATGTGGCGAAGCACCTAAATGAATTAACAACAACATCAAGGTTGTTTGTCATCTAAAACAAACAAATGTGTTACTTAGCACTTAAAAGTTAGAAAATATGCTAGGAAATTCAACTTACCTTAAGTTCCTTCGTTGGTGCTTGACTCTAGCATTCTTATCCAATTACAAATATTCGTTATTTCTCAGTTTAGACTGGAATATCACCTTAACGAGAGACTGAAAGTAGAAATCGTTTCGTTTGCATGCAACTTCCCTATCGACACAGCATTTTACCCTCGATTGCTGACAGTCTGTTTTATACATAGAATTTATCTGCTTACTGCTTGGAGATGATAGACTCATAATCAATCAAGTATCATGAAGCACATTCAAATGCATGTTTCACTGCAGTATGACAAATTCGATTTCGTAGCCATCCTTTTATGTCCAGATTCCATCATTAGTCACTTTAACACTCAGCTGTCATCAAATCTATGTTTGTAGTTACGTCTGGTCTTTGGGGGAAGGGGAAATGAGAAATATTGGGAGTGAAAGCTTCCTTTGATTGAATGTTGACGTTTCAGTCATATTTAAAAATACCAAAATAGCAGCCATGGTTTCATTAGTTCAACTTTATGTTTCATGTTTCGGATTAGGTGAAAGGAATGATCGAGGCAGCAGGCTGATGGAATTCTGCGCCGAACATGAGTTGGTCATAGCTAACACCTTATTCAAAAACCACGATAGAAGAATATACATGTTACAGGAAAAGTTGATTCTCCAGTAAGAGTTGACTCTCCCTAGGTAAAGTCGACTCTTACTGATCTTTTCAGTAAAAGTTGATTAAAAGCGGTAAGTCTTCAATTAAGATCAACATTTACTAGTCAGAGTTGACTATACCTAGGGAGAGTATACTCTCACTGCCTTGAGATAGTAACAGTTGACTATTTGCAAGGAAACGGTACTAGCTATTAAAAAACGAATAGGGAGGCAAAACAAATACATTAAGAGAGAGAAATGTTTAAGAGAAACTAATAAAAAATAAAAAACCGTTATAATACTGTACATAAAGAGATAGACATATTTATCATTTATTACAGCAAGGTGACACTTTGAGTTGCAAAGTACACCTTTGTTCTTGCACATGCACTTCATGGATTCGCATTTAGTGATGCAAGGACATTTGAAAAAACCTTGTCCACTTCCAAGTGATTGTGAAGTAGCAACAGTCCTCACAGCTATTGATTTATCCATAGAAACTTCATTTTCTTGGATAATGTTCGTAGGACATTAAATTTACTGAATTGAGACCTGAAAAAATGTAATCATTGACATCTGAACAATTTAATACTATGGGCAGCAAGAGAGAGGAGAGAGAGATATTTTTTAATTTTATTTTAGCTTTGAAAACTTACCTTGGTAAAAGCTGCTTTAGATTTACATTTCTCGTTCCAATTTGATAAAAGCCATCATCGACAACCTCCAGTGCCACGCCAAGGATAGATCGAGCATCTCCTCTACCGCGGTCAACATCGTGGATAGGAATTCGAAGGTCAACATAGGGGATAGGAATTCGAACTGATGTTCCTTTTTCTACTGGCGGATGAATGTGATCAGATATTTTTTTCATGAGTTTGGCTTGTTGTTCTAGACAGTAGAAAGCTTCATTTCCCTGTATCTTGATGTCCTCAGTAGATTTGTCCAGGTCAGTGAGGAGATAATCACTATAATCTAAGAGCTTTTCACCACTTGATGTATTTTGGTTTGTTTCATTTTCATCAGGATTTCCATTCTCGTTACTTCCAATTTCGTTTTTTGTTGTTGTTGCTGAATTTGATCAATTGCGCATTGAAGATCCTCTTCTTTTTCTAAATTTGCCAGTACCTCAGTTGGTAATTTTGAACTAGATAAGCCGTCGGGGCAACCGAACATTGTCTCATACGGGGATCGTTTTATCCCACTATGCAATGCACTGCTTTTCGTAAGTAGAATAAACTTTAAACCTTCACTCCATTTTGATGTTTTGTGGTCTTGCATCCAGGTTGTTATCATATTCTCTATGTCCTGGTTGGCTCTTTCGACGCTACTTCGACTCTGACTATATCGTGGTTTGCCGTGCACCATTTTGAAGTTCGGCCATGTATTAATCAGACTGTCAATAATGTTATTAACAAATTCTCTCGCATTGTCAGATTGTAAAATACAAAGAGCTCCTAACAAAGTAAAAATATCAACGATATTATTACACACTTCGTCTGCAGTCTTTGATTTCAGTGGTCTTAGTACAACAAACTTTGTTAAATGGTCCCGGTACACCATTAAAAATTTGAAGTCTTCATCAGGTTGCGACTGAAAGTCAATCAAGTCCACTTGACATCGTGAATTCATTTCCTTGAATAACAAAGGCTTTACAACCAGTCCTTTCATCTTATGTCTCAATTTTTTATCTCAAGTTTCGCACAAGCTTAAAAATAGTAAAATGTCCTTTGTAATAACATTTTGAAATTTCCCTTTCAATTGCTGAATCATACGATCTCTTCCTCCGTGTCCAGTGGATATGTGCTCTTCATTAAGAACTGCAAACAACTCTTCATCATAAACATAATACCTTATGCTGTCTTGGTCTGTGACAGGGTGTATTAGTTTTGAAGTACCATTTACTTCAATTATGTCATATCGTCTTAAAAACCTGATATCGTTACTTTCTTATTTACTGTAATTGCAGTTTTTAGATTTTTCAATTTTTTAATGCAGCTATCATATTTCAATTTGGTCAATGTCAGTGAATTTACCTTGGAAGTCGAGCGTTCCTGCTGCAGTTTTTCACGAAACAGTACTGCCGTGGTGTTTGACATAATTATTACACACTTAAACTAATTATTTAAACGTAAATGTATCTTTTGTCACTATTGCACAACAATTAAGAGCCGAGTAATGACTAATGGCAACTGCCTGTTGTGTGGTGGGGTAATAAAAAAAGAGAATTGTTCTGATCTATAACGGTCGGTCCAATAATGGAAGTACGAGTCCAAACAATCGCAATATTTTAATAATCATGACAAAGGTTTGGCGCACGCGGTTACAGTTTCAGAGCAGCATCTGTGAATCAACTTTTACTAAACCACAGCAGGCATAGTTAACTCTCCCTAAGGAAAGTTGATCTGTGTGTTTTCAATCAACTGTTACTGATACTTTCAGTAAGAGTTGACTCTGCCTAGGGAGAGTCAACTCTTACTAAGAATCGACTTTCCCTGTAACATACACATGGATGAGACCAGGAGATACAGGGCGTTACCAAATCGACTTCATTATGGCCAAGAAGAGATTTTGAAACCAGATTTTGGATGCAAAACATGTCCCGGTGCTGACATAAACTCTGACCACAATCTGGTTGTTATGAAATGCAGACTTAAGTTGAAGAAATTGAAGAAAAGTCAAAAACCAAAAAAGTGGGCAATCGACAGACTAAAAGAAAAGGACGTGAACAAACGATTCAAGACGAGTATAAAGGTAGGACTAATGAAAAACCCTGCACAAGCTTCAATTGGAAAGGAATGAACACTTTTGACGAATGAAATAACAAAATCTGCAGGTAGGAAAGAAAGAATAGGTATAAAACCGTGGATCACGCAGGATATACTAGAATTAATGGTCGAAGGGCGGAAACACAAGAATTTAAGAGATGAAAAGGAAAAAGGAGAATACAGATGTCTGAGAAATGAGGTAAACAAGAAGTGCAAGGAAGCAAAAAAAGAATGGTTGAAAGAGAAATGTGTAGGTATAGAAAATTTTCTGAAATTAGGAAAGGTAGATACAGCTTATCGATGGATTAAGGGTAAGAGGAAAGGAAGACTAAGTGGTGTAATATTAAGGACTCAGAAGGAAAATTTCTAACAGATGGGGAAGAAAAGGTTGAGAGATGGAAAATTTACATAGAGTGTTTGTTTAGGGGAAAGGATATTGAGAATCATGTAATGGAAAGGGAAGAGGAAATTGATGAGTATGAGAAAGGAGATTTAGCATTGAGATCAGAATTTGACAGAGCATTGGAAGACTCAAGCAGGAATAAAGCACACCAGGCATAGATGATATACCTATAGAGTTGCTACGCTGCATAAGTGATGATGGTCAGACAAGGTTGTTTCACTTCGTGTGTAGGATTTATGAGACAGGTGAGGTACCCTCTGATTTCAAGAAGAATGTTATCATTCCTATACCAAAGAAAATGGGAGCTGACAGACGTGAAGATTACCCTACAATCAACTTGATCACTCATGCTTCAATGATCCTGACCAGAATGATTTACAGGGGGATGGAAAGACAGATAGAAAGAGAGTTGGGTGAAGACAAGTTTGGCTTCAGGAGAAGCGTATGAACAAGGGAAGCTGTACTACGTTTTAGGCTGATTTTGGAAGCTAGAATGAGGAAGGATAAGAGAACATTCATGGCATTTGTAGACTTAGAAAAGGCTTTTGATAACGTGGATTGGAGTAAGTTGTTTGACATTTTGAAAACCATTGGAATTAATTACAGGGATAGGAGGGTGCTGTACAATCTATACAGAAACCAGACAGCAGTTATTCAAGCGGAAGGACATGAAAGACAAGCTGGTATTCAGGAAGGTGTAAGGCAAGGCTGCAACTTATCACCCATTCTATTCAATCTGTACATTGAACAACAAATGGAGGACATTGGAGAAAAATTCAAAGTAGGAGTAAAGATTCAGGAGAAATTATTTCAACTCTTGAGATTTGCTGATAGAATCGTCATCTTAGCCGACATACTAGAGGATATGAATGAGTTTTAAATGGTATGGATTCTGTCTTGAGGAAAGAATTCATGATGAAAATTAATAAATGTAAAACAAAAATATTGGAATGCAGTCGAAAAAAATCAGAAACCCCTATGGATGTCAAATTGGCAGGTAAAAATCTAATGGAAGTATGTGACTTATGTTACTTAGGAAGAAAAATAACCAGTGATGAACGAAGCAAAAAGGATATAAAAAGTAGGTAGCACAGGCAAGGAAAGCATTTCTACAGAAAAGAAATCTGTTGACATCGAATATAGTATTAGGTTTCATATTTTAACGTACTTAACACAGTAGAAGTAGTAGATAATAGTCTCATGAAATAACTTTGTTTGATCGTGCGTCTGTCTGTTTTAAATCAGACATTCAACTGTTAAGGTCGTATTTCAATCTTTCATTGATTTTAGGCTGTTTAGCCTATAAGTGCCCAGTTTAGTCTGCAAGAATCTGTTTGCGAACGTGTCTTCTCCATGATTTCCTATTAGCATTTAGCACTGCGTCTATATCCTTCGCCTTGAAATCGTTAAACACTGAATATAATCAACGCCTCCCAGGCATGACGTAATTTCTCCTTCCCCATTATCATGACATGACCCCACCATCTGAGTCGGCTTATATAACGTGTTCATTTTTATCGGCATTAAAATCTTTTGGAGTCAGGACACGATTGTACCCAACTTGTTATGGGCGTCATTCCCAAAACATGAAAACAATACATGATATTAATTAATTAAGTTGGGTACAATCGTGTTGACCAAATCAAACGGATTTAAAAGTTGTTTGCCAAGTCAACATTGTAAAATGGTTTCCAACACGATAATCTCTTCATTACGAGTACCCTTCTGCATTAGTCCCATCTATGAACCCCAGCAATTATTCGTGCTACCCTCATATTAATTACCTCCAGCTTATGTATGAGACAACATGAATACACCCAGCTTTCGCTCCCATACAGCAAGGCTTGTCTAAATACTGAGCAATATAGACTGATGTAAAGATCATAATATGTGGGATGTCAAAATATCAATAACCTTTATGTAATGTAACTAAATATAATTAATCCTTTCCTTACAGTTAGTTGCAATCAACCATTGTATACACGTCGACTAGTATATAAATATATATTTCGGATTGTGTCTTACTGACGCGGCTTTGTGACTCTTACTCAACGATTCGATAACTTTCATCTTGATAGACTAGTGTTTGGAGATTCATAGCTCCGTAGCAAAGTGCCTGCGGGGATTGGGATTTCAGTTTTAAACAGTTTGCCTATGTTCCCTCAATAGGGGGTGCCACAGTTTTTAGCCGATTTTCATTTATGAAAAATATTGGCTTGTGAGATCACCTTTTGCCGGTGTGTGTGTGTGTGTGTGTGTGTGTGTGTGTGTGCGTATGTGTGCGTACCCCTAATAAAATCTAAACAGTTTAAGCGATTTTAATGAAACTCGGTAAGGACATAATACTATTTTGTTCAACTCCGACCGTGCCCTTTAAATTTTATTACGTCTCACCAATCCAACATGGTGGCTGTGCGAAATATTTCACCAGCATTCTATATCTCCGAAACTATTACTGATATCACCCTGAGAGTTTGTACGGTGAAGTTGAAGCATTTACATAGACTTTTCTCGCGATTTAACCATCCGAGCGCAATGAATCATGGAACAGCAAATGCTCATACACATTGTAATTCACTGACTTTTAATTTAGTTCAATTGTTTACATAACCTAAAGATGGCGGCTGTGTGAAATTTTAAAATTAAGTAATACATTCTTGTGTTCTTAGTTATGGGGGTGTGTCAATGACACGTAGATATTAAAATGTACCTTTCCTTCACTGATATAGGCCGCACATTGGCGTATTGTGGCCCTGCGAAGACGATACCAAATATTTGGAGTGTTGCATATTTCCTCGCCGCCTGCCACAGTTCCCCTCTGAAAGATGTCTATGTTCGGCACCGGACATTAAGACAAATGATTTTAAATGCATATAATTCACGCAAGGTGGATATTTTGAACATCTCCTTTAGAGAAATGTAAGAAGGTACGTGTCATAAATAACACTATGGGACCAGCGATTATTAGTTACAGCGATTCCCTAATTCTGAGAAGGATTTTTGTATTTGGCTATTAGGGCTTCACGTTAGGTACCATCCCGGCATTTGCCTGGAGTAGAAGTGGGAAATCACGGAAAACCACCTCCAGGATGACTGAGGTTGGAATCTAACGCGCTTCTTCTCAGTTTTGCTTCACGAGATTGAGTGTACCCCGTCCCAGCACTCAGAACAAATTTTAATTTCTTGTTAGAGCCGGTAATCACACCCGAGCCTCCGTGGTGACAGCAAAGAATGCTAGCCGCTACGCAAGGAGGTGGATCCATCTCTCTGGAAACAATCACTAAGATCGCAGTAATGAGTTCAGTGTAACTATTACTCCATTGATTTGTGCCGGTGTCCTGACAGTTCACGCATTGAATTGAGTCTATAGAGCATCCAGCGTTTAGAAAAGACTGTGGGTCTTATGGGCTTTTACCTTTAACGGAAACACCACCTACACTGGTTTTGTTACCTCACCTTTTATCATAAAGGAACTCTGAACATATATACTGTATTTTACGTTATAATAGCTTCCTACAATTATCTGGCAATTGATTACCATTGTTATTGCATACAAGTATCGTTTATATTTCGTCGTAGTTATTTAAAAATTTTCGAGGTTTGCACGCTGGAAAGAAGAGCCACGTCCCGCGCTGCATGCTCGCCCGGAGTGGAGCACGTGCTCAGTTCCGTCGGCAACATAAGTTTTGAAGCACTATCTGTCATTGGTGTTAATGTTGTGTGTCTTATTTTCTGTTCGATCGAATCAAAATGGCTGGTGTTTTGGTGAAACGAAAACGAGGTGAGACGCTGAGAAGTAAGGAGAGGACAATAGTCGTAAACGTTTTCAATTATTTAAAGAGCAGAAATCCCGGCCAAAGTGTGAGTTGGGTCGCCGAAGAAACTGCTGTTGCTACAGGTACATCCAGATCATCAGTGTTCAAACTGCGCAGTGAATCGGCTTGTGGCCCCCTGGTGACACCTAATAAGAAGCAGAGGAGAAGAGTGACAAGAAAAGACAATAGACTTACGAAATTTAGTGATTTTGTTAAAAGTGCTTTAAGGCGAAAGGTGCATGGTTTCTTTTCAAGAAATCAGCCACCGACATTATCATCTGTGTTAACGGCCGTGAATACAGACCCCAAACTTCCGAATTTTAAAAGAAGCACGTTTCATGCCCTTCTAAAAGATTTTGGTTTCGTTTACGAAAAGCGTGGTAACGAAGCTCTTATGTTGGAAAGAGACGATCTAGTTGCTTGGCGCCATAAGTATTTATATCAAATAAAGACATTTCGAGCGGAGAAGAGGAATATCGTATACACAGACGAAACCTGGGTAAACACGGGACATTGCATTGAAAGACACTGGCAAGACAGTACAGTTAAGTCATCAAGGCAGGCTTTTCTTGCTGGACTTTCCCCTGGCTTAAAGGCACCAACAGCGCGTGGGCCCCGCTTCGCTATTTTCCATACAGGTAACGAAGGCGGATTTGTAAACGACGCAAAGTTAGTATTCATGTGTAAAAAGAATACCGCCGATGCGCACGACGAAATGGATGGAGAATGTTACGAACATTATTTTAAACACCAGTTACTCCCCAATCTCCCGCCTCGGTCAGTAATTGCGCTTGACAATGCATCGTACCACAGTAGGAGGAAAGAGCGCATTCCGACAATGTCATGGAAACGGCAAAGCATGCGAGAATGGCTTACTTCCAAAGGTGTCCATTATGAAGACTACATGCTCAAGAAACATCTTATGGAAATTGTGACTTCCATCAAATGGAAATATGACGCCTATAAAATAGACGAAATGGCGAAAGAACTGGGACATGAAGTGCTTCGCCTACCTCCGTATCACTGTGAACTGAACCCCATTGAACTCGTGTGGGCTCAAATTAAACGTTATGTAGGAATGAATAACACAACATACAAAACGAAAGACGTAGAAAAATTGATTCACGATTCTTTCGGAATTGTTTCAAATCAAAACTGGAGTAATTACGTAGACCATGTGAAAGAAATAGAAGTCAATATGTGGAAGGCAGATGAGCTGCAGGAAGACATTGAGCCCTTCATAATTCAGTTGGAAGATAGTTCAAGTGACACCTCTGATAATAATGACCGTGATAGCGATTTGGATATGGAAGGGATCGAGCCACTGTCAGCCGAGTGAAGGATTACATGGTACGTAGAACGACTGGAAAGCCCAAATTAAATATTATTTATTGTTTTATTATTTTTATTTTATTATTATTATTAGTTATATAAGTACTGTCTTGTCCCTCGTAAGAATACTAACGGGGAGGATAGAATCTGTTATATATTCCTAACGCGCGCAGGCTATTAACAACGAATGAACTCGTCATGTAGGATATGAAACAGCTCATTCATCAGATGATTTGTGCGAGGCGTTATATTTCTTTATTCATGGAAAGTCCCGACGAGCACACTTTAAGGTTTGTATACTTGGCCATGACCTTAATTAAGGTACAGTCCCAGCATTTCTCTGGAGTGAAAATGGGAAACCACGGACATACATCTTCAGAACTGCCGACAGTGGGGTTCAAACCCAGTATCTCCCGAATGCAAGCTCACAGCTGCGCGCCCCTAACCGCACGACTAACTCGCTACAATATTACAAATGTTAATCAAAACAGCAAGAATAAAATTGAAAGAAACTAAATTAAGCCTAACTAATAACAAAAGATGATCAACAGTACCGTATTGCTGACGTAAAATTAGTTAACATCGTCAGCATACATACGAGAAGGAGGGAAGATTTGGGCTCTCGACATCTATCAATCAGTAATGCAAAATGAATGTCGTTATTGGTTCTGTTCGCTTATCCAATACGTTAACACCTGCAAAACTGCCCTTTCCAGGGCGAGTTCTATTTCAGGGGTTTTGTTGTGTCGCTAACTTATGAAAGCGCAGTACTCGAAGCGCGTATGACGTCAGCGCTACCTCTGCCTAGAGGTAGCAACACTGTCGCCATAAGGCGCCATAGTCCTTTCTCAACGCTGGATGCTCTATAGTAACAGCCCACTAGAAGCGCTATCGGTCTACAAGAAAGCACACAACTCGTGGTTTATCCACGATTGTGACATGGCCAAGCTCTCCGCGTGATTGACACATTACCTATCAATGCGCATGCCCCAGAATTTTAGGCTCGCAAACCGTATGGTATCTCAATGCGCATCCATGTTGTATTGTGGACCGGCTTCATGAATCAAGTTTCTCCACTGATAGGCCTACTGGCTATTATGTGCCTGCTTAATGAACTGGAGACACCCGGCGTGGAAAAGGATTTTGACAATATCTACTAAAATATTGTCAATATAATGTACACCTGACTAAGAGAATACAAAATTAGCTGCCCTCCTGGGCAGAATATTACAGGTACTTTATCATGTTCATCTTGAAGAGGCGAGGAACAACTTCATTAACCCCCTGAGTGTTAGCTTGCTGACATTCCACGTGCCCGATCCTATCTGATCAGCGTGGTGCAAGGGCTTTGAACACCATGCGGCCCATTAATACCCCATCCCATCCCGTCCCACGATAGCAGGGGCAGTTTACATGTATTATACTGAGACAACTCGGCCCTAATTTAAATTTGAATAGCCATTAAACAATTTTCAAAAGCCGTGATTCTATGATGCTAAACCATAAAGGCAAACAAAGGCAAACGTTGATTTAGATCCCGCTCAGTCAGCCTATGAGAAAAGTACTTCCTGAACTCGACGTTTAGTTTAAACTGCACAGCGTCGCACATGTTTAAACTAAGTCGCCTTCTGTGCTGTCGGAGTACGTTTTAAGACTTCGGTCCCATACGTCCAGGTTTCGGCTCCCATCTCTGCTAAGAAATGTAATTGGGGTCCGAGGGATGGAATGAAGTTCGAATAGTCTTGTGAGGTAAATCTGAGAGGAGATGGAATTGATTTCCAACTCGGCCATCTTAAAGGTGGTTTTACATGATTTCTACCATCTATGATTGATTGATTGATTGATTGTTGTGGTTTTAAGGGGAATAACAGCGAGGTCATCTGCCCCTTTTTGCCCACATTTGCACCAGGCATATTCCGGGATGGTACCTAACTTACAGTAAGGCTACTGCTGCTTCCATCCAAACCTTGTCGCAGTTACAAATACACACAAGTACAGACTCCACATTGATACAGGTTATGTATATCTATGACTTTCGTCATTGGCCTGTATTGAAATCTACAATTACTGATTATGACTTCCCCCTTTCAATACAACTTAAGTTTTAGTTTTATTTACTCTAAATTACACATGATACATGTTTCGGCATTGTTATGCTTTCATCAGTCATTCTTTGTTACAAAAATATTTCATACACATTTAAAAGGATGTGTTAACCAAATTTACTGATATATGGCAACAATATACCTTTTGCTCTTATTCTCCCGAGCACTGGGATGCGGAAGAGGAATTTATTCCCCGGCAGAGAGAGAGAGCGGAAGAACCTAGTGGAGTTAACCACGAAAATCAGTCAATGTAGCGTCTGTTCTCCGTGTTAGGGTTGGCTACAGAAGGCGTCTGTTCCCCATGTTAGGGACGGTCCAAATAAAGTGCAGAAGGCAACGGGAAACCACTGCACTACTTATTCCCAAGTTAACAAATCTTGAATGGAGGTGCTGAAAACAGAGAACGATGGTTCCGGAGACAAGGCATTGCCCTTAGAAGTTGATGATGAATTAATTATTCACAACAATAACAGCAACAACAACAACAAAATTAATCAATTTTATTAATAGATTAGCCTACTTTGGCAATACTGTAAAAATGGCTTCTAATATTTCAATAAAACGTGGTATGTTATTCACCGTGTCGCCTCCGTAGCGTAGCGGTCAGCATGGTTACCTGCCGCCCCGGAGGTCCTGGGTTCGATTCCCGGCTCTGCCACGAAATTTGAAAACAAAGTGGTATAAGGACTGGAACGGGGTCTACTCAGCCTCGGGTGGTCCAAATGAGTAGAGGGGGTTCGATTCCCACCTCAGCCATCCTCGAAGTAGTTTTCCGTGGTTTCCCACTTCGTCTTCGGGCAAATGCCGGGATGGTAACTACTGTAAGGCCACGGCCGCCTCTTTCCCTCTTCCTTAGCCTACCTATACCAATCTTCCCTTCCCTTCCCATCCCTCATGAGGCCTCTGTTCGCTTTGCAGGAGAGGCCGCCTGGGCGAAGTGCTGATCATAACTCCCCAGTTGTATCCAATCCTACTAAGTGTTCCCAGCTCTAGGACACTGCCTGGAAAGGCGGTAGTGGTGAGTTCTCTCGCTGAGTCCGTGGGAACCACCAAACTGGAGGGTAAAATTGACTTTAAACAAGATGTTCAGTAAAGAACATATAGCCTACTTTCTCCTAAATGTATGAGTATAGTTATAACTCGTTGTTATTATCAAAGAGTATAATAGAACTATTCTTTGTTGAAGACCTTAGAAACGATTTACCTCTATCAAACGCCACAACCTAGATAAAAACTGCTACCATCATTGAAGAAAGAAAGAAAGAAAGAAAGATAAGAAGTATATCAAGAATGTTATGGTTCTGGAGACATAATCGACCGGACTGGCTGCGTGGCTCAGCGGTAACGTTCTCGCTTGCTGGGCCCTAGGTTGCAGGTTCGTATCCTGGCGCAGTCAGCTGGCATTTGAGGGTGCACAAATGCGAGGGAGCCGTGTCAGTACATTTACTGGCACGTTAAAGATCCCCTTCGGGCCAAAATTCCGGCACCCCGGTGTCTCTAAAAGCAACAGTAGTTAAAAGGGATGTAAAACCAATAACATTATTATTATTATTATTATTATTATTATTATTATTATTATTATTATTATTATTATTATTAGATATACGACCTGCCGTGGGCAACATCCAACTTTGAGTTGAGGCATGTCTTTACACGTCTGGTTGTGCATGGCTTTCACAACCCTAATTGAATTAACAAATCTTTCCATGACCCTACAGAGACGTGTGTATACAAACTATGTGGATATTTTCGATTGCTATTTGCCTGAAATAAAAGTAGTAATTAATAACCTGAACTAACACCAACGGCTTGAATTCAGTTACTATGTGAAATCGTTTTGTTCTTTACTTCAAATAACATTTTGAAGTAACGCAAAATAGGCTGTTACAAACCCTTTAAAATAAAAAGTAAAAATGTATCGTAGTATCATCTTGTCATTCTTCAAATTCGATGCGCATAGAATGCCAATGGTATAGTAATCAATGGAGCCCCACGTAGACTAGTCGTGACATCTAGTGGTGAAATATCGAACAATATAATCCTAACAGAGCGAGTGCATTCTAGCGGCCAGAAGAAGAAACTTTTCAATAAAATCTGGAAGTTAATGAGTAGTTATCTTTTTGGCAGCTAGATGTCTCGAGTAAATCTGCTGGCGAATTATGTTTTAATTAAATATATATTTTACACCATAATATGCACAATATAACGCTTAATTTTAAAACATCAGAGTCATTACAAAACAATAAACATATAACATTTCAAGCAAACAACCTAGCTCTGATCGGGTTTGAACCATAGGCATTTGACCGCTGGCTAACGCTCTACCACTGAGCTAATTGTGTCAACGAATATCGTTCTATATAAAATGACTTACATAGAACTTGTTAGCAAATAATGATTTATACTAAACGATTTCATCACTGGAGTATATTATTTATATATAAAGCATTTCATACAAAGTTTATTTATTTTGTATCAGTACGCTATATTGCATGCAATACTCAAATTAGTGAAATATAAGTCAGGCACAAGATATCCGCTGCCATCTTGTCTTATTACTGAATCGGCTCAGCTTTTTAAAATCACGTCTGCACTATAGTATTACAAAATAAACTTTTAATTTCGAACGTGCCTCTTCCTTTAGAACAGTTAAAACGATTCTCGGCTCGATAATCGGAACTGGTGGGTCCCATGATATGGATTATAAAGGTTGCAAAATTCGCACGGCCGCCATCCTGAAATGGTATGGCGGACGACCATGTAGTTTGGTCACAAGACGCATCCTATACGAAGGTATGTTGTTACCAAATTTGATAGAGATCGGATGATTTGGTTAGTCGTTATTTGATTTTACGTTTTGAACGTTTGAGTGGCCGCCATTCAGTTTTAGTAAAGATGGCGGCGATATAAAACATGACACTGAGGTGTCCTTTGCTAGTGCTACCTTTGTACCAAATTTCGTTCAATTCGCATTCACCGTGTTCGAATTGATAGGGGGGGACAGACATTCAGAGTACACACACTCACACACACACACACAGACACACACACACACAGACTCACACACACACATACACACACACACACACACACAGACTCACACACACATACACACACACAGACTCACATACACACACACACACACACACAGACACACTTTTTTCGCCCTGTGTTGATCTCATAAGTCTACTTTCATTTTTTGCAAAAATCGAAATTTGGCTAATAAATGTTATTCACTGCCTCCGTACCATTGCGTCATAACAAGGATGAAATGAATGATGAAGACGTCACACAAACCCTTAGTCGTCGAGTAAGGTGCATTAAGGATATCTCCTTTTCCGTGACAAGGCTTCCTCTATGTTAGTTTGTAAACAGGCTATGGCTTGCGTGGCAGATCTTCCCTTTCTGAAGCCAAATTGCTCCTCCGGTAATTGAGCGTCAATGATTTTAGACAGACGATTACATAAAATAATGCTTAGGAGTTTCAGAAGAACTGATTCCAGGGCAATGCCTCTGTATGAATTGGGATCGCCACAGTCTCCCTTACCTTTATAGAGCATTTTTACTAAGGAAGTCCTCCACCTGGCCGGTATGGACCCCTTCATTAGACACTCATTAAACAGTGCAGCTAGGCAGCCGCTTAGTTCCGCCGATGCAATCTTCAGGTGCTCGTTGTAAAGAAGATCAAGACCACACGCCTTATGATTCTTCAAATCCTTTATCGTGGTCATCACCTCCCGTTCAGTGATCCTTTCAGGGTTTATTAGGAAAACTGGTTTTGGTGGGGACTTAACAGTTGGCCGAGTATCCCTGTCTTGCAAAATGGCAGTCAGATGCTCTTCCCATCTCTCAATAGGAATATTCCTAGAGTACTTCGGTTTCCTTGGGTTCAGAGTCTTCTAGGGGTTTTCTTCCGCTTCGGATATTAGTTTACTCTCTTCTTCTTTATTGTAGGAGTCTCTGGTCGTTCGTAGAATGTCCTTTTACCATTTTCTCTTGAGCCTATAAACCTGCAGGTTATGTTCTGATGGATCCACACGGGCTGATTGAAGGGTACCTAATACATCCTTCCTGGCCACGTAACATCTTTCGTTGAACCACTTCTTAGCCTTTCTTACCCGTGGTGATGGGAGCGTGGCCTTTAGTATCAGATCTTCTATGCTAACTATTGCAGCATCCAGCTGACCACTATAGATTAGAGCCAGTATATCATTTATGTCCTGTCCTCTTAGTGAATCTGGATCTAATTTCCGGGATCTTTCTGGGTGACCGACAACCTCCTGAGAGACCGCAGAGGACATTTCAAAAATTGTCAGAACAGGCAAATGTTTCCTTAATGACTCGCCAATGATTCGCTGCAATAGGCAATTACTAGTGAGGAAGTTAGAAAACTTAATAGGTACAGAAAACTATTTGGTGAGGCTCGTTCGGTCGTTACTGAGTGAAAATTTCGTTGTCATTTCGGATGAAATCGCGAAATCGAAGGAAATACGACAGACAATAGGAGTTGTGCAAGGGGATCCCCTCAGCCCTATTCTTTTTATTATTGCCACGGCAGATGTTGTACAAGTATTACCCTCAAACGTGAAGTTATATATCTACGCAGATGACATGGTTCTAACGGCAACCAGTGAAGTGGCGCTGCAACAGGCTTTTAATAAAGTGACGGAGTGGGCGAAATCAAATGAACTTCAGTTGAATGAGAAGAAGACAGTTTCCATGTCTTTTCGGAAAGGAGGAAGAGGAGCAACAATTCTTTACGGAGATAAACCACTGGCGTGTGTGACACACTTCAACTATCTTGGGGTGACTTTTCAGATGCATGGCAACGTTTTCTCAATCCACATCAAGGACAGATCAAACGCGGCTATAAAGGCCATGAGTGACATACGGCATCTCAGAACACTCTCCTTAAAGACTGCAATGAAACTCTTCTGGCTGAAAATCGCCCCGATAATTACATATGGTCTGGAAAACATTTGGTCCCACCTAAAGTACAAGCATCTAGTGGAGATAGAGAAGGTCAAGGCTGTCTACCTAAAGAAAGTCTTATGCCTCTCCCGATTTACTCTTTCTCGTTTGGTTTATGAACTCTCAAGTGAGCTCCCCTTTGTTGAAGAACTGAGACTGCAGATGCTTTTGCCAACAACACATGGTTTTGAGACACTAGTTCAGGAAATGAAGTCTAAGAAAGATAGCATCTGGCAAGAATTTTACGCGACTGATGCGATGACATCACGGGACTGGACAGAGAGCTCCTACGAGCTGAGGCACCTGGTAACGAGATTCTCGGTACATGGTTTCCACTTCAAAGTGTGTAATAACAGAAGATTTCATCAGCCAGACTTAAATTGTGTATGTGCCCTATGTGGTAGAAGATGTGATCGATACCACGTGATGTGGTGTGGGCAGAGGAGGTTATCTCTGTCTCAGTTCTGTTCAAACTAGTTGTAATTTCATACTGCATATTTTGTGCTTTAATAAATTTATTATTAAGGATATCTCAAGATCTGTACAAGAAACGAACCTGGGGCTCTTCAGATCAAAGACTAGCGTCCTACCTACTCAGCCATTACACGATAGCTTTCAGTGCCGGAATTCATACCTTGTATCTCTGGGTTGATCTCCTCATTGCAGTCATAGTACGTGCCTTAACACACACAAACGCTGTAGTTCCCTCACTTAAAGAAACAGAAATCCCGAAAAGATCAACTTTATACCATCCGAGAAAGAATCATATAAACTTAATTATTTCGGGAGCTGTAGAAAAAGCAGACGACCTCATCTTCACAGACGGATCGAAAACACAAAACCATGACGGAGCAGGAATGGTAGTCGAGAAAAACTCAAAATAAATCTGTATTGGTATAAAAAGGTTAGATATTAATTGCTCAGTTTTCCTAGCGGAATTAATGGGCATCATCATGGCAGTTGAATGGATTGAACTACAGAATAATTGCACTTTAAATTATGCTATTCTTGTGGAATCAAGAGCTGCAATCTTTGCTATAGCCAACCGAAAAAATACCCATCCTCGCCACTGAAATAAGAGACAAAATTATTGCCCTCAACAAGTTGAACAAGATTACTTTTCAATGTATTAAAGGACACACAGGACTCTGGGGGAATGAGAGAGCTGACTATCTCGCCAGGATTGCTGCCAGCCATAGAACTGCAATAGATTATAGATCACCACCCCTAAACCAGGCAAGAAAGTACTAACTGACCATTATACAAATATATGGAACTCCATATATACCAATTCAGAAGACTCCTTACATACAAAATTATTCCTTCCTAATATACCACACAGACTTTCATCATCTCTCTGGCCCAACTTCAGAACCACCCATTTTATCACAAATCATGGTCGCTTCAAATCCTATCTTCATAAAATGAAAATTATTGATTCACCAATTTGCAGGTGCCAGGAAAAATCTCAACAGACGGCTCGTCACCTGTTGACTGAATGCACCACGTACTCGGGAAAACGACCAACTGTACTACGATCATTACCACTGCATACCATTATGAAACACCACTGAAAGACTGTCGAAATAACAGAATTTATTAAAAAAATCTTCCATTCACTTCAATAATTCATCATCATCTTGCACAGTTTCCAGCCACTGACCGGGTCTGTTTGGAACACAAGCCTCTCCAACGTCTTCTGTCTTCCCACCATCTCTCAGCCTCCACCCTTGTCCAGTTTTCTCTCTTCTTCACGCTTTCTTCCACCCCCTTCAGCCAACTGTCTCTCGGTCTTCCTCTCGGTCTCTTTCCTTCCCACTTCGTCTCGTGTACTCTCCTGGGTATCCTCTTCTCCTCCATTCGCTTTACATGTCCATGCCATCTAGGTCTAGATTTCTCTATACCATCCTGTAATGGTTCCTCCTTCATTAATTCCCTGGTCCTCTCATTTCTTATTCTGTCCATCTTTGTAACTCCAATACTGCTTCTCAAGAACTTCATCTCACTGGCCTGTATTTTGCTCTTCTCCCTTCCTTTCATAACCCAGGTCTCCGAGGCATACGTCAGGATAGGGACATAGTACGTCCGATATATGATCCTTTTGCTGTTCTGAGGGACATCCTTGCTCCATAACATGCTTCTCACACTCCTCCGAAAACTCACTTCAATAATTATTCATGTTAATTTTGCATTTAAAACTGTAAATATCCCGTGATATAGGCTACCTGTAGGTGAAACACGGGTTGTAACTATATTAAATAAATTTAAAAAAGCACCCACAGTTACACTGATGAGTGTCACTGGACAAGGCATTTGCGTGATGAGACAGTGACTTGTTGTAGACGATGTTCGGAAAAATTACATGCCGCCCCTTTTATGGCATTCCTAAACAAAGAGCCGGCCCGGCCCGCCAGAACTCACGGGAATTGATATCCACAGCCAACATTTGTTTGTAATTAAAACAACGTGATACAAAAGCACGCTTAAAAACAGAAAGTAGCATTGGGTATGTTGGTTATATTCCCCGGAGAATTAGTAATTAATATATGTATTTCATTAAGGATCATTTCCGAGGTGCCGCATCCCGATGCAGAGGTTTGCAATTTTTGTTGTAATTTTTTTTCCACCGGATACGTGTATTTCAGTTGTTGTAAATATTTAATTTGCCTTGCTACTGAAGCAGCCATCGCTTGCGTCCCCTACAAAGCTCATCACTAATTAGTTTTACGTTCATGAATGGCGAGACCACATCACCCATTCTAATAGTAATTTCATTCAACCCTATTGACGGTTTTTATTCCCTCTCTTTTATTGACCAATTTAAGGGGCTACGTTATCTGCTCTACTCTGCCAGTTTTGTATTCACCTTATTTTCAGAAATAAGGATATTCCATGAGGATTTCTCTTTCCTTTCATAAAAAAATTGAAGATAAATGTACTTGGTATATTGGCTTTCACGGCCAAGGAATTGAACTCATCAATTCTTTTTAGGTTTATTACCGTGCCTTGTGTGGGGTTTCGCTACTCCTGTGGGAGTCCGGTCATGGCCACCTAGAGCCCGCTGATGAGCCTATCTTGATGTTCCTTGAAGAAACACCGCACAAGATGCGGCAATAAACCTAGATTTTGCTGAGTTTAATAAAAGTACTTTCTATTTTTCATGATTTAAAAAAAATTGCGTAACTTTATCAGGATTTTTATGAATATGTACAACATTAAACATTTAATTAAAATCAATATAGATAAACGACTGTGTTAAAAAACACAAGACATTTAAGAAGGTACACCTCGTTGCGTAGTGACTAGAATTCTTGGCTGTCACCGCGCGGAAGCCCGGGTTCGATTCACTGGTCTACCAAGGAATTTAATTCTGGTCTCAGGGCTGGAACAGGGTACACTTTACCTCGTGAGGCAAAAATGAGTAGAGGTAGGTTAGATTTCTACCTCAGCCAACCTGGAAGTTGTTTTCCGTGGTTTGCCACTTCTACTCCAGGCAAATGCGGAAAGGTATTGAGGCCACGGCCGTTTCCTACCCAAATCTTATCTCAATTACTAATAGACACACTGGTACATACATCACAGTGACACAGGTTATCATACGAATTCTACACACACCCAAGTACACGGGGTACATGGCCACGATGTCGCAATGCCCCTTAAACGTTCAACAACATACATACCGTATAAGAAGGCATCACTTCTAATAATTATGAAGAAAAGTAATTTTTGTGTTAAAATACATTTTAGCGAGAAGCTGGAATCAAAGTTATTGTTGTTGTTGCTTATTTCAGGGCCTGCAACATCGTGGCTATATAGCCCTGTGTATTTGGGTGCATGGCATTTGTCTGACCCTGTGTTATTGTGATGGCTGTATTAGTGTGAGTATTTGTAAATTGGTGATAGGATTGGGAAGGAGGCGGCCTTGGCCTTACCTTAGAAACCATCCCGGCATTTGCCTGGAGTAGAAGTGGCGAAAGTACGTATGCCCACATCCAGAATAGCTGAGGTGGGAATAGAACCCTCCTCTTCTCAGTTTTGTCTCATGTGGCGGATTAACGAAGCCATTTACCTTTCTCCCTGTATGGAATCCACGACTAGGCCTATACAGGGCTATCTATATGGGCCTACTGTATATATTCTCCTTGTTTTGTAAGAGCTTTGTACGGAAATAATAGCAGATTGTTACACTGACATGTTGTGTTTTAATACTCCACGTATATAAGACGTAATCTCTGGCGAGGCTGAGTGTACCCAGTTTCAGCCCTCGCACGAGAATTAAAACTTCTTGTCATAGCCGGGGATCGAACCCGGACCTCCAAGAACACTAGCCGCTACATCACGAGGTGGTCCTTGAATCAAAGCCCCGCTAGTTGAGGAAATCTGGCCATCTTTGTTTTTCGGATGGGAAACGTTCCGACACCGCAGCACTCGTTTTGCTTTCTTAAAGTTGTTTTTAAATGCCCATTGTCTAATAATTCAGTTTGGTTTATCTGCTTAATGTCAGGATTACTCATGGTTATTCTCTCCGGCCTTCTGCACAACGTTTCATTAGTCCAAACGATTTATCAATCTTCATGTTATCAATCAGCTGAAACCTTCTTCTTCCTCTTCTGATTTCCATTTACGGTCCCTTTCAACGCTCCTTTTACCAAACTACACTAAACTAAAAAAAAGCGTAACATTTGATATTATAAATTTAATCTTAGTTTAAAAAAATAGTTTTATTTCGAAAATTCATTACAGACTAAGAGAAACAACATTCCTACGCAAATTTTAAAGACATGGTATGATGATGTTCAAAACGTTTTCCAGCCTGATAAACGCCTCGGCTACATAGCGGAAGCAACGGCCATCATTCACCAATGCTGCTTTTGCATAGTTCACGAGACTTGAGGAGTTGATTATGGTTAAGAAACCTCCCAGGCAATCCTCAGATATAGTTATCAATCAGCGTCAAAGGTCCAAAGGTGACTTAAATCCGAAATAATGGAGTTCATTATTTGAGCGAAAGAATAAGACATGCGCTGGAGTGTTCACCATTGTTTCAGCGGATTACAATTGCGTTAAAATTAACCTACAGTTGTTGTTCATTGTTGATTCTCATTCAGTAGCATTCACCACAGGTCAATCAAAAAATATTGGTAAACGTGTGGTAATTATATACAATGTGGGATTTAACCTAAATGTGAAGTGTTACGCTCTTTTGGAGGGCAGTGTATTTCCTCATATACAATGTCCAATCACTTCATTTTTCTTTTTTGAGTCTTTTGAACATAATTTTTTCTTCTCCCGTTTTCTGCAATACATCGCCATTTCTTATTATTTCTTTCCAAATTATTCCCTCCATCCATCTCCAAAAAACAAATTTCTGGAGCCTCTAATCTTCTCTCATCTTCTTTTCTAAGTCTCCAGGTTTCGTCTCCATGCATTGCCACACTCCAAACATAACACTTCACTAACCTCTTTCAAATCTATAATAGAGAGGGGGGAACATAACAATCTACAACAGTGGGTCTATTAATGGGACGCACGGTTGTGGGAAATTATAAGAAAAGTAGACTTAAGAATGGGCTATGAAGAAAACAAGTATACTGTAGATTAAAAGTGACGTAGGTCTATAAATGACATTTCGGAAATGTTGAAGATTTTCGTCATTCCGGAACACCTTAAGCGCAATATATAAATAATTCTGAGCATATAGAGCATCTAAAAGTATTTGCGGGCAAGGCTCTGTTTCATAAAGCTCTTACACTGACATTGATTTTTCTTTTGTGTTTTCAGGATTCGACTACTTAGTCATCTAAGAAGTCACCTTTGAAAGACAATCTTACTCGAAAACGAGTGATAGCCTAAGAATAATAATACTCTAATTCGCCGGTAATTTTGGGGAGAAATAACAGCTGTATTGAAATAAATTGCTTAGCATTTGCAGATGATTTTGCTATACTGTCATGCAACCTAACAAATGCAGCAATGCAAATCAATCTCTTGGAACCAATGGCCAGTAAGTCAGGTTTGAGAATCTCCGCAGAAGAAACATATATTTTTTTTACAAACATCCAAAACGCACCAAAATGTTTGGTAACAGATATTGGTAGAGTCGAGAAAGTAAGAAAATTCAAACATCTAGGAGAATTAATTCAAGAAAACGGTTTAGACAAATTTGCAATAGAAGAATGCCTACAAAACATGGAAAGAGCATATGGCATTTCTAAGAATGTTTATAACAAAAAGTGCCTATCTACAAATCTTAAAATAAGGCACTACACACAGTGGTAAAACCAGAATGTCTATATGCGAGTGAATGCCTAGTACTGATTTACAAATTACAGTAGACAAACTTGAAGTCCCAGAAAGGAGAATTATAAGAAAAATCTTAGGCTCAGTGAAAACAAACGAATTATGGAAATTAAGATCTAATGATTAAATATACAGGACTATAGAAAGCATAACGGAAACGATAAGAAAAAGGTGATTGATATTATTTATTGGACATATTTACACAATGGATGATTCAAGATTAACAAATAGGATATTCAAGTACCTTTGGGAGAAAAGGTCAATGACTAGCGGCATTCAAGAGGTAAAGAAAGATTTAGAAAGAAATAATATAAGAAAAGAAGACACTGTGAACAGAGAGATTTTTCGAATGAAGGTGTGAAAGGATTCCAGTAAAGAGTGGAAAGAAGCCTGGGGCGAAGTGATCTGAGGGAAGAAAGAAGCAGCATAGTCTAAGAATGAAGAAGAACGAAAGAGAAAACAACGAAGAGTGAAGAATTGAAATTGGCGCGTGGTCCGTAGCACAGGCCTCATCGGAAGGAAGAAGAAGAACACTCGAAATTATCAGCATTTTCAAGATTGTTGACAAGGAAGCATTTCTGGAACAAGGGTCCATTGTTTATTTTTTAGCGACTTTAAAACCGACAGCAGTGGCTACGCTGGCTAAAGCGCAGCGTTAGGTCATGGGGCCAAGCTCTCTGCTGACTCGGTAGACGCGTGGGTTCGAGCCCCACCGTCGGCCGTCCTTGAAATGGTTTTCCGTGGTTTCCCATTTTCAACACCAGGCAAATGCTGGGACGGTACCTTCTGATAGGCCACGGCCGCTTCCTTCCACATCCTTGCCCAATTTCATTCATCTTAATCCATTCCATCTCTCATCCCGACGCGCAGGTCGCCCACGGGCGTCGACTTAAAAGACCTGCACTCGGCCTCTCAGGAGGTCACACGACAAAAAAAGCGACTTTAAAAGAAAAAATTAATGTATGTTGACTAAACAATATTTTGTGAATATATATTAGTAGTGACGTAATTCGATGTAATAATGGTATGATATTGTGGTGAAAAGCTGAAGAAGGCACAATGTGCCGAAACATTTACCGATAGTGGCAAAGTGATATTTTGTATTGAACAGTGACAAAGAAAGTTACGACAAAGATCATTGCCAGATACGAGATATTGCATTGACACCATCGATATGACAGAAGTAAAGAAACCTTATCAAAAGGTTCCCACCTCTCATTGCATTACAGTCACATGTAATGCAATGTTTTGTGAATCTATGAGTACACCATTGCATGCGATCTACCGTAAAATTGAGTTCAGGATGTAGAAATATGGAGATGACTTTAAAGGTCAATGTGTTTTACATTGAAACCAGTGACATGAATAGCACTTAGCTGAGTCGTATGCTAACATTGTGGCCAGTGATCTGGCCTATATGTCAAATGGTCTCATACATAAGTAATAGGCCGAGTAGGGATCCACACGGCACTGTTTACACACTGATTACTCATGAACGGGCACGTTAAAATCAATTATTCTCCAAGAATTGTATTTCACGATCGCAATGATGACCAAAGAGCTGATAGAACGTGCTGTATAAATTGTACAACAGTCGATGTTAAACAGGAAGGAAGCTTGTAGTATGACGTGACCATTAATCTCACGTTCATGAGCCACGAGACGTCCAGTTTTACGTGGAAATCGAACCACAATACGTGATATTTCACTTCGAAAGTCTCACATGCATAGACCGGGAATCGAACCCGATCCGCCTTTGTGAGAGGCAAGCAATTTAACCACTGCACTATCACGCTCCAGTAGATGTTAGACAGTGAGGTAAGATTTTCATGACTTGTGTAGGAATCTAACCTGCACACTCTTTTTGTTGTTGATTTATTTAGGGGCTAGGATATCGCGTGTCCATGTACGTCCAGCTGCGTCTGATAACCTGTGACATTGTGGTGCCTGTAGCGATGTGTGTAATTGCCATTAAGGCTATGATTAGGAACAAGGTGACCGAGACCTTGACCGTAAGTTTTGGAACCACCCCTTCATTTGAGTGGAGTAGAAGTGGGAAATCACAGGAAAACACTTCTAGAATGGCCGAGGGAGAAATCAAACCAACATATTCACAATTTTTCCTCACGAGGCTGAATGTAACACTTTCCAGCCCTCAAACCAAAACTATAATAATAATGTTATTGCTTTTACGTCCCCTTTAACTACTCTGGCTTTTAGGGACAGCGCGCCGGGGTGCCAGAATTTTGCCACAAAGGGGATCTTTAACGTGCCAGTAAATCTACTGACACGGCTCCCTAGCATTTGTGCACCCTCAAATACCAGCTGATTGTGCCAGGATTCGATCTAGCAACCTCAGTCTCAGCAAACGAGAACGTTACTGCTGAGCCACGCAGCCAGGCAAACCAGAATTAAATTTCGTGGCAAAGCCGATAACCGAACCCAGGCCTCTTAGGACTTATCTCAATACGTACGCCGAGACCACTGAAGCTGGTTTTGGACATATATTTGGCTGCGTTGGCCAAAGATTGCTTTGGATTCCTGTAACCATTGTACCCAATTATAAAGGTGTTAATCCCTACATTTGAAAAACAAATATTGGATTAATTAATGAATTCGTTATTTCGCCAAGGCATGTTTGAGGAAATGTAGGGATGTCCTAATATTTTGGCATTTTTATTTTGTTTCAATAATGCTGTGCTGTTTACATCCCTCGTGATATATATTGTTCATTCTTCATTATTCCCCTTTCAGGACATCCTTAAGATATTTTAACTCTCGACATCACTCAGTGCGTATTCCATGTTCTCCTTGTACACCTAAGAGTCAAAAGGTAATTATTCTGCGATACGTTGATCAAGGCTTTTACTTTCTCTGACCAGAGTACTATTCATGGTTAGCTTTTAGGGTTTTGCCGTATTGAAATGTTTTAATTATATGGAATTATCCTACAGTTTCACAAAGAACCTTGCCAATTGGTTTGCTAATAGTTTTGTGATCGAATAATACAGTATTTGGACTAGTTGAGGTCTTAAGGAAGTTCTTCTATCTGCCACTAGATGGTCAACTGGAGTCACTGTAGAGAATAGAGTAAGGCAGTATTTTAAGTATGTTGGTTGAAGGAGAGAAAGGAAAAGAGATCGTTTCAACAGTGCGGGGTGGGGGAAATAAAGGGAATGAGTCTCATCGAAAAATGAGGATGTCTTGAAAGGGGAATAATGAAGAATAATCAAAATATATCACGAGGGATGTAAACAACACAGCATTATTGAAACAAAATAAAAATGCCAAAATATTAGGACATCCCTACATTTCCTCAAACGTGCCTTGGCGAAATAACGAATTCATTAATTAATCCAATATTTGTTTTTCAAATGTAGGGATTAACATCCTTTATAATTGGGTACAATCGTGTTGACCGACTGAAAAGCATTTAAATTTCATTTACAAATTCAACTTATTCTCATTCTCGTCCTTGTTATTGTTATTCATTCATTCATTCATTCAATCATTCATTCATTCATTCATTCATTTCATATCGGCCACCTATGGAGCCCGTCATTCCAACTGTCTCCTTCGGGATTTGATGTTTGCCCAGTATGCCCGCATTCGTTCTCGGTGGGTTTTGTTCCTTTCCTGGGTTCGAGTCTTCCCCGTTTTCAGCTTCGATTTTTTCTTAGATACCTTAGTATGGTTGAAGTTTCTCTTGAGTGGTATGCGCTCCTGAGTTATGATTATTGTTATTAATAATATTATTACGGCAAATATCGTTAACCTATTCTTATTGGCGAGCATAGTTTTCAGCGCGTTGAACATTTCAAATTCTTAGGGATCGTGATTGATGAACCAAATCATAGAGAAGTGGAAATTAACGTTAGATTACAGAATGCTAACAAAGTGTACTACTCTCTGCAGTTTTTATTGGGATCCAAATTTTTGACGAGAGATACAAAAGTGAAAATATACAGTACTACCATCATTAGGCCAGTTCTAACTTATGGTGCAGAATCACGGAGTTTAACAAAAGAGGAAGAACACCAGTTGCAGGATTAGGAAAATAAGGAGTATAGGAAAATTTTTGGACCATGTTTTGACTCCGCATCTCAAAGCTGAAAAAAAAGATCAAATAAAGACATACACTCACCATCACAGTAAGCACCAATACTCAACATCATTAACTCCTGAAGACTTCAATGTGCTGGTCATTTACTAAGGATGGGAGATGATAGGATGGTCTTACAAATCTTTAAAAAGAACCAAGGGGAAAAATACCAGTAGCGAGACCACGAAGTACCTGAAAAAATGAAATCTCCAAACTTTGTAGACATCTGAATGTGAACAACTGGCAAGACCTCGCCCTAAACAGAGTTCGGTGGAGGTATTTTGTGAGATTGTCGCGGGTTCTGCGTGTCCCATAGAAGCCTTCTGACTGAGTGAGTGAGTGAGTAATATCGTGAGTAGGCAAGGAGCAAGCATAGTAACGCTCAGTCCAGACAGATCGGGTTTGATTCCTAGCACTCCCATGGAGGATTTATTTTTTCCGTCTAATATTTTAGCCTACTTTCCGCATTATGTATAAATGAGGAAAAAGTAGAGATCGATCCGGGCAAATGTCTGTCTGTCCGTCTGTATGTGCGTGTCGCCCCCTATCAATTCCTAAATGACTGCAGCTATCAAAACCAAATTTGAATATCTCACGGTTTTATTTGAAAATGACATCAGTGCTACCAACTACTGGAATATAGCAAAAGAAATTTGAGCTCTATGTTGGATATCTCAAAAGTTATGCATGTGAACTATTCCAAAATTGGACGCACAGAGATAATAACATTCCAGATTAATTTTAAGGAGCCCATATATGACAGTGCTGCCAGCATGATTTTAAGCCTGCTGATAGGTTCAATATTTAAATGCATGTAATTTCTATACTATCAATATTGGATTTCAACCAAATTTCGTATGTGCTTTGTGTACCAAAACAGATATGACTATGCGTATTCTTGAGAGCCATCAGGGCTCTCAATTGTTTTAAATGCTCTCTATATTTTTTATCCTAATACTAATTTATCAGGAAGTATGCAAGCCAACAACTCTAAACTGTGCATACGTATAGTACCTGACATTTGGAATAACTGATACATGCCAGTGCTGCAAACATGATTCTAAGCCTGATGATAGGTCCAATGTTTAAGTACCGTACTTGTAACTTCTATACTAACAAATTGATTTCATTCAAAATGGGGAAAATAATAGATCATAGTATTTCAGATTAATTCTGAGCAACACATACATGACATTGTTGCCAACATGATTTTAAGCGCGCTGTTAGATCCGATGTAACATTTCATTTCTGATATATAGATTTATCATTGGCATGCATTTTAAATTTTAAGAAAAGTAGGCTCTTTAGTTCGTCACAACTACTTGATTTTTCTTCACTTGTGACCTCATCTGCGTTTAAGATGTCTCTGTTTTATTTACGGTACTAAGCAGGGGTGTTTTTGGCGTCCATGGTCTTGTTTCAAGAAGGAAAGGCAGGGACTTGGGAAGACCAGAGATTACTGTAACCCAACACAACGCAGGCTTAGTAAGAAGTTGAGGAAGTTGTCCATGAATACGAACCGTAAGCAGCGCGTTTAGTAGTCCCGAGAAGTCGCTCACCTCAACCTAGCCTCTGGTGGGGTGAATACTAAAAACAGCCAACATATTCGCAGCACGATCTTACTGCCCAGATGTTCTCGGCACACACATTATCTTTCTTTCCTTTTATTTTTACGAAACACATTATTTTCTTCTTCTTGTTGCAGAAAGCAGAAGGCTGCTACAGTTATGCTATGCCCAATGGAGGTTGCGAAACTTAATGGTTATTATTATTATTATTATTATTATTATGAATATCCATTACAGTAAATGGAACCCTATTACACACAGTACGTACATTAGGGTTATAGTTTGGTACAAAATGAAAAAATAAATTACATCACAAATTATGAGATTAATTTTGACAAATAAGATGAATAAAAGCTAAAAATTGGTTATAACAACATTTTTTCGTGAATATATGATAAAGTGGTTTTGAAAATTTCAAGTTGCAGAAATATAAGTGAGAGTTCAAGTTGTATCTGGCTTTACCAAACACAGAGCATTCAAACAACAGGTGATCTATTGTTTGAGGAGAATCGCAAAAACAGGAATAACAATCTACAATATTAATTTTGAAACGTTCGAAATAGGATTTAAAACGCCCGTGACCAGTTAAGAATTGAGTAAGTTCAAAATTCGGCACAAACATCTTACACTGGAGCCTATGGTGAACTTCTGGAAAAAATATATTTCTTGTGACAGATCCTTTTATAGAACGGGTCCAGTAGTTGTTCCACTGACTTGTTATGTAACTTCTAATGTGTCCCTTTGCATGACATATTGGGGACTTGTCATATGAAGCTTGCATATTAGATGCTGCTGCTGTTTCTGGGAGTTGATCCGCTCTTTCGTGTCCAGGAGTTCCGACATGTCCTTGAATCCAAATGAAACAAATGTGAGGGTTTTGATGAGCTATTGCTCTGATAGTAACAGCAACTGGGTTCATATTGTACTTGTAATTTATTGACCTTAGGGCAGCTTGGGAATCACTGAAAATCCGAGCATTCTTGTTGTTCTTTTTGCACCATTGGACTGCAGAAATTATGGCCCAAAGTTCTGCCTGATAAACGCAACAATTTGAAGATACTGTGATGACAATACCTCAATATTATTCTCATAAACTACAAATGCACATCCAACTTTATCAGTTTCGTCGGCATTCGAA
Source organism: Meconema thalassinum (assembly GCA_946902985.2). Taxonomy (NCBI): domain Eukaryota; kingdom Metazoa; phylum Arthropoda; class Insecta; order Orthoptera; family Tettigoniidae; genus Meconema; species Meconema thalassinum. Next base: position 616,677,619 of record OX336390.1, read on the forward strand.
AAGAGAGGACCATCCCACACCAATCGTGTGGGTTTGGGCAGTGATTCAAGACATAATTCTTAAAGACACTTGGATGACCACACTCCAGAAAGTGACACTTTTGTTCCATGAAAATGTTCAGAATAGGCGTATTTGATGTTCCGTTTTTCTTTAGTAGCGTCAGTTCAGCTTTCCCGAAAGCGGTAAGGAACAGTGGCTCAATCCCTGCAATAACCAGTGCAGCATCAGTGGCGGTTGTACGGTAGGCACGGGAAATTCTGAGTGCGAATCCCCGTTGGATTTGCAGTAATTTTTTATGGGCCCATTTCTTTTCCAATATGGGACGGAAGGAAACCACTCCATATAGAATCAAAGGTGTAAAGGCCGTATTATAAATTATTTTAAGTACTTCAGAATGTAATCCACACGAAGATCTACAAGCGATGTTTAATCCTTGCAAAAATCTGCTTGCTTTAAGTTTTAATCTATTGAAATGGGGCCTAAAGGTCAAATGTTTGTCTAGTATAACTCCCAAGTACAGCAGGTGAGGCGATGAAGGAAGATTTGAATGAATTATTGATGAGTAACATCTTTCCGCTCGGTTGCTGGATAGTTTTGTGGGAGTGATTTTGAAAATTGGGGACGGAAGTGAATCGGGCGGAAGTGGATCGAACGGAAGTGGATCGGACGGAAGTGAAGATGCACTGCCAGCTGGATGTACTGTGCCCGTTTAGACCAGAGTCCGCACGACCACATATGCATTTTACCAATAATCAGTCAGCACGAGAATCAAAATATCCCGGGGCGCCAGATGGGTTAAAGCAAATCGCAAAAACCACATCAAATAAAAAAAATGCTTTGCTGATTTTTGGCTCAATGCAACAATAAGGATAGAAGGAGATTTAATTGGGAATGACACATCTGGTAAAATTATCTCAGTTTATTTTGAAGTTAAAATCTGACTGCAAGAATGCTCAAAGCAGCATCATCCACGTGTGGCGATCCACACTCTTATTTACACACAATATACAGAAATTTTCCAAACACATTTGACAATCTTTTTGGAAACACAAGTCCGATTAATAGTCCTGTAGACTGTGTTCCAAAATTATTAATATTTAATTCCAGTTCAAAGTTAATTGTCTATACTGGAAATATCGTAGATCACTGTTTGAATATTTACATGATATTAACACTCGTAGAATAAATGTTCATAGAATTTTTAACTTTCACTTATTTTTCCAGTTTCAAAAATACATTGTCGAAAAATATTATCATCATAAAAGCAACACAAATTATTTACACATATTAATAACATCTGAAAAGTATTTGACCTTGAGCATAGCATCGAAGAACTGTGCGAAGCACAACAACAATTAATTGTTCTTCTGACATTTAACATTCGAGAAGTGACTCGATTATGAACTTCAAGTTCCTAACAAAATATATGATTTCTGAATCATCAACTTGATCAATAAATGGTTGAACCATTCAATTATTCAATTATCCACTTGGAATCATTATTATAAAAATATTTATATTAATGGCCATTTTTAGCAACTTTCACAACTTGCAATTCTTCGACAGAATGCGGAAATAAGAATTGTAGCTTTATAATGAATTCATTTAGTTCATGGCACTAGGATTGAAAATATCCTTCAAATTATTCGTGGTTAAAGAATTATTTTTAATTGGCAGTGGCCCATTCTATTATTTGTGTAAGAACACAATATTACAACAACAACGGCAAAGGTCTTCCTCTGAAGAAGAATAAACTACTATCATGACAAATCCGGGTTCTAGCAAAATCAAAGTCTAAATGGAATTCGTAAACAAGGTTGAAATAAGAACTGATGGTTTTCAAAGAAATAACCTTCGGGTCATTCATACGACGAAATGTGTAGTTCCAATACTCCTATAAACCTGAGCCATCGAACCTGCTATTTGATTGATGCTCGAAAAAACCTCTTCATTCCTGCGACTTAAACATGCGCACCTGGGAATGGCATTTCAACTACTCCACACATAAATTTTCTTCCCAAAATTTATACAATAAATCAAGCCTCTGCTTGTTATCAACACTGGAAGATTAATAAACTTACAAGTTTATTTTATTTTACCATTCAGTTCAACCCGTGAATTTACCATACTTATGAAAATCTTTATTTCACTTTCGAGTGTATTTACGTCATGATTTTATATAAATACAAAAATATCCTATTTGATACAAATATCAATTGCTTCCCGTTTCATGCCTCTCCGTGTTATCTGAAAAATATACTTTACTAATTGCAAATATCAACTGTTCAACCAGAACTGAAATGTTGGTTGAATGCGGGCTTGCGCTGACCACTTTCCTTCGGAAAATCTCCTGTTCCAAACTAGAAATGATTAAACTACTTCATAGGCTCTTTCTCAATACATATGATTATTATAAAATATAATATCCAAGAATTATTTAGAAAAATTATGAAAATTATTATTATTATTATTAGTGGATTATTATTATTATTATTATTATTTGTTATATATTTTTAAATATGTTTAATTATCATCTCATTATGTGAGAATCCACATGTTCGAATCTTCGAATATGGAAAAAATATCCATTCCTCAACAAAAATAAATTTTAACTTTTACAGTCACATCGGTTGTTTTCCGTGGTTTCCCAAAAATATGAAAAATTCAAATAAATGCTCGAAATGCTCGGTCATCGATCCTAAACTGTTCTGAGTGCTGAAAATACTCAGAATAACTCTAATAAGTCTTGCGTAAATCATTGCAAGATTTAAATACGACGAAAAAAATAAAATGTGTTGGTCATCTGCAGAAAAAATAGTTTGTTCCAATTAGCTAGGCATAATATAATTCAAATGTGGCTTACATTTCTTGATGGTCTTGAAGCGTAGTAAACCTGGTCTGTACCAGATTTATCCATAGACATGCCCTATCGGACAAGCACGTATAATCCTTGTATCCGCCGCCATCATATACCCACAATTCATCTAGTCAGACATAGTGGTAGTATCTTTCGACGTTTGAATTAACTGTTGTTCCATTTTAATATGAGCTTCTATCAAAGCCATAACAGTTTGTTTAAATGGGGTCAGATCTAAGTGATCTCTTCTTAGATATGTCAGTTGTAACATAACTCACTGTAATCTTATCAGTACAAGAAAAACACTGACAGTCTAAGCAATTAACGGCTGTTCTGAAGATCGTTCCCTGGGCATGGTTTGTTATATCACCATCTACCATGCGCTAGGCAACTTGTAGTTTCCCTTGCGTAGACTAATGAACGCCACCGTTATAGACTAGTCTTCAGTGTACTGACAGATCGAAGTGGTTAATTAGTTACAAATATGAAAAACTGACTGAATGGATTTAAACATCCAAGTATTAAGTTATTACTGGACTGTGACAAAATACTAATTTCTAGACAAAGTCTAGCATATGTCCTTGTAGAAATATAAATATTTCCACCAATGTCTGTAGAAAAAATCAATCACCTCAGTGATTCTCCTCGCCGTAAACTTACTAAGTTCCAACTCGAAGCGCAGCACTTTTCGTGACTATCACGACTTTCAAAAGAACTTCCGCGTAGATCCGGCAACCATGTGCCTTGGCTCAGCATCGCAGCAACTTGCTTGCCAAGTGCTTGTGTTAGAATGAGCTGACCATGCCTCGGCCAGCTGGCTTTTATTCAAAACTGTCAGGGTCACGCGTCATCACCTGATATCTAGAAATCCTCATATCTCTTGAATCCCTGGTCCGATTTACTTGATACTAATTGCATTCTCTTTTATTTGGCCGTGCCAGTAATCTGATCCCAGTCTCAAGTCTCTACTCCATAGTTAACTATTTAATCAATAAATAGCCTCGACCTCTGCTATAACTCGCTACGTCACTTGACATCCAACTATCGGTAAATTATTTCCAAATGCTTCGAGAAGCAATGTAGCGCGATATTCAAATATCTCAACTTTCAAACGCGGCTACAGCCTTTCCCTTGATATCTAGGTGTCTGAATCTTGGAATACCTATTCCTAGAGTTGGGCACAGTACTATTGAAAATGTGTGTATTGGAAACAAGGCAATGTGTGCTCTGTAGCGCGAGAATGTTATGGCAATACAGTAGGCAGTGCATTTAGCAGGCACTGGTTTGACGAGCACAGTGGCAAATGTTTCACCGACTTTCATTTGTCATTGAGCAGTTTATGAAGCTTCACGTTCAAGGTTGAATATCACATGGCGTAGGACAAAGACGACAAATGATATTTAAGTACGCGGCATTATTGTCAGCTGTGGGTGAGTAGTCAAATATTAAATGCATAACAGAATGTTGTTATATGAGTGGAATTAAAGGTGTATTTTCATCATATGTGAGACTAGGTCATTTCATGATTGTAGGAAGCCATGTTTTGATTGTTTACGACGAACTGTATGAGCGCCTTGAGAATAATGAATGTTATAGTTACTGAGGAGTGTGCTCACAATATTTGAGAGTACTGTCGACGTTGTGTGTCACTTTGTTATTATGAATTATTAATGTAAAAGGAAGGAAGGAAGCTTGTAGTTTTGCATGTCCGTTAATCTCACGATCATGATCCACGGTACCTCCCTTTTACGTGGAATGCGAACCACAGGACATGGCATTTCAATTCGAAAATCTCACATGTATTGACCTGGAATCAAACCCGGTGTACCTTGGTGAGAGACTAACAGCTTGACCGCTGCGCCACAAATGTGACAGTAGCATATCTCCAATTCAATCTATACATTCATCATAGTACCAGTATGAAAATGGAGTGTAAATTAACATTTTAAGAATGTCCAAGCTGTCCTACTGTACGAGTAGGATAACATGTCAGATGTTACACATCATATGCGACTACTGTAAGTATCGTATCTTTTTATTTGTATACTTATTGCACCTTGTCAATACTTTAAATGCGATGTTTATTATTATTATTATTATTATTATTATTATTATTATTATTATTATTATTATTTAAACGAACATGTTTCGATATTCAATGATAACTTCTTCAACGTTAATAGAGTTTAACATTAATAAAATGAAATGGAATGTATATCCTTACAATTTCAGTTTGACTGCTGTCATAGACTAATAGATATTAAGAACCGTCTAAATATTTCGGATGGTTGCCATGTTGAACTTTATGATATGTAGGCCATAGAATTATGTACTATGGGATGACGATTGCTGCGTAGGTTCATTATTGAAACGTTGACTTCGATCACATGATTATGACACAGGAAATTATAAGTTAATTTAAACATTTCGCACAGCCGCCATCTTTAGGTTACGTAAACAATTGAACTAAATTAGATGTCAGTGCAATGCAATTGTGCATAAACATTTGCTGTACCATGTTTCACTGCGTTCAGATGGTTAATTCGCGAAAAAAGTTTATTAAAATATTTGTAGTGCCCTTTATTACTGTAAAAAAAATCAGGGTGATATAAGTAATAGTTTCGGATATATACATGTAGAATGCCGGTGAAATATTTCGTACAGCCGCCATGTTGGATTGGTGAGACGTAATAAAATTTGAAGGGCATGGTCGGGGTCGTCCAAAATAGTACTATGACCTTACTGAGTTTCATTGAAATCACTCCAGCTGTTTAGATTTTATTAGGGGAGATACACATACGCACACACAGAGACATACACATACGGACAAAAGTGATATCGTAAGCTTATGTTTTCATATTCATATATGAAAATCGGCTAAAATATTGCTAAGTATTCTTTTATCTTGTTGTTGTTGTTTATTTTTGGGAATACGACATTGTGGTCATGTTGCCTCGTGTACTTGGGTGTGTGGGAAATTTGTGTGATGATCTGTATTATTGTGATGGCTTGAAGTTAGGTACCATTCCGGCATTTGTCTGGTGTAGAAGTGAGAAAACATTTCCAGGATGACTGAGGTAATAATAATATCGTATGGCCTCGGGTGCCATGTGCAAGCGTTTGTAATTTGACACCCAGAGGGTAGCTTGCGTGTCGAATTTCGTTGTTCCTTGAATCACTATGAAAGTCAAGGAGGTTAGATATCGAAGCTCCTTGAACACAATAGCGCTTTCTAGTAGGTGAACCCTTCAGAAAAGCAGTGTTTATATGTAAGAAATCTTAATCAAGGGGTCGCGCTCAGTTCCTATGTGATGTTTACGTTCGCCGAACAACATGCTCTACTGAGGTAAGGGTCATAGGATATAAACTATAAATTAGAAAGAAAAGTGACAAGATGTAAAATAATAACATGATTTAATGACTAATAGTGCATAAAAAGAAATAAACAACAAATAAAATATATAAACAATCCTCCCTGAATTTCCCATGATAGGAATATCTATAAATTTGAGGAGTCAGACGGATCTCCCCTTTATTTTAAAATGTGGATCCTGGTTCCACTACCTTGCAATTTGGGTTTTATGTGCGCGTAATGACTAACTACGAGGAATGAGTACTTTGGATGACTGTTCGTTTACAACGGGTTAACAGCCACGATGCTTACGAACAATCATCTCGTAAATCAACGTTTACGGATATGGAACATGACATTAAATAAAACCCTTAAAAAGTAATGCTGACACACGCACTACATCTACTATTTACAGGAATCTCCCTCGGGACCCTCATTAGCGCGAAGACGCACTTGACTTTGAGCTGCCAACACGGGCCAAATTGCTCAACACAAACAAGGAAATACAGCAAGCATGTGACTCACGGGTCACTGAATAAAATAAAAACATGGAATAAACCAACAACAACAAAAGCCTGACTGGCTGACATTACTTTATATGAACAAAACTGCATGTTAAGCTTACGCTTCGGAGATTATCGTGATTCGTAGGCAACTCCCATTTATTTAAACAATTTTTATCATTGATCAGTTCTTATTCTGTATAACAAGTTATTACTGCGCCACACAGGCACTCTCCACTAATGACCTGGCTAGCAATCTTCAATCCGTCTTGTGCAACATCTCCCCTCTTCCTCAATCACCTGCCATTGTCCCACTCCAGTGTGTATAAATATAACTGACCAGCTGTGCCGTTATCTCAAGGAATCAACAGCAACAAACTCAACCACTTCAAAATATGGTCAGACATTAATCAAAATATCCAGAATTGCCTTCGCGAGGTCACAATCTGGATTTGTCATCAAGCTGCCAGAAATCAGTCTACGCTGAAATTCCCGCTTGTAATGACACAAAAACACACACTCACACACACACATTTGGGAATGACAATACGTTATTACACAGATCGGCTGAATGGATGCTCGCCGACAATTTAAAAAAAATATTAAAACCTATGATAGAGCTGACTGCTCTTCGTCACAAATCACATTGCTCCAAAGGCAATAATCTCATTGAATCTGATCAATAATAAAACAAAAGAAATTAATTACCCTCCAATCTACTGTATAATTATTTTACTTCAGTCCTACTTCTGAAACACAACATATCTCCGAGAGACGTTTTTAACCGCATCGCGTAACATATGCAAAGACGGCCGTTCACATAGCTACGTTAGTTAAAACAAAAAACAAGAAAAGAACCTTCTACTAAATATATATGCGAGCTGTTTCCATGCAAAAGGTGTGTCAGACCAAAACTAAATAGACTACGTTAATCACACAAGCAAATTATTTACAAAACAAAATATGTCCCATACACCATAAGTTAATTTATCAGATAATAATAAATATTATTCGGTACTCATCCTCAGCCAGCCACCCGTCAAAGAACATCAGCGGCCATCTCCCAACTGGATTCTTCTTATCTCATCTCAACCATCTTGACGGAGTCTTGATATTTCCAGGCTTCCTCCATGGTCAATGATGTCATCTCTCGTGCTGATTCAAAAATTAAATTATTATACACTTGATGTCTGACTACTAAATTCGCCGTTCGGGTACTTCTTTCCCCAAAACAGTTTATTGGCGAATTATCGAAGATACTGCCCCTACAAATATAGTACTGTGACTATCTAACACTGAATTTAACACTTTTAATAATAATTTCTGGGTCCTTCATGACACGCAAGGTATAACTGTCAACGTCCTTAGACGCACAAAGTAATAGTCAACCTGTGTCCACGACACACAAAATAACAGCCTCCGTCCTCAGACGAACCAAAGTAATAAGCCGTGTCCTCGACACACACAATAATAATAAGCAAAGTCTTGGCTCTTCACACCACTTATAAATGAACTGGCCCTAGGTCTTGATGGTGGGGGAATTTAGATAAAAATTTCTCGAAATAATGGTGGTACAGGAATGAAATAAATATCACTGAACTCGAAAAATAGCGCAGGTCAAGAATATGCCCATTAATCCTAGAATCGATCGTAGAGATTTTGTCCAGGCGATCTCCCGCGTGAATGCTAGCCGAGCGTGCCCACGCTAGACCTCCCGCGCTAAATAGGCATTCTTCTCTCATTGGTTCCCACACTTTCTGTAATTTGGCGGTTTTTAGCAGATCTTGGCATCGTAGGAGTGTCTAGCATGCTCATCAGCCACTCACGTTATTGCATCATCTTTTTTCTAGGCGCGAATATCACAATGAACATACCAGCAGCATGTCTCACTGCGCGTCGCTTCTATTTTTGAGGCGGCCAACACCTGTCCTTCTGACACATCGCTAGGCTATTTCCTTTCACAGCTAAAGTATTTAGCCTTTTGTCAATCTGCTTCAGGTATGTACCCGCTGTCTCCGACAACTGCTTGAAATTTCCTCATCTCCGTCTGGCTACTTTCATGATGCTGGTGGAAATATTTATTAATTGAAGAAATAAAACATAGAATCATTTATCCAACAGAGGATAAAAGGTTCACAACTCTCCCACTCACAAAATTTCGAACTTAGGAATTAAGTCGACAATTTTGAAAGACTTCCGTAGGCCAATTGTTTTATTTCAGAATCACCCCTTTTCTATTACTTGGTCTAGTCGCTCCTGTCTTGAATGGCATTTACTCGTTTCACATCCTGCTCATAATGACTCTCTCAACTGCTTGCGTGACGCTGATGCCTGGGGCAACACTCTGCTCGCCTCGTTAATGTTTGTCAACACCAACTCTACTTCCTCCTTCATGTGCCATACTCAACTGCTCCCCGTCAACTTTGTTGATAGAAGGACGTCCATATATTCAAACTGCATCGTTATTTCGGCGCTCCCATGGTTCACTTCTACGATACTTTTTTAGGTTGGCAGCGTTGTAAACTGACATTGTTCCTGTACTCAATTCTTTCACTCTGTAAGCATTATTTCCAAGGTTTCTTACGATAGAATAGGGTACTATGAACTTTTCGCAGAATTTACTGAAGATCTTCTTCTCTGGGTCCGATGTAGCGGGTCGTTTCACCAAAACAAGCTGGTTGATTTCAAGATCACTGTGAAACCTCTTATATCTTACTCGCCGTAATCTGGGGTCTGCTTGTTTCCTCATGTAGGCTCTCGTCCTCTCAATTCGCAAGTCAGGTGCTATCATTGGATCTTGTGGGCAGTTAATGATGCTTTTCCACGATCTCACTGGATACTCGTTTTTGTGTAGGACCATAGGGACTTGTCCTGTTGACTCGTGCCTGGTAGAATTCATGCATGTCTCCACATCCTTGATTTTATCCACCCACCTGTGATGTTCATTTGGAATGAAGATTCTCAAATATGAAGTTACACATTTAATTGCTCTCTCACTTGGATTTGCTTGAGCATGTCGGATACTGCTTAAAATGTGTTTTATACCCATGTCCTCCATACCTTTCTTTAATTCGGTGCTTGTGAAATAGCTGCCATGATCTGATAATATAAATTCTGGTTTTCCAAGGATTGGAATAACTCTATTCCGAATACGACTGAGTACCTGTTTTGAAGTAGTTTTCTGAATTGGGCATAATACGACAAACTTAGAAAACACATCAATGCATACTAGTAAGTGTCGGCAACCTCGCCTTCCCTTCGGGATTGGACCGAAACAGTCGAGTGCCAGTAGCTCGCATGGTTTCTGAGGTAGCAATGGTCTAGGATACTGCCTCATTAAATAATTATTTGGCTTTGTCCTCTAACACGGATCACAAGTTGTAATGACGTCACATATAGTTGTTCTCATACGTGGCCATGTAAATGTCTCTCCTATAGTCGCTTCGCACTTGTCTACGCCCACGTGACCGTAACTTTCGTGCGTATGCCATGTCAGTTCTCGTAAAGAAGCAGGTACTAATATGCGTAACTTGGTGTGGTCATTATCTACCCATTTGTGCAGCAAATTGTTGACATAAACATATCTTCCTTCTTTGGCTTTCGCTTCTCGAAATGCAGGTGTTCCTGTAGGTAGTTGCTTTCTGAAGTATTGAATTAAAAGCATCATCCATGGTTCCGCTTCTTGTTCTCGCTGTATCTCACGTAACTCCTCCAAGAATTCCCGGTCCTTCGGTGTTAACTCCAAGTGTTGTACCATCGCTGTTTCTTCATTATCAGGCTCTGGGTTCCTGCTGAGTGCATCCGGAATCACGTTCATCTTCCCTGGGCAATGTTCCATCTCAATGCTAAACTGCTGAATATATATAGACCAACGTGTCACACGTTCGCTTGCCATCGACGTCTTAAACAAGAATGTTAGTGCTTTATGATCAGTCCTGACAACAATAGGGTAACCATAGATTATTCGTTTCCATTGTTGTAGCGCATGAAATATGGCCAACAGCTCTAGTTCCGTTACAGTATAATTGCGCTCGTGCTTACGCAATTTTCGGCTGACAAATGCCAAATATGTTTTATGCTGCAGGTTAGCTGGATCCTCTTGGTAGAGCATAGCACCTATACCCACCAGTGAAGCATCCGCTTGGATTATAAATTTGTGCTTGAAATCTGGATATCCTAATTTAATGCAGTTGTCCAATAGCTGTTTTGTTGCTCGGAATGCCTTCTCACACTCCGCATTCCATAACCATTTATTATTTTTCTTTAGCATTTCCTGCATAGGGGCTAAGTCTCCGTATAACCTGGACAGTTTTCCTTAAAGAATCCCGTTACGCCTAAGAAAGCCCGAATGTGCTTGACTCTCGTTGGTGTAGGGAAATTCTTTATCGCTTCGATCTTAGCGGGATTTGGCTTCACTCCCTCCTTGTCAATGATGTGACCCAAATATAAGATCTCGCTCTTGAAGAAATGCGATTTCTTCAGATTTACTTTGAAATTCGATGCATTCAGGTTGCCTAATACTTTATCTAAATTTTCCATGTGAGTTTCAATGTTGTCGGATGCCAGCAAAATGTCATCAATGTAGCGTACCGTCATCTCCTTAACTTCCTCGGTTAGATTCCGGTCCAGGGCTCGGATTAAAGCACATCCCGCTGTTTTGACTCCAAAGGGCATTCGGACGAAGCAAAACGTCTGGTTATCGAATAAGAAGCCAGTTAGAAGCTGTGACTTCTCATCCAATTCAATATGGTGAAACGAGCTCGTCAGATCAACTGATGAATAAATGCTTTTATTTTTAAAGCCTTTAAATACGTCTCTGATGATTGGCGCTCTGTCATACTCAGGAAAAATGAGTCTCGTGTTTAGATTTCTGGCATCTAAACATAGTCTAATAGATCCATTTGGTTTTGTGACTGCCAAAATCGCATTTAGATAAGGTGTCTGTGTCTTCCTTATCACTCCAGCTTGTAACATCTCATCTATAATGACCTTGACTTGACAACGATATTTTTCAGGAATTGGATACAACCTACTTTTGAAAGGTGACCAATCCTCGACTTGCATTGAATATTTGAAATTTAGTATTTTCCCAGGTACTGTATCAAATACTGTTTTGTGCTTCCTTAAAATCTCTTCCAATTGCTTTCTGTGTTCGCCCCCAAGTTGAATGTCATTGAGCCGCTCCTGTAGTAACTCTTCAAATTGTGACTCACTGTCGTCTCCTTCCGTTAATAAAGACCATATCTCCTGGGATTCACTCTCCTCATCTAGTTCCACAACAGCCCCTTCTATGATGTTATCTTCTGCCTTTCGTACCTCCTCTTCCGTCTCTTCCGATATTGCTTCCAATGCCCAAGAATTTACATCTCTTCCGGTGGTGATTTCATCCATATGCAATCCCACATTCTTCAGCTGATCATACTCTCTAAAACTGACAGTATTCTTGTGCAAATCTATCACTGCCTGATAGTCACAAATAAAATTTGCACCAAGAATTATATTGAAATTCATCTTTGCCATGATAATGAACGTTTGCCCAAAAGTGTGTTCCAATATGTTCAGCTCTAAGTATGCCTGACGTTTACAAGTGACTGTGCGTTCAGGAATAACACCCCTCACTTTGAGCTGTGGTACGGGAATTACAGGAATATTTTGACTCCGTCCCAACTCTCGAACCAAGGCCTCCGATACCAGACTGATCTGTGACCCCGTATCCAGTAAACATCTTATATTAATTCCACCAATCCTTGCGTAAATAATGGGTAACTGCCTAATTTCATCGTTCCGTGGTTTCACCGTCTCCTCCAGGCAGTCTTCTGGCAAAGCAATCCATTCTTGTATGTTCGCTACTATCCATCCCTCTTCAACTTCCGACTGTTGCGTTTGTAGGCTGTCTTCTTTATCCAAATTTAACATTTTTTTTAGCTCCGGTGCGACTCCCATCATCCGTTTGTTACCGATGTCCTTGATATTCCTCTTGTCTCAGTAGACTTCCAGCTTCCTCAGTATGTGTATCAGGATTCTTCATGTTCCCAATGGCTTTTTCCCATCTTCCTAGCTCTCCACCTTGACTAGCGTGTAATTCCTCTAGGTAATTTTGTGATTGAGCGTGCCTATCATCCCAGTCATTTCGATAATTTCGTGGCTCTCCTTGATTTTGGTCTCTTCTTCCTTTCCATCTTTGATTAGCATTGTAATCACCGTATCTTCCATAAGGCCTGTCATTTCTTCGATTTTCACGCCAATGTTGATATCCTCTCTGTTGATACCTATTGTTGCCTTGATATGATCTATTATTGTAGTTATTTTCGTTACGCTGGTATGGTCTGTTTTCTCCTTCTTCCTGGTTTCGCCTAGGTGTGGAAGTGCTTGTATTAGTGCCCTGCGTTTTAGTGTTTGTCTGCTTAGGTTTTATGACCTCTGTCGCATTGACTAACTCCAGCTGTCTTCCTCCTCTATAATGACTATGAGACGTAGTCTCATCTATCTGGCGTAATATCTGCTCTGCATGTATGGCCGTACTAACGTTCGCTGCGACTAGTACTTGTTGTACGTTGACTGGCAATTGCCTCGCTATTGTCATCACCAGATCCGCTTCATTTAAAGGGTAATCCAGGTCGCGAAATTTTAACATTTGCATGTTAAAGAAATCTGAGTATTTTGTTTGCTGGGTGGTTTGGTACTTTCTAGAGTAAAGCTCCATCCTTAGACTCTGTTGTGTTGCGGGCGACCAATATTTGCGCAGAAACGCCAATTTAAAATCTGACATGGTTCCAAATGTATATTTGAAGCTTAAAAACCATGTAAGGACATTTCCTGATAAAAATCTCTCCATCATCCTCAATCTACGTGCTTCAGGTACCCCAGTGTCATTGAAATGGTCTTCAATTTCTTTAATAAAAGCTTTAGGTGTTACCCCTGAATTCTCCGTGTATTTCTGCGGTTTATAATCACTTGAGCGAATTACTTGGATAAGTTGTGTAGGCTGATGACCGTCTTGTGGTGTTGAGCTCCTATCGATATTCTTGCGAAACCCTTCCGTGTTTGTTGTTAATGGGCTCTCCGCCTGAGTCTGACTTCCTGCTATGCTCGCCTCCGGGCTATTTGAGTCATCCTGCTTGTCTTTCAATGTTCCTGTTCTAAATATCGACGATTGCTCTAATGACCTGAGTTCGGCTTTAATGATCCTGTCCGTCTGTTCTTTAAGCTTGCTCTTCATTTCTTGCTCTAACGCTTGAATACGAGTGTGATTTTCGCCTACTGTTTTAAGAATGGTGGATCTTTCCTCTTTAGAATCGATATTCATTTTTTTCCAATCTTTTCTTATCTGCTCTTTAATCGTGCTTACTTTCTCTTCAATCCGGCTTTTAGTGTCGTTTAAGGTACTCTTTAACTGCTCCTGATCCGCTTCTAGGCTTTTCCACCGCTCTGCTGATTTTATTTCGAGACGATCCATATCTTTAATTATGCCGGATATATTCTCATCTACCGCTGATAATTGTTGTTGAATGACTTTGCCGCTCTTTTCCATCTCCATAAATCGTCCTTCTAACTTCTCCTGAGCTATCTTGACCTCGCTTGTATTCATAGTGCACGCTATTTCAATTTGCTCTAATTTAGCTAACACCGTTTCATCCAAAATGCTAAGTTTTTGATCAAAAATATTTTCCATTTTCTTAATCTGGTCTAATTGCTTTTCATTATTTTTACTCACATCTAGGGCCAGTAATACCATCTGTTGATTAGTGTGATCTTTCATCTCTGCGGTTAGCGTCTCTAACTGTGAATTGATAGTGTCATTAATTTCACTTTTTAACAACCTAGCTTGTTCCGCCTGATATTCATTCTGTTCAATTCTACTGTTATTTAATTGTGTCCGCAATGATTCACTTTGTTCGGATAATTTGTTTATCGACTCACTTTGTTCTAACATAGTATTGTTTAATGCTTCACTTTGTTCGGAAAACTTCGCGTTCAATGCTTCACTTTGTTCTAACATACTAGTGTTTAATGATTGACTCTGTTCTGATAGTTTAGCGTTTATTTGTTCAGATAATTTTGTGTTCAATGATTGACTCTGTTCTGATAATTTAGCGTTTAATGCTTCACTTTGTTCTAACATACTATTGTTTAATGATTGACTCTGTTCCGCCAATTTAGTGTCCAACAATGTCTGTGTTCTCCTAGCTGCACTCTCAATGATTTCTTGAATCTGTTCAACCGTTGCCATATTACACACTTTATATGAGACATTAGGGAAATGGCATAAAGCAATGCCCTTTGACACACACATAAAATCCAATGCACATTTAATTTCTTTACCCTACTCAGTTCATTTATTTTTACATTTAATCCCACTAGTCGATTGCATCTCTGAGTAGTTCTAACTTTACTCAATTTAATTTAAACCCAAACACATATTCAGTCATTAAATTGTTATCCTGATCTGATATTAACACTGACTAATTAATAAAGTATTAATTGTCATTTTAGGCTACAGCCTCCTAACATTTTCACGAGTTTGACTTTCTATACAAATCTAATTTTAACTTTAATCATTGGGCGCCCGGTATCACATATATATTACCTTTTACTTTAATTCAATAGACAAAAACGTGAACCGTATTTTACTTTGCAAACTCCTGATTTTACCTTATATTTCACACATTTGGCGGTATCCTCTTCGCCTCACTTACTATTAATAAAATATCACTTCCTGGTGATTAAAATATTGCCATATCTGCCTGCACTTGCGGCATGTCAGTTTTACTCAAATACGCCACTTAAATGTGTTCCAGCAGCGAACCAGCAATAAAATTACACCTTCATTGTTGCGTCAGTTTGAAAACCCAACTACGCTTACATTGAAATGTGCAAAATCTTTGCCATTACACCACAGTGAACCGCCCCACGCTTGGCCGCGCCAGTTTACTCCTATGAACCCTTCAGAAAAGCAGTGTTTATATGTAAGAAATCTTAATCAAGGGGTCGCGCTCAGTTCCTATGTGATGTTTACGTTCGCCAAACAACATGCTCTACTGAGGTAAGGGTCATAGGATATAAACTATAAATTAGAAAGAAAAGTGACAAGATGTAAAATAATAACATGATTTAATGACTAATAGTGCATAAAAAGAAATAAACAACAAATAAAATATATAAACAATCCTCCCTGAATTTCCCATGATAGGAATATCTATAAATTTGAGGAGTCAGACGGATCTCCCCTTTATTTTAAAATGTGGATCCTGGTTCCACTACCTTGCAATTTGGGTTTTATGTGCGCGTAATAACTAACTACGAGGAATGAGTACTTTGGATGACTGTTCGTTTACAACGGGTTAACGATGCTTACGAACAATCATCTCGTAAATCAACGTTTACGGATATGGAACATTACATTAAATAAAACCCTTAAAAAGTAATGCTGACACACGCACTACATCTACTATTTACAGGAATCTCCCTCGGGACCCTCATTAGCGCGAAGACGCACTTGACTTTGAGCTGCCAACACGGGCCAAATTGCTCAACACAAACAAGGAAATACAGCAAGCATGTGACTCACGGGTCACTGAATAAAATAAAAACATGGAATAAACCAACAACAACGAAAGCCTGACTGGCTGACATTACTTTATATGAACAAAACTGCATGTTAAGCTAACGCTTCGGAGATTATCGTGATTCGTAGGCAACTCCCATTTATTTAAACAATTTTTATCATTGATCAGTTCTTATTCTGTATAACAAGTTATTACTGCGCCACACAGGCACTCTCCACTAATGACCTGGCTGGCAATCTTCAGTCCGTCTTGTGCAACATCTCCCCTCTTCCTCAATCACCTGCCATTGTCCCACTCCAGTGTGTATAAATATAACTGACCAGCTGTGCCGTTATCTCAAGGAATCAACAGCAACAAACTCAACCACTTCAAAATATGGTCAGACATTAATCAAAATATCCAGAATTGCCCTCGCGAGGTAACAATCTGGATTTGTCATCAAGCTGCCAGAAATCAGTCTACGCTGAAATTCCCGCTTGTAATGACACAATAACACACACTCACACACACACATTTGGGAATGACAATACGTTATTACACAGATCGGCTGAATGGATGCTCGCCGACAATTTAAAAAAATATTAAAACCTACGATAGAGCTGACTGCTCTTCGTCACAAATCACATTGCTCCAAAGGCAATAATCTCATTGAATCTGATCAATAATAAAACAAAAGAAATTAATTACCCTCCAATCTACTATATAATTATTTTACTTCAGTCCTACTTCTGACACACAACATATCTCCGAGTGACGTTTTTAACCGCATCGCGTAACATATGCAAACACGGCCGTTCACATAGCTACGTTAGTTAAAACAAAAAACAAGAAAAGAACCTTCTACTAAATATATATGCGAGCTGTTTCCATGCAAAAGGTGTGTCAGACCAAAACTAAATAGACTACGTTAATCACACAAGCAAATTATTTACAAAACAAAATATGTCCCATACACCATAAGTTAATTTATCAGATAATAATAAATATTATTCGGTACTCATCCTCAGCCAGCCACCCGTCAAAGAACATCAGCGGCCATCTCCCAACTGGATTCTTCTTATCTCATCTCAACCATCTTGACGGAGTCTTGATATTTCCAGGCTTCCTCCATGGTCAATGATGTCATCTCTCATGCTGATTCAAAAATTAAATTATTACTAGATGAAACCCGTCAAAACATGACGGACAATGGAAAACAAATTTACTGAAGAAGCTTCTTATATAAGTTACATTCTTTGTACGATTACTTTTTAGCACTATTGCAACTTTAAGGGCGTCAAAAGATAGCACTCTCAGCATTGCAACATATTGCTGGTCATGACTGAAAACGTGATGAGGTCATCATCATCTTGCACAGTTTCCAGCCACTGGCCGGGTCTGTTTGGAACACAAGCCTCTCCAACGTCTTCTGTCTTCCCACCATCTCTCAGCCTCCACCCTTGTCCAGTCTTCTCCTCTCTTCTTCACGCTTTCTTCCACCCCCTTCAGCCACCTGTCTCTCGGTCTCCCTCTTGGTCGCTTTCCTTCCCACTTCGTCTCGTGTATCCTCCTGGGTATCCTCTTCTCCTCCATTCGTTTTACATGTCCATACCATCTAAGTCTAGATTTCTCTATACCATCCTGTAATGGTTCCTCCTTCATTAATTCTCTGGTCCTCTCATTTCTTATTCTGTCCCTCTTTGTAGCTCCAATAATGCTTCTCAAGAGCCTCATCTCACTGGCCTGTATTTTGTTCTTATCCCTTCCTTTCATAACCCAGGTCTCCGAGGCATACGTCAGGATAGGGACATAGTACGTCCGATATATGATCTTTTTGCTGATCTGAGGGACATCCTTGCTCCATAACATGCTTCTCACACTCCTCCGGAATGCTTCTGCCTGTCTCCCCCGCTCATTTATTTCTCTATCGTTTCTTCCATTCTCTTGTATCAGGCTTCCCACATACTAGAAACTCTCTACTTTCTTCAGCTGTTCCCCACCAATTGTTATTCCTGTTGTGGTTCTTTCCTTCTTCCTTGTTGTGATCACCATCTCACTCTTATTTATGCTAAATTTCATCCCACAACCTTGTATTATTCCTTCCCACACGTCCAACTGTTCCTGTACCTCCTCCTCCTTGTTTCCCCTAATCATCAAATCATCTGCAAGCACCATTGCTTTCATCTTTCCTTCCCCAATTACTTGTGCCACTCGGGTCATTATGTCATCCATCACAACAATGAAAAGTAACGGTGACAGTGCACTTCCTTGTTTCAGGCCGTTTCTCTGTTCCAACCAGTCCGATCTCTCTCCTCCCACTTTCACACAGCTCACGCTTCCCTTGTACATCTCCTTTATCCTCCTTATAGTCCATTTTTCTATTTCTCTATCGTCCAGGGACTTCCATACTTTGTTTCTGCATACACTGTCATATGCTTTCTCAATGTCCAGGAAGACCATCAGTAGATCTGTTCCATACCCATAGTGCTGTTCTTGTAACTGCCTTACAGCGAAAATCAAACCACTGTGGACCTTCCTGCTCTGAAGCCATGTTGTTCTTCCCTCATCCGTCCATCTATCCTTGTCCTAATTCTCCTTTCCAAAACTTTCTCAAACATCTTTGCACAATGACTCATCAGTGTTATTCCCCGATAGTTTCTGCATTCTGTTCTACTACCTTTCTTGCAGATCGGGACAATTATTCCTTTTTTCCAGTCCTCTGGGGTCCTCCCTATCCTCCAGGGACTTCCATACTTTGTTTCTGCATACACTGTCATATGCTTTCTCAATGTCCAGGAAGGCCATCAGTAGATCTGTTCCATACTCATAGTGCTGTTCTTGTAACTGCCTTACAGCGAAAATCAAACCACTGTGGACCTTCCTGCTCTGAAGCCATGTTGTTCTTCCCTCATCCCTCCGTCTATCCTTGTCCTAATTCTCCTTTCCAAAACTTTCTCAAACATCTTGGCACAATGACTCATCCGTGTTATTCCCCGATAGTTTCTGCGTTCTGTTCTACTACCTTTCTTGCAGATCGGGACAATTATTCCCTTTTTCCAGTCCTCTGGGGTCTTCCTTTCCTTCCGTGCTGTCTTCATCACTCGGTACAACCATTGTATCCCCACCTCTCCTGCTGCTATCACCATCTCCACACTCAACTCATCCACACCCGGTGCCTTCCCTCCTTTCACCTTCCTCACTGCATCTTCCACTTCTTTCCATGTTAAGTCCATTTCTGTTTGCAGTTCATCTACTGTACCTCTTCCCCGATTACTTCCTCCTCGCCGTGGTTTCCATTTGGGTTCAGGAGTTCTTCTAAATATACTTTCCACATTTTCTTCAGTTCTTCCCTATTTTCTATCTCTTGTCCCCTTTTGTTCACCATTCTAACATAATCCGTAGGATCCTTCCGCCTCTTATTCTTTACCATCCCATACAGGACCTTTTTTGTACCTTCACTATCCTGCTGGTCATGACTTAAAACGTGATGAGGTAAATAGCCCAATACGTTCAAGGGTTTCTCCTTGAGCTTGATTGATTGTGATAAAGTAGGCCGAGCGAATAGGACATTGTTGCCTAGTAAAAGAAAATGTACTGTACCTGCAAGTGTTTTATCGGAAGGTGTTAAATCAAGTCGTAGGATTTGAGCTCTCTGCCTAATATTACTGCACCTATTATATACGAATCCAAGCAATTTCTTACATGAAAATGAAAATCCACATCCTGCTTCCAGTCTCCGACCGGGTCAGGAATGGAATGAATGAAGCCCCCATCTAGCGGCGAGGATATGAACTGTGCCGGCTGCCGAGGCCTGACGCACTCCTCTGGGGCAATGATTAAATGAATGACAGATGAAATGAAATGATAGTGGAGAGTGTTGCTGGAATGAAAGTTTGACAGGGAAAACCGGAGTACCCGGAGAAAAACCTGTCTGCCTCCGTTCTGTCCAGCACAGATCTCACATGGAGTGACCGGGATTTGAACCACGGACCCAGCGGTGAGAGGCCGACGTGCTGCCGCCTAAGCCACGGAGGCTTAATTTCTTACATATTTATTACAATTAATATATTACCATATATGAGTCCTTGGTAAACGTTCAGATTTCTAAGGAGCATAACTATGGCTCATACGTTCGGAGTATGTGGAGGCTAATTACTTAATTCCAAGGAATTGAAAAATTCAATAATAGGGAAATGAAGTAGCTGGCTTTCATCTTCAGTATCCAATCTGTTAACGCTGATGTATGTGTTTGAACTACTGGATATAAGTTCAATGACTTTTAAATTAATATCATTACATTGTTGCAGCTTGGCAAATATGTTATATTCCAGCAGATCAATTTTACCCTCACAACAGTAAAGACCAAAGTAACCACGCATAGATTTTACGCAAGAGAAATACAATGTAGAACATTGTTTACATTTGATCGTCAAAGACCTTACAGTACACTGTACTGCATAATATCTGGAATTGTTTCTGAAATGGCCTATTTATATTGGATTTTAAATGTGGCTTCGTATTATTCGATAAAACTATAGTGTCCTGCAATAACGGAGCCACTAAATATTAAATGGCAAATAATACTTCCATTGCCGAAATCAACTGCGTAGTTAGACTCAGTACTCTAAACAAATAATCATTAAACAATTGTGTTATACAATGAAGTTCAACATGACCGTCCAGAGACTTTCATACTGAAGTTGGTTGGTGAGGAGAATGCGATGAGACTGATCGCTTAAAATAAAATTCCTTATAATTGTTCCTGCCAGCGAAATTTTTTGCAATAGCTTGAAAACGCAGCTCAGAATGACGTTCTTCATTTTGTTATAAACAGTACGAAGCTGCTCTAAATAAGCAATTTCCATTACCTGTTATAGGTTATGGCAGTACATTTTTCAGGGGAACATAGAATCACTTCGCCAACTACTGGAAGGACCATAGGCCTATACTCAATACTCACTTCGACAGTCACCCTAATGGAGGCAGTTTTTGAATTCTATGTCCCGTGCAAGTCAAAAATCGTATTAACACATGTGGGCCCACCTATTCTTGTCTATCGCCCCGGACACCCGGGTTAAGTTACATTTCCTGCTCTGCCAAGAAATTTAATTCTGGTCTGAGGGCAAAAACGGGGCTCATTCAGTCTCTTGAGGTATAACTAAGAAGAGGAAGGTTTAATTCCCACCTCGACAATCTTGGATTTGGTTTTCCGTGGTTTCCCACTTCCACTTAAGGCAATACCGGGATGGTTCCTAACTTAAGGCCTTGGCCGTCTCCTTGCCATTTACCACCTTAATTACAAATACACACAGTAATGCAGCCATCACAATAACACAGGTTATGAGAGAAAATTTCACACATACACACCCAAGTACACGGGGCTGAGTGACCACGATGTTGGAGCCCTTCAAACGAATTATGTTTGCCAAGTGTCTCTCATGGCGAAAGCAATTGTGGACACGCGCGAGTGCCTGGAAAACTACTTTTTTTTCTTTAATAATTTAAGAGTATGTCGACGATCATTATTATAACTTTTAGTCTAGGACGCTAATAAATTGACCACCGAAGCATTGGGAAGAAATTGCAATATTAAGGTACATAAACAACATAGCCTAAACATTCAACTGTCGGTTAATGTTCCTCAAAATTTCCCTTCTTAAATATTCCCCTCCTTTATAATTCTCCATCACGTGAAAACGTGCCATGTCTTGTGTTTTAAAATATATTGATGCAATGGTGCTGCCATCTGCTGTCAGTTACTGGAACTATATGGGCGATGTACTGCCATTTGTTGTCAGTTATAGGAACTGATTGCAGATATTTAAACGGCGTACTGAGGACAACAGTTTGCTCTTTTGTTCACATGCTGTAATGCAATGGTAAAACGGAAATAAAACGTATTGAGAGGGAATGTAGAAATATGCATCTTTAACAGACATAAAACCGTACTAATACTCCTTGATTAAACAATATTTCAGTGGTAAAAAAAATGGCGAGGGCTGGGATCGAACCGGTGAACCTTGGAACCACAGTCAGTCGCCTTAACCACATAGCTAATCGCGCACTCTTGTTGTGCCGCAGACGCAGCCATTCATTATCTTCAAAAGCCTCTGTCTGAAGGAAATAATCCATTTCATTATTCAAATAAATCAATGTTGCACTTGTATACGTTCATACTGTTATTATATTTTATTGTCAGAACTTGGTTAATGTAAGTTTTCAATTACATGGAAGCTTATTAAATAACTTACATTTTAATGGACTTCTCACCGCCATTTTGTCATGACCCCAGGCGGATTGTGCGCATGCGTGTGGGGCTAGAATTCTGCAATTTTCTATATTAATTCAAAAATATACCGTAATATGAATCTCCGTTTCGCGGGCTTATAGGTCGTGTTCCAAGGAGCGGTTACAGAGAGACCAACCCGCGCCGGTACCTGCGCCTACGCTGGACATCTCACGGACAATTGTTAACCTGACCAATCGCCACCTGTCAGAGTGGGAAATCTCTATACTAGCGAAAGGAGGAAATTACGCAGTGACCCCTCCTTCGATTCCCGTGGAAGACATTGTCGCCAATATTGAAGCGGCAATCCGTGAGCTACCATCTGAACAAGCAGATGAAATTCGTCATGAAGCCTCACGTATAATCAAGAAGGCACCGCCACCGCAGAGTAACCTCACACCTCAGGAGAGAAAGGCTATAAAGACTCTCAACATGGACGAGAGCATAATCATTCTTCCTGCAGACAAAGGGAACGCAACGGTTATCTTGGACATGGACGACTACACTGCCAAGGTTTTGGAACTTTTAGACCCGGGTACCTACCGTAAACTACTGAGAGATCCTACCAACCGGATTCTTCGTGAAACAAACGGCCTGATCAAGGTATCTTCGCTACCTGAAAACGTAAAGAAGGTAACCACCAGAAGTGAAGCTTTACCACCAAGACTTTATGGTTTACCTAAAATACACAAAGATAATGTTCCTCTTCGTCCTATCGTGAGTGCTATTGGATCACCAACTTATAGCATTGCCAAACATTTAGCTACCTTACTTCAACCACATATCGGCGGTACACAGTCGTTCGTCAAAGATTCCGGCCATTTCATTGAAAAATTGAAAACTATTCAACTAGAAGCTGGTGACTTACTAGTAAGTTTTGACGTGGTCTCTCTTTTCACGAAAGTACCTATAAAGGTAGCCCTGGAGTACATCGCACGGATTTTTCCTGATGATATCACCGCCTTATTCCGCCACTGCCTCACCGCTAGCTATTTCCTGTGGAAGGGTGATTTCTATGAACAAATTGAAGGCGTCGCCATGGGCAGTCCCCTTAGTCCGGTGATCGCGAATTTCTTCATGGAACAATTTGAACAAATAGCACTAGAGACCGCACCTTTGAAACCTAAAGTGTGGCTACGATACGTGGACGATACCTTTGTAATATGGGGCCATGGTAAAGATCAATTAAATCTGTTTTTACAACATCTTAACAGCCAGAACTCGAACATTCAGTTTACCATGGAGTTAGAAAATGAACAGAAAATCGCGTTTCTCGACGTTATGGTAACGAAGACCGCTGATCTAACTTTGGGACATACAGTTTACCGTAAGCCGACCCATACTGACCGATATCTACATAAGACGTCCAACCACCACCCACGACAGAAATACGGAGTTATAAAAACACTGGCTGACCGCGCTAAAAGAATTTGTGATAAGCAGTGCCTAAAACAAGAAATTGAACACCTCAACGAGGCCTTACGCGCGAATGGGTACAGCCAGAAAGATATCCAGCGAGCACTCCATCCGAGACGTCCAACTACAAGGGTAATTGGAGACAAGCAGCCCCTGGCTAGAGCTTTTCTTCCATATACCAGGTGGCCCACCTGCGCCGTGCAATCTACTTATTAATGTCCCGCATGTACTAGTGTTGAACGGGAAGTCTAATAACTGAATTGCTAAGGGGTAACCTTGCATACAAGCAGGTTACGTCAGAATGCCAACAGATAACAACCAGACGGCCGAACACTGCATGTTCCTCAGTGCTCCCGTCTAATGCGCCCCAAAGCGGTACGAAGCCTCGCTGGCGAGCGCAGAATAGTAGCTTTGCACGTTGCACAGCAGTATTAAAGTTGCTATCAACACATCGACAATGGCTGAGGTATTCACCAAAAACGAGCGCGCACACACATAATTCTAATCTATGGAGAATCTGGTCACAATCCAACCAAAGCTCGCATATTAATGCACAGGAGATTCCAAATAGACGCCTGCCTTTTGTATACGAATTTCCCCGAACAGACCTGTAATTAAGTGCTAATGGATTGAAGCACATACCAGCATGGCTGGGCTATACCTGTCTGCAACAATTCCGATGTTGTGCAGACTGTACATCAGTATTGTAATCGAAGCCTTCACACGGTACGTTGAATTTCACCGTACTGAAATAATGAACTGTTGAATTTCAGGGGCTTTAAAACACAGTGAGCATGTAGCCCCGTGTACTTGAATGTGTGAAGAATTTGTCTGATAACCTGTGTCACTATTGTTATTTTATTATTACAGTCTAGTGCAGACATCATAGTGACAATAGTAATAATAATAATAACAATATTGATAGGAATCCTGTTACAGTACTTGTGTATTAAACCTACTGCTAAATAGTTGCACAACATGCAACATATTGTATACCACGTTGTAACGCTCCTTTGCAAACAGCTATTTCTGTAATAAACAGGGTTCGTTTGTAAATACGCCAAATATGCAGAAAAGAAAGTTTAATAACACATTATTTGTACATGTAGGCTACAGAAATTCCACTCTACAATAGCATTGCTTGCTAATTGGACAATAACTCACATATTATTGCATCAAAGCTTAGAAAATAAAATAAATTACAATGTCACACTTGAACAGCTATTCATAATGAATATGCTCAAAGACATGCCCTGGCGGCGAATACAATGTTGAACACGTCTCGCAGTGTCTGCATGGACACGTCGTAACTTTTCAGGTGTCACTGCAGCACAGGCCTCACCAATACGTTGTTTTAATTGATCGACATTTTCTGGCGCCGTTTCGTAGACTTTTGATTTTATATAGCCCCACAGAAAGAAGTCCAGAGGGGTTAGATCAGGCGATCGTGCTGGCCACTGCCATGCGCCTCCACGACCTATCCACCGTTCGGGGTATCGTGCATTTAGATATTCCGTAACGGCTCGGAAGGTGTGAGGTGGAGCACCATCATGCTGGTACCAATGCTGTAATACAACCTGGAGTGGAATATCTTCTAGAAGGTTTTCCAGAGTCAAGTCGGTTTGTAAAAATTCAAGATAATTCCTACCTGTGAGTCTAGGGGCTATAAAAACAGGCCCAATTATGTAGTCTCCCAGAATACCACACCACACATTAACTCCCCAGTGGATCTGAACGTGCTGTGCTCGAACCCAGTGGGGGTTCACTGGAGCCCAGTAATGCAGATTGTGAGTATTGACGTTGGCATCATTGGCAAAATAGCATTCATCACTCCACAGAATATTCCTGGCAAAATGTGGATCTTGTTGTAATGCAGCGGCCATTGTTCGGCAATATGCTACCCTGCGATCGAAATCATTTCCATACAGTTGTTGGTGTAGGTGCGGTTTATAAGGATGCCATTTTCGCTCCTTCAGGATCCTCTGTATTGAAGTTCGTGGCACTCCTAGGTCCCTTGCAGCTTCTCTTTGCCCTAATCAACAATAAATATGTGCACATTGTAACATAGATGGTTCGTATTATTATTATTATTATTATTATTATGGTTTCAAGAGACTAAATTATCTTGCACCAGCACTATTTAACGAACTACTACCTCGATTGTCCAACATGAACAGCAAACAACTAGCTATACGTCGCATAAAAATCATTACCTAAATAAACATTAATTTATAACATAAACGTATTATGGTATGCACTCTGGTATTGGAATACAAACCGTATAATGCTGTGAAAAATAATTAATGTCTCAAAAGTAATCTCTACTGATTTCGCCGTCAGATTCTGAGACATATCACAAATGTATTATCAATAGTAATTAATAAATAATTTATAATACAAAATTGAAATTATTATTATTATTATTACTATTATCAGCAGTAGCTCAGTAAGGTGAAGTGTAACTGATCGTGTGTAGGATTCCGTTCGAAGTTCTCTTGTACATTCCGTACAACTTCAGCATTACCGCAGACGGGTCTAGTCCTGCTGGTATGTGCCTGGAACTTTCCATTCGTTCGTAATTGCACCTCTGTTGGGCGAAATACTTGTCGAGACGGTAGACGTCTATCTGGAAACACCAGTGCATATCGTCTACGAGCTTCAACGGCATTACGACCAGCTTCTCCATATATTAGTATAATGTCCGTGTACTCATCGATGCTGAATACACCAGCCATTGTCAATATCTTGCCAGCAGCTGTCGTGTCATTCTACCACATTTTATGAGTCTATTGCGCTCTCAAATGCGAGGGTCGAAAAGGCATTGGGGTGCATTAGACGGGTAGCGCTGAGGAACATGCAGCTAGCGGCTGTCCTGTTGTTTTTCCTTCGTATTCTGACGTAATCGGCCAGCATGCACTGTGACCCCCGTAGAAATCAGTCATTAGGCATCCCATACAGCATTAGTGTATGCGAGACATCTAAAACTAGATTGCACGGGGGAAACGGGCCACCTGGTATAAAAAAGGTCACGGACAGAATAGGGAGGCTACTCGAGTCCCATGATATAAAGACCATATACAGGCCTACACGAAAAATTAAGGACATGTTTAGGTCCGCTAAAGATAAGCGACATCCTCATACCGCGGCAGGGGTTTATAAAATCCCGTGTGATTGTGGCCAAGTATATATTGGAACAACGAAAAGAAGTATTGCCACTCGCCTCAAGGAGCACGAACGACACAGCCGGCTGGGACAAACAGATAAATCCACTGTAGCATCACACTCGCTACTTGCAGGTCACGATATAAGATATGGAGACACCGAAGTTCTGTCCACCACGGTGTCTTATCATGCCAGGCTACAAAGGGAGGCCATTGAAATCCTGAAGCATACTAACAGCTTCAATCTTAAGGAGGAAGCAGAACGTGTGAACAGAGCTTGGCTTCCAGTCCTTAATCCCCTCAAGCCTGCCCTTATTGACCGTCGTAGACGAGAAGATGCAACAGACGAGCAGCCCTGTCCTTGATGCATTACTTTTATGTAGTACGCCGTTGCTATGGTAGCCTCTATGTGTGGGTTGTTGACTATTTATATATCTTCTGTTTACTTGTTTTACCTCGCTTTATGTAACCTGTGAACATGCTGAACGCAGTATTCAGCGAAACGTCAAAAAAAAAAAAAAAAAAAAAAAAAAAAAAAAAAAAAAAAGGACGACAAAATGTCCTTGGAACACGACCTATAAGCCCGCGAAACGGAGATTCCTATTTCAACGCCGGTCGTGAAAGTCTACATTTATACCGTAATATATTTGTTTATTTTAGAGACACTCTGCAAATCTAGAGGCCAAGAGCTTTCGTTAGAGTGCTCTACGAAGTAAATCGGTTCTGTCGTTCTCTCAATCTCGTGGTAACAAAAATCACCTTACTGTTTTAAATATATAGATACACTTGATGTCTGACTACTAAATTCGCCGTTCGGGTACTTCTTTCCCCAAAACAGTTTATTGGCGAATTATCGAAGATACTGCCCCTACAAATATAGTACTGTGACTATCTAACACTGAATTTAACACTTTTAATAATAATTTCTGTGTCCTTCATGACACGCAAGGTATAACTGTCAACGTCCTTAGACGCACAAAGTAATAGTCAACCTGTGTCCACGACACACAAAATAACAGCCTCCGTCTTCAGACGAACCAAAGTAATAAGCCGTGTCCTCGACACACACAATAATAATAAGCAAAGTCTTGGCTCTTCACACCACTTATAAATGAACTGGCCCTAGGTCTTGATGGTGGGGGAATTTAGATAAAAATTTCTCGAAATAATGGTGGTACAGGAATGAAATAAATATCACTGAACTAGAAAAATAGCGCAGGTCAAGAATATGCCCATTAATCCTAGAATCGATCGTAGAGATTTTGTCTAGGCGATCTCCCGCGTGATATTTTTGCCGCCTTTCAAAAATCACTTACCACGGCCAGGAGCTAACCTGCAATCTTGGGGTTAGTAGACCGACACGCTATCCACTCACCCACCGTAGCAAGCTATGACTGAGGTGGGAATCGAACTCTCCTCTACTCAGTATCGATTCACCAAGCTAAGTGTGCCCCGTTCCATCTCTCAGAATAGAATTAAATTTCTTGTCAGAGCAGGGAATCAAACACGGGCATCCACGGTGACAGCCAAGAATGTTGCCTCTAGAAGTCTTAAAACCTTTCTCTAACAGGTTAAATGTTTTCCAGAAAAAATGAATAATATAAATATTTTTACGTATCTTGTTACCACCAGGTTATGAAGTGATAGAAGCCATCTTATAGTGTTGCCTAGTTCTAATAAAGAAAGACTAGCGGACCCGTGCGAGAAATCTCGCATGTTCAAGAGCCACACTTTCCCCCATAGGTTTATAATAAGAAACTTAAGGAGAAAGGTTGTTATGTTTTTATTTGAACCGAATGATTATAGAACACTATTTACGTTTCATGCGTCCCTACGGCCAAAATACGAACTGAACAGCAATGATGTCGAGTATTTTCAGACAGCAACACTATTTGCAAATCGCACACTTCGTACAGTTTTTTAAAAGTCATTTTTTAAATAAATTATATAGATTTAAGAAATTAGAGTGCAATGCGTCACTGGTAATGTATATTCTCTTTCATTTGAATGCTCTTTTTTCACGATCGGTAGCTTGTGAGTGCCACAGGAGGGATCTATACTACTGAAATAATATATACTAGATGAAACCCGTCAAAACATGACGGACAATGGAAAACAAATTTACTGAAGAAGCTTCTTATATAAGTTACATTCTTTGTACGATTACTTTTTAGCACTATTGCAAATTTAAGGGCGTCAAAAGATAGCACTCTCAGCATTGCAACATATTGCTGGTCATGACTGAAAACGTGATGAGGTCATCATCATCTTGCACAGTTTCCAGCCACTGGCCGGGTCTGTTTGGAACACAAGCCTCTCCTACGTCTTCTGTCTTCCCACCATCTCTCAGCCTCCACCCTTGTCTAGTCTTCTCCTCTCTTCTTCACGCTTTCTTCCACCCCCTTCAGCCACCTGTCTCTCGATCTCCCTCTTGGTCTCTTTCCTTCCCACTTCGTATCGTGTATCCTACTGGGTATCCTCTTCTCCTCCATTCGTTTTACATGTCCATACCATCTAAGTCTAGATTTCTCTTTACCATCCTGTAATGGTTCCTCCTTCATTAATTCTCTGGTCCTCTCATTTCTTATTCTGTCCCTCTTTGTAGCTCCAATACTGCTTCTCAAGAACCTCATCTCACTGGCCTGTATTTTGCTGTTCTCCCTTCCTTTCACAACCCAGGTCTCCGAGGCATACGTCAGGATAGGGACATAGTACGTCCGATATATGATTTTTTGCTGTTCTGAGGGACATCCTTGCTCCATAACATGCTTCTCACACTCCTCCGGAATGCTTCTGCCTGTCTCCCCCGTTCATTTATTTCTCTATCGTTGCTTCCATTCTCTTGTATCAGGCTTCCCAGATACTTGAAACTCTCCACTTTCTTCAGCTGTTCCCCACCAATTGTTATTCCTGTTGTGGTTCTTTCCTTCTTCCTTGTTGTGATCACCATCTCACTCTTATTTATGCTAAATTTCATCCCATAACCTTGTATTACTCCTTCCCACACGTCCAACTTTTCCTGTACCTCCTCCTCCTTGTTTCCCCAAATCATCAAATCATCTGCAAGCACCATTGCTTTCATCTTTCCTTCCCCAATTACTTGTGGCACTCGGGTCATTATGTCATCCATCACCACAATGAAAAGTAACGGTGACAGTGCACTTCCTTGTTTCTGGCCGTTTCTCTGTTCCAACCAGTCCGATCTCTCTCCTCCCACTTTCACACAGCTCACGTTTCCCTTGTGCATCTCCTTTATCCTCCTTATAGTCCATTTTCTATTCCTCTATCGTCCAGGGACTTCCATACTTTGTTTCTGCATACACTGTCATATGCTTTCTCAATGTCCAGGAAGGCCATCAGTAGATCTGTTCCATACTCATAGTGCTGTTCTTGTAACTGCCTTACAGCAAAAATCAAATCCACTGTGGACCTTCCTGCTCTGAAGCCATGTTGTTCTTCCCTCATCCCTCCTTCTATCCTTGTCCTAATTCTCCTTTCCAAAACTTTCTCAAACATCTTTGCACAATGACTCATCAGTGTTATTCCCCGATAGTTTCTGCATTCTGTTCTACTACCTTTCTTGCAGATCGGGACAATTATTTCCTTTTTCCAGTCCTCTGGGGTCTTCCTTTCCTTCCATGCTGTCTTCATCACTCGGTACAACCATTGTATCCCCACCGCTCCTGCTGCTCTCGCCATCTCCACACTCAACTCATCCACACCCGGTGCCTTCCCTCCTTTCATCTTCCTCACTGCATCTTCCACTTCTTTCCATGTTAAGTCCTTTTCTGTTTGCAGTTCATCTACTGTACCTCTTCCCCGATTTCTTCCTCCTCGCCGTGGTTTCCATTTGGGTTCAGGAGTTCTTCAAAATATTCTTTCCACATTTTCTTCAGTTCTTCCCTGTTCTCTATCTCTTGTCCCCTTTTGTTCACCATTCTAACATAATCCGCAGGATCCTACCGCCTCTTATTCTTTACCATCCCATACAGGACCTTTTTTGTACCTTCACTATCCTGCTGGTCATGACTTAAAACGTGATGAGGTAAATAGCCCAATACGTTCAAGAGTTGAGCTTGATTGATTGTGATAAAGTAGGCCGAGCGAATAGGACATTGTTGCCTAGTAAAAGAAAATGTACTGTACCTGCAAGTGTTTTATCGGAAGGTGTTAAATCAAGTCGTAGGTTTTGAGCTCTCTGCCTAATATTACTGCACCTATTATATCCGAATCCAAGCAATTTCTTACATATTTCTTACAATTAATATATTACCAAATATGAGTCCTTGGGAAACGTTCAGATTTCTAAGGAGCATAACTATGACTCAAACGTTCGGAGTATGTGGAGGCGAATCACTTAATTCCAAGGAATTGAAAAATTCAATAATAGGGAAATGAAGTAACTGGCTTTCATCTTCAGTATCCAATCTGTTAACGCTGATGTATGTGTTTTAACTACTGGTTATAAGTTCAATGACTTTTAAATTAATATACATTGTTGCAGCTTGGCAAATATGTTATATTCCAGCAGATCAATTTTACCCTCACAACAGTAAAGACCAAAGTAACCACGCATAGATTTTACGCAAGAGACATACAATGTAGAACAATGTTTACATTTGATCGTCAAAGACCTTACAGTACACTGCACTGCATAATATCTGGAATTGTTTCTGAAATGGCCTATTTATATTGGATTTTAAATGTGGCTTCGTATTATTCGATAACACTATAGTGTCCTGCAATAACGGAGCCGCTAAATATTAAATGGCCAATAATACTTCCATTGCCGAAATCAACTGCGTAGTTAGACTCAGTACTCTAAACAAATAATCATTAAACAATTGTCTGATACAATGAGGTTCAACGTTACCGTCCAGAGACTTTCATACTCAAGTTGGTTGGTGAGGAGAATGCGATGAGACTGATCGCTTCTAATAAATTCCTTATATTTGTTCCTGCCAGCGAAATTTTTTGCAATAGCTTGAAAACGCAGCTCAGAATGACGTTCTTCATTTTGTTATAAACAGTACGAAACTGCTCTAAATAAGCAATTTCCATCACCTGTTATAGGTTATGGCAGTACATTTTGCAGGGGGAACATAGAATCACTTCGCCAACTACTGGAACGACCATAGGCCTATACTCAATACTCACTTCGGCAGTCACCCTAATGGAGGCAGTTTTTGAATTCTATGTCCCGTGCATGTCAAAAATCGTATTAACACATGGAGGCCCACCTATTCTTGTCTATCGCCCCGGACACCCGGATTAAGTTACATTTCCTGCTCTGCCAAGAAATTTAATTCTGGTCTGAGGGCAAAAAAGGGGCACATTCAGTCTCTTGAGGTAATACTAAGAAGAGGAAGGTTTAATTCCCAGCTCGACAATCTTGGATGTGGTTTTCCGTGGTTTCCCACTTCCACTTAAGGCAAATACCGGGATGGTTACTAACTTAAGGCCTTGGCCGTCTCCTTGCCATTTACCACCTTAATTACAAATACACATAGTAATGCAGCCATCACAATAACACAGGTTATGAGAGAAAATTTCACACATGCACACCCAAGTACACGGGGCTGAGTGACCACGATGTCGGAGCCCTTCAAACGAATTATGTTTGCCAAGTGTCTCTCATGGCGAAAGCAATTGTGGACACGCGCGAATGCCTGGAAAACTACTTTTTTCTTTAATAATTTAAGAGTATATCGACGATGCATAATTATAACTTTTAGTCTAGGACGCTAATAACTTGACCACCGAAGCATTGGGAAGAAATTGCAATATTAAGATACATAAACAACATAGCCTACACATTCAACTGTCGGTTAATGTTCCTCAAAATTTCCCTTCTTAAATATTCCCCTCCTTTATAATTCTCCATCACGTGAAAACGTGCCATGTCTTGTGTTTTAAATATATCGATGCAATGGTGCTGCCATCTGCTGTCAGTTATTGGAACTATATGGGCGATGTACTGCAATATGTTGTCAGTTAGAGGAACTGATTGCAGATATTTAAACGGCGTACTGAGGACAACAGTTTGCTCTTTTGATCACATGCTGTAATGCAATGGTAAAACGGAAATAAAACGTATTGAGAGGGAATGTAGAAATATGTATCTTTAACAGACATAAAACCGTACTAATACTCCTTGATTAAACAATATTTCAGTGGTAAAAAAAAATGGCGAGGGCTGGGATCGAACCGGTGAACCTTGGAACCACAGTCAGTCGGCTTAACCACATAGCTAGCCGCGCACTCTTGTTTAGCAGCAGACGCAGCCGTTCATTATCTTCAAAAGCCGCTGTCTGAAGGAAATAATCCATTTCATTATCCAAATAAATCAATGTTGCACATTCGTATACGTTCATACTGTTATTATATTTTATTGTCAGAACTTGGTTAATGTAAGTTTTCAATTACATGGAAGCTTATTAAATAACTTACATTTTAATGGACTTCTCACCGCCATTTTGTCATGATCCCAGGCGGATTGTGCGCATGCGTGAGGGGCTAGAATTCTGCAATTTTCTATATTAATTCAAAAATATACCGTAATATATTTGTTTATTTTAGAGACACTCTGCAAATCTAGAGGCCAAGAGCTTTCGTTAGAGTGCTCTACGAAGTAAATCGGTTCAGTCGTTCTCTCAATCTCGTGGTAACAAAAATCACCTTACTGTTTTAAATATATACACACATCAAAAATAGTTTTGCATCACCTCGGTTCCCAGATCTCCGGCATATAGACGTTGACTGTGTATATTGTATCAAAGATACAGTCCCTTTGACTGTTCATAGATGTCACTAAAACTGCTCAAAGATGTAAACAACCATGCATGAGCAGGGCCTATTAGACGGAGGGGGTACGACAGCCGATCAGTTCCAGTCATTCCACCAGGACGAAGGTACGCTGCTCATGTTGTCTGTAGTTCTACCATGCCTAGAAGGTCAATACCGCAGTTCGATCGCGTCCGCATTGTTACTTTGTGTCAAGAAGGGCTCTCAACAAGGGAAGTTTCCAGGCGTCTCAGAGTGAACCAAAGCGATGTTGTTCGGACATGGAGGAGGTACAGAGATACAGGAACTGTCGATGACAGGCCTCGCTCAGGCCGCCCAAGGGCTACTACTGTAGTGGATGACCGCTACTTACGGATTGCCGCTCGGAGGAACCCTGACAGCAATGCCACCATGTTGAATAATGCGTTTCGTTCAGCCACAGGACGTCGTGTTTCAACTCAAACTGTGCGCAATAGGCTGCATGATGCGCAACTTCACTCCCGACGTCCATGGCGAGGTCCAGCTTTGCAACCCCGACACCATGCAGCGCGGTACAGATGGGCCCAACAACATGCTGAATGGACCCCACAGAATTGGCATCACGTTCTCTTCACCGATGAGTGTCGCATATGCCTTCAACCAGACAATCGTCGGAGACGTGTTTGGAGGCACCCTGGTCAGGCTGAACGTCTTAGACACACTGTCCAGCGAGTGCAGCAAGGTGGTGGTTCCCTGATGTTTTGGGGTGGCATTATGTGGGGCCGACGTACGCCACTGGTGGTCATGGAAGGCTCCGAAACGGCTTTACGATACCTGAATGACATCCTCCGACCCATAGTGCACCCATATCGGCAGAATATTGGAGAGGCATTTGTCTTCATGGACGACAATTCTCGATCTCATCGTGCACATCTTGTGAATGCGTTCCTTCAAGATAACGACATCGCTCGACTACAGTGGCCAGCATGTTCGCCAGACATGAACCCTATCGAACATGCCTGGGATATGTTGAAAAGGGCTGTTTATGGACGTCTTGACCCACCAACCACTCTGAGAGATTTACGCCGAATTGTCGTTGAGGAGTGGGACAATTTGGACCAACAGTGTCTTGATGAACTTGTGGATAGTATGCCACGACGAATACAGGCATGCATCAATGCAAGAGGACGTGCTACTGGGTATTAGAGGTAGTGGTGTGTACTGCAATCTGGACCACAAATGCTGAAAGTCTAGCTGTATGATGGTACAACATGCAATGTGTGGGTCTCATGAGCAATAAAACGAGCTGAAATGTTGTTTGTGTTGATCTCTATTCCCTTTGTATTTAAAGGTTCCGGAACTCTTGGAACCGAGGTGATGCAAAACTTTTTTTGATGTGTGTAGATGATTTTATCATTTTAATTGATCTTGTCGACTTCGTCGTTACGCTGGGGTCTGGCGTTACGTTACGGTGACGGGACGTTATGTACCCAGATGCACTGAGGTGTGTGACGTCATAGTACCGCTTGGTGCATGTGTTCCCCGGCAATCTCTACTTCGTCAGTATAAGACAAAAATCCCTGATTCTTGGATGTCACGGGTAATCTCGAGAACCACTGGATGGATTATGATGCGGTTTTCACCATTCTGTAAAGGACATCTCGAGGAAAGATTCTGTAGAAAATAATTTACGTATGATCAAAGGAAGCCAAGCAGTAACGATTTCAGTGAAAAAGTGGAAAACATACCTGGCGTCCGTGCGCTTCTTAAGCTTACGCTGGGCAAACCGTTAAAAATATCAATATACTCTGAGCGTAAGAATTGGTCAGCAAGAAAAGTTCTACAAAAAAGTCCCTGAGAGCATATCTCTATCTTCAATACATAGCCCACTATAAGTGTTTTTAGTCTGGATGGAAGAGGCATGTCCCCGCGCGCTCTGGTGAGCGTGACGGCATCCCGCGCGCTTGACCTTGCTTTGCCCTTGGTTTGCACTTGCCGTTCGCTAGTAATTTGAAACAAGGTAAAGTATTATAAAGCAAGATAAGTATTATGCAGATAATTTTCTAACATGTCAAGAGTCTTTCTAGCATTTTTCAGCATTTGTAGCATTTAAAATGATACAAAGTCTAGTCTTTCAGACTGACTGTCACTTTTTTTAGTTATTCGACACCAATTCTCGTGCCCAATTACATTAGGCGGGGAAACAAGTAGTGTATTCACATGTCCTAACATGAAGACATCAACTGTAACAGTAGGCCTACATATTCATAATAAAATCAGTCGATAGAGACGCTGTGATTCTAATTGAAACTCAATAGCTCAAGAGTGTACTCTCCTAGCAGCAGAATAGAGTAACATAGTAATACATGGAAGCAAAGATGGCCACACTTGTAACTGACAGCTCTGTTCCATCTAGTCTCGGGAAAGTGGTAGCTTATACTTTCCACTACTCTATAATCGTATAGAGCAGCGTTTCCCAAACTGTGGTACGCGTACTGCTGCGGTGATGTTACTAAAAATATATAAAATATTAGATACGTTACGAAAAATATAAAAAAATAAAATATAAAATTTAAACATATAAAACATTGATACGTTGCCGGAGGACTTGAAGGCGAACGACAAGGAGCAAATTTATGAATTGAATTGTGATTCAGAAGGAAGGCAAACGTTTTCAAAAATGGCTCTTGTGAACTTTTGGATTGAGGGGCGTGCAGGCTATGCAGGCATAGCTGACAAAGCAGTTAGATATTTACTGCTTTTTACTACTTCGTACTTGTGCGTGACTGCATTTCCTTCACTTGTTTATCTCAAGAATAAATACCGGTATAGGCTCCATACAGTGGAAAACGATCTTCGTTTGAGACTCAGCATTCTTAAACCAGACATTTCTAAGTAATGTTGGCTTCTAATCTTCAAGCTCACATTGAAGTTGTTAGTAGAACTTTGGTTTGTATGTTCAATTATTGCAACTTTGGTTTTTATGTTTAATTATTACTAGTTCTTTTATTAATATTATTTGTACAGTGTCATTTCTGAATGTTTGAATTGAATACTTATTGTAATACATAATAAAACAACTCGACACGCCTTTTATTATTTGAACTTCAACAGTCCAACTCTAACAAACACAATTTACAATCCGTCTATTGGTCTACTACGTAGTGGTGGTGGTGGGGTGGGTGTTATAGTTACTGTATCTCCCAACCACTGGGTGGTACGCGAGAGATTCTAATCCCTTAAAGTGGTACACACATAAAAAGTTTGGGAAACACCGGTATAGAGGATTGAATTTGCTTGAGCTTTTATGCATTTGACGATCTGTGTGCTTGTCTTCTACAATAAATTATTCAAGGAAAGGTTGAGGGCAGAAGGAGTTGAGGAAGAAGAAGGATCTCCTGGTTGGACAACCTAAAAAAATGGTTCAAGTGTAGTTCCAGTGAACTTTTCAGTGCTCCTAGATCCAAAAACCGCATTGCTGTGATGATCACCAACATTCTTAGAGGAGACGGCACATGAAGATGAAGTAGAAGAAGAAGAAGAAGAAGAATTGCTACATATAACTTTTTTAGTCGGTTTACCCTCTAGGTTAATGGCTCCCACGGACTCAGCGAGGGAACTCACCACTACCGCCGCTACGTGCAGTGTCCTGGAGCTTGGAACATCTGGTCGAGGTGGATTCAACTGGGGAGGTGTGATCAGCACTTCGCTCAGACGGCACACCTGCAAAGCGAACAGGGGCCTAATGAGGGATGGGAAGGGAGGGGGAGATTGGGATGGATAGGCAAGGAAGAGGGAAGGAGGCGGCCGTGGCCTTAGAGTAGGAACCATCCCGGCATTTGCCCGAAGACGAAATGGGAAATCACGGAAAACCACTTCGAGGATGGCTGAGGTGAGAATCGAACCCCCTCTACTCATTTGGACCACCAGAGGCTGAGTAGACCCCGTTCCAGTCCTCATGCCACTTTTCAAATTTCGTGGCAGAGCCGGGAATCGAACCCAGGACCTCCATGCGGCAGCTAACCATGCTGACCGCTACGCTACGGAGGCGACTACATATAACTAATTTTGTTATTATTGCCTTATTTAGGGGTGGGGTGATGAGACCTGACCGGTAGTTAGGTTTGATGATGAAATAAATTGAACATCTCATTTCCTTCAACATAACTGTAGGTAGTGGTGCTCCTGAGAACGGGGTTCGATTCTCTGCTTTTGGAAGAATTGGAAAAAGATACGGGGTCTTCAAGACTAGTGATGATCAATGTAAATTTGCCTGATACTGTGGAAGGGGAAGGAGGGGTGAAATAAACTAGCCACCCTACTTCACGTAAACTGCATTTAAGATCTTTCGTTAGAGATCCCTTGTCATAGCTGTGTCTCTTGTAATTATTGGAGTCAGATTATTAACGTCGAAGTATGAATTCCAATCGAGATTACAACCTAGATACTGGTTACAAACTTCTTGTTTCTGAAATGTAAATGATTTCCGAGGTTTCTCACATTGTATACGTGACGAAGGAATTAACCCCAATGCGCTGTAATAAAATGAAGTATGATTACGTAACTAGGTTAGACGTTAGAGCCAATTCCCGGAGGAAATTTCTCCCTTGTAGCTATCTAGTAAGACTGAGTCGACTAGATATGTCTGAGAGAGTGTGGATCGATCCATATCGCTATAGCATTTGATGGATTTGCTTCTGACTAGAAGAAATGAGGTTAGATTTCCGGTTGTGACGTGGAAATTACTGAAGCAGTGTCGTGTAGCGTGACCTGAAGATGGCAAGGAATGTTCAGGATTGATAAGTGCAACTACTAAGATCATCTATCCTACATTAAATCTTAAACGACCTCAAGCTGCGAACCAAATGCTGATATAATAATAATAACAATAATAATAATAATAATAATAATAATAATAATAATAATAATTGTTACTTGCAAAAGCACGTCCCAACGTTTTTAAAATCCATCTCCCCTATATATATGTATCCCGACCTTTAAAGCGCCCGCCTGATGGCTTGGTTCCGCTTATGAACACGAGATGGCAGTATCTATCGGACTTCGGCGCCTCTAGCCGTGGTTGTTTCTTCGACCGCTAGAGTGGAGTTTTTTGGTGTCTTCTGATCTCATCCTAATCGAGTCATGTTTGAAGGATATTGTATTCTACGTCATCGAACAAATGACTATATATACATCATGCCGCCAAAATAATTACATAATATGCACATTGTTGCTTGATGTGTCAAGCTGTGATTGGACAATTACAATTAACATGAATGCAGTGCTATATTTGACCTTGGATTATCCGCCATCTTGTGATCTTGATAGTCTGTCGTCAAGAAAACAACAAGCCGGCTGCTGGTCAAAGAGTATCTCTCCGTGTGCTGGGGGCTTGGGCCCCTAGCCGCTAGGAAATGTGGATAAATGCTATAAGGAATTGCCTGCGCAATTAAGGCCGTATTTTCGCCATTTCGCATTGAAGATGAAGAATGAAATAATAATAATCGCAACTGGATGCAAACAGGAGTGCTTGTTACCAAAACGGCGCATGTGCGTGTTAGCCATTTTGAGGCCATATAGTGCCGTATAATGTTTTTTTTTAATTTGTGTGTTAATTATTTTATTATTATTGTGTCTCCACAGAGAAGTTTTTAAGGTACGTAATTATTAAAAATTTTATATATTGTTATGGAGCTCCGATATTGGCCTTATATTAATGTTTTAATTCTGTATTTTGTTTCGCCTGGTAGGCCTAATTTTTCTGTTTTGCTAATGTTACCAGTTATGTAAATTTTATTGTTTTTCCTTCGTACCTTCTGGAGACACGTTTCTAGTTTATTTTACGTTGTAATTTTTTATTTATTTAGTTTTTGGTAGTCTTTGGGATAGCCCTATTATTAATTTTGATTTACGATCCGTTGCAGCCTAATATGCCTCATGTCAATAGCGTTAAGGCGTAATTCTTTCCTCCCTTTCTGTTCTCTCTGGTGATTTTAATTTAATTTTATGCTAATTGTTTGCCGTAATTCGATTGGACATGCGGTCATCTATTTGGTGGCCATGTTTGTTTTTTGTTTTGCCCGAGTGCATTCTGGCCTTGTGAGTGCATTCTCTAGGCGTCGAGCGGGAGACTCAAACGTGTTGTGGTGCTCGCTTAGTATGTTTTTGTTAATCTTGTTGGTTTAACTTTGTGTTTTGTGAGTGTTCCCGAGTTTTTCTCCGTCATGAAATTCGTGGTTTTGTTAATTGATCCTATTTTAATTTTATTAATTTAATTTTAAATTTTTCGTTTCATCGTGGCCTTGATGTCTGCATGTCGGGTCGGTATTGCACACCTTAGTAAATTATCAAGTCCTTTCTCATTTGGTAATTTTTGTTATCATGTGGGCATTATTATTTTAATTTTAAATTAAATGTTTTCATTTCGCTCAGCAAGCATGTTAAACCGTCTCTTGCCTATTTATGTAAATAACTTATGTTGGCCTTAAGCCATATGCATCACCAGAGAGAGGTTGATGTGGCCACAGAGTTTCTTCTTTTTTTTAAATGATTTTGTTAAATTTTTATTTTTTCTTGACCCCTTTTGGTAATTAAATTTTCTTTTAATTCTAAGCAACTGTTGTGGCATTATTTCATGGGTGACAGTTCTATTGGTAATCGGGTCTGTCCGTAGACGAGCCTGTGCGTTTCCCTCTTCTCTACCTTCCTTCCTCCCTTTGGGTGTTCTTCTGTTGGGGCATGTCTTCTGGCGGTGGTTTTGCAGAAAGCGCCGCGGACCTCTTGAAAACAAGGTAAGTAGGCCTCCAGTACCATTCCGCCCCGGGCGTCGCAGTTGGTAGCAGACCGAGCTCGTGTTGCGCTTCTGCAGCCATCCCCTCCACCATACCCGCAGGCTCATTTTATGGACCCTTCTGATGCTGGTACAGCGGTTGCTGATGGGATGTGTCATGTCAGTGCACTTAATGTTATTTAATGCTATTCCTTGTCGTTTGTTTGATTTCATGTTTGCCTCTGAATACCCATGTGGTGATATGTAAGTGACCTGTTCCAAGCGAGGTGTTGTGCCCGTTTAGACCGGAGTCCGCACGACCACATATGCATTTTACCAATAATCAGTCAGCACGAGAGTCAAAATATCCCGGAGCGCCAGATGGGTTAAAGCTAATCGCAAAAACGACATCAAATAAAAAAATGCTTTACTGATTTTTGGCTCAATGCAACAATAAGGATAGAAGGAGATTCAATTGGGTATAACACATCCTGTAACATTATCTCATTTTATTTTGAATTTAAAATTGACTGCAAAAATGCTCAAAACAGCATCACTCACGTGTGGCGACCCACACTCCTATTTACACAATATACAGAAATTTTCCAAACACATTTGACAATTATTTTTTGGAAACACAAGTCTGATTGTTAGTCCTGTAGACTGTGTTCCAAAAATTATTTATGATTAAATCCAGTTCAAATTGAATTGTCTCTACTGGATATATCGTAGTTCACTGTTTGAATTTTTACATAATATTAACACTCGTAGAATAAATGTTCATAGAATTTTAACTTTCACTTATTTTTCCAGTTTCAAAAATACATTGTCGAAAAATATTATTATTTCTGAATCAACACAAATTATTTACACATATTAATAACATCTGAAAAGTATTTGACCTTGAGCATAGCATCGAAGAACTGTGCGAAGCACAACAAAAATTAATTGTTCTTCCGACATTAAACATTTCGAGAAGTGACTCGATTATGAACTTCAAGTTCCTAACAAAATATATGATTTCTGAATCATCAACTTGATCAATAAATTGTTGAACCATTCAACTATTCAATTTTCCACTTGGAATCATTATTATAAAAAATATTTATATTCATGGCCATTTTTTAGCAACTTTAACAACTTGCAATTCTTCGACAGAATGCGGAAATAAGAATTGTAGTTTCATAATGAATTCATTTAGTTCATGGCACTAGGATTGAAATTATCCTTCAAATTATTCGTGGTTAAAGAATTATTTTTAATTGGCAGTGGCCCATTCTATTATTTGTGTAAGAACACAATATTACAACAACAACGGCAAAGGTCTTCCTCTGAAGAAGAATAAACTACTATCATGACAAATCCGGGTTTTAGCAAAATCAAAGTCTAAATGGAATTCGTAAACAAGGTTGAAATAAGAACTGATGGTTTTTAAGAAATAACCTTCGGGTCATTCATACGACGAAATGTGTAGTTCCAATACTCCTTCTATAAACCTGAGCCATCGAACCTGCTATTTGATTGATGCTCGAAAAAACCTCTTCATTCCTGCGACTTAAACATGCGTACCTGGGAATGGCATTTCAACTACTCCACACATATATATTTTCTTCCCAAAATGTATACAATAAATCAAGCCTCTGCTTGTTATCAACACTGGAAGATTAATAAACTTACAAGTTTATTTTATTTTACCATTCAGTTCAACCCGTGAATTTACCATACTTATGAAAATCTTTATTTCACTTTCGAGTGTATTTACGTCATGATTTCATATAAATACAAAAATATCCTATTTGATACAAATATCAATTGCTTCCCGTTTCATGCCTCTCCATGTTATCTGAAAAATATACTTTGCTCATTGCAAATATCAACTGTTCAACCAGAACTGAAATGTTGGTTGAATGCGGGCTTGCGCTAACCACTCTCCTTCGGAAAATCTCCTGTTCCAAACTAGAAATGATTAAACTACTTCATAGGCTCTCTCTCAATACATATGATTATTAGAAAATATAATATCCAAGAATTATTTAGAAAAATCATAAAAATTATTATTATTATTATTAGTGGATTATTATTATTATTATTATTAGTAGTAGTAGTTATATTATTTTAAATATGTTTAATAATCATCTCATTATGTGAGAATCACATGTTCGAACCTTCGAATATGGAAAAAATATCCATTCCTCAACAAAAATAATTTAACTCAACCATTACATCGACGGTTTTCCGTGATATCCCTAAAATATGAAATATTCAAATAAATGCTCGAAATGCTCGGTCATCGATCCTAAACTGTTCTGAGTGCTGAAAATACTCAAAATAACTCTAACAAGTCTTGCGTAAATCATTGCAAGATTTAAATACGAAGAAAAAAAATGTGTAGGTCATCTGCCGAAAAATAGTTTGTTCCAATTAGCTAGGCATAATATAATTCAAATGTGGCTTACATTTCTTGATGGTCTTGAAGCGTAGTAAACCTGGTCTGTACCAGATTTATCCATAGACATACCCTATCGGACAAGCACGTATAATCCTTGTATCCGCCGCCATCATATACCCACAATTCGTCTAGTCAGACATAGTGGTAATATCTTTCGACGTTTGAATTAACTGTTGTTCCATTTTAATATGAGCTTCTATCAAAGCCATAACAGTTTGTTTAAATAGGGTCAGATCTAAGTGATCTCTTCTTAGATATGTCAGTTGTAACATAACTCACTGTAATCTTATCAGTACAAGAAAAACACTGACAGTCTAAGCAATTAACGGCTGTTCTGAAGATCGTTCCCTGGGCATGGTTTGTTATATCACCATCTGCCATGCGCTAAGCAACCTGCAGTTTCCCTTGCGTAGACTAATGAACGCCACCGTTATAGACTAGTCTTCAGTGTACTGACAGATCGAAGTGGTTAACTAGTTACAAATATGAAAAACTGACTGAATGGATTTAAACATCCAAGTATTAAGTTATTACTGGACTGTGACAAAATACTAATTTCTAGACAAAGTCTAGCATATGTCCTTGTAGAAATATAAATATTTCCACCAATGTCTGTAGAAAAAATCAATCACCTCAGTGATTCTCCTCGCCGGAAACTTACTAAGTTCCACCTCGTAGCGCAGCACTTTTGTGACTATCACAACTTTGAAAATAACTTCTGCGTAGATCCGGCAGCCATGTGCCTTGGCTCAGCGTAGCTGCACCTTGCTAGGCAAGTGCTTGTGTTGAAGTGAGCTATCGATGCCTCGGCCGGCCGGCTTTTATTCAAAACTGCCAGGGTCACGCGTCATCACGCTGATATCTGGAAATCCTCATATCTCTGGTATCCCTGGTCCGATTTACTTGATACTAATTGCATTCTCTTTCATTTGGCCGTGCCGCCAGTAATTGATCCCAGTCTCAAGTCTCTACTCCATGGCTAACTATTTAATCAATAAATAGCCTCGACCTCTGCTATTACTCGCTACGTCACTTGACATGCTAGTATCGGTATATTCTTTCCAATTCCTTCTCGAAGCAATGTAGCGCGA
Organism: Meconema thalassinum; assembly: GCA_946902985.2. Lineage (NCBI taxonomy): Eukaryota > Metazoa > Arthropoda > Insecta > Orthoptera > Tettigoniidae > Meconema > Meconema thalassinum. The sequence continues at coordinate 616,721,810 of OX336390.1, forward strand.
TATTCAAATATCTCAACTTTCAAAAGCGGCTGTAGCCTTTCCCTTGATACCTAGGTGTCTGAATCTTGGAATGCCCATTCCTAGAGTTGGGCACATCCACCCCACACCTAGCAAAAAAATAAAAATTGAAAAATATTTATTTTTCCTATCTACACATTAAATCATCTGGTTCTTGAAAAAAAAAAATTCAATTTCGATGCATTATAAGTTCCCACGACGTTACCAGTTCGTGTATTGGCGATTTCATAGCTTCCATTGTTGTTTACTTCCACAATACGATATGGTCCAGCGTAAAAGCTTGCAAACTTCGAGTACACTCGATTTTGCACGTCAGAGGGTGTAGGTCCTTTCACTAAAACAAGAGTTCCTACGCGCAAGGGTCTGCGAAAACGCTTTCCTCTCACTCTGCGCTCTCTTTTCTCAGCTTGGCCCCTCAACTTGTCTAAAGCTAGAGTTTCCCTCATCTGACGACTTGGTTCAATCTCAGGTGGAATAGAGATGATTCGATCCCATAATCTTGTTGGTTTAATTCCATGATGAAGCAACATGGGAATTTGTCCAGTACTCTCATGAATTGTAGAGTTGATGGATTCGGATGCTAAAGAGAGAACATCCATCCATTTCCAATGCTCATTTGGACAATAGAGGCGGCAAAATGTTGCTATTTCAGCCATCACGCGTTCTGCTGGATTGCTCTCTGGATGTCTGATAGAACAAAACAATTGTCTAATCCCAAGATTATTCATGATGGTTCGAAATTCTAAAGATGTAAATTGAGGTCCACGATCTGATAAAAGGAATTCCGGTTTGCCTGCTTCCGGAATTACGTTGTCTCTAATTCTCTTCGCACAATATTTTGCGTTTGCCTTCTGAATTGGATGTAACATAGTGTATTAGCTGAAAACATCCATGGTCACCAGAATATATCGGTTACCTCTTTTAGACTTTGGGAGAGGACCATATAGATCAGTCGCGAAGATTTCACAAGGCTTAGAAGGAATAATAGGCCTTGGTAATTCTCTCAATAATCTAGAATTATGTTTACTCCTTTGGCATAAGTCGCATTCTCGAATAGTGTTTCTGACAGTTTGTCGCATTCGCTCCCACGAAAATTTCTCTTGAATCATGTTGACCGTCTTATCTACTCCAGCATGACCTGCGATTCGATGTGCCATCCAGATAATGGGTTTTTGCATTCGTGGAGGTATCACTACTCTCAGCTTCGTATGGTCGGGATCTGCAAACTTGTAGATTAAACCATCTAACATCATAAAATCTCTGGAAATTCTTTCAGTTTCCACAAAATCATCATCATTTGGATCCATGTCTCCCTGTAGAAAACGAAAAATGTTTCTAAGACGTCGGTCCCTCCTCTGGGATAAATGCAACAATCTTAACCTTCTCAAGGTATCCTCATCCTCTTGCGTCAGGTTAACTTGAAAAACCTTAGATGTAGACTCCACTGCTCTACTCAATAAATCAGCTCCCACGTTCAACTTTCCAGGAGTGTGTTCAATAACTAGGTTGAATTGTTGAATAAAAAGTGACCATCTAGTGATCCTATCACTGGCAAAGTTTGTTCTCAAGATAAACTCCAATGCGTGGTGATCAGTCCTCACAATGACTGAATGTCCAATCAACATTTTCTTCCACGATTCCAACGCGAATATTACAGCAAGTGCTTCTAACTCTGTGGTGTAATAATTCCTTTCTGATGGACGAAGTTTCCTGCTAATGAACGCCAGGTAACGTCTCTTGTGGTCGTCAACTTCTTGAAGAAGAATAGCTCCAATCCCTACGGTGGGTGCATCAGATTCTATGATGAAATTCTTGGTAAAGTCAGGATACTCCAATTTCACGCTGTTTACCAATAACCTCTTGGCATCTTGAAATGATTGTTCACAATCTTCATCCCATTTCCATTTGTTTCCTTTCTTTAATAATTCCTGCAATGGCGCTACCGTCTTGGTGAAGTTTGGACAATGCCCTGCGAAGAACTGGCATGTCCCGAGAAAACTGCGGTCATTCTTCACTCTAGTAGGTCTAGGGAAATTTGCAATTGCCTGTACCTTCGTCTCATTGGGACGGTATCCTTCTCCATCCAAAATATGACCCAAAAATTTTATTTCCTTTCGAAAGAACTGACATTTTCGAAGGTTTACTTTAAAGTTCGCTTTTCTCAAATCTGCGAATAACATCTGAAGATGTAACAAATGTTCCTACTTAGTCTCAGATGCAATTAAGATATCATCTATGTAACGAATTGCTATCTCTTTTACTTCAGGACTCAAATTTTGTTCCAGTGCTCTGATCAAAACTGATCCCGATGTTTTGACTCCAAATGGTAGACGGCGGAATACATATGTCTGCTGGTCAAACATAAATCCTGTAAACTTCTTTGAATCTTCACTAAGCCTAATGTGATGGTAGGACGAAGTGAGATCAATATTAGAGAACCAGACCTTGCCTTGGAATTTCCTTAACAGTTCCCTAATGATTGGTGGTCTGTCATACTCTGGCAGTAATCTTGAATTCAAATTTCGCGCGTCTAAACATAGTCTCAGACTTCCATCTTGCTTAGACACTACTGCTAATGGATTGACATAAGATGTAGTATACTTTTCAATCACATTGTTGCTTTTCATGTCCTTGATAAGCACTTTTACCCTTTCTCGATGCTTTTCCGCAACCGGATACAATTTAGCATGAAAAGGTGCATCATCAATTACACGAATACGATACTCAAAATCTTTAATTTCACCAGGTTTAATATCAAAAATATCGTGATACTCTTCCAAAATTTTCCCTTGCTCTGGGGACTCCTTCTCAGTGTAGACTTCTCTTCCTTCAGCTTCATGAAAAATCAGAGACCATTGAGCATCTCCCTCGATGTCTTCCTCTTCTTTTCCCTCGAAGTTTATCTCTTCGGTATTCTTGAATCTGATCGTCTCCGTCTTCATGTCTATCACTGCTTGATATTTCTGAATGAAATCCGCTCCCAATATCATGTCAAAAGCCATGTCCTTCATTACAACATACACATGTCGGAAATCATGTCCTCCAATCGTAATACATAAGTATAATTGTGTTTTACACAGAGATATTTTGTTGGGTATTATTCCTTGGATCTTAATTCCTGATACTGGAATCTCCTCTAAATTCTCTTTGAGCTTCCACAGAATATAAAGCTTCTCACTCACAAGACAAAGCATAGCCCCAGTATCAATCAAAATATCGACAGGCATACCGAATACTTCGCATGATATGATTGGCATTCTAATTCTTGTACCCATTTCTTTCCGTTCGTCATTCTGTTGAATTAAGTCATCATCCTCTGCTTGCCATTTAATAATTCTGGAAGTGAAAGTGTTCAAAATTCTATCTTCTACTGTGAATTCGAAGTTTTTTTTTTCGTTTCCATTCCCCCGGGATTGTTGTGTTCCCGATGGACCTGGTTCATTGGGCCTCTGCTCCAAAAACTGCAAGTTATCTTGATGTCTTGCTTCCAAGTTCTTCCTCGTCTCCTTGTTGAACTCTTCATTGGACTGACGAGTATCCACATTCCCTCTGTTACTGTAGTTGTTTCTACCATAGTATCTTCTTTCCTGGTAATTTCCTTGATTATCCCTGGGCCTTCTCCATCGAGTATTATATCGATTTCCACCATCCGGTCTCGCATAAGGCTTGTAACTGTATCTGTTACTGTACTGATTCCATCCTCTCTTATTGGGATCTTCCCTCGGCGTTTTCTTTTCTCGCCCCTCTCGAGTCTCTCGAGGTGTTTGAGAATAACTATCAGCCATAACAACATACACAGCATTGTTATTATTTCCTCCCATCTGATGGAAGAATTGAGCATTCGTATGATCCAGCTTCTGTAATACCTCGTCAAATTGCTCCATATTATAGATGTCAGCAGCGATCAAAGTCCTTTGGACGTCTGCTGGAAACTGACGTATTAACGCAGTAATTAATTCGTTATATGGCATCGGCGGATCTAAATGTTGTAGTTTAGAAAGCTGTCCAGAAAAGTACGTAGAGTATCGAGTAGGTTGTGACGTCGAGAATCTCTTCGAATATAATTCTGCTCTGACTTGCTGTTGGGTTTCCGGGGACCAAAACTTTTTCAATAACCCACGAGAAAACTCCTCAATAGTGGTAAGAGTGGACCTAAATGCGCTGAACCAAAGAAGTGCAGGATCTTCCAAAACTTTCCCTATCACTCGGATCTGTCTTTCTTTAGGGATCTTGGAATCTTTCAGGTAATCACCTGCTTCTCTCAAAAATTCTACGGGTGTCACAGAATCTCGCCCTGAAAATTTAGAAGGCTTATCCTCTACATTCTTAAATACAGTTATGGGGTTGGATTGAAATACTGTCCTGACCTCATCCTGTCTTTGACTGTCAGTTTCTCTAGCTCCTCCTAGATTTATCTCTATCTGTTCCTTTCCCCTTACAATTGGCATTTTCAACAGATGGTCAGACTGTTTCTCGTCCTTGATTTGGGTTTTCATAGCCTCAAGTTCCTTCTGGTTTTCTTCTGCCATTTTCTTAATTGCTTCAGTTTCCCTACAATTCTCCTTGACATCAGTGGATATCTGGTTCATAACAGCCTCATGACTTTTCAATGACCCTGTCATATCTGATATGTCCTTCAGAGTTGCTTGGATATCTTTGGAAATTACTTGAATGTGGGATGACAAAGATTCCCTAATCTCCTTGATTCCCTCTTGGTTCTCCAGCTTGAGTGTGTCTTTAATTTCATTGACAACTGTGGTTTTAATTTCAGTTTGCAACTCACTAATCACACCTTCTCTTATTTCTCCCATTACAAGTTCTTTGAATTGTTCTGTCAACCGTTGAACAACTAGAATTCCCATCTCATTACTCTCTTTCTTCACTCTGACTTCTAGGTTGATCATGTCTTTACCAACTTTCCTAAGACCATGTTCTATCCTATCAGCTAAGCTTTGGGATCGAAGATCGGCATCGCGAAATTTATCGTCCATTAAACTTGCGTTAGTGGCTAATGAAGTTTCGAGCTCATGTGTTTTTTCGCATAATTTAGACATTTTACTCTCAAGTGACATTTTCAAAATTTCGGAATTCTCTTTAAATTTATTCTCCATAGAATTAAATTTACTATTTAAATTTTCTTTCAAGTTATCTTTTAACCTGCTCTCTAACAAATCAGAATTCTCCTTGAGTTTATCCTCTAAACTTTCTTTCAAGTTACCTTTTAAAGAATCAGAATTTTCTTTAAGTTTATTTTCTAAAGCATCAGAATTTTCCTTAAGTTTATCATTTAGATTTTCTTTAAGTTTATTTTCTAAAGAATCAGAATTTTCTTTAAGTTTATCATTTAAACTTTCTTTAAGTTTATCAGAATTTTCTTTAAGCTTCTTTTCCAAAGCCTCTGTATTTTCTTTCATAATGGCTGCTACACGCAGTCCAGCTTCTTTTGAACTCTCCTCCAAACTCCTCATCATCCTCATCATCTCTTCCATAATTTTCAATTATTATTCAAAACTTAGGGGTATACAATATTGGCAAACACAAGCTTATAACTAGAACAAGAAATATGAATAGCTAATTGGAACACTCTAATAAAATGAGATTTGTCCTAATGTCGACGTGATGGAAAAACAAAGTTCTCTACTTTTACGAATTACATTTACCACAATATCACAAGAAAAATATGCAAGTTCTCAAATATCCTCCACCTGGAATCTAATAATGCGTATGTCCAGTCATCGAACGTTTACTACTGAATTTACTTGATGCCCTAATGGTTAAGCCATTCTCAAAAATAAACGAACCCATTCTAATTATTAATCCAGTTAAATTTTTAATTTTCCCCACTAATTGGGTTTCCTACTAATTTATTCATCCAAACCAGACATCTCTCAACTCCCAAAATATTTCTATAAAAATTATCACAATTTAAATCGGCATGCGATTGACCATGTCTAAATCGAGCCCCACGTTCGAAGCCATTTCTCTCTCTATCTTATTTTATGTGCCCGTTTAGACCGGAGTCCGCACGACCACATATGCATTTTACCAATAATCAGTCAGCACGAGAGTCAAAATATCCCGGAGCGCCAGATGGGTTAAAGCTAATCGCAAAAACTACATCAAATAAAAAAAATGCTTTACTGATTTTTGGCTCAATGCAACAATAAGGATAGAAGGAGATTCAATTGGGTATAACATATCCTGTAAAATTATCTCATTTTATTTTGAATTTAAAATTGACTGCAAAAATGCTCAAAACAGCATCACTCACGTGTGGCGACCCACACTCCTATTTACACAATATTCAGAAATTTTCCAAACACATTTGACAATTATTTTTTGGAAACACAAGTCTGATTGTTAGTCCTGTAGACTGTGTTCCAAAAATTATTTATGATTAAATCCAGTTCAAATTGAATTGTCTCTACTGGAAATATCGTAGTTCACTGTTTGAATTTTTACATAATAATAACACTCGTAGAATAAATGTTCATAGAATTTTAACTTTCACTTATTTTTCCAGTTTCAAAAATACATTGTCGAAAAATATTATTATTTCTGAATCAACACAAATTATTTACACATATTAATAATATCTGAAAAGTATTTGACCTTGAGCATAGCATCGAAGAACTGTGCGAAGCACAACAAAAATTAATTGTTCTTCCGACATTAAACATTTCGAGAAGTGACTCGATTATGAACTTCAAGTTCCTAACAAAATATATGATTTCTGAATCATCAACTTGATCAATAAATTGTTGAACTATTCAACTATTCAATTTTCCACTTGGAATCATTATTATAAAAAATATTTATATTCATGGCCATTTTTAGCAACTTTCACAACTTGCAATTCTTCGACAGAATGCGGAAATAAGAATTGTAGTTTCATAATGAATTCATTTAGTTCATGGCACTAGGATTGAAATTATCCTTCAAATTATTCGTGGTTAAAGAATTATTTTTAATTGTCAGTGGCCCATTCTATTATTTGTGTAAGAACACAATATTACAACAACAACGGCAAAGGTCTTCCTCTGAAGAAGGATAAACTACTATCATGACAAATCCGGGTTCTAGCAAAATCAAAGTCTAAATGGAATTCGTAAACAAGGTTGAAATAAGAACTGATGGTTTTTAAGAAATAACCTTCGGGTCATTCATACGACGAAATGTGTAGTTCCAATACTCCTTCTATAAACCTGAGCCATCGAACCTGCTATTTGATTGATGCTCGAAAAAACCTCTTCATTCCTGCGACTTAAAAATGCGTACCTGGGAATGGCATTTCAACTACTCCACACATATATATTTTCTTCCCAAAATGTTTACAATAAATCAAGCCTCTGCTTGTTATCAACACTGGAAGATTAATAAACTTACAAGTTTATTTTATTTTACCATTCAGTTCAACCCGTGAATTTACCATACTTATGAAAATCTTTATTTCACTTTCGAGTGTATTTACGTCATGATTTTATATAAATACAAAAATATCCTATTTGATACAAATATCAATTGCTTCCCGTTTCATGCCTCTCCGTGTTATCTGAAAAATATACTTTGCTCATTGCAAATATCAACTGTTCAACCAGAACTGAAATGTTGGTTGAATGCGGGCTTGCGCTAACCACTCTCCTTCGGAAAATCTCCTGTTCCAAACTAGAAATGATTAAACTACTTCATAGGCTCTCTCTCAATACATATGATTATTAGAAAATATAATATCCAAGAATTATTTAGAAAAATCATAAAAATTATTATTATTATTATTAGTGGATTATTATTATTATTAGCCTATTTTCAATTTTGAAAAAATAGGCTTATGAGATCACCTTTTGTCCGTGTGTGTGTGCGTGTGTGTGTGTGTGTGATTCGTGTGTGTGTCCCCCCCCAAATAAAATCTAAACGGCAGGAGCGATTTCAATGAAACTCGGAAAGTTCATAGCACTATTCCCGGCGACCTCGACCGTGCCCTTAAAATTTTGTTACGACTCACCAATCCAACATGGCGGCTGCGCGAAATATTTCACCAGCATTCAATATCTCCGAAACTATTACCGATATTACCCTGACATTTTCTATGGTGATAGAGGGAACTACTATAAGTTCACTTATGCGACTTTTGAAAACCTGGTAACTACAAAACCAACATGGCGGCCAAGCGAATTTGCGACTTTTAAATAGACATTTCTCGCGATTTGACCAACCAAACGCAATGAAACTTGGTACAGTATATGTTTATATACATTGTAATGCAGCGACATCTAACTTCGTTCAATTGTTTACAAAATCACAAGATGCCGGATGTGCGAAATATTTCACCGGCATTCTATATCTCTGAAACTATTAGCGGTATCTCCCTAAAATTTTGTACGGAGATAAAGGGCACTACTGGAAGTCCATCTATAAGATTTTCAAAAACCGGTTTACTACAAAACGAACATGGCGGCCAAGCGAATTTGAACATTTTAAATAGTCCTTTCTCGCGATTTAATGTTCCAAGCGCACTGAAACCTGGTACAGGAAATATTTATACACATTGTAATCCACTGGTATCTAATTTAGTTCAATTGTTTACATAACCTCAAGATGGCGGCAGTGCGAATTTTAAAATTAAGTTTTTATTTCTTGTGATGTAGTCATGCGATCGAAGTGAAAGTTTGAATAAAGAACCTACGCAATAATTTTCCTTTAATGGTACATGACTCTATGGCCTATACATTTAACAATCCAACATGGCGACCATCCGAAATATTTAGACGATACTGAATATCTTCGAATCTATTTTAGCAATCAAACTGCATTTTTTAATGTTCATAGGGACTATGAACTTAAGTTCACCTATAGGACTTTAAATAACCTGGTGATCACAAATCCAACATGGCGGTTACGCGAATTATAAATATTCACATGGACGTTTCTCGCAATTTAGCCATCCGAGTTCAGTGAAACTCGGTACAGTAAATCCTTATTTGATTGTAATCCACTGGCATCTAATTTATTTCTATTGATTCCATAACCTCAAGATGGCAGCTGTGAAATTTTTTTAAATCTCCTTGTTTTTTCTTGTGTCCTAATTATGCGATTGAAGTTTTAATACTACACGTTCACAATAATCTGCATGTAACAGTACATAACTCTAGGACCTACATATATAAAATCCAACATGACGACCATCCGAAATATTTAGTCGGTTCTCAATATCTACGAATCTATTGTAGCAATCAATCTGAAATTGTGTATGTTGATAGTGGCAATTAACATAAGTAGGATATATGAAAATAGGCTGTATAGTTCTTCACGGAACTACTTGTTATTATTAGTTATATTATTTTAAATATGTTTAATTATCATCTCATTATGTGAGAATCCACATGTTCGAACCTTCGAATATGGAAAAAATATCCATTCCTCAACAAAAATAATTTAACTCAACCATTACATCGACGGTTTTCCGTGATATCCCTAAAATATGAAATATTCAAATAAATGCTCGAAATGCTCGGTCATCGATCCTAAACTGTTCTGAGTGCTGAAAATACTCAAAATAACTCTAACAAGTCTTGCGTAAATCATTGCAAGATTTAAATACGAAGAAAAAAAATGTGTAGGTCATCTGCCGAAAAATAGTTTGTTCCAATTAGCTAGGCATAATATAATTCAAATGTGGCTTACATTTCTTGATGGTCTTGAAGCGTAGCGAACCTGGTTTGTACCAGATTTATCCATAGACATGCCCTATCGGACAAGCACGTATAATCCTTGTATCGGCCGCCATTATATACCCACAATCCGTCTAGTCAGACATAGTGGTAGTATCTCTTGACGTTTGAATTAACTGTTGATCCATTTTAATATGGGCTTCTATTAACTCCATAACAGTTTGCTTAAATGGGGTCAGATCTAAGTGATCTATTCTTAGATATGTCAGTTGTAACATAACTCACGGTAATCTTATCAATACAAGAAGACACTGACTGTCTAACCAATCAACGGCTGTTCTGAAGATCGTTCCCTGGGCATGGCTTCACACCATCTACCATGCGCTAAGCAACCTGTAGTTTCCCTGCGTAGACTAATGAACACCACCGTGATAGACTGGTCTTCAATGTACTGATAGATCGGAGTGGTTATTAAGTTACAAATATGAAAACTGACTGAAATGGATTTAAATATCCAAGTATTAGGTTATTACTTGACTGTGACAAAGTACTAATTCTAGACAAAGTCTAGCATATGTCCATGTAGAAATAAAAATATTTCTACCAGTGTCTGTAGAAAATAATCAATCACCTCAGTGATTCTCCTTGCCGGAAACTTACTAAGTTCCACCTCGTAGCGCAGCACTTTTGTGACTATCACAACTTTGAAAATAACTTCTGCGTAGATCCGGCAACCATGTGCCTTGGCTCAGCGTAGCTGCACCTTGCTAGGCAAGTGCTTGTGTTGAAGTGAGCTATCGATGCCTCGGCCGGCCGGCTTTTATTCAAAACTGCCAGGGTCACGCGTCATCACGCTGATATCTGGAAATCCTCATATCTCTGGTATCCCTGGTCCGATTTACTTGATACTAATTGCATTCTCTTTCATTTGGCCGTGCCGCCAGTAATTGATCCCAGTCTCAAGTCTCTACTCCATGGCTAACTATTTAATCAATAAATAGCCTCGACCTCTGCTATTACTCGCTACGTCACTTGACATGCTAGTATCGGTATATTCTTTCCAATTCCTTCTCGAAGCAATGTAGCGCGATATTCAAATATCTCAACTTTCAAAAGCGGCTGTAGCCTTTCCCTTGATACCTAGGTGTCTGAATCTTGGAATGCCCATTCCTAGAGTTGGGCACATCCACCCCACACCTAGCAAAAAAATAAAAATTGAAAAATATTTATTTTTCCTATCTACACATTAAATCATCTGGTTCTTGAAAAAAAAATATTCAATTTCGATGCATTATAAGTTCCCACGACGTTACCAGTTCGTGTATTGGCGATTTCATAGCTTCCATTGTTGTTTACTTCCACAATACGATATGGTCCAGCGTAAAAGCTTGCAAACTTCGAGTACACTCGATTTTGCACGTCAGAGGGTGTAGGTCCTTTCACTAAAACAAGAGTTCCTACGCGCAAGGGTCTGCGAAAACGCTTTCCTCTCACTCTGCGCTCTCTTTTCTCAGCTTGGCCCCTCAACTTGTCTAAAGCTAGAGTTTCCCTCATCTGACGACTTGGTTCAATCTCAGGTGGAATAGAGATGATTCGATCCCATAATCTTGTTGGTTTAATTCCATGATGAAGCAACATGGGAATTTGTCCAGTACTCTCATGAATTGTAGAGTTGATGGATTCGGATGCTAAAGAGAGAACATCCATCCATTTCCAATGCTCATTTGGACAATAGAGGCGGCAAAATGTTGCTATTTCAGCCATCACGCGTTCTGCTGGATTGCTCTCTGGATGTCTGATAGAACAAAACAATTGTCTAATCCCAAGATTATTCATGATGGTTCGAAATTCTAAAGATGTAAATTGAGGTCCACGATCTGATAAAAGGAATTCCGGTTTGCCTGCTTCCGGAATTACGTTGTCTCTAATTCTCTTCGCACAATATTTTGCGTTTGCCTTCTGAATTGGATGTAACATAGTGTATTAGCTGAAAACATCCATGGTCACCAGAATATATCGGTTACCTCTTTTAGACTTTGGGAGAGGACCATATAGATCAGTCGCGAAGATTTCACAAGGCTTAGAAGGAATAATAGGCCTTGGTAATTCTCTCAATAATCTAGAATTATGTTTACTCCTTTGGCATAAGTCGCATTCTCGAATAGTGTTTCTGACAGTTTGTCGCATTCGCTCCCACGAAAATTTCTCTTGAATCATGTTGACCGTCTTATCTACTCCAGCATGACCTGCGATTCGATGTGCCATCCAGATAATGGGTTTTTGCATTCGTGGAGGTATCACTACTCTCAGCTTCGTATGGTCGGGATCTGCAAACTTGTAGATTAAACCATCTAACATCATAAAATCTCTGGAAATTCTTTCAGTTTCCACAAAATCATCATCATTTGGATCCATGTCTCCCTGTAGAAAACGAAAAATGTTTCTAAGACGTCGGTCTCTCCTCTGGGATAAATGCAACAATCTTAACCTTCTCAAGGTATCCTCATCCTCTTGCGTCAGGTTAACTTGAAAAACCTTAGATGTAGACTCCACTGCTCTACTCAATAAATCAGCTCCCACGTTCAACTTTCCAGGAGTGTGTTCAATAACTAGGTTGAATTGTTGAATAAAAAGTGACCATCTAGTGATCCTATCACTGGCAAAGTTTGTTCTCAAGATAAACTCCAATGCGTGGTGATCAGTCCTCACAATGACTGAATGTCCAATCAACATTTTCTTCCACGATTCCAACGCGAATATTACAGCAAGTGCTTCTAACTCTGTGGTGTAATAATTCCTTTCTGATGGACGAAGTTTCCTGCTAATGAACGCCAGGTAACGTCTCTTGTGGTCGTCAACTTCTTGAAGAAGAATAGCTCCAATCCCTACGGTGGGTGCATCAGATTATATGATGAAATTCTTGGTAAAGTCAGGATACTCCAATTTCACGCTGTTTACCAATAACCTCTTGGCATCTTGAAATGATTGTTCACAATCTTCATCCCATTTCCATTTGTTTCCTTTCTTTAATAATTCCTGCAATGGCGCTACCGTCTTGGTGAAGTTTGGACAATGCCCTGCAAAGAACTGGCATGTCCCGAGAAAACTGCGGACATTCCTCACTCTAGTAGGTCTAGGGAAATTTGCAATTGCCTGTATCTTCGTCTCATTGGGACGGTATCCTTCTCCATCCAAAATATGACCCAAAAATTTTATTTCCTTTCGAAAGAACTGACATTTTCGAAGGTTTACTTTAAAGTTCGCTTTTCTCAAATCTGCGAATAACATCTGAAGATGTAACAAATGTTCCTCCTTAGTCTCAGATGCAATTAAGATATCATCTATGTAACGAATTGCTATCTCTTTTACTTCAGGACTCAAATTTTGTTCCAGTGCTCTGATCAAAACTGATCCCGATGTTTTGACTCCAAATGGTAGACGGCGGAATACATGTCTGCTGGTCAAACATAAATCCTGTAAACTTCTTGGAATCTTCACTAAGCCTAATGTGATGGTAGGACGAAGTGAGATCAATATTAGAGAACCAGACCTTGCCTTGGAATTTCCTTAACAGATCCCTAATGATTGGTGGTCTGTCATACTCTGGCAGTAATCTTGAATTCAAATTTCGCGCGTCTAAACATAGTCTCAGACTTCCATCTTGCTTAGACACTACTGCTAATGGATTGACATAAGATGTAGTATACTTTTCAATCACATTGTTGCTTTTCATCTCCTTGATAAGCACTTTTACCCTTTCTCGATGCTTTTCCGCAACCGGATACAATTTAGCATGAAAAGGTGCATCATCAATTACACGAATACGATACTCAAAATCTTTAATTTCACCAGGTTTAATATCAAAAATATCGTGATACTCTTCCAAAATTTTCCCTAGCTCTGGGGACTCCTTCTCAGTGTAGACTTCTCTTCCTTCAGCTTCATGAAAAATCAGAGACCATTGAGCATCTCCCTCGATGTCTTCCTCTTCTTTTCCCTCGAAGTTTATCTCTTCGGCATTCTTGAATCTGATCGTCTCCGTCTTCATGTCTATCACTGCTTGATATTTCTGAATGAAATCCGCTCCCAATATCATGTCAAAAGCCATGTCCTTCATTACAACAAACACATGTCGGAAATCATGTCCTCCAATCGTAATACATAAGTATAATTGTGTTTTACACAGAGATATTTTGTTGGGTATTATTCCTTGGATCTTAATTCCTGATACTGGAATCTCCTCTAAATTCTCTTTGAGCTTCCACAGAATATAAAGCTTCTCACTCACAAGACAAAGCATAGCCCCAGTATCAATCAAAGTATCGACAGGCATACCGAATACTTCGCATGATATGATTGGCATTCTAATTCTTGTACCCATTTCTTTCCGTTCGTCATTCTGTTGAATTAAGTCATCATCCTCTGCTTGCCATTTAATAATTCTGGAATTGAAAGTGTTCAAAATTCTATATTCTACTGTGAATTCGAAGTTTTTTTTTTTCGTTTCCATTCCCCCGGGATTGTTGTGTTCCCGATGGACCTGGTTCATTGGGCCTCTGCTCCAAAAACTGCAAGTTATCTTGGTGTCTTGCTTCCAAGTTCTTCCTCGTCTCCTTGTTGAACTCTTCATTGGACTGACGAGTATCCACATTCCCTCTGTTACTGTAGTTGTTTCTACCATAGTATCTTCTTTCCTGGTACCTTCCTTGATTATCCCTGGGCCTTCTCCATCGAGTATTATATCGATTTCCACCATCCGGTCTCGCATAAGGCTTGTAACTGTATCTGTTACTGTACTGATTCCATCCTCTCTTATTGGGATCTTCCCTCGGCGTTTTCTCTTCTCGCCCCTCTCGAGTCTCTCGAGGTGTTTGAGAATAACTATTAGCCATAACAGCATACACAGCATTGTTATTCTTTCCTCCCTTCTGATGGAAGAATTGAGCATTTGTATGATCCAGCTTCTGTAATACCTCGTCAAATTGCTCCATATTATAGATATCAGCAGCGATCAAAGTCCTTTGGACGTCTGCTGGAAACTGACGTATTAACGCAGTAATTAATTCGTTATCTGGCATCGGCGGATCTAAATGTTGTAGTTTAGAAAGCTGTCCAGAAAAGTACGTAGAGTATCGAGTAGGTTGTGACGTCGAGAATCTCTTCGAATATAATTCTGCTCTGACTTGCTGTTGGGTTTCCGGGGACCAAAACTTTTTCAATAACCCACGAGAAAACTCCTCAAAAGTGGTAACAGTGGACCTAAATGCTCTGAACCAAAGAAGTGCAGGACCTTCCAAAAATTTTCCTATCACTCGGATCTGTCTTTCTTTAGGGATCTTGGAATCTTTCAGGTAATCACCTGCTTCTCTCAAAATTTCTACGGGTGTCACAGAATCTCGCCCTGAAAATTTAGAAGGCTTATCCTCTACATTCTTAAATACAGTTATGGGGTTGGATTGAAATACTGTCCTGACCTCATCCTGTCTTTGACTGTCAGTTTCTCTAGATACTCCTAGATTTATCTGTATCTGTTCCTTTCCCCTTACAATTGGCATTTTCAACAGATGGTCAGACTGTTTCTCGTCCTTGATTTGGGTTTTCATAGCCTCAAGTTCCTTCTGGTTTTCTTCTGCCGTTTTCTTAATTGCTTCAGTTTCCCTACAATTCTCCTTGACATCAGTGGATATCTGGTTCATAACAGCCTCATGACTTTTCAATGACCCTGTCATATCTGATATGACCTTCTGAGTTTCTTGGATATCTTTGGAAATTACTTGAATGTGGGATGACAAAGATTCCCTAATCTCCTTGATTCCCTCTTGGTTCTCCAGCTTGAGTGTGTCTTTAATTTCATTGACAACTGTGGTTTTAATTTCAGTTTGCAACCCACTAATCACACCTTCTCTTATTTCTCCCATTACAAGTTCTTTGAATTGTTCTGTCAACCGTTGAACAACTAGAATTCCCATCTCATTACTCTCTTTCTTCACTCTGACTTCTAGGTTGATCATGTCTTCACCAACTTTCCTAAGACCATGTTCTATCCTATCAGCTAAGCTTTGGGATCGAAGATCGGCATCGCGAAATTTATCGTCCATTAAACTTGCGTTAGTGGCTAATGAAGTTTCGAGCTCATGTGTTTTTTCGCATAATTTAGACATTTTACTCTCAAGTGACATTTTCAAAATTTCGGAATTCTTTTTAATTTATTCTCCATAGAATTAAATTTACTATTTAAATTTTCTTTCAAGTTATCTTTTAACCTGCTCTCTAACAAATCAGAATTTTCCTTGAGTTTTTCCTCTAAACTTTCTTTCAAGTTACCTTTTAAAGAATCAGAATTTTCTTTAAGTTTATTTTCTAAAGCATCAGAATTTTCCTTAAGTTTATCATTTAGATTTTCTTTAAGTTTATTTTCTAAAGAATCAGAATTTTCTTTAAGTTTATCATTTAAACTTTCTTTAAGTTTATCAGAATTTTCTTTAAGCTTCTTTTCCAAAGCCTCTGTATTTTCTTTCATAATGGCTGCTACACGCAGTCCAGCTTCTTTTGAACTCTCCTCCAAACTCCTCATCATCCTCATCATCTCTTCCATAATTTTCAATTATTATTCAAAACTTAGGGGTATACAATATTGGCAAACACAAGCTTATAACTAGAACAAGAAATATGAATAGCTAATTGGAACACTCTAATAAAATGAGATTTGTCCTAATGTCGACGTGATGGAAAAACAAAATTCTCTACTTTTACGAATTACATTTACCACAATATCACAAGAAAAATATGCAAGTTCTCAAATATCCTCCACCTGGATTCTAATAATGCGTATGTCCAGTCATCGAACGTTTACTACTGAATTTACTTGATGCCCTAATGGTTAAGCCATTCTCAAAAATAAACGAACCCATTCTAATTATTAATCCAGTTAAATTTTTAATTTTCCCCACTAATTGGGTTTCCTACTAATTTATTCATCCAAACCAGACATCTCTCAACTCCCAAAATATTTCTATAAAAATTATCACAATTTAAATCGGCATGCGATTGACCATGTCTAAATCGAGCCCCACGTTCGAAGCCATTTCTCTCTCTATCTTATTTTATGTGCCCGTTTAGACCGGAGTCCGCACGACCACATATGCAATACCAATAATCAGTCAGCACGAGAGTCAAAATATCCCGGAGCGCCAGATGGGTTAAAGCTAATCGCAAAAACTACATCAAATAAAAAAAAATGCTTTACTGATTTTTGGCTCAATGCAACAATAAGGATAGAAGGAGATTCAATTGGGTATAACACATCCTGTAAAATTATCTCATTTTATTTTGAATTTAAAATTGACTGCAAAAATGCTCAAAACAGCATCACTCACGTGTGGCGACCCACACTCCTATTTACACAATATTCAGAAATTTTCCAAACACATTTGACAATTATTTTTTGGAAACACAAGTCGGATTGTTAGTCCTGTACACTGTGTTCCAAAAATTATTTATGATTAAATCCAGTTCAAATTGAATTGTCTCTACTGGAAATATCGTAGTTCACTGTTTGAATTTTTACATAATATTAACACTCGTAGAATAAATGTTCATAGAATTTTAACTTTCACTTATTTTTCCAATTTCAAAAATACATTGTCGAAAAATATTATTATTTCTGAATCAACACAAATTATTTACACATATTAATAACATCTGAAAAGTATTTGACCTTGAGCATAGCATCGAAGAACTGTGTGAAGCACAACAAAAATTAATTGTTCTTCCGACATTAAACATTTCGAGAAGTGACTCGATTATGAACTTCAAGTTCCTAACAAAATATATGATTTCTGAATCATCAACTTGATCAATAAATTGTTGAACCATTCAACTATTCAATTTTCTACTTGGAATCATTATTATAAAAAATATTTATATCCATGGCCATTTTTAGCAACTTTCACAACTTGCAATTCTTCGACAGAATGCGGAAATAAGAATTGTAGTTTCATAATGAATTCATTTAGTTCATGGCACTAGGATTGAAATTATCCTTCAAATTATTCGTGGTTAAAGAATTATTTTTATTTGGCAGTGGCCCATTCTATTATTTGTGCAAGAACACAATATTACAACAACAACGGCAAAGGTCTTCCTCTGAAGAATAATAAACTACTATCATGACAAATCCGGGTTTTAGCAAAATCAAAGTCTAAATGGAATTCGTAAACAAGGTTGAAATAAGAACTGATGGTTTTTAAGAAATAACCTTCGGGTCATTCATACGACGAAATGTGTAGTTCCAATACTCCTTCTATAAACCTGAGCCATCGAACCTGCTATTTGATTGATGCTCGAAAAAACCTCTTCATTCCTGCGACTTAAACATGCGTACCTGGGAATGGCATTTCAACTACTCCACACATATATATGTTCTTCCCAAAATGTATACAATAAATCAAGCCTCTGCTTGTTATCAACACTGGAAGATTAATAAACTTACAAGTTTATTTTATTTTACCATTCAGTTCAACCCGTGAATTTACCATACTTATGAAAATCTTTATTTCACTTTCGAGTGTATTTACGTCATGATTTTATATAAATACAAAAATATCCTGTTGTTGTTTGAGTCTTCAGTCTTTTGACTGGTTTGATGCAGCTCTCCATGCCTCCCTGTCCTGAGCTAATCGTTTCATCTCTACATAGCTACCACACCCTACATCCGAGGCAATCTGTTTAACATATTCTAACCTTGGTCTACCCCTACAGTTCTTGTCCTCGACCCTTCCTTCCATAACTAAGCTTGCTATTCCTGGGTGTCTTAGTATGTGTCCTACCAACCTATCTCTTCTCTTCATTAGCAGTCGCCAGAAACATCTCTCCTCTCCCACTCGTCTTAATACCTCTTTGTTTGTAACCCTATCTACCCATCTGATCTTCATCATTCTCCTGTAGCACCACATTTCAAATGCTTCAATTCTCCTCTTTTCTGCTGCACCAATAGTCCAAGTTTCACTTCCATAGAGCGCCACGCTCCAGACAAAGGCTTTCAAAAATGACTTCCTAATACCTAAATCTATATTCGATGTCAGCAGATTCCTTTTCTGTAGAAATGCTTTTCTTGCCTGAGCCAACCTACTTTTTATATCCTCTTTGCTTCGTCCATCACTGGTTATTCTGCTTCCTAAGTAACAGAAATCTCCTACTTCCTTCAGCTTTTCACCTGCCAATTTGATCTCCATAGAGGTTTGTGATTTATTTCGGCTGCATTCCAGTATTTTTGTTTTACATTTATTAATTTTCATCATGAATTCTTTCCGTAAGACGGAGTCCATACCATTCAAAAACTCATTCAAATCCTCAGGCTTGTTGGCCAAGATGACGATGTCATCAGCAAATCTCAGAGTTGAAATTATTTCTCCTTGAATCTTCACTCCCACTTTAAATTTTTCTCTAATTTCCTTCATTGCTTGTTCAATGTAAAGATTGAAAAGTATGGGTGATAAGTTGCAGCCTTGCCTTACACCTTTCTGAATACCAGCTTCTCTCTCATGTCCTTCAACTCGAATGACTGCTGTCTGGTTTCTGTATAGATTGTATATCACCCTCCTATCCCTGTACTTTATTCCAATCGATTTCAAAATGTCAAACAATTTAGTCCAATCAACGTTATCAAAGGCCTTTTCTAAGTCTACAAAAGCCATGAACGTTCTCTTATCTTTCCTTATTCTACCTTCCAAAATCAGCCTAAGACTTAGTACAGCTTCCCTTGTTCCTACATTTCTCCTGAAACCAAACTGGTCTTCACCCAACTCCGTTTCTATCTGGCTCTCAATCCTCTTGTAAATTATTCTAGACAGGATCTTTGAAGCATGAGTAATCAAGCTGATTGTACGATAATCTTCACATCTGTCAGCTCCCACTTTCTTTGGTATAGGGATGATTTCATTCTTCTTGAAATCAGGGGGTACCTCACCTGTCTCATAAATCCTACACACCAAGTGAAATAACCTGATCAGGCCTTCCTCTCCTATGCAGCGTAGCAACTCAATCGGTATATCATCTATGCCTGGTGCTTTGTTCCTGCTTAAGTCTTCCAAAGCTCTATCAAATTCTGATCTCAATATTAAATCTCCTTTCGCATCCTCATCAATTTCCTCCTCCCTTTCCATTACATGATTCTCAATCTCCTTTCCCTTATACAAACTCTCTATGTAAGCTTTCCATCTCTCAACCTTTTCTTCCCTATCTGTTAGAGGCTTTCCATTTGTGTCCTTAATATTACAGCACTTAGTCTTCTTTTCCCCAAAAATATTCTTAATCCTTCGATAAGCTGTGTCTACTTTTCCTAATTTCAGACAATTTTCTATACCAGCACATTTCTCTTTCAACCATTCTTCTTTCGCTTCCTTGCACTTCTTGTTAACCTCATTTCTCAGACGTCTGTATTCTGCTTTCCAGAATCCTATTTGATACAAATATCAATTGCTTCCCGTTTCATGCCTCTCCGTGTTATCTGAAAAATATACTTTGCTCATTGCAAATATCAACTGTTCAACCAGAACTGAAATGTTGGTTGAATGCGGGCTTGCGCTAACCGCTCTCCTTCGGAAAATCTCCTGTTCCAAACTAGAAATGATTAAACTACTTCATAGGCTCTCTCTCAATACATATGATTATTAGAAAATATAATATCCAAGAATTATTTAGAAAAATCATAAAAATTATTATTATTATTATTAGTGGATTATTATTATTATTATTAGTTATATTATTTTAAATATGTTTAATTATCATCTCATTATGTGAGAATCCACATGTCCGAAACTTCGAATATGGAAAAAATATCCATTCCTCAACAAAAATAATTTAACTCAACCATTACATCGACGGTTTTCCGTGATATCGCTAAAATATGAAATATTCAAATAAATGCTCGAAATGCTCGGTCATCGATCCTAAACTGTTCTGAGTGCTGAAAATACTCAAAATAACTCTAACAAGTCTTGCGTAAATCATTGCAAGATTTAAATACGAAGAAAAAATGTGTAGGTCATCTGCCGAAAAATAGTTTGTTCCAATTAGCTAGGCATAATATAATTCAAATGTGGCTTACATTTCTTGATGGTCTTGAAGCGTAGCGAACCTGGTTTGTACCAGATTTATCCATAGACATGCCCTATCGGACAAGCACGTATAATCCTTGTATCGGCCGCCATTATATACCCACAATCCGTCTAGTCAGACATAGTGGTAGTATCTCTTGACGTTTGAATTAACTGTTGATCCATTTTAATATGGGCTTCTATTAACTCCATAACAGTTTGCTTAAATGGGGTCAGATCTAAGTGATCTATTCTTAGATATGTCAGTTGTAACATAACTCACGGTAATCTTATCAATACAAGAAGACACTGACAGTCTAACCAATCAACGGCTGTTCTGAAGATCGTTCCCTGGGCATGGCTTCACACCATCTACCATGCGCTAAGCAACCTGTAGTTTCCCTGCGTATACTAATGAACACCACCGTGATAGACTGGTCTTCAATGTACTGATAGATCGGAGTGGTTATTAAGTTACAAATATGAAAAATGACTGAAATGGATTTAAATATCCAAGTATTAGGTTATTACTGGACTGTGACAAAGTACTAATTCTAGACAAAGTCTAGCATATGTCCATGTAGAAATAAAAATATTTCTACCAGTGTCTGTAGAAAATAATCAATCACCACAGTGATTCTTCTTGCCGGAAACTTACTAAGTTCCACCTCGTAGCGCAGCACTTTTGTGACTATCACAACTTTGAAAATAACTTCTGCGTAGATCCGGCAACCATGTGCCTTGGCTCAGCGTAGCTGCACCTTGCTAGGCAAGTGCTTGTGTTGAAGTGAGCTATCGATGCCTCGGCCGGCCGGCTTTTATTCAAAACTGCCAGGGTCACGCGTCATCACGCTGATATCTGGGAATCCTCATATCTCTGGTATCCCTGGTCCGATTTACTTGATACTAATTGCATTCTCTTTCATTTGGCCGTGCCAGTAATCTGATCCCAGTCTCAAGTCTCTACTCCATGGCTAACTATTTAATCAATAAATAGCCTCGACCTCTGCTATTACTCGCTACGTCACTTGACATGCTAGTATCGGTATATTCTTTCCAATTCCTTCTCGAAGCAATGTAGCGCGATATTCAAATATCTCAACTTTCAAAAGCGGCTGTAGCCTTTCCCTTGATACCTAGGTGTCTGAATCTTGGAATACCCATTCCTAGAGTTGGGCACAGTGTCTGTGCTGGATTTTATCCTGTTTGTGATGCAACATTCCCGGTGAAAAATGAAACTTGGTAAGGGACTGGCATGTGTTCTTGGCATGGGAAATGTGGGTTTCTTAATTTTCTGATAGCCTACATGCTACGAGTGAAGGCATCGAGGAGCCCTGTCTGAAGCTGTTCGCCATGTGGTTTGTGGCAATTTTGTAATTTAGCTTCCTGTTCTCGAGCCAAGCAAGCGATGACGTCTGCAGTTCTGGGCAGCATTGTGCATGATTTTGTATAGTATTGTGGCTGTGTTCGAGTGTCAACCTAATCTATGGTGTCGGTAATTGGTAGTTATGGTATTGTTGTGAAATTGTAAACTGTCCTCGTAATTCCTAAAATTTGTTTCTTTCTGTATTGTCTGCTTGCATTCTGTGTTTTTCAAAATGGCCGACAATAATAGTCCTTTTGATTTAATTGACTTAAGAGATAACCTAGTGAATTTGGAGAGTTCTTCAGGGGTTGAACGTGAATCACCTCTGTTTACTAGGTCTGAGCTTTTGGGATCGATTACTAGTAGTGGTTTGCCTGCCCCTCTATTGCCTGGTTCTGGCTCGTCCAGACCACTTACCCCTGGATACTGTCATTCTTCTCATGTTAGGTCACCTAATGATTTCCTGGGTCCTGCCGACCCATTGCATCCCAGTTTTTTATCTGGCAATGTAAATGTTTTGTCTCCTGTAGAGGGTGTGCGAGCGAGCTGCCCTGGTAATAATGTCTCTTTTCCAAATTCTACGTACTCGCCTACCGTTAATTATGGGTCGATTCCTCACCCTATTTCTAGTTTCTAAACTAAGTTGAAGCATTTCAACCTAGATGACGTTACCCAGGTGGTCCTATTTTTAAAGCAAGTGGTCGAATTGGGCAACCATGCCTCGATTTTTGGAATGTCGGAAAATCAGATTTTCCAACTGTTGTATCCTGTTGCATCCGGTATGCTGCGCGATAAGCTGATTGAAGCTATCCACCTCCGCATGTCCTTAGCCATGTTCATTAGGGAAGTGTTGTGGTTTTTTGTCCCTGCGAGTGCCCTTACTACTCTCGAGCAAAAGTTCTTATATCGTGTCCAAAGGTTGGACAAGTCACTTAGCGACTATGTCAGTGACATTAAGGTGTATGCCCAGGTATTCGCGTCCCCTTTAACTGAACGACAGTTGGTGTCATCTATTGTAAATGGGTTTTCGCCTCAATATAGGTCATACATGACTATGTGTACCAGGCCTTCGTCATTTGTCGAGCTGAAACAGGTCGTTATAGAGGCTATGGCTGTGAAACATGCAGATTCCCTTCGTGTAGCTAATGTTCCTCCTCCTTCCTTGATGTCTCGTCCCCTCCTTCCTTGATGTCTCGTCCCCCTCCTAAGGTTATGTTTCATCCTAGACCCAATGTTAAGTGCCACACGTGCGGTGGCGTGGGACATGTTAAGAAGGTGTGTCCGAATAACCAGGTTGTGTATCGCCAATGACGGAATATTTTGGAGACCAAATCGGATGTTACTTCTAAGGATATTTCTGAGCATGAGAATTTGGGAAAACCCTGTGAAGTTTCTGGTCGCCCTACTAATGAAAATCTTGATAACCCTTTGAAAACTAATTCATCACGTGCTAATTCTGCTTATGTCGCTGACCTACCTAACCTGTCGGTGAGCAATATCGTGGCAAGTCAGCCTAATTCTAAACATAATGTGAAACCTGTGGTGCGGGTGTCCTCGTCATCTAATTGTAATCGTTTTAGAGTGAATAATGATTTTGGAATTTCTCCTGTGCCTAAAGGAATATACCCGTTTATTGAAATTTGTGTTAATGACGAGCCCGTTCATGCATTGCTTGATTCTGGTAATGTCGCATCCTTTATAAGCGAGGTCTGGTTTTTATCTATGAAGAGTGTTTGCAAATTTCCTGAGTTAGAGCCTAACAATGAATCTTTTATTTCGGCAAATTGTTCAAACTTAAATATTTTGGGTAGTATGACAGCCAAAATTCATATTCTAAATTTTTCTTGGAAGTTTAAATTTTTTGTTGCCAGAAATGTTTCTTTTTCTGTGGTCATTGGAGCTAATTTCATGTCCCACGTTGGTATGCTTCTTGATTTTGGTGCTCGCAACTTATGGTTTGAGTTTAATCCGCAAATTAAATTATCGTTTAACCCGGTTTTACCTTCTCCTGCTGTCAATTCAGTTAGTGAACCTGTGACTATTGAGGATCTCGATCTGGAAAATTTAACGAGTCTTCAAAAGGATGCCATTAAGAGGTTATGTCAGGAGTATAGTGATGTATTTACTGACAAGTTGGGTGTAACCCATTTGATGGAATACAAGATTGAGCTAACCGATTCTGTGCCGGTGCGTTCCAGCCCGTATCGCCTTGCCCCACCCAAGATGGCTGAACTTCGGAGAATTGTCGACAAGATGTTGGAAGAAGGTGTTATCCAACCTTCTATCTCTGCCTACTCATCCCCTGTATTCATTGTGCCAAAACCTAACGGTGGTTTTCGGCCGGTGGTCGACTATAAGGCTCTTAATCAAAAGGTTCTTTTATAATCCATCCCTTTGCCGGACCTTCATACATGCTTTAGTTGGTTTCGCAACGCGAAGGTGTTCACGATCCTCGATTTAAATTCTTCTTACTTCCAAATTCCCCTCTCTCCGGATTCCAGGCATGTTACTGCTTTTTCCACAGACTGGAACCTGTTTGAGTATGCCCGTGTCCCGTTTGGTCTATCCACCGGAGCCGCTGTGTTGAGCAGACGTCTGGACAAGGTGTTTTCAGAAATTAAATTCAAATTTGTGTACCACCATCTTGACGATGTGGTGATCTATTCTGAGTCCTTCGAGGAACACGTTGGTCATCTGAAAGTTGTACTTGATCGGTTGCGTGACGCTGGCCTTACCGTCTAATTGTCCAAGGTTTCCTTTGCCAAGCCCAAAATTTCCTTCTTGGGTCATATTGTTTCCGCATCTGGTATCTCCGTGGACCAGTCTCGTACGCAGGCCATCAGAGATTTTAAACCACCCAAGAACGCCAAGGGTGTTGCTCGTTACATTGGAATGGTGAACTTCTTTCGTAAGTTCATCAGTAACTTTGCCGACCGTGCTGCTCCTCTAAATCAATTACGCAAAAAGGCTGTGATGTTTGAATGGGGTCCCTCTCAGCAGGCAGCCTTCGAAGATCTTAAGCTTGCACCCTCTAACGCCCCTGTATTAGCAATTCCGGATTTTGGGAAGCAATTCATTGTGCAGACTGATGCGTCTGGTCGTGGTGTTGGTTGTGTCCTACTGCAAGAGTCTGATCTGGGTAGGCAACCCATTGCATACGCTTCTCGTACCTTAACGGACGCAGAGAGGAAGTATTCCATATATCGCCCTGGAAAAATTCCGCATGTATCTTGAGCACACTAAGTTTCTCCTCGAGACCGATAACCAGGCCTTGAGCTGGGTGTTAGGGAAACCCCGTAAAACTGGTAGGATTGCCAGATGGGCAACTAGGATTCGGTCATTCCAGTTCACCGTCCACCATATTCGTGGGTCCGAAAATGCGGTAGCTGATTCATTAAGCCGCATGTATGAGGAAACATCCGAAGAGGATATTCAAGGATGTGAACCCGTAAACTTTGTATCACCCGTAAATTATGTCAATGTCATTCTCAGCAATTCTCCTGTGTCTTTTGAAGATGTGAGGAGATTCCAGAAAGAAGATCCCTCCTTATCTAGCCTAATCGACCGAATCAATTCTGGGGAAGTGATCAAGCCCTACTCTCTAAAAGATGGTGTATTGTGCTGTTCGTCTCGTCATGACCGTCTACCTAAAATTGTGCTACCGTCGGTCCTCATTCCGGAAATCTTTCGTTACTATCACGAATCTCCTATTGGTGGCCACCTAGGAGTATTCAAGACTCGTGCTAAGATCAGACAGTTCTTCATTTGGCAAAGTATGGATGGCGACATCAGGAGGCTCATTGGAAATTGTGCTTCATGTAGTATTAGCAAACCTCCGGTTTCTACTAAGGTTGGCCTGTTGTCATCTGAACCGGCATCTAGACCCATGGAGAGGCTTTTTATCTACCATGTTGGCCCGTTCCCTCGTTCTGGTCGGGGAAACCAATTTGCGCTTGTTTGCACTGACGGTTTCACCCGGTTTAGTTGGATATTCCCCACCAGACAGGCTACGACCAGTTCCGTCATAAAGTGTCTTAATTCCATCTTTTCATCTTTTGGGCCATGTCAGTTCCTGGTGTCAGATAATGCCAAGTGCTTTGTATCTCATCAGTTCCGTCAATTCTTATTTGATTATGCTATTTCGCATGTAACCACCACTCCCTATTTTCCTAACCCGTCTCTCGCTGAGCGAGTCAATCGTAATCTCCGTTCTGCTCTGATTGCTTTCCACCACGACGACCATTCCAAGTGGGATTCTAATTTGCATTGGCTCAATTTTGCTTTCAACACCGCCGTGCATGAGAGCACGCAAGCCACCCCTTTTTCGTTAATGTTTTCGTTTATGGCTAATTCTCTGTGGAACCTGCACGATCTCCTTCCAGACAGTTTCACGCCCGAGGATATGAGGGCGAAATTTGACAAGGCTAGAGAGAGTATTAAGGTATCACATGACCAACTTGCCAAGCGACACAATGCCTGTCGCAAGACAACTGATTTGGAAATTGGAGATGTTGTATACGTCCGCAATTTCGAGCCCAAGGGCGTCAGTAATCTTGTTTCTAGCAAGTTGACCCCTCGTTTCAAAGGCCCCTGTTATGTAGAGGCATTCTTGACTCCCGTTACTCTTCTTATTCGAAACCCTAAGGCCAACAAAATATCCAGAGTGCATCTCTCGCACATAAAACGAGGTGGAGAGAATTGTAATGAGGAAATGCTACCATAAATTTTGTAAACTGATTTTTGTATAATGTAGAGTATCCCTAACCTTCATTGAAGCCTTTAGGCATCTGTTCCTTCTGGAATTTTGAATTGGGTTTGCAAACTCTTCTGGGATACAACTTGTAACTGTTGGGTGATTCCCATTTAATGGTAAATTGTAAAATTGTAATTAATTTTGATGTTTTCATAGAAGATGCTAGCATGTAAGTTGGACTCGGTGGGAGACCTAACTCATGGTGATCTTGTATATCTGATTCCTTGGTAATTTGAGTGGTCATTCCTCTACCGTAGTTCCTTCTAAATGTATGGTCATTCAACTCGTGAATTATTGAAAAGTACTACTGGTCTGTAAAAAGGTAACAATTGTAAATGAAATATTGTAAGCACGGATCTAGGGCATGGTCAGGATTTTCTTTCTTCATTTAAATTCAACTTTGTCTCTCAATTGTAAAATGTATTATGAATTAGTAATTTCTGTAAACTTTTATTTTTTTTGAAATAAGATTAACTTCTGTTTTGTAAATGGCTGGCCACTCGTCGCATGAAATCTGGCACATTGCTTCCACCTACTTCGTCTAAAGCTAACAACATTGGACTTTTTGAAAATTTACCTAACGTATCTCGGACTCTGAAAGCACTGCAGGTGCTGGTGTTCCGCGTTTCTGAGGACTTATGGACACAGGGAAGCTGTTAACTAAGTGGTTTGCGAGGTGATCAATTATCCCTTCCCTGATAATCTGACCCTGCACTCTTCCTAACCAAAACGATGCAGTTTTTATCCATCAATTGGAGTTAACTGATGAACATTATCTTCTGGAAACATGCTTGGTGAATCGACTAGTTATGGAGTACTGCCTATGCCTAAGCATACTCGTGAACGGTGTTCACGCTTAAGTAAGGGAGACTGTTACGTGCAAAAGCCCGTCCCAACGTTTTTAAAATCCATCTCCCCTATATATATGTACCCCGACCTTTAAAGCGCCCGCTTGATGGCTTGGTTCCGCTTATGAACACGAGATGGCAGTATCTATCGGACTTCGGCGCCTCTAGCCGTGGTTGTTTCTCCGACCACTAGAGTGAGTTTGTGGTGTCTTCTGATCTCATCCTAATCGAGTCATGTTTGAAGGATATTGTATTCTACGTCATCGAACAAATGACTATATATACATCATGCCGCCAAAATAATTACATAATATGCACATTGTTGCTTGATGTGTCAAGCTGTGATTGGACAATTACAATTAACATGAATGCAGTGCTGTATTTGACCTTGGATTATCCGCCATCTTGTGATCTTGATAGTCTGTCGTCAAGAAAACAACAAGCCGGCTGCTGGTCAAAGAGTATCTCTCCGTGTGCGGGGGGCTTGGACCCCTAGCCGCTACGAAACGTGGATAAATGCTATAAGGAATTGCCTGCGCTATTAAGGCCGTATTTTCGCCATTTCGCATTGAAGATGAAGAATGAAATAATAATAATCGCAACTGGATGCAAACAGGAGTGCTTGTTACCAAAACGGCGCATGTGCGTGTTAGCCATTTTGAGGCCATATAGTGCCGTATAATGTTTTTTAATTTGTGTGTTAATTATTTTATTATTATTGTGTCTCCACAGAGAAGTTTTTAAGGTACGTAATTATTTAAAATTTTATATATTGTTATGGAGCTCCGATATTGGCCTTATATTAATGTTTTAATTCTGTATTTTGTTTCGCCTGGTAGGCCTAATTTTTCTGTTTTGCTAATGTTACCAGTTATGTAAATTTTATTGTTTTCCTTCGTACCTTCTGGAGACACGTTTCTAGTTTATTTTACGTTGTAAATTTTTATTTATTTAGTTTTTGGTAGTCTTTGGGATAGCCCTATTATTAATTTTGATTTACGATCCGTTGCAGCCTAATATGCCTCATGTCAATAGCGTTAAGGCGTAATTCTTTCCTCCCTTTTTGTTCTCTCTGGTGATTTTAATTTAATTTTATGCTAATTGTTTCCCGTAATTCGATTGGACATGCGGTCATCTATTTGGTGGCCATGTTTGTTTTTTGTTTTGCCCGAGTGCATTCTGGTCTTGTGAGTGCATTCTCTAGGCGTCGAGCGGGAGACTCAAACGTGTTGTGGTGCTCGCTTAGTATGTTTTTGTTAATCTTGTTGGTTTAACTTTGTGTTTTGTGAGTGTTCCCGAGTTTTTCTCCGTCATGAAAATCATGGTTTTGTTAATTGATCCTATTTTAATTTTATTAATTTAATTTTAAATTTTTCGTTTCATCGTGGCCTTGATGTCTGAATGTCGGGTCGGTATTGTACACCTTAGTAAATTATCAAGTCCTTTCTCATTTGGTAATTTTTGTTATCATGTGGGCATTATTATTTTAATTTTAAATTAAATGTTTTCATTTCGCTCAGCAAGCATGTTAAACCGTCTCTTGCCTATTTATGTAAATAACTTATGTTGGCCTTAAGCCATATGCATCACCAGAGAGAGGTTGTTGTGGCCATAGAGTTTCTTCTTTTTTTTAATGATTTTGTTAAATTTTTATTTTTCTTGACCCCTTTTGGTAATTAAATTTTCTTTTAATTTTAAGCAACTGTTGTGGCATTATTTCGTGGGTGACAGTTCTATTGGTAATCGGGTCTGTCCGTAGACGAGCCTGTGCGTTTCCCTCTTCTCTACCTTCCTTCCTCCCTTTAGGTGTTCTTCTGTTGGGGCGTGTCTTCTGGCGGTGGTTTTGCAGAAAGCGCCGCGGTCCTCTTGAAAACAAGGTAAGTAGGCCTCCAGTACCATTCCACCCCGGGCGTCGCAATAATAATAATAATAATAATAATAAGTACGGGTGTGATCCCAAGTACCTTTCTCCAAGGCCTTAAAGAACTGGATTTGGCTGGACAAACTAATGCAGAAGGCAGTAGTTCTATCAACAACCAGAATCGTTCGGAAGTTCATGGGTAGCGAAATTCCAGCTTAGAAGTTGCTGTTTCAGTAACTATACTTTGGTTCACTGAAGCCCGTATAGTTACGTTGTTATGTACCAGAAATGCGTTATATCATACCAATATATAAAAATGAGATGGTGTGTGTCTGTCTTTCTGTCTGTCTGTCTGTCTGTCTGTTACCTAATAACGCAAGAACCACTGGTCCGATTTAAATGAAATTTTGCATTGATGTAGCTGAAATACCAGGTTTACATATAGGATACTTTTAATTTCGATATTTTGCACTATTAAGAAATGGCGACCATTTTAGTGACGTCACTACACCCTTTGGTTTCAAAATTTCCTATTTCCATATCAAATAAAAAGCGAACGGTAGGAAATAGCAAACATTTGATGGCACGTACGAGCTTCAAAATTTAATTTTCTATCCGAAAGGTCCTTATCACTTTTCGTGTATCTCCAACGGTTAGCGAGTAAACCCTACTTTTGTGACGTCACTACACCCTTTGGTTTCAAAATTGCATAATTCCATTTCAAATAAAAAGAGAACGCTAAGAAATAGCAAACTTTTGATAGTATACACGAGCTTTAGCATTTAATTTTCTATCCAAATGGTTCTTATCACTTTTCGTGTATCTCCGACGGTTAGCGAGTAAAACCTAAATTTGTGCAATAAAACACGGTCACATCGAGCGGTGCAGTATATCTCTACATATATAAAAAAAATGTCTGTTTTTTTCTGAATTTCTACATAAATTTGAGTTATTTACACGTTTCAGACTGTTTTATGATAGACGCGCGCGAAAATAATGTTTTGGTCTGTCTGTCTGTCTGTCTGTCTGTTTGCCTGATTGTCTGTGAACAACTTTGTTCCCTTATAACTCGAGAACGGCTGGGTGTATCAACGTAAAATTTGGTACAGATATCCATCAGAGGCACGACACTAATCATTGATGTAACTCTTCTCTATACCTCTCATAAAAGGGGGCATACCCCCTTAAAATACATGCTGAAATAGGAGTAGAAGGACGAGAGAAAGCTCATTTTCAGCCCCTCAATGTGAGAGACAAAACTCGGGGGCCCTAAAAGCACATTTTAAGGTCCTACGTCTAACCGTTTTTGAGATATTCCCAGAAAACTAATTTAATTTAATAAACTATGAACGAATGCAAGCCGATAACCATGGCAACAGATTCTCAGAGATCCATCTATTGCTGTAAGCCGCAATACAATTCCATTAATTACATTAGTGTGAAAGTTTGCAAACGGTTAGATGGTTATTATGAAACCAAATTAAGCTGTAAATTTCATCAATACGTAAAATGCGCTAAAGGGGGTCAAGGGGTAGTCTCGATTTTTTTCACGCGATTTACATCTGCGGGTGTGGTATGGCAGGTCTATTATATTCCTATCCCTATGTTATATTATTATTATTATTAGTGTTATATTATGGTGTACAACGACGAGACAAAGCCCCTCGGTGCCAGAAATAAAACTCGAGGGTCCTCGAAAACTACATTATAAGGCTCTAAAACCAACAGTTTTTGAAACATTCCCAGAAAACTAATTAAGTTTAATTGAACAAACTAATGAAGGAATGCAAATCGGTAACCATGACAACATTATCTCAAGGGGTGGCATCCAACTTTCCATCTATATCAGTAAGAAGCAATTTATTACATTTATTACATTTCTGTGAAAGTTTGCAAATATAAGGTTATCACGGAACCAACGTAGACTGTATAATTCATCAATGCAATTAAGGGGGTCAAGGGGTAATCTAGGATTTTTTCATGCAATTTTCACGTGCGACATATAGTGCAGAAGGTCTATTATATCTCCAAACAACAACATTATTTTCAAAAATTCCTGAATTGAATCAGCATTTTTTGCGGCTTTTAGGAATTTGGGCCATTTGAGACTAAAGAACCTGAATTTTCATGCACCACAAGCTTTTATAACTTATGAAAGAGGTCTTCCTGTGTATGGGGACCCAACACAACGTAGAGGGTCAGTTTTTATGTGACGTGTATTGCGTTTCATCTACATGGCTTTCAATTCTATTTCATGTCAGGAAGTACACGTCAGGTGAATTTAGTTTGAGAGCACATTTCAACTAATCTTTTTTTTTTTTTGTCGACATACGGGTTCATCGTAAGGATGATTTTCTTTGATACTGTGTGGTAGATATACCCATATTTGGATTTCTGGGTGATATGTTGTAGACAATAGTATTGTCTGTCTGTCTGTCTG
This sequence comes from Meconema thalassinum, assembly GCA_946902985.2. Lineage (NCBI taxonomy): Eukaryota > Metazoa > Arthropoda > Insecta > Orthoptera > Tettigoniidae > Meconema > Meconema thalassinum. The sequence goes on from OX336390.1 coordinate 616,753,860, forward strand.
TCTTTCTGTGTATCCTTATGTACGCCTATAACTCATGTTCGGATGCTTGGTGCATCGTAAAATTAGGTATGGTAAATATGAGTCAATACACCAATCATTTATAAAACTCTTCACCGTTCATTTAATACAGTAGAAGGGTGGATATAGGGATAAACTTCTCAAAATACATGCTAAAATAGGCGAAATATAAAAATTATCCTAGAAGGACGACCAAAGCATGTGTTGCACTTCTCAATGTGAGACACAAAATTCGCGAGTCTATAAAGGGTCTCCGAAAACCACATTATAAGGCCCTTAAATTAACAGTGTGTGTGATATTCCCAGAAAACTAACTTCGTTTTGATAAACTTATGAAGGAATGACAAGCCGCTAACCATTGCAACAGTAGCTCAATTGATAATGTCTGGTGCGTCTCTAAAAGCAACAGTACTTAAAAGGGACGTAACACCAATAACATTATTATTATTATTATTATTATTATTATTATTATTATTATAATGTCTGGTGTTAACACCGAACACCGTTCGAAGAACGGGTACTTCTGCTAGTGTACTATATAAAACAATAATAATTATAATAATAATACATTTAATTTAATTTATTTATTAAATACTATTTATGTTACATTATTGTGATATGTCTCACGAATCTGATGACAGTACAGATTATCTGTGAGACATATTAATTATTATTTACAACATATATACAGATATATTTCAATACAAGAGTGCATGCAATTTTTGTAATGATAATGATAATGGTGATAATGATAAAAATATTAATGTAAATAATTAAAGACACAAAAAGTTACACTATGGTAGTTATATTAATAAATTAATGTTATGAGTTAATGTTTAGTTACGTAATATTGTAATGCGACTTACTGTACAGCTAGTTGAATGCTGTTAATGTTCGTCAATCCAGGTGGTAGTTCATTAAGTAGTGTTGGTATAATATAATTTAGTCTCTTGAAACCATAGCTATTTATACATAAAGGTTTTTTTATATTTACTACTTGTTATTTATCTTGTTTGTATGTTGTGAGAGAACTTATGCCTGATGCTTAGATCATGGTAGTAGATATTCAGTACAGAAATTTGAATAATAATAATAATAATAATAATAATAATAATAATAATAATAATAATAATAATAATAATAATAATAATAATAATAATAATAATAATAAAAATAATAATAATAATAATAATAATTGTATGTCTACCCCTTATTATTCCCGTTTTACCAACGGGGTCGGGGATGAGATGCGATGGAAGTCTTTGTGGCGATGGTTTTTACGGCCGGATGCCCTTCCTGACGCCAACCTCATGAGAGGAGTTAATGAGAGATGAAATGAATGATGGTGAATGAAACTGGGCAAGGATGTGGAAGGAAGCGGCCGTGGCCTGTCAGAAGGTACCGTCCCCGCATTTGCCTGGTGTTGAAAATGAGAAACCACGGAAAACCATTTCAAGGACGGCCGACGGTGGGGCTCGAACCCACGCGTCTACCGAGTCAGCAGAGAGCTTGGTCCCATGACCTAATGCTGCGCTTTAGCTAGCGTAGCCACTACTGTCGGTAATAATAATAATAATAATAATAATAATAATAATAATAAGTATTACTTATTTATTTAAGCCTCCGTGGCTTAGGCGGCAGCACGCCGGCCTCTCACCGCTGGGTCCGTGGTTCAAATCCCGGTCACTCCATGTGAGATCTGTGCTGGACAAAACGGAGGCAGACAGGTTTTTCTCCGGGTACTCCGGTTTTCCCTGCCAAAATTTCATTCCAGCAACACTCTCCACTATCATTTTATTTCATCTGTCATTCATTTAATCATTGCCCCAGAGGAGTGCGTCAGGCATCGGCAGCCGGCACAGTTCATATCCTCGCCGCTAGATGGGGGCTTCATTCTTTCCATTCCTGACCCGGTTGGAGACTGGAAGCAGGCTGTGGATTTTCATTACTTATTTATTTATGGTGCTTCTAACAGGTTAAAACCTGTAAGAAGTGCATATACCCTAATTACTTAATAATTTAGATGACCGAGATGGGAATTGAACCCACTTCGTCTGAGAGGTTGAGTGCGCTCCGTTCCATCCCTCAGACCAGAATTACATTCCTTGTCGGTGCTGGCAATCAAACCTTGTCCTCCGAGGCTACAGCCAAGAATTCATTTTATTAAAGAAATTAAAGGTATTTAAAGGTATTTGTATATAAAAGCGTGTTCGTTTGAAGGGTATGTAAATACTTGTTTACCGTCTAATATATTTGGGCACGATTTATGTTGACCGACTGAAAAACTTTCTATAATAGAAGTTGGCAACACTGAAAAATGGCTTCTATCACTACAATACAGCCAAAAATGCTGGCCACTCTACCACGAGGTGGTATTTAACAGGCTATATATTGTATATAAAATATACATGCTATTTAAATCATAGAATTGTTGTTATTCAAGTGGTGGATTTCCATGTCTTATCTTATAATGCGAAATATTTCTTGAGATTAAATAAAAACAAGGAACAAATACCATTAAGTAAGCTATATTTAATTGCCAAAGTTCCTCTAGCTATCATAAATTAAGTACGCCTATTCTCGTCGTTCAGCACATGTTGAATGCTCCTTACAAATTCGAAGCATTTCATATTAGTATGAAACCTACAGTTCTTTAACACAGATATTCGTATATTTAATTGTTTCAGTTTTTAGTGCAAGGTTTTTGTCTTGCGCAAATACTATTTCATTGTAAGATGTTCGCGAAAAGGATCCGGAATTCTATTCAAGAGTTGCGAGGAGTACTGGAAGAGTGCTTCGGCTGAAATTAATCCTTGATTTGCACGCGAGCAAAGTTTTGGGGCAACTTTGCTCTAGGTATTATTATCGGAACCAAAGGATGCTTTTTCAAACCTGTCATTAAAGTGCGGTGAATTGATTTTGTTCTTTGTTTTATACGATGTGGTGATCCAGTACTTGTCATCTGCGGCAAATCATTGTTCCATCTAAGTTACAGAAGCAAACCTAAGAAATAGTACGGTGTGGTCGAAGATCAACGCAAGGTTTACTAGCCCAGTGGGGGTTTACCAAGCATCTCCTAGCGAGCCCAATTTGGTTCACTTGGATGAAGGCCTGCAAAAACATAAAATATTTGCTGGAACTTAAATACTTGGCCATAAAAACCAATTCTATCTTTAAGTGACAAACTACATCTAACATTAAAAATCAGTATTTCCGGTGTGGAAGAGGAGGGAAACACATAACGTTTTTAACATGCCACATGTCAGGCAAGGTATTGGAATGATATAATCAACGATAAATTTTATTTCTGGTAGTTTCAGCTCGTTTTACAAACCGTTTTGAAAAGAGTTTCATAATTTGTTTCCCTATAAGAATCACAAAGAATGTAATAAGGTGATCACAAATAGTTTTTCAAAGATTTTCGAAAAGGGTTTTTCAAAGAAATGTTAATAACTGTAATGTAAAGTTGAGACTAGGCAAGCTTCTAGCATCTTGCAGCACCTGTACAACGAACGTGCTATGAAGCAGATAAGTAGTCATGTACAAGTAGACTTCAAAGTGCATGCTCTACTATAATTTAACTAGGCTACCGTATGTTGTTTGTTTTAACTGTATACACGCACCTAGTACGTACGTAGATCACGAACCCTTATAAAACAAACTAACCTTATATAACGAGATTCAAACTGCGAATCGAAATATAAACATTAACAAGGCTCATTAAACAAAGTATAATAAGACCACACTGATAATTATGTGTATATGAATGTAAACCTCAACCCCAGTGATCAGATTCGGATGATGACGCCTTGACGGTCAGAACGCGTAATACTAACTTGTCGCTTATTTAATAGTGAGTTTAACTAATGCATGTAATTTTGTTCAGGAATGCTTATTTATTCAATTGTTTATTTATTTATTTATTTATTTCACATGTATATACATACACAAATGGACCTTACTGAAGTCGACATTGATCCAATGGCTACAACAAGGACCACATACAGACAAAAGATCAACACCCACAAATTTGCACCCAAGAATCCATCCGAGAAAAGATTGAAACTCCAAAACTCATGGACACAAGAAAGACGGCAGGCCCAGTGTGAAAGAATGAAGAAATTTTGGGCGAATAAGAAGTTCAAAAATATGAATTCCAGTGCTATTTAATGGTTCCACGTGCTCCTCGGGGGGCTGAACGAATGTAATTTTTAGCCTATTTTCAATTTTGAAAAAATAGGCTTATGAGATCACCTTTTGTCCGTGTGTGTGTGCGTGTGTGTGTGATTCGTGTGTGTGTCCCCCCCCTAATAAAATCTAAACGGCTGTAGTGATTTCAATGAAACTCGGTAAGTTCATAGCACTATTCCGGGCGACCCCGACCGTGCCCTTCAAATTTTGTTACGACTCATCAATCCAACATGGCGGCTGTGCGAAATATTTCACCAGCATTCACTATCTCCGAAACTATTACCGATATTACCCTGGCATTTTGTATGGTGATAAAGGGAAATACTATAAGTTCACTTATGTGACCTTTGAAAACCTGGTAACTACAAAAGCAACATGGCGGCCAAGCGAATTTGCGACTTCTAAACAGACGTTTCTCGCGATTTAACCAACCAAACGCAATGAAACTTGGTACAGTATATGTTTATATACATTGTAATGCACCGACATATAACTTCGTTCAATTGTTTACACAACCACAAGATGCCGGATGTGCGAAATATTTCACCGGCATTCTATATCTCTGAAACTATTAGCGGTAACTCCCTGAAATTTTGTACGAAGATAAAGGGCGCTACTGGAAGTCCATCTATAGGACTTTCAAAAACCGGTTAACTACAAAACGAACATGGCGGCCAAGCGAATTTGAAAATTTTAAATAGAACTTTCTCGCGATTTAATGTTCCAAACGCACTGAAATTTGGTACAGGAAATATTTATACACATTGTAATGCACTGGTATCTAATTTAGTGCAATTGTTTACATAACCTCAAGATGGCGGTTGTGCGAATTTTAAAATTAACTTTTTATTTCTTGTGATGAAGTCATGCGATCGAAGTGAAAGTTTGAATAATGAACCTACGAAATAATTTTCCTTTAATGGTACATGCCTCTATGGCCTATATATTCAACAATCCAACATGGCGACCATCCGAAATATTTAGACGGTTCTGAATATCTACGAATCTATTATAGCAATCAAACTGAATTTTTTAATGTTCATAGGGGCTATGAACTTAAGTTCACCTATAGGACTTTAAATAACCTGGTGATCACAAATCCAACATGGCGGCGACGCGAAGTATAAATATTCACATGGACGTTTCTCGCAATTTAACCATCCGAGTGCAGTGAAACTTGGTACAGTAAATCCTTATACGAATGGTAATCCACTGGCATCTAATTTATTTCAATTGTTTCCATAACCTCAAGATGAGAGCTGTGCGAAATTTTAAAATCTCCTTGTTACTACTTCTTGTGTCCTAATTATGCGATTGAAGTTTGAATACTACACGTACACAATAATCTGCATTTAACAGTACATAACTCTAGGACCTACATGTATAAAATCCAACATGGCGACCATCCGAAATATTTAGTCGGTTCTCAATATCTACGAATCTATTACAGCAATCAAACTGAAATTGTGTATGTTGTTAGCGGCAATTAACATAAGTAGGTTATATGAAAATAGGCTGTATCGATCTTCACGGAACTACTTGTTTTTTTTGGTCGTGTGGCCTCCTTAGAGGTCGAGTGCAGGTCTTTCTATTCGACGCCCGTGGGCGACCTGTGCGTCGGGATGAGAGATGGAATGGATAAAGATGAATGAAACTGGGCAAGGATGTGGAAGGAAGCGGCCGTGGCCCATCAGAAGGTACCGTCCCAGCATTTGCCTGGTGTTGAAAATGGGAAACCACGGAAAACCATTTCAAGGACGGCCGACGGTGGGGCTCGAACCCACGCGTCTACCGAGTCAGCAGAGAGCTTGGCCCCATGACCTAACGCTGCGCTTTAGCCAGCGTAGCCACTGCTGTCGGTAACGAATATAATAATAATAATAATAATAATAATAATATACACATACATTGTAATCCCGTCCTGTCATATCGGGCACATTTCTGTTGACCGACTGAAGAGTAACAATGGAGAGTTTTCAAAGAATTTAAAAATTAGTTTCAGAAGAGTTCCGATAAAGAGACGCGTGTGAAGATTTCACAAGTTGTTTTAAAAGAGAAACACACAGACAAAGAGCTGTACAAAATATACAGTTTTGGAAAGAGTTACAGGAAATGTAAAACAAACACTTTTGATGTTACGCAAAGATTTGAGTCAATAATTTTGCAAGCAGGTTATTTGAATTTAAAGCCAGGAAATCTTCAATTTTTTTGCCATGTGTGTTGTGGGATTTCACAAAAAATGTCACAACTTTTCTTTTTCATAAGTGTGCAGAATTTAAAATTTTCATTTTTTGTATATTACGGGGATATTGTATTTCCTGTTCCTTGAACTGAGGATGTGAAGCAGAAAAGGCCTCTTTACGATACGCTCCAGACACCCTCGCAAAGTCAGTCACCCTGTATTAACATTTATTAGTTATTTATTGTCCTATGAAGCCTTCTCTTCTTCTTTGTTCGAGTCATTTTACGACCTCTCGTATCAGCATCATGTCCCCTCATCTAATTTTACAGGCCGTCAACTGGCTTATTTCCATAGTCTTTCCTACAACGTGTCTTACCACCCTTCCTCACTCATCTCACGAAATTTTATGACTTTAATGGTGATACTCTTTGGATGTCTTCTAAGAGATTGCCAGGGTTCAATAACCTAATGCCAAGGGGGAGCACTGAGAGGATATCGAGCTCTTACAACCACCATGCGACATGCTTAGAGTTACAAATTTATTGTCACTCTTCTGGTTCAACAGTTGGTAACAGAGTCAGATCGGCTACTTTCCCAAGATAGTTTAGACGATGTCATCTACCTAACAAAAATAGTGGTTATGTAACATCATCAACGTCATAGCATTTTGAGATGATTGACGAAGTGTGGTAAGACACGTTGTAGGAAAGATTATGGAAATGAGCCAGTAGACGGTCTGTCAGAGTTCGCTTGAAATTTTACTGAGTTGGAGTTTCAATGATCGCAAAACAACACACAATACCCCTCAGCGTAACCGAGTGAGTAGGGGAGTAGTGAGAGTTAGCCCCCCCCCCCCACTACTCCCAATGCGAGCCATTAACTCCCGAACCCGTCGTCGGAGATTCACGAATGAGGTGTAGTTGGACTCGAGCTGACGGGGGCCTTGCTATGGACCATCCGTTATATTAAAAAAAAGAATGAAAATTTTAGTTTTTGAAAATAGACGATAGTTAAAAACCAAACATGATAGAACGTTGTGCAATAGCTTAAACGAACGATCTTTATGTCCTTTACTTTTTATAATAAAACTTTTTTATTTTTATGTTTTTTTGAAAAAAAAAGTGTAATTTTGAAATTCTTATATTTTGGAAACTAAAGAGTTAAAAAAAAAATTGTTTGACATAAATGAATGGCCCTGACCCCCTCTACCAGCAAAATAAATGTCAAGCCTGTAGGAATAACACTGTGCAGTAGGGGAGTAGTGAGTTTTCTAAATAGTGACACGAGCAGCTCAGCTACGCTGACCTATTATATATATTTCGCGAAACCATGGGCATGCGACATATCGTTGGACTCGGGCTGACGTGCTCTTTCCTATGGATCATTTGTTATATTTTTCTTTTTTTTTTTAAATTTTGTTTTTGATAATAGGTGATAGTTTGAAAACCAAACATGATAGAATGTTGTGCCATGATGCAAACGAATGGTCTCTATGTCCTTTATATTTTATAATAAAACTTTTTTATTTTTGATGTTTTTTTTGAAAACACTTAAATTTTGAAATTTTTATATTTTGGAAACTAAAGAGTTTACAAAAAAATTTGTTTGACGTAAATAAATGGCGCTGATCCCCTCTACCCCCAAAGTAAATTTCAAGTCTCTACGACTAAAACTGTGCAGTAGTGCTAGAATGGGGGTTCTGAGTCGCCCCCTACTTTCATATAAACTTTGCCCGATATCCCTCGAACGCGTGCTCGGATGTTAACTAACAAGGAATTGTTGGCGTTGGGAGGACGTTCTCTTTGGCTAAGCATGTGTGCTGATATATATATATATATATTTTTTGAAAATTCTTGTTTTTTGTATTGGCGCTATTTTGAAAACGGTGAATTTTGGGGAAAATATTGTTTGACGTTAATGAAAGGTGGGTATGCCCTCTAGGCGGGCAGCAAGTTTCAAGGGTGTAGGAGGAAAAACAAAATGATAGCCTACTTTCTCGCGAACATTGGTGATCATTGGCAAACGGATGGTCGGAGTTTAACAAATGAGGTGTCGTTGGACTCGAGCTGACGTCCGCTTTCCTATGAACTACTCGTAATATTTTTCAAATTTTTTTCAAAAATTTTGTTTTTGAAAGTAGGCGATAGTTTGAAAACCTAACATGATAAAATGTTGTGTCATAGTTCAAACCAATGGTCTCTATGACCTTAAATTTTTTATACTAAAACTTTTTTTATATTTTGAGAGTTTTTGAAAACCCTTAAATTTTGAATTTTTAGTATTTCGGAAATTAACATGTTGACAAAACGTTTTGTTTGACATAAATGAAAGTTCCCTACCCCCTCTACCATGAAAATAAATGTCAAGTCTCTAGGACAAAAAACTAGGCATTTTTTTAATTTTTTATTTTTTAAATAAAAGCGTGTTTGTAGACAGAGAGCCGGTAGCGCTTGACACATGTTTAAACGAGGCTATGACTGAGCATGGTGAATACTGGAAATGGCTATTTCGACGGGGGCGATGTATGGCGAAACGAGGGGTTGCTTTTCGATATTTTTTCCTATGACGAATGAATGAAGGCGAATATTTTGAAATGTGACAAGCATGCTAAGATTTTTTTACCCCTGAAGGGGATCTTTAACGTTTCAGATAACAGTGATGAGCGAGATCGCTCTCTGACACAACAGACGGTTGTAGGATATGACCAAGTGATTCTTAGACGTTGGCGATCTCGGTGACCGTGCCCGGAAGAAATGAATTGCTATTTGGCGGGATTGCGGGGGCAGCTTATGACGGTTGGTTTTGTGACATTTCCTATGACGGATAGAGGCGAATATTTGAAAATGTGTTAAGTGTGCTAGGAATTTTTTACCCCTGAAGGGGTTCTTTAACATGCTAGTAAACGGTGATAAGCGAGCAGCTGGCACAGTAAATGGTTTTAGAATCTGGAAACCTATAACATTTTCTCGACCAAGTCATGTGCATGTACGCAAAGAGCCAAAACGGTAGGGTCATTGGCCTGAAATGTTATAAACTAAATATTGAATGGGGTAAAGTCATGTGTTTTAGGATGAAAGTATGTGGTTGCTGTGGAGCTGTTGCTGGTGCTGACGAGGCAGGAATGTCTACGTCAGCAGGAAGTGTGATATCAGTTTACTTGCCTCGTGGTGGCTAGCAGGTGTGCTGTTTAAGCAGAGACCGCCATTTTGGTTCTGAGACAGTAGGACTACCGATGTATAAGAGGTAGCCATTTTGGTTCCTTATTAAAAACATGAAACTAGTATAAGGTACACGAATCTTATTCAGATTGAGGAATGTGAAGAGGCGTGGGAACACGTGCGAGAGAGAGAGACAGAGAACCATTCAAGGTCAAAACGCTGAGAAAATACAACTTTTTCTGTTGCTAGGCTAACTGATAACGATTGCGTTAGTCATGCACTTGCCATTTTAGCACACGGACGTATACAATAGAGCTGTGGAAGAAAAATCCTTTTATTTTTTGGTAAGTACCTATGAATGATTATTTTAATAATGTCATGCTATTGAACCTTAAATTTGTAGTTAATGATTAGGTAATTATTGATTTTTTAATTTATTTGTTTGCAGATAACCGGTATACCTTACATGTCTGAGATACAAGAAACCAGTTTACTTTTGAGCCCACTAGAAGGAAACAGCAATAAGCCACTGCAAGTGAAGGTGGGATTATTTTTTTAAACTAACTTGTTTCATTTTTGTTTCATATTTTACTTTATGAAATGCATGTACTAACCTGAATTTAGGTATTTATAAAGGTTTAATTTATTTATTTTTAGAAACTTGGAAAGAAAAGACTTACCGCCGTAGCAGTCGCCGAAAACGCGAGACGCAGTAAAGTGCAACCATTGTTTCCAGGCAGTGAACTATTTAAAACTCAGGTAAGCCTAACATAAAATGTTATTCCATTTTACCACTACTGAAAACTCGTAGACTATGTATTGGCAACCGGTACAAGACCATATTGGTTGTTTACCGGGAAAGTACAAAGCCATATTGGATTTTGTAAAAAACAAAATTTTAATTTAACTGACATGTCGTTCCCTATAATAATAATAATAATAATAATAATAATAATAATAACTCCGCTATGCCGGTCCCAAGGCTGGGGCCTTGTCACGTAAGTGACGAGGAAGTAGGAGGGGGAGGAGTAACAACCTCGTTAAAAAAACCAGGGTTCACTTGGCCCGAGTGATAGCACCCTGTACTCCTTGCTAGGATTACAGCGAAGACCTCAACGGAAGTGAAGGCGGAGAGAATGGATCTCGGTACGGCGGAACTGGAGGAAGAGGCATACCATTCTGCGAAATTCACATTGCGTCTGACTTGAAACAAGCGTCAAAGTGGTCAGCGTCTGTTTCTCTAATTGAGGCGGCTGCACTAAAATCTTCTCGAACTCAAAAATCGAGTCGTATACCTGTGGTCTCAACTGAGATCACCACAAAAAACAAAACTCAACTTGAGCGCATGATGGAAAAGGCGATCAAAGAATCACTACCCCAGGCACCAGTCGATATACTGGACTCACCTGATCATCGGATTCTGGGGGATCAGGGACACCATGCGGAGAAGAATCGGAGCTTCTCAAGAACTCTTCACACTCTCAAAACTCGACGCAAGAATTTTATTGGCACAATTAATGTGAACACCCTCACTAAAACAGGCAAATTAAAACAACTCACTAACGCCCTCGAAAAATTTGACCTCAAAATCACTGCACTTCAAGAGACACGATTCACGGATGAAGAACACTTTAATACGGAGAATTTCAGAATCTATAAAGGCAAACCTGCCATAAAAGTTAGAGGCAAACTACCTCTCCTGGGAACCGGTTTCGCCATACACAATTCCGTACTCGACTCAGTCATCGATTTCTCTTCTCCCAACGAAAGAGTATCTCTGCTCTCAGTAAAGTCAGCCAATAAAGCTTACACTGATCAACGTCCACGCTCCCATAAATCAACTCAACAAATCCGATCCTGAAGGTATGGACAATTTCTGGGAAACTCTCGAAGAAACAACCAACAAAATACCAAGGCACTATGTGAAGATCTTATTGGGCGATTGGAAAGAAAATTTAGTGATACCACAGGCCCCCATACTAAGCACGAACGTACCAACGGGAATGGTGAAAGACTAATTGGCTTCTGCAGAAACTTTGAACTTAAGATCATGAGCACACAATTTCAAAAACCTCCTCACAAGTTATCCACATGCAGATCACCCAATATTAGACAGGGTAAATACCAAATTGACCATATCGCAATTTCCAAGAAAAACATAAAAAAAATTTAAACGTCCGAGCTCGCAAAGGCGCCTTTGAATCTTCTCCAAATTAAGACGAAATTCCAACTCAATAGAAAGCAAAAAGGCCCACCCAAAAATATCAAACCAGATCCAGAGTACTTGAAACTCCACAAAGAAGAAATCATAATGCAAATTAATCAGGAGACATCAACAGACTGGCAGAAAATAACGAAGAAAATTCAGGAAGTAATGAGCTTGGACAACCTCCTCGCTCAAGAAAACATCGTTGGTGGAATGCAATTTGCGATCGGGCAGTTGACAACCGAATGACTGCGTGGAAAAAGTTTAACAGTCACAAAACTGAGGAAAACTGGGAGAACTTTCTTAAAACCCAAAAGTACGCCTCCAAAACAATTAGGAAAGAAAAACGAGGATACGACAACAACAGACTCCATGAAATCCAGCAGGATTTCACCCAACATAATACTAGAAACTTCTACAAGACGTTTAGAGAAAACTTAAAGGGATATCAGGCGCCCAGCATGTGCTTCAAAAAACCCGATGGCACGTTGGAAACTAACGCGAAAGAAAACTGTAAAATATTAGCCCAAAACTTCAACTCCCTTCTTAACTGTGAACCACCCCAAGAAAAACTTGCCTTCACTCCTCCGGTTTCCACACACCCGGACTCACAACCCCCTGACCTTGAAGAAATTCAGGAGATCATCCAAAAGCTCAACAAGATGTTCAGTAAAGAACATATAGCCTACTTTCTCCTAAATGCATGGGTATTGTTATAACTCTTTGTCCTTTTCAAGGAGTATAATTGAATGTTGGTTGTAGTAGCTTGTTGAAATACAACGTGCTATACGGATATTAAACATGAATATGAGGTGCCCTTTGCTAGTGCTACCTCTGTAAAAAAATCATTCAATTCGGTTTCACCGTGTTTGAATTGATCTGGGGAATGGATTTGCACACATACATGGCCGCTATTTGCAAACTATTGGGCTGATGACCTTGTAGTCAGTCATAAGATGCTTTCCACAAAAAGGCATGTTGTTGCAAAATTTGGTAGAGATCAAATTATTAGGATGGTCGTAATTTGATTTAAGCTTTTACCACTTGGGTGGCCGTCATTCCGTTTCCGTCAAGATGGCGGCGATATAAAACATGACAATGAGGTGCCCTTTGCTAGTGCTACCTCTGTACCAAATTTCGTTCAATTCGGTTTCACCGTGTTTGAATTGATAGGGGGAATCGATTTGCACACATACTTGGCCACCATCTGCAAACTATTGGGCTGATGATCTAGCAGTTTGGTCAGAATATGCTTCCCACATCAAGATTTGTTGTTACAAAATTTGGTAGAGACTAGATTATTAGGTTGGTCGTAATTACATTTTAGCCTTTAACATTTGGGTGGCCGCGATTACGTTTCCGTCAAGATGGCGGTGATATAAAACATGTCACTGAGGTGGCCTTTTCTAGTGCTACCTCTGTACCAAATTCCGTTCCATTCGGTTTCACCGTGTTCGAATTAATAGGGGTAATCGATTTTGACACAAAGATGGCCGCCATCCGCAAACTATTAGGCTAATGACCTATTAGATTTGTCAAAGGATGCTTCCTCCATAAAGGTATGTTGTTGCAAAATTTGGTAGAGATCGGATGATTAGGTTAGTCGTAATTTGATTTAAGCTTTGAACATTTGTGTGGCCGCCATTACGTTTCCGTCAAGATGGCGGCGATATAAAACATGATACTGAGGTGTCCTTTGCTAGTGCTACCTTTGTACCAAATTTCGTTCAATTTGCGCTCACCGTGTTCGAATTGATAGGGGGGGACAGACATTCAGAGTACACACACTCACACACACACACACACACACACACAGACTCACACACACACAGACAGACACACTTTTTTCGCCCTGTAGTGATCTCATAAGTCTACTTTCATTTTTTGCAAAAATCGAAAGTAGGCTAAAAATAACAAAGCACCAGGAGAAGATGGGATCATTGCTGAATTCTGGAAACTGAACGATCCTACACTTACGCCGATACTTCATCACCTTATTTCAGACATATGGATGATGAAGCGAATACCAGAAGACTGGAAATGTGCTCTAATTCATCCGTTACACAAAAAGGGTGATAAAACAGACATGAGTAAATACAGAGGAATCTCCCTGCTCCCTATTGCTTATAAAATCCTCTCCAAGGCACTTTTAAACAGGCTAGAACCCCAGGTGGATCCGCTAATTGGTGAATACAAAGCCGGATTCAGAAAAGGGCGATCATGTGCTGAACAGATGTGGAGTTTAAAAACAATATTACAAATGAGAAAATGTAGAAATACAGTAATAACATTCGTCGACTTCAGAAAATCTTATGACTCTGTAGACCGCGAAACCCTTTTTATGATCATGAAAGAATTCGGGACAGACAGAAATCATTGAACAGACGCTTACAGGTACTATGTCGAAAGTGAAATTCATGGGTGAAATATCGGAGCCCTTTCTCATCAAAACTGGAGTTCGACAGGGGTACGGATTATCCCCAATGCTCTTTAATATTGTTCTAGAAAACATCATTAGGGAATGGGAACCTCATGTAAAAGGCATTCAAATTGGAATCAAAAAAGAGAACCGTCATACAGTCAAGGGCCTCGCTTTTGCGGACGATATTGCCATTATCACTAACACCAGACATGAAGCCATACACGCAGTGGAAAAATTACATGAAATTGCTCAAAAAACCGGACTACAAATTTCTTATGAAAAAACCCACTATATGGAAAGACGGCCAGAAAATAACTCTTCTATAATCACACAATACGGTAAAATAACACAAGTCCCCCATTTTAAATACCTTGGTGAAATCATACAGTCCTCGGGACTAAACCGAATCGCCAATGAACAAAGAATCACCAAACTACAGAAGGCCTACAAGCTGACGTGGGTTCACTACAACAAGAAGTGCATCTCGCTGGACGCAAAATTAAGGCACTATACAACGGTGATTTTTCCGGAAGCAACTTACGCAGCCGAAACAATGGTGATCGACGGACATTCCAAAATTAAGGATATAGAAAAACAGGGAAGGAAAATTCTCAGAAAGATTTATGGGGCAGTTAATAATAACGGTATTTGGATGAAGAGACCTCAAAGCGAACTCTACCAAAAGATCCACACGATAACGGAAGTAATCTGAAAACGCCGAGTACACTTTTATACACACATTTACAGGATAGAAATTTTCAGAACACCGAAGAAATTGCTCAACGTTATAACACGGAGTATGTGTGGCACGGAGTGGCTGACAGTAGTGGTTTTGTAGCGGTTCTAAATCCTCCTCCTCCTCCCCTCCTCACAAGATGGCGGCGGTGCGATATCTCTCGAACTTATGGTTGGATTTTAACAAATGAGGTGTCATTGAACTCGGGCTGACACCCTCTTTCCAATGGACAACATATTTCAACCCCAAAACTAAAACGTACCCCTACTAGGGGGTGAAATTGATTTTTTTTAGAGAATCTCTCTTTCCAATTGCAACATGTGAGAGTTTGAATGCTGATATGGAATGTAACGTTATTCTGCAAACCAATAATCAAAGAGGGGCATGTTACGCCTTGAGGTGAGAGCCCCTATTATTGTTGACGAGCCCCCTGCTGTCGGGCCCCTGTGGATGGGTTATTGTTGACAGGTCCTTGTGGACGAGTCCTTGTGGACAAGTCCTTGTGGACAGGTCCTTGTGGACGAGTCCTTGTGGACAAGTCTGTGTGGACAGGTCCTTGTGGACAGGTCCCTGTGGACGAGTCCTTGTCCCTTTGGACTGATCCCTTTGGACGGGTCCCTTTGGCCTGGTTCCTACGGACTAGCCCATGAATGTATTTAAATTATGTCAAAGGGCCTAACTACATTTGTGTGTGTGTTGAATTGACGTTGTTCACCACTACTATAATGGAATAACGATATGAAAGGAAAGTGACGAAATACATGTGAACACGTGTGAAATGACCTTATTACCGTCCTCCTTGTGAAACAAGTCACATCCTGTTTTGCTTCATACGTGAGAAAATGTGAGTTCGAACCCGTGGTCGGATTTTGACGAATGAGGTGTCATTGAACTCGGGCTGATACCCCCTTTCAAATGAACAACATATTTCCACCCCAAAATAAAACCTACCCCTACTAGGGGGTGAAATTGTAATTTTTTAGAGAATCTCTCTTTCCAATTGCAACATGTGAGAGTTTGAATGCCGATATGGAATAAAACGTTGTTCCACACAAGAGACATGTGTTTGGTGGATAGCCACTATGAATTAACATGCTTGTTTTTGTTTTTTGTTTTTTTACGCATGCCCACTCATGGCTTTTGTAAGAGGGTGGGCTTTTTAAAAGATGGCGGCTGTAGTGTAACCTAACCTGACCCAACCCACGAGTGGTGATCAAAAAGTATTTTAAGTGACGCTTGTCGATTGGCAAACCAATAATCAAAGAGGGATATGTCAGGCCTTGAGGTGATAGCCCCTTTTGATTGATCCCTGTTGATTGATCTCTGTTGATTTGTCCCTTTGGACTGGTCTCTGTTGACTAGCCCCTTTTGGACGGGCCCTTTTTGACAGGGGGTCATTTTTTGATGGATCCTTTTTGACATGTGCTTTTCGACGGGTCCCTGTTGACGAGTCATTGCTGACGGGTCCTTGTTGATGAGTCCCTGTGGACGGGTCATTGTTGACGGGTCCCTATTGACAGGTCATTGTTGACAGGTCATTGATGACAGGTCATTGTTGACGGGTCATTGTTGATGGGTCCTTGCTGACAAGTCCCTGTTGATGGGTCCCTGTGGAAGGGTCCCTTTAGACCGGCCCCTTTGGACTGATCCCTATGGACCGGCCCATGAAATTTATCCAAATTATGTCAAAGGGCCTAACTACATTTGTGTGTAAAGCAGTGTGTTGAACTGACGTTGTTCACCAGTCCTTACTACTACAATTGGATAACGATATGAAAGGAATTGATTAACTAGACATGAGTTAACTACCAACGAAACACTTTGGCGACTCTGCTTGTTATTGACCAATGAGTAGGGTTTTAGAAAAACTGTTTGTTATTTTGGGTTATATACAAAAAATGCTTAGACCTTTTGAGTGACTATGTTTGCTAAACAAGACATTATTCCAGACACGATTAGGATTCTTATGTAGCTCAGACAAGGAAACAATTTCTACAGAATCTGTTAACATTGAATATAGATTTAGGTATTAGGAAGTCATTTTGAAGGCCTTTGTCTGGAGCGTGGCACTCTATGAAAGTAAAACTTAGACAATTGGTGTAGCAGAAAAGTGGAGAATTGAAGGGTTTGAAATGTGGTGTTACAGGAGAATGATGAAGATTAGATGGGTAAATAGGGTTACTAACAAAGAGGTATTAAGACGAGTGGGGGAGAAGAAATGTATCTGGCGACTGTTAATGAAGTAAAGAGATAGGTTGGTAGAACACGTACTAAGACACCCAAGAATAGCAAACTTAGTTAAGGAAGAAAGGTTCGAGGACGAGAACTGCAGGGGTCGACCAAGTTTAGAATATGTTAAACAGATAGCCTTGAATGTAGGGTGTGGTAGCTATATAGAAATGAAACGATTAGCTCGGGACAGATAGGCGCTGAGATCTGCATCAAACCAGTCAAAGGACTAAAGACTCAAACAACAACATGTAAGTTCACTAAAATAATGTTGTGTAACGGTATATGTTAGTCAACGAACAGTAATGCATTACTGAAACCCATGACACGATACCTAAGAGCTTTTCTAAAACGATTTTAAAATGCCGTTAACCCTATATTGAACACCCAGTTCACAAGACTCATAACTGCAATGTTATGGTAAAACAAAACAAAATCTATATTTCAAAACAAGCAAGTGGTTTAGTCAATGTATACTGGAAAAAGTTTTGTAAACACCCAAGTCCTCAAGACTAATTAAATTAGTAACTGTCAGGTTGACCGAGTGGTTAAGGTGTTTGACTTAAGATCAAATTTTCTGTATAAGGAAGCAAGGGTTCGAATCCCTTACCTGACATAACTATTGCCTTGACATGGCTTGGCCACACTGCATTATTATTATGACACTCGGTACACAAACCATAGATATAGTGTATTGTTTAAGGCCACTCTCTTTCTGAACATAGTCAGAGACTGTTGATGGTTAACAATTGTATTAATAGTGGGACATGGGGATAGTAATTAAGAAAAACAGACAATACCCATACAATATTTTTATTAAATTCATTTTATAATAGTTAAACACTGAATTCAAGTCTATCTCTTTACCATTGTTCTATATAGATTTTTAAACACAACGCTTGTTGTAGATCCTTTTACAACTTTATCCAGGTACTCTTGCTCTTAAAAACTGGGGAAGCCGCAATGGTTTTATAAACATAAAACCCTCATCCTCTTCTTTTTCATAATTATCATCATCATCATCATTATGAATATTATCATCAAAATTATTATAGTCATTGTCACCATCATTATCATCATCATCATCATTCTCAACATCACTAGAACTATCCAATTCCTCTTGTTTGTTTTCCACAGGGACCTCTTGTAGAGTCTGCGTTGCTTTTGATAGTGTTAAGGGTTTTTTTGAACGATGGTATTTGTCTTAACATGTCTTTTTGAGGTGATGATGAATGCTTTTTAACAAACAATGCACTATCTTGAGCAGCAATATATTTTTCTTGGACTTGCTTTTTTTATCTGGGTTAGAGCATTTTGCGTATTTAAATGTGTATTAATTTGAGATTCACAATGATGTTCTTTTGAAGTAAGTACGTTGGAGTCTTTTGTTTTAATCATTCCTCAACACTTTTTGGATCGTTGTTTTGAACATCGCCAAATAACAGTTCCATTTTTATTGGTTGTTTTTACAACATATATATATATATCCTTTATAGAAGACACATGGCTTGCCATGACTGGTTGTTGAGACTTCCATATCAACTAATACATATGAATTAAATTTTAGTAAAGTCACATGAACAATCTTTAGATTACAAGTGATTTACACACACACACACTTTCCTAAATGTCAAGATTTATGGATGTTGTTTTCCACCAACAGCTGCTTACTGCGTATGACAAGGCTGGAGACTGGTAGGTGAGACGGTCTTTCACGATGTGAACACTGTAACAGGCAGTAGTCAACTGACAATATTCTTATACCCTAGTCAAGGTTAACAGGTACTTACTGCGTATGACAAGACCGTACACTCGTAGGTTAGACCGTATTTTTTGTTTGTTGCTAAGGATTCCATATATACTCTAGACATGTTAGTTCTGAACACTTAGAGGTTAATTGTATATATTGAATTTAAATACACAGCTCATACAAGCACGTTTTGCGGATGGGAGGGGTGAGAGGCTGGCAAAAAAGGAAATGTTTTAGTTTAATGAAACGTTATGTCCTAGTAGGCGTGATTTATAGTAGACGCAATTGATAGTAGACGTAATTGATAGTAGGTGTAATCGATACTAGACGTGATTAATAGTAGACGCAATTGATACTAGGCGTGATTGATAGTAGGCGTGATTTGTAGTAAGCGCGATTTATAGAAGACGCAAATGATAGTAGGCGCGATTGATAGTAGGCGTGATTGATAGTAGACGCGATTGATACTAGGCGTGATTGATAGTAGGCGTGATTTGTAGTAAGCGCGATTTATAGTAGACGCAAATGATAGTAGGCGCGATTGATAGTAGGCGTGATTGATAGTAGACGCGATTGATAGTAGGCGCAATTTGACATGGGCGCGACTCAGATCATTTTTGATATCATAAAGTTACAGTGTCAATGTTTATACAAAGTACAAGGTAGAGGGTATTTTTAAGACATAACCTCAGCTCACTTAACATAACCTAACTTTACCTAACCTAACTTTGTCACGTGACATGTTCTACAAGTTTAGACTTGCTTTAAGACTGATTATGACGTCATAGATTGATGGGATGGGTGAGAGGCTGACAAAAAAGGAAATGTTCTGGTTTAATGAAACGTCATGTCCTAGTAGGCGCGATTTATAGTAGACGCAATTGATAGTAGGCGCGATTAATAGTAGACGCAATTGATAGTAGACGTGATTGATAGTAGGCGTGATTTGACATGAGCGCGATTTATAGTAGACGCAATTGATAGTAGGCGCGATTAATAGTAGACGCAATTGATAGTAGACGAGATTGATAGTAGGCGTGATTTGACATGAGCGCGATTTATAGTAGACGCGAAAGATAGTAGGCGCGATTGATAGTAGGCGTAATTAGACATGGGCGAGATTTATAGTAGACGCAATTGATAGTAGGCGCGATTGATAGTAGGTGTAATTGGTAGTAGGCGCGATTTGACATGAGCGCGATTTATAGTAGACGCAAATGATACTAGACGTGATTAATAGTAGACGCAATTGATACTAGGCGTGATTGATAGTAGGCGTGATTTGTAGTAAGCGCGATTTATAGTAGACGCAAATGATAGTAGGCGCGATTGATAGTAGGCGTGATTGATAGTAGACGCGATTGATAGTAGGCGCAATTTGACGTGGGCGCGACTCAGATCATTTTTGATATCATAAAGTTACAGTGTCAATGTTTATACAAAGTACAAGGTAGAGGGTATTTTAAGACATAACCTCAGCTCACTTAACATAACCTAACTTTACCTAACCTAACTTTGTCACGTGACATGTTCTACAAGTTTAGACTAGCTTTAAGACTGATTATGACGTCATAGATTGATGGGAGGGGTGAGAGGCTGACAAAAAAGGAAATGTTCTGGTTTAATGAAACGTCATGTCCTAGCAGGCGCGATTGGTAGTAGACGCAATTGATAGTAGACGCGATTAATGGTAGGCGCAATTGATAGTAGGTGTGATCAGGTACTTACTGCATATCAAAAGGCTGTACACTCGTGTGTTAGACACTCTATCTTGTTAAGGACCCCTATATATTCCCTACACAAGGCTATACATGTTAGTTCTAAACACTTAGTGGTTATTTGTATTTTAAATTTAAATACACAGGTTATACAAGCACGTTTTTTCACACAGTAAAACTTTGTCAAATAGCCACATGCGATACGCAAAGTATGTTTCCGCTATCTAGCGGTGACTATGGAAACTACCTGAACATATCCTAATCTAATCCTAGCTAACTTCACCTGACGTGACCATACCGGTTTGTAAGCAACAACAACAACACACTAAGATTCCATGAATTCCAGAGTACTTTTAGATTAATTATCGACTCTCAACTCTTATAACTATGTCTATCCCACTCTGTCAAAAACACGATTTTTTTCTTTAAATTTTTGCTTGATGTCAATACTAAAGTGATAATGGGTTTTCCGATCCTATCACTATAAATTCATTACCCCCACTCTTATCTCGGTCTCGACAACAACCATGCCTATTTTTATTATGTCAGATGATGTAATGTTCGAGTGCAAAGTGGGTGTAAAAGTGAGTGCAAAGTGAGTGCAAAAGTGAGTGCAAAGTAAGTGTAAAAGTAGTTGTAAAAGTGAGTGCAAAGTGAGTGCAAAAGTGAGTGCAAAAGTGGGGTGTAAAAGTGGTACCCTATTTGTAATGGCTTATTTGACAAGTTATTTTGTGGTACCCTATTCGTAACGGCTTATTTCACAAGTTGTTTTTGTCAATGTATTTAGAGGATATTTCTCTTGTTCATGGAAAGTATCTCAGCCCTTTTTATGATAGCATAATGCTTACCGTCATGTTTGTAAGCAACAACAACACACACACTAAAATTCCAAGAATCCAAACTACTCTAAGGTTAATGATGGTCTCTCAACTCCATTCCACGCCTAGTCAAAAACATTATACATTTCAAATTTTTCAAAAAAGGTAAATTGAGAAAGTAGGCTATATATTTAAACTAAAAAATCATATGCTAACTCCAACACCTACGTCTATCCCATTCTCAGTCAAAAAAATATATATATATTCTTTAAATTTTTCCAAAAAATATTTGGAAAGTAGGCTATAATTTGAAAACTAATCATCCTAAAAAGTCATATATAGACTCAAACCAATGGCTTTTATGTCCTTAATCGATAGAACAAAACATGGAATTTGACATTTTTCCAAATATTGATCATTTTTAAAAATGGGCTATATTTTGTAAACTATGAATTACACAAAAAATGTGTTTGACATAAAAATGACAGGTATTTACCCCCCTCTACCCACAAACCAAGTCCCAGGTCTCTGGGACAAAATCCAAAAAGGTTCAATTTTGAAAGTAGACGATATTTTGAAAACTAATCATTCTAAAAAGTCATATATAGACTCAAACAAATGTCCTTTAAGTCCCTTAACGTTAGAACAAAACTTAACATTTTTTTCATTTTTTCAAAAAAAAGTCCAATTTTCAAAATTGCCTATATTTTGGAAACTAAGAATTAGTTCCAAAATGGCGGTCGTAGCTTAACTCAACCTAACCTAACCCTACGAGGTGTGATCAAAACTTCCAAAATGGCTGCCGTAGCTTAACTTAACCTTTGATTGATCCCTGTTGATTGACCCCTTTTGATTGATCTCTGTTGATGTATCCCTTTGGACTGGTCCCTGTTGACTAGCCCCTTTGGATGGGTCTTTTTTAAAGGGAGAGTCATTTTTTTACGGGTCCCGGAGGACGGGTCCTTGTTGACGGGTCCCTGTGGGCGGTTCCTTTGGACTGATCCTTATGGACTGGCCCGTGCATTTTATCCAAATTATATCAAAGGGGCTCGCCCACAGGGACCCGTCAACATTTTCTCACGTATGAAGCAAAACAGGTTGTGACTTGTTTCACAAGGAGGACGGTAATAAGGTCATTTCACACGTGTTCACATGTATTTCGTCACTTTCCTTTCATATCGTTATTCCATTATAGTAGTGGTGAACAACGTCAATTCAACACACACACAAATGTAGTTAGGCCCTTTGACATAATTTAAATACATTCATGGGCTAGTCCGTAGGAACCAGGCCAAAGGGACCCGTCCAAAGGGATCAGTCCAAAGGGACAAGGACTCGTCCACAGGGACCTGTCCACAAGGACCTGTCCACACAGACTTGTCCACAAGGACTCGTCCACAAGGACCTGTCCACAAGGACTTGTCCACAAGGACTCGTCCAAAAGGACCTGTCAACAATAACCCATCCACAGGGGCCCGACAGCAGGGGGCTCGTCAACAATAACAGGGGCTCTCACCTCAAGGCCTAACATGCCCCTCTTTGATTATTGGTTTGCAGAATAACGTTACATTCCATATCAGCATTCAAACTCTCACATGTTGCAATTGGAAAGAGAGATTCTCTAAAAAAAATCAATTTCACCCCCTAGTAGGGGTACGTTTTAGTTTTGGGGTTGAAATATGTTGTCCATTGGAAAGAGGGTGTCAGCCCGAGTTCAATGACACCTCATTTGTTAAAATCCAACCATAAGTTCGAGAGATATCGCACCGCCGCCATCTTGTGAGGAGGGGAGGAGGAGGAGGAGGATTTAGTATGGTGATCGTGTATTTTGTGTATGTGAAAACCTTGAGACATTTCTGCCTACACGGTTTAATGATAAGTCGGAGAGTGTTTTTGATGAAGTCAATAATGCTGTACAACCTGTACGCTTAATTTATGAAGGTTTTAAAAACAATAGGTGCATGGTTCGTTTTAATTAAATTAAAAAACTAATGTCAAATAATAATAATGGTAGATATAAATCATAACAATGGACTGAAAGAAAAATATGTGTATAGAATAATAATGTTTTAGTGTTTAGTATTGTCTTAAAAAATATAATCATGAAACCAAAAAAAATGTATATAAAGTTTGTAAATAAATGAAAATAACGGTCCAATGTTGTTTTATTTTCTATAGAAGTCAGAATATTTAACATTGCAGAGTATACATGATTATAACAATAAAAAGCACACTTAATACAAGTCTTTGCCTTTACGATAGTGTGTTATAGTTTTAAAAACAAAGCTTGTTGTAGATCTTTTTTCTTCCACGGTGAACAATAGGCATGAAAACGTTATTGTCTTGTTTTGGATCATTAACACTATCATAATCATAAGCAGCATTATCTATATCACTATTATTATAATCACTATAATTATCCTCAACATTATCCTCATCATTACTAAAACCAGTTAAATATTCCTGTTCCTCTTCCTGTTCCTGTTCCTCTTCCTCTTCCTCTTCCTCTTCCTCTACAGTGTCCTCATGTAGAGTCTGCGTGGCTTTTGATAATGTTAAGGGTTTTTTGATCATTGAATTATTGATTCAAATGTTAACCAACGGTCATGTTCTGATTTTAAATTCAACCCACGTGGTAAACCAACTTGCTCACTTGTTGTATTTGGTACTAACGCCATGTGTTATAATAATTTTTTTTCTTATTGTAAGTTATTAACGTTGCACAGAGTAATTTAAAGCACAATGTATGCCTGTTCACTGTCTGTTCATTACGTTAATGGCGCATGACGACACCTAAAAGCAAACAAAATAACCTTTCAATCAATCAATCAATACTTGTAAATAAAACTTTAACGTTAATTGGCATTAATATATCAAATCACCTTAAAAATTATAATAAAGTGTATGTCGGCACTAACAGTAACCCATGTACTTATTTTCTTTTTATAAAGTTGCAGTCATTTACATTCCCCTTTAACCAATACATAAACAAAAAATAATAATGTCATGTCATTTTGTTCAGATTATCATGTTCAAACCTGTGAATATTCGTTGAGTTCATAGGGTATAAAGTTCCTCATTTTTCTACTAGAAAGCGCTATAGAGTTTAAAGAGATTAGATATCTAACATCTAACCTCCTTGACTTTCATAGTCAAGGAACAACTAAATTCGACATGCAAGCTACCCTCTGTGTGTCAAATAAGAAAGCTTGCACCCGGCACCGGAGGCCATACGATATTAATATTATTATTAATATTATATTATATTATTATTATTATTATTATAGGGAACGACATGTCAGTTAAATTAAAATTTTTGTTTTTTACAAAATCCGATATGGCCTTGTACTTTCCCGGTAAACAACCAATATGGTCTTGTACCGGTTGCCAATACATAGTCATTAATCAAGAAAGCAATCATCGTCCTAGTCATGTACAGGTAATGAATTTTTTGTCTACGAGTTTTCAGTAGTGGTAAAATGGAATAGCAATTTATGTTAGGCTTACCTGAGTTTTAAATAGTTCACTGCCTGGAAACAATGGTTGCACTTTACTGCGTATCGCGTTTTCAGCGACTGCTACGGCGGTAAGGCTTTTCTTTCCAAGTTTCTAAAAATAAATAAAATAAACCGTTATAAATACCTAAATTCAGGTTAGTACATGCATTTCATAAAGTAAAATATGAAACAAAAAATGAAACAAGTTAGTTTAAAACAAGATGTTCAGTAAAGAATATATAGCCTACTTTCTCCTAAATGCATGGGTATTGTTATAACTCTTTGTCATTTTCAAGGAGTATAATTGAATGTTGGTTGTAGTAGCTTGTTGAAATACAACGTGCTATAGGGATATTAAACATGAATATGAGGTGCCCTTTGCTAGTGCTACCTCTGTAAAAAAATTCATTCAATTCGGTTTCACCGTGTTTGAATTGATCTGGGGAAGGGATTTGCACACATACATGGCCGCTATTTGCAAACTATTGGGCTGATGACCTTGTAGTCAGTCATAAGATGCTTTCCACAAAAAGGCATGTTGTTGCAAAATCCGGTAGAGATCAAATTATTAGGATGGTCGAAATTTGATTTAAGCTTTTAACATTTGGGTGGCCGTCATTCCGTTTCCGTCAAGATGGCGGCGATATAAAACATGACACTGAGGTGCCTTTTGCTAGTGCTACCTCTGTACCAAATTTCGTTCAATTCGGTTTCACCGTGTTTGAATTGATAGGGGGAATCGATTTGCACACATACTTGGCCACCATCTGCAAACTATTGGGCTGATGATCTAGCAGATTGGTCAGAATATGCTTCCCACATCAAGATTTGTTGTTGCAAAATTTGGTAGAGACTAGATTATTAGGTTGGTCGTAATTACATTTTAGCCTTTAACATTTGGGTGGCCGAGATTACGTTTCCGTCAAGATGGTGGTGATATAAAACATGACACTGAGGTGGCCTTTTCTAGTGCTACCTCTGTACCAAATTTCGTTCCATTCGGTTTCACCGTGTTCGAATTAATAGGGGGAATCGATTTTCACACAAAGATGGCCGCCATCCGCAAAATATTAGGCTAATGACCTATTAGTTTGGTCAAGGGATGCTCCCTCCATAATGGTATGTTGAAGCAAAATTTGGTAGAGATCGGATGATTAGGTTAGTCGTAATTTGGTTTAAGCTTTGAAAATTTGGGTGGCCGCCATTACGTTTCCGTCAAGATGGTGGCGATATAAAACATGACACTGGGGTGCCCTTTGCATGTGCTACCTCTGTACCAAATTTCATTCCATTCGGTTTCACCGTGTTTGAATTAATAGGGGTAATCGATTTTGACACAAAGATGGCCGCCATCCGCAAACTATTAGGCTAATGACCTATTAGATTTGTCAAAGGATGCTCCCTTCATAAAGGTATGTTGTTGCAAAATTTGGTAGAGATCGGATGATTAGGTTAGTCGTAATTTGGTTTAAGCTTTGAACATTTGTATGGCCGCCATTACGTTTCCGTCAAGATGGCGGCGATATAAAACATGACACTGGGGTGCCCTTTGCAAGTGCTACCTCTGTACCAAATTTCATTCCATTCGGTTTCACCGTGTTTGAATTAATAGGGGTAATCGATTTTGACACAAAGATGGCAGCCATCCGCAAACTATTAGGCTATTGACCTATTAGATTTGTCAAAGAATGCTCCCTCCATAAAGGTATGTTGTTGCAAAATTTGGTAGAGATCGGATGATTAGGTTAGTCGTAATTTGATTTAAGCTTTGAACATTTGTGTGGCCGCCATTACGTTTCGGTCAAGATGTCGGCGATATAAAACATGTCACTGGGGTGCCCTTTGCTAGTACTACCTCTGTACCAAATTTCGTTCCATTCGGTTTCACCGTGTTCGAATTAATAGGGGCAATCGATTTTCACACAAAGATGGCCGCCATCCGCAAACTATTAGGCTGATGACCTATTAGTTTGGTCAAAGGATGCTGCCCCCATAAAGGTATGTTGTTGCAAAATTTGGTAGAGTTCGGATGATTAGGTTAGTCGTAATTTGATTTAAGCTTTGAACATTTGTGTGGCCGCCATAACGTTTCCGTCAAGATGGCGGCGATATAAAACATGACACTTGGGTGTCCTTTGCTAGTGCTACCTTTGTACCAAATTTCGTTCAATTTGCGCTCACCGTGTTCGAATTGATAGGGGGGGGGGGACAGACATTCAGAGTACACACACTCACACACACACACACACCCACACACACAGACTCACACACATACACACACACAGACAGACACACTTTTTTTCGCCCTGTAGTGATCTCATAAGTCTACTTTCATTTTTTGCAAAAATCGAAAGTAGGCTAAAAATAATCCCACCTTCACTTGCAGTGGCTAATTGCCGTTTCCTTCTAGTGGGCTCAAAAGTAAACTGGTTTCTTGTATCTCAGACATGTAAGGTATACCGGTTATCTGCAAACAAATAAATTAAAAAATCAATAATTACCTAATCAATAACTACCAATTTAAGGTTCATTAGCATGACATAATTAAAATAATCATTCATAGGTACTTACCAAAAAATGAAATGATTTTTCTTCCACAGGTCTACTATATACGTCCGCGTGCTAAAATGGCAAGTGCATGACTAACGCAATCGTTATCAGTTAGCCTAGCAACAGAAAAGTTGTATTTTCTCAGCGTTTTGACCTTGAATGGTTCTCTGTCTCTCTCTCGCACGTGTTCCCACGCCTCTTCACATTCCTCAATCTGAATAAGATTCGTGTACCTTATACTAGTTTCATGTTTTTAATAAGGAACCAAATTGGCTACCTCTTATACATCGGTAGTCCTACTGTCTCAGAACCAAAATGGCGGTCTCTGCTTAAACAGCACACCTGCTAGCCACCACGAGGCAAGTAAACTGATATCACACTTCCTGCTGACGTAGACATTCCTGCCTCGTCAGCACCATCAACAGCTCCACAGCAACCACATACTTTCATCCTAAAACACATGACTTTACCCCATTCAATATTTAGTTTATAACATTTCAGGCCAATGACCTTACCGTTTTGGCTCTTTGCGTACATGCACATGACTTGGTCGAGAAAATGTTATAGGTTTCCAGATTCTAAAACCATTTACTGTGCCAGCTGCTCGCTTATCACCGTTTACTAGCATGTTAAAGAACCCCTTCAGGGGTAAACAATTCCTAGCACACTTATCACATTTTCATATATTCGCCTCTCGCAGTTTCAACCAAGCAAGCAAGGTGAATAGACGTGCAGTGAAGTGTAAGGAAGAATGGGAATCGCTATTCAGCAGTACCGGGCGGTCATCGGCCGCTGGCAGGCAAGAGTGAAGTGCGATTTCGGTGTCGGGAAGGTGATAGTGTGCAACGTCACTGAACAGAGG
Organism: Meconema thalassinum; assembly: GCA_946902985.2. Lineage (NCBI taxonomy): Eukaryota > Metazoa > Arthropoda > Insecta > Orthoptera > Tettigoniidae > Meconema > Meconema thalassinum. Next base: position 616,782,197 of record OX336390.1, read on the forward strand.
GGGGTTTTGGCGATGGGGATGGTAGCGCTGGTTGTGGCGACGCTACTATTAATTGGAGGAGTGGAGTCAAACCCAGGGCCTGGTCAGCTGGGATGGCAAGAAATGGAAAAAATAAGGGAAATTGTAAAGGGTCACAAAATGACCTGATCCAGGACATTCTTCGTGAGCAATGTAAGGAATTCAGGGGGATGAAGACGTGTATAAGAGAAGAGATGGGAATAGTGACAGAAAGGCTGACCGAGAATAGTAGAGAGATAAAAGACCTAAGAGAATAGGTGAAGATATTAGAGGTGGAGGTAAATGAATTAAGGAAGACCAAGCTGGATGAGAGAAAGAAAAACGTCTTCATTTACGGAATAAAGGAAGATGCCAAGGAAAGCACCGAGGATCTAACATCCAAGGTGCTCCGAGTGATTAGTGAAGGCATGCGGATAAACATTGGAGTCTCAGAGATTGACAATGTGACCAGGGTAGTGCGGGGAAAGGGCACGAGGCCCGTGAAAGTGTCATTAGTTTCTTCGCTGATGGCTCACAGAATTCTGGCAAACACAAAGAACCTGAAAGGGGAGAGGATATGGGTAAGGAGAGAAAAGAGTAAAGAAGAGGCAAGCGAGCAACGGACCTTGCAGTTTCATTTAAGGAAGGCAAGGAGCTCTGGTCTCAAGGCTTATGTAAAAGGCAATAGACTGGCGGTTAGCGGCAACAACTGGGATCGGATTTGGACAGTGGCACAACTCCAGGATATGGAGAAGCAACAACAACAGGAGACAGTTAGACCTAGCAACCAGGTGGAAGCAGCTGTCGGTTCAGAGGGAAGTGCGGTGATGATTCAACAGAGAGCATCGACCTCCAAGTCCAACACGGAAGTGGCGCGAGCAGGAACGACTAACGTCAGCGCCAGGAACACCGGACAAGTGCGTGGTTTGCAGAAAGGTGAGACTGGCAAACAACGAGTTACTAGTCTAAAAGAACTATGGGGCAAGAAAACCTTGACAGAGCAGTTTAATGTGGAGAAGGAGGTCATTTCTTCTCCAGGTGGCAGTATACTAGAGCTAGAGAAAGCTAGAGTTACTAGAAGTAAAGCTACCGCCAGTGAAGAGGGTAGGGGTAAAAAATAACTAAACTGGAATATTGCTAGCGTAAATATAGAGGGTTTTTTAAATAAGAGAGGGAACGATGTAGTTTTGACCCTAATAGAAGATATGCAGATTGTAGGATTTGTTGAGAGTTGGCTCTCTGTAGGTTGCGAGGTTAAAATAGATGGCTTCAATATATATACAAAACCAAAGATTAGGAAAGCGCGTACCGGTAGGTTCCCGGGGTAATTGTTGTTTTAATTAAAGAAGAGGAGAGGGAATTATCAGAATTTATTAGTTCAGAACTGGAAGAAGTAGTGTGGGTAAAAGCAGATATTAGGGGAGGGGGAAAGGAACGGTATGTTTCGGCTTTGTCTACAACCCTCCGGAGAATTCCCCGTATGCAAGAGAAAGCTTTTTCGATGAGTTAGCTATTGAAATAAACAGAATTCAAAATATATATGAAGAGGCAGAGATTGTGCTTTTAGGGGACTTCAATACGTATGATTGAGAATGCAATTATGATGACCGGGCGGAAAATGCGCGTGAAGGCTAGGGGAAAATTAGAGAGAATTAAAGGATGGTACGATGAATCTTGTAGAAGGAAGAAAACCGAAGTTATTAGGGCACTGAAGTTATACAGGAGAGGAGGGGATGATACGATGAGAGTAGAATTTTGTCGTCTAAGGAAAGAATATAGAGAACCGCTCAGCAAAATGAAAGATGAATGGCAGGGTAAGGAAGCAACAGCACTAAATAAGGATTCTAAAGCTAACGACTGTAGCAAAGTGTGGAGCAGGATAAATTCTTACCGTAGGGGGAGCAGAAGTGGTGGGGTGAGCTCTATTAGTGATGAAGTATGGATTGCATATTATGAGAATCTGTTAAATGCTGAAGATAATTGGAGGAATAGGGATGAGTTTGGCGTCCCGAGGGGGCTGGAGGCCGCTCTGCCTATGCTGGACCAAGTCATATCGATAGAGGAAATTAAGGAAGTAATAGCAAAAAGTAAAGGAGGGAAGTCAGGTGCTATTTCGGGGATAACAAATGAATTTTGGCAAGAGTTGAGTAACAATAGGTTCATGATGGACAGCTTGGTAAAAATCCTTAACAAAATCTTTGAAGGAGGTATATTTCCGAGGGCGTGGCAGGAGGGAATAATTTGTCCAATATATAAGAAGCGTGGGGACAAACTAGACCCAGGCAACTATAGAGGCATAACTTTGCTTGATAATTTGAGCAAAATGTACACCGGGGTCTTATCCAAGCGTTTCATAGCATGGGCAGAGGGCTGTTCGGTGTTCTCGAGACTCCAGACAGGATTCAGAAAAGGGATGAGGACTAGTGACAATATAATGGTGGTTAAAACGGTGATGGACAAGTACATAAGAAGGAAAAGAGGTAAGCTGTATATCACAGCTATTGATTTGGAGAAGGCGTTTGATTCAGTGAGCAGGGGAGCTGTCATGGCTAAACTGGGAAAAATCGGGGTGTCACATAAAATGATACGAGCAATTGAGAATGTGTATTCCGAAGTGAAATGTGCAATTAAAACTAAAGATGATGTAATTGTAGGAGAGATAACGTCTAATATACGATTAAAACAGGGATGCAAATTATCCCCGGTGCTTTTTTTTTTTTGCTATTTATCAACGATATTTTCGATTCAAAGGGCTTTGAGCAACGGTCCAACCCTTGCTTGGACAATTATGATATCCCGGGCCTAGCATTTGCTGATGACATCCTTCTGCTTGCTCTAACACCCTATAATATGCAATATAGTATTGACGAGATTGTGAGATACTGTGAGGACTGGAACTTAAGAATTAACCCGAGTAAGACCAAAGTTATGGTCTGCAAAAAGGGAGTTAAACTGTCTATGAATGAAAAGTGGGTCATGTTTGGGTCGCAGTTAGAGACGGTGAAAAAACTTGAGTATCTAGGGACGATAATGGCGAGAAATGGTAATTGGACCGAACAAATTGAAAGGGCAAAATCGAAAGGGCTAGCGGCATTGGCGAATGTTAAGGAGTTAGAGCGTAGGTTACCGAATCTTGACTACAAAATGTATAAGAATGTGTTCAACGCACTCATCGTTTCAAGAGCACTCTATGGAGTGGACGTATGGGGTTTAGAGGAAGGAACGAAAACCCTGGACAGTATTGTAAGTAGGTTTGCCAAGATAATTTTGGAGCTACCTAGTTGCACGGCGAATTGTGGAGCGAGAATGTTGTGTGAGGATGTAAGCATTAGACAACATATCATAAAAAAGGTCATAAAGTCATGGATTCGTTTAAAAGCAGGTGGAGGGGGGGAAATGCTTAAGGTAGCCTACCTGCACCAAATGATGCATCAGCACGAGGGCTACTGGGTGGACGGGGTAAGAAGTGTACTGGAAAGATTAGGAATGGGTTATCTATGGGATAGGGACTTACAAAGAGAGGAAGGTAGGGTGTGTAAGAAAGTGTGTAGAAGGGTTAATGACGTAGAGTTGCAGGTGCTAAGAGAAGAGTGCACCAGTAGGAGAACCTTAACGGAGTTCTGCGAAATAAGGAACTTTATGAGCATAAAGCCTCAATGCCTAATGAAAAGAGAAATGAGAGGGATAATTTGGTGGTTAATGGGGGTGTATAAGAACAAAGCGTTGAGAGAAGTAGGAAAAGAGGACATTTGCCTGTTTTGTGGGAAGGTTATGGGTGCAGCGCACCTGATCAGGGAATGCAAGGAAATTAAAATGATAAGAGCAAAGTTTGTAGACAAAGCAGATCTAAACAGAATAGAAAATGAAAATGAGTATCACACTTTAATTAAATTACTAAAACGGGAATGGGGGAAAGCAGGTCAATTAGCAAAATATTTTAATACCATCAGGGCAATGTGGAATAAGAAAGCGTCGGATGAGATTCAGAACAAAGATGCATGTAAATTAAGCATTCAAGTACAGGAGATGGCTTCCTAAGCTATAAATCTTGTTAATGCCTAGGAGAGCCTATCTGTATTAACTAGGTAGCCTATACGATTACTACAGTACAGCCACATATTGCTGTCTGTAGATTTTTCCTGTGAGTTTGATATTTTTTTTTCCTTACAACAAAACTTATCAGATTCTTAAAGTCAGTAAGGGCTCGATAGGGAAATAAAAGTAATTCTTTCTGTGATGTGTCTCCCATGGAGAACTGTCAAAAAATTAAGAACACTGTGTCCACATTTATGATTAAGAAAGAACTTTGTGCAGTCTCCATCAGAAAAGTTGCCCAGTGATATTGTGAATGAAGATAACTACTGCAAAGCATTATTAAGTTTTGAAATAACGAGGAAGCTATGAAATGCCGAATGAACATTTGGTTTAATTATCTAACGCCATAATGTAAATTTATGTTATCTATGTGTTTATTGTCTGTATGTCACGATATGACTCTCTGAGTTAAAGTGACAATTAACAAGTAGATTTGGTTAAATAAATAAATATTCGCCTCTATCCGTCATAGGAAATGTCACAAAACCAACCGTCATAAGCTGCCCCCGCAATCCAACCAAAATAGAAATTCATTTCTTCCGGGCACGGTCACCGAGATCGCCAACGTCTAAGAATCACTTGGTCATATCCTACAACCGTCTGTTGTGTCAGAGAGCGATCTCGCTCATCACTGTTAACTAAAACGTTAAAGATCCCCTTCAGGGGTTAAAAAAAAATCTTAGCATGCTTGTCACATTTCAAAATATTCGCCTTCATTCATTCGTCATAGGAAAAAATATCGAAAAGCAACCCCTCGTTTTGCCATACATCGCCCCCGTCGAAATAGCCATTTCCAGTATTCACCCTGATCAGTCATAGCCTCGTTGGAACATGTGTCAAGCGCTACCGGCTCTCTGTCTACAAACACGCTTTTATTTTAAAAATTAAAAAATAAAAATGCCTAGTTTTTTGTCCTAGAGACTTGACATTTATTTTCATGTTAGTTTCCGAAATACTAAAAATTCAAAATTTAAGGGTTCAAAAACTCTCAAAATATAAAAAAAAATTAGTATAAAAAAATTCAAGTCATAGAGACCATTGGTTTGAACTATGGAACAACATTCTATCATGTTTGGTTTTCAAACTATCGCCTACTTTCAAAAGCAAAATTTTTCAAACAAAATTTGAAAAATATAACAAGTGGTCCATAGGAAAGAGGACGTCAGCTCGAGTCCAACGACACCTCATTTGTTAAAATCCGACCATCCGTTCGCCAATGATCACCAATGTTCGCGAGAAAGTAGGCTATCATTTTGATTTTCCTCCTACACCCTTTAAACTTGCTACCCTCCTAGAGGGCATACCCACGTTTCATTAACGTCAAACAATCTTTTTCCCGAAATTCATCGTTTCCAAAATAGCGCCAATCCAAAAAACAAGAATTTTCAATTTGTTTTGTTAAAAATACCAACATACATGCTTAGCCAAGAGAACGTCCTCCCAACGCCAACAATACCTCGTTCGTTAAAATCCGACCACGCGTTCGAGAGATATTGAGCAAAGTTTATATGAAGGAAGGAAGGAAGCTTGTAGTTTAACGTGACCGTTAATCTTGAGATCATGAGCCACGGGACCTCCTTTTTACGTGGAATCCGAACCACAGGACATGGCATTTCACTTCGAAAATCCCACATGCTTTGACCGGGAATCGAACCCGGACCGCCTTGGTAAGAGGCATACAGCTAGACCGCTGAGCCACCACGCCCCAAAGTTTATATGAAAGTAGGGGGCGACTCAGAACCCCCATTCTAGCACTACTGCACAGTTTTAGTCGTAGAGACTTGAAATTTATTTTGGGAGTAGAGGGGGTCAGGGCCATTCATTTACGTCAAACAAAATATTTTGTAAACTCTTTAGTTTCCAAAATAAAATAAAATAAAAATTTAAGTGTTTTCAAAAAAACATCAAAAATAAAAAAGTTTTATTATAAAATTTAAAGGACATAGAGACCATTCGTTTGCATCATGGCACAACATTCTATCATGTTTGGGTTTCAAACTATCGCCTATTATCAAAAACAAAATTTTTCAAAAAATTTATTAAAAATATAACAAATGGTCCATAGGAAAGAGCACGTCAGCCCGAGTCCAACGATATGTCGCATGCCCATGGTTTCGCGAAATATATATAAAAGGTCAGCGTAGCTGAGCTGCTCGTGTCACTATTTAGAACTCTCACTACTCCCCTACTGCACAGTTTTAGTCCCAGAGGCTTGACATTTATGTTGCTGGTAGAGGGGGTCAGGGCCATTCATTTATGTCAAACAAATTCTTCTGTAAACTCTTTAGTTTCCAAAATATAAGAATTTCAAAATTACACTTTTTTCAAAAAAACATAAAAATTAAAAAGTTTTATTATAAAAAATAAAGGACATAAAGATCGTTCGTTTAAGCTATTGCACAAAGTTCTATCATATTTGTTTTTTTAACTATCGTCTATTTTCAAAAACAAATTTTTTTTTTTTTTTTTTAAATATAACGAGTGGTCCATAGCAAAGCCCCCGTCAGCTCGAGTCCAACGACACCTCATTCGTGAATCTCCAATCACGGGTTCGGGAGTTATCGGCTCGCATTGGGAGTAGCACTCGGTTACGCTGAGGGGTATTGTGTGTTGTTTTGCGATCATTGAAACTCCAACTCAGTAAAATTTCAAGCGAACTCTAAAAAGTTCGGTGAATGGGTCTATATTACGAATGGATTGTTGGCTTACCTGAAACAGCCGTTACTATCCTTCGAAGTAATCCCCGTGGATGGTTATGCACTTCTGAGAACGGCTGTACAAGTCCTGGCATAATCTTCCTGTGGGATAGCCTTCAGTTGGGTCGTCACATTACGTTGGATGTCCGGAATGTCCGAGAACCTCTGGCCCTTCAGGGCTTTTCGGTGACCCTGGACACCGATACTCCATACTTTGACGCTTGCCATCGAGGTCGTACCTCAGGCACCAGGTCTCGTCACCCGTGACGATGTTTTTGAGGACCATTCCATTCCACGAAACATTCACCCTTGTCACTGCCACCCGTCAAACAGGTGTGCACATTAGGTTGTATAAATTCATCCTTCTCACTGCCGCCCGTCTATCAGGTGTGCAAGGCAGGTTGCATAAATTCACGCTTCTCTCTTGCCTTCAATTTAGATTTTTGACGACCCGGACTGAGGGCTATTCCTAAAGCAGACTATGCAGGAGTTTCCAGGCCTTGTTCAGTCGTTCTCAGAAGTGCATAACCATCCACGGGGATTACTTCGAAGGACAATAACGGCTGTTTCAGGTAAGCCAACAATCCGTTCGTAATATAGACCCATTCACCGAACTTTTCAGACAGAGGGTGTATTTGTTAATTGTTTGCACTCGCTAACAATACATTCTGTAGGATCCAGCTTACTAATGCCTGACTTATTTAAATAAGTACCGGGTGAGTTAGCCGTGGTTGTTACGGCGTGGCTGCAGGCAGTCGCTCACATCCGGGAGGCGAGGAGATTCGAATCCCCCCGCTGGCAACCTTGAAGATGGTCTTCTGTGGTTTCCCATCTTCCTCCCAGGCAAATGCCGGGGTTGGTCCCTTACAATAGGCCACAGCCACTACCTTCCAATTCCTAGTCCTTACATTCACACTTTCCTCCCCAGACAACACTCCACACGCGACGGTACTTGTAGCTCCCCCCATGGGTGTCCGCTTAGAAGCAGCTACTAATTCTGGCGAGCCGAACATGTCCTCGGACACTCCCGGTACTAAGAGACATCCGAAAAAAAAAAAGAAAGAAAGTAAAAGTGACTTTATGTTTCTAACTTTTCATCTCTTACTAGATAGCCTACTTTTACAAATATTTAATAGGTGATATAAGCCGTTTACGAACACAATAAAGTGTGAGAAGATAGAAGAGTTAGGATTCCCTTGAAATGAGGCGATTAACGTGCAACCGGCACAACTGAAGTAGAGTAAATATTTTAGATCTAGTTAGCAAGTTATGTTGATTTAAAGAGCAGAACAGTGAGGTCATCCGCCCCAATATTTCAGGTCTTTAAACGATACAAGAGAAGATGCTAGACTTTCAGTACATCCGTCTTGAAGGCAGGACGAGAGAGGAACTCTCTAGTAGTTCACACAGAGTCTCTCCAAACTCCTCCATTAGCAGAGTGAGATCGGAACTTTCATGATCAGATGCTGCTATCAACCCTGGAGAGCGACCCATCATCGTACTGTTCGACAACCAGGACCCAGTGGAGGTAACAGGCGACAGGGATTCATTATTTCACTAATATTTGTTCCGACCGTGATTAGTGGACTAGGGGATGTATGAGGCTACGTGCACACGGGAACAACATTTGGTGGAAAAAATATGAAGAAAATGTATAAACAAATGAGTGAAAATGATACTAGGAGATCATATCATGTTATGTCAGTACGCTTGTTTGTTTGTTGTGGGAACAACGAAATACATTTGAGCCATTCTTAAAGAGGTTGATATTTCTGAAATTGAATAAAGAGTTAACATCAAATAACAATCGGTCAATCTGTTGGCCTCTCACCAAGGTGAACCGGGTTCGATTCCCGGTCAATGCATGTGAGATTTTCGAAGTGAAATACCATGTCCTGTGGTTCGGATTACACGTGAAAAGGAGGTCCCGTGGCTCATGATCGCATGAATAACAGTCACGTAAAACTAAAAGCTTCCTCCAAATAACAACGTTATACTGTTCAGTTCCCGATTCCTTCTTTATTCCATCCTTAATTATTTCCAACTTTAGCAAGTATTTATCATACATTTCTTCCATCTGCATATATTTTGACACCGCGGCGTAGCCGTGCTCGTTAAATTGTGCACCATGGTCGTGCGGGTAGCTGCAAAAAGTTCGGAGGTTGGAGGTTCGAATCCCGGCGCTGACATTTGGCATAATGAAAGTGATTTTCCACACTCCTTGCAGGCAAATGCCGGGATAGTTAGTACCTTACGCCAAGTCCCAAGGTACCTACCTCATCCCTGTCCCTAATGCAGTTACACACACTAATACATTCATCACATGTATATAGTTCTACCCCTTATTATTCCCAACGGGGTCGGGGATAAGATGCGATCAAATTCTATGAAGTAGATGGTTTTTACGGCCAGATGCCCTTCCTGACGCCAACCTCATGAGAGGAGTTAATGAGAGATGAAATGAATGAAGATACAGTAAGTGAAACGGGGCAGAGATGTGGAAGAAAGCCTATCAGAAGGTACCGTCCCACCATTTGCCAGGAGTTGAAACTGGGGAAACCACGGAAAACCATTTCAACGACGGCCGACGGTGGGAGTCGAACCCACGTCTACCGAATCCACAGGTAGCTTGGCCCCAAGGCCTAGCGCTGCGCTTTAAGGAGCGTAGCTACCGCTGTCCGTACTAGTCATCACATAAATACAGGTTATCCCACATGTTCCACACACACCCAACTACACGGGGTTGATGACCATGATATTCCAAGCTCCTAAAATGAGTTAACAGCAACAACAACAACAACTTATAGGCTAGCGATATTGAGGAAAACTAGGCATTCGAATGTCTGATAACCTGTGTTATTTTGATGCCAAAGTCAGTGTGCCTGCTTGAATTATGACTTTGATTGGGTAAGAGACAGCCATGGCCTTCGTTAGGTTCCAACCAGGCATTTTTCTGTAGTAGAAGATGAAAACCCAGAATTTCTAAGATGGTTGAGGTGGAGATCGATATGACAACTTCTCGGGTACCCTTACGAGGCAGATGTGACTAAGTTCCAGCCCTCGGACGAGCATTACATATATTTTCAGAGCAGAGAATCTAGCCCTGGATGATTTAGAGAGGAACACAGAAGGTAGTTCTACATTCCTCCCTGTTGCATATCGCTTCGCCACTGGCGCCGACTGCAGATGACACAGTAATTAAATCAGCAACTTTACTTCATTTGCTTACTCTTAATTAGCTCCCCGTATTTGCCTTTCCTCATTAAAAATATTACATTCCTCTTCCACATCCATCCTTGTAGTTGCTTTCTAAAAATAAAAGCTACCCCCACCACTTATATTTTATTTTCATTTCCTTAAGGTATGTAGCGCTGAAGTAGCGATAGAACGTTCTCATCTCACTTGAGAATAAATTATTCAGTTGGAAATTCAAACCCTCCCTCCTCAACTACGAAAAAAATGTCCTATTAATATTTCGTTTTTTAGGAGGAACTCACATAATGCCTATAATAAAATATCAAACTGATATTATTATTATTATTATACCTACATGTATTGCAGACAATGGCCACAGCTGGGTATTTTTGTTTGAACGCCCGAGGGTACCCAACAAGTTGAATTTCACGTAGTTCCTTGTCGGTAGCATGCTGAGCTTCTATGCCCAAGGTAGCGGGTTCAAACCCGGCCGAAGCCATCGGATTTTTTAAGAGCGTTAAAACTCCCTCAGTATGCCTTCCTTCGGAGGGGAAGTAAAGCAGGCGGTCCCATGTCATAGATTTATGGCGTGTTAAAGAACCTTCCAGTAATTGCAGCTGTGTGAAACTAAATTGGATAGGTTCAAGATGTAAACAACGCTCTTAGGTCTCTACGTTCGTTGTCAAGAGCCGACTGCGGTGGCGTCTGGTAGCTAAGTTCTGAACTTGGCCTAGTAGTCGTTGACGGTGGCGCTTGGCGGAAAAAGTAGGAACTATTTGAAAAATTCTAAATTGCAGTACTTAAAATAAAAAATCTTAACACACACTAATACAGCCATCACAATTAACACCGGTTATCAGACAGATTCTACACACACCCAAAGTACACGGGGCTACATGACCACGTTGTCGCAGCCCCTAAACTGAGGAACCAACCAACGTAGTTCCTTCTTTGGATACCAGATGCTACTGCACTAAAACCTAGCGGCAAACGTTGGAACTTGATAGAGCGTTTCTAACTATGACGTGGGCCCACCGGCTTTACTTCCCCTCCGAAGGAAGGCATACTGAAGGATTTTAACGCTATTAAAATCCGACGACTTCGACCGGGTATGAACCCACGATCTTGGGCATAGCAATTCAGCATGCTACCGACTACACCACTGAAGCCGCTGATATTATACTGTGGCGGAGTGGTGCGCGTTAAGGCGCTCACCACGACTGTGATGGAGAGTCGCAGCAAGTCCGGGTGTCGGAGGTTCGAATCCTGTCACTGAGAGAGGCTGTCGTGAGTGATGTTTTTCCACGGTTCTTCCTCACTCCTTCCTGGGAAACGCCAGGATAGTATCTTATTACAAGTGCCAGACAACTACCCCATTTCCGACTCTAATGATAACCGTCAAGGGCCAAGAGAGCCCTTACTGCGCCACCAATAAAGGCAATAATAATAATATACAATACTACAGCCACTACAGAAACATAGGTTATCTGACGATTTGAACAAGCACACGGGGATGATGACCAATGTCGCAAGGTGTTTCAAACACCTAAAATTAATTATTGACAAAAGCATTGCATGCCTGCGGTGAAGGTCTATGTGGCTAATGACTTTACGGGCGGATGTCCTTCCTGACGCCAAATTCATGAGAGGAGTTAATAGGAGAGGACATTAATGAAAATGAATTAAACTGGGCAAGAATGAGGAAGAAATTGGCCGTGGCCTGTCAGAAGGTACCGTCCCAGCATTTGCCTGGAGTTGAAAATGGTAAACCACGGAAAACGATGGGGCTCGAACCCACGTACACTGAGCTTTCAGAGAGCCTAGCACTGCGCGTTAACGAGCGTAGCTAGTGCAGTCGGTTATTAACAGCAACATTAAAACCCCAATATTAATACGTTTTCTATGAATAAGAGTCTGAATGTTGTATTTCAGTGAACTCCGTAGTCAAGAATGATAATAATGTTATTTCTTTTACGTCCCTTTTTACTGCTGCTTTTAGAGACGCCGCGGTGCCGGAATGTTTCCCCGAAGGACACCTTGAACGTGCCAGTAAATCTACTGACACGGTCCATAGCATTTGCGCACACTCAATTGCCAGATGACTGCTTCAGGATTCAATCCTACAACCTTTGGGACATCAGGCGAGAACGCTACGGCTGAACCACGCAGCCAGCCAGTGTCAAGAATGAGAATATTCAAGAATATTGTAAGGTTCAGAATACATCCGTATCCAGCGCTAGTTTTGCGTGCTGTATAAATCCTCGTTTCCTACATACTGCGAATGCATTCCCGTAAAAAAAAAAAAAAAAAAAAAAACTCCCAACTCACCGCTTTGCAGCCTAAAGTCTCGTTGCCGAGCGGCCGGTAGCCAAGGGTCATCAAAGAGAATATGTGGACCATGGAACATGCGCATAAAGGTTCTCAGCAGATAATAGGGGGAATTGGACACTAGCTATTTTACACATCATTAACGGGTTAATCCTCTCCTCATATATACGCAGGGAATGTAGGTGCTGATTAACGCCTCAGCCAAGTGCCTCTTAGTATACGATACTGATGCACTTTCTCTTTGTGTAGAGAAGTGGAGTTAGGATGACAACAATAAACATAAAACAGAGGCGTGGCGAAGCTGCACGCGACAGCAAGAGGTAGCAGAGGTCCAGAGATCAAAGGTTGGGATCCTGGCGTGGATAGCACCAATCACAAGTATGTTGCGTTTTATCCCGTTTTATTTTCACTCTCCCCCGTCAAATGCTGTGATGATAACATTATCTCAAATCTCAGAGCATCTACCCTAACACCCTAATAATTACATTCACCCCAGAAATATGGGTCAAATTCAACACACACCCAAGCACACGGGACTGATGGTCAACATGTCCCAAGGACTTCCATAATTAATAACAACAACAACAACAGAGAACGATTACCTCTCTTTCTGAATTAACCTGAGTTAAACAGGACCTCTTGGCTATCACGAATGTCCGCCTCGTTGCGTTGGCTGTCAGCCCGGGTTCAAATTCAGACTCTGGCAAGAAATTTAATTCTGGTCTGAAGACTGGAACGGGGTACACTCAGGCCCGTGAGGCAAAACTGAGAAGAGGTGGATGCGATTCCCACTTCAGCAATTTTGGAAGTGGTTTTCCGTGGGTTCCCACTTCAATTGCAGGCAAATGCCAGGATTGTACCTAACTTAAGGCCACGGCCGCTTTCTACCAAAACCGTACCTCGATTACAAGTACACACACTAGTACAGACATGAGTGACACACGTTATCAGACAACTACTACACACAACCAAGTACACAGACCACGATGAAGCAAAGCCCCTATATAATCAAAGAACAACGCTGACACGAATGATGTAATGGTTCACCTCCATATGATACCTCGTTGACAAGTGGTGTGATTTGTTATGATGGACTGAAATGATAATAATAATAATAATAATAATATCGTATGGCCTCGGGTGCCTGGTGCAAGCTTTGTTAATTGACCCCCAGAGGGTAGCTTGCATGTCGAATTTCGTCGTTCCTTTGAACGCTATGAAAGTCAAGGAGGTTACATATCTAAACTCCTTGACACTACAGCGCTTTCAAGTAGAGAATGGAGGAACTTTGTGTTGGCGGAAAATCCCGAGATTAATTTTGCCATTGAACACGGCCTACTGAATTCAAATGGGTTCTTTAACATGCCAACAACGTATGACATGAGTATCGTGATATTTGTCGCCTTCAAAAATCACTTACCATGGCCAGGGGCGAACCTGCAATCTTGGGGTTGGTAGTCCGACACAATAACCACTCACCCACCGTGAAATGATTAGTACTGTACATAGACATTTAGGCCTAGGAATTAAATTTACTTACTTTTAAACACAGCTCACACATCCACGACGCCCGTAGCTGGATTCGAACCGACAGACAAGCGTGAGCTCAGTTGCTAGACCAGTGACGAACTAAAGAGCCTACTTTTCTTAAAATTTAAGATTCACGCCAATGATTAATATACCTAGACCGATCTAGAATAATGACGAAATTAAGTTCCTATTATTAAAATTTTTAATTAGTTGGAAATAAAACTGAAATAGTGTAGCCTAATAGAGCACTACAGTTGGCAACACTGGTGACTGAATATATTCTGAGTTGCATCTCTTAAGGTACAGAATGCACATACAAAATTTGGTTGAAGTCCAATCGATAGCATGGATGTTACATGCAGTTAGACATTGGATCTATTAACGTGCATAAAATCATGTTGGCAACAATGTCATGTATGTGTTGCTCTGAATTAGTCTGTAATGTTATGATCTATTATTGTCCCAATTTTGGAAGAAATCCATTTGTTAGTATACCTAAGTATTTAAAAATTGGACCTATCAGCAGGCTTATAATGTTGGCAGCATGACATGTATCAGTTATTCCAAATGTATCTAGAATGTTAGTTACTATACGTGTGCAAAGTTTACTGCTGTTATACTTTCTGATATATTGGAATCAGGATAACAAAATAGAGAGATCACTTATTGACAGTTGGTAGCCCTGATGGTTCTTAAAAAATTCTCATAGTCACATATGTTATGGTACACAAAACACATACGGAATTTGGTTGAAATCGATTCGTTAGTATAGAAGTTGCATGCATTTAAAGTTGAATCTATCAGCAGGCTTAGAATCATTTTGGCAGCATCGATGTATATCAGTTACCCCAAATTAATCTAGAATGTCAGGTACTATACGAGTGCAGAGTTTAGAGCTGTCGGCTTGCCTACTTTCTGATATATTGGTATTAAAATAATAAATAGGGAGAGCATTTATTAACAGTTGGCTATCAAGACTACGCATAGTCATATCAGTTTCAATACACAAAGCACATACGAGATTTGGTTGAAATCCAATTGATAGTTTAGAAGTAACATGCATTTAAATGTTGGACCTATCAGCAGGCTTAGAATCATGTTAGCAACACTGTCATGTATGGTGTCCTGAAAATTAATCTGGTATGTCATTATCTCTCTGTGTGTCAATTTTGGAACAGCTCGCATGCATAACTTCTGAGATATCCAACATAGAGCTCAAATTTCAATTGTGATTTTTCAGCAGTTGGTAGCACTTATATCATTTTCAAATATGGCCGTGAGATATTCTGGTATAGATCTTTGCCCATACCAAATTTGGTTTCGATAGCTGCAGCGGTTTAGGAGTTGATAGGGGGGGGGGGAGGAGAGGGCACTCGCACATACAGACTGAGAGAAATTTAGACCGACAGACAGCCGGACACCGGATCGATCTCATAAGTCTACTTTTTCCTCAGTTTTACAATATGTGAAAAGTAGGCTAAACATTCATGAGATTAATTAATTATATATGAATTGCAGCCGAATGGCTATAGGAGGGCATTTTAATTGAAGGCCCGTGAGTTCCCAACATGTTCCAATTTTGGCTACCAGATGCTTTTGTCACCAACACCTAGCGGTGAACGTTGGAACTTGATAGAGCGTTTTTAACAAGTCAAATACAACCTACAAATTTTGCTACGCACTACCAATTGCAGTGGTAGGTTCTATTACGTGCCATAAATCTATGACATGTTAGTAAGTTATTGTTGTTTTAAAGGGTGGAAATATGAGGTCATCTGCCCCTAATCTATGTCATGGGCCCGCCGGATTTACTTCCCCTCCGAAGGAAGGCATACTGCAGGATTTTAACGCTCTTATAAATCCGACGATTTCGGCCGGGTTTGAACCCACGATCTTGGACATAGCAGTTCAGCATGGTAACAACTACGCCACCGATGCAATAATAATAATAATAACATAGAACGAAGTAACGATATAAAGCAAAAATGCACTGAAAATCCAGAAGGGATTAAGTTATGTTACGTCACAATCAGCTGTTTCCGTGACACACGTGCCGCTGGTTGGTCATTCATGTGCTAGACTAACACGTTATGGCAAGTCCTCCAGTCGGCAAGGAAACACATGAATTTAAATATCACACCCATCTCACTTCAGTATGACGGACGGTATGAGTCAATACTAGCCCGTTGTTCGGCCTTGCGGAAAGTAAGTGAAGAATGAAGCACTTACTATCATTGGAATCTATAGTAAGAAATCAGTGCTAGAACATACTTTGTTGAAGAACAGTCAGTGGAGTTCTGGTAAGACAGCAAGAAACATGAAATAGATCTGAAGAGTATCGATCACCTTTGCTCCTGGCAGGAAACAGAGTTAAAGTAGGGCGCGTATGGACTCATTCCATTTGCCGTGCGATGTTAATGATACCTTGCAACTTTTATGGTTGATGGGGGCACATGCATTAGAACTGTGTTGTGACACATTCACGTTAGGAAGGTCTCCTTCTCACCTCGAGATATTATCAGAATAGCGGATTCGTCAAGCAGTTATCTCACTGCCACAATTGACGTTTTCCTGGCTGTCACCCTGGAGGTCCGGGTTTGATTCCCGGTTCTGCAAAACAATTGTATTTCTTGTGTGAGGACTGGCACGGAGCGCACTCAACCTCGTGAGGCAAATCTGAGAAGAGGAAGGTTCGATTCCCATCTCGACCAGCCTGAAAGTGTTTTTCCGTGGTTTCCTCACTCTTACACCAGGCAAATGGTTCATAACTTAAGGCCACGGCTGACTCCTTTCCAATCCTATCCCAAATTGACAAATACACCCACTAGTACAGCCATCACAGTAACAAAGGTTATCACATAAATTTCACACACATACCGAAAATACACGGCGCTATCTCATCACGATGTCTCAGCCCTTGCACAATAACAACAACAACTCCAGGCCTGGCCATGTCAAGTGATGGTTATAGATTGGACAATCACTTTGCTGACAAAATTTGGAGTTTCCCTGAGTCCCCTTGTGTTACAAAAATAATTTATAGCCTAGTTTTATTTTTCCGGTACCTTTGACTTACATAAAAGTTCATGTCATTTGCTCTAGTAGATTTGACGCTATACCACAACAAACAGGTAGACAAACAAACATTAAACTTTGGGCATATTTTCTCAGTATTCTTCATCCTGTATAAGTACAAAGTTTCAACCGAACTTGCAAAATATTCAGGCACAAAGCTTAAGAATTTCTAGCCTGCTGTATAGTCTTCAAAATTGACACCATCTGGTTGACTTTAACGTTAACGGCAATGTTCTAGTAGGTATAACTCAGGCTGGAATACATTTCCTGGCAGAACCAAGAACTGGCCTTTGGTTGGTAGCCAACAACGCTAATCGCTACACCACAAGACGTAACCTAGCTGGTGAGCACATGTCATTACCATCAAAGCGACTAACGTGACTTGTACCAGTTAATTTATTCATGCTGCATATTGGAACCTCTCGTGCCTTATGGTCAGTGATTTATTTCTGCCCCAGCCCCCACGAGAGAGTCAAGGGTGAATATATTTACGGCTTTCAATATTTTGTGGAGATTTTTCACTGGAGTGCAGAGCTCACCATGTGGTTTCATTACTCCCAGTCTCCAATGTATATCATATTTCACTATCAGAGGTGCCCCAGAGGGCAAGTCGCCGACAATGACACACGATGCAATAAATGGACCCTACAAGACTATGAAACTATAGCCAACTATGGAAGCATACATCAAAATAGCGGTAAGGGCAAGAGTGGATGACATAAAACTTTCTATAAAGAAACACGGCTCCCCGCCGTCCTCCAGCTCTCTTCCCCAAGGGTACAATCCGCTGTTACAAATTCGAGAATCCACTCCTCCAGATCGATACGGCGCCAACCCGCACGTGTTTCTTCAGCTGTCTTCACTTCATTCTGCCTTTCTTTCTTTTATTCATCTTTATTTTATTTTTAAAATTATTTAACTGGGTAGCGTGATGTCGCAGTGGCTTAACTACTCCTCTTTCACCCGACGATTGGCCTTCGAATCCCAGTGAGCTAGTTAGTTATTTTTTAAGGGGCGGAACTACGAGGTCATCTTCCCCAAAATCCCAGTGACTACTCGTTCAATGTTCACCTGAAAAATTACGTGGTGTCAGAAAGGGCATCCAGCTACAAATCCCCATCCTGAACTAAATTGAACCAGGTTGTTTCCAGCAACCCCAATGAATTAGAATGAGTAGTTGAAAGTTATTTATATATTTGGTTATTTATTTCTTCTTCTTCTTTCTTCGATTTCGCCTACTGTGGACCACGGGAAACAATTGATTTGCTGGTTAGTTCCTTTTTCTTCACCCTTTCGCTGTGGTTCCTCCTCCTTTCCTCTGACCACTGCCGGCTGGATCGCAACACTCCTGGTTGCTTTATACTGCCTGCCCATTCGATGATTACATCATTGGTTTGAGCGTACAATCTCGTTTCCAAATAAAGGCGCTAGGAAGCAGCACCAAGGCACTGTGGCAGACATTAGTTTTGTATTGATGTTAATGGGGCAGTTGTGTTTGGAATGTATTCTGAATGATTTTATAATGCTGTACTGCTGCGTGCCCTTTTGTAAATCAGAACAGGGCAAGTTAGAATACAGGGGAATCTAATTTCATGAGATACCATCGGACAATTCACTGCGTGGGATGTAGTTACGTGCAATTTCCAGAGAAGGTGACGCAGGGGAAGCAAATAAACAAATAAATAAATACATACCGGTACACGAATGTATGATTGAGTACATACGTGAGACAATAAATATGTAAGTAAATAAATATGTAAGTAGGTAAATATGTAAGTAAGTAAATAATTTAAGAAATATGTAAGTAAATAAATAAGTGAATAAATAAGCAATAAAGAAGTAAATAAATAAATAAATAAATAAGAAAATAAATAATTAAATAAATAAATGTGTAAGTAAATAAGTAAATAAATACGTGAATAGGCCTATATAAGTAAATAAATAAGAAAGAAAAAAATAAGAAAATAAATAATTAAATAAATAAGTAAACAAATAAATAATAAAATAAATAATTAAATAAATAAATGTGTAAGTAAATAAATATGTAAATAAATAAGTGAATAAATAAGCAAATAAATAAGTAAATAAATATTTAAACAAATAAATAAGAAAATAAATAATTAAATAAATAAGTAAAAAATAAGATAATAAATAATTAAATAAATAAGTAAACAAATAAAAAATAAAATAAATAACTAAGTAAATAAATGTGTAAGCAACATAAATATGTAAATAAATATGTAAATAAATAAGTGAATAAATAAGAAAATAAATAAGTAAGTAAATAATTAAACAAATAAATAAGAAAATAAATAATTAAATACATAAATGTGTAAGTAAATAAGTAAATAAATATGTAAGTAAATAAACAAATAAGTAAATAAATAAGTAAATCAATAGATAAGAAAATAAATAAGTTAATAAATAATTAAATAGATAAATACGTAAGTAAATAAAGAAGTAAATAAATAAATAAGAAAAATAATTAAATACATAAATATGTAAGTAAATAAACAAATAAGTAAGTAAATAAGTAAGTAAATAAATAAGCAAATAAATAAGAAAATATATAATTAAATAAATAAACATTTAAGTAAATAAACAAATATGTAAATAAATACGTAAATAAATAAAAAGCAATAAATAAGCAAATAAATAAGTAAAGAAATAATAAAATAAATAAATAAATAAATGTGTAAGTAAATAAATAAATAAAAAAATAAACAATCTGCCCAAAAAATCTGTAAAAATGTATAGTACAGGCATCACAATAAGACGGGTTATCAGAAAAATTCACCTCACACCCAAGTACATGGGGCTACATGACCACGATGTCGCAAAGCCCCTAAATAAATCATCATCCCATTTTTCGGGGGCCGGAGGCATTTCTTTTCCCTGTCTTTTATTGTCCTTATTCTTTTCTTTTCATCTCGCCAAGTATGTAAGTTAGATTTAAGTCAGTTAGAAGTAGTTTTTTTATTATCGTCTGCATAATTACGGGAAAATGAGCTAGACATTTCGCCCCTTAAAAACAATCGCCTCCGCCACATGTATTTTTGCTTTCCTTTATACTGAAAATTTGCCCGTAAGTATGTGTCTGAATACTTTTAGATGTTAGAATAACAAAGGAACTAACTTAGTGTAATGATTTCACGTCCGTCAATCTCGATATTAAGCCTCCAAACATAACAATACTTCGTTTCAGGTATCTTCCCCTTTAAAAAGCCGCGGCAATCTAAGTGCCTTGGTGCTGCACCTAGCGGTGAATTAATGCATATGACTTGTACGCCTGTGAGTGTCGAATGGGCAGGCAGTTTAAAGCAACCAGGAGTGTTGCGATCCAGCCGGCAGTGCCTCTGACCAGGTGTGCTTGGTCGTTCTACTGGATCTTTCCTTGAACCCCTTGAAGTTATCAATTTTAGATCAAAACACAGCCCTATTCCAGATGTATTTTGGATCTACGCCAACTTCCTCCAAGTCTTTTCTCGTTTCTTCTACCCACATTGTAGTCGCCTTTAGCTTGGTGATGTAATTAAAGATCCTTTCCATTGTTCGATTCTCATCAATTTTCATGAGGTGCCCATAAAACTTCAGTCTCCTCTTACGCATGGTGTCCTGATCTTCTCTGCCTGTCTCTACTGATAATCATTTCTCTTCTTTCTCCATGTACCATCGTTTCGTTTTCCAGGCCCTAGTATCTTTCGTAAGATTTTTCTCTCTTTCTTCCCTAATTCCTCAATTTCCCCTTCTTTATTCAATATTGGAACTGTAAAGGCCTTCCGGTAGGACAACCATAGTATCGTATCTTCACCCGGTAAGATATAGACCTCTTATTGTATCTATATTGTACTAATATATAGGCTATGTCCATCTTTATGGCTCGATTATTAGTCTCCTTATCAAGCACGTTCGGCTGAATCCACTCACCCATATATTTAAATTTATTTACTTGATTATTTAATTTTTATTTTATTTATTTTATTGTATAAATAGTTGATATTTTTAAAGTTTTTATTTTAGTCTTTTAGGTATCGAGTAGCCTACTACGAGTTGCATTTGTAATGTCTATTTCACGAATGAATTGTGTTTGACACAATCGTTTAAATTCCCATGTGTATGTAACATTTCAAGGAACACCATTAGTGTGTTCTGTTCAGGAACGTATGATCTATGTTGATTCACTGTCAATAAATTACGGCGAAATGCCAACGTGAGCTTATGAAGAAATCTGTAAGACGGAGTTTAAAACCACTCGTGCTTTGTTGGGGATTCATGTGAACAAAATAATGACGGAAAGCTCAGTGGTAACAGACATGGTCCTTAATTATCTGTATATAACACCATAATTGGATGAGTTTAACCAAATTCTTCCACGTGATTTGTCCAAATCGAAAGGAGACTTATGAATGGAATGGTTATGCGTTGAGTCAACTATCTAGATCTCTTCAGCTTACTGCAAAAGAAAATCGGTGAGTGGGGACGACATAATACTACGCCACCGAAGCCGCTTTTAAATGTTTAAAATCCTGTGTTTTGAGCTTAACCATTGAAAGACATGTCGCTCATTTGCTGCAACAGTGACATAATATCTCACTATATGATGTTTGTGGGAAACTATATTTAAAGATTTAGAGGCAGTTACTAAACTGTGGATTATTGAAATAATGTCAATGTTTGGACGCCATATTGAATTGTGAATTTATTACTTTGCGTCAAATGAATGTAACAGGCACCAACACAATTAAGAAGTATCAATGATCTTGTTGTAATTGCAATACTAGCAGAATGAATTATGTACTCTCATGTCGCGTCGCCAAGAATAACGATAGAGTAGTGTCGATTTAATCATTGGATAAAGAACATTTTCAAACACTACATTGAGCTAAGAACTGAAAAAGAACAAATTTCTAGTTATGCCTCTATTGTAGCAAATGAGCGATATGTCGATTTGTGATTCAAAATCGACCTATGTTTCTTCTGCCTCATCGTGTGCTAGGGTAGCTGCTGATTGGATGAATTTACACCCTTACCTCGCAGCGTAGCCGTGCGTATTAAATGGCTCACCACGACTGTGATGGAGGTCTGTAGCAAGTCCAAATTCCTGCGCTGATATCGGCCAACCTGAGTTTGTTTTTCCCCGTTTTTTCCAACATTAGCTCCAGTTGATACCGTGATCGTAACTTCCCCGGCCCTAAATATTACAACCACACACTCTACTACAGTCACCACAGAAACACAGGTTATCAGACAAAATGAACACACACCCAAGTATATGGGACTGATGACCAATATGTTCCAAGACCATAAAATGAATTAACAACAGCAGCAGCATACACATCTTAATGAATGCACAGTTGTATATATCTGAGTCAGAACGAGAGTTGTATAAGCTATCTCGGAATGACTGGGAAGTCTAGTCCTTGTTGCCGATAGACGCTCATTTCCAATGCCTCACACACACTAACCCTGACCTATTCCTATCGGCGATAAAGGTTGACTTGCCTAACATTCCAAAAAGACTTACACCACTCTCGATCTAATCGAGTCATGTGCGGCAATAAAAGAGCTATGCTTCTTGAAATCTGAGCCACTAGGTGGTCGATACATCCTACTCAGTAAGAGTTGTGCTTGCCACGCTGGGTGAGTGGTTAACGTGTCGGCCTACTAACCCCAAGCTTGCAGGTTCGCTCCTGGCCTTGGTAAGTGTTTTTTTTTAAGGCGGCAAAAATTGCGACACAATGTCATACGATGTTGGCATGTCAAAGAACCCATTTGAATTCAGTAGGCCGTGTTCATAATGGCAAAATTAATCTCGAGAGTTTCCACCAACACAAAGTTCCTCATTTCTCTACTAGAAAGCGCTATAGTGTTCAAGGAACAACGAAATTCGACAGGCAAGCTACCCTTTGGGTGTCAAATAACAAAGCTTGCACCCGGCACCGAGGCTATACGATATTAGTATTATTATAGTAGGAGTTGTTATTCTTGCACCAGGTGGCCAATACAAAATTAAGCTAAAGGCTCATACGAGGAGACCACATATTTATCAGTCGCGTATATAGTATACTGGTATTAGCTGTGCAATATGCCCGACTCGCTTCAGATTTGGGATGAGATGAATGGAATGAATTGGATGTGCTACATCGAACCCGCGACCCACGGGGCGCCATCCAAAATAAGTCGGCCTAGGCCAGCCTTCCTGACAGGCGCCGAGCGCGATCGCGAGGTCGTTACAGCATTGTAGAGATATGTAATTGTTGTGGATATTTGTAGCGGGAGTTTGAATTTAAAAATGGGTAGCTTTGATTGGCTACTGGTCTGTATGCGTTTTAAATGGGTTTAAAATGTTTTTGAGATGTGGTCTCCGGGTCCGAATTAAATGAATTAGGTGGCTATGGAAGTAAGCTGCTGAAGCAAGGTCAGCAACTGTGTCAGACCAGTGGCGTGCGCTAGAGGAGGGGGGGGGGGGGCTAATAGAATGGCCATGAGGGCTGGAATGGATGTGCTTGAGCGTTGTCTGATCTTTAACTGCCATTGCCGTATAGCTGTTTTAATGTACCTACAACCTCCATAGGAGGCTGCATGAGCTCCCCCAAATAATATATACTATTAATACTACTACTAATATAAATAATACAATTATTATTATTCAAGACATAGAGAAACAAAGAAGGAAAATATTGAGGAAAACCCTTGGGCAATCTGCCCAGAAGGAATCAGGACGAAACGGTGCTTTATCAACATTCTGAAAAGATCACCGACACCTTCAGGGAAAGGAGATTGAAGTTATACGAACACATTCTAAGAATGATCAATGAAAGGCTCTCCAAAAGGATTCTCAACCTTGCTCTCTCAATGAATGTCAAGAAGAACGCGCTTAGTGAAATAGAAAAAGCCCTCAAGAAATTGGCATCACGGAGGAAGCTATTCAAGATCCACTCCGGTTCAAAACAGTCATCAACGGCCACCAATGTGCTAACAAAATGAATGCAAGTGCCAATAAATCATGAACTGAAAAATGGAGGATGTGCCAGGATGAAGAGTTTTTGGGAGAAGAAAACGTCAACATAATCAGTTAAATAAGTACCTTCGCGATCCACAGATGGGCATAAAGATTTTATAATAGTACATTAAGCAACAAGCCTATAATGGCAATAATTAAGACACGACTATGTTACGCGGGTTTTATAATTTCCATACGAGTGTCTTAATTAGCATTATAGGCGAGTTGCATACGACTGTTTATGTTCGACGATAATTATTATAACTATTTTATGTTCGAACATAAATATTCATAAATATCTGTCAAGATTTCGCCAGTTTTATGTACTGAACCGAGCGCATGTAACGCAGAGAATGCCTTGGCCTCCTCGATTACCCCACTATGACACTAGGCAACGCAGTGAAATTTAAATTAGATGGCCTTGGAACTCAGTACAGGTGCGATGACATTCTTATCTAATTGGTCAAACAACCGTTTCTTGAGCTGTGATTGGTGGGAGAAACTGTTTCATAATATAAAATAGTGTTACAATGACCATCATTATGATACAGTTTTCTGACATATAATACTGTAGTCAGGGTCTAGCATAATAGTACATTATGCAACGAAACTATAATGGCAATAATTAAGACACGAGTATGTTTATAAAACGAGCGTAAGCGAGTTTTATAATTTTCATACGAGTGTCTTAATTACCATTATAGGCGAGTTGCATACGACTGTTTATGTTCGACGATAATTATTATAACTATTTTATATTCGAACATAAATATTCATAAATATTTGTCAAGATTTCGCCAGTTTTATGTACGGAACAGAGCGCATGTAACGCAGAGAATGCCTTGTATTTGACCATGGCCTCATCGATTACCCCAATATGACATTAGGCAACGCAGTGAAATTTAAATTAGAAGGCCTCGGAACTCAGTGCAGGTGCGATGATATTCTTATCTAATTGGTCAAACAACCGTTTCTTGAGCAGCGATTGGTGGGAGAAACTGTTTCATAATATAAAATAGTGTTACAATGACCATCATTATGATACAGTTTTCTGACATATAATACTGTAGTCAGGGTCGAACATAATAGTACATTATGCAACGAGCCCATAATGGCTATAATTAAGACACGAGTATTTTTATAATTTCCGTACTAGTGTCTTAATTACCATTATAGGCGAGTTGCATACGACTGTTTATGTTCGACGATAATTATGACTATATTATATGTTTTAACATAAATATTCATAAATATCTGTGCCACTTGAATTTTGTGATCGGAGAGCGAGCGCTGGGTATATCTCTGTCTTTCAAGATCTCTGACCGACCGACGCATGCGCTGTGTGTGCTTGCAATGCCATATGCAGGCCATATGTTGACATATGCCGTCCCTCAGTAATATTGTCACCGGAGTCGTTTGAAGGCAATGCGCTGTGTAGAAATTAGGGTTGGTGATATTAAGGTACAGTGCTATTTCTTGTCTCATATTCGCCAGTTTATTTACGCGAACATATGGACGATGCGTATTCCATGTCGGTAATTTATTATAGTTCGATGTTGTGTTTATGTCCGACATGTTGGATTTTAGGCGCATGCGCGAAGGTATCGTTACCTAATTGGTCAATGAACGAGCTCTGATTGGCTGGAAAAACTGTATCGTAATGAAAAACAGTGTTATAATGACCATCATTTTCTGGCACATAATAGTGAGGGTCGAACATAATAGTACATTATGCAACGAGCCTATAATGGCAATAATTAAGACACGAGTATGTTTATAAAACGAGCGTAAGCGAGTTTTATAATTTCTATACGAGTGTCTTAATTACCATTATAGGCAAGTTGCATACGACGGTTCATGTTCGACGATATTTATTATAACTATTTTATGTTCGAACATAAATATTCATAAATATCTGTCAAGATTTCGCCAGTTTTATGTACTGAACAGAGCGCATGTAAAGCAGAGAATGCCTTGTATTTGACCATGGCCTCATCGATTACCCCAATATGACATTAGGCAACGCAGTGAAATTTAAATTAGAAGGCCTCGGAACTCAGTGCAGGTGCGATGATATTCTTATCTAATTGGTCAAACAACCGTTTCTTGAGCAGCGATTGGTGGGAGAAACTGTTTCATAATATAAAATAGTGTTACAATGACCATCATTATGATACAGTTTTCTGACATATAATACTGTAGTCAGGGTCGAACATAATAGTACATTATGCAACGAGACTATAATGGCAATAATTAAGACACGAGTATGTTTATAATTTCCGTACGAGTGTCTTAATTATCATTATAGACGAGTTGCATACGACTGTTTATGTTCGACGATAATTATAACTTTATTACATGTTTTAACATAAATATTCATAAATATCTGTGGAGAGTCAGCCACTTGAATTTTGTGATCGGTGAGCGAGCGCTGGGTATATCTCTGTCTTTCAAGATCTCTGACCGACCGACGCATGCGCTGTGTGTGCTTGCAATGCCATATGCAGGCCATATGTTGACATCTGCCGTCCCTCAGTAATATTGCCACCGGAGTCGTTTGAAGGCAATGCGCTGTGTAGAAATTAGGGTTGGTGATATTAAGGTACAGTGCTATTTCTTTTCTCATATTCGCCAGTTTATTTACGCGAACATATGGACGATGCGTATTCCATGTCGGTAATTTATTATAGATCGATGTTGTGTTTATGTCCGACATGTTGGACTTTGAGCGCATGCGCGAAGGTATCGTTACCTAATTGGTCAATGAACGAGCTCTGATTGGCTGGAGAAACTGTATCGCAATGAAAAACAGTGTTATAATGACCATCATTTTCTGACACATAATAGTGAGGGTCGAACATAATAGTACATTATGCAACGAGCCTATAATGGCAATAATTAAGACACGAGTATGTATATAAAACGAGCGTAAGCGAGTTTTATAATTTCTATACGAGTGTCTTAATTACCATTATAGGCGAGTTGTATACGACGGTTCATGTTCGACGATAATTATTATAACTATTTTATGTTCGAACATAAATATTCATAAATATCTGTCAAGGTTTCGCCAGTTTTGTGTACTGAACAGAGCGCATGTAACGCTGAGAATGCCTTGTATTTGACCATGGCCTCATCGATTACCCCAATATGACATTAGGCAACGCAGTGAAATTTAAATTAGAAGGCCTCGGAACTCAGTGCAGGTGCGATGATATTCTTATCTAATTGGTCAAACAACCGTTTCTTGAGCTGCGATTGGTGGGAGAAACTGTTTCATAATATAAAATAGTGTTACAATGACCATCATTATGATACAGTTTTCTGACATATAATACTGTAGTCAGGGTCGAACATAATAGTACATTATGCAACGAGCCTATAATGGCTATAATTAAGACACGCGTATTTTTATAATTTCCGTACTAGTGTCTTAATTACCATTATAGGCGAGTTGCATACGACTGTTTATGTTCGACGATAATTATAACTTTATTATATGTTTTAACATAAATATTCATAAATATCTGTGCACTTGAATTTTGTGATCGGAGAGCGAGCGCTGGGTATGTCTCTGTCTTTCAAGATCTCTGATCGACCGACGCATGCGCTGTGTGTGCTTGTAATGCCATATGCAGGCCATATGTTGACATATGCCGTCCCTCAGTAATATTGTCACCGGAGTCGATTGAAGGCAATGCGCTGTGTAGAAATTAGGGTTGGTGATATTAAGATACAGTGCTATTTCTTGTCTCATATTCGCCAGTTTATTTACACGAACATATGGACGATGCGTATTCCATGTCGGTAATTTATTATAGTTCGATGTTGTGTTTATGTCCGACATGTTGGATTTTGGGCGCATGCGCGAAGGTATCGTTACCTAATTGGTCAATGAACGAGCTCTGATTGGCTGGAGAAACTGTATCGTAATGAAAAACAGTGTTATAATGACCATCATTTTCTGGCACATAATAGTGAGGGTCGAACATAATAGTACATTATGCAACGGGCCTATAATGGGAATAATTAAGAAACGAGTATTTTTATTATTTCCGTACGAGTGTCTTAATTACCATTATAGGCGAGTTGCATACGACTGTTTATGTTCGACGATAATTATAACTTTATTATATGTTTTAACATAAATATTCATAAATATCTGTGGAGAGTCAGCAACTTGAATTTTGTGATCGGTGAGCGAGCGCTGGGTATATCTCTTTCTTTCAAGATCTCTGACCGACCGACGCATGCGCTGTGTGTGCTTGCAATGCCATATGCAGGCCATATGTTGACATCTGCCGTCCCTCAGTAATATTGTCACCGGAGTCTTTTGAAGGCAATGCGCTGTGTAGAAATTAGGGTTGGTGATATTAAGGTACAGTGCTATTTCTTGTCTCATATTCGCCAGTTTATTTGCGCGAACATATGGACGATGCGTATTCCATGTCGGTAATTCATTATAGTTCTATGTTGTGTTTATGTCCGACATGTTGGATTTTGAGCGCATGCGGGAAGGTATCGTTACCTAATTGGTCAATGAACGAGCTCTGATTGGCTGGAGAAAATGTATCGTAATGAAAAACAGTGTTATAATGACCATCATTTTCTGACACATAATAGTGAAGGTCGAACATAATAGTACATTATGCAACGAGCCTATAATGGCAATAATTAAGACACGAGTATGTATATAAAACGAGCGTAAGCGAGTTTTATAATTTCTATACGAGTGTCTTAATTACCATTATAGGCGAGTTGCATACGACGGTTCATGTTGGACGATAATTATTATAACTATTTTATGTTCGAACGTGAATAATCATAAATATCAGTCAAGATTTCGCCAGTTCTATGTACTGAACAGAGCGCATGTAACGCAGAGAATGCCTTGTATTTGACCATGGCCTCATCGATTACCCCAATATGACATTAGGCAACGCAGTGAAATTTAAATTAGAAGGCCTCGAACTCAGTGCAGGTGCGATGATATTCTTATCTAATTGGTCAAACAACCGTTTCTTGAGCTGCGATTGGTGGGAGAAACTGTTTCATAATATAAAATAGTGTTACAATGACCATCATTATGATACAGTTTTCTGACATATAATACTGTAGTCAGGGTCGAACATAATAGTACATTATGCAACGAGCCTATAATGACTATAATTAAGACACGAGTATTTTTATAATTTCCGTACGAGTGTCTTAATTACCATTTTAGGCGAGTTTCATACGACTGTTTATGTTCGACGATAATTATAACTTTATTATATGTTTTAACATAAATATTCATAAATATCTGTGGAGAGTCAGCCTCTTGTATTTTGTGATCGGGGAGCGAGCGCTGGGTATAACTCTGTCTTTCAAGATCTCTGACCGACCGACGCATGCGCTGTGTGTGCTTGCAATGCCATATGCAGGCCATATGTTGACATATGCCGTCCCTCAGTAATATTGTCACCGGAGTCGTTTGAAGGCAATGCGCTGTGTAGAAATTAGGGTTGGTGATATTAAGGTACAGTGCTATTTCTTGTCTCATATTCGCCAGTTTATTTACGCGAACATATGGACGATGCGTATTCCATGTCGGCAATTTATTATAGTTCGATGTTGTGTTTATGTCCGACATGTTGGATTTTGAGCACATGCGCGAAGGTATCGTTACCTAATTGGTCAATGAACGAGCTCTGATTGGCTGGAGAAACTGTATCGTAATGAAAAACAGTGTTATAATGACCATCATTTTCTGACACATAATAGTGAGGGTCGAACATAATAGTACATTATGAAACGAGCCTATAATGGCAATAATTAAGACACGAGTATGTTTATAAAACGAGCGTAAGCGAGTTTTATAATTTCTATACGAGTGTCTTAATTACCATTATAGGCGAATTGCATACGGCGGTTCATGTTCGATGATAATTATTATAACTATGTTATGTTCGAACGTAAATATTCATAAATATCAGTCATGATTTCGCCAGTTTTATGTACTGAACAGAGCGCATGTAACGCAGAGAATGCCTTGTATTTGACCATGGCCTCATCGATTACCCCTATATGACATTAGGCAACGCAGTGAAATTTAAATTAGAAGGCCTCGGAACTCAGTGCAGGTGCGATAATATTCTTTTCTAATTAGTCAAACAACCTTTTCTTGAGCTGCGATTGGTGGGAGAAACTGTTTCATAATATAAAATATTGTTACAATGACCATCATTATGATACAGTTTTCTGACATATAATACTGTAGTCAGGGTCGAACATAATAGTACATTATGCAACGAGCCTATAATGGCAATAATTAAGACACGAGTATGTTTATAAAACGAGCGTAAGCGAGTTTTATAATTTCTATACGAGTGTCTTAATTACCATTATAGGCGAGTTGCATACGACGGTTCATGTTCGACGATAATTATTATAACTATTTTATGTTCGAACATAAATATTCATAAATATCTGTCAAGATTTCGCGAGTTTTATGTACTGAACAGAGCGCATGTAAAGCAGAGAATGCCTTGTATTTGACCATGGCCTCATCGATTACCCCAATATGACATTAGGCAACGCAGTGAAATTTAAATTAGAAGGCCTCGAACTCAGTGCAGGTGCGATGATATTCTTATCTAATTGGTCAAACAACCGTTTCTTGAGCTGCGATTGGTGGGAGAAACTGTTTCATAATATAAAATAGTGTTACAATGACCATCATTATGATACAGTTTGCTGACATATAATACTGTAGTCAGGGTCGAACATAATAGTACATTATGCAACGAGCCTATAATGGCTATAATTAAGACACGAGTATTTTTATAATTTCCGTACGAGTGTCTTAATTACCATTATTGGCGAGTTGCATACGACTGTTTATGTTCGACGATAATTATAACTTTATTATATGTTTTAACATAAATATTCATAAATATCTGTGGAGAGTCAGCCTCTTGAATTTTGTGATCGGAGAGCGATCGCTGGGTATATCTCTGTCTTTCAAGATCTCTGACCGACCGACGCATGCGCTGTGTGTGCTTGCAATGCCATATGCAGGCCATATGTTGACATATGCCGTCCCTCAGTAATATTGTCACCGGAGTCGTTTGAAGGCAATGCGCTGTGTAGAAATTAGGGTTGGTGATATTAAGGTACAGTGCTATTTCTTGTCTCATATTCGCCAGTTTATTTACGCGAACATATGGACGATGCGTATTCCATGTCGGCAATTTATTATAGTTCGATGTTGTGTTTATGTCCGACATGTTGGATTTTGAGCGCATGCGCGAAGGTATCGTTACCTAATTGGTCAATGAACGAGCTCTGATTGGCTGGAGAAACTGTATCGTAATGAGAAACAGTGTTATAATGACCATCATTTTCTGACACATAACAGTGAGGGTCGAACATAATAGTACATTATGCATTGAGCCTATAATGGCAATAATTAAGACACGAGTATGTTTATAAAACGAGCGTAAGCGAGTTTTATAATTTCTATACGAGTGTCTTAATTACCATTATAGGCGAGTTGCATACGACGGTTCATGTTCGATGATAATTATTACAACTATTTTATGTTCGAACGTAAATATTCATAAATATCCGTCAAGATTTCGCCAGTTTTATGTACTGAACAGAGCGCATGTAACGCAGAGAATGCCTTGTATTTGACCATGGCCTCATCGATTACCCCAATATGACATTAGGCAACGCAGTGAAATTTAAATTAGAAGGCCTCGGAACTCAGTGCAGGTGCGATGATATTCTTTTCTAATTGGTCAAACAACCTTTTCTTGAGCTGTGATTGGTGGGAGAAACTGTTTCATAATATAAAACAAGATGTTCAGTAAAGAACATATAGCCTACTTTCTCCTAAATGCATGGGTATTATAACTCTTTGTCCTTTTCAAGGAATATGATTGAATGTTGGTTGTAGTAGCTTATTGAAATACAACGTGCTATAGGGATATTAAACATGAATATGAGGTGCCCTTTACTAGTGCTACCTCTGTACCAAATTTCGTTCAATTCAGTTTCACCGTGTTTGAATTGAGAGGGGGAATCGATTTGCACACATTCTTGGCCACCATCTGCAAACTATTGGGCTGATGTTCTTGCAGTTTGGTCAGAATATGTTTCCCACATAAAGATATGGTGTTGCAAAATTTGGTAGAGACTAGATTATTAGTTTGGTCGTAATTACATTTTAGCTTTTAACATTTGGGTGGCCACGATTACGTTTCCGTCAAGATAGCGGTGATATAAAACATGACACTGAGGTGTCCTTTGCTAGTGCTACCTCTGTACCAAATTTCGTTCATTCGGTTCCACCGTGTTCGAATTAATAGGGGGAATCAATTTTGACATAAAGATGGCCGCCATCCGCAAACTATTAGGCTAATGACCTATTAGATTGGTCAAAGGATGCTCCCTCCATAAAGGTATGGAGTTGCAAAATTTGGTAGAGATCGGATGATTAGGTTAATCGTAATTTGATTTAAGCTTTGAACGTTTGTGTGGCCGCCATTACGTTTCAGTCAAAATGGCGGCGATATAAAACATGACACTGAGGTGCCCTTTGCTAGTGCTACCTCTGTACCAAATTTCGTTCCATTCGGTTTCACCGTGTTTGAATTAATAGGGGGAATTGATTTTCACACAACGATGGCCGCCATCCGCAAACTATTAGGCTAATTACCTATTCATTTGGTCAAAGGATGCTTCCTCTATAAGGGTATGTTGTTGCAAAATTTGGTAGAGATCGGATGATTAGGTTAATCGTAATTTGATTTAAGCTTTGAACATTTGTGTGGCCGCCATTACGTTTCCGTCAAGATGGCGGCGATATAAAACATGACACTGAGGTGCCTTTTGTTAGTACTACCTCTGTACCAAATTTCGTTCCATTCGGTTGCACCGTGTTCGAAATAATGGGGGGAATCTATTTTCACACAAAGATGGCCGCCATCCGCAAACTATTACGCTGATGACCTATTTGTTTGGTCAAAGGATGCTCCATCCATAAAGGTATGTTGTTGCAAAATTTGGTAGAGATCGGATGATTAGGTTAGTCGTAATTTGATTTAAGCTTTGAACATTTGTGTGGCCGCCATTACGTTTCCGTCAAGATGGCGGCGATATACAACATGACACTGAGGTGCCTTTTGTTAGTACTACCTCTGTACCAAATTTCGTTCCATTCGGTTGCACCGTGTTCGAATTAATAGGGGGAATCGATTTTCACACAAAGATGGCCGCCATCCGCAAACTATTACGCTGATGACCTATTGGTTTGATTAAAGGATGCTCCCCCCATAAAGGTATGTTGTTGCAAAATTTGGTAGAGATCGGATGATTAGGTTACTCGTAATTTGATTTAAGCTTTGAACATTTGTGTGGCCGCCATTACGTTTCCGTCAAGATGGCGGCGATATAAAACATGACACTGAGGTGTCCTTTGCTAGTGGTACCTTTGTACCAAATTTCGTTCAATTCGCATTCACCGTGTTCGAATTGATAGGGGGGGACAGACATTCAGAGTACACACACTCACACACACACAGACACACACACACACACACACACACAGACTCACACACACACATACACACACACACACAGACTCACACACACACATACACACACACAGACAGACACACTTTTTTCGCCCTGTGTTGATCTCATAAGTCTACTTTCATTTTTTGCAAAAATCGAAAGTAGGCTAATAGTGTTATAATGACCATCATTATGTGATACAGTTTTCTGACATATAATACTGTAGTCAGGGTCTAGCATAATAGTACATTATGCAACGAGCCTATAATGGCAATAATTAAGACACGAGTATGTTTATAAAACGAGCGTAGGCGAGTTTTATAATTTCTATACGAGTGTCTTAATTACCATTATAGGCGAGTTGCATACGACTGTTTATGTTCACGATAATTATAACTTTATTATATGTTTTAACATAAATAATCATAAATATCTGTGGGATTCTGTTAATTCAGTTAATAAACAGGGCTTTGAGTGGGTCAAGGCACTCCGAATGCAGAGACCATTCACTTTGCTTGCCAACACAGAAATATGTTGGATTTTGGGCGCATGCGCGAAGGTATCCTTACCTAATTGGTCACAAAACTGTTTCTTGAGCTCTGATTAGTGGGAGAAACTGTTTCAGAATGAACAAGTAGTTCCGTGAAGAACTATACAGCCTAATTTCATATATCCAGCTCATGTTAATTGCCTCTATCAACATACAAAATTTCAGTTTAATTGCTGTAACAGATTCGTAGATATTGAGAACCGTCTAAATATTTCAGATGGTCGCCAGGTTGGATTTTTATTTTTGTACTATTACATTAAGATTAATGTGTACGTGTGGTATTCAAACTTCAATCGCATGATTAGAACACAAGAAGTAAAAACGAGATTTTAAAATTACGCACAGCAGCCATCTTGTGATTATTCAAACAATTGAAATAAATTAGATGCCAGTGGATCGACATTTGTATAAGCATTTAATGTGCAACGTTTCACGGCACTCGAATAGTTAATTCGCGAGAAACGTCCATTTAAATATTTATACTTCGCGTCGCCGCCATGTTGGATTTTGTGCTTACCAGGTTACTGAAAGTCCTATAAGTGAACATATGTTCATAGTCTCTATGTACATAAAAAAAATCAGTTTGGTTGCTGTAAAAGATTCATAGATATTGAGAACCGTCTAAATATTTCGGAAGATCGCTATTTAGGATTATTATAGGTATAGGCCATATAGTTATGTACCATTCAAGGACAATTATTGCATAGGTTCATTATTCAAACGTTCACTTCGATCGCATGATTACGACACAAGAAATTAAAACTTAATTTTAAAATTTCGCACAGCCGCCATCTTGAGGTTATGTAAACAATTGAATGAAATTAGATAGCAGTGCATTACAATCTGCAAAATCATTTACTGTACCACATTTCACTGCGCTCAGAGAGTTAAATCACAAGAAAAATATATTAAAATATTTCAAATCCGCTTGGTCGCCATGTTCTTTTTGTACTTCACAGGTTTATGAAATATACATAGGTAAACTTGTATTAGTACCCTTTATCACCGTACAGAATTGCAGGGTGATAGCTGTAATAGTTTCGGAGATATAGAATGTCAGTGAAATATTTTGCACAGCCGCCATTTTGAGGTTATGTAAACAATTGAACTAAATTAGACTCCAGTGCATTACAATGTGTATCAACATTTGCTGTACCAAGTTTCATTACGTTTGGATAGTTAAATCGCGAGAAAAGTCTATTTAAAAGTCTCAACTTCGCTTGACCGCCATGTTGGTTTTGTAGTCACCAGTATTTTGAAAGTCTCATAGGTGAACTTCTAGTAGTGCCTTTTATCACCGTACACAATTTCAGGGCGATATGCGTAATAGTTTCGGAGATATTGAATACTAGTGAAATATTTCCCACAGCCGCCATGCTGGATTGGTGAGACGTAACAAAATTTGAAGGGCACGGTCGAGGTCGCCGGGAATCGTGCTATGACCTTACCGAGTTTCATTGAAATCGCTCCAGCCGTTTAGATTTTATTAGGGGGACACACACACACGCCTCACACACACACACACACACACACACACACACGCACACACACACGGACAAAAGGTGATGTCATAAGCCAATTTTTTTAAAATTGAAAATAGGCTAAAAATGGTGTTATAATGAGCCTCATTATTATACAGTTTTCTGACTCATAATGTTTACATTTCGACATCATCGAACATAAAATAATTATACTACTACTACTACAGATAATAGTAATAATAATAATAATTAAACATATATAACAAAAAGTGCTTTTCTATGAACACAAAAATTCGTCACTACGACGCTGTTATCAAACCAGTACCGCTATATGCATCTGAATGCCTTATCCTATCCGAGAAATGTTTGTTCGAGAAGTTAGAGAGAAAAGAAAGAAATATCCTACACATCATACTTTGCCCAGACTACAAAAATGGCAATTACATCAGAAAATCCAGGCAAGAAATATAAGTTACTCGAGGAGAGAAGATCACAGACACAATGCGAAAACGCAGAGTTTGCTTCTACGGTCATATACGACGGATGATCGACTCCCGATGGACGAAACATATGTTCAGTATAATCGACTCAAAACCAAAATCCACAATGCAATGGTATGTTAACGTCCAGAAAGATCTGAAAGAAATTTGGGATACGAGCAGAAGATGCACAAGACCGACATCTTTATAGAGCAGCCATCAAGACGTTTGGGACTTTCCGGGACGAAAAACGGACAACTGGTGCGAAATGGACAGAAGAACGTCGTGCTAAACACAGTGAGCTCATGAAGACAATGTGGATCAAGCGAAAAATGAACAAATGCCAGAATATAAAATGAGATTTACCGTGGTCCCTAGTTGGCCGATTAGCGCAAATGAATGAATAATAAAACAATAATTATATTATTATTAATAAACAAGAGGTTCCGTGAAGAACTATACAGCCTACTTTTCATGCCAATGATTATTCTAGAGTATATGAACCTATCTACAATAATGACGAAATTAAGTTGGTAATATCGAAATATCTAATTAGTTCAAAATATACCTGGTATAATGTAGCCTAATAGAGCACTACAGTTGGCAGCCCTGGCGACTGAATATATTCTTAGTTCAATCTCTTAAGGTACAGAATACAAAATTTGGTTGAAGTCCAATGGACGTTACATGCAGTTAGACACTGGACCTCTCAGCACGAGTAAAAGCATGTTGCCAACAATACCATGCGTGTGCTGGTCAGAAATAGTCTGAAATATTATATCTTGTTGTGCCAATTTTGGATGAAATCCATTTGTTAGTATAGAAGTTACATGTATTTTAAAATTGGACATATCAGCAGGCATATAATCATGTTGTCAGCACTGTCTTGTATTAATTACTCCAAATTAATCTAGAATGTCAGGTGCTATACGTGTGCAAAGTATAGAGCTGTTGGCTTGCATACTTTCTGGTATATTGATATTAGTGTAAAATAAATATAGGAAGCATTTATTAACAGTTGGAAGCCCTGATTGCTCTTAACAACACTTATAGTCATATCTGTTATGGCACACATAGCACATACGAAATTTGGTTGAAATCCAACTGATAATATAGAAGTTACATGTATTTAAAAATTGGTCGTATCAGCAGGCTTATAATCATGTTGGTAGAACTGACGTATATAAGTTACTCGAAATTAATCTAAAATGTCAGAATATACGTGTGCATAGTTTAAAGCTGTTGGCTTGCATACTTTCTGATATATTGGTATTTGGATTTAAAAAAATATAGAGAGCAATTATTAACAGTTGGCAGCCCTGGTGGCTCTTAAGAATACGCTCAGTCATATCTGTTTATGTACAGATATTACATACAAAATTTGGTTGAAATCCAATTGATAGTGTAGAAGTTATATGCATTTAAACATTGGACCTATCGGAAGGCTTAAAATTATTTTAGCAACACTGTCATGATTGGCCTCCTGGAAATTAAACTGAAATAGTATTATCTACATTTGTGCCAATTTTGGAATAGCTCCCATGCATACCTTGCAAGGTATCCAACATGGAGCTCAAATTTCTAGTGCGTTTTTTCAGCAGTTGGTAGCACTGACATCATTTTCAAATATGGACGTGAGATATTCCGGTGCACATCTTTACTCATACTAAATTTGGTTTTGATTGCTGCAGCCGTTTAGGAGTTGATAGGGGGGGGGGGCAGACACACTCACACACACACACACAGCCAGACAGACCGACAGACAGAAGGACAGACAGACAGACAGACACACATTTTCCCGGATCGATCTCATAAGTCTACTTTTTCCTCATTTTTGCAAAATGTGAAAAGTAGGCTAAAAATAAGCAGACATGTGTCTAAGGGTGTTTCGATGTGGTGTATTATTATGAGGTGAAAGGGGTGAAAAGTGGGGGTTGAAGGATTCCTAACGAAGCGTGTAGGCCTATCTCTTAAACGACATAGGCGAGAAATTTGAAAAGCAGCGAAAAAAACAGATAAACATAAGTAAATCGGTGTTCGACCGTTTTTTCATAAATTAATTTAAGGGGCCAATGGGGTGGGGTGAAATTCGGGGGGGGGGGAGGAGAGAAAGTGTCCTAACTGACTGACTAACTCACTCACCAAACTCAGGGGAAAAAGACAGCTTAAAAAATAAGTTAATAGGTGTTATTGCGTTTTTTCATCAATCCAATTTAAGGGGCCCATGGGGAGGGGTAAAATTCTGGTAAAAATAATTGAAAGAAAATGTCCTGTCTGACTCACTCACTTATCACGCCCAGCGAAAACAATTAAAGTTGGAAACATGAAATTTTGGGAATATGTTCGCTGTATGTCGAAAACGTCCACTAAGGAATTATTTTTGTTTATTCGGGATTTAAAGAGATGCTAAGGGGGTAAACGTGCATTTCACTGAATAACGATATCTCATGAGTTATTTCTTTGGGGATGTGATATTCGGTATATAAACTAATCATTAAAAACAAGAAGTCCCGTGACGAACAAAAGAGCCTACTTTTCTTAAAATTTAAGATTCATGCCAATGATTAATCGATGTGGATCTATCTAGAATAATGACGAAATTAAGTTGGTAATATCGAAATTTCTAATTAGTTCGAAATACTGTACACCTGGCATAATGTAGCCTAATAGAGCACTAGAGTTGGCAGCCCTGGTGACTGAATATATTCTTAGTTCCATCTCTTAAGGTACAGAATACAAAATTTGGTTGGAGTCCAATAAATAGCATGGACGTCACATGCAGTTAAACATTGGATCTAACAGCGCGCGTAAAATCATGTTGGCAACAGTGTCATGCATGTATTGGTCAGAAATAATCTGAAATAATATGATCTATTGTTGTGCCAATTTTGAATGAAATCCATTAGTTAGTATAGAAGTTACATGTATTTTAAAATTGGACCTATCAGCAGGCTTAGAATCATGTTGGCAGCACTGACGTATATTAGTTACTACAAAGTAATCTAGAATGCCAGGTACTATACGTGTGCAAAGTTTAGAGCTATTGGCTTGCATTCTTTCTGATATATTGTTATTAGGGTAACAATAATAGAGACAGCATTTATTAACAGTTGGCAGCCCTGGTTGCTCTTAAGAATACGCATAGTCATAGCTGTTATGGTACACATAGCACATACGAAATTTGGTTGAAATCCAAATGATAGTATGGAAGTTACATGTATTTAAATTTGGACCTCTCAGCAGGCTTAGAATCATGTTGGTAGCACTGACGTATATAAGTTACTTCAAATTAATATAGAATGTCATGTACTATACGTGTGCATAGTTTAAAGCTGTCGGCTTGCATACTTTCTCATATATATTGGTATTAGGATAATAGAAATTAAGAGCATTTTTAACAGTTGGCAGCATTGGTGGTTCATAAGAATACGTTCAGTCATATCTGGTTATGTACACACACAACATACGAAATTTGGTTGAATTCCAATTGATAGTGTAGAAGTTATACGCATTTAAATATTGGACCTATCCGTAGGCTTATAATCATTTTGGCAACACTGCCATGTATGGCCTTCTGGAAATTAAACTGCAATATTATTATCTATATGTGTGCCGAATTTGAAATAGCTCCCATTCATACCTTGCAAAATGGAGCTCAAATTTCAATTGAGATTTTTCAGCAGTTGGTAGCACTGACATCATTTTCAAATATGGCCGTGAGATATTCAGGTATAGATCTTTACTCCTACCAAATTTTATTTCGATTGCTCCAGCCGTTTAGGAGTTGATAGGCGGGGGACACACACACAGCCAGACAGACAGACAGACAGAAGGACAGACAGACAGACAGACAGACACACACACATTTTCCCGGATCGATCTCATGACTACTTTTTCCTCATTTTTGCAAAATGTGAAAAGTAGGCTAAAAATTACGAGCCTTACAGTAGTCGCATATTAGGTGTAACATCTGACATAGAAGAAACCTCACGTAAAATTGTTAGTTAGTTATTGTTGTTTTAAGGGTCGGAACAACGAGGTCATCTGCCCCTCTTAACACAGATTAAAGAATACAAATTTTAAATTGAATTTTAAGTTTTGAGGTGGACATCTAAATTTTAAAAAGACCAAAAATTAATAAAACAAAAACAAAAAATTAAATAAAAATTATATAAATAATAATAAAAATAAAAAATAAACAAAAATTACGGATAAACAAGAACATCATCATTCAAAAACGAACAAGTCGTTGAGTCAATTTATACTGGAAAATTTAGATCGCTGGCCCTAACCCACTCTCACTTATAAAGCGGATAACGCGATCAGCAGCCACCGCGTCATCGGCTAATATAAGTTTGTATGTCATCTGCAAACCAAGGTTTCTTCGTAAGTCAGCAAGATCCACACACTCGGTTAAAATGTGGGCCACGGTGAAAACGGCTCCACAGGTACAAAGTGGGGGGTCTTCCCTTCTCATCAGATACGAGTGGGTGGATCTTGTATGACCAATCCTTAGCCTACACAAAATGACGGACTCTTTCCGTGACCGGAAAGAGCTCCGCCAGACGTGAGTAGTTCCCTTGATCGCTCTCAGTTTACTGGGCAGTGGGTCAGCTAGCCACTGACTCTCCCAAAAAGCTAGAACTTGTAGACGTAACTGAGAGCGAATATCTCTAGCGGGTATCTCCAATGGTCGAGGTGGTAGTGATACCACCTCTTTTGCAGCTTGATCCGCTAACTCATTTCCCGCAATTCCCTTGTGGCTTGGAAGCCACATAAAGGTGATTCGAGTGTCAGCGTGGCACAGCCCGGCTAGTAGGTCGTGGATTCGCTGCACTAGGGGTTGTTGCGGGAAACATGTAACAATTGACTGCAATGAACTCAAAGAGTCGGTACACATGAGTAAGTGGATTCGTACATCGTGTAGTGCAAACTGCAGAGCTTCATCGATGGTAACGAGCTCCGCAGTAAACACACTACAGGCCTCAGGTAAAGAGATCTTGGTATTTTCACCATCAATAACGTAAGCACAACCCACCTTCTCGTACACCTTCGAACCATCCGTGTAGAGAATGCCAGCGTCCGGAAATTGGTGAACCATGCTGTGGAACTGCCTCTGGTAAACGGAGGCATCCGTGTTCACCTTAGGACCTCGGTGCAGATCTAACCGTATTTCCGGACGCGGGACTTGCCACGGAGGCACCTCGCTAGATGTCCGGATCATACAGGGACCTACAGCCACTCCTATTTCAGTCCACAAGCTATCAAGTCACCAACCGGCCGAGTGGCACTAGGCCGGTTGGCGTACCCCTGGTGGTTTTGGGTACCGAAGAGAGCTTGGTAGGTCGGGTGTTGCGGCATTTGACGCACATTGGCAGCATATGTTAAAAGCATATGTTGGCGTCCATAATTTAATGATGGAACACCCGATTCGGCGAGTAGGCTGGGTATCGGGCTGGTCCGGAGGGCACCGGCAGCAAGCCTAACGCCACTATGGTGGATACTGTCCAGCATTTTCAAGGTTGCCGGCCTTGCTGAACCGTATGCCGCAGAACCATAGTCTAGCCGGGACAGGACGAGGGCTTGGTAGAACCGTAGCAGCACCGCACGGTCAGCCTCCCACGTAGTGCCTCTCAGAAACTTGAGCATGTTCAGTTTCCTGAGACATGCCATTTTCAATTGCCGTATATGGTGCTGCCACGTTAATTTGCTGTCAAAATGGAGCCCCAGGAAGCGCTAAGTGTCAACCAACGGCAACGCAGTATCCCTGAGATGTAGTTCAGGGTGTAAATGTAGCCTCCGGAGCCGACAAAAATGGACGATGGAGGTTTTCGCTGCTGAAAAACGAAAACCCCGGTCGTGAGCCCACCTGTCGACCCGGTTGATAGCTAGCTGCAATTGCCGTTCCACGACTACCATGTTAAAGTTTTATGTTTTTATAGTTCAGGTGATATGGGACAATCAGCTGGTACGCCATTTGCAATGAGTAATGAATTTATTGTTGAACAAATTACAATATGCAGTAATGCCAACATGTGAATTGAGTATCAATAAAGATTTTGTTGTTACCAACATAATTATTTCTTAACATCCCCCCGTAAGAACAAAATCTTTATCATAATTCAAATTATGAAAAGTTGTACAAACAATATTTGACTTAAACTACAAGATGACTATATATTGGATAACATACTCGTTGATATTTCAACAATAAATCATGCAATGTCACAATTTCAAAATAGTCTTAATTGTTATTGACATATTTAAAATCAAATACTTTCTTTGGACCTATTCTACTCCACTCCTCAACAGAACATCTTTGAATTTTTCAAATTTAGTAGACAATAGAGGCTTTGCAAAAATGTCAGCTACCTGGTCATGGGTCGGACAGAATTGAAGAGAAAACAAATCATTTTTATAGTTCTCATGCAGATAGTGATACCTCACTTGAACGTGCTTTGACTCTCCTCTCATTTGTCCTGATTTCACCAATTTTAAGGTACTTTGATTGTCTATGTTAAGAACAATGGGAACAGACTTTCCAGTTAGTTCTTGTATCAAGTATTTCAGATACTCTAACTCCTTGCAGCAGTATGCTGCAGCATTGTATTCGGCTGCTGTGGATGACAGTGCCACAATTTTCTGCTTGCGTGACCGCCATGCCACCGGTCTATCTGACAGCATTATGACATAGCCTGTAGTACTCTTTCTTTTCCTATGATCACCAGCAAAATCTGAATCACTGTATGCAATTATTTTCAGATCATCTTTCATTTTTGATGCATAGTGTATTCCCATTTTTGTGCTTCCTTTCAGATATCGAAGTGTTCGTTTAACATTCTGTATATTGGTTTCTCCATAGACCTGCTTTCATAATTCACCCTATAAGCCAGGTCTGGTCTGGTTTTACAAGACAAATATAACAGACTCCCAACAGCTTGTCTATAGGGGTATTCGGTCTTCACGCTGTCCTCTGTTGCACCTGTTTCTTCATTTTGGATTATTGGAGTTTTAACTTCTTTGCATTCTTGCATGTTGCAACGTTGCAGCACATTATGAGCGTATTTCTCTTGAGAAATGAAGATACCATCTTCTGTTCTGTTAATATCTATCCCCAAATAGGTTTTGGGTTCAAGAGTTGTCTTCATTTCAAAATTTCTCTCAAGTTTAGAGAGTAGCAGTGTCATTTTCTGAATGTCTTTGCCCATGATAATGCCATCGTCTACATGAATTGCTAGAAACAAACTGTTCTCAGAATTCTTGAAGATGCAGGAGTCTGACTTAGTTTGTGTCATGCCTTCTTGTTTCAGGAACTCTGTGAGAGTTTTATTCCACCTACAGGGGGCTTGCTTCAGTCCATATAAGGCTTTCTGCAGTTTGCATATTTTCCCTTCTTTTTTGTAGCCTTCTGGTATTTTCATGTAGATGTCCTCATCTAGGGTTCCATACAAAAAGGCCGTTTTGACATCAAATGTTTTAATGTGCAGGTTATAGTGTGCTGCAATAGCAAAAAGAACTCTTAGTGAAGTTGTGTCTACAACTGGACTGAAGATTTCT
This sequence comes from Meconema thalassinum, assembly GCA_946902985.2. NCBI lineage: Eukaryota > Metazoa > Arthropoda > Insecta > Orthoptera > Tettigoniidae > Meconema > Meconema thalassinum. The sequence continues at coordinate 616,825,744 of OX336390.1, forward strand.
TCATAATTTATATTTCCACTCCTTTGTTCACATCCTCGTACTACAAGTCTAGCTTTATATCTACCGTCTTCCTTAACTTTGAACACCCACTGGCTTGACAAAAGTTCTTTTCCTCTTGCTGCCTCAGGGCATACTAATTTCCAAGTTTTATTTTTCTTCAAAGAGTCTTTTTCTTCTTTAATGGCTATTTTCCAGTTTTCTTTGTCTTAATTTGTTTGCGACTCCCTGTATGTCATCATTGCTTCTTCATCTTCTCCGCTATCTAGTTGATAGTCATCATATTTATTAGGTCTCTTTAATGTTCTTCTTGGTCGTAAACCAAGTTCATGACATATTTCTTCTCTCTGTTCTTGATCTGAATCTACGAAGTCAACATCTTCTTCTTCTACTTGTGGTTCATGATCTGTTTCTTCATCTGTTCTATCTTGATTTTCATCTCTGTCATCTGGATTTTCATTTCTTTCATCTTGGGTTTCTTCTGTTTCTTCAACATTTGCTTGGTAGATTTCAGTTTTAGGGGTATGTTGATCTAATTTTATTATAATTCTCTCGAACACCACATCTCTTGAGATGAATATCTTTCTGTTTTCTTCATCCCATAGTCGGTATCCGTTTGGTGCATAGCCTACAAAAATGCACTTCTTGCTTCGGCTGTCGAGTTTCTTGAGATAACCCAATTTTTTGGCATAGGCAACACAACCAAAAATTTGTAGGTTGGACAGATTTGGTTTCTTGTATGCCCATTTTTCAGCTGGGGTTGTGTCAACAGTACTAGTGGGGCTTCTATTAATCAGGTATATAGCTGTTTGTGCTGCTTCCCCCCACATCTCTTTATCTAGGTTAGAATCACAAAGCATAGTTCTTGTTCTTTCCATAAGAGTACGATTGAACCGTTCTGCTGTTCCATTTATTTGGGGTGTATATGAAATTGTATAGTCCAGCATAATACCTTTGTTTTTACACCAATCTTTTAGATCATGTGAGGAATACTCTCCTCCATTATTGTAAGTTGTAAAAGTCTCGTAGCAGCAAACATTTTTGTTGGCTCGAGTCTCTCTGATATATGTTTCGAAGAGTATCAAACATTTGTTTAGAAGTTGTACATGTTAGGCTATGTGGCCTAACTTGTTTGTCAATGGAAGTTACAATATAGTATTGGGCTCTTGCATCTCGAGTCTTCCACTGGTCTGTTGAAGCTTGATTTCTGGGTGGATTCGTCACCAACACGTCTGTCCCGTCGACAATCTTGATCAGTTCTTTTGCGGCAAGCAGATTTTTTAATTCAAACATCCACATAGGATATGTGTCGACTCCCTTGAGTTTCTCGACATGTGCTACGTCCTCGGGTCTTGTGGCCATTTTTTTGGACTTCACTTACCGTACTTCACTTCACTTACTTTACTTTTTAAATGTTTTTAGTGTCACCTGTTTTCACGTTTACTTTCATTTTAGAGTCACCTGGGCTCATAACCTGTTAAAGTTTTATGTTTTTATAGTTCAGGTGATATGGGACAATCAGCTGGTACGCCATTTGCAATGAGTAATGAATTTATTGTTGAACAAATTACAATATGCAATAATGCCAACATGTGAATTGAGTATCAATAAAGATTTTGTTGTTACCAACATAATTATTTCTTAACATGCCATACTTCCAGAGCTGTAATGCAGAGCTAAATCGTCTACATACAGCGATGAAACTACCGCGGACCCGGCGGCGGCAACAATGCCATTTATGGTAATCGCGAACAAGGTGACACTCAGCACTGAACCCTGAGGAACTCCATTTTCTTGAGTATAGTATTGCGATAATGTCCTACCGACCCTTACACGGAAGAGTCGGACGGACATGAAATTCGCAATGAAAGTCGGCAGATTACCACGGAGTCCCCACTTGTAAAGGGTGGAAAGGATTCCGTAGCGCCATGTGGTGTCGTAGGCTTTCTCGAGGTCAAAGAAAACCGTGACTATGTGGTGCTTTCGGAAAAATGCCTCCTGAATGGCGCTCTCAAGTCGCACCAGATGGTCCGTGGTGGACCTATGAGAGCGAAATCCACACTGGTACTCAGACAGGAGACCTTTCTCCTCTAAGAACCACACCAGTCGACGGTTCACCATCTTTTCGAGCAGCTTATATAGGCCATTTGTCAGACAAATGGGCCAATAGCTGCTTACAAACTTGGGGTCCTTTCCAACCTTGGGAATCGGAATCACGATCCCCTCTCGCCATTGAGATGGAAACTCCCCTTCAATCCATATACGATTGAAGAGGATCAACAGTTGTTTTATACTGGCTTCGCACAGATGTTTTAACATTTGATTATGTATGTTATCCGGTCCAGGAGTCGTATCCCTGAGCAGTGCAAGCGCACTGCGCAGTTCCCATTCAGAGAATGGTACATTATAGGACTCCGAAGCAGCAGTGGCAAAGGACAAGGGGTGAGTCTCTGCCTCCCGCTTCAGAGTCAGAAATGTAGGATTGTAACTCCCGGAGCTGGATACATCGGAGAAGTGCGAGCCAATACTGCTGGCAATGGCGAGATGGTCCGTGATTATATCTCCATTGATGGACACTCCGGGTATCGACACTGATGTCGGGAGTCCGGAGATCCGACGAGGCTTAGTCCACACTTGAGATGAAGGAGTATGCGCCGTCATAGACGACACATACTTTTCCCACGTCGTTTTCTTACTCTCCCGAATCAGATATCGGGCTCTAGCACGCATTCTACTGAAGGTGATAAGGTTGGCCATAGTGTTTTGCCTCCGATAGCATTTGAAAGCACGTCGACGATCTTTAATGGCTGCTGCAATCTCGGCTGTCCACCAAGGGACAAGTTTCCGGCGTGAGTTGCCGGATGAGGAAGGTATTGTTTCCTCAGCAGCAGCCAAAATACCATTCGTTATGTGAATGGTATGATCGTCGAAACTCTCAAAGGTATCTTCGGCAAACACCGCACGTGCCGTGAAAGTTGGCCAATCAGCCCGACGGAGAAGCCATCGACTTGGTAACTCGATGGCTCTCTGGTTCTGAAGAGTAACGATAATTGGGAAATGGTCACTATTACAAAGGTCATCGTGTACACCCCACTGTAGCAGGGGAACCAGCGCACGACTGCACAAGGTAATATCGATATTTGAATAAGTACCGTGTGCAATAGAGAAGTGCGTAGGTTCCCCTGTGTTCAGCAAACACAGGTCCAGCAGCCTGATCAGCCTCTCAAAATCTCTCCCCTTACCGCTAGTGGTAGCGGAGCCCCAGATGGTGTTGTGGGCATTAACATCTCCCAGAAGGAGAAAAGGAGGGGGGAGCTGAGAGACTAGATCCACCAGCTGGTTGTAATCCGGTTGAGAATCAGGCGGGATGTACACGTTACATACTGTTGCCATTACTGGCAACGAAGTACGAACTGCAACTGCCTCTAGCTGAGTACGCAATGGCACTAAAGAGGCTAGAGTGGACGAGAGTGCAGACGCCACCAGCGGCCACAGCTCCATCCACCCGGTCTTTAGAGGAGAGTTTGAAGTGACGCATTGTTGTCTCATGTCCATGACGAAACCCGGATTCCTAAAGACAGACAATGGTTGCCGAAAACGAAGATATTAACTGGCGTATCTCAGCGAGATGAACAGAATAGCTATTACAGTGCCATGGCGTGGACTTAAGTAGAAGTGAAATTGTTGATACACCGGTATTTTATAGTATTATTGGCACAAATGAGTCGCCTCCGTAGCGTAGCGGTCAGCATGGTTAGCTGCCGCCCAGGACGTCCTGGGTTCGATTCCCGGCTCTGCCACGAAATTTGAAAAGTGGTACGAGGACTGGAACGGGGTCTACTCAGCCTCGGGTGGCCCAAATGAGTAGAGGGGGTTCGATTACCCCTCAGCCATCCTCGAAGTGGTTTTCCGTGGTTTCCCACTTCGTCTTCGGGCAAATGCCGGGATGGTCCTTTCTTCAAGGACACGGCCGCCTCCTTCCCCCTTCCTTGTCTATCCATCATAACCATCCCTTACCTTCCCTCATGAGGCCCCTGTTCGCTTTGCAGGTGAGGCCGCCTGGGCGAGGTTCCAATCACATCTCACCAGTTGTATCCCTTCCGATTCGAAGTTCCCAGCTCTAGGACACTGCCCGTAGAGGCGGTAGTGGTGAGTTCCCTCGCTGAGTCCGTGGGTTCCACCAACCTGGAGGGTAAACGACTGAAAAAAAAAAAAAAGAAAATGGCACAAATATTAATCTATTGTAAAAGGGAGTGTTTTACAGATATTGTAGTTTATAATACGGAACTCATTTTATTAGATGATTTTCAGCTTCCACCAGCACTAGCCTAAATAAAGAATACGATATTGATCAACTAGATTAATAGACGCGACACCGCTCATAACCTTAAAGTCCTTATAAACAGGTCCTCTTGATTCACAGACCAACACGTAATTTAATACGGATTCTGTTAAAATGAGTCATATTGAATTGATAAATATCGTTTAAAATGATAATCTGGTAGCAAAAATATCTACCCCGCTCAGGATTCGAACCCAAGATCTCTAGATTCACAGTCATATGCAATAACCCAACGGCTATTTCTACTACGTAAATATTGTGCACACGATGGTGACTTATTTCCTCGTTCCAATAATACTGCATTACGGAATTAAGTTTGATTTATATTTTGCTTGTTTCGATAATGTTCCTGAGTGACATTGAGTTTAAAATGCCTTATGCCAATGCAATGCCGAATACTTACAATGTTTGATATTAAGGCATTTTACCATTTAAATACTGATACGAAGACATGTAGCATGCCATTTGTTTAAATCATTTGACACCAGAGTTCGCATGAGCGTTTTCCGTTCAGTATGTCATATACATTCCACATGGCCGAGAGTGCGTCATGGTATCAATTTTCGACACCGCGCTGATTTTTTCTCTTACCAGTGCCAGCTGGATCGATCGATCGAGTTGGCAGTGCGTCTTATACTTCCGTTCGATCCACCACTGCCGGCTAGGGCACACTTCCATTCGATCGATCGAGTGGGCAGTGCATACTTCCGTTGTCCACCACTGCCAGCTAGTACACTTCCGTTTGATCGATCGAGCGGGCAGTGCATACTTCCGTTTGATCCACCACTGCCAGCTAGTACACTTCCGTTTGATCGATCGAGCGGGTAGTGCGTACTTCCGTTTGATCCACCACTGCCTGCTCAATCGTTCCGATCCACTTCCGTCCCCAATTTTCAAAATCACTCCCACAAAACTATCCAGCAACCGAGCGGAAAGATGTTACACATCAATAATAATAATAAGGCTTCGGTGGCGTAGTCAGTAGCATGCAGAACTGCTGTTTCCAAGAACGCGGATTCAAAACCGGCCGATGTCGTCGGATTCTTAAGAGCGTTAAAATCCTTCAGTATGCCTTCCTTCGCAGGGCAAGTAAAGCCGGTGGGCTGGTGTCATAGATTTATGGCATGTAAAAGAACCTACCACTACAATTGGCAGTGTGTAGCCAAATTTGTAAGTTATATTTGGTTAGAAAAGCTCTATCAAGTTCCAACTTTCGCCACTAGTTGTCAGTGACCGTGATATCCGGTAGCCAAAATTGGAGTTACTTGAAATTAAACTTTCTAGGAACCTACAATCGTTCAATTAAAATACCCTGCTATGGCCATTGACTGCAATTCATGTATAATCTCTCTCTTTATTCGTTTAGTCGATTCCGACTCTCCGTGACCCCATGCATTATACTACGCTAATTTCTTCTGTCCTGCAATGCCCCTCGAAGATTTTCCAAGATGGAATTTATTGCTACTGTGATGCCATCCATCCATCTCATTCTTTGTCTCCCTCTTCGCCTTGTGCCTTCTATCTTCCCCAGCATTAAGGTCTTCTCTAATGAATTATGTCTTCTCATGATGTGTCCAAAGTAGGTCAGTTTTTTTTTCAGGATTAAGCCCCCCAAGGAACTCTCTGGTTTAATTTGCTGTAAAAATGACTTGTTTGTTCTCTTCGCAGTCCATGGAACTCTAAGAACTTTTCTCCAACACCATAATTCGATGGAATCTATTCTACGGCGTTCAGCTTTTCTTATGGTCCAGGTCTCACATCCGTACATCACAACTGGAAAAACTATAGTCCTTACTATACGGATCTTTGTTGTTAGTATTATGTCTCTACTCCTTAAGATATTGTCCAGATTTGAAAATGCCTGTCTACCAAGTAGCAATCGTCTTTTGATTTCATGGCTGCAGTCACCATCAGCAGAAATCTGTGAGCCAAGACAGTTTCTTCTCCTCCTACATGCCATGAATTGACAGTTGTAGTTGTCATATTTTTTGTTTTCTTGACATTCAACATTAGTCCAGCCTTTGAACTTTCCTCTTTCCCTTTCAGTAAGAGATTTTTAAATCTTCTTCAGTTTCAACCATCAGGATTGTATCATCTACATATGTCAGGTTGTTTATATTTATCCCAGCTATTTTGTTCCCTGTTTCTTCTTCATCTAACCCCACTTTCCTCATAATGTGTTCTGCATACAGATTGACAAGGCAAGGTGACAATATACAGCCTTGCCGTACTCCTTTATGAATCTTAACCCATTTAGTTGTTCCATATATGGGGTTCTCACTGTAGCTTCTTGATCAGAGTATAAGTTCCTAATGAGGTTAATGATATGTTCTGGTACAGTTCTGGTATGTATTTTAGTACGTTCCATCACTCATTATGATCAACACTTTTTTGGGCCTCTCTATTCTTTGATTGTTAGATTATCTTTTGTTTAGCTTCATGTTCTTTGCTACTTCTATGGTCAGTCTTGCCTTTATTAAAAACGAGCATCTAAGAGATGAGATCTAGTGATCCACGCCATGTTTATATTTTAATATACAGTTCACTTCCCCAGCATCATGGGTCAATCATTCAATTTTGGTCCTCCTGAGGCCAGGATGTTCGTTTTATTTGAGAAATAGAGACCTATTTCATCATATGCGAAACCAACCCGACAACAAAAGTAGGTGTGCAAATGGTTACGTCTACTGGAGACATTTCTAAAATGTATAGGCAAATTCTGGTTCACGATGACACTAGATTACAAAGAATCATATGGAGGGTATCTCCCCACACACCTGTCAAAACTTACGAATTGCTAACATTCACATATGGTACAGCGTCAGCTCCATATTTAGCGACTCAGTGCCTCAACCAACTGACTGAAGATGAAGCAGCTTCTTTTCCACTTGCATCAGCTGTTCTGCAAATACATTTTTATGCTGACGATGCTCTATGTGGTGCTTCAAACATTTCGGAAGCACTACAGTTGCAAAATGAACTCATTACTTTATTCAACAAAGGAGGCTTTCCCATCAGAAAATGGTGCTCGAACCATCCAGAAATACTTGAAGCTGTACCACCTGAAGACAGGGAAATGAGTTTACTTTTCCAGTTTGACAATAACGATACAATACAAGCATTAGATTTATCATGACATCCAACATCAGACAAATTTTTAATTGCAACTAAAATCAAACATTATCCTGCAAACAGCAGCATTACTAAACGCACAACAACATCCCCAGTGGCATCAATCTTTGATCCATTAGGCCTCATTAGCCCATTAGTAATACCCTACAAAATATTCCTCCAGAAATTGTGGTTACACAAACGTGATTGGGATCAGCAGTTACCGTACCTGATGATCTGTCCTCAGAATGGAAGGCACTCCAAAGTCAGCTAACACACCTTGATCACATTCAAGTGGACAGACATGTCTTAGGAACAGGAAGGTGTAGTACCATTCAAGTACATGGTTTCTCAGATGCATCTCAAACAGCATATGGAGCATGCATCTATCTTCGGTCTGTCAATCAACAAGGAAAAACTTCAGTCATGCTGTTGTGCTCAAAATCCAGAGTAGCTCCAGTCAAACAAGTTACACTTCCTCGTCTTAAATTACTTGCAGCCACATTGTTGGCACACTTGATTCAGAAATCCATTCCAATCCTAAACCTAGAAATTAATGAAACCTATTTATGGACAGATTCTACAGTAGTCTTGTCATGGTTGGCTTCCCCTTCATCAAGTTGGAAAACATTTGTAGCCAACAGAGTATCAGAAATTCAGCAATTAACAAATGTAGAAAATTGGCATCATGTTTCAACTCAAGAAAATCCTGCAGAATGAATTTCCCGAAGAGTTAAGCCTCAAGAGTTGCAGCAATCTACACTATGGTGGTCAGGTCCATTATATTTATCAGAATCTAAATGCAACATGCCTAAGACGACGATTGATGAGAATTACCAAACCACATTGGAAGAACGAGCAGTAGTTACACTACTTATCACTGAACACACTGACACCATTACTAGATTTTCCTCATTAACAAGATTGCTAAGAGTTCTTGCCTACTGCAAAAGATTTATCCATAACTCCAAACAGTCAACCAACAAAAAGACAGGACCTTTATCAGTTCAAGAACTTCAGAAGTCATTGAATACATGCATTCGCATAGCTCAGGCGGAATCATTCAGTGAAGAAAACAAAGATTTACAGAAGCGAGGTGCTGTATCCAAAAAGAGCCAGCTAAAAAATCTATGTCCATTTTTACATGACAACATACTCAGAGTAGGTGGTAGGTTGAAAAACACATAATTACAATTTTCTACAAAACATCAAGTATTATTGCCATCCAAGCATCATCTGACATTACTTATTGTCAAACATGAACACCTACAGCAAGCCCATGCGGGACCAGGATTACTGTTAGCATCCATTCGTGAATGTTATCGGATTTTGAATGGTAGAAACATAGCCAGACAGCAAGTTCACAAGTGCCTAATATGTCATAAATTAAAGAGAGCAACCATTCATCAGCTCATGGCAAACTACCCCAAGCAACGAGTTCAAGCATCACGTCCATTCAGTGTCTGTGGCATTGACTATGGAGGTCCAATCTTAATCCGTCATCTTAATAAGAGAAGTAACATTCGACATACATTGCAATATTTGTTTGTTTCGCAACTAAGGCTGTGCATCAAAAAGTAGTCAGCAGTCTTACCACAGATGCATTCCTAGCAGCATTACGCCGGTTCATTGCCAGAAGAGGCAAACCAGATATTTACAGTGATAATGCTACAACAATTATTGGAGCTAACAAGGAGCTACAACACCTAAATCAATTTATTACATCACATAGAGAGGAAATTGCGAGTAACCTAGCGAACAGAGGTATCAACTGGTATTACATTCCCCCACGATCACCCCATTTTGGAGGGCTATGGGAAGCTGGCATAAAATCTGTTAAGTATCATTTGCATCGAGTTGTTGGAAACTCTTCACTAACCTTTGAAGGACTCGTTACTGTGCTCACACAAATTGAGGCTTGTCTAAACTCTAGACCCCTAACAGTTCTATCCTCAGATCCCCTTGATCCTCAATGTCTCACTCCTGGTCATTTTTAGCCTACTTTCGATTTTTGCAAAAAATGAAAGTAGACTTATGAGATCAACACAGGGCGAAAAAAGTGTGTCTGTCTGTGTGTGTGTATGTGTGTGTGGGAGTGAGTCTGTGTGTGTGTGTGTGTATGTGTGTGTGTGAGTCTGTGTGTGTGTGTGTGTGTGTGTGTGTGTGACTGTGTGTGTGTGAGTGTGTGTACTCTGAATGTCTGTTCCCCCCCTATCAATTCGAACACGGTGAATGCGAATTGAACGAAATTTCGTACAAAGGTAGCACTAGCAAAGGACACCTCAGTGTCATGTTTTATATCGCCGCCATCTTGACGGAAACGTAATGGCGGCCACACAAATGTTCAAAGCTTAAATCAAATTACGACTAAACTAATCATCCGATCTCTACCAAATTTTGCAACAACATACCTTTATGGGGGGACCATCCTTTGACCAAACCAATAGGCCATCAGCGTAATAGTTTGCGGATGGTGGCCATCTTTGTGTGAAAATCGATTCCCCCTATTAATTCGAACACGGTGCAACCGAATGGAACGAAATTTGGTACAGAGGTAGTACTAACAAAAGGCACCTCAGTGTCATGTTTGATATCACCGCCATTTTGACGGAAACGTAATGGCGGCCACACAAATGTTCAAAGCTTAAATCAAATTACGACTAACCTAATCATCCGATCTCTACCAAATTTTGCAACAACATACCTTTATGGGGGGAGCATCCTTTGACCAAACTAATAGGTCATCAGCGTAACAGTTTGCGGATGGCGGCCATCTTTGTGTGAAAATCGATTCCCCCTATTAATTCAAACACGGTGAAACCGAATGGAACGACATTTGGTACAGAGGTAGCACTAGCAAAGGGCATCTCAGTGTCATGTTTTATATCGCCGCCATATTGACAGAAACGTAATGGCGGCCACACAAATGTTCAATGCTTAAGTTAAATTACGACTAACATAACCATCCGATCTCTACCAAACTTTGCAACAACATTCCTTTATGGAGGGAACATCCTTTGACCAATCTAATAGCTTATTAGCCTAATAGTTTGCGGATGGCGGCCATCTTTATGTCAAAATTGATTCCCCCTATTAATTCGAACACGGTGGAACCGAATGAACGAAATTTGGTACAGAGGTAGCACTGGCAAAGGGCACCTCAGTGTCATGTTTTATATCGCCGCCATCTTGACAGAAACGTAATGGCGGCCACACGAATGTTCAAAGCTTAAGTTAAATTACGACTAACATAACCATCCGATCTCTACCAAACATTGCAACAACATTCCTTTATGGAGGGAGCATCCTTTGACCAACCTAATAGGTTATTAGCCTAATAGTTTGCGGGTGGCGGCCATCTTTATGTCAAAATTGATTCCCCCTATTAATTCGAACACGGTGGAACCGAATGGAACGAAATTTGGTACAGAGGTAGAACAAGCAAAGGGCACCTCAGTGTCATGTTTTATATCGCCGCCATCTTTACTAAAAATGAATGGCGGCCACTCAAACGTTCAAAACGTAAAATCAAATAACGACTAACCAAATCATCCGATCTCTACCAAATTTGGTAACAACATACCTTCGTATAGGATGCGTCTTGTGACCAAACCACAAGGTCGTCCACCATACCATTTCAGGATGGCGGCCGTGCGAATTATGCACACTTTATAATCCATATCATGGGACCCACCAGTTCCGATTATCGAGCCGAGAATCGTTTTAACTGTTCTAAAGGAAGAGGCACGTTCGAAATTAAAAGTTTATTTTCTAATACTATAGTGCAGACGTGATTTTAAAAAGCTGAGCCGATTCAGTAATAAGACAAGATGGCAGCGGATATCTTGTGCCTGACTTATATTTCACTAATTTGAGTATTGCATGCAATATAGCGTACTGATACAAAATAAATAAACTTTGTATGAAATGCTTTATATATAAATAATATACTCCAGTGATTAAATCGTTTAGTGTAAATCATTATTTGCTAACAAGTTCTATGTAAGTCATTTTATATAGAACGATATTCGTTGACACAATTAACTCAGTGGTAGAGCGTTAGCCTATCGCTCAAATGCCTATGGTTCAAACCCGATCAGAGCTAGGCTTTTTGCTTGAAATGTTATATGTTTATTGTTTTGTAATGACTCAGACGTTTTAAAATTAAGCGTTATATTGTGCATATTATGGTGTAAAATATATATTTAATTAAAACATAATTCGCCATCAGATTTACTCGAGACATCTAGCTGCCAAAAAGGTAACTGCACGCCGACCTACTTATTAACTTCCAGATTTTATTGAAAAGTTTCTTCTTCTGGCCGCTAGAATGCACTCGCTCTGTTAGGATTATATTGTTCGATATTTCACCACTAGATGTCACGACTAGTCTACGTGGGGCTCCATTGATTACTATACCATTGGCATTCTATGCGCATCGAATTTGAAGAATGACAAGATGACACTACGATACATTTTTACTTTTTATTTTAAAGGGTTTGTAACAGCCTATTTTGCGTTACTTGAAAATGTTATTTGAAGTAAAGAACAAAACGATTTCACATAGTAACTGAATTCAAGCCGTTGGTGTTAGTTCAGGTAATTAATTACTACTTTTATTTCAGGCAAATAGCAATCGAAAATATCCACATAGTTTGTATACACACGTCTCTGTAGGGTCATGGAAAGATTTGTTAATTCAATTAGGGTTGTGAAAGCCATGCACAACCAGACGTGTAAAGACATGCCTCAACTCAAAGTTGGATGTTGCCCACGGCAGGTCGTATATGTAATAATAATAATAATAATAATAATAATAATAATAATAATAATAATAATAATAATGTTATTGGTTTTACATCCCTTTTAACTACTGCTGCTTTTAGAGACACCGGGGTGCCGGAATTTTGGCCCGAAGGGGATCTTTAACGTGCCAATAAATGTACTGACACGGCTCCCTCGCATTTGTGCACCCTCAAATGCCAGCTGACTGCGCCAGGATACGAACCTGCAACCTAGGGCCCAGCAAGCGAGAACGTTACCGCTGAGCCACGCAGCCAGTCCGGTCGATTATGTCTCCAGATCCATAACATTCTTGATATACTTCTTATCTTTCTTTCTTTCTTTCTTTCTTCAATGATGGTAGCAGTTTTTATCTAGGCTGTGGCGTTTGGTAGAGGTAAATCGTTTCTAAGGTCTTCAACAAAGAATAGTTCTATTATAATCTTTGATAATAACAACGAGTTATAACTATACTCATACATTTAGGAGAAAGTAGGCTATATGTTCTTTACTGAACATCTTGTTTAATTGGTGACAGTCTAAACTCAATCCCTGAACCCAATCTGACTTTAATTCCAAGCAATAAACTTTCAATTTGGAAACGATTTCAACAAATGGTGCAACATTTCTGGACAAGATGGTACAAGGAGTACTTAACGCAGCTTCAAAGTAGACCTAAATGGTTCGCACCGCAGCAAAACATCCAAGTTGGCACAATAGTAATTGTCAAGGAGGACAACCTTCCTCCTCTTCAGTGGAAAATAGGCATCATCGAGGAACTACACCCTGGTGCAGATGGACTGGTGCGAGCAGTTACCATAAGAACTACCAATGGAAGATTTAAGGGGCCAATAGTGAAAGTGTGTCCCCTACTCGACGAGTGAAATATTTCCTTAAAGTGTGTTATTTTGTTGTGACATGTTACTACAGTGAATTTTATTGTAGGCTATATAAGTGTTCTTTGTATTGACATACATTTTTATTGTTAATGTGTTTGGAAGGACAAAACTCCGTTTGCTGAAATGAAATATGAACAGTGATGAGCTCACATTTGAGTGCTAATTCAATTTTATGTTTTGCCAACTTATTTTATTCTTTTCACTTTTTAATGGATTAAGGTAAGGTTATGTGTAACCTTCCTCAGTTTCTGTGCGCAATTATTTATTGATTGCATTCAATCAACAGGGGGGAATATGTTTGTGCCTCTCTATTCTTTGATTGTTAGATTATCTTTTGTTTAGCTTCATGTTCTTTGCTACTTCTATGGTCAGTCTTGTCTTCATTAAAAACGAGCATCCAGTGATCCACGCCATGTTTTTATTTTAATATACAGTTCACTTGCCCAGCATCATGGGTCAATCATTCAACACTGTCCAAAGCTTTAGCATAATCAATAAAACAAAAATATACATCTTTCTGGAATTCTTTTGCCTTCTCCATTATCCATCGTAAGTTGGCGATTTGATCTCTGGTCCCTCTTCCTTTACAAAATCCACCTTGTTCTTCAGGTAGCTCTCGGTCTACATACTGGCGTAGTCTATTTTGTAGGATTTTAAGCATGACTTTGCTAGCATGTGAGATAAGTGCAATTGTTGGGTGATTCGTGCATTCTTTAGAATTTCCCTTGTTAGGAATTGGGATGAATACTGAACTTTTCCAGTCTTTTGTCCATGTTGGGTTTTCCATATTTGCAGACATATGGAGTGTAACATTTCTACTGCACTATCTCCGACTACTTTGAACATTTCTATTGAAATTCGATCATGTCCACTTGCTTTTGGTTTTAGCAATATTCTCTAGAGCCCATTTGACTTCAATTTTCAAAATATCTGGTTCTGGTTCGAAGGACACATGAACTTCATTTTGCTTAATACACGGTTCCTTCTTATACAGATCTTCTACATGTTCCATCCATCTTTCCTTAATGCCCTCTGCTTCTGTTAGATCTTTGCCATTTTTATCTTTTACCATCCCAATTTTTGCCTGAAATTTTCCTTTGTTATCCCTAATTTTCTTGTAAACATCCCTCATCTTTCCCATTCTGTTATTTTCCTCAACTTACTAATATTTATTAGTTAAACAAATATTCTTATCTCTTCTAGGTGATCTTCTAAACTCTGCATTAAATTCAAACATTGCTGATCTATCCCCTTTAAATTTTGCATTCCTTCGTTCTTCTGCAATTTGCAGTGCCTCACCCGATAACCATTTGGCCTGCTTATTATTCATTTCCTTGGGAATGTGTTTTTCTGCTGCCTCCTGAGCAGAAGATACTTCTGTCCACAACTCTTCAGAGTTTTTGTCTTCTACTGTATCTGCAATGTATTAGATTTTTTCCTAACTTCTACTGTATAATCACAAGGAATTCGTCCCAAGTCAAATCTGTATGATGAGGCGGTTTTAGCCATTTTCCTCATCTTCAACCGGAATTTTGCAATTAAAAATTCATGGTCTGATCCGCTATCAGCCCCTGTTCTTGTTGTAGTTGATTGAATAGCACGTTTCCACCTACTATTACAAATTATGTAATCAATTTGATTTCGGTATTGGCCATCTGGTGAAGTCCAAGTGTATAGACGTCCTTTGGGTAACTGGAATAGTGTGTTGGTAATAACCAGTGAATTTTCTTAGCAGAATTCTAGGAGTCTCTGTCCTGCTTCATTTGTTGTACCAAGACCAAAGTGTCCTGTTACAACATCTACTATTTGATTTCCCACTTTAGCATTCCAATCTCCAACTACGAAAACGACATCCTTGTTTGGTGTCGACCATAGTAGTTCTTACAAATCTTCATAAAATTGGTCAACTACATCCTCTTCAGCATCAATGGTTGGTGCATAAACTTGAATGACTGTAACATTGAGAGGTTGACCTTGAAATCTGATGGATATCATTCTATCATTTTTATAGTTGCAACCCATTACAGGTTTACCTACTCTTTTACTAACTATGAAGGCTACTCCATTACGTTTGTTGTTGTCGTCTTGTCCAGAAAAGTCTATTGTGCAGTCATCCGAAATGAACTCTCCCATTCCAGACCACCTAATTTCACTTATTCCCAATATGTCGATGCCGATTCTCTCCATTTCTCTTTTGACTATATCAATTTTCCTTGCTACATGGATCTCACATTCCATGTTCCTAAACAGTATTGTTCCTTGCAGCATTGTACTTTTCTTAAAGCCTCTCTAAACCTAGTTCCCCCTGGAGATCCGAACGGGGAACTTAAAAGTCTGGAACATTTTAAATTGAGCAAAGCCATGGGGTTTTCTTGTGATATTTAATGTGGTGGTTTCTCGTTGCCTTCCACATTCTGATGCCGTTGACCGATCATGGTTCCTCCGTCTTCAGGGATGATTACTCATCCCCAGGACAACAGAGAGCCTTAAACCTCTACCCGCTCATCCGCCTTCCAAGGAAACCGTTGCACAGTGGGTCAAAATCAAAATCTAGGGGGACAAAATTATTTTTACTTTCTAATCGTGAATTTAGAGTGAAATCAACGTATATAATTTGTTTACTTCATAATAAACATCAGTTAAGACCTTTTTTAAGCTACGTCTACACATGCAAGAAATTGTCTATGACTAGGAGTTGGATAGAGCATTCAGTTATCTCTTCAGAAAAATTTTCTACCCCTAATTTACTTTTAACAAAGTCATTAAGTTCTAATTTTGACATAATCGTCGAACCCAGTGCTTCAAACACTTGTAAACGTGTGAGAACTGGCGGCGCGGCATCTTCTAAAACGTAAAATAACTAAGTAATTTGCTAAAAGATGCAAAAAAACTTATAACAGGCGTAAACTACAAGAATTTATCTACATTTTAACATTAAGTAGAAAGTGACGCAGAGTGGCGCGACAAACTAAAAATCTAAGTTAAATATAATTTTAAAAATATTAGTTAAATATTATATAATGCAAATATAGATAGAATTACGTAACAATTACGCCCATTAATAACTGAAACACGTTACAAAGATCATACCTTCAGCTGCATGTTCCATCTTGAAGCATCACACTAACCACAAGGACAACCAAACCACAGCCACTTACTTCACCCTCCAATTCGGACTGCTCGAACAGTGGTGACAGATTTACACTAAGATGCGTTTATATCCCAAAATAGTGAGCGGCAATTATATAAGAATGCTGTAGAAGTAATACATTTTGATTTTTTTATTTAATGATGAAAATAAATAATTTTGTCCTCCTAGATTTCGATTTTGACCCACTCGCGTTGGTACTTGGTAGAGGGGGGCCTCTTATACCGGAGGTCACTCGGTCGTCAAAGCTTCTTCAGTCTTAAGCATGGTGCACCACGTGCAGGTGAGGTTGACTTTTGAGAAGGAGTTCTGTCAACATCCTACCCCTTACACATACATATAAATGAATGTTTGTTTGTTCGATCCTTATGCGTACATACAGTATAGACTACCATTCATCCGATTGCGATCACATTTTGTGAGTTGTTGTGCACACTCCCGGGGTGGCTATAGGCAAAGTAAATCCAATTTACACTAGATAGCGCGTGAGTAGTTACAACAAATTCGTGTTGGCGATGCGATCATATACTATTCATCCGATTGCGATCAAATTTTGTTGAGTTGTTGAGCACACTCCCGGGATGATTATAGGCACAGTAAATCCAATTTACAATAGATAGCGCATGAGTAGCTTCAACAAAATGGCACGTGATTCGTTTCAACAAAGTCCCACATGCGTTCATATGTCATTCATCCGATTGCGATGAAATTTTGGCGAGTTGTTGTGTACACCCCTGCGAAGGTTTCTGACTTAGTAAATCCAATTTACAATAGGTAGCGCATGAGTAGATTCAATGTGTGACAGCGTGCGAATCGTTTCAAAACAAATTCCGTATGCGTTCATAAATTATTCATACGATTGCGATGAAACTTTGATGAGTTGTTGTGTACAATCGAGCAAAGATTTCTGACTTAGTAAATCCATGTTTCAATATGTAGCGCACGAGAGTAGATTCAACAAATGGATGACGGCGCATGAATCGTTTAAACAAAGTCCCGTATGCGTTCATATAGCATTCATTCGATTGCGATCAAATTTTTGTGAGTTGTTGAGCACGCTCCCACGAATGTTTCTGAAATAATAAATCCATTTTACAATAGTTTAGAGGCAGTTAACAGAAAAAGAAAAAGAAATATCTTATATCCAAAAGCACTTCAACAAACAAGATTAAAACGCCAACACTTTCTTTGATTGGCATTGCAACGCATGTAGGGTACAACTAGTTAATTATAAAAATGATCATCATCATTAGCGGTATAGTTTCCCAAATTTTTGCCTACTTTTTAGTTATTTGTTTAGTCATGGCGAAATCTCGTAATCTGTACGCTACTCGTACGCGGATAAACTTCCACCATATCTCATAAAAACGGTATATTTTATGGTTTTCAAATCACGTGATTTATGCTCTGTTAAAGCAAACATAGAACTTGCGTGCTACCATAGTCCAGAAAGTTGGTGAAACTATGCCAAATTCAATTGAGCCCGTGGATAATAAGCTGTGCACAGTGCAGGAGTTAACACCTCAGAATGTAACAGTTCATTTAACTACTGCTGGAGACCACACGCAATCCAATTAGCTTAAAACAACTCAGCTGAAAGGACGGGAGAGCGCCATTTTCATAAAATCAATATATAATCAAGTCATCCCCAGCCGCCGGTGAAATTCTAATGTGATAAAGACAAAGAGGCAGGCACGTCCAGAAATAAGAATCTGGAGCGATATTAAATAACGTATTGGAGATGTTCAAATAATTCCATTAAGACATGTCACGAATATCTGAAATATGGAAAGTCAGAATTCTTCTCCAACAAAAATGATGCAGAGGAATGCATTAAACGAGTCTGTTGAAATATTTTTTAAAGGTTAATATTTCCTCTAAAATGTTCAATTTATATACCGGTATTGGATATGTCCACCTTGGTGCGTAGTGGCTAGAATTCTTGGCTGTCAACGCGGGGGCCCGGGTTCGATCCCGGGCTCTGTCAAGACATTTTTTTCTGATCTGACGGCTGACACAGGCTACACTCAGCCTCGTGATGTAAAACTGAAAAGAAGTGGGTTTGAATCCTACCTCAGCCATCATGGAAGTTGTTTTCCATGGTTACCCACTTCTACTCCAGGCAAATGTCGGGATGGTACTGAACGTAAGGCCACGGCCGCTTCCTACCCAAACCCTACCTTAATTACAAATGCACACACTAGCACAGACATCACATTGACGCAGGGTATCATACAAATTCTACACACAACCAAAAACACGGGGCTTCATGCCCACAATGTTACAATGCCCCTAAAAGAATCAACAACAACAAACAACATCAACATATAATGGTGACTTATTCAACAACATACATTTTCTGTTTACCTCGTAGTTCCGCCCCTTAAAACAGCAATAACTAACTAACTAATATTTTCTGTTTAAATTTCTGGTTTAATAATCAATAATGTAATTGTTAATTCATATTAGGGGCTTGGGACATCTGATCCGTGTACTTGAATATGTGTTCAATGTGTCTGATAACCTGTGTCTCTATGGTCACTGTAGTAATGTGTGTGACTATGAATTAGGTTCGGGGATGGGTAGGGGTCCTGGGACTTAAAATAAGGTACTATACCGGCATCTGCCAGGTATTAGTGTGGAAAATCTCGGACTAAAACCAAACATACGATAGCCCCTGCCAGCTCCGGTAATCAAATGTGGTGTAAATATGATGCCAAGGGAAGTATATCTGGCTACCAGATCTTTATGCTCCCCCTATAGAGTTGTGCTGGTAACCTAGATGAACGGAACTCTGCCCTATTTATCTCAGCCCGGAGGGATATTTAAGTACGAGTAGTTCCACACGGTAATATTGGTGCTCTCATGTTTTCAGAGAGGGGATTCTGGGTGATGCCTCCTCTCTCTTTGTTTGCGGTGTTCATATAGCTGAGTGGTATGGCCCATGGCAGAGGAACAGTATTCCACTCTCATAAAACACTGCCCTATTTCAATCTCGTAGACTTGAAAGAAGCATGCAAGTAACTAGAAGATTGTGTTTCTATAACTGGATGTTTACGACCATATTGACCATGAATAGAAGATTTGTAGAGAAAGTACAAGCCACTCAGATGAAGGGTAGAAGATTAAACTGTCTGACTTTTGACATTTTAGCTCTCTACTTTCCAACGTAATGTTTAGTATTTTCTGTACAATACACTACCTAATAGATGTAAGTTTCCATTTGCTGTAAGTTTTTGGTAGATTTCATGAGAAAACTACCTATTGCAATGGGTGGATTCTTTACTTCCGGAAAATTTCAATATATCTTCACGTTTCACATCATTCAGACCCCAAAAGGTTAAACTGTCTGACTTTTGACATTTCAGCTGTTTACTTTCCAACGTAATGGTTAGTATTTTCTGTACAATACACGACCTAATAGATATATACACCAAACGTGTATACATAATTTATATTGTGCCCATTAGACGAGGATTTGGGGGAGCCAACGGTTTCAAACGGCCCTTCCAAAACCCTCTTCCAACCAACACACAACTCGGGGAAGCGACACATTCTTAGACTGGTTCAGCACGAGAAACTGTACTCGGGGGGTATCAGGAATAGGTGAGATTCTATTTCTAAACCATCCCAGAGGAATGCATCAACACACACACCAAAAAAAAAAGGAACCTATACAAGAACGAGGCCAGGCTTAGGTAAAATTCCTTTCAAATTTATTGACAAAAAGAACAGATCCCTAGCCTATTTATGAGAGGTAACTATCGGCTAGTCCGAAGTAATCTTCCCTGAAAAAGAAATTGAAATCCTGACTAAAATTCTAAGTTTGGCCTCTTGAAATCCTATATACAGTGGCGGCGGTAGTACCGGCGGTGGTGGTCGTTTCAGTGGCGGCGGTAGTACCGGCGGTGGTGGTCGTTTCAGTGGCGGCGGAGGTACCGGCGCGGGCGATGGTGGTCGTTTCAGTGGCGGCGTTAGTACCGGAGGTGGTGGTTGTTTCAGTGGCGGCGGTAGTACCGGCGGTGGTGGTCGTTTCAGTGGCGGCGGTAGTACCGGCGGTGGAGGTCGTTTCAGTGGCGGCGGTAGTACCGGCGGTGGTGGTCGTTTCAGTGGCGGCGGTAGTACCGGCAGTGGTGGTCGTTTCAGTGGCGGCGGCAGTACTGGCGGTGGTAGTCGTTTCAGTGGCGGCGGTAGTACCGGCGGTGGTGGTCGTTTCAGTGGCGGCGGTAGTACCGGCGGTGGTGGTCGTTTCAGTGGCGGCGGTAGTACTGGCGGTGGTAGTCGTTTCAGTGGCGGCGGTAGTACCGGCGGTGGTGGTCGATTCAGTGGCGAGGGAAGTACCGGCGGTGGTGGTCGTTTCAGTGGCGGCGGTAGTACTGGCGGTGGTGGTCGTTTCAGTGGCGGCGGTAGTACCGGCGGTGGTGGTCGTTTCAGTGGCGGCGGTAGTACCGGCGGTGGTGGTCGTTTCAGTGGCGGCGGTAGTACTGGCGGTGGTGGTCGTTTCAGTGGCGGCGGTATTATTGGCGGTGGTGGTCGTTTCAGTGGCGGCGGTAGTACCGGCGGTGGTGGTCGTTTCAGTGGCGGCGGTAGTACCGGCGGTGGTGGTCGTTTCAGTGGCGGCGGTAGTACCGGTGGTGGTGGTCGTTTCAGTGGCGGCGGTAGTACCGGCGCGGGCGGTGGTGGTCGTTTCAGTGGCGGCGTTAGTACCGGCGGTGGTGGTCGTTTCAGTGGCGGCGGTAGTACCGGCGGTGGTGGTCGTTTCAGTGGCGGCGGTAGTACTGGCGGTGGTGGTCGTTTCAGTGGCGGCGGTATTATTGGCGGAGGTGGTCGTTTCAGTGGCGGCGGTAGTACCGGCGGTGGTGGTCGTTTCAGTGGCGGCGGTAGTACCGGCGGTGGTGGTCGTTTCAGTGGCGGCGGTAGTACCGGCGGTGGTGGTCGTTTCAGTGGCGGCGGTAGTACTGGCGGTGGTGGTCATTTCAGTGGCGGCGGTATTATTGGCGGTGGTGGTCGTTTCAGTGGCGGCGGTAGTACCGGCGGTGGTGGTCGTTTCAGTGGCGGCGGTAGTACTGGCGGTGGTGGTCGTTTCAGTGGCGGTGGTAGTACTGGCGGTGGTGGTCGTTTCAGTGGCGGCGTTAGTACCGGCGGTGGTGGTCGTTTCAGTGGCGGCGTTAGTACCAGCGGTGGTGGTCGTTTCAGTGGCGGCGGTAGTACTGGCGGTGGTGGTCGTTTCAGTGGCGGCGTTAGTACCGGCGGTGGTAGACGTTTCAGTGGCGGCGGTAGTACCAGCGGTGGTGGTCGTTTCAGTGGCGGAGTTAGTACCGGCGGTGGTGGTCGTTTCAGTGGCGGCGTTAGTACCGGCGGTGGTGGTCGTTTCAGTGGCGGCGGTAGTACCGGCGGTGATGGTCGTTTCAGTGGCGGCGGTAGTACCGGCGGTGGTGGTCGTTTCAGTGGCGGCGGTAGTACCGGCGGTGGTGGTCGTTTCAGTGGCGGCGTTAGTACCGGCGGTGGTGGTCGTTTCAGTGGCGGCGGTAGTACCGGCGGTGGTGGTCATTTCAGTGGCGGCGGTATTACCGGCGGTGGTGGTCGTTTCAGTGGCGGCGGTAGTACCGGCGGTGGTGGTCGTTTCAGTGGCGGCGTTAGTACCGGCGGTGGTGGTCGTTTCAGTGGCGGCGGTAGTACCGGCGGTGGTGGTCATTTCAGTGGCGGCGGTATTACCGGCGGTGGTGGTCGTTTCAGTGGCGGCGGTAGTACCGGCGGTGGTGGTCGTTTCAGTGGTGGCGGTAGTACTGGCGGTGGTGGTCGTTTCAGTGGCGGCGGTAGTACCGGCGGTGGTGGTCGTTTCAGTGGCGGCGGTAGTACCGGTGGTGGTGGTCGTTTCAGTGGCGGCGGTAGTACCAGCGGTGGTGGTCGTTTCAGTGGCGGCGTTAGTACCGGCGGTGGTGGTCGTTTCAGTGGCGGCGGTAGTACCGGCGGTGGTGGTCGTTTCAGTGGCGGCGGTAGTACCGGCGCGGGCGGTGGTGGTCGTTTCAGTGGCGGCGGTAGTACCGGCGGTGGTGGTCGTTTCAGTGGCGGCGTTAGTACCGGCGCGGGCGGTGGTGGTCGTTTCCTTGGCGGTGGTAGTACCGGCGGTGGTGGTCGTTTCAGTGGCGGCGGTAGTACCGGCGCGGGCGGTGGTGGTCGTTTCAGTGGCGGCGGTAGTACCGGCGCGGGCGGTGGTGGTCGTTTCAGTGGCGGCGGTAGTACCGGCGGTGGTGGTCGTTTCAGTGGCGGCGTTAGTACAGGCGGTGGTGGTCGTTTCAGTGGCGGCGGTAGTACCGGCGGTGGTGGTCATTTCAGTGGCGGCGGTATTACCGGCGGTGGTGGTCGTTTCAGTGGCGGCGGTAGTACCGGCGGTGGTGGTTTAAGGCTATTCCAGTGCATCTGACATCTTGTCGATCATCCAGGCAGTCAATCGTCGAATCGCACAATCACTATTGGGTGCAATATACAGTATATATATTATAATATCCACAGTACATATCTGTATATCTCACTTTCTTGTGGAAACAATAACTACCATCAATTAGTACCATTCGTTTTCATATTTATGAATAAAACATAACCCTTGAAAACTTAGGTTAAGTCCGTTAATAGGAAAAATCCAATCAAGGGGGTGGAAACGGGGGCCCTTTTTCGAAAAAGTGAAATATCGCTATAACTTTCTTAGTAGCCTTTGTGAAAATTCGAATCCATTCAATGTTCGTACCATTGTTTTGGGATAAGGGCCAAAAACGTATCTCAGTAAAGTGTTTTGATAGCACAAACTACTGTCCAATGGGGTGGGAATATGGAGTTTGGAGAAAAATAAATCATATCTCCCTAATAAGCACAATATCAATACCATACTAAATTGTCAATAGTCCTCTAAAATTACCTAAACCTTTTTCTGAAAGAGTATTTGATATGACCCATCCTTACGACAAGGGATGAGCAAAATATTTTCGGATTATAAGGAAATAGGGCTTTTCGTATGCTAAATATGTGGAATGTTTGAATGTATAAGGTGCGTTCAAAAAGTAACTAGCCGGAGGCATAATTGAAGAAACCAGTACCTGTATGTTAGAAGTATTGGCCCTGGCTGTTGAGGCACTTGTCCCACTGTGACATGAGGCGGTGAATGGCTGTCTCATAAAAGTCCATGGACTGCGATGTGAACCAGTTCCGCACGTACAGCTGGACGTCGGCGTCCGAGGTGAATCGAAGGCCCTGCAGAGCCCTTTTCAGGGGACCAAACATGACGTAATCATAGGGAGAGAGGTCTGGACTGTAGAGCGTGGCCGAGAACCTCCCATTTGAATTTCTGCAGGACTGCCGCGACTGTGTTGGCCGTATGAGGTCGTGCATTGTCGTGGAGCGACCACGGCGGCTATGGCGTTCACTGTCACTCGGCGGTCCTGGGTAATGAGTGCATCAACCAGCTGGACGTTGCCATCGGTAATGCAGGGGAGGCCCCAGACCGGGCATCATCGGCTAACGTCACCCGTCCTTCCCTGAAGCGCTTATGCCACTCCTTGACCCTTGCAAGGGCCATGCAGTGTTCGCCGTACGCTTGTGACATCCGGCGATGAATGTCCGTTCCCCCTACTCCTTCCGCTGTCAGAAACCGAACAACACCTCTTTGCTCTTTGGTTGACGCCTCCATGTCACTGTTTGCAATGCGACTGGCAGCGTTGGACGATTGGTCCATGCTGCTGCTCGCTTTGTATCGTCACGTGACGTGCACGCGTGACCTCTAGAGACAGGCTGTGACCTTCCACGCCCTGGTTGGAACCACACCTCGTTACACACGCCACGATTAGCAAATGTCGTCACTGGTTTGCGCAGGCCAGCCTCCGGCTCGTTACTCTTTGAACGCACCTTATATACAACTATTAAAAATAATGATTTCGAAATATATTTCTTTGTTCAGCGAAATCTACCTCCGCCTTTCATTAGCGTCTGTACATCGTAGTCATTAGCTCCAAGCAGTTGAATATGAATCGAATCTATCTGACAACCTGCATTATTGTGGTATCCGTTCTTGTGAGTGTGCTTGTAATTGAGGCTTGGATTAGGAAGGATCCATGGCCCCTGGTAACACCCCGGTACTTTATAAAGATTGTTATTTCTATCCGTCAACAAACCTACGGGAATCCAATCATCGAGGGTTTTCCAGCTTCCCCAAGGACGGTCCACGCCCAAGAATATCTCAGTTCCAAGTTAGAGACGAAAAAGGGCATTACAGAATAATCATCTGGACAATGAGGTTAGGTTTCGACAATGGCAAATAGAGGTCTCTGGTTGTCACACATCGAGATCTTTGACATCTCAGCGATTGTAAATGTGTCGTGTTTAGCATCTTCTGATCCGCGTAAATAAATAAATAAATAAATACATACATAAATAAGAATAACGAATAGAATCTTTAATTACATCACGAAGCTTAAGGTGACTACAATATGGGTAAATGAAACGAGAAAAGACATAGAGGAAGTTGGCGTACATCCTAAAGACATCTGGAATACGGCTGTGTTTCGAGCTAAAATTGATAACTTCAAGGGGTTCAGGGTAAGACCCAGTACACCAACAATCATACTCTGCTCGCTAATTGTCACGGCCCCAACCGTTTACTGGATAACCTTGAGCGACAGAGCCATAGCCATCTTCATCCCCAACTCTTGGACGAGGCCAATATTCACAGCTTGGGTCTGCCAACGGCACTTGACACCCCCCCCCCCCCCATTACTCACACTTATTCACACAATCACACTTACAGTACATTGACACCCACAGATTCACGAACATGGACACATTCGCACACTCAAGCGACGACTCATGGTGCTCCACACCAAACCCAGAATACCTTCGGAATTTACCACCACCAACACCGTGTCACAGCACCTTTCTGTACTTTGATTTCGGGGAGGAACTGTGGTACGAATTCCTCACACGCCGCGCACCTAAAAGCACGCTGTTTGTCATACGCCCACCGGGCATTAAACAACTACACGCCACTCGTGAAGCAATAATCAGCGTGCTCACACCACATGCAACACACATCACCAACATTGAGGAGCTGCTGAACCACTACATCACCATCACACCAAACAGAGACACGCGCTTAATTACCATTAGGAGGGCCCTCCTGAGCCATCCCTACATACCTTCACACACTCTCGTTAACCCTCAACATACAGAAACAATCTCCACGCACACTCAAACAGACCAGACCTCACAGCCACCCAACACCACAGTCAAAACATTCCCAAAGTATACACAGACAATTCCAATCCCTCCTCCCATGCCCAAGTCCATCAAAACAAAGCACGCACAAACAACCACTACTGAAATTCAACACGAGCACACTCAAACACAAACTAAGGAAACCGCTTCACGCAGACACCTAAACGGAAGGCAACAGACACGGAGACACAAAAATACCAACCGCCAAAATCACGCACGCCCCTGACACAGCACCAAAAGGTCAAACCTCACCGCCATCTCCCGATCAAAAGTCACAATCCCACTTACAACAATCGTCGCACACACCCAAGCCCCCTAGCAAACCAGAGACATCCACACAGGCACCGCAACGACGCCATTTACTCTCACAACACACTACTCTCACAATACAATGTTTTAACTGCCAACGCTTGCACCACGACGCTGCAAACTGCAGTCATGATACCCGCTGCAACATATGTGGAGGTAATCACCGCCACACTCTATGTACGGTACCAAAAGACAGCCCCACGTGTGTAAACTGCGGGGGCAGTCATGCAGCGTCTCACCAAGGGTATAAGTACATAAAAGACACCATAAAACAAAGGCAGAAAACAATCAACAGGCGACAAACACACCCCAACATCCCTTCACTGCTCAACCTCAAAACTGTCCCCCCCCCCCCCTCAGCCACACCCGGCACTGCACTCATCCAACTACTACACCTAATACTCCAACTCTCCGCCATCACTATTACATATTCATGTCACCCACTCATCACCAGAGATCGAACACAGGACCCGAGGTTGCGCGGTGTGTCTGCCCGGAGGGCTAGGCCACGGCCTGCTCGTCTGGGATGGCATGCTGCGGGCCTGGGACTCAAACACCCCAAGGGCATATCTACACAACCAAAACTACAATTTCATACTTAAACTAAGCCATAAGTTCGAACCCAGTACCAAAACATAAGCTTTGTCGGGCGTGGCCAGCCTCAGATGACTGACCTACGTTCAACTATCCTAAAAACCAACAAGTACACATCTTTCCCACAAAAACCAGCTAAACACACTAAAACAGTTCCAAATTACAATAATCCATCACAAAACAACTATATTTTCACTTACAAGCACATCAAAATCACAATAAATCAACAATCAATCACGGCACAGCTCACGGCTAAAGCAACCAATCACTGCCAAGCACAATCAAATTCAAACTGCCCGCGCCCCAGTTACGCTTTACACAACAATAACACATCCATCATTCTCTCCATATTAACATTAAAGCGGGAGCTGAAGCCTTTTAATATGCAATAAATAATGCCAACCAAAGTCAAACTCATCATCATTGGTTTGCAGTTCTAAGACTGGTCAGTTGCCATAAAACCATGTCCAGATCGTCCTGTCATTTGCCGCTCCCTTCATCTCTATATATATATAAATAAAAGTTGGTCTGTTTTTTCTCTAAATTTCCACGGAAATTTGTGATATTTGCGCGTTTCAGACAGTTTTATGACGGATGCGCGCAAACATATTTTTTTGTCTGTCTGTCTGTCTGTGGACAATTCTTTGGGTCCTTATAACTCGAGAACGGCTGGGTGGATCAGCGTAAAATTTGATACAGATATCAATCAGAGGCACGACACTAATCATTGATGTAACGCTTCTCCGTACCTCTCATAAAAGGGGGCCTACCCCCTTAAAATACATGCTGAAATAGGCGTCGAAGGGTGAGACAAAGCTCATTTTCAGCACCTCAATGTGTGAAACGAAACTCGGGGGCCCTAAGGCCCTAAAACCAACATTTTTTGATATATTCCCAGAAAACTAATTTCACTTATTAAATTAATGAAAGAATGCAAGCCGGTAACCATGGCAACAGCAACTCAGTGGTCCATCTATTTCTGTAAGACGCAATGCAATTCCATTTATTATATTACTGTGAAGGTTTGCAAACGGCTATAAGGTTATAACGGATCCAAATTAAGCTGAAATATTCATCAATACATATAAAGTGCTTAAGGGGTCAAAGGGTAGTCTAGAAGTTTTTCACGCGTTTTGCACGTGCGGGTATGGTGTGGAAGATCTATTATATCGCTATCCCTACATTGTTATATTATTATTATTATTATTATTATTATTATTATTATCATTATTATGGCGTACAACGACGAGACAAAGCTCATTTTCTACCCCTAGGTGTCAGAAAAAAAACTCGGGGCCCCTAAAGAGCCGTAAAGGGCCCCCGAAAATTACATTTTTAGGCTTTAAAACCAAAGGTTTCTTAGATATTTCTAGAAAACTAATTGCATTTAATAAACTAATGAAGGAATGAAAACCAGTAACCATGACAACAGTGTCTCAAGAGGTGACATCCAACTTTCCATCTATTTCTGCAAGAAGTAATGCCACTCCATTTATTACATTTCTGTGAAAGTTTGCAAATGGCTACAAGGTTATCACGGAACCAATTAAAACTGTAAAATTCATCAATGCGCTTAAGGGGTTCAAGGAGTACCCTAGATTTTTTCACACAACTTACACTTGCGATATGTCGTACAGAAGGTCTATTATAAATATCTCCAAACAGCAACATTATTTTCCAAAATTCCCGATTTGAAATAGTAGACTATTATTTGCTGCTTTTAAGAATTTGGGCCATGGACACCTGATACAACGGTTAAAGTCAGTTTGTATGTGACGTGTATTGCGATTCGTCTACGAGGTTTTCAATTTTATTTTCCCGTCAGAAAGAACACGTTAGGTAACTTTAGTTTGAGAGCACATTTTAACTAATCATTTTTCTTTGTCGACAAACAGGTTCCAAGCCCGTAACCATTGCAACAGTAGCTCAATTGATAACGTCTGGTTATTAATACCGAAGACCATTCGAAGAATGGGTAGTTCTGCTAGTTGAATTACACTTCTGTGCTTGGGTGTCGTTTATAATTTGTTTAAGGAAGGTATTTATAGGTCTTCCTCGTGGATGTTTTCCCTCAATGAACCCTTCTGCCCCAGTTCTCTATAATTGGAGTGGTGCATTGTGTGATCCCACCATGCGAGACTACGTTTACGGATTGTGCGTAAGATTGATCCCCGTTGGTTCACGATGTCGAGAAACCTTGTGTTCGATATCCTGTCTCTCCACTACATTTATCACCTACTATAGGTCTATTTCTACTTCCCTTCTAAAGCACTACTAAACTACCCACTAGTGGTCTTCATATTTCACTTAATATACGAAGCTGCTGCAAAAATTAAAACCATTACTCACACCGTAAATCACACACAAAAGTCAACCATGGTGAGTGACCATAATACTAATAACAACTAAAAGCATCGACAGGTGAGTGACTGGTCTCTAGGGCCAATGTTCACTGCTCACCTCCTGAATAGAACATAAGTTGAGACGAGCTGATACTCTCATTACCCTATTGCACTGCCCCTATTAATTATCAATTCCAAAGCACAACGCTTAAGGGAACCGAAACGTGTGATAGGCTCAAAAATGTCAATTTCTTTTTTTTTTAGCTTAAACAAATCTCCCATCTTTCCTGAAGAATTTTGTGTATCAATCATTGAGCTGAAGTTATATTTGATGCAATAAAATTAGGTTTAACCATGTTTTGAGGCTATACTGTAGCTACTAGCCAAACATTCTTTTTGTGTTTTCCGTAAGTCATATTTTTTGAAACTTCTTGTACCATTTTCTCAGAAACTATCTGATCAATGTGTTTGAAACTTGGTAGTCTCAAAGACACTATGGCGAGTGACCGTAATACTAATAACAACTAAAAGCATCGACAGGTGAGTGACTGGTCTCTAGGGCCAATGTTCACTGCTCACCTCCTGAATCTTGATTAGTTCATGAAGCCCAGCTTGAAAAGCACTGACAATTTTACAGAAAACTTCAGTTTTCAACTAGGATGTACAAAGAAAAACTCATCTCCTGTAAACAAAAGGACAATACTTTTACATCAGTAGCTCAAAAATGGTTTAAATATTATGCATGCAAATTTCTTTGGGTCTGGTTAGAGTATTAGCTGAGAAAAATGGACATGAGTTAAGGGAATATATTTTTAAGTTTGTTTTTGTAATGCTCTCTCTGACACAAAATATTTAACATAGAAGCTTAAAATTCTACCAAAATAATGATGAATGTACATTGAATATACCAAAAGAACGTTCAAGGAAATAATTATCTATTGTAGTTTCTGAGATTTGTGACTAAACATCGGAAGCTAAATTTTTCTATCGATTCACACTTACCGGTTCCCTAATCAACGCACAACAAATACTCTGGCTACAATTTTTAGCCAACTTTTCACATTTTGCAAAAATGAGGAAAAAGTAGACTTATGAGATCGGGCAAATGTGTGTCTGTCTGTCTGTCCTTCTGTCTGTCTGTCTGGCTGTGTGTGTGTCCCCCCCCCCTATCAACTCCTAAACGGCTGCAGCAATCGGAACAATATTTGGTAGGAGTAAAGATCTATACCTGAATATCTCACGGCCATATTTGAAAATGATGTCAGTGCTACCAACTGCTAAAAAATCGCAATTGAAATTTGAGCTCTATGTTGGATATCTTGGAAAGTATGAATGGGAGCTATTTCAAAATTGGCACACGTACAGATCATAATATTTCAGTTTAATTTCCAGGAGGCCAAACATGGCAGTGTTGCCAAAATGATTATAAGCCTCCTGATAAGTCCAATTTTTAAATGCATATAACTTCTACACTATCAATTGGAATTCAACCAAATTTCGTATGTTGTATGTGTACATAACCAGATATGACTGAGCGTATTCTTAGGACCTACCAGGGCTGCCAACTGTTAATAAATGCTCCTAATTTATTTTATCCTAATACCAATATATCAGAAAGTATGCAAGCCGACAGCTTTAAACTATGCACACGTATAGTACCTGACATTCTATATTAATTTGGAGTAACTTATATACGTCAGTGCTACCAACATGATTCTAAGCCTGCTGACAGGTCCAAATTTAAATACATGTAACTTCCATACTATCATTTGGATTTCAACCAAATTTCGTATTTGCTATGTGTACCATAACAGATATGACTAGGCGTATTCTTAAGAGCAACCAGGGCAGCCAACTGTTAATATGAGCTGTCCCTATTTCTGTTACCCTAATATCAATATATCAGAAAATATGCAAGCCAATAGCTCCAAACTATGCACACGTATAGTACCTTGCATTCTAGACGAATTTGGAGTAACTAATATACGTCAGTGCTGCCAACATGATTCTAAGCCTGCTGATAGGTCCAATTTTAAAATGCATGTAACTTCTATACTAAGTAATGGATTTCATTCAAAATTGGCACAACAATAGATCATATTATTTCAGATTATTTCTGACCATTACATGCATGACATTGTTGCCAACATGATTTTACGCGCGCTGTTAGATCCAATGTTTAACTGCATGTAACGTCCATGCTATTCATTGGACTTCAACCAAATTTTGTATTTTGTACCTTAAGAGATGGAACTAAGAATATATTCAGTCACCAGGGCTGCCAACTGTAGTGCTCTATTAGGCTACATTATGCCAGGTATACAGTATTTCGAACTAATTGGAAATTTCGATATTAGCAACTTAATTTCGTCATTATTCTAGATAGGTTCACATACTGTAGAATAATCATTGGCATGAAAAGTAGGCTCTTTAGTTCGTCACGGAACTTCTTGTTTTGATATACTATAGCCAGAGGTAATTATTCATTATTATTATTTCCCCCTCAAAATTAAATTCCTTCCCAACTGAGTACATGGAGCTTGGGTTGCGGGCACCAGACTCTGACGCCCCCGCATTCACCTTTCAAATGTGAATTGCCGCACTGCATGAGAGTAGTAGCCAGAAGGACGACAAGAACACCTGGTCAGAGGAAAGGAGGAGGAACCACATCGAAAGGATGAAGAAATTCTGGGTGAAGAAAAAGGAACTGACCAGCAAATCAATTGTTTCCCGTGGTCCACAGTAGGCCAAATTTGAAGAAAGAAGAAGAAATAAATAAAATAAATAAATAAATAAGTAAATAATAAATACATAAATAAATAAATTTTGCAATATATGAATACATTTCTGTAATGAAGTTATTAACAAACGTTCTACGTTTATGAACCATTACTTACCCGTGCATTTAATTGAACTTGTACTATTTCCGGCAAGCACTGACCAGTGTGGTAGCTACATTGTATGTCCTACGGGAATCCTATATACGTCATACTGCATCTATCCTTTCATATTCGTTAGTGGTTGTTACAACCAAATAGGCTATAGCACATCTTCCTTCAACGCAGATTAAGATATAAGTTTACAACGAAAGCACACACATGTGAACGCAAACTCTATTCTATCGAGTACGGATTAAACGTGTCTGTACACAGCGGAACGCAGCTGAATAAGCGATTCGCAACACCATTATACTTGCATTATGACTTAGCAAGGGGTTGTGAACTCTCCGATCTTGTATGTACAGTACCGGCATATAGAACAGCCAGAGGAAACCAGCCTTGGTAGTTATTTTCCCCCAAATTTACTTGGACCTTTCCTCCCCATGGCATAGGAGTATCACGTCTTCCTCTTAACATTGTAGGCCTCGGGTTCGATTTCTGACTCCGTCACGGAGTATAGAACCTACGTGGGGGTTGGAACAGAGAGTACTCGCCATCATAAGGTCAATTGCGTTGCTATCTGATCCAAGAGCCAGTGACCCTGGTCAAGAAAGGCAAGATTGACCAGCCGAGGGGTCACGTCACACTGACAACGCGTTACCCCGCAATCTGCTGGCCATGTGACTGAGCAGAGGTCACTTTCTAAGCCAAGGTCCTCAATGGGCTGTAGAGCCACACAGGGGGAGAAATAAAAAAATAACCCCGTGGCACTACAGCCCGTGAAGGGCCTAGGCCTACCAAGCGACCGCTGCCCAGCCAATTGGCCTGCAGATTTTGGGGTGACGCGTGGTCAGCGCGTCAGGTCCCCTCGGCCGTTGATCTTGGTTTTCGTGACCGGGGCACTGTCTCACTGTCAGACAGCTACTCAATTGTCCTCACGTGGCTGAGTGCACCCCGTTCCAACCCTCACGTCAGTTTTAAAATCCCTGACGGAGCCGGGGATCGAACCCGGGGCCTCCGGGTGAGAGGCAGGCGCGCTACCCCAACACCACGGGGCCGGCTACAGGGGGAGAAAGCCCAAGATATTATGAAATCGTACAGGGAAAGTAGTGCCCATCGAAGTGCGAGCTGTGTAGTAGGTTATCCAAGAGGAAACTAACCTAGACTTTTCGAATTACGCGCCACAATTCAAATCATGCTCCAAAGGCAGGCATCTTGGATAAACAGGGCTACCAATCTGATGCCGTCAGTGTGACTAACTTGACGGAGGAGATTTCCCTCCCTTTCCCACCACAGGCGATTTCATCAAGATGGGTAGTTCACGTTCCCGAGGTTCATGTATTAGGTAAAAGATAAGGGATATTGTATACTGTATGTGTAGTCAATCAGTCAGAGCTACAGCGAGAGGCAATGTGTGATAAGTGGCAAAATCATCCCCTTTAAGTTCACTCACTTATGCAAAGTTATGACGATTAGTCCACCACAAATATGTTACTCATCAATCATATTGGGCTTCCACTATTTATTGTCAGTTGTAATTTTAGTGCGTTTGATGTTGTTTTACTCCCAGCAGGCAAGAGCGCAACAACTGTACGTCCAACGGTTCCGCTGAGATAAGTAACAAGTAGTTCGGTGACGAAATAAAGAGCCTATTTCTCTTAAAATTTAAGATTCATGCCAGTGAATAATCTATATAGACCTATCTAGAATAATGACGAAATATAGTAGGTAATACTAACATTTCTAAGTACTGTACTTTGAAATCCACCTGAAATAGTGTAGCCTAATAGAGTACAACAGTTGGCAGCCCTTAGTTCCATTTCTTAGGTATAGAATGCGCTTACAAAATTAGGTTGAAGTTTAATGGATGGAATGAAAGTTACATGCTGTTAGATATTGGATCTATATGTGTGCGTAAAATCATGTTAGCCATTGTCATGTACGTGTCGCTCAGAATTAATCTGAAATATTACGATCTATTATGGTGCCATTTTTAGCCTACTTTTCACATTTTGCAAAAATGAGGAAAAAGTAGACTTATGAGATCGAGCAAATGTGTGTCTGTCTGTCCTTCTGTCTGTCTGTCTGTCTGTCTGGCTGTGTCTGTATCCCCCCTATCAACTCCTAAACGGCTGCAGCAATCGTTTTTTTTGTAGGAGTAAAGATCTATACCTGAATATCTCAAGGCCATATTTGAATATTATGTCAGTGCTACCGTCTGCTGAAAAATTGCAAAATAAATTTGAGCTCCATGTTGGATATCTTGGAAGGTATTGAACCCTTACTGATTTGCCGATCAATAAGTCTTCATGATTTTTATTATAATTACTACTGATATCCAGGCAGTACATGTTGGAGATTGACAAAGGGAAGACAGGTAGTGTGTCGCAACGCTTGCAACAGAGGTAGCGTGGTAGTTATTCTTGGGGATGACCAGCTAAGCCGAGTTCAAGGACAAATTCAGGGTGAACGCGCATCCAAGTCGGCGTCATTATGGGCGTGCCAGAAATGAATTTCCAACCGATACACGATTGAATCAGCGAATCAGGAGAGAGGACGCCTTAACCACGCGGAGATTTGCGTACCAAAAAAGGCGCTAAAAACACGTGTATGAAGAAACGCCGATGCGATAGGATTCCGCATGAGTGCATTGAGACGTTTAAATGAAAAGAAGAAGTTTGATACTTGTCCCAAGTCCGTGAGTTGAAAACTACAGATTATCTTCACAGATTGCCCCCACTCCACCCCTTTCTGTCAGATTCTAATAAATTGATCGGTGATGAGTAGTTTGACACACAACTTTATCGGGCTCTGAGGAGCATCGTTCACGCCAGTTTGAGACACGATTTTATCAGGCTCTAGTGAGCATACTTCACGTCTGTCTGAACGAA
Organism: Meconema thalassinum; assembly: GCA_946902985.2. Lineage (NCBI taxonomy): Eukaryota > Metazoa > Arthropoda > Insecta > Orthoptera > Tettigoniidae > Meconema > Meconema thalassinum. The sequence continues at coordinate 616,860,299 of OX336390.1, forward strand.
CATTTTATTGTTCTCTTGGGAGCAGAGTTCAGGCCTAGCGGAGGGAGATCTCTAGTTGAGATAAGCACTACGCGGTAGACGCAATTTTTGAGACTTGTTAAAAGCCAGTTGCGTGGTGGACGAAGATTGTAATATTTTCTGTAAATTTTGTGTTATGTTTTGTGTGATGTATATGTGCGTGTGAAGTAAGCAAATGCTTAGATAGGGCCAGTTCAACGTTGAGTAATCGCCCAGGACATTTTGAGTGAAAGTCAGTAGCTCATAGCGATTCTAGCTAGGTAGAATAATAACTTTGAACATTTCCTTCCAAGATGCCACGCCAAGATGTCTACAGGAAGGTCGATTGGTGGAATGAAGTGTTACGCCTCTACCAGAACGTCGACGATGAAGGAGTAGATTTCCCGTGGGGGAATGCATTGGGATGGAGGTTGATATTCTACAAGCTGCACGGTGATGTACAAACCATTGATTTATTCAATATGTAGCTAGATTAGACGCGGGAACGTTGTAAATATTTTAATCATTGTTTTTCTTGTGTATTTAGATTTTTGTGCGCCGACACTGTTATATTTAAATGTACGTTGGCACGTGGCCAAAATGTTTGTTTGATTGCATATTTTTCTTATGAGTCATTATTAGTATGCACGGCGTGTGTATTTTGATTTTATTCATGCGAATGCGAAATTCGTCCTGGTCGATAAATGGTGCTTTTATTCAAATTCATTTTTAGTAGGAGAAGGGGGTAAAAGTTGTTAGATGTTTTACGAACAGGTTTTTATTCATACTAGGGTTGCCGAGCGCAACAAGTTAAGATGTCACTGTAGAACACCTTAGTTTTTTGAGTTTTTTTGAGATTCCTTTTCAGGTTCTTTAGTCACGGACTAGATTGGGAGTGCAAGTCGGTGGAAAATATTTTATGTCCTTTATTTCAGGTTTCTGTTAAACCCATACGTGTGATTCTGGTGTGTGTATTGTGTCAAGGTGTGTGTATTGATTCTCCGTGATGAGGGGTAGAATGTGTCCACCGCCCTCATAATATTGTGGTTGTATTTTTATGGAAAGGCAGAGCGCTCTTCGAGGCTACTGTACCTTGTCCTGTGCTGATTCTTGGATTTCCTTGGGAAATGCTAAGATATTTTATTTTGACACACACACGTATATTATGTGCTATTGGAGCACGCTTCTTCGAGACTCGAGCCTTTGCTACGGCAGGTCGAGGTTATTGACACGTGGGTTGACAGATGTGCAGATTCCACCTTGCGCCCGTCTATGTCTGATGATTCATCGTTTAGGCAGTCCTGCTTACCTACTGACCCCTGTAAGCTATCTGTTGCAAACCTGTTCTTTTAATGGTCATTGGATCATAATATTAAATTGGGAGTTCGCCATGTCCGTTACGAATTACCGCATATCGTATGAAATGAAATATTTGTTTTTATGATGTATTGTAAATGTTGGCTTTGAGCCTAGTGATTTCTGTGACTCATTTCATTTGCTTATATGTTAGATTTTGTTTGTTGTGACACCGTTGGGTGTATTTTGTATTTCTCTTGTAAAAATGGCAAGCGGCCATATATGTATTTTTCTTGATTGGTCACGTGTTGATTTCCTTGTGTTGATTTGAAAAGTCCTAATTTTAGGCGTTAATGTTGTTTGCTACGGCAGTTCTTTGATTCCAATTTTATGCGGAAATTATTTTTGTCTTATTTTGTGTAGGAAGTGTCGGATTAGTTTAATTAGTGTTTAGTTGGTTCCTCGTGTCTGTCTAGCTCTAAGACAATGCAGATTCGTCCCCTGAAGGTTTACTGGATGGTAACGAATCTCGCATTAATTTGTACACATTGTAACGCATGTAGAAAAGCCGCACACGCACATTTCATTGCAGTAATTTGGGACATTTGGTCCAGATGTTTACGATCTCTCCTGAGATCAGGCCTAGTTTGGCAATTTTTATTAATTCATGAGGGTGTCATTTGGGAGACCTTGTTTTTGTTGTTGTAAATAGTGTAAATTTGTTGATCTGTTTATTAAATTCGTATGTTTTAATCCTGGTATTCACTTTTTCCTGCATGTTATTTTGTTATATGTTACCCTGCATGTTATAAGAAGCGCTTAACAACAACTTAACGAAATGGACTGTTACAGCCCCCGAAATTGAGTCTCATATGCTTCTTTGCAAGGGTTCATATATCAAAAATGGCTGCCCAAGTGGGGTTTGTTGTTGTTGTTGTTGCTTTGTTGATCTCATACTTATTTCGCTAAGAAATGATGCCAGGTTAGCAGGACAAAAGTAAATTCGGTAAATTGAGGCGAAGTTGTACCGCCATGTGTATCAGTAAAATCACTGAGTTCTTTAAGTTAGAAATGTTGAACAAGGTTAGAAATTGATATTGTGTTTGTTGACAACTTGTTCTGGCACCCGGCTTAAAATTAGAAAATTTGCATATTTAGTGAACTCAGTCAAAAGCAGGAAGGTGTTGCCTTACTTTACATTTAATTAACTTCGTTTAATTAAAGTGTTTTTTTCGTAAATTCTGTTAGTTAGGAATTTAAAAGCAGATCACAATGGAGTTATTTGTTGTTTGGAAATAAGAGTCATTATTCAGTAAGAGCTTGATTACTGAATATTTATTTAAATTAGAATCAATGTAATATTTAAATATCAAGACATGTGTGTGTGTACGACTGAAATCCCATTGCATTACCCTATTTTTCTCAGAATATATTTGTGTGTTTTGCGATGGCTAGCATCGAGGAGATGAAAGTGTTGTTGGAGCAGTTGTCTGTGCAAATGTCTGCAAAGACGGAGGAACAGTTGAAAAGCATGAAGGAGGAGATAAATGAACATAGTGATAAACAATTAGACGAGTCGCGGGAACAGAGTGATAAACAATTACACGAGTTGCGTGAACACAGTGATAAACAATTACAGGACGTGAACAGTAACATTACGGTTCAATTGCAAATTCAGAAACTGGATAGCGACAAACAATTACACGAGTTGCGAGAGCATAACGATAAACAGTTAGTCGAACTAAACCATAAGTTATCAGAGCAGGCTACCTTACAAACAGTTCAATTAGATAGGCTAACCCTTGAAATAAATCAGAGTACTAATGCAGAACTAGAGAAACTGGCGTGGGAGGTGGCAGAGAATAATTCGAGACAATTAGGCGAAATCAAGAAACTAGAATCCAAATTTGACGAAAAACTAGTACAGTTAGATGGAATGGTAGCCGCCAAACTGAAACAAATCGAGACAGCATGTGTAAACAATACGGCAGGGATTAAAAGCACGCAGGACGAATTACAAGGGCAATTCAACAGAATAGAGGCGAAGAATATTAACATACAAGAGCAGATTAATTCAGTCGACAACAATGTGTTAGGATTGATAAAAGTACTCGACAAACTGGAGATAAAAACGGAGAAAGAAAGGATGCACTTGCGCGAAAACCTGGAAGACCAGTTAAGTAAAAATCAAGAGCAAATACGAGAAGAAATGGGAGAACAGTTAATTAGGAATCAGAAAGAGATAGGAGAACAGTTAATTAAAACTCAGCAGCAGATACAAGAAGTAGGTGAACAGCTTGAGAAGAATCAGGAAAACAACGAAGAAAAAATTAACAATTTGAAGAGTAGAATCCGGAAAGAATGGGAACAGCAGGTGAATGAGACTAAAGGGGATAGGCTGACTATATTAAAGAGGCTAGGCGAGAATAACTCTAGAATACAGGCTCTGGAGGAAAGTATCAAGTCCAAGTTCCAAGAACACGCAGATCTCATCGTTAAAAATGAGATAAGATCTTTAGAGAATGCCACTTTATTCTCTTCAGAAAATGCAGTAGAGAAACACGGAAGTATTGGAAGTCCGGAGGGGTCGAAACTAGCTGAGGATACGAGCCGAGGTCAGAGTCCAAAGATAACTTCCGACACATTCCACAATTACAGAGGGGAGACGTCTACTCCACAACCTGGTGTGACACCTGCCCAAGTCATACAATAATTAGGGGAAATGATTTTAAACCAGACAAATTCAGGGAAAATTCAGGAACTACTCCAAAAGCATTTTTGCGCCAGTTGGATAATTATTTTAATGACCTACACGTCAGTCCCACAAAACAGCTTCGTCTAATGGAGAAATTTTTAGAGGGCTCAAGTTTAATCTGGTTTCAAAGCTTCAAGTATACATTTAATGACATGGCCCAGTTTAAGGAAGCATTTTTGAGGAAGTTTTGGAGTCCTTTACTGCAGCAGGGGTTGAGGATGGACTTATATACCAGAAAATACCATAGCACACACCCTACAAGGTTTTCTGAGTTTTTAGTCAACAGCTAGCAAAATTCCGGGATTTTGACGAGCCGCCTTCCGAGGAAAACATGGTATTAACTATCGGCAAGCAGCTTCCGATGAACATACAGCAATTTTTAGTGGCTGGAAATATCAAAACCGCAGTTCAGGCCGAGGAGATACTCCGCCACTTGGACGAAACGAGTATGGTTAGTCCGCAGACCGGGAGACGGAATATGGAATGCGTGAACACTGCAGAAATAGTTCAGAGGCATCAAAACGGTCAAAGTCAGAACAATCAGACGAAGACACAGTCCACTAGCACACATTTACGCCCAGACGGCAGGAATTCGACGGTCGAAACCAATACAATAATAATAACAATAGGAACTTCCAAAATCGCCGTGATAATTACAACAATCAGAACAACAATCACAATCTGAGGACGTACCAGCGAGAATATACTAACTGGAGGGGAAACCAAAGGCAGGGTAGACCATATCAAAGGAACGGGGACGGCAGATGGAATAATCAGAGGAATTATCGGCAAGAAAACCAGGGAGATTATCGTAATGACTGGAACGAGCGTTACGTTGAGTCGCAAAAATATTTGGATGAACTAAATGCGGAAGAAGAAACAGAGAAAGAGAAGTGGGGGCGTGCGATGGCAAATAGAAAATGTCCAGATAATCACCAGGATGCGGGAGCGGAAAGTTTATTACGTCAGCTGGAGAGACACGATTACAACCGGCGAAACACAACAAATGGGTCGCAGGATAAAAAAAAACTCGATCACATCAAAACCAGATAGCCTGAGAGCGGAGGAAACCAGGGAACGGGAGAAATTGATTGTTGCGAATATTGAAGAGTGGGTAGCATTCCCGGACGATTGCCTGGAGGAAGTGGTGAAGAACCGAGAGAATGTAATCAGACAATTGCCAATTATTTATGCTCATATTGGAGGTCTGAGAGTGAGGTGTCATATCGACACGGGTAGCCAAGTGAGTTTAGTCACGGAAGCATTATTGAAAGAAATTGGAAATAAACAAACCATTCCAGTTATGCCTGTACCATTAATGAAAGTCCGAGGTGTCATTCCTGACAAGACCATAGTTTGCAAGCACCAAGCAATAGTTAGATCTGGAGATATTAAACCATACATTTTCACAAACTTTTATCGTGATACCAAAGATGAATTATAATATTATTCTGGGAGCCAACTTCATTTGTGATTTCCACGCTATAATTGACCTACATAATAATACTGTGAGTTTTAAACAAGTTGAGGGGTAGAGTCACGTTGGTCTGAACATGGAAGAAAGTCCACTAGAGAGAGAGGCGAATACTTGGGTCATTGAAGAATGCACTAATGAGGCGATTGAAGATAAGAACTCGACGGAGTAAGCGAGACAGCAGTTATTGAAATTGACGGTCAAGATATTTCGCAGGAACTTTGGATACATTTGGCGGGGGAAGAAATTAGTGGGTCCAAATTTGAAATTTTACTTCAGGAGCGACTTAAGGAGGCAATATTAGGGGAACCTGACAGAGGCGAATTAGAGGAGATTTTGAGACATCATAAGGGAGTTTTCGACACGATCCCTGGAAAAATATTACATTTTCAGTATGCCATGCAAATTACCGATTGGACCCCATTTAAGAGTAAATTGTACCCGATCCCTGAGAAACATTTTGCTCGGGTCAAGGACATTATTACTATCCTGTTAGATTCTGGAATGATTAGAAAAGCAGCAACCCCATATTTAAATGCAATATTGGCCGTGGCCAAACCCAATGGATCAATCAGATTATGCCTAGATGCACGGATTTTAAATAGCAAACTGTTAGTCGAGCACGACCAAGCGCCAAGGATCAAGGATGTATTGAAGAGCTTCCGTGGAAAGAAGATCTATTCTAGCGTCGATTTAACGAATAGTTTCCACCACCTGGAACTTGAGGAAAAATCCCAGTTATTGACGGGTTTTTTATTTGATAACCAAAGCTATATCTAGTCTCGCATGCCCTTTGGTGTAAAAACAGCAGGATGTGCATTGATAAGAGCACTAGACAGGAATCTAACTGAAGAGGTCAAAAGCTTTACTACAAGATATGTTGATGACATACTCATAGCATCGGAAACAATGGAGGAACATTTGGAAAACCTAAACAAACTTTTGGATAATTTGAGAACCATGAATTTCAAAATTAATTTGAAGAAATCGCACTTTTGGCAGAACGAGATTCTGTATTTGGGTCACATAATTGATGTTGAAGGCGTGAGACCAAATCCGGCGAAAAAAGACGCAATTAAGAAATTCCCTACACCAACTAAAGTGAAACATGTTAGAGCATTTTTGGGGGTGACAGGTTTCTTTAAGGAGAATTGTCCTGGGTACGCGGAAACAGTAGCACCGATGCAAGAGATGCTTAAGAAATCTAATCGATGGTCATGGAATGAGGAGTGCGACAGGTCCATTAAAGCCACGAAAGACCTACTGGAGAATTGTGTGAAGTTAGGATACCCAGACTTCGCGAAGAAATTTGTGATCCAGGCAGACGCTTCGTTGATTGGGATCGGCGCCATGCTTTACCAAGAGGACGCTGATGAACACAAGCATCGATCATATTTGGCATTTACTAGTCGTAAACTTAGGAAGCACGAGAGAAACTACACGGTTACAGAACTTGAGTTGTTAGCAATTTTGTACTCGTTGCAACAATGGCACAAGATGGTCTTCGGCTACTCCATTGTTGTCAGAACTGACCACCATGCACTGACCTTCTTATTCAAAACAACGATGGAAGCGAAAGAGTTACGCGTTGGTCCATTTATATACAGCAGTTCGATATCACCATAGAACACTGCCCTGGAAGGATGAACATCATACCAGATGCTTTAAGCAGGAACCCTGAAGATGAGAACGAGACAGCAGTAGATGTACAACACATAGCATTATCACCTAAGGCTCGTGAATTTTTGGATAAGTTGAAAGAAATTCAGAAGGAACAAGAAAATGACCCGTGGATGATGATGATGATGATGATCAAGTTTTACAAGAAAGAACTACAGCCAGATTCACCTGAATATCGAGAAGCCCGTGCAAAGGAAGCAAAATTCCATTACCTCAATAATCTTCTTCACAAGTTCATGGATGATGATAACACCAAACTTCGAATTCTAGTTCCAGCATCGTTACAAAGAGGACTGACGTGGCATGTCCATGAAAGCTTAGCACATATCGGCACTGATAAAACTGACGCAACAATAGGAGAAACTTTTAATTGGCCAAAGATGCGATATACCATTCTTGAAGTAATTAGGACTTGTGACGCGTGTCAGCGTACTAAGCCCAATAATTACATACTGAAACGGCTTCCACAACCTTTATTACCACAGAAACCGTGTGAACTTGTCGCTATTGACTGTTTCGGTCCTCTAGTTAAAGGAAAACGAGGATGCCGACACCTCCTTGTATGTGTAGATGTCCTTTCCAAGATGGTGGTATTATGTCCAATCCAGAAGATGACATCAAAGCAAGTCCTTAGCAGAATCCAGAACAAAGTCATTCCGACGCTTGGGAAGCCGGAATTCTTCTTATTGGACCATGGAACATATTTTACAAGCAATGTTTTTAGACAAGGTCTAGAGAACTTAGGAATAAAGCATGTTCTATCTAGCATTCGCCACCCTTGTGGGAATCCAAGCGAAAGAACGATTCGCTGTGTTGCAAAATATTACCGTGTCATGATTCCAAATGATCATAATAAGTGGGTCGAGAGAGTAGGAGATATCGAGATGTGGATGAATACTACGAAGCACGAGTCGACAGGTCAAATCCCACTAGTTGTACACCACAACAGGATGCCTGAAAGATCTTGTAATAAGATTATTCCATGCCCAAGGGACCCGCTATTAACACATGAGCTGCGAATTCAGAGAACCAGAGAACACATGAGGAGCCAAGCGGACCGAAGATTGAGGAGATACAGAGGGAAGAAATTTCATCGTGAACTTCAGGAACAGGAACTAGTGCTTGTTCGGAGACCACCGATATCAGATCCTAAGAACAAAGTACTTGCCAAGTTCTGTGCAAAATTTATCGGCCCGTTCCGTATTATCAAAAATTTAGGTAATAATGCTTATAGACTTGAAGAATTGAGCACTGGCGCTAAATATGTTTTCAATAGTGCTAATCTCAAGTCATATTACAGAAGGGAACCATTTGATGAGTAATAAGGACAAGGAATGCAGAATCAAATTGCAAAAATTAATTTGAGAACCCACACTCAAATGCACGTGGCTACGTGATGCCTGTGAGAACCAGCTTTGCTTGTAAACAAGACGGCAGGTCTGGCAGAAGTTGTAATTGTGTGAATAAGAGAGGGGAGGTCTAGTGAGACGTGTGAATGACATCTCAGAGGGGCACATTGCTGCGAGAAGCGCGCACACTAAATGGGACAGTGGAATGCACACTCAGGCAGACGAGTGAGGTACTTAAGTGATGTTATCTATACTACGGTGGATATTGTTTTTAAAATCCAAATCAATCACTTGCTACGAATTTCAAAAACTTGCTGAGGATAAATGAACTCTTATTGATTTGCCGATCAATAAGTCTTCATGAATTTTAATATTATTATTACTGATATCCAGGCAGTACATGTTGGAGATTGACAAAGGGAAGACAGGTAGTATGTCGCAACGCTTGCAACAGAGGTAGCGTGGTAGTTATTCTTGGGGATGACCAGCTAAGCCGAGTTCAAGGACAAATTCAGGGTGAACGCGCATCCAAGTCGGCGTCATTATGGGCGTGCCAGAAATGAATTTCGAACCGATACACGATTGAATCAGCGAATCAGGAGAGAGGACGCCTTAACCACGCGGAGATTTGCGTACCAAAAAAGGCGCTAAAAACACGTGTATGAAGAAACGCCGATGCGATATGATTCCGCATGAGTGCATTGAGACGTTTAAATGAAAAGAAGAAGTTTGATACTAGTCCCAAGTCTGTGAGTTGGAAACTAGAGATTATTTTCACAGATTTCCCCCACTCCACCCCTTTCTGCCAGTTTCTAATAAATTGATCGGTGATGAGTAGTTTGACACACAACTTTATCGGGCTCTGAGGAGCATCGTTCACGCCAGTTTGAGACACGATTTTATCAGGCTCTAGTGAGCATACTTCACGTCTGTCTGAACGAACATTTTATTGTGCTCTTGGGAGCATAGTTCAGGCCTAGCGGAGGGAGATCTCTAGTTGAGATAAGCGCTACGCGGTAGACGTAATTTGTGAGACTTGTTAAAAGCCAGTTGCGTGGTGGACGAAGATTGTAATATTTTCTGTAAATTTTGTGTTATATTTTGTGTGATGTATATGTGCGTGTGAAGTAAGCAAATGCTTCGATAGGGCCAGTTCAACGTTGAGTAATCGCCCAGGACATTTTGAGTGAAAGTCAGTAGCTCATAGTGATTCTAGCTAGGTAGAATAATAACTTTGAACATTTCTTTCCAAGATGCCACGCCAAGATGTCAACAGGAAGGTCGATTGGTGGAATGAAGTGCTAGGCTTCTACCAGAACGTCGACGATGAAGGAGTAGATTTCCCGTGGAGGAATGCATTGGGATGGAGGTTGATATTCTACAAGCTGCACGGTGATGTACAAACCATTGATTTATTCAATATGTAGCTAGATTAGTCGCGGGAACGTTGTAAATATTTTATTCATTGTTTTTCTTATGTATTTAGATTTTTGTGCGCCGACACTGTTATATTTAAATGTACGTTGGCGCGTGGCAAAAATGTTTGTTTGATTGTATATTTTTCTTATGAGTCATTATTAGTATGCACGGCGTGTGTATTTTGATTTTATTCATGCGAATGCGAAATTCGTCCTGGTCGATAAATGGTGCTTTTATTCAAATTCATTTTTAGTAGGAGAAGGGGGTAAAAGTTGTTAGATGTTTTACGAACAGGTTTTTATTCATACTAGGGTTGCCGAGCGCAACAAGTTAAGATGTCACTGTAGAACACCTTAGTTCTATATTTTTTTGAGTTTTTTTTTTGAGATTCCTATTCAGGTTCTTTAGTCACGGACTAAATTGGGAGCGCAAGTCGGTGGAAAATATTTTATGTCCTTTACTTCAGGTTTCTGTCGAACCCATACGTGTGATTCTGGTGTGTGTATTGTGTCTAGGTGTGTGTATTGATTCTTCGTGATGAGGGGTAGAATGTGTCTACCGCCCTCATAATATTGTGGTTGTATTTTTATGGAAAGGCAGAGCGCTCTTCGAGGCTACTGTACCTTGTCCTGTGCTGATTCTTGGATTTCCTTGGGAAATGCTAAGATATTTTATTTTGACACACACACGTATATTATGTGCTATTGGAGCACGCTTCTTCGAGACTCGAGCCTTTGCTACGGCAGGTCGAGGTTATTGACACGTGGGTTGACAGATGTGCAGATTCCACCTTGCGCCCGTCTATGTCTGGTGATTCATCGTTTAGGCAGTCCAGCTGACCGACTGACCCCTGTAAGCTATCTGTAGGAAACCTGTTCTTTTAATGGTCATTGGATCATGATATTAAATTGGGAGTTCGCCATGTCCGTTACGAATTACCGCATATCGTATGAAATGAAATATTTGTTTTTATGATGTACTGTAAATGTTGGCTTTGAGCCTAGTGATTTCTGTGACTCATTTCATTTGCTTATATGTTAGATTTTGTTTGTTGTGACACCGTTGGGTGTATTTTGTATTTCTCTTGTAAAAATGGCAAGCGGCCATGTATGTAATTTTCTTGATTGGTCACGTGTTGATTTCCTTGTGTTGATTTGAAAAGTCCTAATTTTAGGCGTTAATGTTGTTTGCTACGGCAGTTCTTTGATTCCAATTTTATGCGGAAATTATTTTTGTCTTATTTAGTGTAGGAAGTGTCGGATTAGTTTAATTAGTGTTTAATTGGTTCCTCGTGTCTGTCTAGCTCTAAGACAATACAGATTCGTCCCCTGAAGGTTTACTGGATGGTAACGAATCTCGCATTAATTTGTACACATCGTAACGCATGTAGAAAAGTCGAACACGCACATGTCATTGCAGTAATTTGGGACATTTGGTCCAGATGTTTACGTTCTCTCCTGAGATCAGGCCTAGTTTGGGAATTTTTATTAATTCAAGAGGGTGTCATTTGGGAGACCTTGTTTTTGTTGTTGTAAATAGTGTAAATTTGTTGATCTGTTTATTAAATTCGTATGTTTTAATCCTGGTATTCACTTTTTCCTGCATGTTATTTTGTTATATGTTACCCTGCATGTTATAAGAAGCGCTTAAAAACAACTTTACGAAATGGACTGTTACAGCCCCCGAAATTGAGTCTCATATTCTTCTTTGCATGGGTTCAGTATGAATGGGAGCTATTTCAAAATTGACACACATATAGATAATAATATTGAAGTTTAATTTCCAGGAGGCCATACATGGCAGTGTTGCCAAAATGATTAAAAGCCTGCTGATAGGTCCACATTTTAAATGCATATAACTTCTACACTATCAATTGGATGTCAACCAAATTTCGTATGTGCTATGTGTACATAAACAGATATGACTGAGCGTATTCTTAAGAGCCACCGGGGCTGCCAACTGTTAATAAATGCTCTCATTTTTTAAAATCCAAATACCCATATATCAGAAAGTATGCAAGCCTATAGCTTTAAATTATGCACACGTATAGTACCTGACATTCTATATTAATTTGGAGTAACTTGTATACGTCAGTGCTACCAACATGATTCTAAGCATGGTGAGATGTCCAACTTTAAATACATGTAACTTCTATACTATTATTTGGATTTCAACCAAATTTCGTGTGTGCTATGTGTACCATAACTGATATGACTATGCCGATTCTTATGAGTAACCAGGGCTGCCGACTGTTAATACATACTGTCTCTATTTTTGTTACCCTAATATCAACATATCAGAAAGTATGCAAGCCAATAGCTCTAAACTTGGCACACGTATAGTACCTGGCATTCTAGATTAATTTGGAGTAACTAATATACGTCAGTGTTGCCAAATTGATTCTAAGCCTGCTGATAGGTTCAATTTTAAAATGTATGTAACTTCTATACTAACTAATGGATTTCAATCAAAATTGACACAACAATAGATCATATTATTTCAGATTATTTCTGACCAATACATGTATGTCATTGTTGCCAACTTGGTTTTACGTGCGCTGTTAGATCCAATGTTTAACTGCATGTAACGTCCATGCTATCCATTGGACTTCAACCAAATTTTGTATTATGTACCTTAAGAGATGGAACTAAGAATATATTCAGTCACCAGGGCTGCCAACTGTAGTTCTCTATTAGGCTACATTATGCCAGTTATACAGTATTTCGAACTAATTAAAAATTTCGATATTACCAACTTAATTTCGTCATTATTCTAGATAGATCCATATAGATTAATTATTGGCATGAATCTTAAATTTTAAGGAAAGTAGGCTCTTTAGTTCGTCACGGAACTTCTTGTTTAGTATAGAATGTACTGTGCCCGTTTAGACCGGAGTCCGCACGACCACATATGCATTTTACCAATAATCAGTCAGCACGAGAATCAAAATATCCCGGGGCGCCAGATGGGTTAAAGCAAATCGCAAAAACGACATCAAATTAAAAAAATGCTTTACTGATTTTTGGCTCAATGCAACAATAAGGATAGAAGGAGATTTAATTGGGTGAAACACATCTGGTAAAATTATCTCAGTTTATTTTAAAGTTAAAATCTGACTGCAAAAATGCTCAAAGCAGCATCACTCCACGTGTGGCGATCCACACTCTTATTTACACACAATATACAGAAATCTTCCAAACACATTTGACAATCTTTTTGGAAACACAAGTCCGATTAATAGTCCTGTGGACTGTGTTCCAAAATTATTAATATTTAATTCCAGTTCAAAATTAATTGTCCATACTGGAAATAACGTAGATCACTGTTTGACTATTTACATGATATTAACACTCGTAGAATAAATGTTTATAGAATTCCTTAAACTTTCACTTGTTTTTCCAGTTTCAAAAATATATCGTCGAAAATATTATCATCATCGAAGCAACTCAAATTATTAATACATATTAATAACATCTGAAAAGTATTTGACCTTGAGCATAGCATCGAAGAACTGTGCGAAGCACAACAACAATAAATTGTTCTTCTGACATTAAACATTGGAGAAGTGACTCGATTATGAACTTCAAGTTCCTAACAAAATATATGATTTCTGAATCATCAACTTGATCAATAAATGGTTGAACCATTCAACAATTCAATTTTCCACTTGGAATCATTATGAAAAAAATATTTATATTTATGGCCATTTCTAGTAACTTTTACAACTTGCAATTCTTCGACAGAATGCGGAAATTAGAATTGTAGTTTTATAATGAATTCATTTAGTTCATGGCACTAGGATTGAAAATATCCTTCAAATTATTCGTGGTTAAAGAATTATTTTAATTGGCAGTGGCCCATTCTATTATTTGTGTAAGAACACAATATTACAACAACAACGGCAAAGGTCTTCCTCTGAAGAAGAATAAACTACTATCATGACAAATCCGGGTTCTAGCAAAATCAAAGTCTAAATGGAATTCGTAAACAAGGTTGAAATAAGAACTGATGGTTTCAAAGAAATAACCTTCGGGTTATTCATACGACGAAATGTGTAGTTCCAATACTCCTACTATAAACCTGAGCCATCGAACCTGCTATTTGATTGATGCTCGAAAAAACCTTCATTCCTGCGACTTAACATGCGCACCTGGGAATGGCATTTCAACTACACCACACATAAATTATCTTCCCAAAATTTATACAATAAATCAAGCCTCTGCTTGTTATCAACACTGGAAGATTAATAAACTTACAAGTTTATTTTATTTTACCATTCAGTTCAACCCGTGAATTTACCATACTTATGAAAATCTTTATTTCACTTTCGAGTGTATTTACGTCATGATTTTATATAAATACAAAAATATCCTATTTGATACAAATATCAATTGCTTCCCGTTTCATGCCTCTCCGTGTTATCTGAAACATATACTTTGCTCAATGCAAATATCAACTGTTCAACCAGAACTGAAATGTTGGTTGAATGCGGGCTTGCGCTAACCACTCTCCTTCGGAAAAATCTCCTGTTCCAGACTAGAAATGATTAAACTACTTCATAGGCTCTTTCTCAATACATATGATTATTAGAAAATATAATATCCAAGAATTATTTAGAAAAATTATGAAAATTATTATTATTATTATTAGTGGATTATTATTATTATTATTATTTGTATTATTTCAAATATGTTTAATTATCATCTCATTATGTGAGAATCCACATGTTCGAACCTTCGAATATGGAAAAAATATCCATTCCTCAACAAAAATAAATTTAACTTTTACAGTTACATCGGGGGTTTTCCGTGGTTTCCTTAAAATATGAAAAATTCAAATAAATGCTCGAAATGCTCGGTCATCGATCCTAAACTGTTCTGAGTGCTGAAAATGCTCAGAATAACTCTAACAAGTCTTGCGTAATTCATTGCAAGATTTAAAATACGACGAAAAAAATGTGTTGGTCATCTGCAGAAAAATAGTTTGTTCCAATTAGCTAGGCATAATATAATTCAAATGTGGCTTACATTTCTTGATGGTCTTGAAGTGTAGTAAACCTGGTCTGTACCAGATTTATCCGTGGACATGCCCTATCGGACAAGCACGTATAATCCTTGTATCGGCCGCCATTGTAGACCCACAATTCGTCTAGTCAGACATAGTGGTAGTATCTTTCGACGTTTGAATAAACTGTGGTTCCATTTTAATATGGGCTTCTATCAAAGCCATAACAGTTTGTTTAAATAGGGTCAGATCTAAGTGATCTCTTCTTAAATATGTCAGTTGTAACATAACTCACTGTAATCTCATCAGTACAAGAAAAACATTGACAGTCTAAGCAATTAACGGCTGTTCTGAAGATCGTTCCCTGGGCATGGTTTGTATATCACCATCTGCCATGCGCTAAGCAACCTGCAGTTTCCCTTGCGTAGACTAATGAACTCCACCGTTATAGACTAGTCTTCAGTGTACTGACAGATCGAAGTGGTTAACTAGTTACAAATATCAAAACTGACTTGAAATGGATTTAAACATCCAAGTATTAAGTTACTACTGGACTGTGACAAAATACTATTTTCTAGACAAAGTCTAGCATATGTCCTTTTAGAAATATAAATATTTCCACCAATGTCTGTAGAAAAACAATCACCTCAGTGATTCTCCTCACCAGAAACTTACTAAGTTCCAACTCGTTTGCGGAGCACTTCTCGTGACTATCACGATTTGAAAAGAACTTCTGCGTAGATACGGCAACCATGTGCCTTGGCTCAGCGTAGACGCAACTTGCTTGCCAAGTGCTTGTGTTAGAATGAGCTAACCATGCCTGCTCCAGCTGGCTTTTATTCAAAACGGTCAGGGTCACGCGTCATCGCCTGATATCTAGAAATCCTCATATCTCTTGAATCCCTGGTCTGATTTACTTGATACTAATTGCATTCTCTTTCATTTGGCCGTGCCAGTAATCTGATCCCAGTCTCAAGTCTCTACTCCATAGTTAACTATTTAATCAATAAATAGCCTCCACCTCTGCTATTACTCGCTACGTCACTTGACATCCAACTATCGGTAAAATTCTTCTAAATGCTTCTCGAAGCAATGTAGCGCGATATTCAAATATCTCAACTTTCAAAAGCGGCTACAGCCTTTCCCTTGATATCTAGGTGTCTGAAACTTGGAATACCCATTCCTAGAGTTGGGCACATCCACCCCACACCTAGCAAAAAATAAAAATTGAAAAATTTTTATTTTTCCTATCTACACATTAAATTATCTGGTTCTTGAATAATAGATCTTCAAATTCGATGCATTATAAGTTCCCACGATGTTACCAGTTCGTGTATTGGCTACTTCATAGCTTCCATTATTGTTTACTTCCACAATATTCAAAATCTTCAATTTCTCCAGGCTTAATATCAAAAATATCGTGATACTCTTCCAAAATTTTCCCTAGCTCTGGGGACTCCTTCTCAGTGTAGACTTCTCTTCCTTCAGCTTCGTGAAAAATCAGAGACCATTGAGCATCTCCCTCGATGTCTTCCTCTTCTTTTCCCTCGAAGTTAATCTCTTCGGTATTCTTAAATTTGATCGTCTCTATCCTCATATCTATCACTGCTTGATATTTCTGAATGAAATCTGCTCCCAATATCATGTCAAAAGCCATGTCCTTCATTACAACAAACACATGTCGGAAATCATGTCCTTCAATCGTAATACATAAGTATAATTGTGTTTTACACAGAGATATTTTATTGGGTATTATTCCTTGGATCTTAATTCCTGATACTGGAATCTCCTCTAAATTCTCTTTGAGCTTCCACAGAATATAAAGCTTCTCACTCACCAGACAAAGCATAGCCCCAGTATCGATCAAAGTATCGACAGGCATACCAAATACTTCGCATGATATGATTGGCATTCTAATTCTGGTACCCATTTCTTTTCGTTCGTCATTCTGTTGAATTAAATCATCATCCTCTGCTTGCCATTTAATAATTCTGGAAGTGAAAGTATTCAAAATTCTATCTTCTACTGTGAATTCGAAGTTTTTTTTTTTTTCATTACCATTCCCCCGGGATTGTTGTGTTCCCGATGGACCTGGTTCATTGGGCCTCTGCTCCAAAAATTGCAAGTTATCTTGGTGTCTTGCTTCCAAATTTTTCCTCGTGTCCTTGTTAAACTCTTCATTGGACTGACGAGTATCCACATTCCCTCTATTATTGTAGTTATTTCTACCATAGGATCTTCTTACCTGGTACCTTCCTTGAGTATCTCGTGGTCTTCTCCATCGAGTATTGTATCGATTACCACCATCTGGTCTTGCATATGGCTTGTAACTGTACCTGTTACTGTACTGGTTCCATCCTCTCTTATTTGGATCTTCCCTCGGCGATTTCTCTTCTCGCTCCTCTCGAATCTCTCGAGGTGTCTGAGAATAACTATCAGCCATAACAGCATACACAGCGTTGTTACTCTTTGCTCCCTTCTGATGGAAGAATTGAGCGTTTGTATTATCCAGCTTCTGTAATACTTCATCAAATTGTTCCATATTATAGATATCAGCAGCGATCAAAGTCCTCTGGACGTCTGCTGGAAATTGACGTATCAATGCAGTAATCAACTCGTTATCTGGCATTGGCGGATCTAAATGTTGAAGTTTAGACAGCTGTCCAGAAAAGTACGTAGAGTATCGAGTAGGTTGTGACGTCGAGAATCTCTTCGAATATAACTCTGCTCTAACTTGCTGTTGGGTTTCCGGGGACCAAAACTTCTTCAATAGCCCACGAGAAAACTCCTCAAAAGTGGTTAGAGTGGATCTAAATGCTCTAAACCAAAGAAGTGCAGGACCTTCCAAGAACTTCCCTATCACTCGGATCTGTCTTTTTTTAGGGATCTTAGAATCTTTCAGGTAATCCCCTGCTTCTCTCAAAAATTCCACGGGTGTCACAGAATCTCGCCCTGAAAATTTAGAAGGCTTGTCTTCTATATTCTTAAATACAGTTATGGGGTTTGATTGAAATACTGTCCTGACCTCATCCTGTCTATCAGTCTCTCTA
This sequence comes from Meconema thalassinum, assembly GCA_946902985.2. NCBI lineage: Eukaryota > Metazoa > Arthropoda > Insecta > Orthoptera > Tettigoniidae > Meconema > Meconema thalassinum. The sequence continues at coordinate 616,878,323 of OX336390.1, forward strand.
GCTCCTCCTAGATTTATCTGTATCTGTTCCTTTCCCCTTACATTTGGCATTTTAAACAGATGATCAGACTGTTTCTCATCCTTGATTTGACTTTTCATAGCCTCAAGTTCCTTCTGGTTTTCTTCTGCCATCTTCTTAATTGCTTCAGTTTCTTTACAATTGTCCTTAACATCATTGGATATCTGGTTCATAACAGCCTCATGACTTTTCAATGACCCTGTCATATCTGATATGTCCTTCTGAGTTGCTTGGATATCTTTGGCAATTACTTCAATATGGGATGACAAAGATTCCCTAATCTCCTTGATTCCCTCTTGATTCTCCAGCTTGAGTGTGTCTTTAATTTCATTGACAACTGTGGTCTTGATTTCAGTTTGCAATTCACTAATCACACCTTCTCTTATTTCTCCCATGACAAGTTCTTTGAATTGTTCCGTTAAACGTTGAACAACTAGAATTCCCATCTCGTTACTCTCCTTCTCCACTCTGACTTCCAGGTTGACCATGTCTTCACCAACTTTCCTAAGACCATGTTCTATCCTATCAGCTAAGCTTTGGGATCGAAGATCGGCATCGCGAAATTTATCGTCCATTAAACTTGCGTTAGTAGCTAATGAAGTTTTGAGTTCATGTGTTTTGTCGCATAATTTATTCATTTTACTTTCAAGTGTCATTTTCAAAATTTCAGAATTCTCTTTAAATTTACTTTCCATTGAATTAAATTTACTGTTTAAATTTTCTTTCAAATTACCTTTTAACCTGCTTTCTAAAGAATCAGAATTTTCTTTAAGTTTATTTTCCAAAGAATCAGAATTTTCTTTAAGTTTATTTTCTAAAGAATCAGAATTTTCTTTAAGTTTATTTTCTGAAGAATCAGAATTTTCTTTAAGTTTATTTTCTAAAGAATCAGAATTTTCTTTAAGTTTATCATTCAAATTTTCTTTAAGTTTATTTTCTAAAGAATCAGAATTTTCTTTAAGTTTCTTTTCTAAAGCCTCTGTATTTTCTTTCATAATGGCTGCTACACGCAGTCCAGCCTCTTTTGAACTCTCCTCCAAACTCCTCATCATCCTCATCATTTCTTCCATAATTTCAATTAATATTCAAAACTTAGGGGTATACAACAGTGGCAAACACAAGCTTATAACTAGAACAAGAAATATGAATAGCTAATTGGAACACTATAATAAAATGAGATTTGTCCTAATGACGACGTGATGGAAAAACAAAATTCTCTACTTTTACTAATTACATTTACCACAATATCACAAGAAAAATATGCAAGTTCTCAAATATCCTCCACCTGGATTCTAATAATGTGTATGTCCAGTCATCGAACGTTTACTACTGAATTTACTTGACGCCCTAATGGTTAAGCCATTATCAAAAATAATCAAACCCATTCTAATTATTAACCAAGTTAAATTTTTAATTTTCCCCACTAATTGGATTTCCTACTAATTTATTCATCCAAACCAGACATCTCTCAACTCCCAAAATATTTCTATAAAAATTATCACAATTTCAAATCGGCATGCGATTGACCATGTCTAAATCGGGACCCACGTTCGAAGCCATTTCTCTCTCTCTCTATCTTATTTTATGTGCCCGTTTAGACCGGAGTCCGCACGACCACATATGCATTTTACCAATAATCAGTCAGCACGAGAATCAAAATATTCCGGGGCGCCAGATGGGTTAAAGCAAATCGCAAAAACGACATCAAATTAAAAAAATGTTTTACTGATTTTTGGCTCAATGCAACAATAAGGATAGAAGGAGATTTAATTGGGTGAAACACATCTGGTAAAATTATCTCAGTTTATTTTAAAGTTAAAATCTGACTGCAAAAATGCTCAAAGCAGCATCACTCCACGTGTGGCGATCCACACTCTTATTTACACACAATATACAGAAATCTTCCAAACACATTTGACAATCTTTTTGGAAACACAAGTCCGATTAATAGTCCTGTGGACTGTGTTCCAAAATTATTAATATTTAATTCCAGTTCAAAATTAATTGTCCATACTGGAAATAACGTAGATCACTGTTTGACTATTTACATGATATTAACACTCGTAGAATAAATGTTTATAGAATTCCTTAAACTTTCACTTGTTTTTCCAGTTTCAAAAATACATTGTCGAAAAATATTATCATCATAAAAGCAACACAAATTATTTACACATATTAATAACATCTGAAAAGTATTTGACCTTGAGCATAGCATCGAAGAACTGTGCGAAGCACAACAACAATAAATTGTTCTTCTGACATTAAACATTCGAGAAGTGACTCGATTATGAACTTCAAGTTCCTAACAAAATATATGATTTCTGAATCATCAACTTGATCAATAAATGGTTGAACCATTCAACTATTCAATTTTCCACTTGGAATCATTATGAAAAAAATATTTATATTTATGGCCATTTCTAGTAACTTTTACAACTTGCAATTCTTCGACAGAATGCGGAAATTAGAATTGTAGTTTTATAATGAATTCATTTAGTTCATGGCACTAGGATTGAAAATATCCTTCAAATTATTCGTGGTTAAAGAATTATTTTAATTGGCAGTGGCCCATTCTATTATTTGTGTAAGAACACAATATTACAACAACAACGGCAAAGGTCTTCCTCTGAAGAAGAATAAACTACTATCATGACAAATCCGGGTTCTATCAAAATCAAAGTCTAAATGGAATTCGTAAACAAGGTTGAAATAAGAACTGATGGTTTCAAAGAAATAACCTTCGGGTTATTCATACGACGAAATGTGTAGTTCCAATACTCCTACTATAAACCTGAGCCATCGAACCTGCTATTTGATTGATGCTCGAAAAAACCTTCATTCCTGCGACTTAACATGCGCACCTGGGAATGGCATTTCAACTACTCCACACATAAATTATCTTCCCAAAATTTATACAATAAATCAAGCCTCTGCTTGTTATCAACACTGGAAGATTAATAAACTTACAAGTTTATTTTATTTTACCATTCAGTTCAACCCGTGAATTTACCATACTTATGAAAATCTTTATTTCACTTTCGAGTGTATTTACGTCATGATTTTATATAAATACAAAAATATCCTATTTGATACAAATATCAATTGCTTCCCGTTTCATTCCTCTCCGTGTTATCTGAAACATATACTTTGCTCAATGCAAATATCAACTGTTCAACCAGAACTGAAATGTTGGTTGAATGCGGGCTTGCGCTAACCACTCTCCTTCGGAAAAATCTCCTGTTCCAGACTAGAAATGATTAAACTACTTCATAGGCTCTTTCTCAATACATATGATTATTAGAAAATATAATATCCAAGAATTATTTAGAAAAATTATGAAAATTATTATTATTATTATTAGTGGATTATTATTATTATTATTATTTGTATTATTTCAAATATGTTTAATTATCATCTCATTATGTGAGAATCCACATGTTCGAACCTTCGAATATGGAAAAAATATCCATTCCTCAACAAAAATAAATTTAACTTTTACAGTTACATCGGGGGTTTTCCGTGGTTTCCTTAAAATATGAAAAATTCAAATAAATGCTCGAAATGCTCGGTCATCGATCCTAAACTGTTCTGAGTGCTGAAAATGCTCAGAATAACTCTAACAAGTCTTGCGTAAATCATTGCAAGATTTAAAATACGACGAAAAAAATGTGTTGGTCATCTGCAGAAAAATAGTTTGTTCCAATTAGCTAGGCATAATATAATTCAAATGTGGCTTACATTTCTTGATGGTCTTGAAGTGTAGTAAACCTGGTCTGTACCAGATTTATCCGTGGACATGCCCTATCGGGCAAGCACGTATAATCCTTGTATCGGCCGCCATTGTAGACCCACAATTCGTCTAGTCAGACATAGTGGTAGTATCTTTCGACGTTTGAATAAACTGTGGTTCCATTTTAATATGGGCTTCTATCAAAGCCATAACAGTTTGTTTAAATAGGGTCAGATCTAAGTGATCTCTTCTTAAATATGTCAGTTGTAACATAACTCACTGTAATCTCATCAGTACAAGAAAAACATTGACAGTCTAAGCAATTAACGGCTGTTCTGAAGATCGTTCCCTGGGCATGGTTTGTATATCACCATCTGCCATGCGCTAAGCAACCTGCCGTTTCCCTTGCGTAGACTAATGAACGCCACCGTTATAGACTAGTCTTCAGTGTACTGACAGATCGAAGTGGTTAACTAGTTACAAATATGAAAACTGACTTGAAATGGATTTAAACATCCAAGTATTAAGTTACTACTGGACTGTGACAAAATACTATTTTCTAGACAAAGTCTAGCATATGTCCTTTTAGAAATATAAATATTTCCACCAATGTCTGTAGAAAAACAATCACCTCAGTGATTCTCCTCACCAGAAACTTACTAAGTTCCAACTCGTTTGCGCAGCACTTCTCGTGACTATCACGATTTGAAAAGAACTTCTGCGTAGATACGGCAACCATGTGCCTTGGCTCAGCGTAGACGCAACTTGCTTGCCAAGTGCTTGTGTTAGAATGAGCTAACCATGCCTGCTCCAGCTGGCTTTTATTCAAAACTGTCAGGGTCACGCGTCATCGCCTGATATCTAGAAATCCTCATATCTCTTGAATCCCTGGTCCGATTTACTTGATACTAATTGCATTCTCTTTCATTTGGCCGTGCCAGTAATCTGATCCCAGTCTCAAGTCTCTACTCCATAGTTAACTATTTAATCAATAAATAGCCTCCACCTCTGCTATTACTCGCTACGTCACTTGACATTCAACTATCGGTAAAATTCTTCTAAATGCTTCTCGAAGCAATGTAGCGCGATATTCAAATATCTCAACTTTCAAAAGCGGCTACAGCCTTTCCCTTGATATCTAGGTGTCTGAAACTTGGAATACCCATTCCTAGAGTTGGGCACGGTACATGTAATTAAAAATTGAACCTATCAGAAAGCGTAGAACCATGTTGGCAGCACTGAGGTATATTAGTTACTCCAAATTAATCTAGAATGCCAGGTACTATACGTGTGTAATGTTTAGACCGTTTGGCTTGCATACATTCTGATATATTGATATTAGGATTAAACAATTAGAGAGTGCATTTATTAACAGTTGGCAGCCCTGCTGGTTCTTAAGAGTGCACATAATCGTAACTGTTGTGGTATACAAATCACATACGAAATATGGTTGAAATCCATTTGTTAGTATAGAAGTTATATGCATTTTAAAAGTAGACCTATCAGCAAGCTTGGAATCATGTTGGCACCACTGTCATGCATGGGCTCCTGGAAATTAATCTGGAATGGTATTATATATACAGGGTGCTTCAAAAAATTTATACACACTTTAAACTATCGTAGTTTTCCTGCTCTACAAGGCTAATGTTATATTTCTTCGCCAGGTGGCAGCATAATCGTCCCTCTATGTTATATTGTCAGTTGGAATTTGTAATATCAACATGGCGGACGTACGTTTGAGTTTTGAAGAACGAAAGCAGGTTATTAAGTGGTACTGGAAGTTTGAGAATGTAAATGAAGTTCAAAGACAGTGGAGAAGGGAGTATGATACAGAACCACCTTCAAGATTAACAATTACACGCATACGAGACAAATTCGAAGTTCATGGAACAGTGTGTGATGTGCATAAAGGTCATTCAGGTCGACCTCGAACAGCTACAAGTGATGAGTCATCAACGGCAGTCTTGGAACTGTTTCAACGCTCTCCAAACAAATCTTCAAGGCAAGGGGCACGTGGAAGTGATGTAAGTGCTAGCAGCGCGCTACGCATTCTGAAGAGAGGCAAGTATCGTGTTTACATTCCAAGGCTGGTGCAACAGCTAAGTGACGACGATCCAGATCGAAGGTTGCAATTTTGTGAATGGGTTCAGGAGATGGTGATACGTGAACCGGGATTTATGGGTAGCATCATTTGGTCGGATGAAGCCCAATTCAAACTTAATGGAACTGTCAATAGGCACAATTGTGTTTACTGGGGTGAAGAAAATCCTCACATTACAATTGAAAAAGCTGTAAATTTGCCTGGTGTAAATGTGTGGTGCGGTTTGTCTTCAAGGGGACTCATTGGACCTTTTCGATTTGAAGGCACTGTAACTGGTATAACTTACCTAACAATGCTTGCTGATTCCATATTTCCTGCCATTCGTGCATTATACGGTAATGATAATTTTTATTTTCAACAAGATGGTGCCCCGCCGCACTATCACAGGGACGTACGAGCTTACGTGGATCAAAATTTGCCGGGCCAGTGGATAGGACGCAGGGGGCCAATCGAGTTTCCAGCAGGCTCTCCAGACCTTACACCACTGGATTTCTTCTTATGGGGCACAGTACAAGATGAGGTGTACAAACGTAAACCACGTAACCTAGACATTCTTTGGAATGAGATTCAAGCCGTGTGTAGAGAAATCTCATTGGACGTTTTGATACGATGTACAGAATCAGTGGTGACTCGTACTCAGAATTGGATTGATGCTGCAGGTCGCCAATTTGAACAGTATTAACATTTGTTATTTATGTTTCATTTACATTGGACTTTCAGCTTTCTAATTTCCTGAAATTTAACTTTGTAGAACGGTAAATAAATTTTCTATGGAAGTTCAAAGTGTGTATACATTTTTTTGAAGCACCCTGTATGTGTGGCAAATTTTCAACAGCTCACATTCATAACTTCTGAGATATCCAACATAGAGCTCAAATTTAAATTGCGATATTTTACCAGTTGGTAGCACTGACATCATTTTCAAACGTGGCCGTGAGATATTCAGGTATAGATCATTACTCATACCAAATTTGGTTTCGATAACTGCAGCCGTTTAGGAGTTGAAACAGACACACATTTTTACGGATCAATCTCATAAGTCTACTTTTCCCTCATTTTTAGCCTATTTTCAATTTTGAAAAAAAAATAGGCTTATGAGATCACCTTTTGTCCGTGTGTGTGTGCGTGTGCGTGTGTGTGTGTGTGTGTGTGTGTGTCCCTAATAAAATCTAAATGGCTGGAGCGATTTCAATGAAACTCGGTAAGTTCATAGCACTATTCCGGGCGACCCCGACCGTGCCCTTCAATTTTTTTCACGTCTCACCAATCCAACATGGCGGCTGTGCGAAATATTTCACCACCATTCAATATCTCCGAAACTATTCCCGATATCACGCTGGAATTTATTACGGTGATAAAGGGAACTACTAGAAGTTCACCTATGTAACTTTTGAAAAGCTGGTAACTACAAAACAAACATGGCGGCCACGCGAATTAGCGACATTTAAATAGACGATTCTCGTGATTTAACCAACCAAACCCAATAAAACTTGGTACAGTATATTTTTATACACAATGTAATGCACCGACATCCAACTTCGTTCAATTGTTTACATAACCACAAGATGGCGGATGTGCGAATTATTTCACCAGCATTCTATATCTCTGAAACTAATTGCGGTATCACCCTGAAATTTTGTACGGAGATAAAGGGCACTACTGGAATTTTATCTATAAGACTTTCAAAAACCGATTAACTACAAAACGAACATGGCGACCAAGCGAATTTGAAAATTTTAAATAGACATTTCTGGCGATTTAATGTTCCAAACGCAATGAAATCTGGTACAGGAAATGTCTATACCCATTGTAATGCACTGGTATCTAATTTAGTTCAATTGTTTACATAACCTCACGATGGCGGCTGTGCGAATTTCGAAAATTAAGTTTTAATTTCTTGTGTCGTAATCGTGCGATCGAAGTGAAAGTTTGAATAATAAACCTACGCAATAATTTTCCTTAAATGGTACATGACTCTATGGTCTATACATTTAACAATCCATCACGGCGACCATCTGAAATATTTAGACGGCTCTGAATATCTACGAATCTATTATAGCAATCAAACTGATTTTTTAATGTTCATAGGGGCTATGAACTTAAGTTCGCCTATAGGACTTTAAATAACCTGGTGATCACAAATCCAACATGGCGGCGACGCGAAATATAAATATTCACATGGCCGTTTCTCGCAATTTAAACATCCGAGTGCAGTGAAACTTGGTACAGTAAATCCTTATACGAATGTTAATCCACTGGCATCTAATTTATTTCAATTGTTTCCATAACCACAAAATGGCAGCTGTGCGAAATTTAAAAATCTCGTTTTTACTTCTTGTGTCCTAATCATGCGATTGAAATTTGAATGCTACACGTACACTATAATGTTCATGAAACAGTACATAACTTCAGGACCTACATATATAAAATCCAACATGGCGACCATCCGAAATATTAAGCGGTTCTCAATATCTACGAATCTATTACAGCAATCAAACTGAAATTTTGTATGTTGATAGTGGCAGTTAACATAAGTAGGATATATGAAAATAGGCTGTATAGTTCTTCACGGAACTACTTGTTTTTAAATAAGAAAAGTTGGCTAATTTATGCGTAATAGATTTCAAGTTAGTGAGTGCATGCCCTAATTTAAAAAGATGTAATTCATTACATTGTGTTGTTCTAATTTATATACACGTGCATAATAGTTATTGTTGTTTTAACGGGTGGAACTACGAGGTCATCTGCCCCTCACGTGCATAATACTCACACATAATTCACAAACCCTTATAAAAAAACTAACGTTATCTGTACTTCGGAGGTATAGACACTATGTCACATTCGCTAAATTTTACAGGAGAGCAATTTGAAGATGTTTTACTCAGTTTTCCCTTAATTTTCTCGCATGTTAGTACCATTTTCGTAACAAAATTTTAATTGCGTTTCTTTAGTTCACGAAAAATCCACCAGACCGTGCAGAAGTATACAACACTATGATCGGATGGTGTTGTATAGGCTACCTCTAAATGAAAGTTGACCTGGTAATCCGTTCAAAGCATGTATACCTCTGTGAAGCGGATAAGAGACCCATAGAATTGTGCTAATAAACCCACTTTGGAGAAAAATGGACAGAGTGTCCTATACCTCCTAAGTACTATAACTAAACTGTAAATCGTAATATAAACCCAATTTAACGTAGTCTAATACAAATAATAGCAAGAGTTTACTTGAATTTACATGATATCAATGCCGTAGAATAATTCCGTGACAATCCAAGAAAACTAATTTCTGAGGAATTCGCAAGCAAGCAATCTTTAATCTATGTGAACTACGCTTGCAATTGCACACACAGAATTTTAGCTCGTAGTATCAGTTTGCCACACCAGGTTTCGCTGGGATTATGTGCGTTAAGGAAACGTGTTTCTGTGGAATTACCATACGCGCCATTTGGAATTTACCGGAAATATACATAAAAGTTGTGTACAGAAATATTGGACATATAGTATCAGTTCAGAATATCATATTTCGCTGAGATCGGATAACTTAATTCCGTGATGAACTAAGAATGCTCAATTCCGTGGAATTGTCATGCACGCTATCTATAAATTAAAAGATATAAGCTTACACTTAAAATTACGGACAAAATATGTAACTCACGGTATTTGGTTAGATATGACACATTTCAACCAGATCAGTTAACTAGGCTACGCTATAAGCCACAGTATTTCAATTTTGTAGAATTGGCATGCTCGTTTTCTATATAGAAACTAAGGTAAATCTAGTAGTTCCGTGAAGAACTATAGACAACAGCCTATTTTCATACAGTATATCATACTTACGTTAATCGCCTCTATGAACATACAACATTTCAGTTTGATTGATGTAATACATTCGTAGATACTGAGAACCGTCTAAATATTTCGGATGGTCGCCATATTGGATTTTACACATGTAGGTCTTAGAGTTTTGTACTATTACACGAGATTATTGTGTAGGTGTAGTATTCAAACATCAATCGCATGATTAGGACACAAGAAATGAAAATCAGATTTTAAAATTTCGCCCAGTTGCCATCTTCTGGTTATGAAAACAATTGAAATGAATAGAAAGCCAGTCGATTAAAATTTGTATAAGCATTTACTATACCAAGTTTTACTGCGCTCGGATGGTTAAATCGCGAGAAACGTCCATTTCAATATTTATATTTCGCGTCGCCGCCATGTTGGATTTGTGCGTAGCTGGTTATTGAAAGTCCTACAGGTGAACGTATGTTCATAGCCTCCATCAACACACAAAATTTCATTTTGATTGCTATCATAGATTAATAGATATTGAGAACCGTCTAAATAATTCGGTTGGTCGGCATTTTAGATTTTTATATATGTAGGCCATAGAGTTATGTACTATTAGATGACGACATTCGCGTAGGATCATTATTCGAACGTTCACTTCGATCGCATGATTAATACACGAGAAAAGAAAACTTAATCTTAAAATAGCGCACAGCCGCCATATTTAGTTTATGTGAAAAATATTGAACTAAATTAGATGCCAGTGCATTCCAATGTGTATAAACATTTACTGTACCATATTTCACTGCGCTCAGATGGATAAATCACGAGAAAAGTCTATTAAAATGTTTCACCTTCGCTTGGCCGCCATGTTCGTTTTGTAATTTACAGGTTTTTACAAGTCTTATAGCTTAACTTCTAGTAATACCCTTTATCACCGTACAAAATTTCACGGTGATGTCAGTAGTAGTTTCGAAGGAATTGAATGCTGGTGAAATATTTCGCACAGCCGCCATGCTAGATTGGTGAAACGTAATAAAATTTGAAGGGCAAGGTCGGAGTCGGCCAAAATAGTACTATGGCTTTACCGAGTTTCATTGAAATCGCTCTAGCCCTTTAGAAGTCATTAGGGGGAGGGGGCACACACTGACACACAGGCACACACACATACGCACATACACACACACACACGGACAAATGGTGATCATATGAGCCTATTTTTTCATAAAATGAAAATAGGCTAAAAGTGGTCGGTTGGTTGGATGGTTGGTTGGTTCCTCAGTTTAGGGGCTGCGACAACGCAGTCATGTAGCGTCGAATACTTAGGGTGTGTGTGGAATCTGTCAGATAACCGGTGTTAATTGTGATGGCTGTATTTGTGCCTAGGTTTATTTTTGGAGTAGGGGGGTAGTGGTGCTTCTAAATAGTATCATGGCCGCCGCGTGAGTCCAAGCCAATATTTCGCGAATCCATGGTCGGATGTTGACAAATGACGTGTCGTTTTATTCGAGCTGACGTCCTCTTTCCTATGGACCACGTATTATATTTATCAAATTTTTTTTGATTTTTCTTGATTTCGAAAGTAGGTAATAGTTTGAAAACCAAACATGATAGAAGGTTGTGCCATGGCTCAAACGAATGGTCTTTATGACCTTTATTTTTTGTAATGAAACTTTTTTATTTTTTATGTTTTTTTGAAAACACTCGAATTTTGAAAATCCTATATTTTGGAAACTAGGAAGTTTACAAAACAATTTGTTTGACATAAATGAAATGTCTCTATGCCCTCTACCCCAAAATAAATTTCAAGTCTCTAGAGCAAAAATTTGTGTTTTGTAAGTAGCGGGATGAGGGGAATGCTGCTTAAAAAAGCAAGTTGTGAGCCCCTGCGACCTTGGAATGGAAGGAGTCATGCTAGGAAGGCGTGCTTGGATTCGTTTTTTTCGTCTCGTTGCGCTCTTTACGGAAATTTAGGTGTCGAAAAGGTGAAAATCTGGAAACACGGTTTTAATGGGGGGAAAAACGTGATTTTAAACTTTTTGCTATATCTCGCGAACCAATCATGCTAGAGGCGTGTACGACGGGTCCAAGGACTCGGAGTGACGTCCTCTTTGCTATGGACCACTCGTTATAGTGTGTTTTGTGATTTTGCCGATATCTCACGAACCAATAACGCTAGAGACGTGTACGAGGTGTCCTAGGACTCGGGCTAACGCCCCCTTTCGAGTGTGGCAGATATTTTTTCCAAAAAATAATTCACAAAGGGCCTTACGCCATACATGTTGAAAAAACGTTTTCTTTTTCTTTACCTGTTTATAATGTTCATGAAGCGTGGTGGTTGAGAGAGACTATACGGCTGGCTGTGTGTTTCAACGAACCTGTCGCTAACCACAAGGACCATGCTTAATAGAACAATCGCTATTTCGGCGGGTCGGTGTATGACAGAGCGAGCGTGCGTTTTTCTGATATTTTACCTTTAACGTGTAAACGGTGAAGAGAACTTGGTTCTATGTTGATCGAAGCGAGTACAGAAAACAAACTTGCCGGGGAGCAGGAGGTGAATGTCATTTGAGCTTATTGGAAGGCGTTGATCTGACTTGACAACAGGTGCAATGGAAAAAAATGACAATGACGCTTGAAGGTGAAATAATCTGATCATTGTGGTGGCAGGGAAGAGCGAAAGGCATGTGAACACGTGTGAAACCACATGAGGGCTAAACAAGTTACATCCTATTTTGCTTCGTACGTGACAAAATGCAAGTTCATGTGAAATTTGACCTGGCACAGGTGTTCGCCTGGGACGTTAGCTGTCCACGTGCGCGATAACTGTTAACAAGTTACATTCTGTTTGCTTTGTACGTGACAAAATGCAAGTTGACGTGAAATTTGATCTGCCACAGGTGTTCACTTTGGACGTTAACTGTCCACGTGCCTGATGACAGAATGTTCAAAGCGTGGGAATCGCTGAATCAGTAAAAAGTATGATGCAACTTGTGGGAATGATGTCACAACCAATAGATAGGCAAGAGCTGCGAACAGCAGTGATGGGAGGTGAAGGGAGGGAGAGGGGGAGGGGTAATGTATGAGAGAACACAGGTGGAAAGAGAAAGAAATATGTGGAGCTGAGGACTGAACACATAGAGCTATAGGTGGTGTACAAAACGTGTGAATAAAAATTGCACAGGTTCACACAACGTGTAATTTATTGATCCAAGAATTAAACGTAGAGTTATACCCTAACCATTTGACATAGAGTTTATTTCCTTTTTTGTTTCGCATACGAACATGTGTGATGTTTACCATGTGTGATGAAACACAGCTAGGTAGAGAAAGAATTAGTGTAGGCTACATGTATAGTGACTGACAAGTCTTTTACCATTGAAACTTGTTTTTCAGATCAAACTGCAGTATAGAGAGAGTATAGGTTGCAGGTATGGGTTAATAAATGACGAACGGTGTACACAAACTCTGATTTATCGATTCAAGAATTAAGAGTAGACTATCTTTAATTGATTGGTTAAAGAGGATAGCTAAAACACAAAAAAAAAATGCTCAGTGGTTACCGGTACAAGATGGTCGCTACACTCAACAAGTTTTAAATACTTGAGGCTAATAATCTATGCACACACACTCGCTTGTTTTAAACGAAACTATGTTGCTGTCAGTGCTCAGACAGTAGGCTGATGACAAAATGCATTGCTAACGGAAATATAATCATTTCCGGTTGTATAATGTTACCAGCTATCCATATTGTGTTGTAGTGTTAAGCACTTTTAGCTCTTGTACTGGTGGTCTTAACTTGATTTCCTGGCCTGAGGCCTAGAACGAGTCAAACTAAGAAACAAGGGCATGGTGGTGTAGTGGTTAAGCTGTTAGCCTTTTCACCAGGGTTCGATTTCAGGTTAATATGCATGTCATAAACATATTAAACAAAACAAAACAGAGATAACGTTTAAAACTGATTACATTTGTGTCTTTTCAAATTATAACTTGGATTACAAATACAAAGGTGAACTGGGTTTGATATACAGTTAATGCTGTCTATCACACACTAGACTATAAGAAAGCCAAATAGCAAAAGGCGTAGGTAGAGCAGTGGTAAAATTGCTATATGTAGAGAACTACCTAGCGGTTTTATGAACTGACAAAGCTATATCGCATAAACAGTGCAGGATACAATCCAGCAATCAAATTTGTATCTTGTGGAACAGAGAAAATGCACTTTTACCTTGATGGATAGCAAATGAGTGCAGATGAATGACCTATGCATTAGCCTACCATAGGGTTATAACCACGAGGTGGAGGTGTGACTTTTATATTTTATTGTTTAGAGACATGGCTTTTTGTAACCAGTAGATTTAGTATTTTGTAGATATTCATTTTTGTAATTGTAAATAGTGTAAACATTTTTTTGTAATAGTAAATGTTAAATGTATAATTAAAAGTTATTTGGAATAAGTGTGCATGTCAAGGATAAATAGCGTGGTTGTATTTGTTTTTCAAAGACAGGTACGGTTGTGTGAATGTATGACTATAGATAGAATGATAGAGAGAGAGAGAGAAAGCTTGTGTGTGTGTGTGTGTGTGTGTGTGTGAAGCATCGATTTTTCAACCAAAGGAAACACGGCAAGGTAGGATGGTGGGGTAATTAATGTATATAGCAAATGGTAAATAGTATACAGTATTTTTTTAACACTTGTGTTTTTTAAATGCAGTAGTAAATAGGTGTTATTTTGTAAAACAGTCTTACCTAGAGTAGTAGTAGTAGTAGTAGTAGTAGTAGTAGTAGTAGTAGTAGGCCTATATGTTTTTTGGTAACAAACAGAAAGAGAATGCACTATTGCCATGGCCAAGCACTTCCATTAAGGCGATTTCAAGAAAATTTAAATCAGCAAATGTGTGTTTTACAAAACTAAACTTTCAGCATGGACTAAATCATAAACGTGTCGTCTGTGATATGGAAAAAAATAGGAAATCCATGTTTCCATATCAACACAATTTAAAAACTTAAAACTGACATTTAAAAATGTAAATGGGAAATTGACGAATGTGTAAACAGCAAAATGGAAAATTCTTGTTTCCATATCATGAAATCCAAAAACTTTAAACTGACATTTTCAAATCGTGTACATGGAAAATTGACAAATGGCCATATGTAAAATGTGAAAATGAAAAAAATGAACAAATGGCTCTCATTAATAAAACAAGTAGTTTCGTGAATAACTATACAGCCTATTTTCATATATCCTGCTCGTGTTAATTGCCTCTATCAACATACAAAATTTCACATTAATTGCTGTAACATTTTCGTAGATATTGAGAACCGTCTAAATATTTCAGATGGTCGCCAGGTTGGATTTTTATTTTTGTACTATTACATTAAGATTATTGTGTGCGTGTCGTATTCAAACTTCAATCGCATGATTAGAACACAAGAAGTAAAAACGAGATTTTAAAATTACGCATAGCAGCCATCTTGTGATTACGCAAACAATTGAAATAAATTAGATGCCAGTGGATCAACATTTGTATAAGCATTTAACGTGCAACGTTTCACGGCACTCGGATAGTTGATTCGCGGGAAACGTCCATTTAAATATTTATATTTCGCGTCGCCGCTATGTTGGATTTGTGCTCACCAGGTTACTGAAAGTCCTATAGGTGAACATATGTTCATAGTCTCTATGAACATAAAAAAAAATCAGTTTGGTTGATGCAAAAGATTCATAGATATTGAGAACAGTCTAAATATTTCGGAAGCTCGCCATTTAGGATTGTTATATGTATAGGCCATAGAGTTATGTACCATTCAAGGACAATTATTGCCTAGCTTCATTATTCAAACTTTCACTTCGATCGCAGGATTACGTCACAAGATATAAAACCTCAATTTTAAAATTTCGCACAGCCGCCATCTTGAGGTTATGTAAACAATTGAATTAAATGAGATGGCAGTGCATTACAATCTGCAAAATCATTTACTGTACCACATTTCACTGCGCTCAGAGAGTTAAATCACGAGAAAAGTCTATTAAATTATTTCAAATTCGCTTGGTCGCCATGTTCTTTTGTACTTTACAGGTTTATGAAATATACATAGGTAAATTTGTATCAGTACCCTTTATCACCGTACAAAATTGCAGGGTGATATCTGTAATAGTTTCGGAGATATAGAACGTCAGTGAAATATTTCGCACAGCCGCCATTTTGAGGTTATGTAAACAATTGAACTAAATTAGACTCCAGTGTATTACAATGTGTATAAACATTTGCTGTACCAAGTTTCATTACGTTTGGATAGTTAAATCGCGAGAAAAGACTATTAAAAATCTCAACTTCGCTTGACCGCCATGTTGGTTATGTAGTCACCAGATTTTTGAAGGTCTCATAGGTGTACTTCTAGTAGTGCCTTTTATCACCGTACACAATTTCAGGGCGATATTGGTAATAGTTTCGGAGATAAAGAATGCTAGTGAAATATTTCGCACAGCCGCCATGTTGGATTGGTGAGACGTAACAAAATTTGAAGGGCACGGTCGAGGTCGCCGGGAATAGTGCTATGAACTTACCGAGTTTCATTGAAATCGCTCCAGCCGTTTAGATTTTATTAGGGGGACACACACACACACCTCACACACTCACACGCACGCGCACACACACACACGGACAAAAGGTGATGTCATAAGCCTATTTTTTCAAAATTGAAAATAGGCTAAAAAATAAAAAACCTTCGTGTTCTATCGTTAAAGTGTTAATCAAACCACATTTACTTATTTGGATCACCCGAGACTGAGTAGACCTGTTTTAGTCCTAATATACTTTTAAAATTTTATGTTAAAGCTCAAATTGAACTCAAGAGCTTTAGAATGCCAGCTAACTATTATAACCGTTACGTCACAAAGACAACTTTACACTACCCTTAATGAACGATAATAAGAAAAAAGAATAATAAATGTTGATTTTTTTAAGGATGAACATGGTGACACTGTTTCTGTTGCACAGTCTGCTAGCTACTAGCCAGCAGCTAGGGTCTTAGAAAACGATACAGTTGACATTTTGTAATGAGATGTGACATGTTTCAAAGTACAGTATTATGGGTTGCTGTTGAGTAAAAACTAATCCTGTACAAGGAAGCAAGGGTTCGAACCCTTACCTAACATTACTATTGCCTCAACATGGCTTGACGACACTGTATTATTATGATACTCGGTACACAAACCATAGATAGAGTGTATTGTTTAAGATCACTTTCTTTCTGAACATAGGTGGAGACTGTTGATGGTTAACAATGGCATTAATATAGTAGGACGTCGGTATAGCAATTAAGAAAAAACAGACAATCCCAATACAATATGTTTTTTATTTGATATAAGTACCTGTACAATAGTTACATTCAAAATACATTTCTTTTTTCTCTATTACTATTTAGTCCTTTTTGATTCTCTTGCATATGAAGGGTAGATAACCTTGTAGTTCAGCCCCTTAAAACAACAACAACACAACCTTTTGCATAGTCTGTGATGTTGACGACTCTTGAGATGTGGAAGATGGATTAAACATAACTTTTACAGCAGGGTTTAAATGTTGCTCAATAAACACTGCACTATTTTGAGTAGCAACATATTTTTCATGTACTAGCTTTTTAGCATTGTCATGATTGTTTGTTGTCACCAACAGTGTTTCATTTGGTACACCACATTGATGATCACTCACACTTAAAACCTTACCATTTCTACTTTTAAATTGCCTCGACATTTTTTGACCTCTCTTTTGAGCATTTAGTGTTGGCTTTTATATTTAATATGTACAGTTTAAAGTGATAGCAAAAGTGAGAGCAAAATGGTAGCAGAGTGGTAGAAAATATAACATGTATTGTTAAGTAATAGTTTAAGCGGTTATGTGGATCCATTACATAATAATTTTAGCACGACGAAGCTCATTTTTAGCCTATTTTCAATTTTGAAAAAATAGGCTTATGAGATCACCTTTTGTCCGTGTGTGTGTGCGTGTGTGTGTGTGTGTGTGTGTGTGTGATTCGTGTGTGTGTCCCCCCCTAATAAAATCTAAACCGCAGGAGCGATTTCAATGAAACTTGGAAAATTCATAGCACTATTCCCGGCGACCTCGACCGTGCCCTTCAAATTTTGTTACGACTCACCAATCCAACATGGCGGCTGTGTGAAATATTTCACCAGCATTCAATATCTCCGAAACTATTACCGATATTACCCTGAAATTTTCTATGGTGATAGAGGGAACTACTATAAGTTCACTTATGTGACTTTTGCAAACCTGGTAACTACAAAACCAACATGGAGGGCAAGCGAATTTGCGACATTTAAATAGACGTTTCTCGTGATTTGACCAACCAAACGCAATGAAACTTGGTACAGTATATGTTTATATACATTGTAATGCACCGACATCTAACTTCGTTCAATTGTTTACATAATCACAAGATGGCGGATGTGCGAAATATTTCACCGGCATTCTATATCTCTGAAACTATTAGCGGTATCTCCCTAAAATTTTGTACGGAGATAAAGGGCACTACTGGAAGTCCATCTATAAGACTTTCAAAAACCAGTTAACTACAAAACGAACATGGCGGCCAAGCGAATTTGAAAATTTTAAATAGACCTTTCTCGCGATTTAATGTTCCAAGCGCACTGAAACCTGGTACAGGAAATATTTATACACATTGTAATCCACTGGTATCTAATTTAGTTCAATTGTTTACATAACCTCAAGATGGCGGCAGTGCGAATTTTAAAATTAAGTTTTTATTTCTTGTGATGTAGTCATGCGATCGAAGTGAAAGTTTGAATAATGAACCTACGCAATAATTTTCCTTTAATGGTACATGACTCTATGGCCTATACATTTAACAATCCAACATAGCGACCATCCGAAATATTTAGACGATACTGAATATCTACGAATCTATTTTAGCAATCAAACTGCATTGATGCAAGTCACTTTACTAAAATTTAATTTATGTGTATTAGTTGATATGAAAGTCTCTACAACCAGCCATGCTTGCACCCACTTTTTGCTTTTACTTTTGCTCCCATATTAATGCCAACTCTTATAACTATAAGCAACAGCAAAATGTAAATGGAATAATAATTCTGATAATGTTCAAAACAAAAGCCCTGAGGTCTTGGGTTTGAATTCTCAACTATGGTTGTCAGCCAATGAGTTACACTACAGAAAACTTTTTATTTTTATGTTGTGTTGCATGATAATTTGCCAATTTCGCGGTGTAGTGGCTAGTATACTTGGGTGTTATCCCAGAGGTTTTGGGATCCAACTCGACTATGGCCAGAATTTAATTTTTGATCTGAGAGTTGGAAGGTTAGGTAAGGTGAAATTAGGTTGGTTAGAGTTAGGTTAGGATAGGTTAGGGGAGATTGTTTTAGTAAATCACCACATTTGACCCCACTTTTTACTCACACATTTTGCTCCCACTTTGTGCACTCACTTTTGCTCGCTCTTTTTGCTCCCACTTTTGCTTTCACATTTGCTCCCACTTTCTGCTCCCATATTTGCTCACACTTGGTTGCTCCCACTTCTGCTTACACGTTTTGCTCCCTCCTTTTGCTCCCACTTTTCTTTGCTCTCATATTTGCTCCCACTTTTGCTTACACTTTTTGGTCCCACTTTTTTTCGCTCACTTTTTGCTCCCCCTTTTGCTTTCACATTTGCTCCCATACTTGCTCCTACTTTTTTTTTTTGCTCTCATATTTGCTCCCACTTTTGCTTACACTTTTTGCTCTCACTTTTTTCTCTCACTTTTTGCTCCCACTTTTGCTTTCACATTTGCTCCCATACTTGCTCCCACTTTTGCTTTCACATTTACTCTCATAATTGCTCCTACTTTCTTCAGATCCCACTTTTTGCTCCCAATTTTTGCTCCCACTTTTTGCTCCCAATTTTTTGCTCCCACTTTTGTACCCACTTTTGCATTCACTTTTGCACCCACTTTTGCACTCACTTTTGCACCGACTTTTGCACCCACTCTTGCACCCACTCTTGCACCCACTTTTGCAACCACTTTTGCACCCACTTTTTCACCCACTTTTGCACCTACTCTTGCACCCACTTTTGCACCCACTTTTGCACCCACTTTTGCACTCACTTTTGCACCCTCTTTTGCACCCACTCTTGCACCCACATTTGCACCCACTTTTGCACCCACTTTTGCACCAACTTTTGCACTCACTTTTGCACCCACTTTTGCACCCACTTTTGTACCCACTTTTGCACCCACTCTTGCACCCACTTTTCCTCTCACTTTAAACTATTATTTATATTATCGAGTGAACTTTGCTAGAGATTAGTTCATGCTTGACAATTGACATGGAAGTATCAACAAATAGCAATGGTGTGCCATACGCATTCTACAAAGGATATACATATATTGTAAAACGAACCAATAAAATTGAACTGTTATTTGGCGATGTTCAAAACATCGTTCAAAACAGTGTCGAGGTGAGCTGAAAAGTAAAAATAGTGATGTCTTAAGTGTGAGTGATCATCAATGTAGTGTACCAGATAAAACATCATTGCTGTTTAAAAAAACTCTTAACACTGTTGGTGACAACAAATAAGAAGCATGTATCATCTCCTCAGAAAGTCGTGTTAGGAGAGTTGTCAATGTCTGAAATACTCCCAACATTATCAAAGGCAACAAAGACTGTGCAAAATGTGGTTTTGCAAAAGGATCAAAAAGGACTATATAGTAATACTGATGAGGATTATAGTGATGATGATGATGATAATGATGATGATAATGATAATGGTTATGATGATGATGTTGATGATGAAGATAATAATGATAATGGTAATGCTTTGTTTACACCTAAAAAATCATTTGTTAAATTTGTCTACTGGAACAATCCAAGTAAGCAAATCCGGCGGCTTCAGCAACTGCATGTCTATATGAGGAAGAACTATTGGATATAGAAAATGAGCTTCGTCGTGCTAAAATTATTATGTAATGGATCCACATAACCGCTTAAACTATTTCTTAACAATACATGTTATATTTTCTACCACTCTGCTACCATTTTGCTCTCACTTTTGCTATCACTTTAAACTGTACATATTAAATATAAAAGCCAACGCTAAATGATTTTATTATCAGAACAGTTATAACCTTTGTAGTGAGCAAATCATACTAACAGGTTAGTTGCTACTATGGAACTTACTACAACTAACAAAGGTAAACAACGTGTACTCTATAAAGGCTACTCTTATAACTATAATCGTCAAAATGCAAAAGGAATAATATTTTGGCATGCTCAAAAGAGAGGTCAAAAAATGTCGAGTCAATTTAAAAAGTAGAAATGGTAAGGTTTTAAGTGCGAGTGATCATCAATGTGGTGTACCAAATGAAACACTGTTGGTGACAACAAATAATCATGACAATGCTAAAAAGCTAGTACAAGAAAAATATGTTGCTACTCAAAATAGTGCAGTGTTTATTGAGCAACATTTAAACCCTGCTGTAAAAGTTATGTTTAATCCATCTTCCACATCTCAAGAGTCGTCAACATCACAGACTATGCAAAAGGTTGTGTTGTTGTTGTTTTAAGGGGCTGAACTACAAGGTTATCTACCCTTCATATGCAAGAGAATCAAAAAGGACTAAATAGTAATAGAGAAAAAAGAAATGTATTTTGAATGTAACTATTGTACAGGTACTTATATTAAATTTTAAAAAATTGTGTTGGGATTGTCTGTTTTTTAGCCTACTTTCGATTTTTGCAAAAAATGAAAGTAGACTTATGAGATCAACACAGGGCGAAAAAAGTGTGTCTGGCTGTGTGTGTGTATGTTTGTGTGTGAGTCTGTGTGTGTGTGTATGTGTGTGTGTGTGTGTGAGTCTGTGTGTGTGGGTCTGTGTGTGTGTGTGAGTGTGTGTACTCTGAATGTCTGTCCCCCCTATCAATTCGAACACGGTGAAACCGAATTGAACGAAATTAGGTACAGAGGTAGAACAAGCAAAGGGCACCTCAGTGTCATGTTTTATATCGCCGACATCTTTACTAAAACTGAATGGCGGCCACTCAAACGTTCAAAACGTAAAATCAAATAACGACTAACCAAATCATCCGATCTCTACCAAATTTGGTAACAACATACCTTCGTATAGGATGCGTCTTGTGACCAAACTACAAGGTCGTCCGCCATACCATTTCAGGATGGCGGCCGTGCTAATTATGCAAACTTTATAATCCATATCATGGGACCCACCAGTTCCGATTATCGAGCCGAGAATCGTTTTAACTGTTCTAAAGGAAGAGGCACGTTCGAAATTAAAAGTTTATTTTGTAATATTATAGTGCAGACGTGATTTTAAAAAGCTGAGCCGATTCAGTAATAAGACAAGATGGCAGCGGATATCTTGTGCCTGACTTATATTTCACTAATTTGAGTATTGCATGCAATATAGCGTACTGATACAAAATAAATAAACTTTGTATGAAATGCTTTATATATAAATAGTATACTCCAGTGATGAAATCGTTAAGTATAAATCATTATTTGCTAACAAGTTCTATGTAAGTCATTTTATATAGAACGATATTCGTTGACACAATTAGTTTAGTGGTAGAGCGTTAGCCTATCGGTCAAATGCCTATGGTTCAAACCCGGTCAGAGCTAGGATTTTTGCTTGAAATGTTATATGTTTATTGTTTTGTAATGACTCAGACGTTTTAAAATTAAGCGTTATATTGTGCATATTATGGTGTAAAATATATATTTAATTAAAACATAATTCGCCAGCAGATTTACTCGAGACATCTAGCTGCCAAAAAGGTAACTGCACGCCAACCTACTTATTAACTTCCAAATTTTATTGAAAAGTTTCTTCTTCTGGCCGCTAGAATGCACTCGCTCTGTTAGGCTTATATTGTTCGATATTTCACCACTAGATGTCACGACTAGTCTACGTGGGGCTCCATTGATTACTATACCATTGGCATTCTATGCGCATCGAATTTGAAGAATGACAAGATGATACTACGATACATTTTTACTTTTTATTTTAAAGGGTTTGTAACAGCCTATTTTGCGAGTAGGGGGTTGATGCCGATTCTAACGAGTGGCATGGCCGCCGCGTGAGTCCAAGCCAATATCTCGTGAACCCATGGTCGGATTTTAACAAATGACGTGTCATTGGACTCGGGCTGACGTCCTCTTTGCTACGGACTACTCGTTATATTTTTGAATTTTTTTTGAAAATTTTTGTTTTCGAAAGTTAGTAATAGGTTGAAAACCAAAAATGATAGAACGTTGTGCCATGGCCCAAACGAATGGTCTTTATGACATTTATTTTCTACAATGAAACTTCTTTACTTTTTATGTATTTTTGAAAAAACTTGAATTTTGAAAATCCTATATTTTGGAAACTAGGAACTCTACAAAAACGTTTATTTGACATAAATGAAAGGTCCCTATGCCCTCTACCCCCAAAATAAATTTCATGTCTCTAGAGCAACAATTTGTGTTTTGTAAGTAGTGTGGTAGTGGGGGAGCTGTCCACTAACTTATTGAGCCCTCCTCGTATTTGCCCCGAAGCTGATATTTTGCTAACCAATGGTCGGATTTGAACATACAGGGTGTCCTAGCACTCGTAGTGATGCCCCCTACTTTCCTATAGGCTCTTTATTTAATTAAACGACCAAAACTAAAAGGTCATGTGCTTTTAATATCTCACGAACCAAGTATGCTAGAGGCGTGTTCGACAGGTCCAAGGACTCGGGGTGACGTCCTCTCTGCTATGGACCACTCGTTATAATTTTTAATAAAATTGGAAACTCGATTTTGGGGTAAACACGTGATTTTTGTGATTTTTGCCGATATGTCACGAACCAATAACGCTAGAGACATGTATGAGGTGTCCTAGGACTCGGGATAACGCCCCCTTTCAAATGTGGTAGATAATTTTTTCCAAAAAATAATTCACAAAGGGCCTAACGCCATACAAGTTGAAAAAACTTTTTCTTTTCCTTTGCCTGTTTATAATGTCCATGAAGCGTGGTGGTTGAGAGAGACGATACGGCTGGGTGTGTGTGTCAACGAACCTGTCGCTGACCATGGTGGCTCTGTTCAATAGATTAATCGCTATTTCGGCGGGTCGGTTTATAACAGAGCGAGGGTGCGTTTTTTCACACATTTTACCTTTGACGTGTAAACGGTGATGAGAACTTGATTCTATGTTGGTCGAAGCGAGTACAGAAAACAAACTTGCCGAGGAGCAGGAGGTGAATGTCAATTGAGCTTATTGGAAGGCATTGATCTGACTTGACAACAAGTGCAATGGAAAATGACAATGACGCTTGAAGGTGAAATAATCTGACCATCGTGGTGGCAGGGGAGTGTGAAAGGCATGCACACACATTTGTGAAACCACATGTATGCTAAACCAGTGACATCCTGTTTTGCTTCGTACGTGACAAAATGCAAGTTCATGTGATATTTGATCTACCGCAGGTGTTCACCTTGGACGTTAGCTGTCCACGTGCGCGATAACTGTTAACAAGTCACATCCTGTTTTGCTTCGTACGTGACAAAATGCAAGTTGACGTGAAATTTGATCTACCACAGGTGTTCACCTTGGACGTTAGCTGTCCACGTGCCTGATAACAGAATGTTCAAAGCGTGGGAATCGCTGAATCAGTAAAAAGTATGATGCAACTTGTGGGAATGATGTCACAACCAATAGATAGGCAAGAGCTGCGAACAGCAGTGGTGGGAGGTGGAGGGGGGGGAGAGGGGGAGGGGTAATGTAAGAGAGAACACAGGTGGAAAGAGAAAGAAATATGTGGAGCTGAGGACTGTACACATAGAGCTATAGGTGGTGTTTAACATGTGTGAATAAATAAAAAGTACACAGGTTCACACAACATGTAATTTATTGATCCAAGAATTAAACGTAGAGTTAAACCCTAACCATTTGACATAGAGTTTATTTCCTTTTTGTTTCAACACTTTTTCCACAAGATAATGCTGAGGAAATGCTGTTTTCTGAAGTTCATGGAGATAAAATCTACCTTTTATGGGTTGATGGTTGAGGTCCTCGAGTAAATAGGTGACTGGAGTGTCCAAGTTGACTCGACGAATTCGAAATAGTTCAGTCCCCCACTGAGGCGTGTAGCCCTTATTGAAGGCAGACTTAAATTTGCTCACACGAACAAAATCCCCAATGTTCAGTCGGTGACGTTTAGGATCGGCTGCTTTTATGGGGTTAAACAGTTTATCCAATCGCTGAATATTTTTGGTCTCGAGGCGTGGCTTGGTCCCAATTGTTCTATGTTTGGTGTCATTGTAACGCGATACTAGCTCTGGTAACATGTCCAACCAGCGATACGTGCCCTGAGCGGTAAACGCTTTCCACATATGGGTTTTCAATGTTCGGTTGAACCGCTCGACCACACTGGCTTTGAGATTGCTATACGTGGTGTAATGGTGAATATCCTTAGATTTGAGAAAACTGGAGAAGTCCTTGTTGAAAAATTCTTTCCCCTGGTCGGTTTGTAGCAGCTGTGGTTGACGTTTGGAGTGTTGAATAATATGTTGAAAGGCCTTGGTAACTAGTGGGCCAGACTTGCGACGCACAGGTTCAACAAAGGCCATTTTGGAATAGACATCAATGACGGTCAACATATAGCGTACACCGTCGTTAACGCTAGGATAGGGTATCATTTCAACCAAGTCAGCCTGCCAAAGTTCATCCACACCTCGTGAAATCACCTTGAGTCGTGGATAGTGACGCCTAGCTGGGCGATGCAACTCGTGAGCAATACCCATTTTAATGGGTGAGGGCTTAAACAATAATTTTGGCATTTCGAATTTCTTGTTCAATTTCTTGAATTTCCCAATCGTGACCGGTATGGCCAGCTTGACGTGAGGCATGCAACAACTGTAGCCGCTGGACGAGCTTATTGGGATTGTGCCAGTAGGTAACATCCACAAGGGGTTTTAATAGTTTAAATGTCACTCCCGAAGCGGACGCTTTACGACGAGTACTTTGACTAGTGGGAAACATTTTTGCAATGATGGTTTTATATTTTTGAGATATATTGGCATTCACTTGTTGAGCGGGATCATACTGTCTTTTGTGAGCATGGGTATCCAATAAAATGGATTTATATTTGTCAAGATCTTCTGACGTATAATCATGGGGAGAGGGGGTCCGAGAAAAGAGCAGCTTTAACAGTCCTGGCGTTAATTTATAGTTGATGTTTTTAATGACAGCTTTAGTACGAGCAAATTTAATGGATGAATCGCCAATTTTAAAACTATCATTCTCATAGCGAACACCATACGTGGTATCAGTGTTTCCAATAAATAGATCGGTGAAATAGGGTTCCAATGTTGATCCATAATATTTTATTAAAATGGTTTTCAGTTGTGCTTTATGTTGAGGGGTGGCCAAGAGTTGTGAAAAAGGAGACGCCCTGGAAGGGCAAGGTGTATCGACCATGGCCAAGGATTTCTTTTTTCTCAAAAACTCTGCAAGGGTGTGCGGCCTTTTTTTGAGGCGTAAACACTTGTTCCTCTTCATCCTCAACTTCACTAACACTAGTCAAATCTTCCTCTTCCTCAGGGTCCTCGTGCAGCGTCTGCGTGGCTTGTGAAACGGTGGTTAGCGTTTCAGATGGCTTGAAAGAGGGTTTCAACATGGCTTTTAGTGGAGGTGCTAAATGTTGCTGAATAAACAAAGCATGATTGGCACGTGATTGTTTCAATTAACGAAACTTTTGGCGAATAGTATTTTTTGCTCTAATAATATGCTTTTTCAATTGACTCTCTGCTAACGCCATGGTGTCTTGACAAATGACTTGCCGGGGAATGAGACAGGGCCTTAAATAGCAATAAAATGATCAAACCCTAAGCGATACCGTCCTTGGTTGAGTTCACTTTGTTTGTCAATCACTAAACAGGCATGACGTTGAGTGTTCCAGCACTTGGCACACAATTCTGTAAACATTTGAAAGGTCATGTCAGGATTCACATGTTCATTATAAATGTGACGAATGTTCCTCTCGTCCTGACGAAATAAAACAATGACATTGGCATTGTCACGAATCAACTGTTTGGACATTTTAGAATACGTTTGCCCAAGATAGAAGCAATCGATATGTTTGTGACGACCCATGCTGAAATAGCTTTGAATGATGCCTTGACGTTCAGTGGATACATCATCGAAAATCATGAGTGAATCAGGCTTTACCTCATCCGTTGAAATCACATTTTCTTGCATGGAAAATGTAAAATAACCCATATTCTCTTTTTGTAATCCAGACATGACTTGATCCAGAAACACGTAGAGGGGTTGGTAGAGAGATTTTGCAAAAATATAAATATTTTGAAAACGCAGACCATTGGGCGCTGTGATGAGCGTTAGCAAAAGATTAGTCTTTCCACAGCCGGAAGGCCCCACAATGATGCAGCGAATGGAAGAAGGAAACAGTGAACCATGGCGTTGTTCACGTGATGTGGGACAGATATGGGAAACCATGTCCCCCACGGGTAATGACTCTTGCTGCTTAATAATCTTCATTTCAACTAAGGCTTAGACAGGCTAGCAGGCTGTCTATATACAGGACACCGAGCCTTGTCATAGAAACAGTAGACTGGTACTATAGGTTGACGATGGATGTCTTTGGACGTGCGTTGATGGCCAAAGCTAGGTCTGTCCCCATACATGATCCTAAACAAGAAACAGATCCTGCTAATAAACACTATGTGGATAGGTCACTAGTGCCACGCACAAAACAGGGAGATTATGACTTTAAGGGAAAGCGGTTAACCCATGTAAAACATCCTTAAGTGTCTACAGACGTTACTACGAAAAAGTATGTGGATAACAAAGTGTATGAGTTTTATGACAAAGTGCCTCAGCTTACGGTGAATGGCTATAGCGCTAATCACCATCGGATTATTCACGTGAAAGACCGCAAGACGAAGACGATGTTTGTACCAAGCGTTACATGACCCATGAAATGAAAAGGCTTTATAAATTTATCCCATCTGTATTTTTAGTGTATCTGACAAATGAAAAACCTGTGAATGACAGAAACCATTTACCGCTAGTCCATGATCAGCACTTGACCTATGTGCTTGCTTCGGGTTTAAGCCACTATCGATTACACTATGATGGAACCATTCACATTAAATATGCCATACCTGATGAGAACCATTTACAAATAAAGATAAATGGTCATAGGATGTTGGTCCATAACCATGAAATGGTCAATGCAGGTGATGAATTATCCTTTCACCTCATGTTGACATGGGATGAAAAGCAAGCGGGAAAAACCATAAACGATTTCCCACTTTATGTGGAATTGGAATATACAGTCATGAAATAACCATCTGACGTTAGTTGTGATTTAAACTTTCTTGTGAAAGGTTGTTGGTCATTATCATGGTGAAACAAAGGTATGCGGTGAGAAAGACTAAAAAAAGGACTTTGTCCTTGGCAAAGCCTGGGCTTAAGACATTCGTGGACAAGCCCTTGCGAAAGAAAAAAAGAAAAAATAATGTATTGACCATAAGGAAAGCCTTTCGAGCAGCACAGAGACATGTTATTCCAAAACGTCAGCGACAGGTTTCAAACCAAGGGCGAGTGATTCCCGTCCCCAAACGAGCGGGATTTTTACCTGCATTATTTGCTGGTTTGGCTGCTCTGGGTTCACTTTTGGGCGGTGCCAGTGCAGTGGCGAAAACCATTAAAGCCGCGCAGCAGGGCAAGCAACAACTCAAAGAAAGTCAGCGACACAATGAAACGATGGAAGCGATTGCCATGGGGGCTAGAAATGCCAATTTAAAGCCAGCCTTTTATCAACAAGGATTTGGGATTTCACCATTTCGAAATATTAAAAAAAAAAATAACCTCAGCCATAGCAAGACATGCCCTGACGCATCAACAAGTGGAAAGCTATGCTAAACAACTAAAGCTTTCTCATTTTCGAGGTGTGTTTATGCGAAACCAATTACCCCCACGACCCTGGAAACAGGAATGTGCTGTTGTCAATTTGGATGATCACCGAGGACCAGGGACGCATTATGTAGCTTATGTCAAAGAGGGATCCACTGTATGGTACTTTGACAGTTTTGGGAATTTGCCTCCGCCCATGGAACTAGTGACCTATTTTGGAAACAGGATCAAGATATATTATAATGTGAAACGAGAGCAAACGTTTAACAGCCAACAGTGTGGACGTTTGTGTTTAATTTTTTTATATAAGACGCAGCATAAGCAAAAACGCCACCAGTATGTCGGCAGAAAGTAAAACGTTTACACTGCATGGACGTGGACCTGAAGTCAGCCTAGACTTTTACCCGCCTATCGAATTGAGTGAAAAACCCTATGGTTTAGGACTTGTTTCTCTTGAAACGTACAATCGAATATACAACATACGTGAAAATGTGAACAACAAGTTTTACTATGATGATTCTGTGCTCCCCTTGAACTCTGGTGGATACACGATCGATGATATTTATGAACACATTTATGTGGTGTTGATCAATCAATATGGTTTAAAGTCATTTCTCGACGGAACGCACAAGTTTGAACTTGTAGGAAATACCAACACTCATTGCTGCAGTATTTTCCCTACCTTCAACATTGACTTTAAAACACACCCCGATTCCATTGGCCCTTTACTAGGATTTAGACCACGTGTGTTGGAGCCCAACAAAAAACATGATTCGGACCATGAAGTGAAATTCATTGAGGACCATCATGTGTCGGTGACGTGTAATATTATTAGCCAAGTGTACACCAATCAAGAACCATCGCATTCGCTTTATGACTTTATTGTGACATCGCCTAATGGCTATATTATTCGTGAAAACCCTCCAGTGGTGCTTTTTCATTCTGTGGCTGTCGATAGTATTAGTAATATAACATTAAGACTGATCAATAGAGATCAACAACTCATTGATCTAGATTCTACCACACCGGTGGCTTACAAGTTGGTGCTAAAGCCACTATGAAGTTTGTGTATAAAGCAACAACACCGTCTAGGAATGGTGTTAGTTGTTTGCCACGTGAATACACGTTAACATCTCAAAGCAAGCAGATTTTACAGCATTTGGGTTACCACGTCAACCCTCATAATGAATTCTATCCTAGAGATAGCGAACCGCATCGAGGAGCAACCTGGAGTGGTAAGAATTGATCTCCATTCCTATCAAGCTCAAACACCTGGACCCAATAACAATGATGAAATTCAATTTGTTATCAACAACCAAGATATTTACACCCTACCGCATGAAAGTGTCATTCAGATTGAAGGTCGGCTCACCAAAGCCGATGGCTCTACACCCACCACATCCAAGTTGGCCCACCATGGTTTAGCCTTTCTGTTTTCTGAAGTGCGGTATGTCATTAACGATATCGTGGTCGATAGCACTCGAAATGTGGGCATTTCCAGTGTCATGAAACTATACCCCTCTTATAGTGAGGAAGAGGGTAAAACACTTTGCATGGCAGGTTGGTGTCCTGACTCGACCAATGACTGGATGGTACACACCGATGGGACCTTTACTGGATATTTACCTCTTAAACTGATTTTAGGCTTTGCCGAAGATCACCAACGCATTGTGGTCAACGCAAGGCAAGTGCTTTATCTAGTGAGAGACAGGAGTGATAATAATGCACTCAAGGGAGCCGACAATGCCCCCATCGATTCAAAAATTTAACTACAACGCTGGCTATGGAAAGTCCCCCATGTGACCTTTGAAGATAGCAAAAAACTGGACATACTCAAAATGGTAAAGAGAGATATGCCTCTACCCATGGAATTTAGAAGCTGGTCACTCCATGAGTATCCGCTATTGCCCACCACCAACACACACAGTTGGTCTGTAAAAACAGCTCGCTATACAGAGAGACCTCTCTACCTGATCGTGGGTTTTCAAACGAATCGCAAGTATCAACAAACCAAAGATGCCACGCAATTTGATCACCTGCAATTGAGAAATGCACGTCTTTTCCTCAACGGAGCTGTGTTTCCCTATGAAGGACTGGATTTGGATTTTTCAAAAAATAAGTTTGGCCCCCTGTACGACTTGTTTTCTAAATTTCGATGGTCTTATTATCAAAAAGAGAACGGCCCCATGCTACTACCCCAAGCGTTTAAGGCAAGAGCACCACTGATTGTTTTTGACTGTTCTTACCTGGAAGAGTCTGTCAAGCCATCCAATATCGACATTCGACTAGATTTTGAAACGCATGACAATGTACCAGCCAATACGACGGCCTACTGTTTGATTATTCATCACAAACAAGTCAACTATTATCCACTGTCCAACCAAGTGACGAGTGTATAAATAACAGCTCAACCCATGTCAAGCCGCTCAGTCATGTCTTGCTTTAAAGCCTCAAGAGACGTTACATCCATGAATTTAAACTCTGAGGAACAACGTTTCAAGACTTTTGCCACATGGCCAGTGCCTTTCATAAACCCTCAAGCCTTAGCGCCGCTGGATTCTACTATTTAAAAACAAGAGATGAAGTGAAATGTGCCTTTTGTCCCATCATCATAGACCAATGGCAGGAGGGCGATGAACCCATGCAGGAACATCAGCGCTGGTCACCTACCTGCCCCTACCTGTGCAGAATGGAAGTGGGAAATATACCCTGTCATTGAAGCTATCCCTCACTTGTGTCTCTGGGTGATGAAAAGAAAACAAGTTACGATACGTGTGGACCGTATGGTGTCCATGGTGCTTCGGTGAGCAGCTCACCATCAAAAACACCTAGTTTAGAGACATTGGGACATCATCGGTGTTATGGACGTTACAAACACAAGAGACTATATTGTTGTATCAGTTGCTATCGTCCTTATCCTAAAATGAGAAAAGTCTGTAAGACGTGTTATGATAATAAAATGATGTAATTCTTAAATTCTTATTTTTGCATGTCCCCCTGTCCTACCCTAACCTCAATTTGAAACTAGCATGGAAGGTAAGCCCATGCCATGATCACACGTGATCGTCAGTCAGTCGTCAGTTGAACTTGGTCCAGGCAAGCGTCAACATGTTGCGCACACTCATTGTGGATTGCCAAGGGTTTAAAATTGGTGACAACAAATTTATATTTAAACAAGTGGCCATGATCGATTGTACCACGTTTTGGATATCGCAAGCTACGCATTTGCTATTTAAACCACCCCATGCTTTTGATTTGTTGTGTGAAAAAGACCGTAAACAAACCCAGTGGATTGAAAATCATAGGCAACTAGACTGGAATCAGGGAACCATTTCCTATAAATATTTGGACGTGGTCATGAAAGCACACTTGTCCTCGGCCAATGTGGTATTTGTGAAAGGTAATGAAAAACGTCAATGGTTGCAACCATTTTTAGCGTCTTACTGCCAATGTATCGACCTCATGGAGTTGGGCTGCCCCTCCCTGCAAACGCTCATGGATACTTGTTCCTGTGGCAACATTTCCCATACAGCCCTTTCGCATGCGTGGCATCTCTTTCATTGGTTAACCACTCATGCCTGCTGGGAGTTGTTGAACAAAATTATAACTCAAGATTTACCTGTGAATGACGTCAGTGAGATTTCTACAAGCGACGTGTAAACATCTACAGCACGTGATACCATGGAGAAAGGCAATGCT
This sequence comes from Meconema thalassinum, assembly GCA_946902985.2. Taxonomy (NCBI): domain Eukaryota; kingdom Metazoa; phylum Arthropoda; class Insecta; order Orthoptera; family Tettigoniidae; genus Meconema; species Meconema thalassinum. The sequence continues at coordinate 616,910,620 of OX336390.1, forward strand.
ACGGACAAAGCCATCGGCAAGTTCTTTGTGTGCAAAAAGAAACTAGACAGTTTTACCAAAGAGGAACTCTTGGCGCTCCCCAAGTCGTTCATTTATTATGTGGCCGCCAACGCGGTCAAAGAAATCTGGCAACATGTACCAAAATCATGGACTCAAGACCCTGTGTTGAGTGAATTGCAACCCTGTACGGATTACGATCACCATAAGCAAGTGGCCATGGCAAAAATACCGTCTATGCGTCAGTGTGCGACTTGCCAGCTAGTGAAACTGAATCACGGTCATAAAAGTCCATGTAAAGACTTTGTTCAATCATTCCACGGGTGTCATGGCGAGAAAAAGCAACAACAACAACAAACACAAACATCGTCCACAGAGGAGGAGAAAGACCAAACCTTTTTACCATCGATGGAAAAGGATATGCCAGACCTGTACTGGCAATGGCGTCATTGACAAAGTGATTCAATACCTACCTTTGGAAATCCATCTTCCAGGTTATCGTTTTTGCGGCCCTGGAACTCGTCTCGAAAAACGTTTACAACGTGGTGATGTACCCATTAATCTTTTGGATCAAGCATGCAAGGAACATGACCTTTCTTATCGCTATAGTCATCCTGGTTTAAGACATGTGGCAGATAAATTGTTATTGAAGAAAGCTAAACAACGTTTCACATCCAGTGATGCCTCAGTGGGTGAAAGAATGGCAGCCCTGATTGTCATGAGTGCTATGAAAGGAAAGTTGATGATGCATGGACATAAACATTGAGGAGTGAGGAATTGGGATTTGTTTGTATTCTATTTTTCTTTTGTCAATTTACTATGACAATGAAATAAAAACAAAGGTTAACAGAGCACAATGTTTTGCTATTTTTAATTTTAAGAAATCGTGATGTTGATGGCTTATGTTTCATTTTACACATTTCACACACTGCCATTTGTCATTTTGCAATTTACAGATTTTAAAAAGTTCGTTTCAAGTTTTGCGTTTTTGATGATATGGATTTTTCCAGTTTGTTGATGTCACTTTTTAAACAATGTCTGTTTGAAGTTTTTGAATTTTCATATTTTACACATGGCCATTTCCAGTTTTTAAAAATGTCCGTTTTAAGTTTTGCGTTTTTTGGTGATATGGAAACATGGATTTTCCATTTTTCTGTTTTGACATTTTTCCATTTGGTGTATGTCGAAAGTTGAGATTTGACAATGATGTTGATGCGAGTGCTTGACCTTGATAATACTGCAATGTGCTGATGCGTGTTTGGAGAAACGTCGAGGTCTACGACTACTGCAGGTAAGACTGTTTTTACAAAAATAATGTCTTTTGACTGCCACATTTCAATGAAAAAAAAAAACAACTAATGACAAAACAAAATAAGTATAAAAGTGGCAATTTCCCACACACCCACCCTACCTCACCGTGTTTGGTCAACCATACACACTAGCTTTCTCTCTCCACTCATACATTCACACCTGCCTTTGAGAACAAACACAACCACTTTATTTATTCCCAAAAGCACATTCGCGACATGCACACTCATCCCAAAAGAACTTTTTAGTTGATCATTTACATTACGAAAAATAATTAAATACTAGTTATTAAAGTTACTAAAATCTTACTTATTTCATATTTACAAAAAACTCAACTTTGTACAGCGTTAAAATAATCACACTATTAACCAATCAAAAAAATTTTAAAAAAATAAGGTTGCATAGAACTGTTTTAAAGAGCAAAAGGTCCATGTGGATTGCCACTATTTACAAAATCTACTATTTACAATGGCAGACACCAATATTTACAAAATACTAAATCTACAAGTTACAAAAAGCCATGTCCCATAAACGATTAAACAATGAAATCACACCTCCTCCTCCTTGCGATCATAACCCCATGGTAGGCTAGTGAGCTGGACATTAGCTCACACACGCTTGTTATCCATGGAGGCGAGAGTGCGTTTTCTCTGTTCCACAAGATACACATGATGGTTGCTGGATTGTATCCTTCACTGTGTATGAGACATAGCTTTGCCAGTGCGTAAAACCGCTAGATAGTCATCAACACGTAGCGATTTTACCACTGCCCTACCTACACCTTTTGCTCTTTTGGCTTCCTTACAGTCGAGTGTGCGATAAGCATACATTTTTGAAGCCAAACCTACGAATTCCGTCATAATGGAATCACCGCATTCATCTTTTAAAACGCCCATTTCCTTCTTGTTTTTTATGGGCAGCTGAAACACGTTGTCAGCGCTATAGCAAGAGGTGTCGAACCAGTCACTATGTTGCCTCATGACGTCATAGGGGTTGCAGTGGCGAATGTGGTAAATGAATGAGTCCGTGTCCATATACAAAAGAGAGACGTCCTCAAAATGGCGTTTCGCAAACTCATAGTGGAATCGATACATGACCGATTTAGAAAAGTCTAAAATGACTTGACCCAAGTAAATGGGTTTATCCATGGTCACGCTGGTCTTACTCATTTCAATAGTAGTCAAATCCTCATCGATAAGTTTTATCGATTTGAAATTTGGCTTGGCAATGTACCGCCGGGCACCCCACTGCCCCTCCCAGACATTCACCAATTTAATGTCACGGTATTTGCGGACATTCTCCATAGACTTGCCATAGATGCAGTTGTTCATTAATTTAAAAAAATTAATTTCAAACTGCTGTGTTGCCATTTGTCGGTGCTCTGTGTTGAGTCGCATGTATGGCTCAAGCCATGCTTTTTGAGCAAAAGAAATACCCCTGTGGACTTTCTTCAACACCAAGCCTTGGGCGAGGCATTGCCCCAACATTTGGATATGTAGCACATACCGATTTTTGTTGTAAAGAGTGCCCATGAGTTTTTCAGTTTTCACTTTACTGTCAGGGGGAACCATTTGCTCAAGGCAGAATGGGAAATCGGCATGTTCATTATACAAGGATGATGGATATTCAATATCCACTTCTAGCACATATCCACGGCCTGTTTCTTGGCTAGCCATGTTCACATCAAATTCTGACACTTGTTTGTCTGTCAGCCAAGCAAACTTCCCATAGGGCAAAGGCTGACTCATGGCGTAACCGTACAAATTATTCACGTCATAGTACATTAAGTACGATTCTTGTTTTTCCGGTGAATAATCAGGCATGTAGACATTGTTCGCTTTGGCATGGCGCTGGTTAAGTGACACAAAGCCGCCACGAATGCCCTTTTCAAAAAATAGAACCATGTCTACGTCAGTGAGTAAATCCAATTCCACTTGAGTGTATTTTAAAGCGGCATCAAACGAGAGCCCAGGACTCGTGTAATAGTGAGCCGGGTCAAGACCGTAAATGTGTTGACACAAGTTACGGAATTTTTCAAACACATCAGTGAGCAGCAATACATCCAGTTTTAGGTAATGCAAAGCATATTCACTTAGCGTGTTCATGCCAAACACTCGCCAAACTTGACATGCATGAGCATAGTCTTCATCGGAAACGGTACTGCGTGTTAGTTTCGAGTAAAATTTCTCTTGTGGTGGGAGTTTTCTTTGCTTTAACACGTCCCAGCTGTTGCAGAAATCATACGGGAATATACCTTTCCGAATGCACAATTGAAATTGCTCAGGATCATTAAAATGCATTCTAGTATTTTTTAATTCCTCCTCATTCAAGCCATTCACAAGGCTGTCTAGCGAGGATGCCATAAACTTAAATGAATCCAAAAATCGAATGCTAAAGTTGCTCAACCTCCATATCAGGGCTGTAAAACGCTCATGGTTTTGGGGGATAATGGTAAACGATCCCTTGTTGACATGGCCCAATTCACGAATCAAAAACTGAATGTCATAATTTGCCAGATTGTGGAAAAAGACACTGATGAAACGAGGAGCTGGAAAGTTCAAATTGCATTTAGTATGCGCAGCTCCATGAAACTCCCCCGTAAAATGCAAGTGGTCTCTGACTTTTTCCTCTCCACTTAAAATAGGCTTTTCGCAAATATGGCATGTCGTGGCATGCTCATACTGCTGCTGTTGTTCTGGAGATAGGCTCATGGGTACTGGGTGGTCCAGTAATTCCTGTACATCATGAGCCAACTTGATAAGTTCATCCAAGAACCATTTGGCACAATCTGGCCCCTCGCGGTATTTGTAAACGGATTGTGTGGGGTCATAGGCACACACCACATTAAATCCTATGGCAAAAGGTTCATGTTTTTGAATGGGTGTGGTGGAGCTTATGGTGGGATCTGGTTCACATCCCGCCATGGGTGTAGTGAGAGCTTCGAAATCTGCATATACCACATAGGGGACAGTGTCACGCTTGTGAATGTCCTTAATCTTTAACACAGCCGTGTCCCCTTGTGGCAATATCAGTCTCACCGCTTCCTGAGAAACACAATCTACCCTATGACGTTCTAAGAGCATGGGGGTTGTAAAATATTGCAAGCAACGATCACAAATATGTGTTTTATGTCCATGCTTAGACGTTTGACTGCTTAGCAATCTACTCAAGCTTTTAATCAGGCAATAGTGATTCACATCTCCGTAAGACAGATATAAAAGATGAATGTGATGTCGTTTCGGTTCTTTTGTGGCATAAAGAGGACCCACAATCTCATCACCATCAAGGCCATACACCATGAACGAAAAGTCCAGGTTATCTTGTTCAAACCTATGGATCTCGGTTAAGTCCATAGGGAACGACACTCAAGTTAAATTTAAAGTTTGTTTCAATTCATCAAACTTGGCCTTGTACTTTCCAGGCCAACAACCATCATGTTGTACCGGCTGCAAATACGCAGCCACAGCCCACAGAAAGCAATCATTGTCACGGTTCTTAATATTCACCACAGCCTTTTTCGAAGCTATCGCTGGAGGTGTTTTAATATAGCTAGACCCAGCATTCAACGGGTTGAATTGACAAATGTTGATTTGTAAATGATGAATTTTGTCTAAGGCAAGGCCACTCGGTCCTTGTTGCAGTTTATCAAATTTTGATAGCAAGGCATTCACCACGTGGGTTTCATACCACTGTTCCAAATTATGGGCTATGAATAGCTCTTGCATTTTACTGCAAATATAAAATGTATCTTTATGCTCCACGTCCTTCTTTTTATATATGAAATCGCACACCAGTTCTGTATTCACCTTTAAAGCCGTATGCAACCTTTGTGCTGTACAAATTTCAATTTTAAAAATTTCAAAATAAGATTCTAAAAATGCTTTGGGAATCAAACTTTTTCTAACATTGACCACGCGGCCAGAGCACACACGCGATTTAAAACAACTGTTTATGGGCTCCCAAGTTAACGTATCCTCAGCAGTAAAAGACATTATTTTGAAAGAACACTCTCACCTGAGTTTTCAGCTGTAGACTTCTGGACAATGGCCCCAAACACACACGTTTCTGGTTATTAACAGAGGTCAAGCGTTTTCCAATACTCTAAAAAGAAATAAAATAAACCACCATAAGTATATCCATTCCATATAGTTTATGCATTTCATAAACAAAACAAATTCAAACAGGTTATATTATATAATAAAACAAATCTCACCTTCACGTGTAATGCTTTGCTATATTCCCGTCTCGTGGGCTAGTGTGGAAATGGTTTCCTTTTCTAGCTGTCGGTCTTTCTCTTTCTTTAATATATTTCCCACAGACACACGACAGGTAGGCTATACACGTTATCTGCAAACAAATAAATAAATAAAATCATTAATTACCTAATCAATAAATAATTGCATGTATTTATATAAAATCAATAAATATATAAATGAATAAATATATACCTACCCCACAACAAGGTTAAGTATTTTCCACCAACACCAAAACTGTTAAACAAGACCAGGGGTTTAATGCAACGCAGTGTGTTCAAAGGTAACCTAAGTGAGCGTGGAAATGATAACGACATGTCTTTATATATGTTACGTTGGGTGTGTAATCATTTTTTCTCACGCTTTGAACATTCTGTTATCAGGCACGTGGACAGCTAACGTCCAAGGTGAACACCTGTGGTAGATCAAATTTCACGTCAACTTGCATTTTGTCACGTACGAAGCAAAACAGGATGTGACTTGTTAACAGTTATCGCGCACGTGGACAGCTAACGTCCAAGGTGAACACCTGCGGTAGATCAAATATCACATGAACTTGCATTTTGTCACGTACGAAGCAAAACAGGATGTCACTGGTTTAGCATACATGTGGTTTCACAAATGTGTGTGCATGCCTTTCACACTCCCCTGCCACCACGATGGTCAGATTATTTCACCTTCAAGCGTCATTGTCATTTTCCATTGCACTTGTTGTCAAGTCAGATCAATGCCTTCCAATAAGCTCAATTGACATTCACCTCCTGCTCCTCGGCAAGTTTGTTTTCTGTACTCGCTTCGACCAACATAGAATCAAGTTCTCATCACCGTTTACAAGTCAAAGGTAAAATGTGTGAAAAACGCATCCTCGCTCTGTCATAAACCGACCCGCCGAAATAGCGATTAATCTATTGAACACAGCCACCATGGTCAGCGACAGGTTCGTTGACACACACACCCAGCCGTATCGTCTCTCTCAACCACCACGCTTCATGGACATTATAAACAGGCAAAGAAAAGGAAAAGTTTTTTCAACATGTATGGCGTTAGGCCCTTTGTGAATTATTTTTTGGAAAAAAATATCTACCACATTTGAAAGGGGGCGTTATCCCGAGTCCTAGGACACCTCATACATGTCTCTAGCGTTATTGGTTCGTGATATATCGGCAAAAATCACAAAAAACACGTGTTTACCCCAAAATCGAGTTTCCAATTTTATTAAAAATTATAACGAGTGGTCCATAGCAGAGAGGACGTCACCCCGAGTCCTTGGACCTGTCGAACACGCCTCTAGCATACTTGGTTCGTGAGATATTAAAAGCACATGACCTTTAAGTTTTGGTCGTTTAATTAAATAAAGAGCCTATAGGAAAGTAGGGGGCATCACTACGAGTGCTAGGACACCCTGTATGTTCAAATCCGACCATTGGTTAGCAAAATATCAGCTTCGGGGCAAATACGAGGAGGGCTCAATAAGTTAGTGGACAGCTCCCCCACTACCACACTACTTACAAAACACAAATTGTTCCTCTAGAGACTTGACATTTATTTTGGGGATAGAGGGCATAGGGACCTTTCATTTATGTCAAATAAACGTTTTTGTAGAGTTCCTAGTTTCCAAAATATAGGATTTTCAAAATGCAAGTTTTTTCAAAAAAACATAAAAAGTAAAAAAGTTTCATTATAGAAAACAAATGTCATAAAGACCATTCGTTTGGGCCATGGCACAACGTTCTATCATTTTTGGTTTTCAACCTATTACTAACTTTCGAAAACAAAAATTTTCAAAAAAAAATTCAAAAATATAACGAGTAGTCCGTAGCAAAGAAGACGTCAGCCCGAGTCCAATGACACGTCATTTGTTAAAATCCGACCATGGGTTCACGAGATATTGGCTTGGACTCACGCGGCGGCCATGACACTCGTTAGAATCGGCATCACCCCCCTACTTTTGCGTTACTTGAAAATGTTATTTGAAGTAAAGAACAAAACGATTTCACATAGTAACTGAATTCAAGCCGTTGGTGTTAGTTCAGGTTATTAGTTACTACTTTTATTTCAGGCAAATAGCAATCGAAAATAACCACATAGTTTGTATACACACGTCTCTGTAGGGTCATGGAAAGATTTGTTAATTCAATTAGGGTTGTGAAAGCCATGCACAACCAGACGTGTAAAGACATGCCTCAACTCAAAGTTGGATGTTGCCCACGGCAGGTCATATATGTAATAATAATATTAATAATAATAATAATAATAATAATAATAATAATAATAATAATAATAATAATAATAATGTTATTGGTCTTACATCCCTTTTAACTACTGCTGTTTTAGAGACACCGGGGTGCCGGAATTTTTCCCCGAAGGGGATCTTTAACGTGCCAGTAAATGTACTGACACGGCTCCCTCGCATTTGTGCACCCTCAAATGCCAGCTGACTGCGCCAGGATACGAACCTGCAACCTAGGACACAGCAAGCGAGAACGTTACCGCTGAGCCACGCAGCCAGTCCGGTCGATTATGTCTCCAGATCCATAACATTCTTGATATACTTCTTATCTTTCTTTCTTTCTTTCTTTCTTTCTTTCTTTCTTTCTTTCTTTCTTCAATGATGGTAGCAGTTTTTATCTAGGCTGTGGCGTTTGGTAGAGGTAAATCGTTTCTAAGGTCTTCAACAAAGAATAGTTCTATTATACTCTTTGATAATAACAACGAGTTATAACTATACTCATACATTTAGGAGAAAGTAGGCTATATGTTCTTTACTGAGCATCTTGTTCTTAATTGCTATACCCACGTCCTACTATATTAATGCCATTATTAACCATCAACAGTCTCCACCTATGTTCAGAAAGAAAGTGATCTTAAACAATACACTCTATCTATGGTTTGTGTACCGAGTATCATAATAATACAGTGTCGTCAAGCCATGTTGAGGCAATAGTAATGTTGGGTAAGGGGTTCGAACCCTTGCTTCCTTGTACAGGATTAGTTTTTACTCAACAGCAACCCATAATACTGTACTTTGAAACATGACACATCTCATTACAAAATGTCAACTGTATCGTTTTCTAAGACCCTAGCTGCTGGCTAGTAGCTAGCAGACTGTGCAACAGAGACAGTGTCACCATGTTCATCCTTTAAAAAAATTCAACATTTATTATTCTTTTTTCTTATTATTGTTCATTAAGAGTAGTGTAAAGTTGTCTTTGTGACGTAACAGTTATAATAGTTAGCTGGCATTCTAAAGCTCTTGAGTTCAATTTGAGCTTTAACAGAAAATTTTAAAAGTATATTGGGACTAAAACATTTCTACTCAGTCTCGGGTGATCCAAATAAGTAAATGTGGTTTGATTAACACTTTAACGATAGAACACGAAGGTTTTTTATTTTTTTAAATAATGATAGCCATTTGTTCATTTTTTTCATTTTCACATTTTACACATGGCCATTTGTCAATTTTCCATGTACACGATTTGAAAATGTCAGTTTAAAGTTTTTGGATTTCATGATATGGAAACAAGAATTTTCCATTTTGCTGTTTACACATTTGTCAATTTCCCAGTTACATTTTTTAAAAGTCAGTTTTAAGTTTTTAAATTGTGTTGATATGGAAATATGGATTTCCTATTTTTTCCATATCATAGACGACACGTTTATGATTTAGTCCATGCTGAAAGTTTAGTTACCTTAATGGAAGTGCTTGGCCATGGCAATAGTGCATTCTCTTTCTCTTTCTGTTTGTTTCCAAAAACATATAGGCCTACCACTACTACTACTACTACTACTAATACTACTGTAGGTAAGACTGTTTTACAAAATAACACCTATCTACTACTGCATTTAAAAAAACACAAGTGTTAAAAAAAATACTGTATACTATTTACCATTTGCTATATAAATTAATTACCCCACCATCCTACCTTGCCGTGTTTCCTTTCGTTGAAAAATCAATGCTACACACACACACACAAGCTTTCTCTCTCTCTCTCTCTATCATTCTATCTATAGTCATACATTCACACAACCGTACCTGTCTTTGAAAAACAAATACAACCACGCTATTTATCCTTGACATGCACACTTATTCCAAATAACTTTTAGTTATACATTTAACATTTACTATTACAAAAAAATGTTTCCACTATTTACAATTACAAAAATGAATATTTACAAAATACTAAATCTACTGGTCATTCATCTGCACTCATTTGCTATCCATCAAGGTAAAAGTGCATTTTCTCTGTTCCACAAGATACAAATTTGATTGCTGGATTGTATCATGCACTGTTTATGCGGTATAGCTTTGCCAGTTCATAAAACCGCTAGGTAGTTCTCTACATATAGCAATTTTACCACTGCTCTACCTACGCCTTTTGCTATTTGGCTTTCTTACAGTATAGTGTGTGATAGACAGCATTAACTGTATATCAAACCCAGTTCACCGTTGTATTTGTAATCCAAGTTATAATTTGAAAAGACACAAATGTAATCAGTTTTAAACGTTATCTCTGTTTTGTTTTGTTTAATATGTTTATGACATGCATATTAACCTGAAATCGAACCCTGGTGAAAAGGCTAACAGCTTAACCACTACACCACCATGCCCTTGTTTCTTAGTTTGACTCGTTCTAGGCCTCAGGCCTGGAAATCGAGTTAAGACCACCAGTACAAGAGCTAAAAGTGCTCAACACTACAACACAATATGGATAGCTGGTAACATTATACAACCGGAAATGATTATATTTCCGTTAGCAATGCATTTTGTCATCAGCCTACTGTCTGAGCACTGACAGCAACATAGTTTCGTTTAAAACAAGCGAGTGTGTGTGCATAGATTATTAGCCTCAAGTATTTAAAACATGTTGAGTGTAGCGACCATCTTGTACCGGTAACCACTGAGCATTTTTTTTTTGTGTTTTAGCTATCCTCTTTAACCAATCAATTAAAGATAGTCTACTCTTACTTCTTGAATCGATAAATCAGAGTTTGTGTACACCGTTCGTCATTTATTAACCCATACCTGCAACCTATACTCTCTCTATACTGCAGTTTGATCTGAAAAACAAGTTTCAATGGTAAAAGACTTGTCAGTCACTATACATGTAGCCTACACTAATTATTTCTCTACCTAGCTGTGTTTCATCACACATGGTAAACATCACACATGTTCGTATGCGAAACAAAAAAGGAAATAAACTCTATGTCAAATGGTTAGGGTTTAACTCTACGTTTAATTCTTGGATCAATAAATTACATGTTGTGTGAACCTGTGTACTTTTTATTTATTCACACATGTTGTACACCACCTATAGCTCTATGTGTTCAGTCCTCAGCTCCACATATTTCTTTCTCTTTCCACCTGTGTTCTCTCATACATTACCCCTCCCCCTCTCCCTCCCTTCACCTCCCACCACTGCTGTTCGCAGCTCTTGCCTATCTATTGGTTGTGACATCATTCCCACAAGTTGCATCATACTTTTTACTGATTCAGCGATTCCCACGCTTTGAACATTCTGTTATCAGGCACGTGGACAGCTAACGTCCAAACTGAACACCTGTGGCAGATCAAATTTCACGTCAACTTGCATTTTGCCACGTACAAAGCAAACAGAATGTAACTTGTTAACAGTTATCGCGCACGTGGACAGCTAACGTCCCAGGCGAACACCTGTGCCAGGTCAAATTTCACATGAACTTGCATTTTGTCACGTACGAAGCAAAACAGGATGTAACTTGTTTAGCCCTCATGTGGTTTCACACGTGTTCACATGCCTTTCGCTCTTCCCTGCCACCACAATGATCAGATTATTTCACCTTCAAGCGTCATTGTCATTTTCTCCATTGCCTCCTGTTGTCAAGTCAGATCAACGCCTTCCAATAAGCTCAAATGACATTCACCTCCTGCTCCCCGGCAAGTTTGTTTTGTGTACTCGCTTCGATCAACATAGAACCAAGTTCTCATCACCGTTTACACGTTAAAGGTAAAATATCAGAAAAACGCACGCTCGCTCTGTCATACACCGATCCGCCGAAATAGCGATTGTTCTATTAAGCATGGCCCTTGTGGTTAGCGACAGGTTCGTTGAAACACACACCCAGCCGTATCGTCTCTCTCAACCACCACGCTTCATGAACATTATAAACAGGTAAAGAAATGAAGAAGTTTTTTCAACATGTATGGCGTTTGGCCCTTTGTGAATTATTTTTTGGAAAAAATATCTGCCACACTCGAAAGGGGGCGTTAGCCCGAGTCCTAGGACACCTCGTACACGTCTCTAGCGTTATTGGTTCGTGAGATATCGGCAAAATCACAAAAAACACGTGTTTACCCCAAAATCGAGTTTCCAGTTTTTTTTAAATTATAACGAGTAGTCCATAGCAATGAGGACGTCACCTCGAGTCATTGGACCTGTCGTACACGCCTCTAGCGTTATTGGTTCGTGAGATATCGGCAAAAATCACAAAAAACACGTGTTTACCCCAAAATCGAGTTTCCAATTTTTTAAAAAAATATAACGAATGGTCCATAGCAATGAGGACGTCACTCCGAGTCCTTGGACCCGTCGTACACGCCTCTAGCATGATTGGTTCGCGAGATATAGCAAAATGTTTAAAATCACGTTTTCCCCCCAAAAAACCGTGTTTCCAGATTTTCACCTTTTCGACACCTACATTTCCGTAAAGAGCGCAAAGAGACGAAAAAAACGAATCCATGCACGCCTTCCTAGCATGACTCCTTCCATTCCAAGGTCGCAGGGGCTCACAACTTGCTTTTTAAGCAGCTTTCCCCTCATCCCACTACTTACAAAACACAAATTTTTGCTCTAGAGACTTGAAATTTATTTTGGGGGTAGAGGGCATAGAGACATGTCATTTATGTCAAACAAACTGTTTTGTAAACTTCCTAGTTTCCAAAATATAGGATTTTCAAAATTCGAGTGTTTTCAAAAAAAAAAAAAAAAAAGGTTTTATTACAAAAAATAAAGGTCATATAGACCATTCGTTTGAGCCATGTCACAACGTTGTATCATGTTTGGTTTTCAAACTATTACCTACTTTCGAAAACAAAAAAAAAAACAAAAAAATATTTTGAGAAATATAATACATGGTCCATAGGAAAGAGGACGTCAGCTCGAGTCCAACGACACGTCATTTGTCATCATCCGACCATGGGTTCGCGAAATATTGGCTTGGACTCACGCGGCGGCCATGACACTATTTAGAAGCACCACTACCACCCTACTTAGTTTGTTTATTAGATATAGTTCCATTAGACTGTGGTGTGTGTGTCTGGTGGCAGTTGCATTGCTTATTAGATATAGCTCATTGTCTCAATGGACTGTGGTGTGTGAGGGTGCATGAGAGTGTGCCTGGTGACAGACTGTTTTAGTGGTTGGTAGTATTTTGTTGTTGGTGGAACTTTAGTATTTTTTCGTTAGTGGAATTATGGTATTTAATTGTTAGTTAGAATTTTGGTATTTAATTGTTAGTAGAAGGTTAGTATTTTTGTTAGTTGAATTGCTCTATTACTTTACTTATTCTGAAAGGGAGTAGCAGTCTTTCAGAATAAATCAATTCCTTAGTTGTCTTATAGACGGCTAAGATATATTGATAATATAAGCCAACTAATGGCTACACTGCGTTCTGCTGCATGGCTGAAAGTAACGGAAACTACAGCCGTAATTCTCTTCCCGAGGATATGCACCTCTCTATGCAAAATTACATGTGATGATGGCCTCCTCCCTTGTAAAATTCTAATCCGGAGGTAAACTAGTCCCCCGTTCGGATCTCCGGGTGGGGACTACTCCAGAGGGGGTTAACATCACAGAAGTGACAAAGAGGAAATCTGAAATTCTACGGATCGAAGCGTGGAATGTTAGAAGTCTGCTGGGAAGTAGAAGGTTAGAAAACTTAGAAAGGGAAATGGATAGGTTGAGGTTGGATTTGGTTGGAATTAGTGAAATGCGCTGGCAGGAAGAACAGGACTTTTGGTCAGACAGAAGGTGGAATATTATGAGCAATAAAATGAACGGATTATTGTAGCAAAAATCAATACAAAACCTACGTGCACCACAGTGGTACAAGTCTATATGCCTACCAGTCAAGCTGAATATGAAGATGTTGAAAAGGTCTACGAAGAAATAGATGAAAATCTGAGGTATATTAAGGGTTATGAAAATGTTACAGTAATGGGAGATTGGAATGCTGTGGTAGGAAAAGGAAGAGAAGGGAAGATAGTAGGAGATTTCGGGTTAGGTGAAAGGAATGATCGAGGAAGGAGGCTGATGGAATTCTGCACCGAGCATGAGTTGGTCATAGCTAACACCTTATTCAATAGCCACAATTGAAGAATATACACATGGATGAGACCAGGAGATACAGGGCGTTACTAAATCGACTTCATTATGGTCAAGCAGAGGTTTACGTCTGGGAAATTAGGTTAACAAGAAGTGCAAAGAAGCGAAAGAAGAATGGTTGAAAGAGAAATGTGCAGGTATAGAAAATTGTCTGAAATTAGGAAAAGTAGACACTGTTTATCGAAGGGTTAAGAATACTTACGGGGAAAAGAAGACTAAGTGCTGGCATATTAAGGACATAAATGAAAAGCTTCTAACAGATAGGGAAGAAAATGTTGAGAGATGAAAATCGTACGTAGTGTGTTCGTATAAGGGAAAGGAGATTGCGAATCATGTAATGGAAAGGGAGGAGGAAATTGATGAGGATGCAAAAGGAGATTTAATATTGAGATCAGAATTTGACAGAGCATTGGAAGACTTAAGCAGGAACAAAGCACCAGGCATAGATGATATACCGATTGAGTTGCTACGCTGCATAGGAGATGAAGGTCTGATCAGGTTATTTCACTTGGTGTGTAGGATTTATGAGAGAGGTGAGGTACCCTCTGATTTCAAGAAGAATGTGATCATCCCTATACCGAAGAAAGTGGGAGCTGACAGATGTGAAGATTACCGTACAATCAGTTTGTTTAGTCATGCTTCAATTATCCTGTCAAGTATAATTTACAAGAGGATGGAATGCCAGATAGATACGGAGTTGGGTGAAGACCAGTTTGGATTCAAGAAAAATGTAGGAACGACGGAAGCTGTACTAAGTCTTAGGCTGTTTTTGGAAGGTAGAATATGGAAAGATAAGAGAACATTCTTGGCATTTGTAGACTTAGAAAAGGCTTTTGATAACTTTGATTGGACCAAATTGTTTGACATTTTGAAAACGACTGGAATAAAGTGCAGGGATAGGAGGGTGATCTACAATCTATACAGAAACCATCAAGCAGGCATTCGAGCTGAAGGACATGAGAGAGAAGCTGGTAATTCAGAAAGGTGTAAGGCAAGGCTGCAACTCATTACCCATACTTTTCAATCTTTACATTGAACAAGCAAGGAAGGAAATTTTAGAAACTTTTGATGAGGGAGTGAATATTTAAAGAGAAAAAATTTAACTCTGAGATTTGCCAACGACATAGTCATCTTGGCCGACACGCCTGAGGAACAAGCAAGGAAGGAAATTTTAGAAACTTTTGATGTGGGAGTGAATATTCAAAGAGAAAAAATTTAACTCTGAGATTTGCCGACGACATAGTCATCTTGGCCGACACGCCTGAGGATTTGAATGGTATGGACTCCGTCTTGAGGAAAGAATTCATGATGAAAATTAATAAATGTGAAACAAAAATATTTGAATGCAGCCGAAATAAATTAGAATCCTCTATGGACATCAAATTCGCAGGTGAAAAATTACAGGAAGTAGGAGACTTCTGTTACTTAGGAAGCAAAATAACCAGATATGGACGAAAAAAGAGAATATAAGAAGTAGGTTATCTCAGGCAAGGAAAGCATTTCTACAGAAAAGGAATCTGTTGACATCGAATATAGATTTAGGTGTTAGGAAGCCATTTTTGAAGGCCTTTGTGTGGAGCGTGGCGCTCTATCGAAGTGAAAGTTGGACTATTGGTGCAGCAGAAAAGAGGAGAATTGAAGCGTTTGAAATGGGGTGTTACAGGAGAATGATGAAGATCAGATGGGTAGATAGGGTTACAAATGTAGGGGTATTAAGACTAGTGGGAGAGGAGAGATGTTTCTGGCGACGGCTAATGAAGAGAAGAGATAGGTTGGTAGGACACATACTAAGACACTCAGGAATAGCAAACATAGTTATGGAAGGAAGTGTCGAGGACAAGAACTGTAGGGGTAGACCAAGGTTAGAATATGTTAAACAGATTGTCTCAGACGCATTGTCTCGGACGCAGGGTGTGGTAGCTATGTAGAGATAAAACGATTAGCTCAGGGCAGGGAGGCATGGAGATCTGGATCAAACCAGTCAAAAGACTGAAGGCTCAAACCACAACATCTGTAATTCAGCTAAGGACTGCAGACGATCAATTTCAAATAGTTCCTACTGTTCCTACCAAGTGCTACAATAAACGACACCTAGATACTAGATGCGGTACCTGGCTGTGAACGTAGGAACTTAAAGAGCGTTAATCAAATCCAATCTACAAATTTAGCTTCACACAATTGTAATTAGTGGAAGGTTCTTTTACATGCCATAAATTAATACATGGGTCCGCCGGCTTTACCACTCCTCCGAAGGAAGGCATACTAGGGTAAATATATCTTAGAATATTTAGAATGTAGTAAATTTAGCTGAGGACCATACCCATACAATTATGGAGAAAGAGCAAGTCTCACATAAAATGAAGTTTCCCCACCTTATAGCCTAGTATCGGAAATATAAAATATGAAAATATAACATGTAGGCCTAATATTATATTTTTAGAAATCCGCAAGGGTGCCATTCCTGATTTTTTTCAACAATTTGATAGTTATTGCTGTTTTAAGGGAGGGAACAGAGAGATCATCCACAATCGACACTCATTATATGCCAAAATAACTATATTTAGTAATAAGTATACATATATTTTAGCAAGTTTTGTAACAATATGATCAATAGGTCGCCAAAAATGAGTAATATTTAACATTTCAGGATGTCACCATCTTGTATTTATGAACGCTACAAATTTGAAAGTTACAACAATGAACTTATTAACACTTGTAATATCTTACAAATTGTCATGATGAATCAAACCGGTTCTGAGATATTGAATAGGCCAACTAGTTAAAATATTTTGCGTGCTTGCTTGGATTGTGATATTTATACAACTTTGAAAGGCACAATCGGAATTGGAAGGGTTATTAGTAAGTCATTACCAAATATTATTTGAATATCTTATAAGGGGGCCCACACATAGATAGACCGTCACAAACACACACACACACTGGAAAATTTTGATAATAGGCCTACATCGTATATTATGAAAATAGGCTAAAATTACCCACGTACACCAAAAGTACACATATGCGGTTCAAGTTCTAGCTGACTGACTCGGACTCAGAAGGTATGTAGTAGGAAGAGTCACTAAGAAGAATTGTCAAGGGTCACAAAGTACCCCACACCGCCACTCTAGGGACATTAGTGACGTTTACTGTTATCTCTGCATAGTATAAAACTAAGTCCCCGATTCTTGGATGTAACGTGTAATCTCGAGAACCACTGGATGGATTCTGATGCGGTTTTCATCATTCTGTAAAGGTTTCCTCGAGGAAGGTTTCTGTGGAAAAACATTCATTTATGACCTAAGAAAGCCGAGCAGTAGCGATTTTAGTGAATCGAGTCGAAGAAAAACCCGCCGTCCGTGCTCCCTTTAAGATTACGCTGGGTAAACGGTTCAAAATATCTAAATACTATGAAGGTGAGAATTGTTCAGCATGACAAGTTCTATATTTAATACGTCGCCCACTATAAGTGTTTTTACTTTTTCCTTTCTTCCTACACTCTCATTCAGTGGATATTTAAATTAATAACTTCAGGGTGAGTTTACGTGCTAGTGAATGAGCCTATCACTCCAGCTTTGGCCAGCATAAAACTGTTGAGTCGTGTCGAGTTAAGACTTCACAGAAGAGTATATGTGTTTGTAGTTTCGCTGTTCACCTCGGCTTTTCTGAATTGCGTCTGGGACCTGCCGTCCGTGCACCTTCTAAGCTTACGCTGGGTAAACCGTTGAAGATACCGGGCGAAGCCGGGGCGAAGCCGGGGCGAAGCCGGGGCGAAGCCGGGGCGATTTGCTAGTACCTAATGAAGGCTGATGAATTTCCTTTTCCTGCGTGTCCACTTGCATAGGCAATCTCAGGCAAGACTTTTACAGCTCAAACTGTGGTGATCTAGCTAACTTACGCATGGATGATTTAAATAAAGCCATTCACTCTTCGTCCAGACATCCATCTCTTATGTAGGACGCTCGTAAAGTACATACATTATCTTGGCAGAAGGCACGAATGAATTGCGTGCACTTGAGGAGTCTCATTCACCTCAAGTAGTCCGCATCGTACAAAAAGAAGTCATTGTGTGAAAGATTTCAACTTTTCATTCTACTTTAATCTCGCTGAAGAGGATATTACCTCATTCATGAATTGTGCGGAATATTTCATTCTTGTTCGCTTTGTGTATATTTGTAACGTTCAGAGCCTTCAAATATACAAAAGCAAAGAAAAGGCGAACTGGAAAGATGGAAACAGCAGCTACTAAAGTGAGCAGCTCTTTCTTCAGTGTTCGCATTACATCACAGTGCAACGCTCAAATAAAATAGAATGGTAAGAATTCTTGTCCTTCTCTCACTCAGTACGTGATTTAAAGAAAAGTATATTCTTGAACTCCAGATTAATGCAAGTTTGAATTTGTTATTACTATACAGTATGTCGATTTGAGTTTATAATTGGAGCCAATTCGTGGAAAATTCAGTAAAACTTGCCTTGCCTTCAACGGACCTTTTGAAAACGGAAACGTGTGTTAAATATTTGTCAGTCTGGTGATCTTTGGGGGTAATACACGTCTTAAATTTCTTTCATTAAACGAAAACTGTGTTACGCGGATAACGTAAATCACAATACGCATTTTAACGGAAATTTTTCAAGTTCTGGAGTGCATTGTTTAGAACATTTTCAGGCACCCTGTGAAAGTCTACTTTGTCTGCTGCAACATTTGTTTCTGTAGCTAACAAGGAATGTGCAAATAGGTCTTCCTTCTTTTGTTCTTTTACTTACACATCAAAGTGCACGGCTAATTGTCTGTTTCATATTCCCCAAGCCTTTCCCAATGCTTGCTTTAACAAGCTGTCAATCAACAAATGCCTGTCTTTGGCTCGGCCCTTGTCAATCAGCTTAGAATTCAGCTTTTAACTGAGCACTTCGCAACTTAAATTACTTACATAGTTCGGCAGCAGTCATTATGGCATCGAAAGCAAGAGTTGTGCTTGATCTTCACACAAATGATACAGTAAATATGGAATTACAACATTGAATAATTTATAGTCAATAGGCCTTCACCACTTGAAATTTCTCAGTTCCATATATCCATGATATAGGCCTATAATGCGTCTCTACCTTAAAAGACAGTACGCATTAAATGGAGCGCGCTGATGCCAGATCTGCTGCATATACCAAGTTCTGCAAGGCCGGACACATCATGTAACATAACTCGTACACAGGCGTGTTTTTACGCAAAACTCGGGAAATTTCCAAAATTTTTATTTGTTGTATATAACTGTACCTCATGCCTTGAAGCGAACGACGGTACAATATTTCCATATGATACACCGAAGTTCAGAGCGCGATTTTAATGCACACATAATAATTTAATCCGACAGTAGTGGCTACGCTGGCTAAAGCGCAGCATTAGGTCATGGGGCCAAGCTCTCTGCTGACTCGGTAGACGCGTGGGTTCGAGCCCCACCGTCAGCCGTCCTTGAAATGGTTTTCCGTGGTTTCCCATTTTCAACACCAGGCAAATGCTGGGACGGTACCTTCTGACAGGCCACGGCCGCTTCCTTCCACATCCTTGCCCAGTTTCATTCACCATCATTCATTTCATCTCTCATTAACTCCTCTCAAGAGGTTGGCGTCAGGAAGGGCATCCGGCCGTAAAAACCATCGCCACAAAGACTTCCATCGCATCTCATCCCCGACCCCGTTGGAAAACGGGAATAATAAGGGGTAGACATACATTATAATAATTTATAATTTTCAATTATTCACGAATATGATAATATTAGGCCTATAACATGTTACAATACTACATTTTCTCGAATATCAAAGGTTATAATAAATTATAATATGACATTTAAAAATAATAATAATAATAATAATAATAATAATAACAATAATAATAATAATATATTGTGGTCCACGTAATTTACCCAATTTTGTGTGGTCAAGTGGTGGTATGCAGTCCCAATTAAACTATTCATTTCTTGTTTCTTGAATGAGACGTTGTTCAATTTTATAGATGCTAGTTCTTTACTTGCGCCCATACCATTTCGATGGGATTAAGTTCACTGTGGTATGGTGGCAAGCAACGAACATATTTCTCTGCTGTGATAGCCTACATTGTCTATGAGTAGGTTAGATCCTTCGGGAACTTTGGACAACAATTGATCGGCGAACCACTTTTCATACACTTCACCTGTCATTTCGTCGTGGGTGTCTGCCGTGTTCTTTTGGCACAGAAAGGTTAACTCTGCACCATTAACGAACCCTTGTTCATTCCCGGGACGAACAAAGGCAAACTACGGAAACCACTTCGAGGATGGCTGAGGTAGGAATCGAACCCGCCTCTTCTCAGTTTTGTCTCATGAAGTTGACTACACCCCGTTCCAGCCCTCAGACCAGAATCAAATGTCTTGGCAAAGCCGGGATTCAAACCAGGGCCTCCACGTGACAGCACTGTGACAGCCAAGAATGCTAGCCACTACGCAACGAGGCGGACAATTTATAAAGAACACAAAGTCCACTTCATATCACAGATTAACTTCACACCATCACCTACCCTTTCAAGCGCAGGCGGGGACATAGCCTACGAGCCACATTAGTAAACAAACTTTCGGTGTGTCAGCGCTGGGCGGGAGGTGTACGCAAAGTGCTTATGAATGCTATCGGATATCGAGCTCTGGTTTGTTTTAAAAACTATTTCAGACATTAATGAACATTTCTTCTCGCTTAGTCACCAACGTAAAGTCAACAGCAAAAATGTTTCTCGCTACGTAACTTTTGTGTGACACCATCCCAGTTTTTTCAAGTAACATTTAAGAAAAAAAATCATAACTTTCTTATTATGAAAATAATTACTGCCCTGAGAAATAGGGTATCTTCTACCAACATCAGGCAATCTAAAAATAAATTCTTGATCTGTTGTGATCATTAGTTTATTATCTATGGCGTGATGAGTTTTATATCTGCTAAAATATAGATTAGCGCTAAAATATCGTAATTGTGAAAATTGGGCCATGTGTTAATTATTTATGGCTTTTATTTTTATATCATCGTAAAGAGCGGGAAATTCTCTATAAGACCACGCAGACATTTTCTTAGATTTGTCACTTTCAATTATTGGGAAACGGCAACATCGCCGGCGTAGAAGAGGACGAAGCTAATTGCAGTACATGTGAGTGCGAGTGAGAGGCAAATACTACATTTAATTCCATACTGTCTTTTAAGGTAGAGACGCACTATACATATCCTTGATTTCATTATTTTAACAGAGACCTACCTCCGTTAACCGGAAACCTATCTTTAACTGAAACAAATAGTTTCGTCAAGAACTATACAGCCTATTTTCATATATCCTACTTATGTTAATTATCTCTATGGACATACACAATTTCAGTTTGATTGCTATAATAGATCCGTAGATATTGAGAACCGTCTAAATATTTCGGATAGTCGCCATGTTGGATTTTCATATATGTAGGTATTAGAGTTATGTACTGTTACATGAAGATTATTGTGTAGTTGTAGTATTCAAACTTCAATCGCATGATCAGGACACAAGAAATAAAAAACGAGATTTTAAAATTTCGCACAACTGCCATGTTGTGGTTTTGAAAACAATTGAAATAAATTAGATGCCAGTAGATTATAAGGCAGGCTTTACTTTACAACCAAGGGTGGATTAAGCACGTTAGTGTGGAGGGGGGGGGGGATTGGGGAGGGGGTGTATAGCCTCCCACGTCACCTTCAATAAATTACTAATTACGGCATGTTCCTCACCAAGACAAACATAGTGATATATAGTTATTATATTGTACACCTCCTGGTGTAGCGGCTAGCATTCTTGGCTATTACCCCTGGAGGCCCGGGTTCGATTGCCGACCCTGCCAAGTAATTTTATTCTGCTCTGAGGTTTAGAATGGGGTACACTTAGCCTCATGAGGCACAACTGAGAACAGGTGGGTTTGATTCCCACCTCAGGCATCCTACAGGTGGTTTTCCGTAGTTTTCCACTTCTACTTCAGGCAAATGCCGGAACAGTTCCTAACTTTAGGCCACGGCTGACTCCTTCCTAATTCGCACCTGCATTACATATACGCAATACTATTACTACGGATACCACAATAACTCAGGTTATCAGACAAATTCTCCACATACCCAAGTACATGGGCCATGATGTCCAAGCCTCTCAAATGAAACAACAACAAAGTTGCTGTTGAATTGATACAGGGTTACATTCACTGTTGCCACTAATGTTTTAAAGTCACCATGTTTAGACACAATACAGTTATGGCCCCAATCACCCTATATGGCACAGAGAGTTTAGCACTGCAAGACAAGCATCTCAGTAAGATCACTGCCACTGAAATGAAATATACAAGGCGAGCAGTGGGGAGGACTAGAAGGGATAGGATCCGGAATGAGAGAATCAGAGAAGAAGCAGGACAAAAGAAGGCGATAAGTATGGTGATTGAGGAACGTCAGTTGAAGTGGTATGGACATGTCAGGAGGATGGAACAAGAGAGAAAAGAGAAGCAGGTTTTTGAAATGCGAGTGGAAGGGAGAGTAGAAAGAGGAAGACCCCGTATCACTTGGGATGACAAAATTGAGAAAATCGGACAGACGCGAGGGAAAACAATGCTGGAAATGAAGAGATTGTGTGAAATTTGATCGGAGTGGCAGAGATGGACAGAACGAGGCTACCCTGACGCTTGAAGGCACAAGGGATAAGAATAAGAAGAAGAAGAAGAAGAAGTTTGCACACCACTTGTACACCCTGAAACCGGCACTTGAAAGTTGGCGGCATCAACTGAACGTCGCGTCGTCTGTCTATATTTATAGTGTGACGTAAGTCATGATCCCCAATCTTCTCATCTTTAGCCAAATAACAACACAAGGCATAACCTATAAATTGATATTTAAATGAAGAATGTTGCTATATATTCACTTCGTGTAGATTGCATATTATTATTGTATAGTATGTATACCACGGTGGGTGAGTGGTTATCGTGTCAGACTACCAAGACCAAACTGGCTGGTTCGCTCCTGGCCGTGGTAAGTGATTTTTGAAAGGCAACACAAATCACGGCATGCATGTCATACATTGCTTGCATGTTAAAGAACCCATTTTAATTAAGTAGGCCGTGATCATAATGGCAAAATTAATCTCGGGATTTTCCGTCAACACAAAAGTTTCTCCTCTTTCTACTAGAAAACGCAATAGTGTTCAAGGAACTTAGATATCTACCTCCTTGACTTTCATAGTGATTCAAGGAACAACGAAATTCCACGTGCAAGTTACCCTCTGGGTGTCAAAAAACAAAGCTTGCATCCGCCACCCGGAGCCATACGATATTATTATTATTATTATTATTATTATTATTATTATTATTATTATTATTATTATTATTATTATTATTGTATTGTATAAGCAAAAGTGTCCTGAATGACCAATCACTCACACACTCATCATCGCCCAGACAAACTATTGAAGTCAGAATCATGAAATTTGGAGGATATGTTTCTTTTATATTGTAAAAGTCCACCAAGAAAAGATTTTGGGTTATTCAGGTTCTAAAGAGGGGTTAATCCTGCATTTCTCGAATACTAATATCTCACGACTGGTTTCGCCACATAATCTAACCATTTCAAATACTGTAGTTCCGTGAAGAACTAAATAGCTTATTTTCATATATCCCACTGGTCTTTACCATTAAAATTCTCCTGCTTGACGTCATCGTTGCACGTGGATCGTGATAACCACGTTGTCCACATTGAGAATCCTTCGGCGCTTCTGCTGGCAGCCTGCAGACATTACAGTGTGTAACAATGCCTGTAGACATTGATGGTTGCACCTACTGGCATGAAATCCAGTAGTCCGGACCTCGCCCCTAGGGATTTCCACGTGTATGGTCCGCTGAAGAAGTTCCTGGCAGGACAGTGATTCATGTGAAATGATGACGCCAACAGCACTCCGTCGATGGTTCCACAGTCGTTGTTTGGGTCTTCAGTCTTTTGACTGGGTTGCTGCAACGCTCCATGCCTCACTCTCCTGAGCTAATCGTTTCATCTCTACATAGCTACCACAACCTATATCCGACGCAATCTGTTTAACATATTCTAACCTTGGTCTACCCCTACAGTTCTTGTCCTCGACCCTTCCTTCCATAAATAAGATTGCCATTCCTGGGAGTCTTAGTATGTATCCTACCAAACTATCTTATCTCTTCTTTAGCAGTAGCCAGAAACATCTCTCCTCTCCCACTCGTCTTAATACCTCTTCATTTCTTATCCTATCTACCCATCAAATCTACATCATTCTCCTGTAACACCACATTTCAAACGCTTCAATTCTCCTCTTTTCTGCTGCACCAATAGTTTCACTTCCGTAGAGTGCCACGCTCCAGACAAAGGCTTTCAAAAATCACTTCCTAATACCTAAATCTATATTCGATGTCAACAGATTCCTTTTTTTTAGAAATATTTTCATTGCCTGAGCCAACCTACTTTTTATATCCTCTTTGCTTCGTCCATCACTGGTTATTTTGCTTCCTAAGTAACAGAAGTCTCTTACTTCCTTGAGCTTTTCACCTGCCAATTTGATGTCCATAGAGGATTCTGATTTATTTCGGCTGCATTTTAATATTTTTGTTTTACATTTATTAATATTCATCATGAATTCTTTCCTCAAGACGGAGTCCATACCATTCAATAATTCATTCAAATCCTTAGACGTGTCGGCCAAGATGACGATGTCATCGGCAAATTTCAGAGTTGAAATTATTTCTCCTTGAATCTTCACTCCCACTTTAAATTTGTCTCCAATTTCCTTCATTGCTTGTACAATGTAAAGAATGAAAAGTATGGGTGATAAGTTGCAGCCTTGCCTTACACCTTTATGAATACCAGCTTCTCTCTCACGTCCTTCAGCTCGATTTACTGCTGGCTGGTTTGTGTATAGATTGTAGGTAACCCTCCTATCCTTATACTTTATTCCAACCGTTTTCAAAATGTCAAACGAGTTAGTCCAATCAACGTTATCAAAAGCCTTTTCTAAGTCTAAAAATGACATGAACGTTCTCTTATCTTTCCCTATTCCACCTTCCAAAATCAGCCTAAGATTTATTACAGATTCCCTTGTTCCGTCAGTTCTCCTGAAACCAAACTGGTCTTCACCCAACTCCGTTTCTATCTGGCTTTTCATCCTCTTGTAAATTATTCTAGACAGGATATTTAGTTAGTTATAGTTAGTTATTGTTGTTTTAAGGGGTGGAACTACGAGGTCATCTGCCCCTGACAGGATCTTTGAAGCATGAGTAATCAAGCTGATGGAACGATAATCTGTCAGCTCCCACTTTCTTCGGTATAGGGATTATAAGATTCCTGTTGAAATTAGAGGGTACCTCACCTGTCTCATAAATCCTACACACCAAGTGAAATAACCTGATCAGACCTTCATCTCCTATGCAGCGTAGCAACTCAATCGGTATATCATCTATGTCTGGTGCTTTGTTCCTGCTTAAGTCTTCCAATGCTATGTCAAATTTTGATCTCAATATTAAATCTCCTTTTGCATCCTCATCAATTTCCTCCGCCCTTTCCATTACATGATTCTCAATCTCCTCTCCCTTATACAAACACTCTATGTAAGCTTTCCATCTCTCAACTTTTTCTTCCGTATCTGTTAGAGGATTCACATTTGTCTCCTGAATATTACAGCACTTAGTTTTCTTTTCCCCAATTCTTCTTCCTTCGATAAGCTGTGTCTACTTTTCCTAATTTCAGACAATTTTCTATACCTGCACATTTCTCTTTCAAACATTCTTCTTTCGCTTCCTTGCACTTCTTGTTAACCTGATTTCTCAGACGTCTGTATTCTGCTTTCCCCTTTTCATCTCTCACATTCATATGCTTCCGCCTTTCATCCTTCAATTCTAGTATATCCTGAGTGATCCACGGTTTTCTACCTATTATTTCTTTCCTAGTAAAGTTTTCTTCTGCGGAATCTATTATTTCATTCCTTAAAAGTGCCCGATAGTCTGCAATTGAAGTTTGTTTAGGGTTTTTCATTAGTCCTTCCTTTATACTTTTCTTGAATCTTTCGTTTACATCCTTCTCTTTCAGTCTGTCTATTGCTCACCTTTTTGGCTTTTGACTTTTCTTCAGTTTCCTCAACTTTAATCTGCATTTCATAACAACCAGATTGCGGTCAGATTTTAAGTCGGCACCGGGATATGTTTTACAAGCCAAAATCTTGTTTCGAAACCTCTGCTTGACCATAAGGAAGTCGATTTGGTAAGGCCCTGTATCTCCTGGTCTCATCCATGTGTATATTCTTCTATCGTGGTCATTGAATAAGGTGTTAGCTATGACCAACTCATGCTTGGTGCAGAATTCCATCAGCCTGCTTCCTAGATCATTCCTTTCACCTAATCCGAAATCTCCTACTATCTTCCCTTCTCTTCTTTTTCCTACCACAGCATTCCAATCTCCCATTACTATAACATTTTCATCACCCTTCATATACCTCAGAATTTCATCTATATCTTCGTAGACCTTTTCAATATCTTCATCTTCATCTTGACTGGTAGGCATATAGACTTGTACCACTGTGGTGCACATAGGTTATGTATTGATTTTTGCTACAATAATCCGTTCATTATATTGCTCAAAATATTCCACCCGCTGTCCAAGTTTCCTACTCAATGTGTGACCAACTCCTGCTTGGCCATTGTTTGATTTAGTGCTAATGACCCTATAGTCCTGTTCTTCCTGCCAGCGCATTTCACTAATCCCAACTAAATCCATCCTCAACCTGTCCATTTCCCTTTCTAAGTTTTCTAACCTTCCACTTCCTAGCAGACTTCTCACATTCCACGCTCCGATCCGTAGAATGTCAGATTTCCTCTTTGTCACTTCTGTGATGTTAACCCCCTCTGGAGTAGTCCCTACCCGGAGATCCGAACGGGGGATTAGTTTACCTCCGGATTGTAATTGTACAAGGAGGCCATCATCACACGATATGATGCATAGAGAGGTGCATATCCTCGGGAATAGCATAACAGCTGTTGTTTCCCGTCGCTTTCAGCCGTGCAGCAGAACGCAGTGTAGCCATTAGTTTGCTTATATAATCAACTAGCTGAAGTACCCGTGCTTCGCTACGCGTCATAAATAAATTAAAATGTAAAGGTGAGAGTTAAAATAGGGGATAGGCGAGGTGCTGCGCAGAGGGAGATTAAGGATGGAACATTTAGTCCAACTACACCGCTCGGCGTTGACCGTGTTTTATAGCACTAATTTAGGTTTTACTCGCTAACCGATGGAGATACCTTTCGGATAGAAAATGTAATTTTAAGCGTTGTTTATGCCATCAAAAGTTTGCTATTTCTTAGTGTTCTCTTTTTATTTGAAATGGAAATATGAAAGTTTGAAACCAAAGGGTGTAGTGACGTCACTAAATTGGTCGCCATCTTTAAATAGTGCAAAGTATTGAAATCAAAAGTAACGTAAATGTTAACCAGGTAAATCAGCTACTTCCATGTAAAATTCATGTAAATCGGACCAGTGGTACTTGCGCGATTGAGTAATACACAGACACACACCACCTAATTTTTAGCCTCGCTTCGCTCGGGTCATAGTTGTGTCATATTGTTATTCAATGAAATGCCGGTTTAACCCCGTTAACACCCTTTTAGAACCTGAATATCCAAAAATCTCTCCTTAGTAGACGTTTCGACACACAACAAACATATCACCAAAATATAATTCTTCTAACTTTAATAGTTTTGGTTGGTCGATGAGAGTGAACATCCAAAAATCCTTCCTAAGTGGACGTTTTTCTTCCAGAATTTCACCCTCCCCATAGGCCCCTTAAATTGCATTTATAGAAAAAAAACGGTCGAACACCTATTTATTTTATTCATTTATTTATTTATTTATTTTTAAGCTGATTGATTTCCTCCGAGTTTCAAACTCTTCGCCTATGTCGTTTAAGAGATACACGCTCCATTAGGAATCTTTCAACCCCTACTTTTCATCCCTTTCACCTCATAATATACACCACATCGAAAGACCCTCAGACACGTGTCTTTTTACTTTTTAATGATGAGTTTATATGCTGTGTATCACATCCCCCAATGAAACCAATCGGGATATATTGTTATTCAATGAAATGCAGGTTTAACCCCCTTAAGATCCCTTTAGAACCTGAATATCCGAAAATCCTTCCTTAGTAGACGGTTTTGACATACAATGAACATATCCCCAAACTGTCATGTTTCTAACTTCAATAATTTTGGCTGGGCGATGATAAGTGAGTGAGTGAGTGAGTCAGGTCATTTTCTTTCAATTTACTTTTTTCAGAATTTCACCCTTCCCCATGGGCCCCTTAAATTGGATTTATGAGAAAACGGTCAAACACATATTTACTTCTTTCTTATGTTAATTTTTTTCGCTGAGTTTCAAACTCCTCGCCTATCTCCTCGGAGATACACGCTCCGTTAGGAATCTTTCAATCCCCACTTTTCACCCCTTTCACCTCATAATATACACCACATCGAAAACCCCTCAGAAATGTGTCTTCTTATTTTTAATGATGAGTTCATATGCCGAGTATCTCATCCCCCAATGAAACCAATCGGGAGATATTGCTATTCAATGAAATGCAGGTCTACCCCCTTAACACCACTTTAGAACCTGAATATCCAAAAATCCTCTCTTAGTGAGCATTTGCGGCACTTGAGGAAGCTGCGTACCAAATTTCATTCCAATCCATTCGGTGGTTTCTGAGATTTCGTGACGAATGAATGAGTGAGTGAGTGAGTGGTATTTGACATATATATATAGTAGATAGTGTCAAGTCTTTGTTATGCCTAACTCGGTTGACAGTGCTGTGTGAGCAGTTGAGTAACTAACGGGATTTCAAGTAAAGATCCTCATTTTCTATACCGGTAGTGCAGAGCGCAACTCGAATCCAGTCAGCCGTGTCTCGACTTGAGCTATGTTGCCATGGAAATGATCTGCCTTGCCATTCC
This sequence comes from Meconema thalassinum, assembly GCA_946902985.2. NCBI lineage: Eukaryota > Metazoa > Arthropoda > Insecta > Orthoptera > Tettigoniidae > Meconema > Meconema thalassinum. The sequence goes on from OX336390.1 coordinate 616,939,552, forward strand.
TTCATGAGTATATTTTATGATTTGATTAGCATGTGCTTGAGTGCAAAAGAGCCGAAATCAGAAGAATGAGAAAGACTATCGAAAATTCATGTAGCCAGCGGTTCCTTATGGGTCCTAAATTATGTGTATGCAAAATTTGGTTGAGATTGGTGGAACGGTGTATATTTGTATACGGAACAGACGAACCCCACCCACCCACATACATATAGACTTTCACTTTTATATATAAGATATATCTTAATCTTCTATAGGGCAAGTAAATAATTCATTTATTCTGAAAGGCTGCTACTCCCTTTCAGAATAAGTAAAGTAACAGCAATTCTACTAACAAAACATACCAACCTTCTACTAACAATTAAAATACCAACTTTCTACTAACAATAAAATACTTCAGTTCCACCAACAACAAAATACTACCACTAAAACAGTCTGTCACCAGGCACACTCACATGCAACCTCAAACATCACAGTCTAATGAAACAAAGAACTATATTTAATAAACAATGCAACTGCCATTAGACACACTCACTCACCACAGTATAATGGAACAATGAACTATATCTAATAAACAATCTACCTACATATACTTACAATTACAACTACCATAAGGTGCGTTCAAAAATTAACGAGCCGGAGGCTGGAATGCGTAAACCGGTGACGACAGCGGCTAATCGTGGCGTGTGTAACGAGGTGTGGTTCCGACCAGAAGGTCACAGCCCGTCCCTAGAGGTCACGTGTGCACGTCACGTGACGATACAAAGCGAGCAGCAGCATACATCACTCGTCCACCCAAGACCAAGACAGTAGGCCATTCGACATGCTTCCTGGTGTGGTTGAAGACTGAGGGGCACCCATTGGGCACACCCTTTCCGCAAGTGCAGTCGTTCCTTCATGATGGTGTGCACACTTCCGAAGCCCAATCCGACCACGGCGGCTATGGCGATCACTGTCACTCGGCGGTCCTGGGTAGTGAGTGCATCAACCAGCTGGACGTTGTCATCGGTAATGCAGGGGGGTGCCCCAGACCGGGCATCATCGGCTAACGACACTCGTCCTTCCCTGAAGCGCTTGTGCTACGCCTTGACCCATGCAAGGGACATGCAGTGTTCGCCGTACGCTTGTGACATTGGGCGATGAATGTCCGTTCCCCCTACTCCGTTTGCTGTCAGAAACCGAGAAACACCTCTTTGCTCTTCGTTTGATGCCCCCATGTCACTGATTGCAATGCCACTGTCAGCGTTGGACGATTGATGCATGCTGCTGCTCGCTTTGTATCGTTACGTGACGTGCACGCGTGCTCTCTAGCGATGGGCTGTGACCTTCCACGCTCTGGTCAGAACCGCACCTCGTTACACACGCCACGATTAGCCGATGTCGTCACCGGTTTGCGCATTACAGCCTTCGGCTCGTTACTTTTTGAACTCACCTTTTACATATTTACATTCTAGAAAAGTAAATGGAAAACAAAAATAAGAGTAAGGGAAACAAAAGACAGGAGGAAAGGAAATGCCCTCAACCCTCAAAGAATGAGAATTATGGACTTGGAAGAAAGGAGAGCCAGGAAAGGCAGATAGGAAAGGTAAAGTGGAAAGGGACCGCCCCAAAGCATCAATCAAACCTAACCGACAAATTTTGGCTTCGCACAAGTATGGTTAGTGGAAGGTTTCCTTTCATGCCATAAATCTATGACATGGGACTGCCGGCTTCACCGCCTCTGTTGATACCACAGGTTTAAACATTCCCAAACATTTGAGATTAGCTGACCCCCTTTTTAATATTCAATGTCCCATTGACATTTTATTCAGTGCAAACGTCTATTGGAATTGCATACGTAAACTAACACGTCATCTCAATTCCAATGTTTTCGCGCGAGATACTACCTTTGGGTGGATCGTTACAGGTCAAGTGCCCCATCATACCGCTCAACCCGTTTCACAATGTCATTTTTGTTAACATTGACCTAGAACAATTTTGGAAATTAGAGAATATCGACTCCTCTAGTCCAGTTTCTTCCGAAAACGAATTCTGCGAGCAACTCTTTGTCTCTACTACCACTCGCACCTACGAAGGTAAATTGTTCAAAACAGTGACTTCAAAACTGTTGGAAACTCCATTATTTGGAAGTAAATTCACGAAACTTGGAAAAATGTTATTCTGGTTATTTAGTAAAGATTGTAATTAATTTTCAGTAAAGGATTTTTTAAATTTAAATTTTGTTCTTCAAAATAAAAGTGCGGGTCTTAATCAGGGACGGGTGGTGCTCGGGATTATGCGGTATTTGTTTTTTGATATAGATTCACATCACGTAAATAATAGCTAATACTAACTGTACAACAGCTACAGATGAACTCATTTCAGCGGCTCCGCTAGCTTTCTGCTCTTCCCCAGATTCCAAGGCAGCAGTTCCACAGTCAGCCGGCTGAATTCTACAATAGGGGCATCTCAAATTTAGTGCTGTGAAGGGACAAATGTCTGTACTAATCTGAATACAATGTAGAAAAATAGTGCAAGGTACGGAAGTGTTTCATTAGACTGTGATGTGCGAGGGTCCATGTGAATGTGTCTCGTGACAGTTACTTTGTTTATTAGATATAGTTCATTGTTTCATTAGACTGTGATGTGCAACGGTCCATGTGAATGTGCCTGGTGACAGCTAGATTTTTTATTAGATATAACTTACTTAGTTGATTGTTTCATTAACCTATGCTGTGGGAGAGTCCATGTGAGTGTGCCTGGTGACAGTTACATTGTTTATTAGATATAGTTCAATGTTTCATTAGACTGTGATGTGCGAGGGTCCATGTGAGTGTGTCTGGTGACAGTTGGATTGTTTATTAGATATAACTTACGTAGTTCATTGTTTCATGAACCTATGATGTGGCAGGGTCCATGTGAGTGTATCTGGTGACAGTTACATTGTCTATTAGATATACAGCAGTTCATTGTTTCATTAGACTGTGATGTGGGCGTGTCCATGTGAGTGTGTCTGGTGACAGATTGTTTCTTATTATTATTATACCGTATAGGCCAACTACGGACAACGATATTCAACTATTTTTCTTGGAGTGGGTCTTGATGTTAGCCCAGTAATCACGCATCCTCTGGCTGTGTTGTTCCTTTCTCTTCTTCGTCCAGAGGGCACCTGACTTCTTCCTTGTTTTTTTTCCTGGAACTTTATTTGCTTTTATTTACTCCTGAGAGACGTTCGATCTTTTATGTCCTTTTCCGTAACTCCCAGTTCCACCAGATCTTCCTGCACTTCTATCAGCCATGGTGACTTGGTCTTCCTTCTTTGCCAGTATGTGAGTAGCTGGTTGGTCAGCCTGGTTGGATGCATCCTGGAGACGTGTCAATAAAATGTTAGACGTCTCTTCCTGACCACGTCTGTAATTCTTTCAGAGTAACTATAGAGCTCCTGGTTAGGTCGTTTTATGTATTTACTCCCTTCCTTGATTGGTCCCAATATCTTCCTCATTATCTGCCTCTCTTGGATTTCTAGTTTGTCCGTGAGTCCTTTCCTGTTTAATATTCGGCATTCAGAGGCATATAGAGCTTCAGGGCGGATGACCGTTTGATGCTTCATTTTGGTGTTGCGGGAGAGACACTCCTTATTGTAGATGTTCTTAGTCAGTCGGTATGACAGTTCTAGCTTATTTACTGCAGTTGATAATGCTGTTCCTTCGGAGAGATTTGGTTCCAACCATTCACCCAAGTACTTGAATTTGTTGGTTTTCTTGATCCTTCCCTGTTCTAGAAGTAGTTCATGAGGTGATTCACTGATATTCGTGATGTGTTGTGTTTTCTCAAATTACACTTGGAGTCCTAACTTCGCTGCTTCTTGTCCGAGAATACTGAGTTGTTTCAGTGATGTTTCTGTTGAATCAGATATAACTGCCAGGTCATCGGCAAATGCCAGGCAGTCCACAATGAGCCCATCACGTTTGTGTCCAAGGTAGATAACACTTGGGATCCCTTGTCTAGCTCTCTCCTTCGCCACTCTCTTATAATCTTTTCCTGTGCACAGTTAAAGAGGAAAGGTGAGAGACCATCGCCCTGACTTACTCCCGTCTTGATTTCAAAACTTTCTTAAATTATTCCTCTGAACTTTATTCGTGACGTCGTGTAATTTTAAGTATGTTGGATACGGTAAGTGTCTTTGGTCCAGTCCAAGTTCCTGAAGGATTTTCATGAGAGTTGGTCTGTCAACTGAGTCGTACGCCTTCTTAAAGTCAACGAAGATGACGACAAACGTCTTGCCTGCCATTTTTTATTAGATATAATTCATTGTTTCATTAGACTGTGATGTGCGAGGGTCCATGTGGGTGTGTCTGGTGACAGATTGTTTATTAGATATAACTTACGTAGTTCATTGTTTCATTTACCTATGATGTGGGAGGGTCCATGTGAGTGTGCCTGGTGACAGATCGGTTTCAGTGGTAGTATCTTGTTGTTGGTAGAACGTTAGTATTTGTTCCGACACAAGAATTTTAGTATTTTAGTTAGTTAGTTATTGTTGTTTTAAGGGGTGGAACTACGTGGTCATCTGCCCCTAATGTTAGTATTTTGTTGTTAGGCTAGTAGAAGATTGGTATTTTTGTTAGTAATATTGTTATTTATTTAGTTAGTTATTGTTGTTTAAAGGGGAGAAACTACGAGGTCCTCTGCCCCTAGAATTGTTGTTTTACTTTATTCTGTTGGGGAGTAGCAGCCTTTCAGAATAAATCAATTATTTACTTGTATTATAGACAGTAAAGATATTGATAAGATTAGCCTACTAATGGCTACTCTGCGTTCTGCTGCAGTGGGAAACTACAACCGTAATGCAATTCCCAAGGATATGCACCTCTCTGTACATAATGTGATGAAGGCCTCCTCTCTTGTAAAATTCGAATCCGGAGGTAAACTAGTCCCCCGTTCGGATCTCCAGGTGGGAACTACTCGAGAGGGGGTTAACATCACAGAAGTGACACAGAGGAAATCTGACATTCTACGGATTGAGCGTGGAATGTTAGAAGTCTGCTAGGTAGTGGAAGGTTAGAAAACTTAGAAAGGGAAATGGATAGGTTGAGAATGGATTTTTGTTTGGGATTAGTGATGCGCTGGCAGGAAGAACAGTACTTTTGGCCAGGAGACTATAGGGTCATTAGCACTAAATCAAACAATGGCCAAGCAGGAGTTGGTCTCATATTGAGTAGGAAACTGGGACAGTGGGTGGATTATTCTGAGCAATATATTGAACAGATTATTGTAGCTAAAATCAACACAAAACCTACGTGCACCACAGTGGTAAAAGTCTCTATGCCCACCAGTCAAGCTGACGATGAAAATGTTGAAAAGTTTTACGAAGTTGAAAGTTCTTAGGTATGTCATGGGTGATGAAAATATTATAGTAACGGGAGATTGGAAAGCTGTGGTAGGAATAGGAAGAGAAGGGAACATAGTAGGAGATTTTGGATTAAGTGAGAGGAATGATCGAGGAAGCAGGCTGAGAGAATTCTGCACCGAGCACGAGTTGGTCATAGCTAACACCTTATACAATAACCACAATAGAAGAAAATACACATGGATGAGACCAGGAAATATAGGGCGTTACCAAATCGACTTCATTATGGTCAAGCAGAGATTTTGAAACCAGAATTTGGATTGAAAATATATCGCGGTGCTGACATGAACTCTGACCACAAAATGTTTGTTATGGAATGGAGGTTAAAGTTAAACTGAAGAAAAGTCAAAAGCCAAAAAGGTGAGCAATAGACAGACTGAAAGGGAAGGATGTACACGAAAGATTCAAGAAGAGTATAAAGGAAGGACTCTTGAAGAACCCTAAACAAACTTCAATTGCGGACGAATGGGAACGTTTTAAGAATGAAATAACAAAATCCGCATATGAAAACATTGGTAGGAAATAAAGAATAGGTAGAAAACCGTGGATCACTCAGGATATACTAGAATTAATGGATGAAAGGCGGGAACACAAGAACGTAACAGATAAAAGGGGGAAAGCAGAATACTGCTTTCTGATAAATGAGGTTAACAAGAAGTGCAAGGAAGCGAAAGAGGAATGGTTGAAAGAGAAATGTGCAGGTATAGAAAATTGACTGTAATTAGGAATAGAAGACACAGCTTATCGAAGGATTAAGAATACTTTTGGGGAAAAGAAGACTAAGTGCTGTACTATTAAGGGCACAGTTGGAAAGCTTCTAAGAGATAGGGAAGAAAAGGCTTAATTTGAATTTGAATTTATTGTTTCTCTCTATGCCCTTTGAAGCAGTTCTCTTCATTCAGAGGGCGGTTAATTACAATAAAATACCTGAAGAAATAAATAAAAACTTAACCTAAATATTCAGTTGACAATAGAAGTTCTTAATACAGGTAGATGTTATTACATCTGGGTAATCATTGGAATTTTGCTGGTACAAAATTATTCCCTTTTACTGAACTATCTTTTTGCTGAGATTACCGGTAATTTCAGTTATTTATGAAGTTTATGTATCAGGTTACATGGTTCTTAAATCGTACAGAAGAATGATATTTGAAACAATTCATTTTTAACCTTGATCATGATATTATTGCGTTAGAAGCCATTTTCAGTGTTGCCTCAGTAATCAAAAGCATCAAACTTTTGATCATGATAATTGCATAGCTGATGGATTGCCATGAATTAATAGCCCAGGAATTTTAGTCAAAAACGGTCAAAACATTGAAAAAAAATTAGTAAAGCTGAAAATTGGTACAGTTGTCCTATTTGATGTTCTTAACAACATATTAAAAGTCCCCGGTCTTCGCGTGTCGGCTTCCTGGATTTCCAGCCGTTTGAACTCCTGGAATGCTGGAGAAGTAGGGGGTGTCGCTGGAATGCGCATTGTAAGCGAACGATTTGGCTCACAGTGCTCTAACATGGCTTAAATTAAAGGAGAAAAAATAATCTATAAGTTAGTTCATGGGTTGGCATGTTAGCGATACTTCCGGTCTAACAGGAAACGAAAAAATGCCGCGATTTTTTTTTATAAAAGTGCGACGTTTCTCTTCTTTTGACGTTTGTTGGCAAACTATCACGAATATCGCAGACAAGTCTTGAATATAAGTTGTTGGCGACAAAATAAGCTTTCATTTGATGTATTCATAATTGATGTGCAAGTAATAGTTGCCGAGCAACAGAGATTTAAACAATGGCGCGCGACCTGAATCAGCCCGTGTTTGCGCTGTTTCTCAGCGGCCAACTGACGCGTTCGCCCGCAGCATTGATGCGTCGAATTGGCGCAGCTTCTTGTTTTCTGTTGTTTCTAAATTTTAAACAGTTGGTCGTTGGCCGATGTGTGTTATGCCGTATAAGTGTTATTTATTGTGTTGTCATAAAAATGAGTTTTGAAGACTGCATTTTGTGTGAGAAGCCACTCGACGATCCGATGGGCGTTGTTTGTATTTTAAAAGGTTTTAGAAGGATAACTAACACCGCAAGAAGTATGCGAAGATCAAGTTATAACTCGGGTCATGCAGTACATGGAAGACAGGATGAAGACTCTGTCAGAAGCTAGACGGACAGCAAAGTGTCGGCGGAGTACTACAGGCAATATGAAATCGTTCGGCTGTTTATTCGGGCAGAAAGAACATCAAATTGGAACCTCCATATGTACTACGTATCGAAGATGTTGCCATACCTACACGCTGCAGGGCATATTCACTACACTAAGTCAGCCTACTTGTACCTGCATCAAATGCTTAAGTTAGATCAGAAGATGCCCGGGGACGAGTACATGAACTACACGAAGAACGGGTACTATTCCATCTGACGCTCGCATGATTTTTGGGCTGGAATATAGTCAGATATGGCCATAGAACAGGATCTTATGCGGCCTATGAAATCACGTGAAGGTTTAACAAGAAGACGAGGAGAGGACGATAGCACGCTGGCTCACTTTGTCTCGGCGTTTCCACTGTGCATCCCGATCTGTGATGCTGTAGAAAATGTATCTGGTATAGAGACAAAATCCTCGGAACAGCACGTTGAGTTGTGAGACTCGCGGCGGAAGCTGGAGAACCGCCACGCAGAAGTGTTTCGCTCGTGGGTAGAAGATCTTTCTCCGTGGGATTTAAATAAAGAAAGTCTTCAATCGCTTTCCACTGGCGTAGTTGCAGACAACAGCATCAACTGCGATATGGCTCGAGAACATGGTGAAGTAGCAATACAACAAATGGTGGGGAAAAGTTTTGAGTGTCTCAAGCTCGCAAGAAAAAGCCGCGTAGTGCCTTTGTCAGTTGTTGGGTGCCAACTAAAAATTCGTGATGACATCGTCCCGGTCAACCCGCACTAACTTTTCATGCGAATCATATATGTGATGAAATTGGAAACGGATATCGTGGAGTTCTTGAAGTACGAGCTTGCTCCAGGTGTATTTTTGGAAATACACGGAAAGAAAGAATTAGCTTTTGCTGTTCTTCATTACTTTATATCAGTCCAATTTATTTACATTTCTTTCCAGCACACACCAACATCGAACTGTTATCTCCCGTTTGCCCCGTGCATTTGTTCATTTTTTCTGTCAGTTTTTTACAGAAACGCATATTCCGTCGAACCAGCCTGACAGCGTCCCATCGCTGCCTTCCGAACTTCCATTGCCTCAAGCCATGAAGACTTCTACATTAATCCGCAGGGCGTCGTGTTCTTCACCAACCCACTACTCCGTGAAGACACCGCTCCAAGAAGAATTTTGTTTTTGTAAATTTTTTCATGTTTATGTATAACCTCTTTGTTTCCTCCCCTTACTCGCCCGCTTACCCCTCTTCTCGCCTCCTCATACTGCTGTCTTCTCCGCGCGCGCAGCTCACTCGCTCGGTCACTTCTACTTCTTCTCGACTTGTCTCCGTGCTGTGAGCAACCGCTCACCCTCTCAAGTGCACTCAACATCTTTTTGGACATGCCGTCTAGGCTAGTGTACTTTCTCTGCGTCTATCAGCCTTCACTTGTACGTCGGAAGTCAAACCAGACAGTTAGACCTTAACTAATGCTCGCCTCCTCCACTCAAGAGGCAACATTTTTAATTCTACGCCATGTTCGAATTTTAGAACCAACCGTCAACAGCAACATCGCCTTCTTCATGAAACAAAGATAAGTACCGACTTCATGTTTTAACCTCATTCTCATAGCTTTTAAAAGGCTCAATGCTTTTATTTGGATTTTATAGGCAGTGAAAGTTGCTATGTGATAATAACTGCTTTCAAGATATCTTTTTGATTAAACTTAAACTTTCAAGTCTAACTTTCAAAATGAATGATTTTCTGAGATGCTATCTCACATCGAAGGATATTTCTAAAGTACCCACTGTCTATATAATCTAGTTTTCCGCCGAGGGATTATCTACCCAATTTAAACAAGTCATCATTGTTCTGGAGCCTTCCACAACCTACACTCTATCTACAAGTTATAATGTCATGTATTTTCCACTCACATATGGGAATACTTTTTCAAACTAAGGAATCTTCCTTATGAACTGCTAATCAATATCTAATTTTTCTTCCTCCGTTGGGATTTTTCTGGTGCATTCAACTATAACCTACAAGTTTCTCAAGCAATAGACTCTCGCTAACCTAGTGTAACTAGTTATTTTCCACCATTGCAATAACTTTCTTTGCTATCAACGTTTTGTGCTACTACAGTGAACTCATCAACTATATCAACAGACTATAGTGAAAACAGTGCCTGTTCAACTTTTCATCCACGTCGCGCTCGTCCGAGTACAATAAATACGGCCATGAACACTTTTCCATAATCCCATTTGATCTTTCCCAAACCCTTTACTAACAAACCAAAATAATAAAATTGTTACTTGAAGTCTCTTTTCAATGAGGTGTCACTCTACATAAGTGCCCTCCCTTATTTGCTCCATGTATAATGAATTAATGTCTGCTAAACTTCGTGTCTAGCACACGCCTTAAATTATATTGTTTCTCCCTCCTAATTAGGGAATACAATTCTCTCAACTCATAAGTGAGTTATCACTAGGTTTCACGAAAGGGAAACTTGCCCCATTTTTCTCGTGATCCCTACTTAAACATAGGAGTTCTAGAAACTTCCTTTCAATTGTTCTCTTCAGGTTTCACAATAAGTGACCTGTCCTATTTGTATAATCTCCTACTGTATAATCATTAAGAATATTTTTGTATCAATACAAGAAGTTTGAAACTTCTATTTCATTTCTTCCTGTTTTTGTTGTTGTTGCTTTCGAAGTTATCTAGAAATCCTTAAAGTACACACTTTGTACTTGATTTATTGTTTAACTTTAATTACGTCAGTTATCTTTAAATTTTTCATTTATTCATCTTAGCCATTTCAAAATCTTACGAAGATTTTAAAGCATATAAAATGTTTAAAACCAAAAGAATTATCAATTGCCTGGCGCAAGCTTTAGATGTTTTCGGAGGTCTGCGACCCCAATTGTTTATAAAAAACAAAATTATATATTTGTTACAAACACTTCTTCCATTGACATTGTTAAATAAATTAAAGATTTGTTCTTTGCTTTATCATTTCTCTAACACAACGGTTATGCAAGATCCTGTCTTCCTTGACTCTTCCTATTTAATAAAAATAAATCTATTGATAGGGTGTTCACCACTTGTTGCATTTGAGCAAGAACTCTTAGTTATAACTTATGTCAAACTCTCTTCCTATTTCTCCATCCTTTTTCTCTAGTCCGAAACCCACTTATTTTTCTTCATCATCTTCCCTTAGGGGTTAGGTTATTCCCAAGCTAATAATCTACGCAAAATTTGGTCCCAGAAACCCGGGAGAGTCCATTTCTCAGAGTCTATTTATGAGAATCTATTCGTTATTTATTGCTCAAAGTCCATTTGACAATATTTTGCCAATCATTAATATCTTCTTTGAAATTTTCAGCTATAACTCCGCAGTGCAAAGCTGGTGAAGGTGATAGAGGTCGTTCCTGTCTTCTTCAGCCTGTCTTACTTGCAACCTGTCTTCTGCTGCCAACCTGACAGCATTTTCATAATCTCGCTACAGTTTCGTAAGTTACACTTCAATTTACCCATTTCATTATGCCAACTGAAGAGGATGAAACTCTCATTGCCAGACGTTCTTCCTACAAAGGGCAACTCACCAGATTTAGAAATTTCATTAATAAAATAAATCCCGCCGATTGTGATCTAGACGTCTTGACACAACGCCTTAAGTTGTACGAACGGTCCTATGATTACTATGATCAAATTCAAACCGACATTGAATCCGCTTGCCCAGAACTTCAATCGGATCGGGACGAGGTTGAACCCTTGTACTTTGAAGGGATTGCCAAGGCCCACCAACTGATCCGCAGTATCTCAGAACCGGACACTAGGGTCATCATTCCGGCCGATTTCGCACCCGCTTCAGTTCATAAGGACAAACCGAAACCTTTACTTCCAAAGATAAGCCTACCTCACTTCTCAGGCCAGGAATATGAATGGTATTCCTTTTACGAACTTTACTGCTCCCTTATTCATGAAAATACAGACATTCTAGATATCCACAAGTTCTATTTCTTGCGTTCGTCCTTGGAAGGCCAGGCCTTGGCCTTGGTTGAGTCACTGCCTTTAAGCGCAGATAACTACCACATCGCCTTTAATCTCCTTAAAGAGAGATATGGTAATGTACGTTTGTGTGTTGCTCGCCACATTCGCTGCCTGTTCAACTTGCCAGTCGTAAAACCTAATGACGTCACCTCTGTAAGAGACCTGATAGACACCATGCAATTGCACGTGAGAGCATTATACCAACTTAAGCAACCAGTCCAAACTTGGGACATCGTCCTTATTCATCTAGCTACATCCTGATTCGACTTTTCAACATTAAAGGCTTCGGAAATCGAGCTCACTCGCAAGGATGAGCATTCGTTCGAACACCTCATCTCGTTTCTGAACAGCCGGTGCCAACTCCTTACAGCACTCTCATTTCAGTGCGAAAGATTCGAAACTTGTCCTCTGTGTGAAATCCTGGATAAAAAACTTGTCTCCTCAAATGGACATCAGCACCCATCTGTCGAGAACAAGCAAACTCGTTCTGACTCTTTCAACCATCCAAGAGAACATATTAGGCCGCTCAACAAATCTTTAAAATGCACGCTCTGTAAAAAGTTTCACACTTTGTATTCCTGCAAATCCTTTAAAGAATTGCCTGTTGAAAACAGAAGGAAGTTTGTCTTCAATAATAAATATTGCCATAACTGCCTGTCACCTAAGCATTCTGCTTCTAATTGTACGTCTTCCAACCTCTGTTTTCATTGCAAAAGACCGCATCATTCTTTATTGCACTTTCATCGTCAATCGAGGTCACTAGTAGCTGCTTCTTCAAACTCCATGCAGAGCAGCTCCGAACAAACTAATGCTTCTTCCAGCATTTCTAACGCCGAAACTTCTCACAGGGCGCAAGTCCTTTTGTCCACTGTACAATTCGAAATCCAAGATAAATTTGGAAATTGGTTTCGAACCCGCGGTCTTCTTGATTCCGCTTCAACTCACAACTTTGTTTCGCAATCGTTAATTAAAAAACTAGGTCTTTCTTCATCACCTACTTCCATCAATGTATCCGGCATTGACAATTTGAAAACTCAAGCCTTGCAATCTACAAAATTGAAAATCAGAGACATTTGTCAAAGAAACATCATTCTTAACTTAAACTGTCTCATTCGTACCAGTATTGGTAAGGACACTCCTAGCAGCTCTATTAATACTTCCGGTTTAAAGATTCCTTCGCATTTAAGGTTAGCTGATCCTCAGTTTAATGCTCAAGGCCCCATTGATGTACTTTTCAGTGCCAATATTTTCTGGAATTGCCTTCGTAAACAATCCCGTAGGCTATCTTCAAACGTGGTCGCCAGAGACACCTATTTTGGTTGGGTCATTACTGGTCAAATCCAACATCCCAGTCTTCAAACCAAATCGCAATGTCATTTTGTTACTGCCGATTCAAATCCCTTTTCTGAAAAAGAGAACACTTATATTTCCGATCTCGATGCATTTGAAAAACACTTGCCGAAACGATGTCTCATTGTAAACAACTACGTCACCTTTGTAAGTTGTTTAAATGGTTTTGCCTTATTTCCGCACAAAAAGGCAATTCAAGTTCGCCTCGCCTTGGGTCACTTGGTTTACCTTCTCATGTAATTTTTTGTATTAGGAAATTGTTTAAACTTTCTGTCGAAAACTATCTTCCCCTTGTGTAAAACCATGACTATCAGTCACCATAATTTCGCTGTAAGTTATGTTTCACTTCACTCGCTATTTAGTAGGATGGCCATGGACGCCTCCTTCCCTCTTCCTCACACTCGGAAGCCGCTTTTGAAACCGCTTGAAAATCTGAGTTCTCTAGCATCTAGAATAACTATTCTTGCGCATAAACTCCTTTTCAATGTCCCAGCTTCTCTTCCTTGTTCAGAATAATTAAGCTTTTTTCTGTTGAAAATTGTTGGATTCCGTGATCCTCAAAATTATGCGAAATTGATTACTTACTTTATTTCATATGTCTTTAAATTGGTTTTTCACGCCCAAGCTACGGATGACAGCATGACGTGTTACTTGAAGTTCCTCTTTAAGTCTCGGCTGATTGCACTCGCTTTGTTTGTTTATTTTGAACTGCTTGTTTGTCAGTCTCGTTTGTTTACAAGCTTGACAAAGGTCAGAGCAAGTTTTCCTTATCTCAACTTTGGCTGACTGCCAACCATTGTCTTGCGATTTGCTCCCGTAATTTCCGAAGCTGCTCACCTCCTTACCAAAGAAAAAAGTGTTCTGGTCAAGGACTCTTTCAGCTATTTATATTCGTTATCTCGCTGTACTATGTGGGTCAAGGTCGTTCTTACCTATCTCTCCCACTTGTTCACACTCGTATCCTATAGCTGTTTCGATCCTCGTTTCATAACATCGTTGCATATTTTTTATGTGCGCATGTATTGCACCCTGCTTAAATATTTTGCACTTTTATTGTTCATTGTTAAACAAACTTGTTTTTTCTCGTCGATACACTCGATGTGTTTTTGCATCTATGCATGTTACGTCACGTTTCTTGATGACTTAAGTATTTTTCTGATTAACCCTTTGATGCTTATTATAACTTAAGGTCATTTTTTATGGCTACTAGATTGTTGTTACCTATGGCGTTATTGCCTTCTACTCGCATAGTTCCTTTGTTTATTTGGTATATTCTTATCCTTAATCGATGTACTTATTTCTATACGCTTTGTTCAAATTTGTTAACTCTCCTTTCGCATCTTGTCGGGATCTTCACTAGAGCTTTATTTCTCGCAGCATCTAGCTACTTTGTGATTGACGGCGTTGTTAATTAGCGCCCGTCGCCCCCGCATTCTAATGACCCTGATAACTTGTTTCCACTTACACCTGGTCAGTTCCTCATAAATGCCACCCCCTTTTCCCTTTCTCCCTCTAGCATAGATCTTTGGCGAAATGACCGACTGTTACCCAGGAGGGAAGGGAAGAGTCAGAGAAATAATGATCTCTACCACCAATGTGTTTATTATAAGACCTCTTTCATATTGTGTTCTTGTTCTTTGCTGGTGTTTGCTGTTTTCCCCCAACTTGGTGTATTCTTGGAAATACACGGAAAGAAAGAATTACCTTTTGCTGTTCTTCATTACTTTATATCAGTCCATTTATTTACATTTATTTCCAGCACACACCAACATCGAACTGTTACCTCCCGTTTGCCCCGTGCATTTGTTCATTTTTTCTGTCAGTTTTTTACAGAAACGCATATTCCGTCGAACCAGCCTGACAGCGTCCCATCGCTGCCTTCCGAACTTCCATTGCTTCAAGCCATGAAAACTTCTACATTAATCCGCAGGGCGTCGTGTTCTTCACCAACCCACTACTCCGTGAAGACACCGCTCCAAGAAGAATTTTGTTTTTGTAAACTTTTTTCATGTTTATGTGTAACCTCTTTGTTTCCTCCCTTTACTCACCCGCTTCCCCCTCTTCTCGCCTCCTCAAACTGCTGTCTTCTCCGCGCGCGCAGCTTGCTCGCTCGGTCACTTCTACTTCTTCTCGACTTGTCTCCGTGCTGTGAGCAACCGCTCACCCTCTCAAGTGCACTCAACTTCTTGTTGGACATGCCGTCTAGGCTAGTGTATTTTCTCTGCGTCTAGCAGCCTTCACTTGTACGTCGGAAGTCAAACCAGTCAGTTAGAGCTTAACTAAAGCTCGCCTCCTCCACTCAAGAGGCAAAATTTTAAATTCTACGCCACGTTCGAATTTTAGAACCAACCGTCAACAGCAACATCGCCTTCTTCATGAAACAAAGATAAGTACCGACTTCATGTTTTAACCTCATTCTCATCGCTTTTAAAAGGCTCAATGCTTTTATTTATATTTTATTGACAGTGAAAGTTGCAATGTGATAGTAACTGCTTTCAAGATATCTTTTTGATCAAACTTAAACTATCAAGTCTAACTTTCAAAATGAAAGATTTTCTGAGATGCTATCTCACATCGAGGGATATTTCTAAAATACCCACTGTCTATGTAATCTAGTTTTCCGCCAAGGGATTATCTACCCAATTTAAACAAATCATCATTGCTCTGGAATCTTCCACAACCTACACTCTATCTACAAGTTATACTGTCATGTATTTTCCACTCACATATGGGAATACTTTTTCAAACTAAGGAATCTTCCTTATGAACTGCTAATCAATATCTAATTTTTCTTCCTCCGTTGGGATTTTTCTGGTGCATTCAACTATAACCTACAAGTTTCTCAAGCAATAGACTCTCGCTAATCTAGTGTAACGAGTTATTTTCCACCATTGCAATAACTTTCTTTGCTATCAACGTTTTGTGCTACTACAGTGAGCTCTTCAACTATATCAACGGACTGTAGTGAAAACAGTGCCTGTTCAACTTATCATCCGCGTCGCGCTCGTCCGAGTACAATAAATACGGCCATGCACACTTTTCCACAATCCCATTTGATCTTTCCCAAACCCTTTACTAACAAACCAAAATAATAAAATTGTTACTTTAGGTCTCTTTTCAATGAGGTGTCACTCTACATAAGTGCCCTCCCTTATTTGCTCCATGTATAACGAATTAATGTCTGCTAAACTTCGTGTCTAGCACACGCCTTAAATTATATTGTTTCTCCCTTCTAATTAGGGAATACAATTCTTTCAACTCATAAGTGAGTTATCTCTAGGTTTCACGAAAGGGAAACTTGCCCCGTTTTTCTCGTGATCCCTACTTAAACATAGGAGTTCTAGAAACTTCCTTTCAATTGTTCTCTTCAGGTTTCACAATAAGTGGCCTGTACTATTTGTATAATCTCCTATGTATAATCATTAAGAATATTTCTGTATCAATACAAGAAGTTAGAAACTTCTATTTCATTTCTTCCTGTTTTTTGTTGTTATTGCTCTCGAAGTTGTTATTATTTCTAAGATACTTATCTAGAAATCCTTAAAGTACACACCTTGTACTTGATTTATTGTTTAACTTTAATTACGTCAGTTATCTTTAAATTTTTCATTTATTCATCTTAGCCATTTCAAAATCTTACGAAGATTTTAAAGCATATAAAAGGTTTAAAACCAAAAGAATTATCAATTGCCTGGCGCAACCTTCTGATGTTTTCGGAGGTCTGCGACCCCAATTGTTTATAAAAATCAAAATTATATATTTGTTACAAAAACTTCTTCCTTTTACATTGTTAAATAAATTAAAGATTTGTTCTTTGCTTTATCATTCCTCTAACACAACGGTTAGGCAAGATCCTGTCTTCCTTGACTCTTCCTATTTAATAAAAATGAATCTATTGATAGGGTGTTCACCACTTGTTGCATTTGAGCAAGAACTCTTAGTTATAACTTATGTCAAACTCTCTTCCTATTTCTCCATCCTTTTTCTCCAGTCCGAAACCCACTTCTTTTTCTTCATCATCTTCCCTTGGGGGTTAGGTAATTCCCAAGCTAATAATCTACCCAGCTCCGACGCCTCTAGCTTTCTTCGATTCATCCTTCTTGAAATAAAACAGCCAAGTCAGCACTTCAACACCTTTTTAAATCTTCAGAAGCCCCAAAGATTTTGAAGAACAACGCAAAGTAGTCGTTGATGGAGGTCTGCTTTTGCATACCGTTGTATGGCCAAGACCTGCAACTTTTAGTGACATAATCCAGTCCTACAAGTTGTACATAAGCAAGCACTATCCTTCAAACGTTGCCATTGTGTTTGGCAACTACGATCAGAGTCCAAGATCGATGAACCAGGAGCAGGCACGCCGTGTGGGGAAGCGGACGTCCATAGACATCGTCTTTGATTCCAACACAATGGTTTCCACTTCTCAGGCAGACATTCTATTTAACACCAAAAACAAGGGACGGTTCATCTCTACGTTCACAAAGGAGCTTAGAAATGCTGGAGTTGCGGTTCGTCAGGCGACAGGAGATGCTGACACACTAATTGTCGACGTAGCGTTGTCTCTAGATGCCGAAGATCATGCTGTTAGTGTTATAGCGTCAGGCATTGATGTCCTATGCAAGTTGTTGGTAAAAGCAAGAGAGAGCAACAACATCCATTTTTACAGTTCTGGTAACTCGAAATCTCTTGGAAAGATTTTCCCTATCACAAACATTGAGGAAGATATCGGCGAGATGAAATGTAGTGTGCTATTTGCACATGCCGTGAGCGGATGTGACACAACTTCGGCTATTTTAAGCAAAGGGAAGACGAGTCTATGGGTCATTCTCAAATACAACGAAGATCTTCGAAAAACTGTCGAAGTTTTCAGTCAGCCTGGCGCATCCAAGGAAGATATCAAAATAGCTGGAGAAAAATTTGTTCTGGAGTTGTTCAACGGAAAGGGCTCCAATTCCCTAAACGAGCTTCGTGTGCATCTGTATGGAGGGACTATCGCAAGACAGACAGTTACTGCTTCGTTCGATTTGGCCACTTTGCCGCCAACGTCCGACACATTCACTGCGTACATATTGTTTTAGATCCCTTAGTTGTGGGTAGTTAGATCTAAAACGGATGTGTTAATGTACTAATTTATAAGGTGATGCCTAGGAGGGGGTAGCTTCCCGTAGCTGGGTAAGCTGACGAGTGTAGAGTGTTGTTTAGTGTTAGGATGCTAGGGGGTGCTCTTATAAAGACGTAAGTGTATTTCAGGGGATGAATCTCTGGGTACAGGTTAATGTACTAGCCTCTCAGCTGGTTGGAGAGAGTTATATAACCGACGTGCGTGCGTCAGCTAGGTTGGTGGCACGCTGCTCAGGCAGTCGGGCCGCTGCGGGAAGTACAATGAAGCTTGAGCTAGCAACTAATTGGCTACTATTGTCACAGTCAATTGCGACGGGAATTAGGAAGGGCGTTAGGGCGTAAAGAGGCGTGTAATTAGTAAGACAAGTGTAGTGTACTGACCAAGTATTTATTGGTCAGTGAATATGAAATCGTATGTCCCTTTTAAGGGAATGTAATAAATGTTATAAGTTAAAGTGTACAAGTTTGTGGGGTAGGTTACAAAATATAGGATATCTGAACACTTCACTGATGCTCACCTGGTGATAGCAGCTTGCAGCAGAGCCTTCGGCGACACACGGTATGACAGATAGTAGAGAGAGCCTGTCCTCCTTAAGGCCGTCCTCTTTATAGGTTTTGCTGTTGTACTGTCAGCATTCCATTGGCATAGCTGCCCCAGTTAGTTATAGTGTAGGTGTTTATGGTGTGATGCAAGTGTTAGGCAAGCCTTCCCAGCTGGTCGGCGGCCCTTGCTGTATAAAAGATAGTGTTCTGGACTTATGAGATTTGCCAGTTAGGGGTGGTTTTAATAGATGATGGAGGGTGGCTTCCAGGGGGTGCAGCCCCCTGGGGGCCTGTACAATCCTCTTCCTCTGTTTAGTTCGCGTCCCCGCGAACGGGAACGGAACGTGGAGTTGGGGTGTCGATGTAGTAGGTCGTAGTGGAATCTTTCTTGTATCTGATCTTCGGTTCTTCTGTTCCGTGTAGAGTTAGTGATGTCGTGTTGATGTATCGATGTCGTGTAGGTGTGTGATCAGCTCGTGTTCAGAGGGGTGGGTTTTGGGATATACATATACATTTGACATTTTAAAACGGTGCATGAGAAAAAAAATGGCATTTGCAATATATAAAAAGTTCCCAAAAAATACATGGTTTTAAACATTATGAAATATATTGTTGTGCAGGGAGGAAAAAACCCAGGCCTGGACGGGTGATTGTGCCGTCCGCCTCTGTCATGGGGAAAAAATTGCTCCCTGCCATGTGAAAGATGGAAGAAGTAGAAAAAATAGGTGTTCCAGGGTATAAGTTAAAGGAAATATTTAAAATATGTTTATTGAGTTGGGATAAAACGGAACATCTTTACAAATTGGGACGTTAGAAGAAAGAAAATGAAAGAAACAAATCATAATCATCGTGTACATGTGTGTGTGACAAAAATATGTGTGTTCACAATGTGTGGCATCATAATTTTGTGTGTAGTGCCTTTGAACAATATTACCGTATTTTGTATTACATTATATTACATTATATACTTATATTTATCTATCTTACTTATTAATTATGTTATACTTAGACGGCCGTGTCTATTGTAACTTGCGTGCACGCTACCTGTTGTATTTATGTGCCGTCCCACGGCTAATCCTGTCCGGCCGTTTCCCGGTGTAGCTTAGTGGTCGTGCCGCTGATATATACCCCTACTTTGTGAATCATTCTCTGTGGGCGAATGCTTTCACACTTGACAGTGAGAGTCGCCACCACAGATCGGTTGCGCCCTCATTGCCGTATGTTGCGTCGCATCTTTGACGCTTGATGTTCTTTGTTTATGTTGATCTGTCAGCAAGCCTGATACCCCACAGGTATCAACCCTGCTGTTCAGATTTCTGTAGTGTAGCTGTAAAAAAAATGGAGGTGTATGTGTTGGGTTGTGTGAGGATGAATACAAATTAGAAATACAAATTAGTGCGTAAAGGTGGTACACAATAATATCATGGCACAAATAGCATGCTGCTGCAGTATGGCAGTGACATCATTGTCACCAGTGCCATATTCCTGGTGACGACGCCTGAAAAATGGAGAGGTTAAAAAAACATATGAGTATTACATATTCTTTATGTCGTCTCCTGTGTCAGTGTGTTCACTGTCTGAAGCTCTTTTTCCCCTGAAAAAATAGCATGATTAGTGTTAACCTGTGGCCATTATGAATGTCATGTTCTCTTTACACATGATTGTTTTACTTGATGTGTGATCGGGCTTACCCTACACGGTGCCGTAATGTTTATTCTTACTCTCAAAGTGTTTATATTAGTCTTAGTTAACCTAGTTAATCTATCTTAATGTATTATCGGGCTTACCCTGATGACGGGTTTGTCAGTCATCAGGTGCCGAGATATTCTACCTTAGTCTATTGTTAACCTACTGTGTTATCGGGCTTACCCTGATGACGGGTTTGTCGGTCATCAGGTGCCGAGATCGTTACCTTAATTATGGTAAGTAAAAATGTGTGCTATTTATAAGCCGAAATGTTGACCTTACTTTATTGCCGAAATATGCTGTGCTATTATTTAGCAACAGCGGTTAGTAAATTTGCTTAATCCTAAGTTGCGTGTCAAATGCAACTGTCTTACAGCTAAAATTTTGACCAGAGCGATCACCGGGGGCAGCTTTACCTCCCCAGATCACCACCCGCACGTACCCTAGAAACACCGGTTGTCTCTAGAATCGCCGGATTCCGCTCCCTTAATACTAGTTGTCGACATTTATGCTAATGATTATTAACTAGTATTAATATAGTCGCAGGCGGCTTACGATGTCACTAAGCAAACCGTCTCGCCCGCTGTGTTTGCCTGCTCATTGCCGTTGCCTTTGCATATGTTGTCGTTGTTGGGTCTGCCCACTTTGACCCCTGTGAGAGCTCGCCATGCTTCTCATTTAATGCCCTTGGCTTCCCGCTGCGTCACCATTTATGTGGGCATTGGACATCGTCCAATGGCATAGTATCATCTTCGCCCTCATTGGCAGTAATAGTATCTTTTTCGCCCTTATTGGCAGTAATAGTATGCTCTTCGCCCTCATTGGCAACAATAATGCTTCAATCCCTCGCATAGAAGTCTTGCTTCCCGCTCTAGAAGCCCTACTTACTTAAATTTAACTAAAAGTCTAGTCCTAGTTTGGTCGTCCCTAGGGTCAACTCCTGAGTCCGGCGTGGAGCTGGCTATTTCTCCCACCATCCTCAGAAAGTCTCCCCTGCAGGTCTTGGCTTCGACGATCGTGGCACATAGTGGGTGTAACATCTCTTCATCCTAGGGGCAGGCTAGGCACACCTAGGATTCCGAAATTTGCCCGTGCCGGGCCATGAATGCCTCAACCTCACGTAGTTCGTCTTTTTAGTCTAGTCGTTAAGTTAACTAGGGTAAGGCTCATCATTGCCTTACCCGCTCTGCTCCAGTGTGGTGCCTCTGGCCTTCTGCTTATGTCGTTATCACCAATCAGCGTGTTATCAGATTCATTTTTATGTAAAAAATATAAGTATACTGTGTAAATAATTGATTGTGTATAACATGTAAAATGTTTCAAGTGTTCTGGGGTTATAGAAACTTCTAAGTGCATAGACTACTTCAGGTCTACTGTGCTATGTCTGATTTCTACCTGTAATGCTTTGTTAACTTTCATGGAGGCGTTAGTAGGGTTTATGGCGTTAGGTTCCCTGTTATTAGGATCCGGGGGTATTATTCGTTGAATAGGCTTGAAGCAAGGTAGGAGGGGGTTGCGCATCTTTGGGATTCCTGTAAATGGTGGCCTAAAGCCGGCGATGCTACCAGGATGTTTCTACAATGAGTGGACGGGGGTAGGTATTTCCCGGGATTGCAAAAAATTTTAACAAAGTGTCATGCAGGTTTAATAATAATAACCCTTGGTATTGTACCCTTTTACCTACCAATACCTGTTGAATCCCTGGATAGCAGCTGGATCGTAGAACCTGAAAATGCCCCGGCTCTAAAGACCCCCCAAGTTCTACCAACAGACACAGGGATAATAGGGCCA
Organism: Meconema thalassinum; assembly: GCA_946902985.2. Lineage (NCBI taxonomy): Eukaryota > Metazoa > Arthropoda > Insecta > Orthoptera > Tettigoniidae > Meconema > Meconema thalassinum. The sequence goes on from OX336390.1 coordinate 616,961,602, forward strand.
CTCGAATACCTAACAGGATGTATTAAGACTGACCAAGGCTCAGAAAAAGAAAAGACTAGCTCAAAACACGAGAATTCTTCAAAAGGAAGAAAGAATCTCAAAGGAGTGGTAAACACTAAAATACCTAGCGATGGCCCCCTTAATACACCCTTCCATCACCTCTATAAAGCATCACGCAATAATTAAAACCAAGTAGTAAAGTGATTTATTGTAAGAATAAACAAGACAGAAGAATATCAATTTCGTCGATACCACGACCAATCAAAAAAAAAAAAAAACAATCTCATTGATTATATTGGATTATCTTCCAGAAAAAAAATATATATATTATCCATTATCACAACTAACTTTTAGCTGATTAAAATATAAGGCATATTAATAATAATGATGATCAATCCCATAGGGTAAGCATTTACAAAAAGAGAAATATTATAAGACTTGAATACATAAAATTAATTTCGGTTCCTTAACGGAAATAACATCTTATACAAAAATATCCTGGTTATAATTACTAATCCTACACGACATCTTCAGTAACTTTATATGTTCTTGTTATTGAATGAAGAAATTCATATGGCCTATTTACAGAATATAATTTACACAAAATTCCAGAATAATTTCAATTATTCTCTTCCTACTGACTTGAAGTCACGACATTCCTTTCTGTTTAATATTATTTCAATTCTTGTTTTAGGGAAATTCTGCCGAACAGTTAAGCTAAGCAAAAATTAATTGTAAAGTCAGTCTTAAATAGTTATCGGTTTCCTTTTTAAACATACATCTTATGACAAAATTGTTATATTAGTTTTACTGAAAATATTTAACCGAATATCCACTCAAGATTCCCAACAATACTGCTCGGAAAAATATTAATCTTCACACAGGCATTTTCACGATAACAGCGGTAAAGTTAACAATGACCAATTATTAACCATTCTAGGTTAAAACAACACCTCTCTCTGGGTTAAAACCCTAATCAATCTAATCCTGATTGGCACACCTAGCTCAATCCTCAACAAGAAAAATATGCTTTACAAAGCATTGCATCAATATATTTAAACACAAAGACATTACTCATAGTATATGCCTCTCTAAAGACCAATATGCACCTATAATAGGAGCCTTACTGTTATAAATCCACAATTATGCAAATCAGCAGTTTATGGTAAAAATCCTGAATTCGAAAAATATGATCCCGTAACAGATTACCAACAAAGCCCAGTGGATTTCAGAAATATTCCACCTAACTTTAAAAACTTGCCTTACATTGATTCATTACAAAATCCATAGTTCTTAAACGTATGACTTATAGTAAGTTGTCCCTGGGATTATCCTCGCAATTTTGGATGTCGTTCAAATACCCTCTTAATAGAAAAAACTATTGCACTAAAGGCAATGATATCAATTTAATCCATTGTTAACTTCAAAAAAAATATATATATATATAAACTGTATATAACGCTGCCCAACCACACAAACTGAGGTTGTAAAGAGGTCTATAAAAATATAAATTCAAGCTCAAAATAAGATCCTCCCTGAATTTCCCGAACGCGAAAATGTCGATGGATTAGACCTACAGCATGGATCTAGGTTAGCAACAAAGGCTAAGCGACTAATGACCCATTAGGCAATCCATTTCGAAAATCACGCTCAGAAAACACAAGTTAAATCTGTTATCAAAAAAAAACTGAAGAAAATATAGTCCAAGGACTCGAAGTAACATTTAGAATAACTGGGTCCGAAAACTTCCTAATATCTTAATCAAAATACGAAAAGGAAAATTCCCCTCCAAAGAATACGATGATCCAAGCGAAAGTGCTTAAAGAACAATGCACTAGAATATGAAAACTCAACCAAAGTTCTCAAAAGAAAGTTGCGTTACTAAAAATGTTCTTACACAAGAAAAACTGTAAATCTTCTTCCTACATTTGCTTCTCGACAAATAAGAATGAGCATATTAGTTTAAATACTGTAAAATACTACTGAAATTATTAATTTATTCATCAAAATTACACAAAGGATGCACTCATTTTTATGAGTCAAAATCCTGGCATCATAGAAGGTCAGTTTCGAAATGAACATCGAACCTGCACTTTCTACTGAACCATTTAAACTACAAAATCAAATATGGCAAAGTGGTATTTCTAAATGTCCACGCTACACTACTGTAACAAGTTGAAGTGATCAGTACCTTTGGCGAATCTAGATGAGGAAAAAAGGATATCGTTGGCCATAATCAGCTCCGGACCAACAGAAAGTATGCTGGACTTCAACTGGGTTTCCGTAGAACGAACCAAAGTCCTCCCAGGCTCGAACAACACCCGGTCGGTCGAAATAGTTCCAACATATCCTGGCGATATCTTCCCATACATATTCGAACACCAACGGAAGGACCGCACACAGTTTATCAACTCGTCACGACGCGAAAGTGAACTCGAACCGTCACTAACAAGTTCCAATGTGAGAACGCGCGTGTGAACAAGTTCACGAGGGTCGACGCGGCCCCTCTTGACACGAGAGTCGCGTGCACACTTCATGCCAAAAGAAAGTTGCCTTCGACAAGTCCCCGCTGTACCCTGCTAATGCAGTATTCTTAAATCAATTTAGCCTACCATCGTAGTGGATATAAGCTTCATATTGTCCCTTCCCCTTGACACCTTGCTTGAGAATGTACTCTTTTCAAAAAGTATAATCACAGTGAAGAGTGAATCAAATCTAGGCTGCATTTCCACGACGGTTTATATGCAGAGTTTCGTGACACATCACGGCTGAGCTCGCTGTCGTGATTATAAAAGTATCCATCCGCATGGCCCGTTAGTTGCTGTAGACACACAGTCACAGAGGTAAATTATTACATGCTTAAGACCATGTCTGAGCCCTATTAAACACGTTTCTACTTCACGTAGAATGCTCAATGAACTAGAATACACTTCAGCACGGTCACACGTTTTTAAAACTTCCGTTAGCTGGCGATTTTACTTTCACTGATTTCCAGCTCAACCCTCTGCGCTGTCAAGTTCTATATACATTGCGCTCTGCACGAGGTCGCCTGAGTCTCACATCTGCTTCCCCCACCACCACACACACGTCATGACTCGATACGAAATATATCGCAGTCGAAACGTGATCAGCAGTGAGTTAACATATCATCTTCTGTTCTTCATACTTTCTTAATAATGGCTTTCTTAATAATAGCTTTTTGCCATGGAAATATACATATAGACACATGTATCTGCTTACATAAAGCGCTAAATATGCATTAATTTGTATTAATCACTCTCAGGTGAATCGATCGATATGGTGTTAGACACAGTCAACATGGTTATTATCGATGAGCTTCGGATTTCTCGTCGGAAACACGAGCTCTGCCGATCTCTTTCATGATAGCATGGCTTTTCCTTGCTGCAGACCAGCTGTTATGATCGACTTCAGAGGCAAGTTAGGAAGTTACAGGGTGTTCCCAAAATACTGTAACCATGTCTGTACTTAAGCCCTTTTATGAATAATGGTGCATTTTCCCTTTGATACCTTAAATAAAAGTCTCCTCAACTTTTATTTACACCATTCCAGGTAATCTCAGCATATGTAGCATTATTCAGTCAACACTCAGTCTATCTTCTTCACATATCTTTTCAGGTTCTTTGCATTGAAACGACCTATCATTTCTCTTCCATTTAGGCTTACTACCTCATAACAATTATTTCCGAACGACCTAGCAATCTTATAGGGTCCGTGGAAGACATAGGAAAACTTGGTGAATTGCTTCTTAGCCACATCTGCTTTCGTCGGTTTCTTGACGAGAATCATCTCGCCTACTCTCATCGGTGGCCGATATCTTTTATTTCTGATTCGTTTATGCCGCTTCTCGGCTGCATCCATCAAGCTTTCTCTAGCTGAATTAATTCTTTCTTGGACTGTAGGCTCCCTGTCCTTAGGTAGAAATCTCACGATCTCTGTCCAGGCTCTTTCTGGCCTCTTATTATGGTGAACAACCATAGGTATATCTGATAAGCTCTCATGGAATGTGGAATTCATGCATCTTTCCATGAGTGGGATGAACTTCACCCAGCTCGCATGATCCTCAGGACAGTAAATTCTCGCGAACTTGCTAATTTCTGCCATAACACGTTATCTAGGATTTCCATTCTAGGGATATCTCTATTAATTTCGTTTCCATCCATTTCCTCCATCACTACATCCTCTATACTTTCTTCCTTGAATCTTATTATTCCTTTGTCCATGTCAATGATTGCTCTAGCTTGAGTAATAAAATCGATGCCTAGTATGACGTCAAAATTAATATTCTTAACGACTATAAAAATTTGTTCATAACTTCTCTCATTGATCCAGAATTTCATTAGAATCTGCACTTTGCATTTCATAGTTTTATCCTTAAATATCCCACGAATTTTTGTTGGAGATGCTGGAAGAATGGTAAATTGATTTTCTGGTTTCAATCTTTCAAAACAGTCCTCGTCAACTATTGAGATCATAGCACCTGTGTCCATCAAGGCTTTACAATGTTGTAGACCAATTAGTATATCAATAACGGGAAGTTCAACTATCCTTCCTCTCGGTTTCGTTTCTGGTTCAAATAGAAGGTCTTCGTCAGTAGCTTCAAATATTTCAAAAATCGTGATATCAGAGGAATGCGTGGCAACGTCAGTTATTAATTTCGCCCGGAAATTGGCGTTTTTTTTTCTCGATCCGGAGCTCTTTCTGAACTCCGACCTTCCCTGCTAGTACTGGGTTGTGACTTATCTAGATTTTCATCCTTTCTTTCCTTCGATTTTCTTCGTCCAACCTCCGTGGACTTATCTCGCCCTCTCTTGAGCCTCTCCTGTTGCACTTTTTTATCGGACGCCTCCGTTCGATAATTGTTGTATCTCGAGTACCCTTGATTTTGTCTGTTATCTCTATTGTCTCGGGTATCTCTATCATTCCTATTATATCTGTTATCTCTATTGTCTCGGGTATCTCTATCATTCCTATTGTATCTGTTATCTCGATTATTTTGATCATATCTGTAATTCCTATCATAAGGCGTTTCTCGATGATCATTCCGGTCTCGATCATTATCTCTTCGATAAAAATTTCTCTCCTCGTAGCGACGTTGCCAAGGCCTCTCCTGGGCGTCCCTACGTTGGTTTTCCCATCTCCTCTCTTCCTGATGGGTATTTCTAATAGGACCTATTCTATCATCTCTTCTTTGTTCGAAACGATCCGTCTGCTGTGTACGGTTCATCATTACCGCGTTTACAACTTTCGATTCCTGCCTGGCATTTTTGACTATAGTAGGTTGCGTCATCATACTCATGTGATCTAATCGACGTAACAGGTCATCTAACGACGTTAAAGACGATACTCCGGAGGAAATAATTGATTTCCTTACTTCCGCAGGCAATTGACGTGAGATAGCTTCAAGGAGTTCTTCCTGTGTTAACGGCGGCTGAAGAAAACGGAGTTTTGCTAACTGACACGCAAAGTATTCAGCGTAGCTGGTTGGTCCTGTACTGGAGTACTTGCGTGAATAGACTTCTGATCTCACATTCTGTTGGACCTCGATCGACCAAAATCTTTGTATGAAGGCTTCCGAAAACTGCTCAAAGTTGTCAAATGTGTAACGAAAAGCCCTGAACCATTGTAACGGAGCATCGGTGAGAAACCTTTCCACCATACGTAGCTCACGCTCACGTGGCACATGTGACTCCAAAAAGTAATCTCTTAATGTCCTGACAAATTCGATTGGTGTCATTCCATCCAAATTGCTAAACTTCCTAGGTTTGTCATCAAAATTTCGTATTATGGTTACATTCGGTGTCCTTTCCGATGATTTCGAAGTATAGTCACCCACGCCTACGTTGGGGTTCGGAGAACTAAAAGTTTCCCTGCTTGTTCGAATGGGACTCGAATGTTCCATTTGACTGAGCCGAACGTTGGGTTCGTTGTTAGAAGATTCCTGTATCATCCTTTCCCTACCATCAGGTACTATCACTTCAGGTTGTTCAACTACAACTCGAAAATCGGACTGTAAAAGTGATCGCAATTGATCTTTTAGAGTATCTAAACTGATATGCCCCTCTAGATTAATTTGCTCGAGACCCTTTCTAATTTCATTAATCTCGGAAGTTTTCTTCTCCCTGACCTCATTTAACTCTATCTTACTTTGGTCGACTTTAGTTTCAACACTGTTAATACGTTTCTCTAAATCGGATATGTTATTAACCTGAGTATTTTGAATTCCATCCATTCTTTTGCTTAGATCTTCCCTAACATTTATTATGTCTTTGCTATTAGTTGCAAGACCAGTGGCAAGTTTAGATTCTAACTTAGATTTCTCAACTTTAAAACATTCCTCATTAATTTTCATAATATCTTGACGAAATGTTACAATATTATCACTTATGATCCCTTTCAAGTCGATGTCAAAATCATCCCTGAGAAGTTTCGTATGATCAGTGACTTGAGCTCGGAGTGTCCCCATTTCACATTTCAACTGTTCCAGGCTATTCTGGGTCTGATTAGTGTCATGGGAAAACTGCAGCTGAAGTGCTTCTAAATTTTTTTTACTGAGCTTCACACTCTTTTCAAAGTCTAGTCTAATCTCAACTTGAAATTCTTTATTAGATTTTTCTAGCTCCATTAACTTAACCTCCGTCTGATTTTGACTAGATTCGATTTTTCGGACCTCTAGCTCCATTTTATTTTGACTGGATTCTATTAATCCCACATCTGTTCTTAAATCATTGATTTGGGATTGAATAATCCTTACATTAGAGTTTACATCCTTTACAGTTTCCTCAATTCCCCTTTGACTAGTCTGAATATTGTTAAGATCTGTTTGGATTGATGTTTGACTAGTTTGCATATTGTTAAGATCTGTTTGGATTCTTTCTTGGGCAACCTGTACCAATCCAACATTAGCCCGTAGTGTACTCATATCTAGTTGAGTTTTTCTATTATCATCCTGGATATCTTCGATATTAGATTCTACACTGGTAACCTTCCTTTCTACCCTTTTAGAACTGTCATTGATAGCCTTCAATGAGGATTGCATAGTATCAATTTCCCCCCTGATACCTTCAGCAACTGCACCCTGCACAGTTTCAGACATATGGTCTAATGCAGATCTAGTTTGGACCTTAATATTTTCAATGTCCTGATTCAAATTGTCCATTTTATGTTGAAGAATTTCAAACATCTTCTTAACGTCACCAACAGTCACCATATTACCTTCAGACATGCTTCACTACACTTCACAAGAAATAAGAATACCACACCAACAAAGCACAGCGAGAACATCTACAAACAACCACCATTTACCATATATGCTCATTCTTATTGTCTGGCGTTACCTTAAAATAAACTTATGTCTAAACACAAAGTGCCCCATTTCATTTGGGATCGACCATATACAAGTGCGTGTTGGTTTATATCGGTGAAGGTCTATGATTCTACCATTACTTAAATTTTAAATTTACTACAAATACTTCTATTTTTAATGATGTCAGCAATGATCATCAGCCGGAAACAAGTAGAACAAATTATTAACAAAGCGTGTGGCACCACTCCAATACATAAAATAAAATAAAAATTAATAATGGTTGCAATACCACTTGTGGGTCAAGTAGCTCGAGTATCCTCGTAATTGCTTTGTTCCATAGGAATTCCAATAGTTCGTGCCAAAATATTGGTTCACCATTATTTTATCGCCTTGATTCATAGTCACACAAGAAACACGGTGTTCCAATTCGCGATCTGTGTTACATGATCATAAAACTAATTTCCACTTTGTACTTTCAGTTTCAATTTTGGCAGAATTATGGCATTCAACTCCCTGGTATTCGCTCTGGTATTCCAGTTTTTCGAAGCCCCACGTTGGGCGCCACCTAATGTACCCTTTTACCTACCAATACCTGTTGAATCCCTGGATAGCAGCTGGATCGTAGAACCTGAAAATGCCCCGGCTCTAAAGACCCCCCAAGTTCTACCAACAGACACAGGGATAATAGGGCCACTCGAATACCTAACAGGATGTATTAAGACTGACCAAGGCTCAGAAAAAGAAAAGACTAGCTCAAAACACGAGAATTCTTCAAAAGGAAGAAAGAATCTCAAAGGAGTGGTAAACACTAAAATACCTAGCGATGGCCCCCTTAATACACCCTTCCATCACCTCTATAAAGCATCACGCAATAATTAAAACCAAGTAGTAAAGTGATTTATTGTAAGAATAAACAAGACAGAAGAATATCAATTTCGTCGATACCACGACCAATCAAAAAAAAAACAATCTCATTGATTATATTGGATTATCTTCCAGAAAAAAAATATATATATTATCCATTATCACAACTAACTTTTAGCTGATTAAAATATAAGGCATATTAATAATAATGATGATCAATCCCATAGGGTAAGCATTTACAAAAAGAGAAATATTATAAGACTTGAATACATAAAATTAATTTCGGTTCCTTAACGGAAATAACATCTTATACAAAAATATCCTGGTTATAATTACTAATCCTACACGACATCTTCAGTAACTTTATATGTTCTTGTTATTGAATGAAGAAATTCATATGGCCTATTTACAGAATATAATTTACACAAAATTCCAGAATAATTTCAATTATTCTCTTCCTACTGACTTGAAGTCACGACATTCCTTTCTGTTTAATATTATTTCAATTCTTGTTTTAGGGAAATTCTGCCGAACAGTTAAGCTAAGCAAAAATTAATTGTAAAGTCAGTCTTAAATAGTTATCGGTTTCCTTTTTAAACATACATCTTATGACAAAATTGTTATATTAGTTTTACTGGAAATATTTAACCGAATATCCACTCAAGATTCCCAACAATACTGCTCGGAAAAATATTAATCTTCACACAGGCATTTTCACGATAACAGCGGTAAAGTTAACAATGACCAATTATTAACCATTCTAGGTTAAAACAACACCTCTCTCTGGGTTAAAACCCTAATCAATCTAATCCTGATTGGCACACCTAGCTCAATCCTCAACAAGAAAAATATGCTTTACAAAGCATTGCATCAATATATTTAAACACAAAGACATTACTCATAGTATATGCCTCTCTAAAGACCAATATGCACCTATAATAGGAGCCTTACTGTTATAAATCCACAATTATGCAAATCAGCAGTTTATGGTAAAAATCCTGAATTCGAAAAATATGATCCCGTAACAGATTACCAACAAAGCCCAGTGGATTTCAGAAATATTCCACCTAACTTTAAAAACTTGCCTTACATTGATTCATTACAAAATCCATAGTTCTTAAACGTATGACTTATAGTAAGTTGTCCCTGGGATTATCCTCGCAATTTTGGATGTCGTTCAAATACCCTCTTAATAGAAAAAACTATTGCACTAAAGGCAATGATATCAATTTAATCCATTGTTAACTTCAAAAAATATATATATATATATAAACTGTATATAACGCTGCCCAACCACACAAACTGAGGTTGTAAAGAGGTCTATAAAAATATAAATTCAAGCTCAAAATAAGATCCTCCCTGAATTTCCCGAACGCGAAAATGTCGATGGATTAGACCTACAGCATGGATCTAGGTTAGCAACAAAGGCTAAGCGACTAATGACCCATTAGGCAATCCATTTCGAAAATCACGCTCAGAAAACACAAGTTAAATCTGTTATCAAAAAAAAACTGAAGAAAATATAGTCCAAGGACTCGAAGTAACATTTAGAATAACTGGGTCCGAAAACTTCCTAATATCTTAATCAAAATACGAAAAGGAAAATTCCCCTCCAAAGAATACGATGATCCAAGCGAAAGTGCTTAAAGAACAATGCACTAGAATATGAAAACTCAACCAAAGTTCTCAAAAGAAAGTTGCGTTACTAAAAATGTTCTTACACAAGAAAAACTGTAAATCTTCTTCCTACATTTGCTTCTCGACAAATAAGAATGAGCATATTAGTTTAAATACTGTAAAATACTACTGAAATTATTAATTTATTCATCAAAATTACACAAAGGATGCACTCATTTTTATGAGTCAAAATCCTGGCATCATAGAAGGTCAGTTTCGAAATGAACATCGAACCTGCACTTTCTACTGAACCATTTAAACTACAAAATCAAATATGGCAAAGTGGTATTTCTAAATGTCCACGCTACACTACTGTAACAAGTTGAAGTGATCAGTACCTTTGGCGAATCTAGATGAGGAAAAAAGGATATCGTTGGCCATAATCAGCTCCGGACCAACAGAAAGTATGCTGGACTTCAACTGGGTTTCCGTAGAACGAACCAAAGTCCTCCCAGGCTCGAACAACACCCGGTCGGTCGAAATAGTTCCAACATATCCTGGCGATATCTTCCCATACATATTCGAACACCAACGGAAGGACCGCACACAGTTTATCAACTCGTCACGACGCGAAAGTGAACTCGAACCGTCACTAACAAGTTCCAATGTGAGAACGCGCGTGTGAACAAGTTCACGAGGGTCGACGCGGCCCCTCTTGACACGAGAGTCGCGTGCACACTTCATGCCAAAAGAAAGTTGCCTTCGACAAGTCCCCGCTGTACCCTGCTAATGCAGTATTCTTAAATCAATTTAGCCTACCATCGTAGTGGATATAAGCTTCATATTGTCCCTTCCCCTTGACACCTTGCTTGAGAATGTACTCTTTTCAAAAAGTATAATCACAGTGAAGAGTGAATCAAATCTAGGCTGCATTTCCACGACGGTTTATATGCAGAGTTTCGTGACACATCACGGCTGAGCTCGCTGTCGTGATTATAAAAGTATCCATCCGCATGGCCCGTTAGTTGCTGTAGACACACAGTCACAGAGGTAAATTATTACATGCTTAAGACCATGTCTGAGCCCTATTAAACACGTTTCTACTTCACGTAGAATGCTCAATGAACTAGAATACACTTCAGCACGGTCACACGTTTTTAAAACTTCCGTTAGCTGGCGATTTTACTTTCACTGATTTCCAGCTCAACCCTCTGCGCTGTCAAGTTCTATATACATTGCGCTCTGCACGAGGTCGCCTGAGTCTCACATCTGCTTCCCCCACCACCACACACACGTCATGACTCGATACGAAATATATCGCAGTCGAAACGTGATCAGCAGTGAGTTAACATATCATCTTCTGTTCTTCATACTTTCTTAATAATGGCTTTCTTAATAATAGCTTTTTGCCATGGAAATATACATATAGACACATGTATCTGCTTACATAAAGCGCTAAATATGCATTAATTTGTATTAATCACTCTCAGGTGAATCGATCGATATGGTGTTAGACACAGTCAACATGGTTATTATCGATGAGCTTCGGATTTCTCGTCGGAAACACGAGCTCTGCCGATCTCTTTCATGATAGCATGGCTTTTCCTTGCTGCAGACCAGCTGTTATGATCGACTTCAGAGGCAAGTTAGGAAGTTACAGGGTGTTCCCAAAATACTGTAACCATGTCTGTACTTAAGCCCTTTTATGAATAATGGTGCAGTATGTGGACGGGATATTCCATGCATGTGTCTGGATATGAGGCGTACCCGCACTCATGAAAGGATAGGTATCGGTCAGTGTAAAATAATATTATGTCCCTTTCATGCGGGATTATTTAATAAAAAAAAAGAATGGTTAGTATTTAAATTTGGCCTCATCTCTGACTTAGAGATGCGCATTACGCTTAATTGTCGTTTTTCCGACACACCCCTAATATTCAGGTGTTAGCATTGAGATCCAGGGCGTAGTAAGCCCTCTCTTTAAACGCATGAAGTCTATCAACCCCGATGTATATTTTGTCATGTAGTTTTATGTGTTTTTATGTGTTTATATGTCTGTGTTGGCTGATGTTGGAAGTGGGAAGGTTATGGAAGGGGACTATGGTATTAAAATGGTAGCCTGTGGGTGGTATATTGGTAATCGCGCTGGGATTGCCCACCTATGCTCCTGTCATCTTCCCTTGGTCAATATGTGTTTTCTATTGCTCCTTGGCATAGTACCGTATGGTGACGCTATGACGTCACGGCCTAATCTGGTCTCCCATTTGTAGTGTTAATGTGGCAAGTGGTCGTAGTGTGCCTGGCCATGTCCTGATAGCCTGTAATGATTTTTTAGAAATAAAGTCGAGAAAAGAAGTTATTAGTGGGAGGTCTTGTCCCCTCAGAGCCCCTGTCTGTATTCGCCCCTGATTAGTGAGCCCGTGTGTATGGGACTATGTTCCGCTACATCATGCGGGCGGGAGGCCTGTTATCGGCTAAGTCCTATCGTGTATCGCGTGTCTGAGTGTCAGATGGCGCGTGCAACTTGTCAACATCTTTGTAGATATGTCCCTGTGGCCCTAAGATAAGTCCGGCTTATTATGTCTGTACGTTGCTAAATGTCACAACTCTTGTAGCCGTGCTGAAAAATGTATGGCATTATAATTGGTTTGTGTTTGTGATTTCATGGTCACTTCCGATATAACAATAGAGTCTGTCGACAGCAGTGTTGCAATGCGGCGGAATCTGCAAGTCAGTATTTTCGTCATGTTGTGCTTTCATTTGTTTGTGTACATGAAGTCACTGACATTGCGTATGTCGGCTGTCGGAACGTGACATTTTGCCAGTATGTGAGTGTTGTCACTGGTTGGGATTCCGGGCGGGCCAGTGTGTCAATTCGTCCTATTTTTGCTAGTACTGTTGTGTGGACACTATTCCCTAAGACTTTTGCCTTGCGAAATTTCTATACCTGTGTCTGGGAAATCTATTTCCTATGTCTGGTGTAATTGAAATTTTTGCATGGTGTTTGGCCGGAGGAAATGTGGTATTACCTGTTTATGTACTTGTATTGGCCAATTTCGGTCTAATTGGGAGTCTGTATAGTTGTTTTCCACGGTGTCCGATTTTTATTGGGCATTTGGACCCGTAATTTCATGTAATTCTCTGTGTTCTATGTCTGCGTTGTCTGTTGGTTTTGATCGCCCCTTGTATGTATTTTGATTGTGTTTTTCGTACCAAAAATACCATTGGTTAGTTAGTTTTTGGCACGAGTGTGTTGTGTGGTTATGAGTTCGGACCCGCCTTGGTTCAAGGTCCTGGTGTTACGATTTTTTGTACCGTGTATACTATGGCACACGCTTCGTGTATTTAAGGCATGCGGATAAAAATACGCCTTGGCGTGAGTAGTTTTGGTCTTTTTGAATTTTCCTCGTAGTGTAATTTGGGGAGTTATGGGGTTCTGGACTTGGCGTGAATGAATGTGTATTTCCCAGTTCAGCCTGGAGTGCTCTCAGTCTGTCTGTGCCAGCAAAGGTCGCCCACGCGGAGCGTGTTATCGCTGAGTGCGACAGTATTGAATTACTATGGCGTGTGCACTCACTTGCTACTTGTCTGGCTCTGTTCGTGTTTCCAGCACGTGTATGTCTAACCTGCTTGCTCTCTCTGTTGTTGCGAGTAGGGCTTTCCGCAATGTAAAAGAACTCTCCACTCAATACATTCGTGTCCCCTAGCTTTGTGTTAATGTAGCGTGGGTCGAATATATCCCTATTAATGGTACTAAATGTCGTTATGCACGAGTGTCTCCGGGCCGCTAGTCGCGTGTTTGGTGACTAGGTGTCGGGTGTGATTTTATTGTCGTCCGCGTATGAATATATGTCAGTGTAACTGTCCTTTCTTATTATATCCTCCCATGGGATAATTACCCGACCTTGCACTCCTGGTATTCAGGAGGTTACGGGTTCGAGACCGTCTTTAACCAGGATAATTATTTCTGGTGCCATTCAGGCTTGTGTCTTCTGGACAGTTCTGCCAAGTGTTAGGGTCGTATTCCGGTGCGGTCAGCGAGGTCCGAAGGCTATTTCTTGGCCTTCTTTCCACGTCTGCCAGTGGGATCACTTCCCTTCCTCTTGACATTGTTCCCGCCTTTACGTGTGGGTGTGGGAGCTTTGCGTGTATGATATGCCTTCATACGGCGGGCGTGAATAGTGTCTTTAATGAGCTTGCGTCCATGGCGCACGTTAACGATATAGTTTAGGTCAGATACCTTCCTGCAGACTTTGAAGGGACCTGACCAACGTGGCAGGAGGAACTCAGACACATTTTTCTTACGGGCAGAATTGGAGATCATGACCAATTGCCCGGGTGTGTATTCCACGGTCTTCCTATGCCGATCGTACCGTTCTTTTTGTTTCTTCTGCGCCGCGGCTATGTTCTTCCTAGCGTCCATGCGAGCTATCTGCAAGTGCTCTAGCCGGGCGGCATTGTCTGTGTGAGTGTCCTGTGGGATACATATATTGTCAATGGGACTTCTGGGCGTGTATCCGTGCAGTAGGAAGTGTGGAGAGTGTTTTGTAGCCGTGGATATGGAAGTGTTGTAACTAAAAGTGATGGGCTGCAGGTAATCATCCCAGTCTGTCCCTGCGTCCCCTGTGAATTTAGTCAACGCTATTCCAAGTATTTTATTCATACTCTCCGTGAGTCCGTTGGTTTGTGGGGAAAAACTCGTGGTAGTGTATGCCTTAATCCTGAGTATCTCCAAAAACTGTTGGAGCACTCTCGAGGTGAAAATAGTACCTCTGTCGGATAGTAAGGTTTGGAATAGGCCATATCGTGTAACTATGTCAAATAAGAATTCGGCTATGCTGTTCGTGTCTGGTTTGGGAACAGCCTTCGTAATCATGTATCGGGTGAGATACTCGGTGGTGACCAGTATATATTTGTTGCCGTTCTGAGATGTCGTAATAGGGCCTTTAACGTCTATTCCGACTCTGTGAAATAGCTCACCTACGGGAATTGGGTTGAGTAATCCATGCGGCTTGCCAGGCCTTGTTTTGAATCGCTGGCAAGTGTGACATGTCTTTACGAAGGTGTCTATGTCGGCCTTCATGTTTACCCAATAATACTTGTCACGGATTCTAAGGTATGTTTTGTGCGTACCTAAATGCGCCCCTGCCAGTGGGCTGTTGTGGTGTCCGATCATGATATTCTCTTTCAATGACTCCGGAACCGCTATAGGTGCGTTATCGTGCATGGCTGTGGGCTTAAATTTCAGTACCCCGTCTTTGTCTAGGAAAAATCGCCTAGACAGCCGTGCTGTCTTGGAGTCCACTTTATCCAAGTTTTTTAATGCCAATAGAATCTGTTTCAAGTACGGATCACTTTCTTGCTCCTGTTTGATGTTAATCACCGTCAGGGCAAAAGTGGGCATGTCGTCCCAGTCGTGGTCCTTACTGTCATCCGGGGGATCGGCTACCGGCAGCCTAGACAACCCATCTGCGTCTAAGTGTGTAGCGCCTTTCTTGTGTTTGACCACGAAGTTATATTCGTACAGGCGGAATATAAACCTGTTGAGCCGCGAATTTGGGTTTTTGAATTTGTCCCAAAAAAGCAAGCTCGCGTGGTCAGTCACTACCGTGAACTGGATACCATAGAGGTATACCCTAAAATAGTTCACTCCCCACGAAAATGCCAGCATTTCCCGCTCTGTGGCAGAGTATCTATTCTCAACGGCCGTTAGTTTCCTGCTAGCGAAAGCTATGGGCCATATGCGCCCTTCTGCATCTTCCTGCAATAGGGCCGCCCCGAGCCCGTACTGACTGGCATCCACGTGTAAGAAGGTGGGCCTATCACTATGGAAGTGTTGCAGTAATGGTGGTGAAGTCAATAGTTGCTTCAGTGTGTTGAAGGCATCTATGTGTTCCTGTTTAATGCTGAAGGGCGTCTTTTCACGTGTGAGCTCAGTTAGGGGGTGGGCGATATGCGCAAACCTGTAGATATATTTTCTATAATACGAGGCCAGCCCAATAAAACTGCGCAATTGTTTCAAATTTGTGGGCATTGGGATGCCCGTTATTGCGTCAGTTTTCGCTGGGTCGGGAATAATGCCCTCTCTGTTTACAATGTGGCCCAATATGTTAATCTGCTGTCTGGCAAATTGACATTTCGCAGGTTTAAGCCTTAACTTGGCCTCTCTGATCCTTGCGAAAGCCTCCTCCAAATGTACGATATGTTCGTCGAAGGTATTGGAGAAGACCGTTATGTCGTCCACGTAGACTAATACGGAACGCCATTTTAGACCTGAAAATGTCTTATCCACTAGCTTCTGGAAGGTTTGGCTGGCGTTGCGGAGGCCCATTGGCAACCTTGTGTAGGTATATAGCCCGTTCTCTGTAACGAACGCCAGCTTATGCCTATCTGGTTCATAGACGGGGATTGAATAGAATCCACTATTACAATCCATCGAACTGAACCAGCTAGCTCCGCCAAGGGCGTCCAAATAGGTGTCTGCCCTTGGTAGTGGATAACTATCATTTTCGACTAACTTATTGAGCCTACGGTAATCAGTAAAAACCTGTGGGATCCGTCCCGTTTTTTGGTCAGCAAAACTGGAGAGCTGTAACTTGAAATAACGGGGACAATGACTCCTGCCTCGAGCATCTCCGTGATCTGAGCGTCGATGGCGTGTCTCTCCTTCTGGCTCACCCTGAAGGGAGGCTGGTGTACTGGCCGGTCACTGGTGAGTGTGACGTGGTGTTCAATGAGGTCTGTCACAGCGAGATTCTTCATAGAATGGGCAAAAATATCCCTGTTCGTCTCCAGGAGCTCCGTGAGCCTTTTATTTTGCTCCGGAGTCAGGTCCTGTCTGTGGGGGTGTTTGGCCGCCTTATCTGTGTGTGTGTCTGTGTGTTGGCTGATAGTGTGCAGTGCAGAGGCCTGGTGCTCGTGATTTTCTCGCTCCGCTCGAATCCCGTCTGTGTTCCTGGTGTATATCATGGGATGTGTGGTGAGCCTCTGGTCGTGCTTTAAAAGCATCTGACCGCTAGCGAAATTTATGCTAGCCTCATACTTAGCGAGGAAATCCATGCCAATTATGGCTGACGCAGAAAGATGTTCTATAACGAACATGGGGTGTGTTGTGGCAAAATGGTCTAGCCTAAGATGTATGTTTGCCACCCCCGCGTTTTCTAGCGTCTGAGCATTGGCCGCTACCAGCCGGATGTCACCCGTGACATCGTGTATTTGGGCTTCGGTAACGTGTCTTCTATTTACACAACTTACCGCTGCCCCAGTGTCAATTAGGGCCTGCACTCTGTGGCCATTTATGTTGGCGTGTATCGTGAGGGCCGATACCTGAAATCCATTGCCCTGCACCGATGTGTTGTGTAGGGTATATGTTGTTGTTGTTGCTACCGGTGTAACATCTGTACTGGGAAGGCATGGAGCTGGCCGCTTATCGTACCTGGCACGCTTGGCCTCTAGGCTTGCTTCCTGTCCCGAGTGCTTTGGCTCGGTCAGCAAAGTGCGCTCACCAAGTACATTGCCAGCTCTCTTTACCACTCGCGCTGTGAAAATAGAAGTCTTCTGGCGAACGTTTAATGTATTTACCGTTCCCAGCTTTTGTGTATGTGTGTTGTTCTTTTCTCTCTCCAGGGGAGGTGTGTCCGCAAATGTGACCCTGCGCTTGCCTTTGTTACCCCGCTTTTTGTTCCAGGCGGTCGCGAGTTCGACTCCTGTTGCTGGCTTCCCAATGCCGAGTGAGCTCGCGTCCTGCGCCTGTGTGTGGTCACTTCCCTCCCTGTGTTGTGGTTTAGGGGGTATGGTTTTCTGTTTGGAGGGTGTGGGTGTGTCCTCAGACTGTTTGTGCGTAATTATGAGGGGCGTATAATGTCCCGCCTTAGGGTTCCCTGTAAAGAGTATGTGCAGGTCCCTCTCAAATCACGCAGTTGAAAATAGCGGGGGCGAGTGCACGTCAGTGTGTACGTGGATGTTGGCTTTAAGCACCTTGCCGAGAGCGGTCACCTCTACGGCGCTGGCATAGGTGCCGTCCCTACCCATGTATTTTTTGTAATCCGCCCCGGTCTGGAATGGGTTTTCCCGCTCGTCCGACACAAAGTCCCGGTACTCTTTCCAGTTGGCCAGGAAGTGTTTGACCGTTTCCTGCCTGTATTCCTTATGATGGCCCTCGTTATGCCGAACCAGGAAGCTTATAGTCCTAAACAGGCAGTTGCCGTCTCCTTGTACGGGGTGTGTCTGGAAACGGCCCGGGGGCGGATCGTCAGCCTTAGCTTTAGCTGGCTGCTTTTTCCCTTTACTCTTACGAGTTTGTTTGGGGGAAGGGCCTCTCTGGTGTTGTGTTGGGGGAGGAATCTCAGCCGCTTCATCAGCTGGCCGAACCTCCCCGTCTAGGCGTTTTTTTGGAACGTAGGTGTGCGCCTCCCTGTACTGTGTGTGCGCCCCCCCCCCCCCCCTCGGGGTGGCTGCGCCAGCTCCCCGCCTGCGGTGTGTGGATAGGCGTGGGGAGTATTGGCCCCCTGTCTGTCCGGCGGGGCGCCTCATCCCTAAACTCCCTCGGGTGTTCGTCGGGGAGGGGGTAGTGTTCCGGGCCCTTTGTGTATGTGTCTGTATTGTCCCGTCCTCTTGTAGGTTTTCTAGCCTGTCGGTTATTGCCCGGTGGTCCGTTTTCCTGTCTCCGCCATGGTGGGGTGTATGTCTGCTGCTGCGGGGGCGGGTTTTCCCGTCGATTCCTTTTTTCCCTGTACTGGACAGCTGCATACCCCTGTCTAGTCGGGGGTGGGTTTCCTCGACGGTCCCCATTTCCTCTGTACTGCGGGGGTGCATAGCTTTGCCTGCGTGGGGGCGGGTTCTCCCGATATTCCCCATTTCCCCTGTACTGCGGGGCTGCATAGCCTTGCCTGCTTGGGGGCGAGTTTTCCCGGTACTCCCTGTCTGCCCTGTATTGTGGGGCAGCGTAGGCCTGTCTACTTGGTGGCGGGCTGTTTCGTCGGGGGATGGTGTGCTCGTACTCCTCAGGGTAGTATTCCTGTGTGTACGGGGATGGTGGTCGCCGTGAGGGGTATGTCGGATCTGTGTCCGTGTACGATACCGGTGAATACCGAGGAGGGTAGTGTGGCCTATCCTGTGGGTGAGGTGTTGTTGGCCGCTGTGGAGGGTAGTAATTTTCCTCCCTCCCGTAGTGTCTCCTCTCGGTGTACCCCCTATCCCTTTCAGGATAATAGCGCTCTTGTGTGTCTACGTGTTCATCCCTTAGCGGTCTCCCGCCTGCATGGATGGCAGCTATGGTTAACTTCTCCATCCTGTCCACTAATTCGTCCATTTTATGATTAGTGTCGTCCTTTTGTGTCTGAAAGTGCTGATCCACGGCTTTTTCCGTGATCTTTTTCCCTTCCTCTATGGTCTTTATGTTGTTCAACATGTGTTGGACCGTGGGGTTGTTCATAATACACAACTTGTCCACTATGGATGGTCTGAGGCCCTGCATTAACAGCTTGACTTTCTGCTTGTTCGTCATAGCTGGGTTATATTTGTCGCACATTATCAACTTTACGTTGATGTATGCCTGGGCGCTTTCCTTAGGTCTCTGTGACCTCTGTCTAATTTGGTCGTACAGGTCGTCATCATCTGGTATGAGCTGGAATTCACTTTTCAACAATAAAGTGATTTCCTCCCATGTGGCAGCTTCTAGTGTGTCCTCATGGAGCTCATACCATGTCATAGCCGCCTTTGTGAGGTAAGCAGGAAGGAGCCGTTTTCTGACTTCCTCGCTCCAACCATTGATCCGAGCCGTTCTATTGAAGGCCTTGAGGTATTCCTCGGGATCCTGGTCTTCTCCCGTGAACTTTGTGGGGTGGATCATGGGATATTCAGTGTGTCTGTTCATTTCGTTTTCAGCTGTCTCTTGTTGGCTGAGTAGTGATTGCGATCTGTCTATGTTGTTCGCACCGCTATCGTGTGCCGAGGTGTTTGGGTTACTCAGAGGGGAATTAGCCTCGCTTCCCGTGTACGACACTTGTGTTCTGTTACCAGGTGGCTCGTCACCTGATATGTCGGTACTGATTGATGGCGTGTTGTCGTACTGTGTGGATTTGACTACGTGTACAGTCCTGTCTAAATCCTGTTTTACAGTTTCCAGAATAGTGTGGATGTCTAGAACTGCCTCTGTCGTGTGATTATCTGACTTAACAGTGTCTGTCTCTAGTAACTGTGTAATGCGCTCGAGCAGATTATTAGTTTTCTGCTCTGTGATTTGCAGTTGCTGCAACAATAGGGGGTGGAGTGTTGGCAGGCAATCTACTTCACTAGCGCTGGATATTGGTGACTCTTGTCTGTGTTCACTGGCCTGGGATCGTGTAAAATGTATAACTTGTGCTGCCGCTGCAGGGTGTTGAGCGCGGATCTCTGATGTTTTGAATTCGAGTTCCCTAAGAAGTTGTACTGCAGTCTGGTCAGTTATCAAGTCACTGTTCTTAATTTTTATCTTCGGCAGGAGTGGAGTTGTACTAGCCGACAAATGGTGCGCAAAGTCTCTTAGTGTGGTTCTAAATGTGGACATTTAATTTCCACCGACTCTGCACTATGGGGCAGATGGGGGTTGGTGTAATAATACAAACTCCTATGTAATAGAAAAAAAATGTGTGACGTAATATGAGGTCAATTTTTTTTTCCAGTCTCGCTTGGCTGTATGCGGTACGGGCCGTTTTGACCACGAGAACTCGTTGTATGAGCCCTTTGTCTACTGTGCGTGGTACCCGGCCTCCACCAATCTGTTTTAGATCCCTTAGTTGGGGGTAGTTAGATCTAAAACGGATGTGTTAATGTACTAATTTATAAGGTGATGCCTAGGAGGGGGTAGCTTCCCGTAGCTGGGTAAGCTGACCAGTGTAGAGTGTTGTTTAGTGTTAGGATGCTAGGGGGTGCTCTTATAAAGACGTAAGTGTATTTCAGGGGATGAACCTCTGGGTACAGGTTAATGTACTAGCCTCTCAGCTGGTTGGAGAGAGTTATATAACCGACGTGCGTGCGTCAGCTAGGTTGGTGCCACGCTGCTCAGGCAGTCGGGCCGCTGCGGGAAGTACAATGAAGCTTGAGCTAGCAACTAATTGGCTACTATTGTCACAGTCAATTGCGACGGGAATTAGGAAGGGCGTTAGGGCGTAAAGAGGCGTGTAATTAGTAAGACAAGTGTAGTGTACTGACCAAGTATTTATTGGTCAGTGAATATGAAACCGTATGTCCCTTTTAAGGGAATGTAATAAATGTTATAAGTTTAAGTGTACAAGTTTGTGGGGTAGGTTACAAAATATAGGATATCTGAACACTTCACTGATGCTCACCTGGTGATAGCAGCTTGCAGCAGAGCCTTTGGCGACACACGGTATGAGAGATAGTAGAGAGAGCCTGTCCTCCTTAAGGCCGTCCTCTTTATAGGTTTTGCTGTTGTACTGTCAGCATTCCATTGGCATAGCTGCCCCAGTTAGTTATAGTGTAGGTGTTTATGGTGTGATGCAAGTGTTTGGCAAGCCTTCCCAGCTGGTCGGCGGCCCTTGCTGTATAAAAGATAGTGTTCGGGACTTATGAGATTTGCCAGTTAGGGGTGGTTTTAATAGATGATGGAGGGTGGCTTCCAGGGGGTGCAGCCCCCTGGGGGCCTGTACAATATTTGCAGGTATATATTATTTTCAGTATGTTGTTACACCATTTTACTTTGCTGTGATAAAATTAACATTCTCTTTGTTTACAAATTGGTTTCTAACAAAAATTATTTGAATTATTTGATAAATAATACATATCAACTGTATTAGTTTTAAGCAGAAATATCTACTTCAATATTAGCACTACTTTTTACTTAAGATATTTGTTCTCCTAAAAATGGCATTAAAATAATAATTTATGATCACCTAGTCATAAATGGTTACATATTTTACATATTAAAACATTAATTTTGTTTACCTAGCTCAATAAAGCACGTAAAAAACCACCGAGAACACCTTATAGAATGAAGAGATGTCGATGGGGGGGGGGGGGGAGTGGGGGCGAGTGGGAGGGGGTGGACTCAAGGTGCGAAATTGAATTATATTCACTATTAGGAGAGATGTACAAAAAGGGTGCTTTTCATTAAAAACACTCAAAACATTTTGAAAAAAAAATTGGGGGAGGGGGATGTTGAGAGAGGGGTGGGTTTAAGCGTGAAATATTTTGAAAAGAGGGGAAGCACTTCATTTATCATAGAGAAAGGAAGCTCCTGTCGGATGTAACAATGCAAAATCAGAGCGCGTCCTGGTCTCAGTGTGTGTGTAGTGCAGACGGAGAAGAGAATGACGTAACACTCTTTTCTTTACACCGCTATAGCTCGGCAACTATTATTTAGACATCGATTATAAATACATCAAATGAAAGCTTATTTTGTCGCCAACAACTTTTATAGAATACTTGTCTGCGATATTCGTGATAGTTTGCCAACAAACGTCAAAAAAAGAAAAACTTGGCATTTTTTCGTTTCCTGTTAGACCGCAAGTATCGATAACATGCCAACCCATGAATTAAATTATAGCTTATTTTCTCTCCTTTAATTTAAGCCATGTTAGCGCACTGTAAGACAAATCGTTCACCTACAATGCGCATTCTAGCAACACCACCTACTTCTCCAGCATTCCAGGAGTTCAAACGGCTGGAAATCCAGGTAGCCGACACGGGAAGACCGGGGACATTTTATATATTGTTAAGAACATCAAATAGGACAACTGTACCAATTTTCAGCTTTACTAAAATTTTTTCAAGGTTAAAACCTAAAATTCCTGGGCTATAAGTGTTTTATCGTTCTGTAGGAAGTCCTGAATACTTGTGCAGTATATGTGTACTCCAGAGAATACTAGCAGAATTACGGAATGAACCGTGACATTTTTCGGTTCTATAGTGAGCCCGTCAGAGGAGCTGCCAGGATAGCCAACAACCGCAATGACTTCCCTAACATCTCATCCGTCGGACCTAACTGCCGTGAGGATCAGGTGAACTTCCTAATAGGCCAAAGCGGCACGAGAAACTGTAGTCCACGGGGATCGTGGTACATGGTGACGAAGGTCATAGACTGCCTAAGGAAAGGTTCACCTTAAAAGCTAGACTGAAAAAGGAAACATCCAGACTTATGTAAAACAGCGTGAAAATTTATTAAAAATTTTACAAACCCCTTGCCTAGTTCGGAGGGTTTCTATCGGCTAATCCGCAAGTTACTAAATAATCAAAAATAAAGAGCAGGTCCCTCCCTACCTGAGAAGTTACAGTAAACCCTCGCGAAAGATCTGTCTCACAATAATAAAGCAACAACAGCAACACAAGGAAAATGGTACGACGCAAAGCCCTAGGTCAAGTTACAAGATCAAGCTAATATCAGAATTTACATTTAACAGGGTAGCAAAACAAATCCAAGTTAGGATGATACCATCTCCACATTTACATTGTACCCGTTCGTCCTGGGGATGCGATGACCCATCTGCTATTACATCGCATTCGTGGATTTCCAGGACAGAGCGGAGTTAAATGAACACCTAGTCAAATAAGGAATGTGTCAGAAATTCAGTTGAAATATCTCAAAAGCTGAGGGTAACACGAGATAAAGTATCTCCAGTGTCGTTACGGGTTTAAATTTAATTTAAAAAAATACTAATATAAATGGGCGCCATCAACTGAATACCTAGCAAACCACATCCTTCCTGGTTAAGCCTTAATTAAGACAAGGAGAGAAATAGGAAAATCACATCATCATCAGATCACAACTAAGATAAAAACAAATTTATTCAACTTTGATAGTCAGACAGACATATTAAACACTCATCCTACCTAAGAGCATGGTCGAATGCCAACGTTAAATTGTCATTGTCCAGAAAATCGAACCATCTCTATTCTACTCAAAGTGTAATTAATCCACATAAAATAGGAAAAATTTCTAAAGTTCTCTTGGGTTCTCAGGATCACCGTAGCACTATGTCTTTGCGTCACAGACATTCGTGATAACTGAGACCTAACTTCTCTTTAAATTAACATCATGAATGTGGATGTAAAAATATTGTTATTCTGTCTAAACACACATATTATAATCACATATTTTAAATATCACATAATTTATGGCTGACTAGGCATTATTCAAATACTGAATATGTTAGTAAAATGCTCCTAAACATCGAATAATTAATTTACATTATTTACACTATCATTAATAATTGCTTGTTTTTGAATTACAGAAAATCCACTACTCATTGGTTATAATCATCATCATCATCAAAATTAAATATTTCTCACATTAGTTCTCATCTCAAAATTCAATATATTCATGTCAGAATAATTAATTCATCACCATTAAATCATTTAAATGAATTTTATAATCATCAATTCTTTATGCTCTCTAATTATTCACAAACTCTCATTTCATCATCTCCTTCAGATTAAATCATCTTAAATCATCAATATAAATTGTTTAATTCATCAACTCAAGTTGCAATTCTTCAAATCATTCAAATCATTTCTCTCAATTAAATTTATTTAAATCCATTTAAATTTATTAATCATCAGCTTCTTTATTTAATTATCACCTTCTAATTCAGTTATTCATCATCTATTCAATCATCTATTAATTTATTCAAATCAGCTTATTTATTCAATCTTTAATTCATCCATTTATTTAATTCATTGATTTATTTCAAAATTTAATTTATCAATTTATTTAAATTTTATTCATCTGGTTATTTAGATTTTTATTATTTCATCTAGTCATTCTGATTTTTATTTCATTAGGTCAGATCATTAATATGCTTAAATTTCAGATTATTATTTCATTAATTATTATTATCAGAAAATCTTGTATTATCAACATTATTTATTTGTTTAATTTCCTAACAAATTGTTTAATATGGGTTATAGAACGTTGTCTTACAGTTTTATCACTTCCAAGTTATATCTCGTATTCAATTATCATGCCAAAGTATTATTGCTTTCACAAAATCACGTTGGATCTCACTATCCACAACTACATTATATATTCTCACTTTATCAAATATCACATTTGAACACCACAATTATTCCACAAAACTTCATAAATATTCAGCGCACAGCATGAATCTCAAAATTATGCTAGACTGGGTTCGACAACCTCATGTCTGCTTCAAAATACATTAGCAATATTGCAACCTCCACTTGGCAACTTTCACAAAATGCCTATCACAAACTTCACTTAACCACGTTGCATGATCTACAAAAACATAACTGGCTTCAAATTATCAACGCACACAATCTCCAATAACTGCAATTAATCTGATCACATCTAGACAACTTCTTAAACAATTAGGAAAAATATTACCTCAGAAATCGTAATCAAATTCAAGATCTGCTTTCAAATAGCATAAATTCTCTCAAAATTCTCATAATTCACTTCACAGAAAAAAACACCAATGTGCTATAATCTCTCACATCGAGATATGCAATACTGATCTGCCTTAAAATAGCTCTGACCATTAATGATTCATCTTACAAGATTCAATTACTTTAAATCCTTCTCAAAGGTATCAAATTCAATCATAAAAATTATCAAAAGCCTCAACTGTATCAGCTGTTAACTGAAAGTATTCTCAAATGAGTACAGCAACAAAATATTGGATTGGCAAACAAGAATTACAAATGTAACCCTGCTGACATTTATTTTTAATTTATTTAACAAAATTCGACTGATATGTGACTAGTAGTTTCTTGGTTGATCCTCTTACAATCTCAAGTACACTCGGATGATAAAAATGAGTTCCTCAATGGCAAGTAAGATGAGTATCCACCACACAATCGTATAAATACGAAAGGCCTTGCCCCGTCGTCTAACATGATAATGCCCTGAACGATGGGTAAAGATGTGTACCACCACGCAATCGTATAAATACGAAAGGCCCCATCTCGTTGTCTAATGAGTGAATGTACCAGATTGGAATCAACAAGTCTCTAGTTAACATATAAAAGCGATATTCATTCACTTGAGTGAATAACATCTTAATATCTCCAAACAATCCAATGGAAAAAATCCCTACTGATGAATAATACACACTCGCTAGTATGCAATGAATTGACGAAGTAATTTAAATAATCCAATTGCAGATCACGAGTTCGAAATACTCGCCACACAAAAATAACTGTCCAAAAAAAATATCCTTACTGGAAAATGTCTAAAAGACCAAACATCTGCTTAATAAAGCCAACCAATGGTGAGAATTTCGTATAATGGTGCCTGCCATATCATATGGTAACGCCATATTCTAGCAATACTCGGAGCAAATAATGTCTAAGCCATGTCTAAATAATCGTATAACTCCTACTAGAAAAATATATACAAGTATGCCCAGTGTTCATGAAAATATCATATCAGAAAGTCATAACTCTTACAGTACCTTCTCATATCAGCTGTTATTATATTTCAAAGATCGTCGATTATCCTCGTGTGTAATAAATTTCTCGAAATATCGACGTGAATGTCGTATCACCCACGCAATAACGATTGCCTTCATATCCCAAGTGAATCAGCTGTTAGACCTCCTCTTCTTCAGGAATCGAATCCATCGCTCCGTGGTGCCATCGCGTCTCTGTCTTCGTTTACTCCGACATGATGAACTGCATGTTATCCATAGCGGATACTGTCCAAATCTTTACGTAAATGTTCATAAAAGCAGCGTGCCCCATATTCTCCTTCTATGTTACGCTACTGTCCCATACAATGTTCGGTTTGCTTGTTAAAAGTTCAATCTCCACAGCGGTTAAGTCTCACTTGCAGAAAATAAATTTTATTTATGAGAGTGTATAAGTTTTTGAAACACCCTGTAGCTGTGTTCGTACTCGATATTTTATGATAATTCATGAAAAGGAATTCTATTAATGCACGTGCCAATGTTCATAAGTGCATACAATTGTAACAATTCGTTTGCCTTAAAAGCGTTAATGTTGTTTGGACCCCATGGTCGCTCTACATGTTCCGTTATGAAATGCATAATCGTAATGTCATTTGAATACCTAAGTTCATTATTGCAGTATATTATAACTATCTGCCTGCACAATTCTATTACTGAATACAAGTCCCAACTCAATGTTGTAACTGAATGTTGAAATGAAGTTCAGCTTCTTTAATGTTGCCGGCGTATAAAAGTCGGAAACAGCCCGCTCGGATCTACTGCACTGTTCCAGAATGATCTACGCTTAAGGCCGGCCTCGCCGTACCGCTTCGCTGTAATGTTCTGCGTTATAAAATGCAGCTCGAAATAAAGTTCTCAAACTGGTATTATAATGCTGTTCTGACCCCGGCCTTTCTCCTGCTTACACGGCCCGCACAGCTTGCCTCGGAACCGGTCCTCGCCGCCTACCGTGCGTTGCTCGCCTTGGCTCACTGACCTACTTCCTGCTCTCTGCTTGGTGAAGTAATACTGTCGCCTTCACTTTACGTAACAAGTACTGTGCTACGCTCAGCTTTGCCGCACGCTCTGCGCATGTGTTCTACTCAGCCCTGGCGACTGAACTCGACAGATGTCTCTAGACTGCCTTGACCAGCTCTTACCTGGCGCTGTCACGTGATGCTCCCCCACCTTTCGTGGTCATGCGTCACAAGTATAATCTCGACCACCATCATCTCGGCTAATAAGTTATACAATAACTTAAGGGATTATCTGTCTTTCTTCAAGTTATTATCATATATAATGCTTGACATTTCTTCTCTTCTGAGATGATAAAATACTATGTTCCATATAGATCTTAATAAAACTTCAATATTCTTCCCATAATTCCATCTGCTTGACTGGCAGTGCCTTCTTGATCCTTGGCCTTCTACGTCATTTCCTAACATTCTTCTCGACTCGATGTGAGCGCTATCCTTACAATTTTCCCCATAAATCTCAACTACGGCTCAATGTCAGCTGGCGTAGCCGATAGCCTCAACTAGGTATCGGGTACAACATTTAACGCTAATTCATCTAGCTAAGTCCTATCAATTAATAACAAAATTTACGGCGGTGACGTCCGTAATATCAAACAATTATATTCAAAGCTAAGTGACCAGCCATAGAAAAAAAACATCTAAGTCTTTCTAAGGAACTAAGTGCTAATCAGCACACAAAAGGGTAACATAGAGGATTCGTACACTTTTACATCATAAGTGAATAAATAAAGACCACAGTTTTATTCAAATGCCTGTCTGCACCTTGGTTTACTGTTTGTAAGCCATAGTCATCTAATGTGTGTAGTTACGGTGACGACTGCGTAGTAAAGACTACGTCTAACATCGTATGGCCTGCGCTCCACCAGCTACGAACTCAAGGTTCGAGCAAGCTTCAGTCGCAACAAAAAAGGGTCAGCTGTCCTCAAGTCATTTCCTCCAGGAAATACCTTCATTAGCACGGCTATGTCAGCAGGTTCCAAATGCAAATGAACAAGGTTAAGCAGAAAGGATTCGTTAGTTAGCTTTTGTTTATCAAAATTATGCGTTTTATTATTAAGAAGTCGGTTTAGGTTATCGTTGGTTTATGGCGAATAATACTGACAAGCCTGGGCACGGAGTGTCTCCCTGAGATCATCTCTGCCAAAAAGCCTCGACTCAAAAGTCGAAATACAATCAACGAGCAATAACAACTCGGACACACAATAACACAAGTTACCAGCAGCGCACAGCTCTCGTTCAATAACTCTGGGACGGGCCTGGACACAAGCATTTACCCTCCCTAAATATCTGGTCCACGGGAACAATCCCGGACATGGTACACAAAAATACCTTCATACATGAAAAACCTCCCTAACGGGGCTAGCCTCCAACGTACTATAGAAAACCTGACATAACTGTACTCGTCAAAACAACGGTACACGCAACAGCGTTTAACTAACAAATGACAATCTACAGAACATATGATCAGATACAAGAATGGACACTGGGTTCCATAAGCTATAACTGCAATGAAAGGGAAAGTGAATGCTAAAAGCATTCTGTCTCACTTAGAAGCATGCGCTCTCACACGGGCGCTGAGTCACAAAACCTGTTCGTGTCGCCGCAGGCTACAAGATTCCTGCGCTGTATGACTCAACACACTAACTAGGCCGGCAATTTAAGCAAGATAATAACTGTACAACTGGCCTCATCATAATACCTTTACCATAGGTTATAAACCTCGAAGAATATGTGCATAAAAAGCACGCTATAAATCTGAATACAATCATATAACTCTGTCTTTCACATCAAAGACGTTTAAAAGGTAGCAATGTCACTAATTGCTGGAGCTCTCTGCTCTCAATGATAAAATACTTAATTTCTGACTTGTATCAAACATCAAATAAATACATGTCATCACATTTGACACAACAAAATAATAATTGTGACGCAAACTACACTCTCTGTTGGATCTGCTTAATGATACGTTGGGAACAGGGTTCGATGCTAGACAACGACAAAATATCCCTTTTACTCATAAGGTCTACACATGACCTGGATGGCTATCAGAGCTCATCTCAAATGAAATATAATACAGTTACAAAACTGGTAATTACAGTCGATTACCCAAATGGTACGACTACTCTAACGAAGTCAGGGGCGTAACATTGACTGGCTGCAAAAAATGCAGTTAAAGAAACATAACCATGGCATCAGATTGCCATAACTAGAGTCTGCAAAGACTTGAAAATCACCCCAGATAGGGTTAAACAAAGTAGCCTCAAAATGACTACAGTCACGTTTAGCAATAGACAGAAATTGGCGTCCTACGACGTCCATCAAGCTGCACCAGGGTTGACCAAAATGTCAGACCCAAGGGTGACTGACAATCACTGTAGATAAATGACATCTAATTAGACTAATTACATTCCCTACCTATGAAATGGCTGTCACTAAGTTCGGTTGGTTCACAAACTACACTAATCTAACTATACCACCAGAAACTAGAACAAGGAAGGGTTGTACAAAATTCTCGATATGAAGGAGCCCACACTTAGCTCTCTGTCCAACAACAAGGGTTCAACAAAAGTACCTCTGTTTTTCAGGATTGGCATCGTCCTCATCAGAACTTCCATCTGGGCTCTCCCAAAGACCAGGGTTCGGTCTGTCCCTGTAGTTAACCTCGTGAATGGACTGTCGATGCCTAGGAAAGGCATCCTCGGTTCCTTCCTTCTCGTTTGATGTTCTAGAAGTTCCACAATCATGCTGTCCCATCCGAGACATCTCCCTCATACCATAATGGTATTAGCCCATGGTCTCGGCCTCGAACATGGTGTTGACAAAGTTGACCACGTGGGCGGTAGAATAAGACTTGTAGTAGTTAATTATTATCACTTGAAAATTACATTATTCGTCGCAGATATCACAGGCTTTAAATATAACTGGTAACACAGCATCTACACTTGCAGATGTAAATGATAAATGGCTATGCACTGTTCTGCGGTTCCACACGTGTACAGACGCTACTTTTTCTATCACGTGGCATCCGTGAAATGGGCGTCGTTTTATTATAGATAAATTCACCGTAGCAATCAGTGTATAATGTACTTTTATAACCACACTTCTTCAAAGTAATAGTATCACATTTACCTGTATATTTTCGCACCAGGCTCTCGGCCCTCCACAAACACGTGGGTGTAAAAATGTGGTGCTACAGAAATGTCGTAAATTTCACAATACTTGCCAAATAATTCACTATACAATTCGTGTTGATCACTGCACATCAACAACAGTGATTTGTAGTTCAGTTGTGCTCGATGGCACTTGATAATGATTTCCACGCTGAAAAGCGGACTGTTTGCCACGTCTTATGCGACGGATATAATTACACGCCTACACAGGGCGGATTCTCCAGACGTAGTGCAAGGAACTGCGTTCCTCATGGAAGCAAGTCTTCAAACTAAGTCGTTGAGCGACTACTTACATTCCTATTTGCGTATCTGCAATGATATTACCTTACATTAAAGTGAAAAAACATTCTCCAAAATGTTTCAATAATACTGAATGACGAAATGGAATATTCTGGGTCTCGTGGAAAGATAAAAATGTTTGATAAGACCTCAGATAAATAATTAGCAGACTTCACCAAAGTCAAAAGTGCGATTCTCCGCTACTTCAAAGAGAATTGTTTTAGCTCTCAGCTTCTCGTAGCTTTCTGGGTGTGTTCAAAGGTACTACATCCCATCATAAATGTGCTGTCGTGAAAAATATCACATGAAACTTAGCTCAGCGGGTTCATCTGCCTCTCCGTCGTTTCAAATAAAATGTTGGGACGACATTTTATTTGATTCAAAGTTCATTCATAAGTGATATTTTTTAGATTAGCTGCGTTGAAGGTTCCAATGCGCTCTCCTGTCCGAATGTCTTCAATCACGTAACTTCCATTGTTCAGAGGCTGTCGGATACGACTGGGGCCATAATATAAAGACAGAAATTTCCCATATATGTGGTCTATAGGACTTGAAATTCCGGGTCTCCTTATAAGGACAAGGTCTCCCGCGACTAGTGGTTCTCTGAATCTCTGGCGTCTAGTTCTTCTCAAGCGTTTGGTAGCTTGTCTGTCCAAAGTATCCCTAGCAGCTAAAAGTCTGCTGGCGTGTGATGGTTGTAAACAAGGTGGATTTACAATCACACGATTCCATACTCTCATCGGCATCTGGTTCAAATGCAAAACCATGGGTATTTGACCAGTGCTCTCATGGAGTGTTGAGTTAATACATTTCGCCATAATAACTAGGACTTCGGTCCATCGCCAGTGTTCTTCCTGACAATAGAATCGATAGAATTTTGCGATAGTATACATTACGCATTCTGCTGGGTTGCTCTCTGGATGGCGAATAGACGATAAAACATGACCTATCTCCAACTCGTTCTGCGGAGGTGTACTGCGGAGGTGTACTGTGATCCATGATCAGTCAACAAGAATTGTGGCTTTCCTGCCTCTGGTATCACTTGTCGTCTAATTCTCTGGATAATCTGGTGTGCGGTGGCTTTCTGAATCGGATGAAGCATCGTATATTTCGTGAACACATCAATAGTTACAACAATGAAGCGATTCCCACGGCGGGCCTTTTGTATTGGGCCATAAAGGTCCTGTGCGTATAACTCTCTAGGTTGAGTTGGGAGTATTGGCCTAGGAGGTTCCTTCAACATGTGTGACGTGTACTTGTTTCGCTGGCATGCGTCGCAAGCACGTAGACACTGTCTAACGGTGGTTCCTAGCCTTTTCCAAGTCAAAGACTCCTTGATGGTTGCAATGGTCTTGTCAGTCCCACCATGTCCAATGGATAGATGAACCATAAGAATAACAGATTCTTGATATCTCATCGGGATGACTGCACGCAGTTGAGTGTGGTCCTCGTTCACAAACTTATACAAGACACGATGATAGATCAAATAGTCATCTGCAACAGCAGCAATCCTCGCATAGTGAGCATCCTGTGGATCCATTCGTCGTTCCAGGAAACGGATAATATGCCTGAGTTCCTCCTCACGTCGTTGTCCTTCAGGTAGATGACGAAGTCGGCGAAGGTGTTCCTCGCATCCTCCCTCGATGTCAATGGCATTCACAGTGACTTCAGGATTCCGGCTGAGAATGTCGGCCAACACATTCTCTCTGCCTGGTCGGTAAACAATTTCCAAGTCAAACTGTTGGAGAAACAGCGTCCAACGTGTGATCCTGTCGCTTGCCAGTCTTGTTCGTAAAATGAAGGTCAGCGCATGGTGATCGGTACTCACAATACTCCTCTGGCCTAACAAAAGTTTCTGCCAGTACTCAAGTGCGTAGACAATCGCAAGTGCTTCAATCTCAGTGGTGAAATAATGAGATTCATGCGCTCTCAAACGTCGACTTAAAAAAGCGATGTAATGACGGTTCTTCTCATCATCCTCCTGCAGTAGGATGGCACCTATTCCAATCGAAGATGCATCAGTCTCTAGAATAAAATTCCGGGAATAGTCTGGATATTCTAACTGAATCGAATCAACCAGCATCTGTTTAGCTTTTCTGAAAGCTGTCTCGCACTCGTCATTCCAAGCCCATCTGCAATTCTTCTTTAGCAATCCTTGCAGTGTTGCGACAGTCTCAGAATACCTCTCACAATGAGCAGCAAAGAATTGGAGAATCCCTAGGAATTGTCTCACGTGTTTCACACGGGTTGGCGTTGGAAATGCCGCAACGGTTCTGATCTTTGCCGGATTCGGCCTGTATCCATCTCCATTAGTTATGTGTCCCACAAATTTGACTTCTCTCTGGAAGAATCGACACTTGTCGAACTTCACTTTGAAATTAGCCTGTCGAAGATTCTCAAAAACAAGGCGTAAAGTTGTTACATGCTCTTCCTCTGTTTCCGAAGCTATGATGATGTCATCCACGTAACATATCACCTTCTGTTTCACTTCAGGAGTCAGCTTCGCATCAAGTGCTCTAATTAATGCAGCTCCGGCATTCTTCACTCCAAAGGGTAGTTTTCGAAAGACATAGGTGGTCTGATCGCACAGAAACCCTGTATACTTCTGAGTATGCTCAGATAATCTTATATGGTAGTAGGATTGTACTAAGTCCAAGGGCGAAAATATCTTCTTTCCCTTAAACTTCCTGAGGATGTCCCTAATCTTGGGCGGTCTGTCATGCTCAGGAGCTAAGCGTTCGTTTAAGGCCCTTGCATCGAGACAAAGTCTCAAGCTTCCATCCACCTTAACCACAGGTGTTATAGGATTCATGAAATGAGTCGGTGACTTCTTGATTGTACCTGCTGCTTCCATCTCATGAATCTTCTTAGCAGCTTCCTCGCGGTGTTTCTCTGCGATAGGATAAATCTTCTTCTGGAATGGGGAATCATCCTGTAGTACAAGATCGTACTCGTAGTCCAATTTCTCACCAGGCGTGGTGTCGAATATATCCTCGTATTCGCTTAATATTGCATCTAGTTTCTCTCGTATGGGTGCTGATAATGGTTCTGCCTCTTCGTCGGCATCTTGTGTCTCCTCAATTTCCTTGCCATTTAAATTCTCAACAACGTTGACTTCGGATACAAATTCCGGTTCTTCCTCTACTAAGTTCATTTGAATGGGTTCGTTCGGCTTAAACTTCACCGTATTACGTCCCATATCAATGATTCCATCATACTTCCGAATGAAGTCTGCACCCAATATGGCATCATGATGCAAGCCTTTCATCACAAGAAATTCGTGCAAGTACACGTGACTCGAAATTTTCAAAGTGCATAGAATCTGGATTTTGCACGTTACAACACGGTCAGGTATGACTCCTCTGACTCTTACTGCAGAAACTGGCAGCTCTGTCACCTCAGAGTTTGCCTTCAGTCTGGCATGGCAATCGGCGGAAATGACACATATCATCGCCCCAGTATCGATGAGAATGACTACGTCACATCCATTCAGGGTAGTGAACCACTTTTCAGAATTTATTGTAATTATTATTATTATCATCATGATTATTATTATTATTATTGTCATGTGTTGTGACATCTCTATATTACGCCTCGAGAGTTTAAAAGTGCGCAGTTTGTCTGTATGTATCTCTCTGTCTAACGTTGTGCAACCCCTGGCTACATACTGCCTTGTTCTCTCGTATTGGCTAGTGTTGTTGCTACCTTGCATTTTGTTGTGCAATTCGTTCTGCCATTGGCTCTGACAATATTTGACGCGAGTTTGGGGCCACTCCCAAACTACGCATTTGATTTTTCTGAGAGGCTTCTCTCCCCTCTGGGGGGACAGAAGCTAAGTCAGTCTTAGACGCGCCGAGATGTAAGGCGAACGTGTGTATTCGGGCAGAGGCCCACCCTCATGGCGCAGCAGAATGTGAGTACGGCTCAATGTATTTCTATCTAACGCAATGTAATTGTTTTTGCTCAATGTTCCTTCTTTTGCTTAATTCTCTTTCCTTTTCAAGATGTTACTGTTAGTATTATAATCCTTGAACCCGATCTCCGAGACCTTGCGTAATGTCATACGGCGGAGTTCTTTTTGTTGCTTTTGTTATGTACCCTCCTCACAGTTTTATTATTTTGGTTAATACCCGTAAGATTCGAAAGTATTGCGTTTCTGCGTCTTGGCTTATATATATTTCCTGTCGGGCCTTAGTGCTCGTCTTTTGCGTCGGTGTCTCTTTGTACCACAAATGTTTCATTTGATTGGTAGCAATTGGACCTTTGTTTGTGGACAGTATGTGTGAGGTAACGGGACTGATGTCCAACGTCCCACTAATACGTGTCCCTTTTGTTTATAGAATATATGTGACGGTGGTTAACTGGGATTTTCTCCAGCTCCGATGTCATATTATTCTTTTTTTTATATGTCGCGTTGGTGCGGCATTATGTTGGAATATAAGCCTATTTTATTATAGCGTGCTTTCGATTTTTACCGGTCTCTTTCGTCCCAAGTCAATTGTAATGTAATGTATCTCCGTATATCTCATTTTCCTTTTGTTTTGTTTTTCTCTTTCGATTTTCGCCGTATTACATAACTTAATTATAATTCCCCTTGTCTTCTCCTTCCTCCTATCTCCGTGAGATCTCTCTCCCCTTTGTTTTACTCCCCTCACTCCTCCCCCTTCCCTCCGGTATGTTTACATAACATCATGAAAAGCTTCGCGTCTTAGCAGTTCGAAGTTTGACTTTTTGCAAGTTTGTCGTTTCTCTCTAACCTTTGTAAGTTTCGTTTTATTTTCTTTCAAGTTTGTATCTTTTCGTTAGATTCATGTTGTTGAGCGGTACTCAGGTTCTGTCGTGCTTTTCAGTTTTTTTTAAGTTTTTGAATTCTTTATTCTTGGTATTGGGTTTCTTTTGTATTATTGAGCTTGTATTAGCTTGCCTTTTTTCTTTGTTTTAAATAATTTGTTTATTTCGTGTACACGCTCTTTCTTTTATCCTTAATACATTTTTATATTTTAAGTAATATAGCTCCCTTGTCTTTTCATTTCTTACATTTAAGTTCCCCTTCCTTATCCTTATCCTTATCTCGATTTCGTCAATCTTGTCTTTGTGACGTAACAAAGGCACGATTAACACGGCTCTGGGATTTATTTAATTAATTTTATGGGAATCTCGTTTCTGCACTTTTGATTATTGCATTAAGCAATTATTCGTTTGCATTTGGTTTTTTGGAAATCATCTTTTGCTCGCTCCGAAAACCTTGGGCCCAGCACCGGGTCGAGCAAGACGTCTTTTCCCCATCCATTTGCGACCTTGTTGATTTTATTCTTCCACTGCTACTCTGACGCGCATTATTATTATTATTAATAGACCTTTATCGGCGCAATGGTAGCAGATCGCGTGGTTGCGTGCGAAATCGTTCCCTCCTCACCTCTCTCAAGTTATTAACCTTTTATTATTTTTCTCTTCATTTACATTGTATTAAAATTTGTTTTTCTTTGAGTTTAAGGAATTCAGTGAATTGTTTTTCCCCACCCCTGAAGAAAGGGTGAAGTTACTTTCTGT
Organism: Meconema thalassinum; assembly: GCA_946902985.2. Taxonomy (NCBI): domain Eukaryota; kingdom Metazoa; phylum Arthropoda; class Insecta; order Orthoptera; family Tettigoniidae; genus Meconema; species Meconema thalassinum. The sequence continues at coordinate 616,997,846 of OX336390.1, forward strand.
GTGAACTACGGGCATCCAGGAAACCCATCTCCAAGGAAAGGTGGTTTAGTCCCTCAAGTAAACAAGACATCCAAAAGACCCAGCTTCGAGGTGAACAGTGGCAACATATCAGTGAGTACATCGCATCGCTGGAACACGACACGTCACGGTATTGTAACCTACTTTTATGTATTTGCTTCCTCTAGTAGACATTTGTTTAGTTAACGGTGATTTTAAGGCGACAGGAAATTTTGTTTGCTTTCTCTTCCTTTTCATTTCGTCAGTGTTGTGGACGTTTTTATTTTACTTTCTGTGAAGTAGAAAATGCATTTCTCTCAAGGGTTTGAGTCCTTACCTTTGTTGTAAATAGTCGCTTTGTTAACTGTGATATTTCTCAGAACTCGCCTCACCCCTTCATACGTCTCAGTCTGGAACAGCTGCTGACAGGTTCCTTGTCATTACCGTACAGCCTAAAACCCCCCGCCCCTCTTTCTCCGAAGTTTTCCCCAATGAAGGTGGGCCCACTTATGGGAACCGTCTCTTTAAATCCTACGGTCGCCCCGACCCACCTTGAGCCTCGCGTAATTATACTAACGTTTGATGTTAGTATAGTGTTTGTTGTTTCAGTTATGAACGAATGGTCTGTTGAGCTATTATGTGTGTTATGATTGGGAGTTAAGTTTGTTTCATAATTAGGGAGGGTGATTGTTTTATTTTTGTCAGGGGATTTCAATGTAGGTTTTCATTTAAAATTGTTTATATACGGTAAGCTTGATGTTACTATATGTTCAGTATGGCAGTGTGTATTTCGTTGGGAAACCTGCTAGGTGAGGTCTCCGTCGGAATTAGGGTTTGGGACCTGTCCCACGGCTTCGACGCCCACTTAGGATGTACATAGATTCCACACGATTCGTCAATCTTTAGTATGGGATGAAGTTTGTCACGATGACCTGTAGTCCGTTATTTGAGTTTCCATGGTGTTCCAACGACTCATATTAGCATTCTGATGTAATGGGGAAATTTTGATTTGTTTATGGGAAGGAGTATGTATGTAGTGTTGTTGTTGTTGGTTGTATTTTGAGATGAATGTGTGTGTCAATGAGTTTAATGAATTTTTATCAACAGTTATTTGTGGGTGGTTTCAAATTTAGTTCAATTTTGATTTTATACCCTATTCAATTTAAACTATATATATATTACGTACGAACTATTTATTCGTTTTTATTGGCAAACCAAATATACGATAAGTATTACTCAGAGATACCAACCATTTTAGGTCTACGGCTTCCGTGTTATGGGACATTGATGTTCGTGTGAACTACTCTGGCGTGCATTACCCAATTTTCTTATATTTGTATGGGATAGGCCATACCCTCTGTGTCTTTTTTTTTATTTTTAATGCGGTACCTCTGAGGTCTACGGCCCGTATATTGACGCTGTAACCATTTTATTTTTGTGGGTTGGTAATATTTATTATTGGGTTTCGAGTTTGATTGATTGTATGTCTGGTCTTGATTGGTTTTATGCGAGGTTCCAGTCTGTTCCTTTTATTTGGAAGGTATTTTGTAACGTAATTATTTGGATTTTCGTTCTCTGTCCGGGATGGCATTTTTTATTTTGACAGCTTCTTTGAGTTATTATTCCTTTTTATTTGTTAGTACCTAATGTCATTTGACGAAGGTTATTAGTACATTTTTCCCCTTTACTCCTGCTATGTATCTAGTTAGGCAGGAGACACCCGTGGCCGCCTGAGTTACACGGAGGATTTCGAAAGATGTGTTGAACTATACTTCTACCTAAGGCAATTTCCAGTACCTGCCTGCTTTTGTTGTAAGGAGCCGGCCCGACCCATTGTCCGAGCTGCAGACACGACTTGCTATTGTTCGGCAGTGCCTGAGATGGTCTGTTGACTTACATTCTTTTCTTGTAGTGACAGTGATTTGTCTATTGATATAGTTGTTTACTATTTATCGTAACTTCTGTTTTACGTTTTTGTGAAATCATGTTTTTATAAATCATTTCAATCTAATATGTTTTCTCTAAGATAATGTGTATTATTTTCCTGTATCTGTCATATATTTGGAGAGTGTTTCCGGTAGCGATAGCTAGTCTCCAAGTACCTGAGAAGTGGCCGGTGTATCCTTTAGACCCTGTTCACGGCTCGTTTTCTCTTCTTTCATTTGGTCTGACGACCCTGCCTATTCATACTTTTACTTTCCAGCTGGCAGAATGAATCCACTTTCCCCCTTACGCAGCTTATGTAATCCCAAATATTTCCCCGACGCAAGCCTTATTTTGTATACAGGGTGCTCCCCTTTATATTTTTTTGTGATCATGATTTAACCTTTCTCTTTCTTTTATTATTAGAAAATTGGCTGATTTCCAGAAGGTCGCCATTAAGAAGACTTCGCTTTCTCCACGTCATCTGGCAGAGTCTAGCTCAAGATTGACCGTTTTATTATCATTATTTTCTTTTTGGTACATCCATTTTTTATATGTGTGACGTATTGACGTGCAGTAGAGGTAGGATCCGCCTTTATTTCACGCCTGTACTGATCCTTTATATGATTTGAATTTTTGTTGTTTTAATTTCATCTTAAAGTTTTTTTTTCTTTCGTACCAAAAAAAAAAAAAAAATTTTCCTCACCAGTGAACAACTTCGTGAATACGTGTGTATGAAAATATATGTGTGTTTGAGAAAAGAGACTTGCGTTTCGTCAAGCCTTTTATGGAAGTTATGACGTTCAAAGAACTTTTAATTAAGCTGCGTCTTATGAATAAGAGAAATGTGAGAACATTTTATTATGTCTTAATTTTTCATGTGTGTATCTGGTGTACATGATGTAATCTTCTTTCCTTCACCCTGTTCAAATGTATCTAATCGAAGAATGTTATTTTATATAATTTTGTTATGAAAAAGAAAAAATTCTTTTATGCCTTTGTTATGTAAAAGAATTTTTTTTGGAGAAAGCGGTGGAATTTGAACCACTTTTCAGAATTTATTGTAATTATTATTATTATCATCATGATTATTATTATTATTATTGTCATGTGTTGTGACATCTCTATATTACGCCTCGAGAGTTTAAAAGTGCGCAGTTTGTCTGTATGTATCTCTCTGTCTAACGTTGTGCAACCCCTGGCTACATACTGCCTTGTTCTCTCGTATTGGCTAGTGTTGTTGCTACCTTGCATTTTGTTGTGCAATTCGTTCTGCCATTGGCTCTGACAATATTTGACGCGAGTTTGGGGCCACTCCCAAACTACGCATTTGATTTTTCTGAGAGGCTTCTCTCCCCTCTGGGGGGACAGAAGCTAAGTCAGTCTTAGACGCGCCGAGATGTAAGGCGAACGTGTGTATTCGGGCAGAGGCCCACCCTCATGGCGCAGCAGAATGTGAGTACGGCTCAATGTATTTCTATCTAACGCAATGTAATTGTTTTTGCTCAATGTTCCTTCTTTTGCTTAATTCTCTTTCCTTTTCAAGATGTTACTGTTAGTATTATAATCCTTGAACCCGATCTCCGAGACCTTGCGTAATGTCATACGGCGGAGTTCTTTTTGTTGCTTTTGTTATGTACCCTCCTCACAGTTTTATTATTTTGGTTAATACCCGTAAGATTCGAAAGTATTGCGTTTCTGCGTCTTGGCTTATATATATTTCCTGTCGGGCCTTAGTGCTCGTCTTTTGCGTCGGTGTCTCTTTGTACCACAAATGTTTCATTTGATTGGTAGCAATTGGACCTTTGTTTGTGGACAGTATGTGTGAGGTAACGGGACTGATGTCCAACGTCCCACTAATACGTGTCCCTTTTGTTTATAGAATATATGTGACGGTGGTTAACTGGGATTTTCTCCAGCTCCGATGTCATATTATTCTTTTTTTTATATGTCGCGTTGGTGCGGCATTATGTTGGAATATAAGCCTATTTTATTATAGCGTGCTTTCGATTTTTACCGGTCTCTTTCGTCCCAAGTCAATTGTAATGTAATGTATCTCCGTATATCTCATTTTCCTTTTGTTTTGTTTTTCTCTTTCGATTTTCGCCGTATTACATAACTTAATTATAATTCCCCTTGTCTTCTCCTTCCTCCTATCTCCGTGAGATCTCTCTCCCCTTTGTTTTACTCCCCTCACTCCTCCCCCTTCCCTCCGGTATGTTTACATAACATCATGAAAAGCTTCGCGTCTTAGCAGTTCGAAGTTTGACTTTTTGCAAGTTTGTCGTTTCTCTCTAACCTTTGTAAGTTTCGTTTTATTTTCTTTCAAGTTTGTATCTTTTCGTTAGATTCATGTTGTTGAGCGGTACTCAGGTTCTGTCGTGCTTTTCAGTTTTTTTTAAGTTTTTGAATTCTTTATTCTTGGTATTGGGTTTCTTTTGTATTATTGAGCTTGTATTAGCTTGCCTTTTTTCTTTGTTTTAAATAATTTGTTTATTTCGTGTACACGCTCTTTCTTTTATCCTTAATACATTTTTATATTTTAAGTAATATAGCTCCCTTGTCTTTTCATTTCTTACATTTAAGTTCCCCTTCCTTATCCTTATCCTTATCTCGATTTCGTCAATCTTGTCTTTGTGACGTAACAAAGGCACGATTAACACGGCTCTGGGATTTATTTAATTAATTTTATGGGAATCTCGTTTCTGCACTTTTGATTATTGCATTAAGCAATTATTCGTTTGCATTTGGTTTTTTGGAAATCATCTTTTGCTCGCTCCGAAAACCTTGGGCCCAGCACCGGGTCGAGCAAGACGTCTTTTCCCCATCCATTTGCGACCTTGTTGATTTTATTCTTCCACTGCTACTCTGACGCGCATTATTATTATTATTAATAGACCTTTATCGGCGCAGTAGCTACAATCTTCGGTAGACGCGTCAATTCGTAGTTGTGGTTCGTCGTTCGTCGTTCGTCTAATAGATCTTCCTGAATTGGCTCCCAGAGTAAGATGGTGGCAGATACTCTGTGCTCAATCGGGTAAGAATCTACTGGTTTTTCGGCGTTTCTTTCCTTCTTGGCGGGAAGTACCGGGCTGGTTTCGCTCCGTTTCTTCCGCCGTATTACGTGTTTCCCTCGAAGTCGGGTTCTGATCTCCCCCTTCTTGTATTTCTTGAAGTTCTCGGAGTTGCTGAAGATATTCACGACTCTCCCGTGCTCTTCCTCTCCAGTCTCGATCGGTCTGGTATCTGGGATCTCGATCTCTATTGTAACCTCTGCTATAGCGGTAATCCCTACGGATACTTCCGTGCTGAGGGTTCCGGCTATTATTCCCTCGGCGGTCTTTATCGTGACGACAGTCTTCGTTCGTCCCTCGATCGAAGCGCCGGTTCCAGTGACTACGACGGTCATCTCTCTGGTCTCTAGCATATGGAGTGTTGTTCCATTCTCTCCGACCACGATTATAGTCGTTGCGCTGTCCAGAGCTCTCTTGAGTCTGTGTCTGCTGAGGCGTCTGGCACACTTTATCCACAGTTGTCAAGTTGACATGTCGCTCATCACACCTGTCAGCCTTCTGCTGACGGTGTGTCGGAAACTGTTCGGTGTTGGCGTCCAATCGTCGCAAGATTTGGTCGCACTGCTGAAAAGTAGATGCTCCAGCATCGATCAATACACGTTGCACGTCTGCCGGGTATTGCCAAACGATGGTGTTTACCACATCTTGCTCTGACAGTGGGGGTTGTAAACAACGGAGTTTCGCAAGCTGGGTTGCGAAGTAGTTCGCATAGCGTGTCGGAGTGTTTGAGCTGTATCCGCGAGTGTACATCTCAGCTCTGATACTCTGCTGGATGTCGCTTGACCAGTAAGTCCTCAGCAAGGCTTCTCTAAAATCTTGGTAGCCTACAAATGAGTAACGGAAGGCTCTAAACCAAGTGCTGGCTTGCCCCTCAAGCAAACGCTCAATAACTCGGAGTTCTCTCTCCGGAGTTACCATCGTGTCTCTTAAGTAGCTCTCCACATTCGCCAAAAACTCTACTGGAGTGATGCCACTTCCAGTGCCTGAGAATCGAGCTGGTTGCTCTTCTCTCGAACGGATGATAGTCACGTTCCCCTGCGTGTGCGCGGGTCTGAACTAATTCAGCATATAGTTATGCGTTGGCGTACTCGTCTCTTGACTCTGTCGATTGGGTACGGGTTGAAAAGGATGTGCGTCAAAGTTTAACGCTTGACTCTGCGCTGAACCGGTAAATTGAGATGGTTGCGGTTCCATGGGTGCGCTTGGTTGAAAATGTGCGGGCATTATCCCTGCGGATTGCGATCCTGGTGTCGCCTGAGAGTCTCCCATCCCTGAGGGTAAATGTGTCTCTCTTGGATGCGTCTCCAGTCGGTCGAGACGTCTCTCGATAACTTCGAGCCCTGGGATAGTCTTAGCTGCGACCTTATTTCTCAGATCGTTGAGCTGCAATTCTATCCTCTCAACTTTGCCTTTGAGGTTGGTGTCGACTTCGCGAATAGCCGTCCTCAAGTTGTAACTGAGGTCTAACCTCTCGGTTATCGCGACTTCCTCGAATCGTTTCTGTAGGGAGTCGATTGCTTCCTCGACTTTTGACATGTTGTCCTGGATCCTACCAACGTCATCTTTGACCTCGGCTACCTTTGCCTCCATAGTGGTCTTATGTTCATTGAGGTCACCCCTCAACATCATGACATCGATCTTATTCTCCTCTCGATGAACGTCAATCATTTCACGTAGCCCTGTTACTGTCTCAGTCAATTCCGTAATATTCTTTCTGTTTGTGTTCAACTCGTCCTTGACCTCGATCATACCATCGACGATCGTCTTGACGTTGTTGTTGACTGCATTCGCTGCACCTCTCATCAGTATGAATCCTATATTCATGGTGGCCATGTCCTTCTTGACGTTATCCATGAATCCCTTGACGTGAGTTAAACGAGTTCCGAATTCTTCTCGAGTGTGCTCCATGTCGGCCCTCATATCGATCTGGACTCTCTTAATTGTTGTCTGGATCTGAGCGGTGTGCTCCTCTAATCGGGTCTGCACGTCCTCCCTAGCTCTATTCATCTGATCGGTTAAACTATTTAACGCTGGTTAGCCTCCTGATGGTGTCGTATAACATCAACTCTAACAGCTGCTAAACCTGCCGTAAGATCATTCCTAGCCTCTACTCTATAAGTATCCATGTCGGCCCTGACCTGCGTTAGATCAGCCCTAACATTATTGATTGACTGTGTGTTGATCTCAAGATCCTGTCTAACTTGGTCCACATGACCACTCACATTGTTAATCGACTGGGTGTTAACTTCTAAGTCCTGTCTCACTTGGTCCACATGACCACTTACAGTGTTGACAGCTTGGGTATTCTCACCTAAGTCAGCAGTAATCTGCTGGAGATTGGCATTGACACCTGCCATCATCTCCCCAAACACACGACGAATTGTTTCCTCATCCAAGACAACAAAATTATTTGAGAAAGAGAGGGAGCAATCTCTTATGGAACTTACAGCTATGATTAGTTACTTGGTGGTATAAAGCTTTTCTCATTTAAATAAACATCACGAGTACAGCTGGAGTATGCAAACTAAGTGCTTGTACATTTACAAAGACAACGACGAGCAAAGGAAGTATTATATTTACTCAGGATGAGTCATCATCAAAGAAAATCCTATCCATCATTTATCTAACACAAAAGCCTCACCCCATGGACTTGTATCAAACATGAATGCCATGCGGTTAATTGATCTGCAGTACGACTTTCTAAGTTCGTCCCAGTCCGGTCAATTTACCATTAATCAACATTAAGATCCTCTTAAATAACATGGAACTGACGGTCACCAGGTTAACGTCGGCACATGAGTTGGGCGCCAATAAAATAAAAGTGTATGAGCCCGTCAGAGGATCTGCCAGGATTGGCAACAACCACAATGACTTCCCTAACATCTCATCCGTCGGACCTAACTGCCGTGAGGATCAGGTGAACTTCCCAATAGGCCAAAGCGGCACGAGAAACTGTAGTCCACGGGGATAGTGGTACATGGTGACGATGGTCATAGACTGCCTAAGGAAAGGTTCACCTTAAAAGCTAGACTGAGAAAAGAAACATCCAGACTTATGTAAAACACCGTGAAAATTTATTATAAATTTTACGAACCCCTAGCCTAGTTTGGAGGGTTTCTATCGGCTAATCCGCAAGCTAATAAATAATCAAAAATAAAGAGCAGGTCCCTACCTGAGAAGTTACAGTAAACCCTCGCGAAATATCTGTCTCACAATAATAAAGCAACAACAGCAACACTAGGAAAATGGTACGACGCAAAGCCCTAGGTCAAGTTACAAGATCAAGCTAATATCAGAATTTACATTTAACAGGGTAGCAAAACAAATCTAAGTTAGGATGATACCATCTCCACATTTACATTTAACGTTAATTCATCTAGCTAAGTCCTATCAATTAATAACAAAATTTACGGCTGTGACGTCCGTAATATCAAACAATTACTTTCAAAGCTAAGTGACCAGCCATAGAAAAAAAACATCCAAGTCATTCTTAGGAACTAAGTGCTAATCAGCACACAAAAGGGTAACAGAGAGGATTCTTACACTTTTACATCTTAAGTGAATAAATAAAGACCACAGTTTTATTCAAATGCCTGCTTGCACCTTGGTTTACTGTTTGTAAGCCATAGTCATCTAATGTGTGTAGTTACGGTGACGACTGCGTAGTAAAGACTACGTATAACATCGTATGGCCCTCGCTCCACCAGCTACGAACTCAAGGTTCGAGCAAGCTTCAGTCGCAACAAAAAGTGTCAGCTGTCCTCAAGTCATTTCCTCCAGGAAATACCTTCATTAGCACGGCTATGTCAGCAGGTTCCAAATGCAAATGAACAAGGTTAAGCAGAAAGGATTCGTTAGTTAGCTTTTGTTTATCAAAATTATGCGTTTTGTTATTAAGATGTCGGTTTAGGTTATCGTTGGTTTATGGCGAATAATACTGACAAGCCTGGGCACGGAGTGTCTCCCTGAGATCATCTCTGTCAAAAAGCCTCGACTCAAAAGCAGGAATACAATCAACGAGCAATAACAACTCGGACACACAATAACACAAGTTACCAGCGGCACACAGCTCGCGTTCAATAACTCTGGGACGGGCCTGGACACAAGCAGTTACCCTCCCTAAATATCTGGTCCACGGGAACAATCCCGGACATGGTACACAAAAATACCTTCATACATGAAAAACCTCCCTAACGGGGCTAGCCTACAACGTACTATAGAAAACCTGACACAACTGTACTCGTCAAAACAACGGTACACGCAACAGCGTTTAACTAACAAATGACAATCTACAGAACATATGATCAGATACAAGAATGGACACTGGGTTCCATAAGCTATAACTGCAATGAAAGGGAAAGTGAATGCTAAAAGCATTCTGTCTCACTTAGAAGCATGCGCTCTCACACGGGCGCTGAGTCACAAAACCTGTTCGTGTCGCCGCAGGCTACAAGATTCCTGCGCTGTATGACACAACACACTAACTAGGCCGGCAATTTAAGCAAGATAATAACTGTACAACTGGCCTCATCATAATACCTTTACCATAGGTTATAGACCTCGAAGAATATGTGCATAAAAAGCACGCTATAAATCTGAATACAATCATATAACTCTGTCTTTCACATCAAAGACGTTTAAAAGGTAGCAATGTCACTAATTGCTGGAGTTCTCTGCTCTCAAAGATAAAATACTTAATTTCTGACTTGTATCAAACATCAAATAAATACGTGTCATCACACTTGACACAACAAAATAATAATTGTGACGCAAACTCCACTCTCTGCTGGATCTGCTTAATGATACGTTGGGAACTGGGTTCGATGCTAGACAACGACAAAATATCCCTTTTACTCATAAGGTCTACACATGACCTGGATGGCTATCAGAGCTCATCTCAAATGAAATATAATGCAGTTACAAAACTGGTAATTACAGTCGATTACCCAAATGATACGACTACTCTAACGAAGTCAGGGGCGTAACATTGACTGGCTGCAAAAATGCAGTTAAAGAAACATAACCATGGCATCAGATTGCCATAACTAGAGTCTGCAAAGACTTGAAAATCACCCCAGATAGGGTTAAACAAAGTGGCCTCAAAATGACTACAGTCACGTTTAGCAATAGGCAGAAATTGGCGTCCTACGACGTCCATCAAGCTGCACCAGGGTTGACCAAAATGTCAGACCCAAGGGTGACTCACAATCACTGTAGATAAATGACATCTAATTAGACTAATTACATTCCCTACCTATGAAATGGCTGTCACTAAATTCGGTTGGTTCACAAACTACACTAATCTAACTATACCACCAGAAACTAGAACAAGGAAGGGTTGTACAAAACTCACGATATGAAGGAGCCCACACTTAGCTCTCTGTCCAACAACAAGGGTTCAACAAAAGCACCTCTGGCTTTCAGGATTGGCATCGTCCTCATCAGAACTTCCATCTGGGCTCTCCCAAAGACCAGGGTTCGGTCTGTCCCTGTAGTTGACCTCGTGAATGGACTGGACATGCCTAGGAAAGGCATCCTCGGTTCCTTCCTTCTCGTTCGATGTTCTAAAAGTTCCACAATCATGCTGGTCCCATCCGAGACATCTCCCTCATACCATAATGGTATTAGCCCATGGTCTCGGCCTCGAACATGGTGTTGAAAAAGTTGAACACGTGGGCGGTAGAATAAGACTTGTAGTAGTTCATTATTATCACTTGAAAATTACAGTATTCGTCGCAGATATCACAGGCTTTAAATATAACTGGTAACACAGCCTCTACACTTTGCAGATGTAAATGATAAATGGCTATGCACGGTTCTTCGGTTCCACACGTGTACAGACGCTACTTTTTCAATCACGTGGCATCCGTGAAATGGGCGTCGTTTTAGGTAGATTTCATTAGAAAGCTAACTATTGCAATGGGTACCATGTTTCGACTTCCGGGAAATGTCGACATATCTTCGCGTTTCATATCCCCCAGAGCCCAAAACCGCCGTCAGTTCAAAAGTTTATATATAATTTATGTATCTATCTATATATATATATATATATATATATATATATATATATACTAGCTGAAGTACCCGTGCTTCGCTACGCGTCACAATTAATTGAAATGTGAAGGTGACAGTTAAAACAGGGGATAGGTGAGGTGCTGCGCAGAGGGAGATTAAGGATGGAACATTTTGTCCAACTACACCGTTCAGCGTTGACCGTGTTTTATAGCACAAATTTAGGTTTTACTCGCTAACCGTTGGAGATACCTTTCGGATAGAAAATGTAATTTTAAAACTCGTATATGCCATCAAAAGTGTGCTACTTCTTACCCTTCACTTTTTATTTGAAATGGAAATATGAAAGTTTGAAACCAAAGGGTGTAGTGACGTCACTAAAAATGGTCGCGATCTTTAAATAGTGCAAAGTATTGAAATCTAAATTAACCTATATGTTAACCAGGTAAATCAGCTACTTCCATGTATAATAATAATAATATCGTATGGCCTCGGATGCCTGGTGCAAGCTTCGCTATTTGACACCCAGAGGGTAGCTTGCATGTCGAATTTCGTAGTTCCTTGACTATGAAAGTCAAGGAGGTTAGATGTTAGATATCTAATCTCCTTGAACACAATAGCGCTTTCTAGTAGAGAAATGAGGAACTTTGTGCTGGCGGAAACTCCCGAGATTAATTTGGCCATTATGAACTCGGCCTACTGAATTCAAATGGGTTCTTTGACATGCTAACATCGTATGACATGCGTATCGTATTTTTTGGCGCCTTTCAAAAATCACTTACCACGGTCAGGGGCGAACCTGCAATCTTGGGGTTAGTAGACCGACACGCTATCCCCTCACCCACCGTGGCAAGCTACTTCCAAGTAAAATTCACGTAAATCGGACCAGTGGTTCTTGCATGATTGAGTAATACACAGACACACACCATCTCATTTTTAGCCTCGCTTCGCTCGCGTCATAGTCGTGTCATATTGTTATTCAATGAAATGCAGGTTCAACCCCGTTAACACCCCTTTAGAACCTGAATATCCAAAAATCCCTCCTTAGTAGACATTTTCGACACACAACAAACATATCCCCTTCTTCTAACTTTAATAGTTTTGGTTGGTCGATGAGAGTGAACATCCAAAAATCCTTCCTTAGTAGAAGTTTTTCTTCCAGAATTTCACCCTTCCCTACAGGCCCCTTAAATTGGATTTATGAAAAAACGGTCGAACACCTACTTATGTTAATTATTTATTCATTTATTTATTTATTTTAAAGTTGATTGAAACTCGGAAAGAATCAAACTCCTCGCCTAGGTCGTTTAAGAGATACATGCTCCGTTAGGAATCTTTCAACCCCCACTTTTCATCCCTTTCACCTCATAATATACACCACATCGAAAAACCATTAGACATGTGTCAGTTTATTTTTAATGATTAGTATATATGCCAAGTATCACATCCCCAAATGAAACCACTCGTGAGATATTGTTATTCAATGAAATGCACGTTTACCCCCTTAACACCTCTTTAGAACCTGAATATCCAAAACTCTTTCCTTTGTGGACGTTTTCGACATACAACGAACATATCCCCAAAGTTTCATGTTTCGAACTTCAATAATTTTGGCTGGGCGATGATGAGTGAGTCAGTCAGGACATTTTCTTTCATTTATTTTTGAGAATTTCACCCCTCCCCATGAACCCCTTAAATTGGATTTATGAAAAAAAAAAGGTCAACACCTATTTACTTATTTGAAGCTATTTTTCCCCCTGAGTTTCATGAGTGAGTAAGTGAGTCAATCAGTTAGGACACTTTCTTTACTGTTTCTTCCCCCCGAATTTCACCCCTCCCCATGGGCCCCTTAAATTGGATTTATGAAGAAATGGTCGAACACCTATTTACTTATTTTTAGGCTGCTTTTTCCGCTGAATTTCAAACTTATCGCCTATGTTGAATAAGAGATACAGTACATGCTCCGTTAAGAATCCTTCAACCCCCAATTTTCTCCCCTTTCACCTCATAATGTACACCATATCGAAAAAACCCTTAGACATATGTCTGTTTATTTTGAATGATTAGTTTATATGCCGAATATCACATCCCCAAATGAAACAACTCGTGAGATATTGTTATTCAATGAAATGCAAGTTTAAACCCCTTAACACCCCTTCAGAACATGAATATTCAAAAATCCATCCTTAGTGGACTTTTTAGACATACAACGAACATATCCCCAAAATTTCGAGTTTCTAACTGCAATAGGTTTCCTGGGGGATGATGAGTGAATATCCAAAAATACTTCCTTAGTGGACTTCTTTCCCCAGAATTTCACCCCTCCCCATGAGCCCCTTAAATTGGATTTATGAAAAAACGATCGAACACCTATTTACTACTTTTTCAAGCTGATTTTTCTCCCTGAGATTCATACTTTTTGCCTCTGTCTTTTAAGAGATACTTGCTCCGTTAAGAATCCTTCATCACTCACTTTTCACACATACACCTCATAATATACACCACATCGAAAAACCCTCAGACATGTGTCTTCTTATTCTTAATGATGAGTTTATATGTCGAGTATCCCATCCCAAAGGAAACCAATCGGGATATATTGTTATTCAATTAAATGCAATTCTACCCCCTTAACACCCCATTAGAACCTGAATATCCAAAATGCCTTCCTTAGTGGACGTTTTCGACACGCAACGAACATAGCCCCAAAATGGCATGTTTCTAACTTCAATAATTTTGTCTGGGCGATGGTGAGTGAGTAAGTCAGGACATTTTCTTTCAATTATTTTTCAGAATTTCACCCCTCTCATGAACCCCTTAAATTTGATTTATGAAAAAACGGTCGAACACCTATTTACTTATATTTTAACTTGTTTTTACGCGCCGAATTTCAAACTTCTCGCCTATGTCGTTTAAGAGATACACGCTCCATTAAGAATCCCTCAACCCCCAATTTTCACCCCTTTCACCTCATAATATACACCACATCGATAAACCCTTAGACATATGTCTGCTTATTTTAATGATTAGTTTATATACCAAATATCACATCCCAAAGAAACAACTCATGAGATATCGTTATTCAATGAAATGCACGTTCACCCCCTTAACCCCTCTTTGAAACCCGAATAAACAAAAATCATTCCTTAGTTGACGTTTTCGACATACAGCGAACATATTCCCAAAATTTCTTGTTTCTAACTTTAATAGTTTTCGCTGGGCGTGATGAGTGAGTGAGTCAGACAGGACATTTTCATTCAATTATTTTTTCCAGAATTTCACCCTTCCCCCATGGGCCTCTTAAATTGGATTGATGAAAAAACGCTTGAACACCTATTAACTTATTTTTTAAGCTGTCTTTTTCCCTCGATTTTGATGAGTGAGTGAGTTTGTCAGTCAGTTAGGACACTTTCTCTCCTTTTTTTTCTCCCAGAATTTGACCCCACCCCATTGGCCCCTTAAATTAATTTATGAAAAAAACGGTGGAATACCGATTTACTTATTTTTTAAGCTGATTTTTTTCGCTGAGTTTAAAATTTCTCGATTATGTCGTTTAAGAGATAGGCCTACAAGCTTCGTTAGGAATCCTTCAACCCCCACTTTTCACCCCTCTCACCTCATAATAATACACCACATCGAAAAACCCTTAAGACACATGTCTGCTTATTTTTTATGATTACTTTATATGCCGTGTATCACATCCACAAATGAAACCACTCGTGAGATATTGTTATTCAATGAAATGCAGGTTTAACCCCCTTAAGACCCCTTTAGAAAATAATATTCAAAAATCCTCCCTTATTGTATGCTTTTGACATACAACGAACATATCCCGAAAATGCCATGTTTCCAACTTCAATATTTTTGGCTGGGCGATGATGAGTGAGTGAGTATGTCAGGACATTTTCTTTAATTTTTCTTCTTCAGAATTTCACCCCTCCCGATGAACTCCTTAAATTTGATTTATCAAAAAACTGTCGAACACATACTTACTTATTTTTAAGCAGTTTTTCCCCCTGAGTTTGAAGAGCGAGTGAGTTAATCGGTTAGGACACTTTCTTTCCTGTATTTTTCCCCCAGAATTTCACCCCTCCCCATGGGCCCCTCAAATTGGATTTATAAAAACGGTCAAACACCTATTTACTTATTTTTTATGCTGATTATTTTCCGCTGAGTTTCAAACTCCTCGCCTATGTCGTTTAAGAGATACAGGCTCCATTAGGAATCTTTCAACCCCACTTTTCACCCCTTTCACCTCATAATATACACCACATCGAAAACCCCTCAGACACATGTCTTCTTATTTTTAATGATGAGTTTATATGCCGAGTATCACATCCCCCAATGAAACCAATCGGGAAATATTGCTATTCAATGAAATGTAGGTCTACCCCCTTTACACCTCTTTAGAATATTAATATCCAAAAATCCTTTCTTAGTGGGCGTTTGCGGCCCTTGAGAAAGCTGCATACCAAATTTCATTCCAATCCGTTGGGAGGATTCTGAGATTTCGTGATAAATGTGTGAGTGAGTGAGTGAGTGGTACTTGACAAATATCTAGTAGATAGTGTCAAGTCTTTGTTATGCTCTACGCGGTTGACAGTGCTGTGTGAGCAGTTGAGTAACTAACGGGATTTCAAGTAAAGCTCCTCATTTTCTATACCGGTAGTGCAGAGCGCAACTGGCATCCAGACGGCCGTGTCTCGACTTGAGCTATGTTGCCATGGAAACTATCTGCCTTGCCATTCCTTCATGAGTATATTTTGTGAATTTATTAGCCTTTGCTCGAGTGCAAAAGGGCCGAAATAAGAAGAATGAGAAAGACTATCGAAAATGCAAGTAGCCAGTGGTTCCTTCTGGGTCCTAAACTATGTGTATGCAAAATTTGGTTGAGATTGGTGGAACGGTGTAGATTTGTATACGGAACCAACCCACCCACCCACCCACATACATACATACATACAGACTTTCACTTTTATATATAAGACTAGCTGAAGTACCCGTGCTTCGCTACGCGTCATAAATAAATTAAAATGTGAAGGTGACAGTTAAAACAGGGGATAGGCGAGGTGCTGGGCAGAGGGAGATTAAGGATGGAACATTTTGTCCAACTACACCACTCGGCGATGACCGTGTTTTATAGCACAAATTTAGGTTTTACTCGCTAACAGTTGCAGATACCTTTTGGATAGAAAATGTAATTTTAAACCTCGCATATGCCATCAAAAGTTTGCTATTTCTTAGCGTTCTCATTTTATTTGAAATGGAAATATGAAAGTTTGAAACCAAAGGGTGTAGTGACGTCACTAAAATGGTCGCCATTTTAAATAGTGCAAAGTATTGAAATCAAAGGTAACCTATATGTTAACCAGGTAAATCAGCTACTTCCATGTAAAATTCACGTAAATCGGACCAGTGGTACTTGCGAGATTGAGTAATACACAGACACACACCATCTCAATTTTAGCCTCGCTTCACTCGCGTCATAGTCGTATCATATTGTTTTTCAATGAAATGCAGGTTTAACCCCGTTAACACCCCTTTAGAACCTGAATACCCAAAAATCCCTCCTTAGTAGACGTTTTCGACACACAACAAACAAACATATCCCCAAAATATCATTCTTCTAACTTTAATAGTTTTGGTTGGTCGATGAGAGCAAACATACAAAAATCCTTCCTTAGTGGACGTTTTTCTTCCAGAAGTTCACCCCTCCCCATATGCCCCTTAAATTGCATTTATGAAAACACGGTCGAACACCTATTAATTTTATTTATTTATTCATTTATTTATTTATTTTTAAGCTGATAGATTTCCTCCGAGTTTCAGACTCCTCCCTATGTCGTTTAAGAGATACACGCTCAGTTAGGAATCTTTCAACCCCCACTTTTCATCCCTTTCACCTCATAATATACACTACATCGAAAAACCATTAGACATGTGTCAGCTTATTTTTAATGATTAGTATATGTGCCAAGTATCACATCCCCAAATGAAACCACTCGTGAGATATTGTTATTCAATGGAAAGCACGTTTACCCCCTTAACACCTCTTTAGAACCTGAATATCCAAAACTCTTTTCTTAGTGGACGTTTTCGACATACAACGAACATATCCCCAAAATTTCATGTTTCTAACTTCAATAATTTTGGCTGGGCGATGATGAGTGAGTGAGTCAGTCAGGATATTTTCTTTCATTTATTTTTGATAATTTCACCCGTCCCCATGAACCCCTTAAATTGGATTTATGAAACAAACTGTCAAACACCTATTTACTTATTTAAAGCTGTTTTCCCCCTGAGTTTGATGAGTGAGTAAGTGAGTCAATCAGTTAGGACACTTTCTTTCCTGTTTTTTTTTTTTTCATTAATTCACCCCTCTCCAAGGGCCCCTTAAATTGGATTTATGAAAAAAAAACGTTCGAACACCTATTTACTTGTATTTTAAGCTGTTTTTTCCCACCGAATTTCAAACTTCACGCCTTTGTCGTTTCAGAGATACACGCTCCGTCAAGAATCCCTCAACCCCCAATTTTCACCCCTTTCACCTCATAATATACACCACATCGATAAACCCTTAGACATATGTCTGATTATTTTTAATGATTAGTTTATATACCGAATATCACATCCCCAAACAAACAACTCATGAGATATCGTTATTCAATGAAATGCACGTTTACCCCCTTGACACGTCTCTAAAACCCGAATAAACAAAAATCATTCCTTAGTTAACGTTTTCGACATACAGCGAACATATTCCCAAAATTTCATGTTTCCAACTTTAATAGTTTTCGCTGGGCGTGATGAGTGAGTGAGTCAGACAGGTCATTTTCTTTCATTTATTTTACCAGAATTTCACCCCTCCCCATGGGCCCCTTAAATTGGATTGATTAAAAAACGCTTGAACACCTATTAACTTATTTCTTAAGCTGTCTTTTTCCCCTGAGTCAGTCGGTTAGGACACTTTCTCTCATTTTTCCCCCCAGAATTTCACCCCACCCCATTGGCCCCTAAAATTAATTTATGAAAAAACAGTCGAAAACCGATTTACTTACTTTTTAAGCTGATTTTTTTTCGCTGAGTTTCAAATTTCTCGCCTATGTCGTTTAAGAGATAGGCCTACACGCTCCATTAGGAATCCTTCAACCCCCACTTTTCAGCCCTTTCACCTCATCATAATACACCACATCGAAAAACGCTTAGACACATGTCTGCGTATTTTTAATGATTAGTTTATATGCCGAGTATCACATCCACAAATGAAACCACTCGTGAGATATTGATATTCAATGAAATGCAGGTTTAACCCCCTTAAGACCCCTTTAGAAACCGAATATCCAAAAAACCTCCCTTAGTGTACGGTTTTGACATACAACGAACATATCCCCGAAATGTCATGTTTCCAACTTCAATATTTTTGGCTGGGCGATGATGAGTGAGTGAATGAGTCAGGACATTTCCTTTCATTTTTTTTTCTTCAGAATTTCACCCCTCCCGATGAACCTCTACAATTTGATTGAAAAACAAACTGTCGAAAAGCTATTTACTTACTTTAACGCAGTTTTTTCCCCCTGAGTTTGATGAGTGAGTCACTCAGTCAATCAGTTAGGACACTTTCTTTCCTGTCCCCCCCCCCCGAATTTCACCCCTCCCCATGGGCCCCTTAAATTGGATTTATGGAAAAGCGGTCAAACACATATTTACTTATTTTTATGCTGATTTTTTTCTCCGCTGAGTTTCAAACTCCTCGCCTATGTCGTTTAAGAGATACACGCTCCGTTAGGAATCTTTCAATCCCCACTTTTCACCCCTTTAACCTCATTATATACACCACATCGAAAAACCCTCAGACACATGTCTTCTTATTTTTAATGATGAGTTTATATGCCGAGTATCACATCCCCCCATGAAACCAATCGGGAGATATTGCTATTCAATTAAATGCAGGTCTACCCCCTTAACACCCCTTTAGAACCTGAATAGCCAAAATGTCTCTCTTAGTGGGCATTTGCGGCCCTTGAGGAAGCTGCATACCAGATTTCATTCCAATCCGTTCGGTGGTTTCTGAGATTTCGTGATGAATAAATGAATGAGTGAGTGAGTGAGTGAGTGAGTGGTATTTGAAAAATATATAGTAGAAAGAAGATAGTGTCAAGTCTTTGTTATGCTAAACTCGGTTGACAGTGCTGTGTGAGCAGTTGAGTAACTAACGGGATTTCAAGTAAAGATCCTCATTTTCTATACCGGTAGGGCTGAGCGCAATTGGCATCAAGTCGGCCGTGTCTGGACTTGAGCTATGTTGCCATGGAAACTATCTGCCTTGCCATTCCTTCATGAGTATATTTTATGATTTGATTAGCCTGTTTTTGAGTGAAAAAGGGCTGAAATCAGAAGAATGAGAAAGACTATCGAAAATTCATGTAGCCAGCGGTTCCTTCTGGGTCCTAAACTATGTGTATGCAAAATATGGTTGAGATTGGTGGAACGGTGTAGATTTGTATACGGAACCAACATATATACATACATACATACATACATACATACATACATACAGACTTTCACTTTTATATATTAGATACTAGCTGAAGTACCCGTGCTTCGCTACGCGTCATAAATAAATTAAAATGTGAAGGTGACAGTTAAAACAGGGGATAGGCGAGGTGCTGCGCAGAGGGAAATTAAGGATGGAACACTTTGTCCAACTACACCGCTCGGCGTTGACCGTGTTTTATAGCACAAATTTAGGTTTTACTCGCTATCAGTTGCAGATACCTTTCGGATAGAAAATGTAGTTTTAAACCTCGCATATGCCATCAAAAGTTTGCTATTTCTTAGCGTTCTCTTTTTATTTGAAATGGAAATATGAAAGTTTGAAACCAAAGGGTGTAGTGACGTCACTAAAATGGTCGCCATTTTAAATAGTGCAAAGTATTGAAATCAAAAGTAACCTATATGTTAACCAGGTAAATCAGCTACTTCCATGTAAAATTCACGTAAATCGGACCAGTGGTACTTGCGAGATTGAGTAATACACAGACACACACCATCTCAATTTTAGCCTCGCTTCGCTCGCGTCATAGTCGTATCATATTGTTTTTCAATGAAATGGAGGTTTAACCCCGTTAACAACCCTTTAGAACCTGAATACCCAAAAATCCCTCCTTAGTAGACGTTTTCGACACACAACAAACATATCCCCAAAATATCATTCTTCTAACTTTAATAGTTTTGGTTGGTCGATGAGAGCAAACATCCAAAAATCCTTCCTTAGTGGACGTTTGTCTTCCAGAAGTTCACCCCTCCCCATATGCCCCTTAAATTGCATTTATGAAAACACGGTCGAACACCTATTTATTTTATTTATTTATTCATTTATTTATTTATTTATTTATTTTAAAGCTGATAGATTTCCTCCGAGTTTCAGACTCCTCCCTATGTCGTTTAAGAGATACACGCTCAGTTAGGAATCTTTCAACCCCCACTTTTCATCCCTTTCACCTCATAATATACACTACATCGAAAAACCATTAGACATGTGTCAGCTTATTTTTAATGATTAGTATATGTGCCAAGTATCACATCCCCAAATGAAACCACTCTTGAGATATTGTTATTCAATGGAAAGCACGTTTACCCCCTTAACACCTCTTTAGAACCTGAATATCCAAAACTCTTTCCTTGGTGGACGTTTTCGACATACAACGAACATATCCCCAAAATTTCATGTTTCTAACTTCAATAATTTTGGCTGGGCGATGATGAGTGAGTGAGTCAGTCAGGACATATTCTTTCATTTATTTTTGATAATTTCACCCGTCCCCATGAACCCCTTAAATTGGATTTATGAAACAAACGGTCAAACACCTATTTACTTATTTAAAGCTGTTTTCCCCCCTGAGTTTGATGAGTGAGTAAGTGAGTCAATCAGTTAGGACACTTTCTTTCCTGTTTTTTCCCCAGAATTTCACCCCTCTCCAAGGGCCCCTTAAATTGGATTTATGAAAAAACGTTCGAACACCTATTTACTTGTATTTTAAGCTGTTTTTTCCCACCGAATTTCAAACTTCACGCCTATGTCGTTTCAGAGATACACGCTCCGTCAAGAATCCCTCAACCCCCAATTTTCACCCTTTTCACCTCATAATATACACCACATGGATAAACCCTTAGACATATGTCTGATTATTTTTAATGATTAGTTTATATACCGAATATCACATCCCCAAACAAACAACTCATGAGATATCGTTATTCAATGAAATGCACGTTTACCCCCTTGACACGTCTATAAAACCCGAATAAACAAAAATCATTCCTTAGTTAACGTTTTCGGCATACAGCGAACATATTCCCAAAATTTCATGTTTCCAACTTTAATAGTTTTCGCTGGGCGTGATGAGTGAGTGAGTCAGACAGGACATTTTCTTTCATTTATTTTACCAGAATTTCACCCCTCCCCATGGGCCCCTTAAATTGGATTGATTAAAAACCGCTTGAACACCTATTAACTTATTTCTTAAGCTGTCTTTTTCCCCTGAGTCAGTCGGTTAGGACACTTTCTCTCCTTTTTTCCCCCAGAATTTCACCCCTCCCCATGAACCCCTTAAATTTGATTTATGAAAAAAAAACTGTCGAACAGCTATTTACTTACTTTAAAGCAGTTTTTCCCCCTGAGTTTGATGAGTGAGCCAGTCAGTCAATCAGTTAGGACACTTTCTTTCCTGTTCCCCCCCCCCCCCCCCCAGAATTTCATCTCTCCCCGTGGGCCCCTTAAATTGGATTTATGAAAAAACTGTCAAACACATACTTACTTCTTTTTTATGTTGATTTTTTTTCGCTGTGTTTCAAACTCCTCGCCTATGTCGTTTAAGAGATACACGCTCCGTTAGGAATCTTTCAATCCCCACTTTTCACCCCTTTAACCTCATAAACACATCGAAAAACCCTCAGACACATGTCTTCTTATTTTTAATGATGAGTTTATATGCCGAGTATCACATCCCCCCATGAAACCAATCGGGAGATATTGCTATTCAATTAAATGCAGGTCTACCCCCTTAACACCCCTTTAGAACCTGAATAGCCAAAATTTCTCTCTTAGTGGGCATTTGCGGCCCTTGAGGAAGCTGCATACAGATTTCATACCAATCCGTTCGGTGGTTTCTGAGATTTCGTGATGAATGAGTGAGTGAGTGAGTGAGTGAGTGAGTGGTATTTGACAAATATATAGTAGAAAGAAGATAGTGTCAAGTCTTTGTTATGCTAAACTCGGTTGACAGTGCTGTGTGAGCAGTTGAGTAACTAACGGGATTTTAAGTAAAGATCCTCATTTTCTATACCGGTAGTGCTGAGCGCAATTGGCATCAAGTCGGCCGTGTCTCGACTTGAGCTATGTTGCCATGGAAACTATCTGCCTTGCCATTCCTTCATGAGTATATTTTATGATTTGATTAGCCTGTTTTTGAGTGAAAAAGGGCCGAAATCAGAAGAATGAGAAAGACTATCGAAAATTCATGTAGCCAGCGGTTCCTTCTGGGACCTAAACTATGTGTATGCAAAATATGGTTGAGATTGGTGGAACGGTGTAGATTTGTATACGGAACCAACATATATACATACATACATACATACATACATACATACATACATACATACATACATACATACAGACTTTCACTTTTATATATTAGATATATCAGTTTCTTGTGGACACGATAACTGCCGTAATTTTGCACCAATCACTTTGAATTTTTTACATAATATGTATCCCTATAAAATATCGGTCGAGTTCGTTAATGGGCAAAATCGGTCGAAGGGGGTGAAAATGGGGGGCTTTTGTCGAAAAAGTGAAATTTCGCTATAACTCTCTTAATACGTGAAATATCGAATCCATTCAAAGTTCATAATATGTATCGGATAAGTGCCAAAAATTGATGTCAAATAAGTTTTTTGATAGCACCAACCATTGACCAAAGGGGTGGAAAAAAGTGGGTTTTTCGGGAAACATTAATCATATCTCTCTTAATAGGCACAATATCAAAACCGTACAAAATGGAAAATATTCCCCTAATAATTACCTAAAACTTTTGTCTGAAAGAATTTTTGATATGACCCACCGTTACGCCAAGGGATGAGAAAAATGATTTAGGAATTTTAAAAAATGCCAAGTGCCATCAGAGGTTACCATAACAACGCTTTTAAATTGATAAGGGATGATCTATCAGAGGTTGCCAAGACAACGCCATTGACGAGATCACATTCATTTTTAGCCTACTTTTCACGCTTTTCCAAAATGAGGAAAAAGTAGACTTATAAGATATATCCGGGAAAATGTGTCTGTCCTTCTGTCTGTCTGTCCTTCTGTCTGTCTGGCTGTGTGTGTGTGTCCACCCCCCTATCAACTCCTAAACGGCTGCAGCAATCGAATCCAAATTTAGTATGAGTAAAGATGTATACCGGAATATCTCAGGCCCATGTTTGAAAAAGATGCAAGTGCTACCAACTGCTAAAAAAAACGCACTAGAAATTTGAGCTCCAGGTTGGATATCTTGGAAGGTATACATGGGAGCTATTCTAAAATTGGCACACATGTAGATAATACTATTTCAGTTTAATTTCCAGGTGGCCATGCATGACAGCGTTGCAAAAATAATTTTAAGCCTTCTGATATGTCCACTTTTTAAATGCATATAACTTCTACACTATTAATTGGATTTCAACCAAATTTTGTATATAATATGTGTACATAAACATATATGACTGAGTGTATTCTTAAGAGCCACCAGGGCTGCCAACTGTTAATAATTGCTCTCTATTTTGTATCCAAATATATCAGAAAGTATGCAAGCCGACAGATTTAAACTATGCACACGTAAATTATCCGACATTTTACATTAATTTGGAGTAACTTATATACGTCAGTTCTACCAACATGATTCTAAGCCTGCTGATAGGACCAATTTTTAAATACATGTAACTTCTATACCAACAAATGGATTTCATCCAAAATTGGCACAAAAATATATAATATTTCAGATTATTTCTGACCAGCACTCGCATGACATTGTTGCCAACATGCTTTTACGTGTACTAATAGATCCAATGTATAAATCCATGTAACGTCCTTTGGACTTCAACCACATTTTGTATTCTGTACGTTAGGAGATGGACCAGAGCTGCCAACTGTATTGCTCTATTAGGCTACATTATGCCTAGTATACCTTATTTCGAACTAATTAAGACATTTCGATATTACCCACTTAATTTCGTCATTATTCTAGATAGGTTCATATACTGTAGATTAATCTATGGCATAAATCTTAAATTTAAGAAAAGTAGGCTCTTTAGTTCGTCACGGAACTTCTTGTTCCATCTGACTATGAGGGAAGCGGCTAACTGGTAGCATGCTGAACTTCTATGGCCAAGGTGCTGGTTCAAAGCCGGCCAATGTCGCCGGATTTTCTAAGAGCGCTAAAAATCCGTCAGCATGCTTTCCTTCGGAGGGGAAGTTACAACGTTCGTTGCAAGTTGCTGGTTGCGGTGGCATCTAGCAGCCATGTTCACAGCTGGGTGTCGTTGACGTTAGTATTTGGTACAAAATTAGGTACTACTACTTAAAATTGACCGTCTGCAGACCTTACCTGAATTACAGATTAATACAGTCATCACAAGTAACACCGTTTATCAGACAGATTCTACACACACCCAACGTACACAGGGTTACATGACCACCTTGTCGCAGCCCCTAAACTGAGGAACCAACCAACATCTCTGCGGGAGATAAAATTTTGCGTGAAAAAGTAACAGACTCTTAGATAGTTACACATTAGTTCCAAACCTTGCATAAGGACAGTGTGATCACAAGTATAAAAATTAACCCCAAATGACAAGAAGGTTACCATCCCCATAAGACAGTAAAATGTTAAAAGTATGCATAGAAAGACGAAAAAATGTTAACTAACCTCCAATTGTAAAATACTTTCTCGCAATAAATGAGGTCTGATCCTACTCCGAAAACCTGCATATTTTGCCTATTATAGCCTATCCCCTAGTTTGCCCGGTGAAATCTACCTCCGCCTTCCGGCGTGCCGAGAGGAATTTTATTATTATAGATAAATTCACCGTAGCAATCAGTGTTTAATGTACTTTTATAATCACACTTCTTCAAAGTAATAGTATCATATTTACCTGTATATTTTCGCACCAGGCTCTCGGCCCTCCACAAACACGTGGGTATAAAAATGTGGTGCTACAGAAATGTCGTAAATTTCACAATACTTGCCAAATAATTCACTATACAATTCGTGTTGATCACTGCACATCAACAACAGTGATTTGTAGTTCAGGTGTGCTCGATGGCACTTGATAATGATTTCCACGCTGAAAAGCGGACTGTTTGCCACGTCTTATGCGACGGATATAATTACACGCCTACACAGGGCGCATTCTCCAGACGTAGTGCAAGGAACTGCGTTCCTCGTGGAAGCAAGTCGTCAAACTAAGTCGTTGAGCGACTACTTACATTCCTATTTGCGTATCTGCAATGATATTACCTTACCTTAAAGTGAAAAAACATTCTCCAAAATGTTTCAATAATACTGAATGACGAAATGGAATATTCTGGGTCTCGTGGAAAGATAAAAATATTTAATAAGACCTCAGATAAATAATTAGTAGACTTCACCAATGTCAAAAGTGCGATTCTCCGCTACTTCAAAGAGAATTGTATAAGCTCTCAGCTTCTCGTAGCTTTCTGGGTGTGTTCAAAGGTACTACATCCCATCATAAATGTGCTGTCGTGAAAAATATCACATGAACCTTACCTCAGCGGGTTCAATAGTGAGGTATTTGGTGCATTTGTGCAGTGTGTCTATTCATACGGTTATGCACTGAGTGCATGGGAGTAAGTGTGCAGTAAATACAAGATGGAATTTTTAATTTAAACATTTGTATCACTGACAGAGACATGGCATACTGTCGTCGTTCTTTTAACTTTAGCCATCCAATCTGGACCTAAAATGGAGTTATATGAAACTCTCTTGGTACATTGAGTTCAAACTGTAAGCAAGCATTTTGCATTCTTTTCAATTCTGTATTGAGGACCTCTCCCAGATCATGGTAAATAATAGATCCATAGTCAAACATTGGTAATATCAAACTCTGTATCAGTCTCTTTCGTAGATTTTGCGGCAAATAGTAGCATGTTCGTCTAATTTGATATAATGACGATGCGACCCTTTTCAGAATCATGTTTGTATGTTCCTGCCACAATAATCGAGTGTCAAAATAATTCACAGATTTCTTACTGCTGACTGGTACGGTACGATTTGGGATACAAGCTGTAGAGGTGATAGTGGGTCGCGTAGAGAACTGAGTAATTTGGTATAGCAGATGTTGATTGATTGTGTTTTTCGAAGTTAAGAATTAGATTATGATCGAGTGCGTAATGAGATAGGCTTTGAATGTCACTGTTAATTAGGGCTACGTTCAAACGAATGGATTTCAGATCCGTATGTAGAGTGTGTGCCCAAATCCAGTTGCCCAGATTTGAGAGCACAGGCCCAGAGGCTAAGTCCAGAGCTGAGGTTTTGAATAGCGCGCGCCAATCCTTCTAAGAAGCATTTAGAAGCTTTATGCAGCTAAGAGATCGCTAAGTGACGTAGTAAGGTTATCAGAGTCGAGGCTATATTTGTATAAAATATTTTCCTGTGGAGTAGAAACAAGAGACTAACAGCAAATTACTGGCACGGACAAGGGAAGAAGAACGTGCTATATTTCAAGAAAATTTATCGAGTGGAAGCTGAGATATGAGATAATTTATTTTTAGCCGAGGTCACACTATGACGTAGAGAAGTCCGTCCGCTGAGTATATAAGAGCTGGCAGCCACCACTCAAATATGTTCACTTCTCCATAGGCGCTCCGTCGCTATGGATGTCACTTCTTCGTAAGCGCCCTGTCTCTAGACATATCACGTCACTCCGAACATCGTTATACTTCAAAATTATCTTCGTGCACATGGTTGCAATACTCTACGTTTTTACTAGCACGCAGTTGCTGGGACTTAGTGAAATTCTACGACAGTACATGGTTACTGTACTTCGAAAAGTGTTGGAAGTTTTAGTGAAATTCATCGTAAGTTATCACTGAGGTGATAGACTTTGTGGCAGAACATTGGTAACTATTACTGCAACACGGACATATGATAGACTTAGTCTATATTTTTCATTCCACTGTCCACTAAGATTTAAACTTGGATTATTTTCAGCCAATGATCAGAACAAGCTTTTGTCTTGATAACACTTTGACCAACCAAGATAAGTCAGTACTGTTCACATACCAGTCTTGCACGGTTCAGTTCATTTAGCCGACATAGGGAAACCAGCATGCTTAGCATTGTCTGGAGAGTGAGAAACTCTGCCCAGGGAATTGAACATCAGAACTTGGACCGGTGCTGAATAAGATTGTCAGAGTATTGATAGTGCTGAATGCATCACAGTTGGGTCAAGTTATTACTGGTAATTTTGCATCAAGGATCATTTCGATCTTACCCCTATCAAGAAGATTACTTCAGCTGTTGAAGCAGCTAATATTATAGACAGTTTTCATCAAGATATTCAGGCAACGAGTATGAATACCGCTATGTCTGGTTAAGACATTTTGCGGGTATATAATGGTGGCCGATACGAGATTATACGTACGTGTCCAAATGGGGACAGAATACTGAACTAATCTGGTTCAGACCAGATTATCCACATCAAGATCTACAAGAATGTAAGCTACAGTTTGCATTATTCTTATGCGTAGTTAGCTGGAATTTCTCATTTTTCTACAGTCTTGCCAACACATTTTTTTCCTTCGATATTTTGCTGTTGCAAATATTTTTCAAGGCATGTGGAAGCCTTGATCTGAGCAGTTTTTACACTTAGACATGAGAAGTCAATGATTTGAATTAATGGACGAGCAAAACGTGCATTTATTTGATTTTGAAATTATTTTTCTAATCGCGGTCATCGGCCGACGTAACTGTAAATTTAATAATAAATTTAAGTTGAGGAATGGATTTTTATCCATATTTAAGAAATCGAGGATGATTTTTCCCGAAAAGTTTACCAACGTAAATTCCAGTTGTGGAATAATAATAATGCTGATTTAATAATAATAATCATTTCCAATATTTTAAGAGATGAAAATAATGATTATGATTTATATTTCTAATAATCATTTCATGTAGTATGATTTATAATATTGATATTTAAAACAGTTTGCTAGATCAGAGACTTGTTTTTTCCGAAGGCTAGTGGTTAACGCATGCCCACATTCAACTAACAGAATAATCCTATGGGAAAATTTTACACTTGCATTTTGCAGTTAAATCTTTTGAAAGACACGGAAAGTAATGATACTGGAAGCAAATAGCATGTATAAATTAGGGTTTTACTAGAGTTTGTATTGTACCCTTTTGTCATCATATGGAACATGTGTTCGTATCCCAGCTAGTTCACGGTCTTTCGAGGTATAGTGCGTTCATCCCACTATACGACCACATGTTCAAGATTTGAGTCTGTCAGGTAACTACTCTACTTGAAAGAAACAACAAATTCCTAAATATATCATTTAATGGTATTATTCATGGCAAAACACAACAAAACACAATAATATCATAATTACTTTCCCATAACACAAAAACAAAGTTTATATGTGAGTCTCTTCTCATAAAATTTGGCGCTCTTCCGCAACCATATCTATCTTAGATATCCTAACACTGATACTCTTCGACATTGACGAGCGTTCATAGTGTCTTTCACATGGCACAATTTAACATAAATTTGCATATCACAACACAAATTACAATTGAATAATCATTATGTGCAATTATTAAAATACTTGTCCGTTTTGAAACGGAACATTTACCTTGAATAACATTGATTTCATTATCTTATTCCTTGCTTAACATGCGTTGCTTTTGCGCGCACATCTTTTTCCTTTCCCATGGATTTCAAACGCTGAAGTGATATACCTTCCCCTCCAAAATACACATAGTTATTGAATTTTAGCTTCACCATACAACAATCTTCAGGGTCTGGTCATGTCATTACTATCATTACAAAAATGTCATATCGTTAAATTATGCTACCCATCTGAGTAAATTAACATAAACTAGGTAATTACTCTTTGCAAAATGCATTTATTTAGTTGGTGCAGTTAATATGTCCTCAGACAATAACTTGGCCAAATCTTACCCGATTACTTTGATGCAACATTCCATTCAAATGGATTTAATGCATATAATTCATTTGATACCATAATATCAATCATATTTCAATTACTTTCAGAGATAACGAGATTCTTCAGTGTACCAGTACAACCTTAAAAGAACAAATAAAAGGGACGCGGTCAATTGACTCCCCTCGGTGTGAACACACAAAAGAGTCGTCAATTTCCTCCCTCTTCAAGGTGGCTACCCGGTCGGCTGCCCTCATCTGCCTTCCAGACCGACATTCTACTAGTAAACAAACCTGGTCATGTGCCCACCCTTGGTGCAGCTCTCTCAGATGAACATGATGGGTCGTGACATTATGAAGGGAGTCGATCCAAGTATTTAACACCTACACTTAGGGTATTTAATGGGCTCAATTCGGCTCCTAATTAGTATTCATAGCTAGGGATGGATCTCCAATAGTTTCACCGTTTTATGGATGTAATCAGTGGACGCGTACCAGCCGAGTTTCAAACTGTTATCTCGCGCTGAACGGGTACGAATATATATTAAGGAAATCAACCTGTTTCCTATTCGAAGAAATTGTCTTACCTCCATGGGTAGATCAATTATTACACTGGCTTACCTAGGGTGTCTCATTGTTTTCCCAGGTAGCGAAGACTCTGCTAACAGTGGGTTGCAGATGTCATCTTCCCCAAACTCTGTTGCGAATATACATGTATGCTCTGAGGCGGTACCAGATCGTTGATTCGAAGATTGGCCTACTAGATTCATCAACGCGTGAACTATTTTGGATGGTCCCTGCAATTATTGACGCAAATCTATTGAATCTACGTTTCATGCTCACTGGTAGCGTCTAAAACAATATTTCTTTTAGATGACTCGATTCATAACGCACTCATGTCCTCCATTCAATTAAATATCAACCAAGGCTTTACGTAGCTCTAAAACATGTATTAATTTACTGGCACTTACATTAACTACCTTAATGGCTCTCAAACACAACCATGTAGCATTTAACATTATTTTTTAGTATTTCAATGACACTGAAAAATTATCTTTATCTCGCTATTATATCTCTCTTTCTCACTTTTAATAATAAAACTGTATTCTTTCATTGGATATGACAAAATTTGCACGTTCTATAGGCATCAATATACCGATTTTTACATTTATTATTGACATCGACCTCAGATTATTTATTATTATTATTAGTTGAGGTTACTGTTACTTTCATCAACATCTTACGCCTAAATGGTCGTAAGTTTATCATCCTCAAAGCAATACATTTATTAAAATACGAGGACTGTGAACTCGTATACACATGACTGCAAATTCTTAGTATTTGAGGGAATGACATTGTTGTATGGTGAGCTCTTAAATCATATTAACATATTTGGATGGTACTCACTTTTATTTTTGCTGGATTTATCCAACACGACAGCAATTCACCCACCATTTTGCTTTTCTTCTAAGCCATCATAACACTTTTTACCCAGAACATTGAATATGGTTTGCACATGGTAATTACATCTCGTAATACCGGCATTTTACACTTTGAAACACTATACATTATTTTGACACACATATTTAAACACTTTTAATTATCACTTTTATCACTAACTTTGCAGGTAATTTACACACGGAGCCTTGTGGTCTTTCCACTATTGCATGACTTCAGAAATGCGACGCTGCAAATTTCTGACAACCACCTGTCTCCCCCGAAAGTCTACCTCGAATACGTGTGCTCATCTTCCGTCTCCTATAACTCCTATCTTCAATCTTGTAGTGTGCTGCTCAATTATATATCACAAATACTTGTGATGCCTTCCAGGTTCCCGTAATCTGTAGTATCTGTTACCATTACGTATGATACTTTAAAGATCATAACTTTTCCTGTGAATAAGTTCATTGTCTTCCAAAATCATACTGCAGTATCTCTACGCTGTAACGGTTACTAGTCGCGTATACCGCCTGCTTATATGTCTGCCGTACACTGTTTATAATGTTATTGCAGAATTACTTGTACTATGCTGCCTAATGTACCATTCATTGTTCATCACAAAATATTCTGTTCGTACGACTTGCATAGCGCGCGCACTTTACCGCGTGGCTGGACAGCATGTCGTCCCACAAGTTGAGTCAACGAAGAACTGAACTCTCTTCTCCTTCCTCCCCCATATAAGGATTTCTGACGAAAAGTAGTCCACTTGTCTCAGGAGATACTCTTTTCTGAAATATCGCTTTTACTGACAAGGTAAAGCGTGATTCTTAGTCGTCTTTTCATGGAGGTTCCAGATCCACTTGCGTGCTGGCAATTCCTTCGTTCAATTAATTAAAATTAATTTCTTTCCTCCATGGCGTGGTAACGCTATCTTGGGTGAATCCCCTCTTGCTACGAGACTGACCAATGCCTCTCCGTAGAATGAGTGTGAATATGCTCATAATCACATACAGGCCTTAATTTAGGTGTGCAGATACTCCTAAATTACCTCTCTTCGAATATAAGTATCTTGGTGTAGGTCTCATCCCATTAGAATGCTTCATTTGGCAGTAATTAATTAATTTCTGTAGATGACCATCCCCTGTTCTCTCGTCTGCCTTGTTGAACGGGGGTTTACATGGCCATTATTCACTGTCTTCTCACTCCACTGTCGCCAAGAAATAGTTCGCTGGCGTCACGTCTGCTCCTCCCACTTTTAAATCCAATCTATTAGCTGTCAAGTTGGCTCTGTTCCTGTAGTTCTTGCTAGCATGTTCATATATTGGCTTGCAGTTTACTCAATATTCCAACTTTTTACTGCCTAAAATTCCCGTTCTGGACGTGGAATTAAGCTTTTATTATTATATGCTGTTATTATCTCATTGCTCCTTGAGTTCACAGTGGCTGTTCCCCCTCGGAGATCAATGGTTCGATCCTTAGGAAAGTCATGGACCTGATCTTTCCTCTATAGAGACCCCGGTTGATGCCAGTCAGCCGTGTCCCAGAGGGCATAGTATAAATATAATATCATTTTTAGCAACGTCTTGTGATAGAACGTTTGGCTAGAAATAGACACGGTGTGGAATAGTCAATGTTTAAACTGATGGTAAAATTACTGTAAACTCATGTAGGAGCTTACTAGATTACGAATCTTCCAGTTTGAGTAACAAGCAAAGGTTTGATTATTATGTATAATTTGGGAAGAAATTTTGTGTGTGTGTGGAAACAGTTGAATATGCCATTCTGTTTGTGCATTTTAAGTCGCAGGAATGAGGTTGTTATAATGGAGCATCGACCATATTGTAGGTTGGATGACTTTGAAATAATGTTGGGAGTTGAAATATTTTTGTAAGCCACACGTTCGTCGAATTCATAACCGAGGGTCATATTATGGAACCATCATGTCAATCCACAGTTTGCCCACGTGTTCTATAAATACTTCCTAGTAATTGTTAGCCCGGAATTTTGTTATTTCATTATGAGAAGACTTTACCGTTGTCTAGATGCTAATTATGATAATGTGATTTTTTACACATTTAAATCGAATGGGCCGATGCTGTAAATAAATTAAAACTGTTATTTCCCAAACAACCACTACAATTTAGACGATATTTGTGATCCTGTTAAAAATATAAACATTCTGCAAATTAATTTGATGATTAACATTTTTGACATTCTGTCAAAAGAATTGTAATTTTGATAATAGAAACAACTAATATTATTTTTGTGATCATTTTTCTAAATAATATTTCCAATTGATATTTAAATATTTGAATGTTTAAATCCAGATTTAAAGGAGTTGATATATTGTTAATAATAATTTTTTGACCATAATATTGCTAATTGAGTCAAGAACTCAGAATATTACTGTTGGATCGAGAACAGATGATTCAATATTTGTTTTTTCTGTTTATCGAAGTTCTTCGAATCCATGCTCGAATGTCCATGTAATTAATATTGTGTTATTTTCATTGTTGTAACTTTATATCCGAACCAATTTTAAATAAAATATTTATTGCGGCCAATGGCCATAGATAGGAACAACATTATTACATTGTGAACAATAATGAATCAATCGTATACCTAGGTAACACCAGAGACTTGTGTTCATCGA
Source organism: Meconema thalassinum (assembly GCA_946902985.2). Classification (NCBI taxonomy): domain Eukaryota; kingdom Metazoa; phylum Arthropoda; class Insecta; order Orthoptera; family Tettigoniidae; genus Meconema; species Meconema thalassinum. The sequence continues at coordinate 617,031,167 of OX336390.1, forward strand.
GTCCGTTCACCCATTCCACTGCACTACACTTTGATCAAGACAACATAATCAGTCCTCGTCTAAACAAAACTGAGTGAGTGATACTAGTCTTCTACTGCATTCCATGGCGTGATATATATCGCACTGATTGTTGCATAATCGGCAAACACACTCCTGGCTGGGCTGATGGAGGGACTTCCTAGTGCAGATGCGATGGTGGAAGCCATGGATCGCAAATCTGGTCACTAGGTGCCTCAGCTCATACTCTGGTCTCATCCATTCTTTAAATAACATTGCATCTGTTACGAAGAATCTTTCTGGGATGGAGTCTTTCTTCCTGCAAAGATCGCTTAACAGGTCTACGCATGCCTGTGTGGATGGTAGGTGCATTAGCAGTCGAAGGTCTTCTACCAGAAATGTTTCTCTGGCTAAAGCATACACATATCGTGAAAGAGCGAATTTTGATACCCCCAATACCCTTTTCAAATACCTTGATTTCAAACTTTCAATGTCTTTTAATTGTCTGATTGATAGATAAGTCCATATGACCTCTAGCCCGTACGTGAGTGATGGGAGTACTTTGACTCTGAAAAGTTCCATAGCTGAATTTACTGACATTCTTTGTAAATGTCTGATGTCGCTTATATTTCTAAGTGCTGCTGCAAGTCTCTCCTTTATACGAACCAAAAAGGAAGTCCCTGTGACTTGCATAGTAATTCCAAGGTACTTAAATTGTTTTTTCGGTGTTAGTATGTGTTCCCCGCAAACAATGTAGTCATCCTTCCTCAGCCTTCCTCCATTTCTGAATATCATTAATTCAGTCTTCCGAGCATTCATCCTTAGTTCATTCTCCTCCGCCCATTTCTCAACAAGATCTATTCCCTTCTGTAGTTCCTCTATATTATCGGAGGCCAGGGCCATGTCATCTGCATAAATATATATATTTACTTTCTGTGTTCCCTCCTTTAATTTGAAGACAACATCGTGGGTCATGATATTGAAGAGTAACGGACTTAGCGGGTCTCCTTACAGTACTCCGATTGTCTGGTCAATCCAGTCCGAGTGTGCGATACCATCATGGATCTGAACTTGATTGTCCGCCAGAATGTTCGATATCAGTCTTGTCATGTCAGAACGTCCTAGTAAGTTTTCTAATTTTATGACAAGTTTCCTTCTATTGATTGTGTCGAAGGCTTTGGTGTAGTCGATAAAAATTACATATTTCTTCCAGTGAGCTGGAAAAGTGTTAGTTAATTTTCTGCTACTATTTGAAAGACAAACAAAAACAGAGATATTTTTTCATCGAGTGATAATATTTCATTTAAACGTGTGAATACTTAATGTTAGGAATCAGGATAGACAATTAAATTTAACTGACAAACCTTACGATTGTAAATAATTCTTTTGAGCGAAGTCAACAAGACTATTAATTTGACTTTCGTTTCAAATGCCTAGTGTTCATGTGTTGGTGAATCTGTAAATTTGTGTATATAATGTATGATTCGTCATGCATCATTGTGCTATTTTTAGTATTTCTTCATTAACTTTTTAACATTTTAAATAAAATGAGATAATTTTACGGATTGTGTTATTTTCAGAAAATCTCCTTCTATCCTTATTGTTACATCGAGCCGAAAATCAGTAAAGCAATTTTTTTGTGTTATTGTACTCACTTTAACCCTTATGGCGCCCTGGAATGTTTAGATTCCCGTGCTGACTGAGTTTTGGTGATAATGCATATGTGGTCGTCCAGACTTAGGTCTAAACGGACACAATAGATATAGCTGTAGGTCGTCTGCCTACATAATATGTTGACAAAATTTAAGGACAGTTGGAAGTTCATATATATACACGGATACCAGAAGTTGTCCAACAACCGAACCCTGGGGCACACCTGTTGTTAGTTGAGCGATTTTTTTTTTGTCGTGTGGTCTCCTCAGAGGCCGAGTGCAGGTCTTTCTATTCGACACCCGTGGGCGACCTGCGTGTCGGGATGAGAGATGGAATTGATGAAGGTGAATGAAATTGGAGAAGGATGTGGAAGGAAGCGACCGTGGCCTGTCAGAAGGTACCGTCCCAGCATTGGCCTGGTGTTGCAAATGGGAAACCACGGAAAACCATTTCAAGGACGGCCGCTGGTGGGGCTCGAACCCACGCATCTACTGAGTCAACAAAGAGCTTAGCCCTATGACCTAACGCTGCGCTTTAGCCAGCGTAGCCACTGCTGTCGTTACTTGAGAGATGGAAAGCTTACATAGTGTGTTTGTATAAGGGAAAGGTGTTTGAGAATCATGTAATGGAAAGGGAAGAGGAAATTGATGAGGATGGGAAAGGAGATTTAATATTGAGATCAGAATTTGACAGAGAATTAGAAGACTTAAGCAGGAAAAAAGCACACCAGGCATAGATAATATACCGATTGAGTTGCTACGCTGCATAGGTCTGATCACGTTGTTTCACTTGGCGTGTACGATTTATGACACAGGTGAGGTACTCTCTGATTTCAAGGAGAATGTTATCCTCCCTATACCGAAGAAAGTGCAAGCGGACAGTTTGATGGTTACCGTGCAATCGGCTTGATTACTCATGCTTCAAAGATCATGTCCAGAACAATTTACCAAACGATAGAAATGGAGTTGGGTGAAGACCAGTTTGGTTTCAGCAGAAATGTGGGAACAAAAAAGCTGTACTAAGTCTTAGGCTGATTTTGGAATCTAAATTAAGGAAGGATAAGAGATCGTTCACGGCATTTGTAGACTTAGAAAAGGCTTTTGATAACGTTGATTGGACTAAATTGTTTGATATTTTGAAAATACAGTAATTGGAATAAAGTACAGGGATGGGAGGGTGATCTTCAATCTATACAGAAACCAGACAGAAGTTAATCGAGCTGAAGGACAAGAGAGAGAATCTGGTATTCAGAAAGGTGTTAGGCAAGGCTGCAACTAATCACCCATACATCTCAATCATTACATTTAACAAGCAATGAAGGAAATTGGAGAAAAAATTAAAGTGTGAGTGAAGATTCAAGGGGAAATAATTTCAACTCTGAGATTTTCGGATGACATCGTCATCTTGGCCGACACGCCAGAGGATTTAAATGATGTTTTGAATAGTGTGGACTTCGTCTCGAGTAAGAAATGCATGATGAAAATGAATAAATGTTAAACAAAAATATTAGAATGCAGCCGAAACAAATCAGAAACACCTATAAACGTCAAATTGGCAGGTGGAAAGATAAGGGAAGTAGGAGACTTCTGTTACTTAGGAAGCAAAATATCAAGTATTGGACGAAGCAAAGAGGATACAAAAAGTAGGTTAGCACGGGCAAGGAAAGCATTTCTACGGAAAAGGAATCTCTTGACATCGTATATAGATTTGGGTATTAGGAAGTCATTTTTGGAAGCCTTTGTCTGGAGCGTGGCATTATATGGAAGAGAAACTTGGACTTTTGGTGCAGCAGAAAGGAGGATAATTGAGTGCGTTTGAAATGTAGTGTTAGAGGAGAATGATGAAGATAAGATGGGTAGATAGGATAGGAAATGAAGAGGTATTAAGACGATTGGGAGAGGAGAGATGTTTGTGATGACTGCTAATGAAGGGAAGAGGTAGGTTGGTAGAACACTTACTGAAACATCCACGAATAGTAAGCTTGTCTATGGAAGGAAGCGTCTAGGACAAGAACGGTAGGGGTAGACCAAGGTTGGAATATGTTAAACAGATTTCGTCGGATGAAGGGTGTGGTAGATATGTAGAGATAAAACGATTAGCTCAGAGCAGGGAGGCATGGAGACCTGCATCAAACCAGTCAATTGACCGAAGAATCAAACACACAGGTAGAACAATCGTATATTGTAATTACCTGTATGTATTTTAGTTTTTGGCTAAGAAGAATTAGGAGCAAAGACTTTTTGATCGCCCTCGTATAATCTTCGGTGTTGTATTCATGCATTGTATATAGCCCCTACATCCCGAATTGCCTCACCATGTAACTTCCGACACATGTTTTCCAGTGCTGGAGGATTATTCTCTTGAATATACAGTTTATGTTAGCTTTGATAGTCGCTACTCTTCGATTTTTCTTCCTTTATTCATGTTCTTTCTTTAGCTGCCCTTTTTCGTAAACACCAACAGAGACGTTCTTGTTTCCTGACGCGACGACGAGGCCCGGTTGGCGCGAGAAGTATGCAAGGGTTACCGTCGCACGGGTGGCGACGGCTAAACAAGATAGCCCCTACATCCCGAATTGCTTCACTTAATGTCGGCACTATGTCTGGACGTTACAATGAGCTAGCGAAATCGCTAGAAATGAGGCGCATCGATGCCTGAGCTGTACAGGAAACACGGTGGAGTGGTGATAAGGCGTACAACATTGGGTGTGGATACAAGTTGTATTATAACGGTACACGTGGAACTACCAGTGGTGTGGGAATTGCAGTATCAGCACAGTTTGTTGGTTCTGTCTCCGAAGTCCAGTGGTTTGATGATCGTCTGATGAAAATCGTCTACATCGCCGATGGAAGAAAAATCCACCTCTTCAGCGCCTATGCTCCTCAGACAGGCCTAACGGCAACGATCAAAGACGCCTTCTGGGCGTTGCTTGACGAAAAGACCGCTGAAGTGCCCTTAGAGGACTATCTCATAGTTGCAGGCGACCTAAATGGCCATGTCGGTCGCTTGAAAGAAGACCATGCCGCCCATGGCGGATTCGGATATGGTGAGAGGAACGACGACGGACTGAGAATTCTAGATTATGCGGAAAACCATGACCTAGTCATTACGAACACATGGTTTAATAAACGTGATTCACATCTAATCACATAATGCAGCGGCACAAATACAACACAAATTGACTACATTCTGGTAAGGCGCAAAGACCTTAAAGACGTGTTGGACACTAAAGTCGTCCCTTACGATACAGTTGCGACCCAACACCGACCACTTATCTGCAAGCTCCGTGTAAAGCCGCCAATGGTCATACAGGCACGAACAGGACCGGCGAGAATCAGATGGTGGCAATTTAAAGAGAATGAAGAAGAAGTCATTAGACGTCTTACGCTGCCGCCGATTACAGCTGTTGAAGAAAGCTGGACAAAAATGAAGAAAGCTGTTCACGAAGCCACGCATGCCATTCTTGGGCTTACGAAGCCAGGAAGACGTCGGATTGATAAGGACACATGGCTTTGGAATGACGCAGTCAAAACTGCGGTACGCAAGAAGAAGCTGCTTTACCACGAGTTTCTGGAAGACAAAACACCTTCTCGCTGGAATGCTTACAAAATAGCACGCAGGGAAGCGAAGAAGACTGTTGCTTCGACAAAATCGGCTCGGTACGCAGACCTCTACGCGAAGCTGGACACACGCAAGGGAGAGCGGGACATCTATCGCCTCGTCAAATCCAGGCACCATAAATATCAAGACATCCAACGCTTCTATGGCATCAATGACGATAAGGGCGTTTTGTTAGTCGACTGGAAGAAGGCGAGAGAACTTTGGCGAAATTACTTTGAGAAGGTCTCAACAGAGGAATTCCAGCACAACCAGATACCTGTCGCTACTGCTGTCGAAGGTCCTATCAAACCTATTGATGTCTTCGAGGTTGCAGGGGCCTTGAAACAAATGAAACCAGGGAAGGCAACTGGTCCAGATGACATCGCGGCGGAGCTATGGTGCTCTCAGAAGTGGGATCCAGCGGATTGGTTGGCAAGACTCTTCAACCAAATAGTCAAAGAAGGACGAACGCCACTTGATTGGCAACATAGCATCACGATACCTATCTTCAAAAAGAAGGGAAGTCCAGCCGAGTGTGCTAATTACAGACCAATTCGACTCCTCTGTCACACCATGAAGGTCTTCGAGCGCATTCTTGATAAGAGGATACGTGCAATCACCTAGCTGACCAAAAACCAAGCTGGATTTGTGAAAAATTGCAGCACAACAGATGCAATCCACGCCACACGGCTTTTAGTTGAAAAGCATCGTGAAAAGAATAAGCCGTTGCACCTTGCTTTCTTAGATCTCGAAAAGGCTTTTGATCGTGTGCCGCACGACTTGATCTGGTTGACTCTCCGACAACATGGCACCCCAGAGTACCTTGTCAACTGGGTACAGTTGCTCTACGCGGAGCCAAGAAGTTACGTCCAAGCCGCCGCAGGAGCGTCGGGAAACTTCCATGTAACAGTTGGTGTTCATCAAGGTTCGGCCCTGTCACCATTGCTGTTCATTATGGTCAGGGACACGGTTACTGCAGATCTACAACAACCGTTACCTTGGACCATTCTGTAAGCTGATGACGTTATGTTGGCCGCTCAAAACAAGCTGGATCTCCAACATCAAGTCCAGGAATGGAGTGATCGTTTAAGTCAATATGGCCTGCGGCTTAACAAAGCTAAAACAGAATATATGACAACGGATGTTGCAGAAATCGGAACAATCCAAGTCGACGGCGATGATCTGCCTCGAACGACAAAATTTAAGTATCTTGGCTCTACGATAACTGTTGAAGGTCGTCTCACCGAGGAGGTCAACATAAGAATTAATGCTGCGTGGATGAAGTGGCGAACAACGACAGGTGTCATGTGCGATCGCCAGATGAAAGACCACCTAAAATCGAAGATTTACCGCACTGTCATTCGTCCCGTAGCGCTTTATAGTTCCGAATGTTGGCCGACCACGAAGGAAGCAGAACTTCGGCTAAGTGCCATGGAGACCAAGATGCTTAGATGGACAGCAGACATTACTAGGTTGGATCACATCCCCAATCAAAGAATAAGGGAACGATTTGGTATCGCAGCAATCAGTAACAAAATGCGTGAGGGTCGTCTGCGATGGTTTGGGCATGTGCTACGGTCAGGAGCGGACACCATTGTAAAACAGGGCTACACACTGGAGGTCGCCGGGAAAAGACCAAAGGGGCGACCGAGACAACGTTGGGCCGATACACTGCACAGGGATTTGAAAGGCGTCAACTTTCATCCGGACATGGCCCATGACCGAGTAAAGTGGAGACAGCGGATTCAAATAGCGGACCCTGCCAAGAGGTGGGACAAACGCTAAAGCAAAAGAAGAAGAAGACTCTTATATTCTTTGAAAGTCTGTTACAGATATGCATACTCTTTTGTGTAAGATTTCTCTACAGTGTTCCATTCGGCAATTCGCTGAAGCTTTGGATTTCAAACACCTCATCAACTGGTTCTACAAATTGCAAGTAGATGGCATCATCGACGATCTCTGCACTCTCCATGAAGACTCCAACTTCGCTTTATTTAAAAGTCATTCAATGTAAAATGTATTTTTCTTTATGCTACCTACATTGTATGCCCACTTTGTCTCTCCCTTCCTTCCCCTCTCTTCCTGCGTTTGCTTGCACGCGATTGTCCACTCTGTGCTAAGTTTTCGCTGTGACTATTCGGCTTTCTTAGTAGGAGGTGCCATCTTCTTCAACCATATGTTGATTTTCAAATCTAGGCCATGTTTAAAAAAAACGTTTTAACGGCTGGCCGTGAAACCTCACATTTCTACTATGAAAAAGATAAGTACTTGATTGAGCGGTTTTAATCTAAATTTTATGGGGCTTACATCAATCCTAATCTAAATGCTTAAATTAACGTTTTCTGCAAAATAAAAACTTTCACAAACTTCAGCAACTTGCTAACAGCCTCCTGCGAGGGATTTTACATTGCTTAGCTGAAGCTTTTCCAACTCGCCATTAAAAGGCTATTAAAGCTTCCTAGCACTTCTTTGTCAAAAGGGAATACTTTTACCACAACGTGGGAAATACGCTAAACTTAGCTTTTTGAAAATCATGCTTTCTTCTTCGAGGGACTGTTATACTGAATCTTGAAACTGTACCAAGTTATTCTCCAATTTCATCGTGGGATTTCGCTTCTTGCCCCATTTTATGTTACTTTCAACTTGTGAAACTTCAAATCAAGCAATTCACTCAGTATTATTCAATAACATTCCGGCAAACACTTCAAACCGCAATAACTTTGGACCGCTTCTCATTTCCAATTAAAAACAGACTATAATCTGAAATAGTGAACTTTTCGTGTGCTCCGAAATATTGGTTTTAATGCAAACCATATGTAATGGGTACCCACAGGTCGCAATAGAAACAATTCATGAACAGGCTTTAAAACATGCTCCATTCTTCCCTTTCCAATTCCCATTTACTAACAACTTAATTTAAGTAATAACCATTTGGATTTTTTCTTGTATAATCGAGACTTCACTGAAGTGACCTCTACAAATTTGAATTTAACATCAATTCACGTCGGTTTAAATAATCTTATGGTTAAGAACCCACTTTTAATCTGCGTTCTCATTTTCCTGCTGCGCCCAGGAATTAGGAATTTGTAATTACATAATGGTCCCAATTTTTGTTACGCTTTATACTAAGTTACTTTAGTCACAAATTGGTTAAAGTACTTCAATCTTTCAAGCCTCCGTGGCTTAGGCGGCAGCACGCCGGCCTCTCACCGCTGGGTCCGTGGTTCAAATCCCGGTCACTCCATGTGAGGTCTGTGCTGGACAAAACTGAGGCAGACAGGTTTTTCTCCGGACACTCCGGTTTTCCCTGTCAACATTTCATTCCAGCAACACTCTCCACTATCATTTCATCTGTCATTCATTTAATCATTGCCCCAGAGGAGTGCGTCAGGCCTCGGCAGTCGGCACAGTTCATATCCTCGCCGCTAGATGGGGGCTTCATTCATTCCATTCCTGACCCGGTCGGAGACTGGAAGCAGGCTGTGGATTTTCATTTTCACTTCAATCTTTAAACAAAGAAATAGGTCTTGTTCCGAAATTAATAAACTTGTTCCTATTGTTCTGCGTTTAGATTTAATTCTATTGCCCAGAGAGCATTATAATTGAGACGTTTCCTTTCCCATTTTTTGTACCATTTTCTGCATTCACAGAAATGATCAAACGCTTCATGTCAATTTCAAAATTAGTCACAATCATTTGTTGTGTTCATAGCGAAACTTCTGCTAATACTTTACATAAAGTTTACTTTAGCTATTTTTGTAAATTGCCAAATGCGAGTATGGATCGCTCAGCAAACTCCTTGCTCGAGGTTATAATTGCCTGGTCATATCAATGTAACTTTAAGATTGCAGTTTTGCCTAATTTAGGTTTGTAAATCTTTCTTCTGCTAAACTTCTAATCGGCACCCTGCTGGATAAATGTTTAGCCCGACTTGAACACAACAATTGTTTTTCGAGTAATTATTTTGCTTAATTATGACCTTTCTCGAAACGCTTTGAAATCTTTCCCTCATTTCATATTAAATACAATCATTCTCTCACTTAGAGATCCAACCTCGGTGGGGAATAAAACTATCCCTATTAGTCATTTTCTTCAGCATTTTAGAATGCTTCTTAAAACGTTTCCCTTCATCCTGGAAAAGAAATAATCGGTTGCCCTTTGTTTGCATTTTCACCAGTGACCTGACCTACCACATAGTATTTTTTTTGTATACGGGAGGGACAGTGCACATGGTGTCTGCTCGCTGGCAATCTCAGCAATCTTTCCGTGCCCTATTGCAGAATGATATATTAGTAACTTGTTAATACACACTCTTGGTTGCTTTATCCTCATGCAAGACTGTTTTTTTGTTAGTTTCATTTATAAAGTTTTTAGCAGTTCTTGCTATAATTAATCAATCTTCCCAAAATGTCCTTCTAATAATTAAAGTTTTAAGGCTGGTATTTGTTTCCCATCTTTTACTCACTAGCCTTGATTTACCTACTGTTCACCCTACTATTAATATTATTTTATTGTTCTTTTATTAACAAATTTTGTTTGTGGATTCGCTTCCTTGTTGCCTAATTTTGTTTCTATTCCTAAGCCTCTTCCTTTTTCACATCATCTTCCCTCAGGTAGTGTTCAAACCTGGGATTGACCTGCCAGCTGGAGGTGTGTTAATGGAAGGTATATTTGAGTAACGGAGAGCTTTGTTTTACGATAGGGTGAGCTCTAACGCCATAATATGACCGTTTTGGTATCTTGAATTTTATACTTTATGGTTATGTATAAAAGACTAGAATGCTTGGATAGTTCGGATTTTTTGCCCTGTATCACAATGTTGGTCATAAACTAAAAGCTATTGTGTCTACTTAATTGATGGTAGAGCTTTGAGAAGAAAAGGCCAAGTAATATCATCAAACGTTAAGGTGTATTAAAACTCAGCATTTTTATACGTTTATGTCGTGTCTTGTGTGGGGTTTCGCCTATGACACCAAGCTGGCTCATCAGCGATTCACTGGCCGTGAAAGCCAATACACCATCTTTTTGTTATGGTGTATGTTTAACAAAACTCAAGCTCTTAAACCAGATGCGGTTAGAAGGTGCAGTTTTTACCAAAATCTTTCAAATCATATCAATAACGCTGGAAAAATCTTGCCTTTCTTGAAATGTCAACGGACATATATTTATCTACTATATAAAGCTCAAATACCACTGACTGACTGATTCATTCATCACGAAATCTCAGAAACCACCGAACAGATTGGAATAAAATTTGGTATGCAGCTTCCTCAAGGGCCGCAAACGCTCACTAAGAAAGGATTTTTGGATATTCAGGTTCTAAAGGGGTGTTAAGGGGGTAGACCTGCATTTCATTGAATAGCAATATCTCCCGAATGGTTTCATTGGGGGATGTGATACTCGGCATATAAACTCATCATTAAAAATAAGAAGACATGTGTCTGAGGGTTTTTCGATGTGGTGTATATTATGTGGTGAAAGGGGTGAAAAGTGGGGGTTGAAGGATTCCTAACGGAGCGTGTATTCCTTAAACGACATAGGCCAGGAGTTTGGAACTCAGCGGGAAAAAATCAGCATAAAAAATAAATAAATAGGTGTTTGACCGTTTTTTGATAAATCCAATTTAAGGGGCCCATGGGGAGGGGTGAAATTATGGGGGGAGGGACGTAATATTCTGAGTGTAAAATTATACATGGCCCATGTTGTAGACAATAACAAATTACATCTTTTTTGTCTCTTGCTATTTCATCATACGACGAATACTTACGGAGTTATTAATGATTTTGTACTTTTTGGCCGGAATTTTCCAAGTCCCAGGAATGACATAAAAATTCATTCGAATGAAATTCCAAAAAATATTTTTTTTAATACTTTTATTATATTTTTCACGTCTTTTAGGGTCCGAAACCAACATGATATTTTGATGTTTTTTTCGTCCCATGCATTTTTGGTTTCAGGTGAGAGAATTATTTTCCACTAGGACCGATGCTTATCTACTATATAAAGCTCAAATACCACTCACTCACTGACTCATACTTTCATCACGAAATCACAGAAACCACCAAATGGATTGGAATGAAATTTGGTATCCAGCTTTCTCAAGGGCCGCAAACGCCCACTAAGAAAGGATTCTAGGATATTCAGGTTCTAAAGGGGTGTTAAGGGGGCACACCTGCATTTCATTGAATAGCAATATTTCCCGATTGGTTTCATTGGGGGATGTGAAACTCGGCATATAAACTCATCATTAAAAATAAGAAGACATGTGTCTGAGGGTTTTTCGATGTGGTGTATATTATGAGGTGAAAGGGGTGAAAAGTGAGGGTTGAAGGATTCCTAACGGAGCGTGTATCTCTTAAACGACATAGGCGAGGAGTTTGGAACTCAGCCGAAAAAAATCAGCATTAAAAATAACTAAACAGGTGTTTGACCGTCTTTTCATAAATCCAATTTAAGGGGCCCATGGGGGGGGGGGAGAAATGTAATATGTCTCAGTGTAAAATTATACATGGCCTATGTTGTAGAAAATAACACATTACATCTTTTTTGTCTCTTGCTATTTCATCATACGACGAATACTTACGGAGTTATTAATGGTTTTGTACTTTTTGGCCAGAATTTTCTAAGTCCCAGGAATGATATAAAAATTGATTCGAATGAAATTTAAAAAAATTGTTTTATTTAATACTTTTAGTTTATATTTTTCACTTCTTTTACGGTCCGAAACCAACATGATATTTCGATGTTTTTTTTCGTCCCATACATTTTTGGTTTCAGATGATAGAAATATTTTCCACTAGGACCGATGCTTATCTTCTTTATATATATAATTCTTCGACACGTGTGTATGTGACTGAACTCCTCCTAAACGACTTAACCGATTTTGATGGAATTTGGTATGTATATTAGGGTGGGTCCATGTATGGTTTAGATTCACAATCTGACCCGGTAGGTGGAATGAACACAATTTTAGAACCACAATTTACACACAATTTTAGAACCACAATAAACAGTCGTCATGGAAACCACTGGCCTTGGCCTTCGTGAAAGCTGATGTCTTTGGACGGTTTGTCTCTGCACGTTAGAGCCACCTGGTCGCAACCTGTGCAACTACCGCCATTACGGAAGGTTTCGCCCGTGGCGAAAAGTTGTGTTTTATACTAAAGGTGGCAGTGATGTCGAATTCTACTGTTTGTCTCTGCACGTTAGAGCGTTTCAAAGTCCCGTATGCGTTCATATACCATTCATCCGATTGCCATGAAACTTGGGTGATATGTTGAGTGAGCTCCAGGGAAGGTGTTTGGCTTAGTAAATCCATTTTACAATAGATAGCGCACGAATAGATTCAACAAATGAGCGACGACGCGCGAAGCGTTTCAAAAAGGTCCCGTATGCGTTCGAATACCATTCGTCCGATAGCGATGAAACTTGGGTGAGATGTTGTGTACACTCCAGGAAAGGCTTCTGGCTTAGTAAATCAATTTCACATTAGGTAGCGCACGACTAGATTCAACAAATGAGTGACGACGCGTGAAGCGTTTCAACAAAATCCCGTATAAGTTTATATTCCATTCATAGATTGAGATGAAACTTTTATGAGTTGTTGTGTACACTTAAGTGAAGGCTTCTAACTTAGTAATCCATTTCATAGGAGGTTGCGCACGAGTAGATTCAACAAATGAGCGGCGAAGTGCGAACGTTTCAACAAAGTCCCGTATGCGTTCAAATACAATTCGTCCGATAGCGATGAAACTTGGGTGAGATGTTGTGTACACTTACGTGAGGGTTTCTAACTTAGTAAATCCATTTCACAGGAGGTTTCTCACGAGTAGATTCAACAAATGAGCGACGACGCACGAAGCGTTTCAATAAGGTCCCGTATGCGTTCAAATACCATTCGTCCGATTACGATGAAACTTGGGTGAGATGTTGTGTACATGTGTACACCCTACGGAAGGTTTCTGGCTTAATAACTCAATTTTACAATAGGTAGCGCACGAGTAGATTCAACAAATGTGTGACGGCACGCGAATCATTTCAACAAAGTACCGTATGCGTCCATATACCATTTATCCGATTGCGATGAAACTTTGGTGAATTGTTGTGTACACTCCTGGAAATGTTTCTGTCTTAGTAAATCCAGTTTTTAATAAGTAGCGCACAAGTAGATTCAACAAATGAGCGACGACGCGCGAAGCGTTTCAAAAAGGTCCCGTATGCGTTCGAATACCATTCGTCCGATAGCGATGAAACTTGGGTGAGATATTGTGTACACTCCAGGGAAGGCTTCTGGCTTAGTAAATCAATTTCACATTAGGTAGCGCACGACTAGATTCAACAAATGAGTGACGACGCGCGAAGCGTTTCAACAAAATCCCGTATAAGTTTATATTCCATTCATAGATTGAGATGAAACTTTTATGAGTTGTTGTGTACACTTAAGTGAAGGCTTCTAACTTAGTAATCCATTTCACAGGAGGTTCCGCACGAGTAGATTCAACAAATGAGCGGCGACGTGCGAAGCGTTTCAACAAAGTCCCGTATGCGTGCAAATACAATTCGTCCGATAGCGATGAAACTTGGGTGAGATGTTGTGTACACTTACGTGAGGGTTTCTAACTTAGTAAATCCATTTCACAGGAGGTTTCTCACGAGTAGATTCAACAAATGAGCGACAACGCACGAAGCGTTTCAATAAGGTCCCGTATGCGTTCAAATACCATTCGTCCGATTACGATGAAACTTGGGTGAGATGTTGTGTACACCCTACGGAAGGTTTCTGGCTTAATAACTCAATTTTACAATAGGTAGCGCATGAGTAGATTCAACAAATGTGTGACGGCACGCGAATCATTTCAACAAAGTACCGTATGCGTCCATATACCATTTATCCGATTGCGATGAAACTTTGGTGAATTGTTGTGTACACTCCAGGAAATGTTTCTGTCTTAGTAAATCCAGTTTTTAATAAGTAGCGCACAAGTAGATTCAACAAATGAGCGACGGCGCGCGAATCGTTTCCACAATGTCCCGTATGCGGTCATATATCATTCATCCGATTGCGATCAAACCTTGGTGAATCATTGAGTACTCGCCAGAGAATGTTTCAGGCTTAGTAAATCTATTTTACAATATGTAGGGCATGAGTAGTTGCAACATATGAGTGACGGCACGCGAATCGTTTAAAGAAAATCACTTATGCGTTCATATGTCATTCATCCGATTCCGATGAAACTTTGATGAGTTGTTGTGTACACGCCAGGGAAGGTGTTCGACTTGGTAAATCCATTTTACAATATTGGTAGCGCACGAGTAGATGTAACAAATGAGTGACGACAACGAAGCGTTCCAACAAAATCCTGTATGCCTTCATATACTATTCATCGATTGCGATGAAACATTGTGAGTTGTTGTGTACACTTACGTGAAGCTTTCTAACTTAGTAACTCCATTTCACAGTTGGTAGAGCACGAGTAGATTCAACAAATGAGTGACAGCACACGAATCATTTAAACCAAATCCCGTATGCGTTAAATGCCATTTATCAGTTAGCGATGAAACTTTGGAAAGTTGTTGTGCACGCTCCAACGAATGTTTCTAAATAAGTTAATTCAATCCACGATAGTTTAGAGGAAGTTAACAAAAACTGAAAAAATTAGATATATATCCAAAATCACTTCAAGATACAAAGTAACAACACTTTCTTTGATTGGCAGTACAACGTCTGCCGGGTCAGCTAGTCTACTATATAAAGCTCAAATACCACTCACTCACTGACTCATTCATTCATCACGAAATCACAGAAACCACCAAACGGATTGGAATGAAATTTGGTATCCAGCTTTCTCAAGGGCCGCAAACGCCCACTAAGAAAGGATTTTTGGATATTCAGGTTCTAAAGGGGTGTTAAGGGGGTAGACCTGCATTTCATTGAATAGCAATATCTCCCGATTGGTTTCATTGGGGGATGTGATACTCGGCATATAAACTCATCATTAAAAATAAGAAGACACGTGTCTGAGGGTTTTTCGATGTGGTGTATATTATGAGGTGAAAGGGCTGAAAAGTGGGGGTTGAAGGATTCCTAACGGGGCGTGTATCCCTTAAACGACATAGGCCAGGAGTTTGGAACTCAGCGGGAAAAAATCAGCATAAAAAGTAAGTAAATAGGTGTTTGACCGTTTTTTCATAAATCCAATTTAAGGGGCCCATGGGGAGGGGTGAAATTATGGGGGGAGGGACGTAATATGTCTGAGTGTAAAATTATACATGGCCCATGTTGTAGACAATAACAAATTACATCTTTTTTGTCTCTTGCTATTTCATCATACGACGAATACTTACGGAGTTATTAATGGTTTTGTACTTTTTGGCCGGAATTTTCTAAGTCCCAGGAATGACATAAAAATTGATTCGAATGAAATTTCAAAAATATTTATTTTTAATACTTTTATTATATTTTTCACGGCTTAAGGTCCGAAACCAACATGATATTATGATGTTTTTTTTTCGTCCCATGCATTTTTGGTTTCAGGTGATAGAATTATTTTCCACTTGGACCCATGCTTATCTATCTATTTAACTAATGTTATAACAGGATTACAAATGTTATTGCGGGCGAAGCCGCGGGTAACAGCTAGTTTCTTTATAAAATACGTTTAAACAAATAAACAAGCCGATAGTCAGATGTGTTGCGTCGAGACCGCCTCATAGCAAATCGGGGTGGGTGGTTTAACACAGGAGATTTCTCGCACAGGCCTCTAGTATCCATAAAAAGGCTATATTAGTTCATTATGGAATTAGGCAGGTTGCTTTTTAAAATTATAACTCCAGGTCTCTTCTGACATGTCTTGTGTGACACGGTAGCGCTTCCAACTGAAGTGAGATATGTAGTATATGCCGACTGATTTTAGTTATTTACACCTCTTTTGTAAAAAGGAGAGGCATTTTGATTTAACAACGTAAAATTTTGCACAAAGGTGCTGGTTAACAACTCCCTTGCTTGCTACGACAGGGGATGGTCATCAACAGAAACATTCGGATAATTATACAACGACGACTAAGGCAGAAATATTGCTATGGTAAATGGGGAAATAGTGTATAAATGCAAATTTGTTGGTAAATTCAATATCTCTAGTGCCACTGGTATCGCAGCCTTCTACGTACGATGCCAAGTTGGCAGCCATGCTACAAGTCATAATGTTAGCTTACGTTCTATAGCAAATTTACATCACTGCTGTTCTTGTGTTATGAATGGTAATATTGCAGATTTATTGAAGTTGCTTACACAAAATGGTATTATTGTTCAGTCTGTAGAACTTAACGAATGGAAAACAACAAACAAGAATTATTTCGTAAAAGTTTGGCCATGGGGTAAAGGAAATAATTCATCTCCAGAACTAGGAATTTTGTGCTATTTGCCAACTTAGATATGGAAGATGTTTTTTGTTCACTTAATGTTGTCTGGGTTTTAGGAGGGTTGAGTTCCAAGACGTATTACCATTGTATTTGAATAATTTAGGGGTTTTGCGACATTGTGATCATGTAGCCCCGTGTACTTGATTGTGTGCGGAATCTGTCTGACAACTTGTGTCAATGTGATGACTGTTGTAGCATATGTATTTGTAACTGAGGCTAGGCTCTGGAAGGAGGCTACCATGATCGTAAGTTTGTTTTAATCCCAGTATTTATCTGCAGTAGAAGTGGGAAATCACGGAAAATGTCTCTAGGATGCCTGAGGTGGGAATCGAACTCATCCCTTTTCGGCTCTGTCTCACGACGTTAAGTAAACCCCGTTCCTACCTTAGGACCAGAATTAAATTTCTTAGCACAGCCTGGAATCGAACTCGGATCTCATGGGTGACAGCCAAGAATGCTAGCCACTGCATATTACCCATGCTGATCTTGAAACAACCCGTCTAGAAGTGCTTAGTAATTCCTGTTTCTAAAAGTATTCTAAAACGTCGTTCTATCGTTGTCTTTTGACGGAACAAGTGCTCATCTTTAAAATATGAAGCTAGCAAGCACTTACTCAGCGTGGCGGCATTTCTCTCTCACACACTTCTTTTAATGCAGCCCGTCGCTGTGGGAGAGAAAACATTCCTGAACTAAACTGCTGTTACATTGAGTGGCTTGGACATCGTGGTACTTTAGTCCCGTGCACCTGGGTGTGTCTGTATATGTACAGGGTGGACCATGTAAGTTGAGACTGTACAATATCTCAAAAACTAAGCGTTGTATAAAGAACAGTCTGGATTAAAAGTTGCGTGATATTATAGGGAAAAGAACATGCTATATGTCGTGGTTTATTTGGAGAACATTTGGATGGTAATTTGTTGGTCACGTGACGTTTATTAAATGAAAACCAACAATTTTTACTGTGTTTCCTTAATCCTGATACAAAACTAAAGAGCATTTCGTACACCGATTATATAAGTACATGGTTCTATCCCTGGTGTAGACAATGTAACATTGATGACAGGTAGGTACACAGCGTAATATCAGTTATTCCATACTCATCGGACCTTAGCCTAATAAATGTTCAAATGTTGGCCTTCCACCTCAATGAATTTTCCAACTGTATGAATGAACTATTGATGTGTCCGTAAAAGCATGTCTCTGTCAATACTGGCACAAGAATTTCGTATCCGCGCCTTCATGTTGTCCGAAGTGGTGGTTGTTCACAATACACTCGATCTTTCAGGTAACCCCCATAAGAAAAAGTTCGTGGATAGGTAAATTAACGGGATATATCCAACGATCCTGGTAATTGTTATTTAAAACATCCCAAGCAGGGCATTCAGGTAATTCGTTCATACTTGACGTTATTATGTACGTTGGTGTACGAACAAATGCATAGTGCTTTATAAAAAGTTGTTAGTGTTTGTATGAGGAATAAGGAAAGTTGGTTCCCATTTAAAAAAACGTCACGTGACCATCAAATTACCATCCAAACGTTCTCCAAATAAACCACGACACGTAGCATGTTCTTTCCCCCAAAATATCTCGCAGTTTTTATTCCAAACAGTTCTTTATACAACGCATAGGTTTTGAGTTATTGTAAAGTCTCAACTTACGTGGTCCACCCTGTATATACAGGGTGTATCCGTGATGATGTACGAACTTTCAGGGATGATGGAGGAAGGCATATGGATCGATGTGAGGTAAGGAACCATATTACGGAAACGATCGAGTCTCAAGTTATAAGCAAAATGCTACTCTTGCTACACGTCAGTGGCGTTTACGGGTGTTTACACGTGCCAACCCATTACGGTGGCTTCTGGCACGTTAACGAACGCCTGCGGGACGAAATTCCGCCTCCCCGACGTCTGTTAAGAACTAGAATTGAGGACGGACGTTAAACAACTGCGATTATTAATAACTGTTGACTCGATCGTTTCCGATGGGTTCTTATCTCAAATGGATCCAGTTGCCTTCCTCCATTGTTCCTGAGAGTTTGTAACACCATCACGGATACATTCTGTAAAGAGAGAAAGAATTGGTCCGATAACCTGTGTTATTGTTGTATCTGTAGTAGTGTATTTCTAATTCAGGCGAGGATTGGGAAGGAGGTAGCCGTAGCCGTAAGATAGGATCTACCCTGGCATTAGCCTGGAGTGGAATAGAAAAACCACGGAAAACCACTTCCAGGATGGCTGAGATGGGAATTGAACCCAACCCTTCTCAGTTTTGCCTCACGAGACTCAGTGTACCCCGTTCCAGCTCCCAGACCAGAATTACATTTCTTGGTAGAGCTGGCGATCGAACCTGAACCTCTGGAGTGACAGCCAAGAACGCTAGCCGTTAGAAATGAGGTACTATCCCGACATTCGCCTAGAGGGAGTGTGGAAAAATCCAAGGAAAACCACACTCAAGATTCAGAGTCAGGACTCGAACCTCTGATATCCAGACTTGCTGCAGCTCATAACCGCGGGGTAGTTACTATTCGTCTCTGCTGTCACGGGCAACAATATTTACATTGAAGCCACCCTGTCGGTTTCTTGTACATCACAAGCTATTCTGAAATTCATTTGTACTCCTGTTGGGACCTCGTGGAATAGCAGTGTATCTGTGTTATGTGTAGGTTCTCTTACAAGCGTCATCTAATTCAGAGTAATGGTTAGCATGATGGGAAGTGATGTACGCGCACTGAGAGAGACAATAGATGGGCACTCTAATTTAACCCAACTCATTTGGAACTCGGCTGACTCCATTCACAGAAGCACTTTGGACACGGCTTAAGACCAAAGTATTAATACGCAGTTGAACTCGGAACTCTCAAAGGGGAATTATTGGCCACTACACGAGCGTTTACTGCACTGCCTTTGTCATCACTGTGCAGACTGTCTCTGTGGTGGTGTTCCATTTCAAAGTTAAAGAGCTGCCCTCCAATGGAGCACGGCTAAGAAAGGGAGGAAGATTATAATGAATATCATCATATGCTAACTTCCTTTTCTGCCTTATCCGATACGGACGTTGGCTACTACCATGGCTAACACCTTATCCTGTGCAATCCTGAAGAGTTCCGTGGAAGACAGCCCAAGGTCTTCCCGGGACTAAGATCCAATGTAATTGGGTTTTCAGCCATGAATATTATCCTGAGGAAAAATAAATTGAGGTGGTTTCCCGTTGCCTTCCTCAATGCCCAGTAACCACATCACATACCAACATCCAAGGATGCCATGATATGATGCAGCTGTTTCCTGACACAAGGTCGACAGATCGGTCTTGTATCAACAATAATGATATAGCTGCTGCCACTATATCATGTCCTCAGTTGATCCGCGGGTGCAAGCACCACTCTCGTCAAGAGACCCTATCAGCCATTGGGACGCGCCGTGTCGGGGTTGAGGACTTCCCCGCCCAGATCCGTCTTCCACAGAGTACAGAATATCCCTTACGCAGTTCAGAGC
This sequence comes from Meconema thalassinum, assembly GCA_946902985.2. Taxonomy (NCBI): domain Eukaryota; kingdom Metazoa; phylum Arthropoda; class Insecta; order Orthoptera; family Tettigoniidae; genus Meconema; species Meconema thalassinum. The sequence goes on from OX336390.1 coordinate 617,051,329, forward strand.
TCCTTCCCCGTGGAAACTGCACCTGACACGGCATATGCTAACAAAATGGATTTTTACGACCGTAATGATACAAAATCAATATTTTAAGCCAGGCGTGTGGTATCAAAACAAGACACATCACTCCAACAAATTATTCCAGGAGACACACAAAAAAAAGTGAAAAAGTCCTTTGTTTACTGACAAATAAAATTGCCTCTTTTTTGAAATTTGTAAGTGATATAGACAAATATTTACCGAACGTTTCATAACTCATGCTGTTTTCTTTTTCTTTTCTTAAGCGTTTTAATATTTGATTTGTCTTATTTTGTTTCAAATCTTGCTGATGTACCTTGTTTTTCAACTCAGTAATCGGATGTATCTTATTTTGAAATCAAATAATCAAATCAAATCAAAATAATCCTCTTCACAAGAATAAAGTCTAACAGAACACGAAACGATTGCATAAGCAACACACTGATGCTCTAATCGATGCACAATAGACCCTGCCAGGATGTATCTTGTTTTGAAACTCATTCATCTACTTGTATTATTTTGAAGCCAACCGACGATTTCAGCATTTAAAAACAGCATGATGAGCCCTGTTTTGAATACCTTTCTCTTCCCACATGTACAGAGGGTATTTAGGACTTGTTAAAACAGCCGTAATCACAACTACGCAAAAATATAAAATGCGTTCAAAAAGTAACGAGCCGGAGGCTGGAATGCGCAAACCGGTGATCCGGTGACGACATCGGCTAATCGTGGCGTGTGTAACGAGGTGTGGTTCCGACCAGAGCGTGAAGGTCACAGCCCGCGCTAGAGAGGGCACGCGTGCACGTCACGTGACGATACAAAGCGAGCAGCAGCATGCATCAATCGTCCAACGCTGCCAGTCGCATTGCAAACAGTGACATGGAGGCGTCAACCGAAGAGCGAAGAGGTGTTGTTCGGTATCTGACAGCGGAAGGAGTAGGGGGAACGGACATTCATCGCCGAATGTCACAAGTGTACGGCGAACACTGCATGTCCCTTGCAAGGGTCAAGGCGTGGCACAAGCGCTTCAGGGAAGGACGGGTGTCGTTAGCCGATGATGTCCGGTCTGGGGCACCCCCCTGCATTACCGATGACAACGTTCAGCTGGTTGATGCACTCATTATCCAGGACCGCCGAGTGACAGTGAACGCCATAGCCGCCGTGATCGCTCTACGACAATGCACGACCTCATACGGCAAACACAGTCACGGCACTCCTGCAGAAATTCAAATGGGAGGTTCTCGGCCACCCTCCATACAGTCCAGACCTCTCTCCCTGTAATTACGTCATGTTTGGTCCCCTGAAAAGGCTCTGCGGGGACAACGATTCACCTCGGACGCCGACGTCCAGCTGTACGTGTGGAACTGGTTCACATCGCAGCCCAGGGAATTTGATGAGACAGCCATTCACCGCCTCGTGTCACAGTGGGACAAGTGCCTTATCAGCCAGGGCCAATACTTCTAACATACAGGTACTGGTTTCTGTAATTATGCCTCCGGCTCGTTACTTTTTGAACGCACCTTATAGTAATGTATCTTGTTTTGATACCAGACGACTCATGCTATTGTTGGTCATGTTGGTTTTGTTGTTGATTCGTTTCAGAGGTTTGTGGTATCTTGGTAATCAGTCCCATATACTTGGACATGTGTTCAATTTGCCTGATGACCCGTGTTTCTGTACATATTCACAGAAAAGAACTGCTTCTGTCATTTACGAAATGTAAGCTACAGAATTCAGTGTCATTAGGTAATAGTTCCGCATGCGAAATTTCTCTTCGGTCGCTTGAATAGGGTACGATAAATAAAAATATGTTTTGAAATATTCGGAGTAAACCTATCTTGAATTTCTGAAAAAAATTGACCAATATTAAATGGCTCTGAATAAAAGATCACCGTGCCAAGATTCATTGCTCTCGCAAGTTTAGATTGCCAGAATAGTCACTTAAATAACCTGAAATTGGCGTGGCCGCCATGGTTGTTTTGTTTAACATAATTTCGAAAATCACAGATATACACAATTATTTAACAGTCCTCTGTCACCATACAAAATATTATTTTGATTGCTGTAATACTTTCAGCGTTATCGAGAATCGGTGAAATATTCATTATTGCCTCCACGTTCCATTGTTTTATATGTCAACAGATGAAGGTTATAATGGTGAATCATTATACAAACTTTCGATTGATTAGGACACAAGAATAAACAAGAAGTTCCTTAACGAACTAAAGAGCCTACGTTTCTCGAAATGTAAGATTCATAACAATTATTAATATATATGGACCTAATTAGAATAATGACGAAATTGAGTTGGTAATATCGAAATTTCTAATTAGTTCGAAATATAACTGCCTTATTGTAGCCTAATAGATCACTACAGTTGGCAGCCCTGGTGACTGAATATATTTTTAGTCCCATCTCTTAAGGTACAGAATTCCAAATTTGGTTGAAGTCCAAAGGATAGCATGGACGTTGCATGTAGTTAGCCATTGGACCTATGAGCGCGCGTAAAATCATGTTGGCGACAATGTCATGAATGTGTTGGTCAGAAATAATCTGAACTATTATGATCTATTGTTGTGACAATTTTGGATGAAATCCATTTATTTGTATAGAAGTTACATGTATTTTAAAATTGGACCAATCAGCAGGCTTAGAATCATGTTGGAAGCACTGACGTATATTAGTTACTCCAAATTAATCTAGAATGTAAGGCACTATACGTGTGCAAAGTTTAGAGCTGCTGGCTTCAATACCTTCTGATATATTGATATTAGGGGAAAAAAATAGAGACAACATTAATTAACAGTTGGCAGCCTTGGTTGCTCTTAAGAATACGCTTAGTCATATCTGTTATAGTACACATAGCACATACGAAATTTGGTTGAGATCCAATTGATTATATAGAAGTTACATGCATTTACAATTGGTCCCAACAGCAGCCTTAGAATCATGTTGGTATACTGAGGTCCATTAGTTACTCCAGATTAATCTAGAATATCACGTACTATACGTGTGCATAGTTTAAAGCTGTCGGCTTGCATACTTTCTGATATACTAGTATTTGGATAAAAACAATAGAGAGTGCATTTATTAACAGTTGGCAGCCCTGGTGGCTCTTAAGATCACGCTCAGTCATATCTGTGTATCTACAAATAGTACATACGAAATTTGGTTGAAATCCAATTGCTAGTGTAGAAGTTATATGCATTTAAAAATTGGACCTATCAGCAGGCAACACTGTCATGTATGGCCTCCTGGAAATTACACTGAAATATTATTAACTACTGTATATGTGTGCCAATTTTGGTATAGCTCCCATTCATACCTTCCAAGATATACAACATGGTGCTGAAATTACAATTGCGATTTTTCATCAGTTGGTAGCACTGACATCATTTTCAAATACGGCATTGAAATATTCAGATGGAGATATTTACTCATACCAAATTTGGGTTCAATTGCTACAGCCCTTTAGGAGTTGATAGGGGGGGGGACACACACACACACAGCCTGACAGACAGACACACATTTTCGCGGATCGATCTCATAAGACTACTTTTTCCTAATTTTTAGCCCATTTTCAATTTTGAAAAAATAGGCTTATGAGATCACCTTTTGTCCGTGTGTGTGTGTGTGTGTGTGTGTGTGTGTGAGGTGTGTGTGTGTCCCCCCCCCTAATAAAATCTAAACGGCTGGAGCGATTTCAATGAAACTCGGTAAGTTCATAGCACTATTCCCGGCGACCTCGACCGTGCCCTTCAAATTTTGTTACGTCTCACCAATCCAACATGGCAGCTGTGCGAAATATTTCACTAGCATTCAATATCTCCGAAATTATTACCGATATCGCCCTGAAATTATATACGGTGATAAAGGGTACTACTAGAAGTTCACCTATGAGACTTTCAAAAGCCTGGTGACTACAAAACCAACATGGCGGTCAAGCGAAGTTGAGCTTTATAAATAGACTTTTCTCGCGATTTAACTATCCAAACGTAATGAAACTTGGTACAGCAAATGTTTATACAAATTGTAATGCACTGGAGTCTAATTTCGTTCAATTGTTTACATAACCTCAAAATGGCGGCTGTGCGAAATATTTCACTGACATTCTATATCTCCGAAACTATTACAGATATCACCCTGCAATTTTGTACGGTGATAAAGGGTACTGATGCAAGTTAACCTATGTATATTTCGTAAACCTGTAAAGTACAAAACGAACATGGCGACCAAACGAATTTGAAATAATTTAATAGACTTTTCTCGTGATTTAACTCTTTGAGCGCAGTGAAATGCGGTACAGTAAATGATTTTGCAGATTGTAATGCACTGCCATCTAATTTAATTCAATTGTTTACATAACCTCAAGATGGCGGCTGTGCGAAATTTTAAAATTAAGTTTTTATTTCTTGTGTCGTAATCATGCGATCGAAGTGAAAGTTTGAATAATGAACCTAGGCAATAATTTTCCTTGAATGGTACATAACTCTATGGCCTATACATATAACAATCCTAAATGGCGAGCTTCCGAAATATTTAGACGGTTCTCAATATCTATGAATCTTTTACAGCAACCAAACTGAATTTTTTTATGTTCATAGAGGCTATGGTCATATGTTCACCTATAGGACTTCAGTAACCTGATGAGCACAAATCCAACATGGCAGCGACGCGAAGTATAAATATTTAAATGGACGTTTCTCGCGAATTAACTATCCGAGTGCCGTGAGACGTTGCACGTTAAATGCTTATACAAATGTTGATCCACTGGCATCTAATTTATTTTAATTGTTTTCATAATCACAAGATGGCTGCTGTGCGTAATTTTAAAATCTCGTTTTTACTTCTTGTGTTCTAATCATGCGATTGAAGTTTGAATACCACACGTACACAATAATATTAATGTAATAGTACAAAAATAAAAATCCAACCTGGCGACAATCTGAAATATTTAGACGGTTTTCAATATCTACGAATCTGTTACAGCAATTAATCTGAAATTTTGTATGTTGATAGAGGGATTAACATGAGTTGGATATATGAAAATAGGCTGTATAGTTCTTCACGGAACTACTTGTTACAAAATGTGAAAAGTAGGCTAAAAATGTGATTTAGAGCTTGCATAGCCACCATTTTTAAGTCCTCAGAAGTTAGAATTAAAGGAAGGAAGGAAGGAAGCTTGTAGTTTAACGTGACCGTCAATCTCGCGATCATAAGCCACGGGACCTCCGTTTTACGTGGAATCCGAACCACAGGACATGGCATTTCACATCGAAAATCTCACACGCATTGACCGGGAATCGGACCCGGTCCGCCTTGGTGAGAGGCATGCAGCTTGACCGCTGCGCCACCACGCCCCAAGTTAGAATTAGGCTCCTGTATATTCAGCCTTGTGTAAGGAATTACCGTGTCAAGATTCACTGCTCACGGATGATTAAGTCACGAGAAAAGCTTTCTTAAATATTCAAAGTTCACATGGTTTTGTCCTCTCAGGTTATCCAAAGTCATATAGGTGAACTTTCGTTATTTGTCTCTATCAACATACAACATTTCAGTTTGATTTCTGCAATAGATTTGTAGTTACTGAGAACTAGTGATATATTTCGCTTACTGGTCATATTGGAATGTTTCTTATTTTGGAAACTGAGTTGTGTACCATTAGATGAAGATTGTTGCGTTGGTCATTATACAATCGTTGATATCGATCGTTTGACTAGGACAAAAGAAACAATAACATAATTATAAACTTCCGCACAGCCGCCATCTTGAGCTATATATACAATTGAATTAAATTATATGTCGATGTATAAAGCCCCACATAAGGATTTACCGCGCCGATTTTAACTCCGATTGGATGAATAAATTAAGAGAAATGTCCATTTAAATATTTGAACGTCGCTTGGCGCCATGTTGGTTTTATGCCCATCATCTATATATATAAAAGAAAGTCGTGTTAGTTACACTATTTATAACTCAAGAACGGCTGAACCGATTTAGCTGAAAATTGGTGTGGAGGTAGCTTATAACCAGGAGACGGACATAGGATCCTTTTTTTTTATCTCGTGACGTGACATAAAACGTCAAAGAGAATACAAGTCACTATAAAACGTAACGCAAATGACAGCTAAGGCAAGTCGTTTCCAGGCAACAGTAGCTCTTGACGAGACACGGCTGACTCGATGCGAGTAGCGCTCCCCACTACCGGTATAGAAAATGAGGCTCTTAACATGAAATCCCGTTAGTTACTCAACGTAATTTGTATAGGGGTAGTAAATCCAATTTACAATAGACGGCGCGAGTAGGTTCAACAAAATGGCGTACGTTTGTTTAAAGAAAGTCCCACGCGCGTTCATATACCATTCATCCCATTGAGATGTTCTGTAAACTTCAGGTAAGGTTTCTGGCTGAGTAAATCCACTTAACAATTGGTAGCGCACGAGTAGATTCAACAAATGAGCGACGACGGGTGAAGCGTTTCAACAAAGTCCTGTATGCGTTCACATACCATTCGTCCGATAGCGATGAAAATTGGGTGAGAGGTTGTGTATACTACAGGCAAGGTTTCTGGCTTATTAAATACATTTTATAATAGGTAGTGCTTGAGTATATTCAATAAATGAGCGGCGACGCGCGAAGCGTTTCAACAAAGTCCCACATGTGTTCATTGCTATGAAACTTAGGTGAATTGTTGTGTACCCTCCAGGAAAGGTTTCTGACTTAGTAAATCCTTTTTGCAATAGGTAGCGCACGAGTAGATTCAACATATGGGTAACGGCGCGCGTATCGTTTTAAAAAGTTCCATGTGCGTTCATATACCATTCATGCGAATGCAGTGAAATTTGGTGAAATGTTGTTGCCACTCCCGCGAAGATTTCTGATTTTGTAAATCCATTTTACAATACGGTAGTGCACGAGTAGATTCAACTAATGAGCGACAGGGCGTGAATCGTTTCAACCAAGTCCCGTATGCGTTCATATACCATTCATCCGATTGTGATAAAACTTTGGTGAGTAGAGTACAATCCTGCGAAGGTGTATGAATTAGTAAATCCGTTTTTCAATGGGTGGTGCACAAGTAGATTCAACAAATGAGTAACGGCGCACGAGTCGTTTATACAAAATCCCGTATGCGTTCAGATGCCATTCGTTTCATTGCGATGAAACTTTGGTGAGTTGTTGAGCAAGCTGCCAGGATTTTTTTGAGATAATAAATCATTTTAGAATAGTTTAGAGGTGGTTAACGGAAAAATTTTAAAAAAATATTGGGAATCCAAAAGCACTTCAACAAACAAAGTTACAACGCCAACACTTTCTTTGATTGGCTTTGCAACGCATGCCGGGTACAGCTAGTGTATTTTAAAGACACCATACAGAGTGTCACGTTGCTATTAATAATATTTTGGGAGACACTGATTGCCAGCAGAATATTCTGGGCAGCCACCACGTTGGATTGGTAAAATTTTTCAAAATGTAAAGGATTGTTCGAGTTCTTTTTTAGTTTCATTAATTTCGATCCAGCTGTCTAGATTTTTTTAAAGACGCACACGGACATAACGTGATATTTCATGTAATGAAAATAACTTAATCGCATTAAATTCGGATGATCAATATTATTAACAACATAAATTATGATTTTCCCAGATCATCTTCATCAACCCCTTTCAATATTTATGCACAACAGTTCATGAAACATTAGTAGACCGTATTTTTTTCAGTGCTTTTTCTTGTCGTTACATGCAGTGACAAGTGGAAGATGTGATAAAAGTCCGTAAGCAACAGTAGGCAGGAATCAAGTAGACTTTAAAGTTTCATCAACCACCTCATTTCAGTGAAAGAACCAAACTGGTGGGCAGGTACACTTTCCTCGTATGGGGTCTTCAAATGGCCCATTATGGGAAAGTACAGCAAAAGCATATAGAGAATCAGTGATAACAGGAAATTATTTTGATTTCGTTTTGGAGGCGATTCATTCAAGTACACTATGTAAACGAAATCAGCTGACAGCTTTTAACGTTCCCCTCAACGCAGTACTTTTTTAATATTTAATGCTTTCAGATTTTCTCTTTGCAGAGAAATACAGTGTATTATTACTTCCATCTGTGAAGTTTGACTTCAAAATGCTTTGCTTTATAATGTCGATACATTCTGAATTCAGCCCGTGAGGGGTGGATAGGGGACTACAATGGCATTTCACAAGCGTTGGAGGAAACGTAAGTGCATACAAGGAAACATATTACATTTTAGAGCGTCTTGCCATTCCTGAAAGTCTCAAATAACTCCACAAGTGTAAAGTTCCCCCTGTCACATATACTTTGATGCTAAGAGGCTTTTTCGGTCCCCTCTTTCTCTTTGTGCAAGAAGAAAGGAGAAGCGCTTTTAAATAATATGCCTCCCTGTTTAAGACAATTATGAATCTGTAGAATCTTCTAACGTTAATGTTGTGTAGGAACTTTGTACACAAGAAAGACTAATAGTCTCTTGAATAGGTCTTTTATGGAGGTTTACGCTATTAAATAAGAATTTGCCGGTGCATAATCCATCAAATGTGCATAAAAAATAATTTAAGAGGAGAAACAATGCGACGTCATAATTCTAAGAATGGGTGGTTTACATTATACTAGAGGCATGTTACTACAGATATAGTCCAATGCCACTCTGGATACCTCTGTTCAGTATTGCCAAAAATGGTCATTGCTGATAATTTATTTCCCGTGAATATTTACGCTATGTGTTTGAGCGTTTGCTATACGCTTGGATCCAGATATACCAGATTTGAGAAATTTTTACACACGCCACGGGCACGTTCGACAGTTTTGTCGTTCTAATAATCATTTTTGTTCAAAATTGTTCACAAACTACTGCGTCCAAGTCGGCCTTGTTCGTTATTGTACTGTACTACAAGCAAGGGGGTCAGAGGCGTAAGGCCCAGGTTAGGTTTGTTTTTGTATGTAAAACAATATTCCGCATTCACCACTGCAATGAGCGCACTATCTCTGGCAATGTTTTGAACTTAGCGGCAAAACCAGCGCCAAACGATAATGTTGTCACTAATGAAAAAATGCAATAACCCCCTCTAGCGATAAAATGTTCAACTCCTGTATCTTACTCACATTAGAAACATTTTCGGATTTAGATTGCGGCGGACTCCGTATTCTTCACGAGTTCCTAAAGTTGGTTAATAATAATAATAATATTGTATGGCCTCGGGTGCCGGGTGCTTTCTTTGTTATTTGACACCATTTCGAGTTTTGTTGTTCCTTGAACCACTATGAAAGTCAAGGAGTTTAGATATCTAAGCTCCTTGACACTATAGCACTTTCCAGTAGAGAAATGAGGTACTTTGTGTTGGCGGAAAATCCCGGGATTAATTGTGCCGTTAAGAACACGGCCTACTGAATTTAAATGGGTTCTTTACCATGCCAGCATCGTATGACATGCGTGTCGTGATTTTTGCCACCTTTCAAAAATCACTTACCACGGCCAGGAGCGAACCTGCAAGCTTGGGATTAGTAGTCCGACAGGATAACCACTCACCCACCGTGGCATGGTAATAACATAACTCAGCTGCGATTATGTGACTATGCGATAGTGTTTGGCAGTTAAGGACCAACAAGTAAGTAATGATACTTTTACATAGGAAAACATTATGTAGCTTGTTTCTGCTCGTTCACACGTATTTGTCCTATGTACTGTATAATCTCTCTATATATAACAAGATGTTCAGTAAAGAACATATAGTCTACTTTCTCCTAAATGCATGGGTATTGTTATAACTCTTTGCCCTTTTCAAGGAGTATAATTGAATGTTGGTTGTAGTAGCTTGTTGAAATACAACGTGCTATAGGGATATTAAACATGAATATGAGGTGCCCTTTGCTAGTGCTACCTCTGTACCAAATTTCGTTCAATTCGGTTTCGCCGTGTTTGAATTGATAGGGGGAATCGATTTGCACACATACTTGGCCACCATCTGCAAACTATTGGGCTGATGTTCTTGCAGTTTGGTCAGAATATGTTTCCCACATAAAGATATGGTGTTGCAAAATTTGGTAGAGACTAGATTATTAGGTTGGTCGTAATTACATTTTAGCTTTTAACATTTGGGTGGCCGCGATTACGTTTCCGTCAAGATAGCGGTGATATAAAACATGACACTGAGGTGCCTCTTGCTAGTGCTACCTCTGTACCAAATTTCGTTCATTCGGTTCCACCGTGTTCGAATTAATAGGGGGAATCAATTTTGACATAAAGATGGCCGCCATCCGCAAACTATTAGGCTAATGACCTATTAGATTGGTCAAAGGATGCTCCCTCCATAAAGGTATGTTGTTGCAAAGTTTGGTAGAGATCGAATGGTTATGTTAGTCGTAATTTGATTTAAGCTTTAAACATTTGTGTGGCCGCTATTACGTTTCTGTCAATATGGCGGCGATATTAATCATGACACTGAGATGCCCTTTGCTAGTGCTATCTCTGTACCAAATTTCGTTCCATTCTGTTTCACCGTGTTTGAATTAATAGGGGGAATCGATTCTGACACAAAGATGGCCGCCATCCGCAAACTATTAGGCGAATGACCTATTAGATTGGTCAAAGGATGCTCCCTCCATAAAGGTATGTAGTTGCAAAATTTGGTTGAGATCGGATGATTATGTTAATCGTAATTTGATTTAAGCTTTGAACATTCGTGTGGCCGCCATTACGTTTCAGTCAAGACGGCGGCGATATAAAACATGACACTGAGGTGCCCTTTGCTAGTGCTACCTCTGTACCAAATTTTGTTCCATTAGGTTCCTCCGTGTTCGAATTAATAGGGGGAATCAATTTTGACATAAAGATGGCCGCCATCCGCAAACTATTAGGCTAATAACCTATTAGAATGGTCAAAGGATGCTCCCTCCAAAAAGGTATGTTGTTGCAAAGTTTGGTAGAGATCGGATGGTTATGTTAGTCGTAATTTAACTTAAGCTTTGAACATTTGTGTGGCCGCCATTACGTTTCTGTCAATATGGCGGCGATATAAAACATGACACTGAGATGCCCATTGCTAGTGCTACCTCTGTACCAAATTTCGTTCCATTCGGTTTCACCGTGTTTGAATTAATAGGGGGAATTGATTTTCACACAAAGATGGCCGCCATTCGCAAACTATTAGGCTAATGACCTATTCATTTGGCCAAAGGATGCTTCCTCTATAAGGGTATGTTGTTGCAAAATTTGGTAGAGATCGGATGATTAGGTTAATCGTAATTTGATTTAAGCTTTGAACATTTGTGTGGCCGCCATTACGTTTCCGTCAAGATGGCGGCGATATAAAACATGACACTGAGGTGCCTTTTGTTAGTACTACCTCTGTACCAAATTTCGTTCCATTCGGTTGCACCGTGTTCGAATTAATAGGGGGAATCGATTTTCACACAAAGATGGCCGCCATCCGCAAACTATTACTCTGATGGCCTATTAGTTTGGTCAAAGGATGCTCCCCCCATAAAGGTATGTTGTTGCAAAATTTGGTAGAGATCGGATGATTAGGTTAGTCGTAATTTGATTTAAGCTTTGAACATTTGTGTGGCCGCCATTACGTTTCCGTCAAGATGGCGGCGATATAAACATGACACTGAGGTGCCTTTCGTTAGTACTACTTCCGTACCAAATTTCGTTCCATTCGGTTGCACCATGTTCGAATTAATAGGGGGAATCGATTTTCACTCAAAGATGGCCGCCATCCGTAAACTATTACGCTGATGACCTATTGGTTTGGTCAAAGGATGCTCCCCCCATAAAGGTATGTTGTTGCAAAATTTGGTAGAGATCGGATGATTAGGTTAGTCGTAATTTGATTTAAGCTTTGAACATTTGTGAGGCCGCCATTACGTTTCCGTCAAGATGGCGGCGATATAAAACATGACACTGAGGTGTTCTTTGCTAGTGCTACCTTTGTACCAAATTTCGTTCAATTCGCATTCACCGTGTTCGAATTGATAGGGGGGGACAGACATTCAGAGTACACACACTCACACACACACAGACACACACACACCCACAGACACACACACAGACTCACACACACACATACACACACACAGACAGACACACTTTTTTCGCCATGTGTTGATCTCATAAGTCTACTTTCATTTTTTGCAAAAATCGAAAGTAGGCTAAAAATGAAAGTTTGTCTGTTTTTTCTGAATTTCCACGGAAATTTGCGTTATTTGCGCGTTTCAGACTGTTTTATGATGGATGCGCGCAAAATTAAAATTTTTGTCTGTCTGTTTGTTTGTTTGTTTGATTATTTGTTTGTTTGTCTGTGGACAGCTTTGAGTCCTTATAACTTGAGAACGGCTGGGTGGATCAACGTAAAATTTGATACAGATATCTATCAGAGGCTCCACAATAATCATTGATGTAACTCTTCTCCGTATCTCTCATAAAAGGGGGCCTACCCCCCTTAAAATACATGCTGAAATAGGCGTAGAAGGACGAGACAAAGCTTATTTTCAACCCCTCAATGTGAGAAACAAAACTCGGGGGCCCCAAAGGGACCCCAAAAACCACATTTTAAGGCCCTAAAATCAACAGTTTTTGAGATATTCCCAGAAAACTAATTTCATTTAATAATCCATGAAAGAATGCAAGCTGGTAACCATGGCAACTGAATCTCATAGGACCATCTGTTTCTGTAAGACGCAATGCAATTCCATTTATTACATTACTGTGAAGTTTGCAAACGGCTATAAGGTTATCACGAAACCAAACTAAGCTGTAAAACAAGATGTTCAGTAAAGAACATATAGCCTACTTTCTCCTAAATGTATGAGTATAGTTATAACTCGTTGTTATTATCAAAGAGTATAATAGAACTATCCTTTGTTGAAGGCCATAGAAACGATTTACCTCTACCAAACGCCACAATCTAGATAAAAACTGCTACCATCATTGAAGAAAGAAAGAAAGATAAGAAGTATATCAAGAATATTATGGATCTGGAGACATAATCGACCGGACTGGCTGCGTGGCTCAGCGGTAACGTTCTCGCTTGCTGGGCCCTAGGTTGCAGGTTCGTATCCTGGCGCAGTCAGCTGGCATTTGAGGGTGCACAAATGCGAGGGAGCCGTGTCAGTACATTTACTGGCACGTTAAAGATCCCCTTCGGGGATTATTATTATTATTATTATTATTATTGTTTTAATGTGCTAAACGGTTCCAGGCTAGTGTTCAGAAGTAAAGGGGGAGTTTTAGTCGGTAGTCTACTACTCAGTAGCAGGAGCCCGACACTCTGTGCGTAAATGCATTTCTTCCCCTAAAAAAAAAAAAAAAAAAAATATATATTATTATTATTACATATACGACCTGCCGTGGGCAACATCCAACTTTGAGTTGAGGCATGTCTTTACACGTCTGGTTGTGCAGGGCTTTCACAACCCTAATTGAAGAAAAAGGAAGGAAGATTGTAGTTTTACGTGGCCGTGAATCTTGTGATTATGAGCCACGGGACCTCCTTTTTACGTGGAATCCGAACCACAGGACATGGCATTTCACTTCGAAAATCTCACATGCATTGACCGGGAATCGAAAACCCTAATTGAATTAACAAATCGTTCCATGACCCTACAGAGACGTGTGTATACAAACTATGTGGATATTTTCGATTGCTATTTGCCTGAAATAAAAGTAGTAATTAATACCTGAACTAACACCAACGGCTTGAACTCAGTTACTACATGAAATCGTTTTGTTCTTTACTTCAAATAACATTTTCAAGTAACGCAAAATAGGCTGTTACAAACCCTTTAAAATAAAAAGTAAAAATGTATCGTAGTATCATCTTGTCATTCTTAAAATTCGATGCGCATAGAATGCCAATGGCATAGTAATCAATGGAGCCCCACGTAGACTAGTCGTGACATCTAGTGGTGAATTATCGAACAATATAATCCTAACAGAGCGAGTGCATTCTAGCGGCCAGAAGAAGAAACTTTTCAATAAAATCTGGAAGTTAATAAGTATGTCGGCGTGCAGTTACCTTTTTGGCAGCTAGATGTCTCGAGTAAATCTGCTGGCGAATTATGTTTTAATTAAATATATATTTTACACTATAATATGCACCATATAACGCTTAATTTTAAAACATCTGAGTCATTACAAAACAATAAACATATAACATTTCAAGCAAAAAATCTAGCTCTGATCGGGTTTGAACCATAGGCATTTGAGCGATAGGCTAACGCTCTACCACTGAGCTAATTGTGTCAACGAATATCGTTCTAAATAAAATGACTTGCATAGAACTTGTTAGCAAATAATGATTTATACTAAACGATTTCATCACTGGAGTATATTATTTATATATAAAGCATTTCATACAAAGTTTATTTATTTTGTATCAGTACGCTATATTGCATGCAATACTCAAATTAGTGAAATATAAGTCAGGCACAAGATATCCGCTGCCATCTTGTCTTATTACTGAATCAGCTCAGCTTTTTAAAATTACGTCTGCACTATAGTATTACAAAATAAACTTTTAATTTCGAACGTGCCTCTTCCTTTAGAACAGTTAAAACGATTCTCGGCTCGATAATCGGAACTGGTGGGTCCCATGATATGGATTATAAAGTTTGCATAATTTTCACGGCCGCCATCCTGAAATGGTATGGCGGACGACCTTGTAGTTTGGTCACAAGACGCATCCTATACGAAGGTATGTTGCTACCAAATTTGGTAGAGATCGGATGATTTGGTTAGTCGTTATTTGATTTTACGTTTTGAACGTTTGAGTGGCCGCCATTCAGTTTTAGTAAAGATGGCGGCGATATAAAACATGACACTGAGGTGTCCTTTGCTAGTGCTACCTTTGTACCAAATTTCGTTCAATTCGCATTCACCGTGTTCGAATTGATAGGGGGGGGACAGACATTCAGAGTACACACACTCACACACACACAGACACACACACACACACAGACTCACACACACACATACACACACACACACACACACACAGACTCACACACACACATACACACACACAGACAGACACACTTTTTTCGCCCTGTGTTGATCTCATAAGTCTACTTTCATTTTTTGCAAAAATCGAAAGTAGGCTAATTCATCAATACGTATAATGCGCTTAAGGGGGTCAAGGGGTACACTAGAATTTAATCATGCGATTTTCACGTGTGGGTGTGGTACGGAAGGTGTTTTATATCCCTATCCCTAGGCTATATTGTATTTATTATATTATTATCATCATTAATATTATTATTATATTATGGCGTACAACGACGAGACAAAGCTCATTTTAGCCCCTCGGTGGCAGAAACAAAACTCGATGGTTCCCGAAAACTACATTTTAAGGCTCTAACAAACAGCTTCTGAGATTCCCAGAAAACTAATTGAATTTAATAAACTAATGAAGGAATGCTAGCCGGCAACAATGACAACAGGGTCTCAAGAGAAGACATCCAACTTTCCATCTAATTCTGTAAAAAGCAATGCCACTCCACTTAATACATTTCTGTGAAAGTTTTCAAATGGCTATAAGGTTATCACGGAACCAACTTAGACTGTAAAATTCATCAATGCCCTTAAGGGGGTCAAGGGGTACCGCAGAATTTTTCACGTGATTTATACGTGTGATATGTCGTGTAGAATTATATCTCCAAACAGCAACATCATTTTCAAAAAATACTCAATTGAAATAGTATTTTTGCGGCTATTAGGAATTTGGGCCATTGGAGGCTAAAAAACCTGAATATCCATGCACCACAAGCCTCTATAATTTGTTAAAGGGGTCTTCCTGTGGATGGGGACTTTACACAACGGTGAGGGTCAGTCTTTATGTGAGGTGTATTGCGTTTCGTCTACGAGGTTTTCAATTTTATTTTCACGTCATGAAGTACACGTTGGGTGAATTTAGATTGAGCACATTCTAACTTTCTGTTTCGACAAACGGGTTCATCGTAAGGATGATTTTGTTTGATACTGTGTGGTTGATATATCCATATTGGGACATCTCGGTGATATGTTGTAGGTTGGTTGGTTGGTTCCTCAGTTTAGAAGCTACAACAACGCGTTCACGTAGCCTCGTGTACTTTGAGTGTGTGTAGAATCTGTCTGATTACCGGTGTTAATTGTGATGGCTGTATTAGTGTGTGTTATCTGTATTTCCGGTAAGGACTGTAGACGATCAATTTCCAGTAGTTCCTACATTTGCTACCAAATGTTACCGTGAACGACACCTAGCTGTGACTTGGCTACTAGATGCCACCTCAACCGGCACCTGGTGGCAAACTTTGGAACTAATAGAGCGTTAATCAAATCTAACCAACAAATTTAGCTTCACACAATTGTAGTTAGTGGAAGGTTCTATTACATGACATAAATCTATGACATGGCACCGCTGGCTTTACTTCCCCTCTGAAGTAAGGAATACTTTCTGTGTATCTTTATGTACGCTTATAGCTCGTGTCCGAATGTTTGGAGCATCGTAAAATTAGGTATCCATGAGAGTCAATACACCAATCTATATATATAAAGCTCAATGTTTGTCTGGCTGTCTGTCTGTCTGTTATGTATACAAATCCACACTGTTTCACCGATCTGAACCAAAATTTGTATACTTACCCTTCGGAACCCTGCGGGTAACCCTGTCCACTTGAAATTTCGGACAGACCACCCTATTTCCTGCATTTAGGCCCTTTGGCAAACATCTTCACCGTTTGACCGATGCGAACCAAAATTTGTATACTTACCCTTTGCAACCCTGCGGGTAACCCTGTCCACTTGAAATTTCGGACAGACCACCCCATTCTCTGCATTTAGGCCCTTTGACCCAAATCTACACCGTTTCACCGATCTGAACCAAAATGTGTATACTTACCCTTTGTAACTCTGTGAATATCACTGTCCACCTAAACTTTCGGACAGACCACCCCATTTCCTACATTTAGGCCCTTTGGCAAAAATCTATATCGTTTCACCGATCCGGACCAACATTTGTATACTTACCCTTTCGAACCCTGCGGGTAACCCTGTCCACTTGAAATTGCGGACAGATCACCCCATTCCCTGCATTTAGGCCCTTTGGCAGAAATCTACACCGTTTCACCATTCAGAACCAAAATTTGTATGCTTACCCTTTGGTACCCTGCGAGTAACATTGTCTGCTTGAAATTGCGGACAGACCACTCCATTCCCGGAAAGAGGACAGGGTCCGTCCCAAAGGCAATGGAAAAAAGGGGTAAAACCGGACCCGCTCAGGAAACCCTCAGGGTTGCCATCTCCCGAACTCACCAGCCATGAGCCCTTGAGGATGTAGCACTATCCAGGGTGCACCAGAAGTGGTGGGGCTACACACACCCTGCCTCCTTGAGGGTCTTGAGCAGAAGACATGAGATATTAAGAAAAGAAAAAAAAAGGCTGACACCTCGAAGAATGAGGCTATCAGGAATGATTAGACAAGGGCCAATTAAAGCGGGAAATTGAAAGAGTCGCTAGGCCTCGGATACCCTGATACCATCGGGGTCGGAAGAGAACAAGAGTTTGACCAAGGGAGGCTGACAGGAAAGAGAACTGAAAGGAGCCCGGCACCAGTAAGTAGAAGCAATGCCGGACTCAGTTGGGGTCCCGTTATCACAAACCCACGTCCCACAAGTTGAGATACCCTGGTGGTGGAGGGTGGAGGAGGGGGCCAGGTGTGAGAATAGCTTGCTGATTCATCGCGAGTTGACATGAGAGAAATGTCCAGACCCCGCCGTGTTACCTGGTATTGCTGACTATGCTGATGTTCATACAGGGTCTTTGCTCAAACCACTGTAGTGTTACGAAAGTATGAGTGATTCACCGGTCAGTGTGAATATGACTGGGAACCCCCCCCCGAACGTCTATCATATATCGTCGTCATCTGCGATTCGTGCAGCTTGGACCCGGACAGTACTCGATAAGCTCTTTCACTACACGCATCGAGTATAGGCCTAAGCCAGAAAATAACGTTCAGACTTTGGAAGACATCGAAGGTAGAAATCTTAATTGCCTATATCAGATTTAAAATTACACCATGTTCGTTTAGTAGTCATTTTTCATTACCTTATTATTATCATAAGGGCAAATGACCTAGATGTTACGCCCATTATACCACTAATCACCACACACAATAAGTCTTCATCGCCTGTGAATTTTGAAATATTTCTTTCTATCACGGTAGTTTGTAAGTTTGTCGTGTCAATTCAACAGTAGTTTTCATTATCATCCTCATCAAAAGGGCAAATGGCCTAAATGTTACGTCCATTATACTACTAAGTAACACCACAGTCTTCATGGCCTGTGATTTTAAAATGTGTATTTCCATTAGTTTGTAAGTTTAATATACCCGTTCAGTAGTAGTAGTCTTCATTGTCATCCTCATCAAAAGGGCAAATGACCTAGATGTTACGTCCATTTTACTACTAAGCAACACCAGAGTCTACCTAGCCTGAGATTTTAAAAATATGTATTTGCATTAATTTGTAAGGTTGATATACCCGTTCAGTAGTAGTCGTCTTCATTATCATCCTCATCAAAAGGGCAAATGACCTAGATGTTACGTCCATTATACTACTAAGCAACACCAGAGTCTACCTAGCCTGTGATTTTAAAAATATGTATTTGCATTAATTTGTAAGGTTGATATACCCGTTCAGTAGTAGTCGTCTTCATTATCATCCTCATCAAAAGGGCAAATGACCTAGATGTTACGTCCATTATACAGTACTACTAAGCAACACCACAGTCTTCATTGCCTGTCATTTATAAAATGTGTATTTCCATTAGTTTGTAAGTTTAATATACCCGTTCAGTAGTAGTAGTCTTCATTGTCATCCTCATCAAAAGGGAAAATGACCTAGATGTTACGCCCATTATACTACTAGGCAACACCACAGTCTTACTCGCCGGTAATTTAAAAATATGTATTTCTATTAGTGTAAGTTTATTATACCCGTTCAATAGCAGTCGTCGTCAGTATCATCTTCATCAATGACGTTGAGTGTTAAGGAGACTGAAATATTATCATCATTCCACCGGGCGAAGCCGGGTACTACTGCTAGTCATTTATAAAACTCTTCACTGTACTTCTCATAGAAGGGTTGGTATAGGAAAAAACTTTTCAAAATACATGCTAAAATAGGCGAAATATAAAAATTATCCTAGAAGGACGACCAAAGCATATGTTGCACTTCTCAATGTGAGACACAAAATTCGGGAGTCTATAAAGAGTCTCCGAAAACCACATTTTAAGGCCCTTAAATTAACAGTGTCTGTGAAATTCCCAGAGAACTAACTTCCCTCTGATAATCGTATGAAGGAATAACAAGCCCCTAACCATTGCAACAGTAGCTCAATATTGATAACGTCAGGTTATTAATACCGAAGACCGTTCGAAGAGCGGGTACTTCTGCTAGTAGCCTATATAACCCATTTTCGTGCTCACTTACAAAATATATTGAATAACTAGGCTAGAGGAACTACGTTTTAAGCTCAATTAGAGGCAAAGTGAATATATTCTGTGAAATACACTGGCGGAAAAATATCCCAACACCATGACATTATAAATGTAGAGTACGGAAATTTTTGCAATATATTTGGAGAGGTAACATATTTAATTGATTAAAGGTACAAGACAACAGGTTAATGTCCGCGCGAGAAAAGCCATCGCAAATGTGCCATGCAGGTCCATTAATAACCGGTATAATCGCCAGACTGTTGAATTCAGGCAAGCATTGTATCATACAGGTGCCGGATGTCAGCTTGTGGGATGGAGTTCCATGCCTGTTGTACTTGGTCGGCCAAAACAGGGACGGTTATTGCCGGTTGTGGATGACGCTGGAGTTGTCGTCCAATGATGTCCCATACGTGTCTGATTGGGGACAGATCGGGGAATCAAGCAGGTCAAGGCAGCACGTCGTCACTATATAGAGCAAGTTGGGTTACAACAGTGGCATGGGGGCATGCGTAATCCTGTTAGGAAACATCCCCGGGAATGCTGTTCGTGAATGGCAGCACAACAGGTCGAATCACCAGACGGACGAACACATCTGCAGTCAGGGTGCGTGGGATAACCACGAGAGTACTCCTACTGTCATAGGAAATTGCTCCTCAGACCAGAACGCCCGGTGTAGGTCCAGTGTGTCAACGCCGCAGACAGTTGGAATGCAGGCGCTCACTTGGCCTCCTTCTAACCGACAAACGGCCATCACTGGCACCTAGGAAGATTCGGCTTTCATCGGAAAACACAACGGAACTCCACTCCATCCTCCAATGAGCTCTCGCTCCAGTTTGGCTCGCATTCGAATAGGGCTGTTTGACAGAGCCTGGTCTAATGGGCTAGACCTGAATGTCGCGGTTCAGCTTGAAGTCCAGTCTCAAAATTTACACTTCAAATATTGTACAGTTCGATTTTAAATGAAACCAGAAAATGCCTTCTGACCGTTCGGGCAGTGATTATATAACAATGTATTAGTGATATCAGGCTTGCCCGAGTGTATTACTTTAAGGGCATATGACCTCGTAGTTCCACTCCTTAAAACAATAAATAACTAACTAACGAGTGTATGACGTGTTTTATTTTAAATGGAGCCAAAGCATAGCCTCAGACCATTCGGGCAGTGACTTGACAACAGGCAGTAAAGCAGGCTGGCAAGTTCATGCGACTGGACTCGTGTGTAGTCAATACATGAACATTATGTCTAATTTATCAGCGTTACCGTTCAATAAGGGTCTAGAATAATTCACAAGCTTTAGCTAGTGACACCTGTAATGTACGATGAATATCGACCTGCTGACTGGACGCATGGGCCGGGGTTAAACTTTCCCTTTTTCCTTGCGTTATGACTTAAAGCTTTATTAATTATTTTATTTATTCATGTATTTATTTATTTATTTATTTATTTATTTATTTATTTATTTATATATTTAGCTGCCCCTCGTATTGGGGTAGCGCGCCTGCCTCTCACCCAGAGGCCCTAGGTTCGATTCCCGGCTCCGTCAGGGATTTTAGAAACTGACGTGAGGGCTGGAATGGGGTTCACTCAGCCTCGTGAGGACAATTGAGTAGCTGTCTGACAGTGAGGCAACGCCCCGATCACGAAAACCAAGATTAACGGCCGAGGGGACTCGATGCGCTAATCACGCGTCACCCCAATATCTGCAGGCCAAATGGCTGGGCAACAGTCGCTTGGTAGACATTGGCCCTTCATGGGCTGTAGTGCCAAGGATTTTATTATATATTATATTATTTATTTATTTTCTTCTTTCGATCAGATTGTACATAATGAGACTGGTACCAGTCAGAAATGTAATTCTCATAATGAGGACTGGAACGGAATTTACCCTGCAAAACACAATTGAACAAGGGTGGGTTAGATTCTCACCTCAGCCATCTTAAAGGTAGTCTTCAGTGGTTTTCTACTTTAAATTGAGGCAAATGCTGGGAAAATCCCTATCGGTTTGTTACGGCCACTTCATTCTCAATCTTTAACCTAGTAGTATGAACACCACAAAAACACAGGCGATACGAAATGCACTCTCAGTCACATGGGACTGATGTCTATTTTGTCGTAAGCCTCCAATTGTAACAAGAATTCATCTACGGCATGAAGGATATTGAGCTCGAGCAAGGACATCAATTCCCAGGGAACATATATTCTCACAGTATGGTACCGTGAGCGAAGAGAGATGAGGTTACACTTCATTCCTCTATGCGAAAACTTACTGGAAACTTTACAAGGGGCCCCACAATTTATTTCCTCCATGGCTCAAGAACTTCTCACTGTGCTTTCTTCTTCTAACTTTCCACTCTATCGTCATTATTCCATGCATTCTCTTTTATCTGCCACCTTTGTTTCTTTCCTTTCTCCTCCATAACTTTATTTTGCAAATATAGACTATTCCTTTACTTTTGAAATCTCTTGGGTTATTCTCCACCTCTTTCTTGCATTCATATAATGTATAATGATTGTTTTATCCATTTTTCTCCCCGCTGCGTAGTCGTGCTAATTGAATCGTGCACCACGGCCGCGTGGCCTGCTGCAGCAAGTCCGTAGATCGCAGGTTCAAATCCCGGCGCTGACAGCGGCTATCCTGAGTAATTCCACACTCCCACCAGTCAATGCCGGGATAGTACCTTACTTCAAGTCCCGGTGCGCCTACCTCATCCCTGTAACTCACAGTTACTCACACTACCAGTCATCACAGCAATATATATTATCAAATAACACACACACCCAGCTACATGGGGCTGATGTCCTAACCCCTCAAATGAATTAATAACCACTCATATCCAGTATACTCTACGGCATAGCCATGCGCGTTTAAATCGCTTACCACGACGACCGTGACGAGGAGCTGAAATATATCCGGTGATCGGAGGTACGGATCTTGGCACTGGCAATGGCTTTGCTGACTTTGATTTTCACCGCCTTTTTCACACTCCCTCCAGGAAAATGCCGATATAAGAACTTTTCTAGACCTAAAGTTGCTACCCCATCCCCGACCCTATAAATTACAGTTACACACACTATTACAGCCACCTAAGTTATAAAAATGTTCAATCCACTCCCAAGTACACGAGGCAGATGACCAAAGATTCCCCAAGCCCATCACACTGTGATCGATCAATATGGATGTCGGGGGACCAAAGACAACCAACGGCATTCTCGACGTCCCCATCCATCGAATCCATATGCTCAGAGGAAGGAATACGTTCTCAGACTAACCCGTACGAGATTGCTATACCCGGGTAGTGTTGGGTTGGGTGAGAGATCAGTGGTTATAAAAACACCAGCCCAAAGAGAGCATACCCCCAAAAACTTAAAGCTAGCAACAAATAGTCCAGTATTAAGTAAAAGATCCAAAAATTATTCATCAAGAATAAATCCCTAACCTACTTCGAAGGGTATAAATCGGCTAATCCGCAATCTAAATTAAAAAAACAATTAATGATACCCTCAACTTAGTTTAAGCTAAATCCTCTTGAAGACCTTTCGCAAATGAATTAAATTACAATCAAGCTAGGAATGTGATACATAAATAAATCCCAAGCACTACAAAGATTCATGAAAAATTATAATAATCACACCCTGAATCTACAGCAAAACAAGTGAATTTAAACGTTGACAAAAGCAAAAGTGTTCCATTACATTTAACAGCACCAATAAAAATATCTAAGTTATGACGGTATCACTTCCAACATTTAACGTTATTTTTAATTTTGTTAGCTAAATCCTATCTTTACATTAAACTGTAGGCGAGATGCACCTACACCAAAGAAACAAGATGTTCAGTAAAGAACATATAGCCTACTTTCTCCTAAATGCATGGGTATTGTTATAACTCTTTGTCCTTTTAAAGGAGTATAATTGAATGTTGGTTGTAGTAGCTTGTTGAAATACAACGTGCTATAGGGATATTAAACATGAATATGAGGTGCCCTTTGCTAGTGCTACCTCTGTAAAAAAATTCATTCAATTCGGTTTCACCGTGGTTGAATTGATCTGGGGAATGGATTTGCACACATACATGGTTGGGTAGATTATAGGCTAGGGAATAACCCACCCACCAAGGGAAGATGATTAAGAGAAGGAAGTAGATTTGGGATTGGAAAAAAAGGATAGAAAAATAGGAGGAGAGTCCCACAAAATTAATGAGTTCAACTTTAAATACCTTTAGAGGCAGTTGCCACTGAAAATTAACACCTTGATACCTAAAGTAGGAACGAGCTTGGTCGAGGCTGACGGGAACCGCAGCTAAGACTTGGGCAGTTTGCCAGAGAGAGCCTGTAGTGTATTTCCTCCCAAGCACGAATGAAAGTACTATAGGGAAGGGTGATGGTCTGACAAGACTGAGAGCAAACGATTTATTGTATATGAACGAGGGCATAAACCTAGGAAGAGCTAGGAAAGCCAGGATCCTGCCTAACTGTAGTATCAGAGAAATGATGAATCCAAAAACAAATATTTAATTTATTTAACAATTCAGGATTAATTGATCTTTTTAACAAATAAATATTTTTTAATCTTATTAGCAATTTGAGGTCGCAGACCTCCGACAACATTAAACGGTTGCTCCAGGCAATTGACAATTTTTAAGGTTTCAAACCTTACATGTTTCCAAAATCTTTATAAGATTTAAACAAATGAGCAATAAAATAATTAAAGCTTGAACGTGAATTGAAGTACAAAAAGTGCACCTTAAGAAATTCTGGAGAGAATGTTCTAGAGAAAGTGACAACTTTGAAAATAACAATAATAACAACGTGAAAATAAGATAGAAGTTCCTACAACTTCTTATATTTATACAGAGTTAATATATAAGAATTATACAAAAAGGGCAGGTCACTTACAGTGAAACCTGGAGAAAGTGAAAAAGAAGTTTCTAGACTTCCTATGTTTAATTAAGAATCACGAGTAAAATGGGACAATTTCCATTTCGTGAAACCTGAACATGACTCGCTCAAGAGTTTAAAGCATTGTTTTCCCTAATTATGGGAAAGGAACAACGTGAATTTAAAACTTGTATCACACAAGCAATTATGCAGAATTTACTTAATGTTAAACTAGCAAAGTTGGAAGGGCACCTCGTGAGTGACACCTTATAGAGAAGTTTCAATTTTATAAATAATGGTTGTTAGTAGAAGGTTGAGGAAAGATCATTGGGATATAGGATCAATGTTCATGGCCGTATTTAATATAACCGGACGATCGCGACGCGGTAGAAACGTGGAGAAAGCACTGTTTATCACTGTAGTCTATGAAGATGGATTCAAAGTTCACTATGGAAACACTAAAGTTCATGAAAAAGAGAGTTATTGCAATTATGGAAAGAACTGATTGCACTATATAGATGAGAGTCTATTACTTAAAAAGTTGTAATTTACAATTAAATGCGCCATAGAATTTTCCAGAGGTTCCAGCGGAGGACGAAAATTCACTATTGTAGTAATTTAGTTTTAAACAGAATTCTCCCAAGTACGTGAGAAATACATGACGGCAGGACTCGCAGATAGAGAACAAGTTCTAGAAGGTTCCAGAACGACCTTAGCAGAAAATGGGGTTGAGAAAATCCAACGGAGGAAATAGTTTTAAAATTATAGGCAGCGGGTATTAGATAATATCCCACGTAGCGAGAGGATTTCTCGTTTAAAGCTTAAGAAAAGCTCTTTTTAGTAAGGTTGGCTTATACAAGAAAAAGCTCAACATTGCAAATCCCACGAAGAGTGATTATTGCCCCAAAGTAAATAGTTTCACACTGCCTATAAATTATAATTAAAATCACTTGGAAGTTAAAACCATGAAGATGAGGTTAAAACTTGAAGCAGGTACTTATCTTTGTTGCATGGCGAAGGTGAAGTTCCTCACTGATGCTTAAAGTTCCAACATGGCGTGGAATTTAAAAAAGATGCCTCGTTAGGTCAGGAGGCTGGCTCTGGTTGAGCCTTAACTGATTACTACGACTGCCGACTAAGAAGTGAGAGCAGCTCAACGAAGCACGGAAGGTCCTAGGAAGGGGAGAGAGTGGGGGTAGGAAACAAAAGGTATACATATCAGCATAACCAACTTAGCAAAAAATAATTTTCTTCTTGATGGATGGTCTTCTAAGAGTTGATAGTAGGCGATATTAGCGCAGCATGGTGAGTGAAACAGTAGACGTAGTCCTCTTGCTCAAGGAGAAAATAGCTGACGATAGTAACGAGATCTGGTAGCCAAATGGATAAGTAAGTCCTCTTGCACGATAAGGAATTGAGTAGCTTCAGAGGTTTGCTACTAGATGGCGCTAGGTGGATCACAGAAGTTATATATCTGAAACATACTTATGAAGACATGAGAGATATACCCAACAAGGAGAAAACAGATGATCACTGTTGGTGTTTGGCAAAGTGGAAGGAAGAAATGAACATGCAAAGAGCAATAGACATTATATCTCTCGTACCGTGTATTCAAAGAATACACCATACTGGGGGGACAGACACCAACAGCGAGCAAGAAAGCAGTTACACATTTAAGAGTAATACAGTAATTGAAGAGAAGTGGTCTTATGATCTGACCATTAGTGGTCAAGACTCTGAATACCCTGACTCTCCTATCTCTTCCAGAGTAACACTTAGTCACTTTTCGAAAAGGCCAGACTAGGGGGGGTGAAACATCCCTAACTAAGACCAAGTCTCCCACTTTGATGTCGGGACTGGAAAGAAACCACTTCTGCCTCCGTTGCAAGGAAGTTAAATATTCCAAGTCCCACCTCTTCCAAAAAGAATTACGGAGGGCTTCAAGTTTACACCAAGTGATAGGTATATCAAAATCCCTGAAAGAATTAGGAAGGGGAGGAGGGGCAGAGAGAGAAGTGCGTGTAAGGAAGCGACCAGGTGTAAGTGGAAGGAGGTTATCAGGGTCATTGGAAAGCGGAGTTAAGAGGCGAGAATTATCAACACTTTCAATCACGAAATAACTGGAAGCTGAGGGAAATAAAGCACTAGTAAAGATTACGATACAATGAGAAAGAAGAATTGGCAAGTTTAAACAAAGCGTATAGGAACAAGTACATCTATTCAGGACAAGAATATACCAAATAAACAAAGGAACTATGCGAGTAGAAAGCAAGAACGCCATAGGTAACAAACGAGTAGCCATAAACAATGACCTCAAGTTATAATGAGTATCAAAGGGGTTACTCAGAAAAATACTTAAGTCAGCAAAAAACTTGACAGGACAAGCATGAATACAAAAACACATCGAATGTGACGTCGAGAAAAAACAAGTTTGATCATCAATGAACATTAAGATCGCAAAATATGTAAGCAAATTGCAATACCTAGGCGCGTGAGAAATACGCAACGAAGTTTTGGAACGAGGATCGAAACAATTGTAAGATAAGAGCGTGAGTAAGTGATAGACGTAAACAAGCACGGCTTTGACACACATAGTACAACGAGATAAGACATATAAATAGCTGACAGAGTCCTTAAGCGGAACGAGTTTATTTTGGGAAGTAGGTAAACGGCTTCTGTACTCGTAGTAGCAACTCGCTAGACAATGCTTGGCAATCAGCCAGAGTTGAGATAAGAGAAACTTGCTTTGACCTTTGACAATCATACAGGAAATAAACAACAACTGGGCATTCCTCAGACTGGTATACACACGAGTCTGAAAAACAAGCAGTTCAAAGTGCACACACACTAATTGAGTCAGCTGTAACTTAAAGCAGAACGAGTAACACGACATGCAGTCAATCGTAACTTGGACGTGAAAAAGCAATTTAAAGCTATATGAAATAAAAGAGGAAATCAATTTCGCATAATTGAGAGGATCACGAAATCGGACAATTTTCAACAAAAAGAAGCTTAATTCTTCCGGGCAAAGAAGACAAGCTGGGACATTGAGAAGAAGGTTATGCATAAGAATAGTTATTCTAGATGCTATAGGATTCAGAGTTTCAATCGGTTTCATGAGCGACTTCCAATTGCGAGGAAGGGGGGAGGAGCCGGCCGTGGCCATCCTTCTACATAACGAAAGAAGTGAAACATAGCGTACAGCAAAGTGATGGTGACTGATAGCCATGGTTTTACACAAGGGGAAGATAGTTTTCGAGGAATAGTTTAAGCAATTAACTGCTATAAAAAATGACATAAGAAGATAGACGAAATAACACAAAGCAAGGCGAACTTGAATTGCCATTTTGTGCGGGAAGAAAGAAAAACCATTTAAACAACTTACAGGGTTAGCGCAGTTGTTCACGATAAGACATCGTTTCGACAAGTGGTTTTCAAAAATATTGAGATTTGAAACATGAGCGTTCTCTTTTTCAGAAATGGGATTTATGTCAGCTGTGACGAAATGACATTGTGCTTTGGTTTGAACACTGGTATGTTTGATTTCACCAGTGATAACCCAACCAAAATCGGTGTCTCTAGCGACCACGGTTGAAGATAACTTGCGTGTTTGTTTGCGAATGCAATTCCAAAAAACATTGGCACTGAAAAGCACACCAATGGGACCTTGAGCATTAAACTGAGGATCGGCTAACCTTAAGTGCGAAGGAATCTTTAATCCGGAGGTATTGATAGAGTGACTTGGAGTGTCCTTGCCAATACTGGTAAGAATGAGACAGTTTAAATTAAGATTGGTGTTTCTTTGGCAAACGTCTCTGATTTTCAATTTTGAAGACTGCAAAACTTGAGTTTTCAAATTGTCAATGCCGGTCACATTGATAGAAGTAGGCGATGACGAAAGACCTAGTTTTTTAATCAACGATTGCGAAACAAAGTTGTGCGTTGAAGCGGAATCGAGAAGACCACGGGTTCTAAACCAATTTCCAAATCTATCTTGGATTTCAAATTGTACAGTGGTCAAAAGGGTTTGCGCACTGTGAGAAGGTTCGGCATTAGAAATGCAGGAAGAAGCATTAGTTTGTTCGGAGCTGCTCTGCATGGAGCTTGAAGAGGCAGGTACTGATGACCTCGATTTATCGTGAACGTGCAATAAAGAATGATGCGGTTTTTTACAATGGAAACAGAGATTTGATGACGTACAGTTCGAAGAAGAATGCTTAGGTGACAAGCAATTGAAACAATGTTTGCTATTCAACACAAACTTCCTTCGATCTTCGACAGACAATTCTTTAAAGGATTTGCACAAATACAAGGTGTGAGGCTTTTTACAGAGCGTGCATTTTAACGATTTGTTAAGCGGCCTGATATCTTCTCTTGAATGATTGAAAGAAGAACGGGTTTGTTTGTTTTCGACAAATGGGGGCTGATGTCCCTTTGAAGAAGCAAGTTTTTTTTCAAAAATTTGACACTGAGGATTCGTTTCGACCTTTTCGCACTGAAATGCGAGTGCTGTAAGGAATTGACATCGACTGTTGAGAAACGAGATAAGGTGTTCGAACGAATGTTCCTTGTTGCAGGCGAGTTCGATCTCCCAGGCCTTCAGTGTCGAAAAATCGAATCTTGATGTAGCTAGGTGAATAAGTATGGTGTCCCATGTTTGGACAGGCTGTTTTAGTTGGTATAACGCTCTGACATTTAACTGCATAGAATCTAAGAGGTCTCTTAAAGATGTGACGTCATTAGGTTTGACGGCAGGTAAGTTGAAGAGACAACGGATGTGACGAGCGACACTCAACCGTAAATTGCCATATCTCTCTTTAAGGAGATTAAAGGCGATGTGGTAGTTGTCTGCGCTTAAAGGCAGTGACTCCACCAAGGTCAAGGCCTCAGATTCCAAAGAAGTGCGGAGGTAGTAAAATTTATGTATGTCTGGGATCTCGATATTTTCATGAATTAGGGAGCAGTAAAGTTCGTAAAAAGAATACCATTCACCTTCCTTGCCTGAGAAGTGCGGTAGGCTTATCTTGGGAAGTAACGGTTTCGGTTTGTTCTTGTGAACTGAAGAGGGTGCGAACTGGGCCGGATTGATGACCCTAGTGTCCGGTTCTGAGATATTGCGAATCAGTTGGTGGGCCTTTGCAATTCCTTCAAAGTACAAGGGTTCGACCTCGTCCCGATCCGATTGGAGTTCTGGGCAAGCGGATTCAATCTCGGTTTGAATTTGGTCATAATAATCATAAGACCGTTCGTACAGCTTAAGGCGATGTGTTAAGATATCTAAATCACACTCGGCGGGATTTAACTTGTTGATAAAATTTCGGAATCTAGTGAGTTGCCCTTTATAAGAAGAACGTCTAGCAATGAGAGTTTCATCTTTTTCAGTAGGAGCCATGATGAAGAGAATAAATTGAAATACAACTCACGAAACTGTAGAACCTTGAAGATGCTGTCAAATTGGCAACAGCGAAAGAGTAGAAAGAACAGGACACCCCAAAGGAGACAGGAGCGGCCTCTTTCCCGTTCACAGGCTTTGCATGACGTAGATATAGCTGAAAGATCCAAAGGAGATATTAGAAATATGCAAAGTATTGTCAAATGACACTTTACAAACAATGGACATAGCAAATGGACTCTCCCGGGTTTCTGGTACCAAATTTTGGGTAGATTATAGGCTAGGGAATAACCCACCCACCAAGGGAAGATGATTAAGAGAAGGAAGTAGATTTGGGATTGGAAAAAAAGGATAGAAAAATAGGAGGAGAGTCCCACAAAATTAATGAGTTCAACTTTAAATACCTTTAGAGGCAGTTGCCACTGAAAATTAACACCTTGATACCTAAAGTAGGAACGAGCTTGGTCGAGGCTGACGGGAACCGCAGCTAAGACTTGGGCAGTTTGCCAGAGAGAGCCTGTAGTGTATTTCCTCCCAAGCACGAATGAAAGTACTATAGGGAAGGGTGATGGTCTGACAAGACTGAGAGCAAACGATTTATTGTATATGAACGAGGGCATAAACCTAGGAAGAGCTAGGAAAGCCAGGATCCTGCCTAACTGTAGTATCAGAGAAATGATGAATCCAAAAACAAATATTTAATTTATTTAACAATTCAGGATTAATTGATCTTTTTAACAAATAAATATTTTTTAATCTTATTAGCAATTTGAGGTCGCAGACCTCCGACAACATTAAACGGTTGCTCCAGGCAATTGACAATTTTTAAGGTTTCAAACCTTACATGTTTCCAAAATCTTTATAAGATTTAAACAAATGAGCAATAAAATAATTAAAGCTTGAACGTGAATTGAAGTACAAAAAGTGCACCTTAAGAAATTCTGGAGAGAATGTTCTAGAGAAAGTGACAACTTTGAAAATAACAATAATAACAACGTGAAAATAAGATAGAAGTTCCTACAACTTCTTATATTTATACAGAGTTAATATATAAGAATTATACAAAAAGGGCAGGTCACTTACAGTGAAACCTGGAGAAAGTGAAAAAGAAGTTTCTAGACTTCCTATGTTTAATTAAGAATCACGAGTAAAATGGGACAATTTCCATTTCGTGAAACCTGGACATGACTCGCTCAAGAGTTTAAAGCATTGTTTTCCCTAATTATGGGAAAGGAACAACGTGAATTTAAAACTTGTATCACACAAGCAATTATGCAGAATTTACTTAATGTTAAACTAGCAAAGTTGGAAGGGCACCTCGTGAGTGACACCTTATAGAGAAGTTTCAATTTTATAAATAATGGTTGTTAGTAGAAGGTTGAGGAAAGATCATTGGGATATAGGATCAATGTTCATGGCCGTATTTAATATAACCGGACGATCGCGACGCGGTAGAAACGTGGAGAAAGCACTGTTTATCACTGTAGTCTATGAAGATGGATTCAAAGTTCACTATGGAAACACTAAAGTTCATGAAAAAGAGAGTTATTGCAATTATGGAAAGAACTGATTGCACTATATAGATGAGAGTCTATTACTTAAAAAGTTGTAATTTACAATTAAATGCGCCATAGAATTTTCCAGAGGTTCCAGCGGAGGACGAAAATTCACTATTGTAGTAATTTAGTTTTAAACAGAATTCTCCCAAGTACGTGAGAAATACATGACGGCAGGACTCGCAGATAGAGAACAAGTTCTAGAAGGTTCCAGAACGACCTTAGCAGAAAATGGGGTTGAGAAAATCCAACGGAGGAAATAGTTTTAAAATTATAGGCAGCGGGTATTAGATAATATCCCACGTAGCGAGAGGATTTCTCGTTTAAAGCTTAAGAAAAGCTCTTTTTAGTAAGGTTGGCTTATACAAGAAAAAGCTCAACATTGCAAATCCCACGAAGAGTGATTATTGCCCCAAAGTAAATAGTTTCACACTGCCTATAAATTATAATTAAAATCACTTGGAAGTTAAAACCATGAAGATGAGGTTAAAACTTGAAGCAGGTACTTATCTTTGTTGCATGGCGAAGGTGAAGTTCCTCACTGATGCTTAAAGTTCCAACATGGCGTGGAATTTAGAAAAGATGCCTCGTTAGGTCAGGAGGCTGGCTCTGGTTGAGCCTTAACTGATTACTACGACTGCCGACTAAGAAGTGAGAGCAGCTCAACGAAGCACGGAAGGTCCTAGGAAGGGGAGAGAGTGGGGGTAGGAAACAAAAGGTATACATATCAGCATAACCAACTTAGCAAAAAATAATTTTCTTCTTGATGGATGGTCTTCTAAGAGTTGATAGTAGGCGATATTAGCGCAGCATGGTGAGTGAAACAGTAGACGTAGTCCTCTTGCTCAAGGAGAAAATAGCTGACGATAGTAACGAGATCTGGTAGCCAAATGGATAAGTAAGTCCTCTTGCACGATAAGGAATTGAGTAGCTTCAGAGGTTTGCTACTAGATGGCGCTAGGTGGATCACAGAAGTTATATATCTGAAACATACTTATGAAGACATGAGAGATATACCCAACAAGGAGAAAACAGATGATCACTGTTGGTGTTTGGCAAAGTGGAAGGAAGAAATGAACATGCAAAGAGCAATAGACATTATATCTCTCGTACCGTGTAATCAAAGAATACACCAATGGTCGCTATTTGCAAAATATTGGGCTGATGACCTTGTAGTCAGTAGTAAGATGCTTTCCACACAAAGGCATGTTGTTGCAAAATCCGGTAGAGATCAAATTATTAGGATGGTCGAAATTTGATTTAAGCTTTTAACATTTGGGTGGCCGTCATTCCGTTTCCGTCAAGATGGCGGCGATATAAAACATGACACTGAGGTGCCTTTTGCTAGTGCTACCTCTGTACCAAATTTCGTTCAATTCGGTTTCACCGTGTTTGAATTGATAGGGGGAATCGATTTGCACACATACTTGGCCACCATCTGCAAACTATTGGGCTGATGATCTAGCAGTTTGGTCAGAATATGCTTCCCGTATAAAGATTTGTTGTTGCAAAATTTGGTAGAGACTAGATTATTAGGTTGGTCGTAATTACATTTTAGCCTTTAACATTTGGGTGGCCGCGATTACGTTTCCGTCAAGATGGCGGTGATATAAAACATGACGCTCAGGTGGCCTTTTCTAGTGCTACCTCTGTACCAAATTTCTTTCCATTCGGTTTCACCGTGATCGAATTAATAGGGGTAATCGATTTTGACACAAAGATGGCCGCCATCCGCAAACTATTCGGCTAATGACCTATTAGATTTGTCAAAGGATGCTCCCTCCATAAAGGTATGTTGTTGCAAAATTTGGTAGAGATCGGATGATTAGGTTAGTCGTAATTTGATTAAAGCTTTGAACATTTGTGTGGCCGCCATTACGTTTCCGTCAAGATGGCGGCGATATAAAACATGACACTGGGGTGCCCTTTGCCAGTACTACCTCTGTACCAAATTTCGTTCCATTCGGTTTCACCGTGTTCGAATTAATACGGGCAATCGATTTTCACACAAAGATGGCCGCCATCCGCAAACTATTAGTTTAGTCAAAGGATGCTGCCCCCATATAGGTATGTTGTTGCAAAATTTGGTAGAGATCGGATGATTAGGTTAGTCGTAATTTGATTTAAGCTTTGAACATTTGTGTGGCCGCCATTACGTTTCCGCCAAGATGGCGGCGATACAAAACATGACACTGAGGTGTCCTTTGCTAGTGCTACCTCTGTGCCAAACTTTGTTCAATTCGGTTTAACCGTGTTCGAATTAATAGGGGTAATCAATTTTGACACAAAGATGGCCGCCATCCGCAAACTATTAGGCTGATGACCTATTAGTTTGGTCAAAGGATGCTGCCCCCATAAAGGTATGCTGTTGTAAAATTTGGTAGAGATCGGATGATTAGGTTAGTCGTAATTTGATTTAAGCTTTGAACATTTGTGTGGCCGCCATTACGTTTCCGTCAAGATGGCGGCGATATAAAACATGACACTGAGGTGTCCTTTGCTAGTGCTACCTTTGTACCAAATTTCATTCCATTCGGTTTCACCGTGTTCGAATTGATAGGGGGGACAGACATTCAGAGTACCACACACTCACACACACACACACACACACACACAGACTCACACACATACACACACACAGACAGACACACTTTTTTTCGCCCTGTAGTGATCTCATAAGTCTACTTTCATTTTTTGCAAAAATCGAAATTAGGCTAAAAACAAAGCTAAGCACGACTTTAATCCCAACAAACAAAAACATCTTACTAATACACACAGGGTACATAAAATGGGTATACAACAGAAAATAAATATTGCACTCCTATTATTTATTTATATTTATAATTCCTGCCTACACAAACGTAATGTTCTTTACATTAAATCGTCATCTGCATGTGAACGTTAGGATGGCGAAAGCGTAGTTACAACTACGGCTCACATCGCGTGATTCCAATTTTGGTGCCTTCAGGTTCTCATCGCGATTACAATCAGTCGTCACAAAAGTAGAGTGAAAAGTCCTAATGTGTCTAGTATGTCTAAGAAGCGGTCAAAGAAAGAAAGAAAGAAAGAAAGAAAGAAAGAAAGAACATCGCAGAAAGCAACGTCAACAAAACCAAAACATCAGAAAAACAATCGAGAGCTAAGTAGGTTTCAATATTAGGTAGAATATTAATTAAAGAATTACGTTCCATGATTTTAATGTTGAATATTAGGTCATAAATTATTCCCTCATCGTGTCTAAATAAACAAAGAAGAATGAACAACTCCACTGCATGTGGTAACTAGTAGCAAGACTCTCCAGTAACACCATCAAAATATGATCACATAATGCAGATCTAAAATCGTACACGTAGGTGATCCACATAACACTACGTCCTACTGACATCATACAATGACTCTAATAGCTCATTATAACCTTGGTATACTGGGCAAGAATGGCCTCATGTCACCTATAACCAATAACTTATCGATCTAAAAGCGGAAATCCTCGAAGGAATAAAGCCTCTACGGTAATAAACAAATAAAATTCGCCCTACATTATACATTTAAGGTATGTACTAGGAAATGGAGTCAATCTATCATTTCAATCATCGCAATATTAATTATGGCCTAAAATGTATCCTAACACATTATAATTGCAGTTCAAATATGCATAAGTTACTCTGATATAAGAGGAAAATATATGGCGTTAAGCTGGCTGTGACCTCATTCATTTCCTCGAACACAGGACATTTTACAGGTCAAGGCAAAGCCTTCTAGTATTCAATTAGTCGTCTCACATATTGTAATCGTATTAAAACAGTGCATGGCATTAACACAAATCTCACATGTATGCAGAATGAAACAAGTTTCTGGGAGGCAAGATCACGTGTTCACTGCTTCTAAATCTTACAGGCGAAAAAGATCAAGTTAGCTGTGACAAACACAGACATAAAATAACACTATCATTCTTTTCAACTAACGCAAAGACAGCGATCATTACATTGCTTCATCACGAGATGATATGGGCTATTCCAAAGCTCTTGGATCATAACCAATTATTCCAGACTGTACTAAATGAAAGATAGAAACAGTGTGTTTCTCCACAACACTTTGAAATGATACGTAGAAGTTTGTTAATTCTTTTACACATGACTTAGCTCAAGCCTATCAAACGTCATAACTGTCCAAAAGTTAGGACTAAAGATATTCCACTGATTTATCATGGAACTAAATCAGAAAAAAATGCATCGCTTAACTGAAAATATGTTATTCTCTGCGTACATTTGCAGGTAAAAAAAAAAAAAATAGAATCTCAAAACAGTTGGAGATAAAGAATACTCCGCTACGAAATCACATGTGGCATTCTTAGACCACTCTTAGGATTATGTCCTGGCTAAATAATTTACAAGAATAACTGATGATTAGCACTGCATGACCTGTACTGTTGTCAAAGCTGTTGGATAAAGATTTAATTAGACCAGACTACATGTCCCCTGTCTGTATAAAGTCGTGCGTAATGTGGTCTCTAAAACTACTCTACAAGCCTCTAAACCGCTACAGAGATTGAATTACAACTCACGGACTCCGTGTATTTAAGGTTCATCGATGTATTCCGGGCTTAAGGGCCGTGTTCCAGGGGCTTTTGACGGTCCCGACATTTCGCCGAAAACTGCGTCCGGCATTTTCCAGGGTTCCCCTGACTTCGACAGCAGCGAAGCACTCAGTGGATTTTTTTTCTTTTCGGGGGGGGGGGCGAAAAGGTACCCGCACCCCCCGCGTGACACCCGACCTTACTACTGGTGCCTCCGACATGCAATTAGTCTACGATAGTAGAAGAGAAATCATAGGGGATTGGATAAAAGGAATGTCTTTTAGGACTTAGTGCCTGTCCCATCGCGGTCGCGATCTACCAGGCATAATTAGTAGATATTAACATAGGTATATATTATATATGAGCACATATAAATATGTACTCATATATAAGGGTAAGATTGTAGGGCCAGGGAAAACCGCATAGGCAGAAAGGAAAGATTGCCTACACGTAAAACCTGGCGGCTTGGTTATTGCCACATGCAAGGATAATGTGGGTATGGAAATAAGTAGGTATGTTAGTTGGGAGAAGGTATCATGCACCAGATCCATGTCCGTCTTCTCGCCAGTTCGTCTCCGGGAAATCCGTTAGAACTCGGCACTGCTGGGATCAGCGCGGGCCTTTCCGGCTACCGAGCAATGGTACAAGTATCCGGAGAACCTGCGCCACTACCCGA
Source organism: Meconema thalassinum (assembly GCA_946902985.2). Taxonomy (NCBI): domain Eukaryota; kingdom Metazoa; phylum Arthropoda; class Insecta; order Orthoptera; family Tettigoniidae; genus Meconema; species Meconema thalassinum. The sequence goes on from OX336390.1 coordinate 617,087,899, forward strand.
TCTCCATGGGGTCCCTGGTACCGAGCCTCCATCACCGGAGAGTGGAGGGGGGGCCTCGCCTGCCGAAGCAGGGGCCTAGCTGGCGGTCCATGGGAACGAGCCACCTTCCTCTCTGCTCTTGCCATGGACCTGTAGACGGGGCAACTGCGATGGGATGACGGATGGTCACCCATGCAGTTGGCGCACACCGGCGCGTCCCGCGGCACCGTGCAGCCGGTGTGGTGGTGGCCACCTGAGCACCGGTTACAACGGACTGGAGAGCCGCAGGATCCCTGGGAGTGGCCCCATCTCAGACAGCGGAAACACTGTAAAAGCTGGCCTGAGCGGGGCTTCATACTACCTGACTGTAGCGGCTGTCCCTGGCTGCGGCTGGTGGCCTCGCGGCGTCCTGGCTCCCCCTCCTGGGGGCGCTGCGGGCGACGGTCCTCTGGGCTGCTGCGGTTGACCTTCCGCTGCTTTGGGGCCGTCCTGGTGGCCCCGGCCGTCTCGGGTGTCCCCTTCCTGGCGGTGGTGGCGGGCGCGAGTTGCCCCGCTAAAGGCCCCACCTGGGGCTCTGGTAGTCGCTCCTCCTCCTGGTTGGCGGGCGCGAGTTGCCCCGCTAAAGGCACCGCCTGAGGAGCTGGTTGTGGAGCCTGAGTTCTCTTGGAGAAGGTCAGGGAGCCCGCCTGGATTCCACCTTCCACCTGCGCTGCGACGTCCGTCTGGGTTGAGGCCTCAGCCTGGCCGCCACGAGTGGCGCACTCAAGGATCCGGTGACAGGCCCCCGGTTGGGAGCCTGCTATCGGCGCAACCTGCCACACCAGGGACAGCAATTCGAGGTATTGGTTGGCGGCCCCCGGCAGGTATGGCCTGACCATGACTCCAGTCGGAAGGTAGGCCTCGATGTCCTCCTGTTGTCGTGCCGCTCCTCTCGTCAGGTAGTCGTGGTTCTTGTTCACTGACGTCGTGATGAGTCTCCGCTCATCTTCCTGGTTGAAGCCTGGCCTGTAATATACAAACAAAGCCCAGGTGCGGGGGTCGTAGCCACTTGCTTGCTCGGAGCCTGGGGAAGTGGCCCCAGGGTGCCCATGCACGGTGTCCGAGCTCACATCGCTCGCCCAGCTGAACCTGGCGTCCGGGCTGCTGCTGCACTCCTGTCGCGGGGAGCTAGCCGGTCCTGGCGTCCGACTCTTCTCGGGCTCGGCTAGCTCAGAGGGCCCAGGGGAGGCGTCGGTTGACTCGGACAGCAGGGACACCTGCGTTATGTCCGGACTACCTGTGCTCCCCGGGCCGGGAGCTACTCCAGCGTAGAGTGCGCCAGCCGGGCTGTGAGGCACCCCTACCTCTTCAACGGCTGGCGGCTTCTGCGCCGCTGGCGTCTTCTCACCAAGGGCCTGCTGGCGTGCCCGCGTGACCGGAGGAGAGGGCCCTGTGGAGGTTAACTCCCCACCCAAGGAGCCTGCCGATCGTGGCCCTCTACCTCTCCGGGCGCGGCTGCGCCCGCCCTGACCCTTGGCTGGCTCGCCGGTCCTCTGCTTCCTCCACTCGATGGTCCCGCTGCTCGTAGTCTCCATCCTGGTGAGCTGATACAACAACTTAGGCTGGTCTGCTGCTGCCACTGGCAAGGTGTCCTTCCTCTAACGATTCAGTTTTTTTTAAATCGGGGGGGCCCCGAAAAGAGTACCCGCACCCCCCGCGTGGCACCCGACCTTACTACTGGTGCCTCCGACATGCAATTAGTCTACGATAGTAGAAGAGAAAGCATAGGGGATTGGATAGGAAGGTGTCTTTTAGGACTTAGTGCCTGTCCCATCGCGGTCGCGATCTACCAGGCATAATTAATAGATATTAACATTGGTATATTTTATATATGAGTACATATAAATATGTACTCATATATAAGGGTAAGATTGTAGGGCCAGGGAAAACCGCATAGGCAGAAAGGAAAGATTGCCTACACGTAAAACCTGGCGGCTTGGTTATTGCCACATGCAAGGATAATGTGGGTATGGAAATGAGTAGGTATATTAGTTGGGAGAAGGTATCATGCTCCAGATCCATGTCCGTCTTCTCGCCAGTTTGTCTCCGGGGAATCCGATAGAACTCGGCACTGCTGGGATCAGCGCGGGCCTTGCCGGCTACCGAGCAATGGTACAAGGATCCGGAGAACCTGCGCCACTACCCGATCTCCATGGGGTCCCTGGTACCGAGCCTCCGTCACCGGAGAGTGGAGGGGGGGCCTCGCCTGCCGAAGCAGGGGCCTAGTGGGCGGTCCATGGGAACGAGCCACCTTCCTCTCTGCTCTTGCCATGGACCTGTAGACTGGGCAACTGCGATGGGATGACGGATGGTCACCCATGCAGTTGGCGCACACCGGCGCGTCCCGCGGCACCGTGCAGCCGGTGTGGTGGTGGCCACCTGAGCACCGGTTACAACGGACTGGAGAGCCGCAGGATCCCTGGGAGTGGCCCCATCTCAGACAGCGGAAACACTGTAAAAGCTGGCCTGAGCGGGGCTTCATACTACCTGACTGTAGCGGCTGTCCCTGGCTGCGGCTGGTGGCCTCGCGGCGTCCTGGCTCCCCCTCCTGGGGGCGCTGCGGGCGACGGTCCTCTGGGCTGCTGCGGTTGACCTTCCGCTGCTTTGGGGCCGTCCTGGTGGCCCCGGCCGTCTCTGATGTCCCCTTCCTGGCGGTGGTGGCGGGCGCGTGTTGCCCCGCTAAAGGCCCCACCTGGGGCTCTGGTAGTCGCTCCTCCTGGATGGCGGGCGCGGATTGCCCCGCTAATGGCACCGCCTGAGGTGCTGGTGGTGGCGCCTGCGTTGTCTCGGAGAGGGTCGGGGGGCCCACCTGGGTCCCGACGTCTGCATGCGGCGTGGTGGCCCTTCTCTCTCCAAAGTCTGGGCGAGTCTCCCCCGCATGACGGAGGAGGTGCGGAGAGGCACCTGGCTTACAGCCTGGTACCGCCGCGACCTGCCAGATCTTGGAGATTGCTGCCATGTAGATGATAACCACGTCCGGGTGTGGCCTGATCAGCACTCCAGTGGGGAGGTAGGCTTCAATGTCCGGGCGGACACGTTCAGCTCCTCCCGTCGTGACTTCATGGGCCTGGTCCATGTAGGCCCTGATGATGTCCTGTTCGTCTTCCTGGTTGACGCCGGGCCTGTAATAAACAAACAGCGCCAGGAGGCTGGGGTCGTAGCCACTTGCTTGCTCGGAGCCTGGGGAAGTGGCCCCAGGGTGCCCATGCACGGTGTCCGAGCTCACATCGCTCGCCCAGCTGAACCTGGCGTCCGGGCTGCTGCTGCACTCCTGTCGCGGGGAGCTAGCCGGTCCTGGCGTCCGACTCTTCTCGGACTCGGCTAGCTCTAGCTCAGAGGGCCCTGGGGAGGCGTCGGTTGACTCGGACCGCAGGGACACCTGCGTTATGTCCGGGCTACCTGTGCTCCCCGGGCCAGGAGCTACTCCAGCGTTGCTTGCGCCAGCCGGGTTGAGAGGCACACCTTCCTCTTCAACGGCTGGCGGCTTCTGCGCCGCTGGCGTCTTCTCACCAAGGGCCTGCTGGCGTGCCCGCGTGACCGGAGGAGAGGGCTCTGTGGAGGTTAACTCCCCACCCAAGGAGCCTGCCGATCGTGGCCCCTTACCTCTCCGGGCGCGGTTGCGCCTGCTCAGGCCCCTGGCTGGCTCGCCGGTCCTCTGCTGCTTCCTCCACTCGATGGTCCCGCTGCTCGTAGTCTCCATCCTCCTGGTGAGCTGATAGCACAACTTAGGCTGGTCTGCTGCTGCCATTGGCAAGGTGTCCTTCCTCTAACGATTCAGAGACAACCTCTTTAACGATTCAGAGACAACTCACCCCATTATATAGGTGCATGCTGCGGAACGCTGCTCGCTATTGGTACGCCGTGGTGGGGGGGCGGCAGTCGCTGATTGGCTGTTGACCGGCCAATGGTTGAAGCGTATTGGAGCCCGGCGTTAGCCGACCTGTCTTAGCGGAGACCGGCAACTGATCTCCCGTTGCATATACTGGTTCGTCGCGGCCACCGTGTCCTCTAGTTTTCAGTGTATTCAGCAGTGGAAACCAGGCTTTGTTGACCCTTCAGATTCCTCCTTACGGTTGAAGCTGCTGGTATGCTTCAGGATTTCAATGGCTTCCCTTTGTAGCCGGGCGTGACAGGACACTGTAGTGGACAGTACTTCGGTGTTGCTGTACTGTATATCGTGGCCTGCTTGCAGCGCGTGTTCGGCGACTGACGACTTTTCCGTTTGTCCCAGCCGGCAGTGTCGGTTATGCTCCTTCAATCGGGTGGCGATGCTGCGTTTCGTAGTTCCAATATATATTTGACCGCAGCTGCACGGGATCTTGTAGACACCAGCATTGGAGAGAGGATGGCGCTTGTATTTAGCCGATCTCAGCATTTCCTTGATCTTCTTCGTAGGCCTATATATGGTTTTGACTCCATGGGACTCCAGTAGCCTCCCTATTCTATCAGTTACTCTACTGATGTACGGCAGAAAGGCTTTAGCTGCCGGCCGCTCTTCATTTTTCCTGTTAGTAGGACGCCTGGGATGGAGTGCACGCTGTACGTCTTTGTGGCTGAACCCGTTGGCGCGCAGGGCCATGTCGAGGTGGTTGAGCTCTTCGTTCAAGTGCTGTGGTTCACATATTCTCCTCGCAAGTTCAGCCAGCGTCTTTATGACTCCGTATTTTTGTCGCGGGTGGTGGTTGGACGACTTCTGTAGATAGCGGTCTGTATGGGTCAGCTTGCGGTACACTGTGTGTCCCAACTTTAAGTCGGCTGTCTTCATAACCAGAACATCTAGGAAAGCGAGCTGTTGTTCACTTTCTACCTCCATAGTGAACTGAATATTCGGGTTGATGCTGTTCAGATGCTGTAGGAACGGCTGTAATTGTTCCTCTCCATGGCTCCAGATTACAAAAGTGTCATCCACGTAGCGATGCCACACCTTAGGTTTAAGTGGTGCGGTCTCTAGTGCCATTATTTCGAACTTTTCCATGAAGAAGTTCGCGATCACCGGGCTCAGAGGACTGCCCATGGCGACACCGTCGATTTGTTCATAGTAACTGTCATTCCACAGGAAATAACTTGTGGTGAGGCAATGGCTGAACAAGTTCTTGATGTCCTCGGGAAAAGTCTGAGCGATGTGGTCCAGGGCCTCCTTTACTGGTACCTTAGTGAAGAGCGAGACCACGTCGAAGTTGACAAGCAGGTCTCCGGCTTCCAACTGGATGTTTTTCAGCTTTTCTACGAAGTGGCCCGAATCTCTGATGTACGACTCTGTGCCACCGATGTGAGGTTGTAGTAAGGTGGCCAGATATTTCGAGATGTTATATGTAGGTGATCCAATGGCGCTCACAATGGGTCGTAGAGGTACGTCCTCCTTATGTATCTTGGGTAAGCCATACAGCCTAGGTGGTAGAGCTTCACTTCTGGAGGTTTCCACTGCTGAATACACTGAAAACTAGAGGACACGGTGGCCGCGACGAACCAGTATATGCAACGGGAGATCAGTTGCCGGTCTCCGCTATGATAGGTCGGCTAACGCCGGGTTCCAATACGCTTCAACCATTGGCCGGTCAACAGCCAATCAGCGACTGCCCCCCCCCCCCCCCACGGCGTACCAATAGCGAGCAGCGTTCCGCAGCATGCACCTATATAATGGGGTGAAACAATCTGCCACTCCATTCCACTGAGTGCTTCGCTGCTATCGAAGTCAGAGGAACCCTGGAAAATGCCGGACGCAGTTTTCGGCGAAACGTCGGGACCGTCACAAGCCCCTGGAACACGGCCCTTAAGCCCGGAATACATCGATGAACTTTGTAACGCCGGCCGTGAAAGCCTCAATTCTTACATGAATCGTCTCTACGGGGAGGAAATTTCTAATTCATCTCGTCGCTTCGAGAGACTTCGGAAGAAGAAGGCGCAGCTCCTGTCATCTCTCACGTTTCTTCTGCGATGCAGATACTCGGGTATCATTCCCAAGTTCCTGAGAATGAAGAGACCGGTGAATTCAGCCCAGTCACACCGGATCTACGACTGAACGGAGCGCTCTCTACTTCGGGAACGTATCAGCTCCACACGCAGGGACCTGGCTACTAACTACCAGGCACTTTTACACCTAAATTACTTTCTCAGCGCCAAGCTGTCACCGCAGGACTGGGAGAAAGTAGACCGTGTCACCAGCTGTTCCATGATTGCGACATTCGATCAGTCGACCAACCGGCAGAAGAGGAAATTTGAGAGATACCTGGAGAATCGACCCGCGCTTGAGAACCCACCTTCCCTGGACACCTCACGGACAATCGTCAACCTAACCAACCGTTGCCTGTCAGAAGCCAAAACCTCTCTACTGGCTAAAGGAGGGAACTTTGCCGTTACCCCTCCCTCGATTCCCGTGGAGGACATCGTCGCGAATATTGAAGCCAGTATTCGCAATTTACCATCGGACCAGGCGGACTAAATTCGGCACGAAGCCTCACGCATACTCAGGAAGGCACAGACACCGAAGAGCAACCTCACGGTTCAAGAGAGGAAGGCCATAAGGACTCTCAACTTGGACGAGAGTGTCATCATTCTTCCTGCGGACAAAGGGAACGCCACTGTCATCATGGCCACTGATGATTACACCACTAAGATCTCGGAATTGTTAGACCCTGAGACCTACCGCAGACTACCGAGAGATCCTACCAACCGGATTCTTCGCAAGACCAAAAGCCTTATTAAAGCCTCTTCATTAGCAGACAACGAGGAGAGAGAAACCTCCAGAAGTGAAGCTCTACCACCTAGGCTGTATGGCTTACCCAAGATACATAAGGAGGACGTACCTCTACGACCCATTGTGAGCGCCATTGGATCACCTACATATAACATCTCGAAATATCTGGCCACCTTACTACAACCTCACATCGGTGGCACAGAGTCGTACATCAGAGATTCGGGCCACTTCGTAGAAAAGCTGAAAAACATCCAGTTGGAAGCCGGAGACCTGCTTGTCAGCTTCGACGTGGTCTCGCTCTTCACTAAGGTACCAGTAAAGGAGGCCCTGGACCACATCGCTCAGATTTTTCCCGAGGACATCAAGAACTTTTTCAGCCATTGCCTCACCACAAGTTATTTCCTGTGGAATGACAGTTACTATGAACAAATCGACGGTGTCGCCATGGGCAGTCCTCTGATCCCGGTGATCGCGAACTTCTTCATGGAAAAGTTCGAAATAATGGCACTAGAGACCGCACCACTTAAACCTAAGGTGTGGCTTCGCTACGAGGATGACACTTTTGTAATCTGGAGCTATGGAGAGGAACAATTACAGCCGTTCCTACAGCATCTGATCAGCATCAGCCCGAATATTCAGTTCACTATGGAGGTAGAAAGTGAACAACAGCACGCTTTCCTAGATGTTCTGGTTATGAAGACAGCCGACTTAAAGTTGGGACACACAGTGTACCGCAAGCCGACCCATACAGACCGCTATCTACCGAAGTCGTCCAACCACCACCCGCGACAAAAATACGGAGTCATAAAGACGCTGGCTGAACTTGCGAGGAGAATATGTGAGCCACAGCACTTGAACGAAGAGCTCAACCACCTCAACATGGCCCTGAGCGCCAACGGGTTCAGCCACAAAGACGTACAGCGTGCACTCCATCCCAGGCGTCCAACTAACAGGGAAAATGAAGAGCGGCCGGCAGCTAAAGCCTTTCTGCCGTACATCAGTAGAGTAACTGATAGAATAGGGAGCCTACTGGAGTCCCATGGAGTCAAAACCTTATATAGGCCTACGAAGAAGATCAAGGAAATGCTGAGATCGGCTAAAGACAAGCGCCATCCTCTCTCCACTGCTGGTGTCTACAAGATCCCGTGCAGCTGCGGTCAAGTATATATTGGAACTACGAAACGCAGCATCGCCACCCGATTGAAGGAGCATAACCGACACTGCCGGCTGGGACAAACGGAAAAGTCGTCAGTCGCCGAACACGCGCTGCAAGCAGGCCACGATATACAGTACAGCAACACCGAAGTACTGTCCACTACAGTGTCCTACCACGCCCGGCTACAATGGGAAGCCATTGAAATCCTGAAGCATACCAACAGCTTCAACCGTAAGGAGGAATCCGAACGGGTCAACAAAGCCTGGTTTCCACTGCTGAATACACTGAAAACTAGAGGACACGGTGGCCCCGACGAACCAGTATATGCAACGGGAGATCAGTTGCCGGTCTCCGCTAAGACAAGTCGGCTAACGCCGGGCTCCAATACGCTTCAACCATTGGCCGGTCAACAGCCAATAGCGACTGCCCCCCCCCCCTCCACCACGGCGTACCAATAGCGAGCAGCGTTCCGCAGCATGCACCTATATAATGGGGTGAAACGATCTGCCACTCCATTCCACTGAGTGCTTCGCTGCTGTCGAAGTCAGAGGAACCCTGGAAAATGCCGGACGCAGTTTTCGGCGAAACGACGGGACCGTCGCAAGCCCCTGGAACACGGCCCTTAAGCCCGGAATACATCGATGAACTTTGTAACGCCGGCCGTGAAAGCCTCAATTCCGTGTATTTAGTTTGCGCATTTGGCTGTCGTGATAGCCATTGGTATGAGCGACCACGTGTTCCTGTCGCTGTTTCTTCTTCCTGGGTCTCGTGGCTCATTCAATATTGGTCTCCCCAAGGCATATTTTATTTACTCCATCATCCTCATGGTCCCCAGTTGGGGATTATTCCATGTATAATTGGTTAGAAATTCCATGATGATAGTACACAGAATTTACGTACAGTTTCGACTGTTATATGGAAACAAAGTGCTGGCTTTACACATATTTGCAGACAGATTGCAAAATTAGCCATAGTCTGCCACAGATGCTAGACACTGGTCATTCAGCGTCACCTCACTGATTCAAATACTGGCAAAATCACTAAAAGTCCGCGTGATTATTCACGTCAAATTGCAATACTCGTAAAATTAAACTGTTTAGCGTTTCGATCCGTTGTTCTCTGACTTATCAGACTACCGTGTTCTCTCCAATATTATACCAAAACTCTCCTTATGCAATTTTTCACTCGACCATGTGGTCGTCCTGAGCCCTCAGTTCGACTCGACTAACTTTATTATAAACCACAGGATTTCAAAAACGGCTCACTCAGCCGTATACGTGTACTATTACACTTCCAATACACACAATAGCGTTGCCAAAACAGCTGATTCGCTCAGATTAAAATCACCACGATTTACATCACATATGAGAAATCCAACCGCCCTCGGGCGGGAATACAATTAAGAGAACTGTATCTTCCGTACATGACTGCTAGAGTCAAGAGTCAACTCCGCCAGGTTCAGCAACTGTATTTTGCCAAAACATGTTCATGGCATGAAAATATTACCTTTCACCAGTCGAAGAATCCTCAAATTAAATTTTAAAAAAATCGAGTCTTTACATATACGTTCAGTTTGTAGAAATTATCCTCTGGCGATATTTAAAAGTTCAAACACATCTCCACTACTCAAGTCAAAGTTATTTGTATCAGCTTCCTTGGTTCATCCATTAATTATCCTAAAGTAATATCCTTCCAATGAGGTTTTTGGGTTCAACACGAAGCCGTCCACTCCTATTTGGCCCATCTTCATGACTGTTATGGTCGCTGTTATTTGTTGTTAAATCATAAGGGGCTAGAACATGTTGGTTATCAACTCCATGTTATTGGATGTGTGTTTAAGTTGTCTGATAACATGTGTTTTTGCTGTGACTATAATGGAGAAAAGATATCCTGCTCCCTTTTTCAAACTTTTGTAACATCGCAAGATATAACCATTTTTGCTATAATTCTTCACATTCAGCTTCTTGCATTCAGGAAAATACGTACTGTATGTTATATAGGTGTTTGTAATATATTTTACTACAAAAATGGTCTCGTATATCGATGAAAATTATGTATAATCTTCCCGCTCACGCTGGCAGCTCAGGCATAGGCGCCATGTTGTACCTACATCAGCTGATTTTATTCTGTCTCCCTGCTCCGCTGGCAGCGCCCTCTATCATATTGTTTGCTCGCAGTCAACCCCTCGCACACTTGGTTGCCTTCTATAGGTGCTTTTGTTACTATATACATTGGCACATTGAACATCTCCTCCAAGATAACATTTTAGCAACATGATTGGCTCTCAAATACCAGTATTAAAAGGAAGACTGAGTGCATATAATTCATAATTTAGGGCGACGAGGTAAGAGCGAATAGACAATAGAATGTTTAAAATGTGCATAAAATCACGTAAACCAAGTTATTTAAGCTCAAATTGTAAAATACTTTCTCCCAATGAGGGGTATAAAAAGAGATGCGTCTGGCCCTTCTACGAAAACCTCCATATTTGGCCTATTTTAGCCTACTCAAGTGCCAAAAATGGCGAAACTCAGAAGAATGTGCTATATTTCGAAACAGACATACTGTAGTACTCTTTTACTTGTGTTAATAATAGAGCTCATCATGATTCATATAAAAATTGTAGTCTTCTTTGACATACTGTAACTTGTTTTTACAATAGACTTAATAATACATTTATATATATACTAGCTGACCCGGCAGACGTTGTCCTGCCAATCAAAGAAAGTGTTGGGGTTTTGACTTTGTTAGTTGCAGTGCTTTTGGATTCCCAATATTTTCTTCTTTTTCCGTTAACCACCTCTAAACTATTATAAAAAAAAAATACTATCTCAGAAACATTCACGGGAGCGTGATCAACAACTCACGAAAGTTACTTCGCAATGAAATGAATGGTATACGAACGCATACGGGACTGCTGAAACGATTAGAGCGCCGTCACCTATTTGTTGATTATAGTCGTACGCTACCTATTGTAAAATGGATTTACTAACTCGAAAACCTTTCCTGGCGTGTACACAACAACTCATCAAAGTTTCATCGCAATCGGATGAATGGCATATGAACGCATACTGGATTTTGTTTAAACAATTCGCGCCGTCACTCATTTGTTGAATCTTCTTGTGCGCCACCCTTTGAAAAACGCACTTACTAATTCATGAACCTTCGCAGGACTGTACTCAGCTCTCCAAAGTTTTATCACACTCGGATGAATGGTATATGATCACATACGGGACTTTATTGAAACGATTCACGCGCTGTCGCTTATTAGTTAAATCTACCCGTTTGCTACCAATTGTAAAATGGATTTACTAAATCAGAAACCTTCCCTGGAGTGTACACAACAACTCACCAAAGTTTCATCTCTATCGGACGATTGTATATGATCGCATACGGGTCTTTGTCGAAACATTTCGCGCGTCGTCGCTCATTTGTTGAATCCATTCGTGCGCTACCTATTGTAACATGGATTTACTAAGCTAGAAATCTTCCCTGAAGTGTACACAACATCTCACCCACGTTTCATCGCTATCGGACAAATGGTATATGAACGCATACGGGACTTTGTTGAAACACTTCACGCGTCATCGCTCATTTGTTGAATCTACTCGTGCGCTACCTATTTTTGAGTGGATTTACTAAGCCAGAAACCTTCCCTGAGTGTATACAACATCTCACCCAAGTTTCATCGCATTGGGGTGAATGGTATATGAACGCATGTGGGACTTTGTTGAAAAACGCACGCCATTTTGTTGAAGTTACTCGCGCGCCATCTATTGTTAATTGGATCTACTATGCCTATAACTTTTCCTGGCGTATGCACAACAACTCACCGACATTTGATTGCAATCGGATGAATTGTATATGAACGCATCACCAACACCCATTTGTTTAAACTACTGGTGCGCTATCTATTGTTAATTGGATTAACTATGCCTATAACCATCCCGGAAGTGAGCCAAACAATCCACCAAAATTTGGTCGCAATCGGATGAATTGAAGGCTATATGAACGCATCGCCAACACTCATTTGTTTAAAATACTCGCGCGCTGCCCATTGTAAATTGGATTGACTATGCCTATAAGGATTTCGGAAGTGTTCCCAACAACTCACCCAAGTTTCATAGCAATCGGATGAATGGTATATGAACGCATACGGGACTTGTTTGAAACGATTCGCGTGCCGTCGCTCTTTGTTGAATCTACTAGTGCGATACCTATTGTAAAGGTGATGTACTAAGCCAGAAACCTTCCCTGATGAGTACACAACATCTTACCCAAGTGTCATCGCTATTGGACGAATGGTATATGAACGCATACGGGACTATGTTGAAACACATCGCGCGACTTCGCTCATTTGTTGAATCTACTTGTGCGCTACCTATTGAAAAATGGATTTACTAAGCCTAAAACTTTCCCTGGAGTGTACACAACAACTCACCCAAGTTTAGTCGCTATCGGATGAATGGTATATGAACGCATACGGGACTATATTGAAACACTTCGCGCGACTTCGCTCATTTGTTGAATCTACTTGTGCGCTACCTATTGAAAAATGGATTTACTAAGCCTAAAACTTTCCCTGGAGTGTACACAACAACTCACCCAAGTTTAGTCGCTATCGGACGAATGGTATATGAACGCATACGGGACTTTGTTGAAACGCTTCGCCCGTCGTCGCTCATTTGTTGAATCAACTCGTGCGCTACCTATTATAACATGGATTTACTAAGTCACAAACCTTGCCTGTAGTGTGCACAACCTATCACCCAAGTTTCATCGCTATCGGACGAATGGTATGTGAACGCATACTGGTCTTTGTTGAAACGCTTCGCCCGTCGTCGCTCATTTGTTGAATCTACTCTTGCGCAACTTCCTGTGAAATGGATTTACTAAGTTAGAAACCTTCAGGTAAGCGTACACAACAACTCAACAAAGTTTGATCTCAATCGATGAATGGTATATAAACTTATACGGGATTTTGTTGAAACGCTTCGCGCGTCGTCGCTCACTTGTTGAATCTACTCGTGCGCTACCTATTGTAAAATGAATTTACTAAACTAGAAGCCTTCCCTGGAGTGTACACAACATCGCACCAAAGTTTCATCGCTATCGGACGAATGGTATTAGAACGCATGCGGGACCTTCTTGAAACGCTTCGTGCGTCGTCGTACATTTGTTGAATCTAGTCATGCGCTATCTATTGTAAAATAATTTACTAAGCCAAACACCTTCCCTGGAGTACACTCAACATCTCACCCAAGTTTCATCGCAATGGGATGAAAGGTATATGAACGCATACGGGACTTTAAAACGCTCCAACGTGCAGAGGCAAACACTAGAATTCGACATCACTGCCACCTTTGGTATAAAACACAACTTTCCGCCACGGGCGGAGTGTATGTTATGGCGGTAGTTGTACAGTTTGCGACCAGGTGGCTCTAACGTGCAGAGACAAACCGTCCAAAGACATCAGCTTTCACCAAGACCAAGGCTAGTGGTTTCCATGACGACTGTTTTTGACTGTATATTGTGGTTCTAAAATTTTGTGAAAATTGTGGTTCTAAAATTGTGTTCATTCCACCGGGTCAGATTGTGAATCTAAACCATACATGGACCCACCCTAATGTACATACCAAATTTCATCAAAATCGGTCCAGTCGTTTAGGAGGAGTTAAGTCACATACACACGTGTCGAAGAATCTCTTATATAAAAACAAGTGTCCTGACTGACTGACTCATCATCGGCCAGCCAAAACTATTAAAGTTAGAAACATGAAATTTTGGGAATATGTTCGTTGTAAGTCGAAAACGCCCACTAAGGAAGGGTTTTTGGATATTCAGTTTCTTAAGGGGTGTTAAGGGGGTACACTTGCATTTCATTGAATAACAATATCTCCAGATTGCTTTCATTGGGGGATTTGATACTCGGCATATAAACTCATCATTAAAAATAAGAAGATACATGCCTGAGGGTTTTTCGATGTGGTGTATATTTTGAGGTGAAAGGGGTGAAAAGTGGGGGTTGAAGGTTCCCTAACCGAGCGTGTATCTCTTAAACGACATAGGCGAGGAGTTTGGAACTCAGCGGAAAAAAATCAGCATAAAAAATAGCAAAATAGGTGTTTGACCGTTTTTCCATAAATCCAGTATAAGGGGCCCATGGGGAAGGGTGAAAATATGGGGGGGGGGGGGGGGGGAACGTAATATGTCTGAGTGTAAAATTTTGCATGGCCTATGTTGTAGACAATAACACATTACATCTTTTTTGTCTCTTGCTATTTCATCATACGACGAATACTTAGGGAGTTATTAATGATTTTGTACTTTTTGGCCGGAATTTTCTAAGTCCCAGGAATGGCATAAAAATTGATTCGAATGAAATTTCGAAAAATAGTTTTTTTTAATACTTTTATTATATTTTTCACGTCTTTTAGGGTCCGGAACCAATATGATATATATATTTTTTTTTTCGTCCCATGCATTTTTGGTTTCAGGTGATTGAATTCTTTTCCACTGCGACCGATGCTTATCTATTATATAAAACTAAGTGTCCTGACTGACTGACTGACTCATCATCGCCCAGCCAAAACTATTAAAGCTAGAAACATGAAATTTTGGGAATATGTTCGTTGTAAGTCGAAAACGCCCACTAAGGAAGGGTTTTTGGATATTCAGTTTCTAAAGGGGTGTTAAGGGGGTACACTTGCATTTCATTGAATAACAATATCTCCAGATTGCTTTCATTGGGGGATTTGATACTCGGCATATAAACTCATCATTAAAAATAAGAAGATACGTGTCTGAGGGTTTTTCGATGTGGTGTATATTTTGAGGTGAAAGGGGTGAAAAGTGGGGGTTGAAGGTTTCCTAACCAAGCGTGTATCTCTTAAACGTCATAGGCGAGGAGTTTGGACCTCAGCGGAAAAAAATCAGCATAAAAAATAACAAAATTGGTGTTTGACCGTTTTTTCATAAATCCAATATAAGGGGCCCATGGGGAGGGGTGAAAATATGGGGAGGGGGGAGGAAACGTAATATGTCTGAGTGTAAAGTTATACATAGCCTATGTTGTAGACAATAACACATTACATCTTTTTTGTCTCTTGCTATTTCATCATACGACGAATACTTAGGGAGTTATTAATGATTTTGTACTTTTTGGCCGGAATTTTCTAAGTCCCAGGAATGACATAAAAATTGATTTGAATGAAATTTCGAAAAAAAGTTTTTTTAATACTTCTATTATATTTTTCACGTCTTTTAGGGTCCGGAACCAACATGATATTTTGATGTTTTTTTTTTCGTCCCATGCATTTTTGGTTTCAGGTGATTGAATTATTTTCCACTAGGACCGTTGCTTATCTCTTATATAAAAACAAGTGTCCTGACTGACTGACTGACTGACTGACTCATCATCGGCCAGCCAAAACTATTAAAGTTAGAAACATGAAATTTTGGGAATATGTTCGTTGTAAGTCGAAAACGCCCAATAAGGAAGGGTTTTTGGATATTCAGTTTCTAAAGGGGTGTTAAGGGGGTACACTTGCATTTCATTGAATAACAATATCTCCAGATTGCTTTCATTGGGGGATTTGATACTCGGCATATAAACTCATCATTAACAATAAGAAGATACGTGTCTGAGGGTTTTTCGATGTGGTGTATATTTTGAGGTGAAAGGGGTGAAAAGTGGGGGTTGAAGTTTTCCTAACCAAGCGTGTATCTCTTAAACGTCATAGGCGAGGAGTTTGGACCTCAGCGGAAAAAATCAGCATAAAAAATAACAAAATAGGTGTTTGACCGTTTTTTCATAAATCCAATATAAGGGGCCCATGGGGAGGGGTGAAAATATGGGGAGGGGGAGGAAACGTAATATGTCTGAGTGTAAAGTTATACATGGCCTATGTTGTAGACAATAACACATTACATCTTTTTTGTCTCTTGCTATTTCATCATACGACGAATACTTAGGGAGTTATTAATGATTTTGTACTTTTTGGCCGGAATTTTCTAAGTCCCAGGAATGACATAAAAATTGATTCGAATGAAATTTCGAAAAATAGTTTTTTTAATACTTTTATTATATTTTTCACGTCTTTTAGGGTCCGGAACCAACATGATATTTTGATGTTTTTTTTTTCGTCCCATGCATTTTTGGTTTCAGGTGATTGAATTATTTTCCACTAGGACCGTTGCTTATCTCTTATATAAAAACAAGTGTCCTGACTGACTGACTGACTGACTGACTCATCATCGGCCAGCCAAAACTATTAAAGTTAGAAACATGAAATTTTGGGAATATGTTCGTTGTAAGTCGAAAACGCCCAATAAGGAAGGGTTTTTGGATATTCAGTTTCTAAAGGGGTGTTAAGGGGGTACACTTGCATTTCATTGAATAACAATATCTCCAGATTGCTTTCATTGGGGGATTTGATACTCGGCATATAAACTCATCATTAACAATAAGAAGATACGTGTCTGAGGGTTTTTCGATGTGGTGTATATTTTGAGGTGAAAGGGGTGAAAAGTGGGGGTTGAAGTTTTCCTAACCAAGCGTGTATCTCTTAAACGTCACAGGCGAGGAGTTTGGACCTCAGCGGAAAAAAATCAGCATAAAAAATAACAAAATAGATGTTTGACCGTTTTTTCATAAATCCAATATAAGGGGCCCATGGGGAGGGGTGAAAATATGGGGAGGGGGAGGAAACGTAATATGTCTGAGTGTAAAGTTATACATGGCCTATGTTGTAGACAATAACACATTACATCTTTTTTGTCTCTTGCTATTTCATCATACGACGAATACTTAGGGAGTTATTAATGATTTTGTACTTTTTGGCCGGAATTTTCTAAGTCTCAGGAATGACATAAAAATTGATTCGAATGAAATTTCGAAAAATAGTTTTTTAATACTTTTATTATATTTTTCACGTCTTTTAGGGTCCGGGAACAACATGATATTTTGATGTTCTTTTTTCGTCCCATGCATTTTTGGTTTCAGGTGATTGAATTATTTTCCACTAGGACCGTTGCTTATCTCTTATATAAAAACAAGTGTCCTGACTGACTGACTCATCATCGGCCAGCCAAAACTATTAAAGTTAGAAACATGAAATTTTGGGAATATGTTCGTTGTAAGTCGAAAACGCCCACTAAGGAAGGGTTTTTGGATATTCAGTTTCTTAAGGGGTGTTAAGGGGGTACACTTGCATTTCATTGAATAACAATATCTCCAGATTGCTTTCATTGGGGGATTTGATACTCGGCATATAAACTCATCATTAAAAATAAGAAGATACATGCCTGAGGGTTTTTCGATGTGGTGTATATTTTGAGGTGAAAGGGGTGAAAAGTGGGGGTTGAAGGTTCCCTAACCGAGCGTGTATCTCTTAAACGACATAGGCGAGGAATTTGGAACTCAGCGGAAAAAAATCAGCATAAAAAATAGCAAAATAGGTGTTTGACCGTTTTTCCATAAATCCAATATAAGGGGCCCATGGGGAAGGGTGAAAATATGGGGGGGGGGGAACGTAATATGTCTGAGTGTAAAATTTTGCATGGCCTATGTTGTAGACAATAACACATTACATCTTTTTTGTCTCTTGCTATTTCATCATACGACGAATACTTAGGGAGTTATTAATGATTTTGTACTTTTTGGCCGGAATTTTCTAAGTCCCAGGAATGGCATAAAAATTGATTCGAATGAAATTTCGAAAAATAGTTTTTTTTAATACTTTTATTATATTTTTCACGTCTTTTAGGGTCCGGAACCAATATGATTTTTTTTTTTTTTTTCGTCCCATGCATTTTTGGTTTCAGGTGATTGAATTCTTTTCCACTGCGACCGATGCTTATCTATTATATAAAACTAAGTGTCCTGACTGACTGACTGACTCATCATCGCCCAGCCAAAACTATTAAAGCTAGAAACATGAAATTTTGGGAATATGTTCGTTGTAAGTCGAAAACGCCCACTAAGGAAGGGTTTTTGGATATTCAGTTTCTAAAGGGGTGTTAAGGGGGTACACTTGCATTTCATTGAATAACAATATCTCCAGATTGCTTTCATTGGGGGATTTGATACTCGGCATATAAACTCATCATTAAAAATAAGAAGATACGTGTCTGAGGGTTTTTCGATGTGGTGTATATTTTGAGGTGAAAGGGGTGAAAAGTGGGGGTTGAAGGTTTCCTAACCAAGCGTGTATCTCTTAAACGTCATAGGCGAGGAGTTTGGACCTCAGCGGAAAAAAATCAGCATAAAAAATAACAAAATTGGTGTTTGACCGTTTTTTCATAAATCCAATATAAGGGGCCCATGGGGAGGGGTGAAAATATGGGGAGGGGGGAGGAAACGTAATATGTCTGAGTGTAAAGTTATACATAGCCTATGTTGTAGACAATAACACATTACATCTTTTTTGTCTCTTGCTATTTCATCATACGACGAATACTTAGGGAGTTATTAATGATTTTGTACTTTTTGGCCGGAATTTTCTAAGTCCCAGGAATGACATAAAAATTGATTTGAATGAAATTTAGAAAAATAGTTTTTTTAATACTTTTATTATATTTTTCACGTCTTTTAGGGTCCGGAACCAACATGATATTTTGATGTTTTTTTTTTCGTCCCATGCATTTTTGGTTTCAGGTGATTGAATTATTTTCCACTAGGACCGTTGCTTATCTCTTATATAAAAACAAGTGTCCTGACTGACTGACTGACTGACTGACTCATCATCGGCCAGCCAAAACTATTAAAGTTAGAAACATGAAATTTTGGGAATATGTTCGTTGTAAGTCGAAAACGCCCAATAAGGAAGGGTTTTTGGATATTCAGTTTCTAAAGGGGTGTTAAGGGGGTACACTTGCATTTCATTGAATAACAATATCTCCAGATTGCTTTCATTGGGGGATTTGATACTCGGCATATAAACTCATCATTAACAATAAGAAGATACGTGTCTGAGGGTTTTTCGATGTGGTGTATATTTTGAGGTGAAAGGGGTGAAAAGTGGGGGTTGAAGTTTTCCTAACCAAGCGTGTATCTCTTAAACGTCATAGGCGAGGAGTTTGGACCTCAGCGGAAAAAATCAGCATAAAAAATAACAAAATAGGTGTTTGACCGTTTTTTCATAAATCCAATATAAGGGGCCCATGGGGAGGGGTGAAAATATGGGGAGGGGGAGGAAACGTAATATGTCTGAGTGTAAAGTTATACATGGCCTATGTTGTAGACAATAACACATTACATCTTTTTTGTCTCTTGCTATTTCATCATACGACGAATACTTAGGGAGTTATTAATGATTTTGTACTTTTTGGCCGGAATTTTCTAAGTCCCAGGAATGACATAAAAATTGATTCGAATGAAATTTCGAAAAATAGTTTTTTTAATACTTTTATTATATTTTTCACGTCTTTTAGGGTCCGGAACCAACATGATATTTTGATGTTTTTTTTTCGTCCCATGCATTTTTGGTTTCAGGTGATTGAATTATTTTCCACTAGGACCGTTGCTTATCTCTTATATAAAAACAAGTGTCCTGACTGACTGACTGACTGACTGACTCATCATCGGCCAGCCAAAACTATTAAAGTTAGAAACATGAAATTTTGGGAATATGTTCGTTGTAAGTCGAAAACGCCCAATAAGGAAGGGTTTTTGGATATTCAGTTTCTAAAGGGGTGTTAAGGGGGTACACTTGCATTTCATTGAATAACAATATCTCCAGATTGCTTTCATTGGGGGATTTGATACTCGGCATATAAACTCATCATTAACAATAAGAAGATACGTGTCTGAGGGTTTTTCGATGTGGTGTATATTTTGAGGTGAAAGGGGTGAAAAGTGGGGGTTGAAGTTTTCCTAACCAAGCGTGTATCTCTTAAACGTCACAGGCGAGGAGTTTGGACCTCAGCGGAAAAAAATCAGCATAAAAAATAACAAAATAGATGTTTGACCGTTTTTTCATAAATCCAATATAAGGGGCCCATGGGGAGGGGTGAAAATATGGGAAGGGGGAGGAAACGTAATATGTCTGAGTGTAAAGTTATACATGGCCTATGTTGTAGACAATAACACATTACATCTTTTTTGTCTCTTGCTATTTCATCATACGACGAATACTTAGGGAGTTATTAATGATTTTGTACTTTTTGGCCGGAATTTTCTAAGTCTCAGGAATGACATAAAAATTGATTCGAATGAAATTTCGAAAAATAGTTTTTTAATACTTTTATTATATTTTTCACGTCTTTTAGGGTCCGGGAACAACATGATATTTTGATGTTTTTTTTTCGTCCCATGCATTTTTGGTTTCAGGTGATTGAATTATTTTCCACTAGGACCGTTGCTTATCTCTTATATAAAAACAAGTGTCCTGACTGACTGACTCATCATCGGCCAGCCAAAACTATTAAAGTTAGAAACATGAAATTTTGGGAATATGTTCGTTGTAAGTCGAAAACGCCCACTAAGGAAGGGTTTTTGGATATTCAGTTTCTTAAGGGGTGTTAAGGGGGTACACTTGCATTTCATTGAATAACAATATCTCCAGATTGCTTTCATTGGGGGATTTGATACTCGGCATATAAACTCATCATTAAAAATAAGAAGATACATGCCTGAGGGTTTTTCGATGTGGTGTATATTTTGAGGTGAAAGGGGTGAAAAGTGGGGGTTGAAGGTTCCCTAACCGAGCGTGTATCTCTTAAACGACATAGGCGAGGAATTTGGAACTCAGCGGAAAAAAATCAGCATAAAAAATAGCAAAATAGGTGTTTGACCGTTTTTCCATAAATCCAATATAAGGGGCCCATGGGGAAGGGTGAAAATATGGGGGGGGGGGGAACGTAATATGTCTGAGTGTAAAATTTTGCATGGCCTATGTTGTAGACAATAACACATTACATCTTTTTTGTCTCTTGCTATTTCATCATACGACGAATACTTAGGGAGTTATTAATGATTTTGTACTTTTTGGCCGGAATTTTCTAAGTCCCAGGAATGGCATAAAAATTGATTCGAATGAAATTTCGAAAAATAGTTTTTTTTAATACTTTTATTATATTTTTCACGTCTTTTAGGGTCCGGAACCAATATGATATTTTTTTTTTTTTTCGTCCCATGCATTTTTGGTTTCAGGTGATTGAATTCTTTTCCACTGCGACCGATGCTTATCTATTATATAAAACTAAGTGTCCTGACTGACTGACTGACTCATCATCGCCCAGCCAAAACTATTAAAGCTAGAAACATGAAATTTTGGGAATATGTTCGTTGTAAGTCGAAAACGCCCACTAAGGAAGGGTTTTTGGATATTCAGTTTCTAAAGGGGTGTTAAGGGGGTACACTTGCATTTCATTGAATAACAATATCTCCAGATTGCTTTCATTGGGGGATTTGATACTCGGCATATAAACTCATCATTAAAAATAAGAAGATACGTGTCTGAGGGTTTTTCGATGTGGTGTATATTTTGAGGTGAAAGGGGTGAAAAGTGGGGGTTGAAGGTTTCCTAACCAAGCGTGTATCTCTTAAACGTCATAGGCGAGGAGTTTGGACCTCAGCGGAAAAAAATCAGCATAAAAAATAACAAAATTGGTGTTTGACCGTTTTTTCATAAATCCAATATAAGGGGCCCATGGGGAGGGGTGAAAATATGGGGAGGGGGGAGGAAACGTAATATGTCTGAGTGTAAAGTTATACATAGCCTATGTTGTAGACAATAACACATTACATCTTTTTTGTCTCTTGCTATTTCATCATACGACGAATACTTAGGGAGTTATTAATGATTTTGTACTTTTTGGCCGGAATTTTCTAAGTCCCAGGAATGACATAAAAATTGATTTGAATGAAATTTAGAAAAATAGTTTTTTTAATACTTTTATTATATTTTTCACGTCTTTTAGGGTCCGGAACCAACATGATATTTTGATGTTTTTTTTTTCGTCCCATGCATTTTTGGTTTCAGGTGATTGAATTATTTTCCACTAGGACCGTTGCTTATCTCTTATATAAAAACAAGTGTCCTGACTGACTGACTGACTGACTGACTCATCATCGGCCAGCCAAAACTATTAAAGTTAGAAACATGAAATTTTGGGAATATGTTCGTTGTAAGTCGAAAACGCCCAATAAGGAAGGGTTTTTGGATATTCAGTTTCTAAAGGGGTGTTAAGGGGGTACACTTGCATTTCATTGAATAACAATATCTCCAGATTGCTTTCATTGGGGGATTTGATACTCGGCATATAAACTCATCATTAACAATAAGAAGATACGTGTCTGAGGGTTTTTCGATGTGGTGTATATTTTGAGGTGAAAGGGGTGAAAAGTGGGGGTTGAAGTTTTCCTAACCAAGCGTGTATCTCTTAAACGTCATAGGCGAGGAGTTTGGACCTCAGCGGAAAAAATCAGCATAAAAAATAACAAAATAGGTGTTTGACCGTTTTTTCATAAATCCAATATAAGGGGCCCATGGGGAGGGGTGAAAATATGGGGAGGGGGAGGAAACGTAATATGTCTGAGTGTAAAGTTATACATGGCCTATGTTGTAGACAATAACACATTACATCTTTTTTGTCTCTTGCTATTTCATCATACGACGAATACTTAGGGAGTTATTAATGATTTTGTACTTTTTGGCCGGAATTTTCTAAGTCCCAGGAATGACATAAAAATTGATTCGAATGAAATTTCGAAAAATAGTTTTTTTAATACTTTTATTATATTTTTCACGTCTTTTAGGGTCCGGAACCAACATGATATTTTGATGTTTTTTTTTCGTCCCATGCATTTTTGGTTTCAGGTGATTGAATTATTTTCCACTAGGACCGTTGCTTATCTCTTATATAAAAACAAGTGTCCTGACTGACTGACTGACTGACTGACTCATCATCGGCCAGCCAAAACTATTAAAGTTAGAAACATGAAATTTTGGGAATATGTTCGTTGTAAGTCGAAAACGCCCAATAAGGAAGGGTTTTTGGATATTCAGATTCTAAAGGGGTGTTAAGGGGGTACACTTGCATTTCATTGAATAACAATATCTCCAGATTGCTTTCATTGGGGGATTTGATACTCGGCATATAAACTCATCATTAACAATAAGAAGATACGTGTCTGAGGGTTTTTCGATGTGGTGTATATTTTGAGGTGAAAGGGGTGAAAAGTGGGGGTTGAAGTTTTCCTAACCAAGCGTGTATCTCTTAAACGTCATAGGCGAGGAGTTTGGACCTCAGCGGAAAAAAATCAGCATAAAAAATAACAAAATAGATGTTTGACCGTTTTTTCATAAATCCAATATAAGGGGCCCATGGGGAGGGGTGAAAATATGGGGAGGGGGAGGAAACGTAATATGTCTGAGTGTAAAGTTATACATGGCCTATGTTGTAGACAATAACACATTACATCTTTTTTGTCTCTTGCTATTTCATCATACGACGAATACTTAGGGAGTTATTAATGATTTTGTACTTTTTGGCCGGAATTTTCTAAGTCTCAGGAATGACATAAAAATTGATTCGAATGAAATTTCGAAAAATAGATTTTTAATACTTTTATTATATTTTTCACGTCTTTTAGGGTCCGGGAACAACATGATATTTTGATGTTTTTTTTTCGTCCCATGCATTTTTGGTTTCAGGTGATTGAATTATTTTCCACTAGGACCGTTGCTTATCTCTTATATAAAAACAAGTGTCCTGACTGACTGACTCATTATCGGCCAGCCAAAACTATTAAAGTTAGAAACATGAAATTTTGGGAATATGTTCGTTGTAAGTCGAAAACGCCCACTAAGGAAGGATTTTTGGATATTCAGTTTCTTAAGGGGTGTTAAGGGGGGACACTTGCATTTCATTGAATAACAATATCTCCAGATTGCTTTCATTGGGGGATTTGATACTCGGCATATAAACTCATCATTAAAAATAAGAAGATACATGCCTGAGGGTTTTTCGATGTGGTGTATATTTTGAGGTGAAAGGGGTGAAAAGTGGGGGTTAAAGGTTCCCTAACCGAGCGTGTATCTCTTAAACGACATAGGCGAGGAATTTGGAACTCAGCGGAAAAAATCAGCATAAAAAATAGCAAAATAGGTGTTTGACCGTTTTTCCATAAATCCAATATAAGGGGCCCATGGGGAAGGGTGAAAATATGGGGGGGGGGAACGTAATATGTCTGAGTGTAAAATTTTGCATGGCCTATGTTGTAGACAATAACACATTACATCTTTTTTGTCTCTTGCTATTTCATCATACGACGAATACTTAGGGAGTTATTAATGATTTTGTACTTTTTGGCCGGAATTTTCTAAGTCCCAGGAATGGCATACAAATTGATTCGAATGAAATTTCGAAAAATAGTTTTTTTTTAATACTTTTATTATATTTTTCACGTCTTTTAGGGTCCGGAACCAATATGATATTTTTTTTTTTTTTTCGTCCCATGCATTTTTGGTTTCAGGTGATTGAATTCTTTTCCACTGCGACCGTTGCTTATCTATTATATAAAACTAAGTGTCCTGACTGACTGACTGACTCATCATCGCCCAGCCAAAACTATTAAAGCTAGAAACATGAAATTTTGGGAATATGTTCGTTGTAAGTCGAAAACGCCCACTAAGGAAGGGTTTTTGGATATTCAGTTTCTTAAGGGGTGTTAAGGGGGTACACTTGCATTTCATTGAATAACAATATCTCCAGATTGCTTTCATTGGGGGATTTGATACTCGGCATATAAACTCATCATTAAAAATAAGAAGATACATGCCTGAGGGTTTTTCGATGTGGTGTATATTTTGAGGTGAAAGGGGTGAAAAGTGGGGGTTGAAGGTTCCCTAACCGAGCGTGTATCTCTTAAACGACATAGGCGAGGAGTTTGGAACTCAGCGGAAAAAAATCAGCATAAAAAATAGCAAAATAGGTGTTTGACCGTTTTTCCATAAATCCAGTATAAGGGGCCCATGGGGAAGGGTGAAAATATGGGGGGGGAACGTAATATGTCTGAGTGTAAAATTTTGCATGGCCTATGTTGTAGACAATAACACATTACATCTTTTTTGTCTCTTGCTATTTCATCATACGACGAATACTTAGGGAGTTATTAATGATTTTGTACTTTTTGGCCGGAATTTTCTAAGTCCCAGGAATGGCATAAAAATTGATTCGAATGAAATTTCGAAAAATAGTTTTTTTTAATACTTTTATTATATTTTTCACGTCTTTTAGGGTCCGGAACCAATATGATATTTTTTTTTTTTCGTCCCATGCATTTTTGGTTTCAGGTGATTGAATTCTTTTCCACTGCGACCGATGCTTATCTATTATATAAAACTAAGTGTCCTGACTGACTGACTGACTCATCATCGCCCAGCCAAAACTATTAAAGCTAGAAACATGAAATTTTGGGAATATGTTCGTTGTAAGTCGAAAACGCCCACTAAGGAAGGGTTTTTGGATATTCAGTTTCTAAAGGGGGTGTTAAGGGGGTACACTTGCATTTCATTGAATAACAATATCTCCAGATTGCTTTCATTGGGGGATTTGATACTCGGCATATAAACTCATCATTAAAAATAAGAAGATACGTGTCTGAGGGTTTTTCGATGTGGTGTATATTTTGAGGTGAAAGGGGTGAAAAGTGGGGGTTGAAGGTTTCCTAACCAAGCGTGTATCTCTTAAACGTCATAGGCGAGGAGTTTGGACCTCAGCGGAAAAAAATCAGCATAAAAAATAACAAAATTGGTGTTTGACCGTTTTTTCATAAATCCAATATAAGGGGCCCATGGGGAGGGGTGAAAATATGGGGAGGGGGGAGGAAACGTAATATGTCTGAGTGTAAAGTTATACATAGCCTATGTTGTAGACAATAACACATTACATCTTTTTTGTCTCTTGCTATTTCATCATACGACGAATACTTAGGGAGTTATTAATGATTTTGTACTTTTTGGCCGGAATTTTCTAAGTCCCAGGAATGACATAAAAATTGATTTGAATGAAATTTCGAAAAATAGTTTTTTTAATACTTTTATTATATTTTTCACGTCTTTTAGGGTCCGGAACCAACATGATATTTTGATGTTTTTTTTTTCGTCCCATGCATTTTTGGTTTCAGGTGATTGAATTATTTTCCACTAGGACCGTTGCTTATCTCTTATATAAAAACAAGTGTCCTGACTGACTGACTGACTGACTGACTCATCATCGGCCAGCCAAAACTATTAAAGTTAGAAACATGAAATTTTGGGAATATGTTCGTTGTAAGTCGAAAACGCCCAATAAGGAAGGGTTTTTGGATATTCAGTTTCTAAAGGGGTGTTAAGGGGGTACACTTGCATTTCATTGAATAACAATATCTCCAGATTGCTTTCATTGGGGGATTTGATACTCGGCATATAAACTCATCATTAACAATAAGAAGATACGTGTCTGAGGGTTTTTCGATGTGGTGTATATTTTGAGGTGAAAGGGGTGAAAAGTGGGGGTTGAAGTTTTCCTAACCAAGCGTGTATCTCTTAAACGTCATAGGCGAGGAGTTTGGACCTCAGCGGAAAAAATCAGCATAAAAAATAACAAAATAGGTGTTTGACCGTTTTTTCATAAATCCAATATAAGGGGCCCATGGGGAGGGGTGAAAATATGGGGAGGGGGAGGAAACGTAATATGTCTGAGTGTAAAGTTATACATGGCCTATGTTGTAGACAATTACACATTACATCTTTTTTGTCTCTTGCTATTTCATCATACGACGAATACTTAGGGAGTTATTAATGATTTTGTACTTTTTGGCCGGAATTTTCTAAGTCCCAGGAATGACATAAAAATTGATTCGAATGAAATTTCGAAAAATAGTTTTTTTAATACTTTTATTATATTTTTCACGTCTTTTAGGGTCCGGAACCAACATGATATTTTGATGTTTTTTTTTCGTCCCATGCATTTTTGGTTTCAGGTGATTGAATTATTTTCCACTAAGACCGTTGCTTATCTCTTATATAAAAACAAGTGTCCTGACTGACTGACTGACTGACTGACTCATCATCGGCCAGCCAAAACTATTAAAGTTAGAAACATGAAATTTTGGGAATATGTTCGTTGTAAGTCGAAAACGCCCAATAAGGAAGGGTTTTAGGATATTCAGTTTCTAAAGGGGTGTTAAGGGGGTACACTTGCATTTCATTGAATAACAATATCTCCAGATTGCTTTCATTGGGGGATTTGATACTCGGCATATAAACTCATCATTAACAATAAGAAGATACGTGTCTGAGGGTTTTTCGATGTGGTGTATATTTTGAGGTGAAAGGGGTGAAAAGTGGGGGTTGAAGTTTTCCTAACCAAGCGTGTATCTCTTAAACGTCATAGGCGAGGAGTTTGGACCTCAGCGGAAAAAAATCAGCATAAAAAATAACAAAATAGATGTTTGACCGTTTTTTCATAAATCCAATATAAGGGGCCCATGGGGAGGGGTGAAAATATGGGGAGGGGGAGGAAACGTAATATGTCTGAGTGTAAAGTTATACATGGCCTATGTTGTAGACAATAACACATTACATCTTTTTTGTCTCTTGCTATTTCATCATACGACGAATACTTAGGGAGTTATTAATGATTTTGTACTTTTTGGCCGGAATTTTCTAAGTCTCAGGAATGACATAAAAATTGATTCGAATGAAATTTCGAAAAATAGTTTTTTAATACTTTTATTATATTTTTCACGTCTTTTAGGGTCCGGGAACAACATGATATTTTGATGTTCTTTTTTCGTCCCATGCATTTTTGGTTTCAGGTGATTGAATTATTTTCCACTAGGACCGTTGCTTATCTCTTATATAAAAACAAGTGTCCTGACTGACTGACTCATCATCGGCCAGCCAAAACTATTAAAGTTAGAAACATGAAATTTTGGGAATATGTTCGTTGTAAGTCGAAAACGCCCACTAAGGAAGGGTTTTTGGATATTCAGTTTCTTAAGGGGTGTTAAGGGGGTACACTTGCATTTCATTGAATAACAATATCTCCAGATTGCTTTCATTGGGGGATTTGATACTCGGCATATAAACTCATCATTAAAAATAAGAAGATACATGCCTGAGGGTTTTTCGATGTGGTG
Source organism: Meconema thalassinum (assembly GCA_946902985.2). Lineage (NCBI taxonomy): Eukaryota > Metazoa > Arthropoda > Insecta > Orthoptera > Tettigoniidae > Meconema > Meconema thalassinum. The sequence continues at coordinate 617,115,898 of OX336390.1, forward strand.
TATATTTTGAGGTGAAAGGGGTGAAAAGTGGGGGTTGAAGGTTCCCTAACCGAGCGTGTATCTCTTAAACGACATAGGCGAGGAATTTGGAACTCAGCGGAAAAAAATCAGCATAAAAAATAGCAAAATAGGTGTTTGACCGTTTTTCCATAAATCCAATATAAGGGGCCCATGGGGAAGGGTGAAAATATGGGGGGGGGGGAACGTAATATGTCTGAGTGTAAAATTTTGCATGGCCTATGTTGTAGACAATAACACATTACATCTTTTTTGTCTCTTGCTATTTCATCATACGACGAATACTTAGGGAGTTATTAATGATTTTGTACTTTTTGGCCGGAATTTTCTAAGTCCCAGGAATGGCATAAAAATTGATTCGAATGAAATTTCGAAAAATAGTTTTTTTTAATACTTTTATTATATTTTTCACGTCTTTTAGGGTCCGGAACCAATATGATATTTTTTTTTTTTTTTCGTCCCATGCATTTTTGGTTTCAGGTGATTGAATTCTTTTCCACTGCGACCGATGCTTATCTATTATATAAAACTAAGTGTCCTGACTGACTGACTGACTCATCATCGCCCAGCCAAAACTATTAAAGCTAGAAACATGAAATTTTGGGAATATGTTCGTTGTAAGTCGAAAACGCCCACTAAGGAAGGGTTTTTGGATATTCAGTTTCTAAAGGGGTGTTAAGGGGGTACACTTGCATTTCATTGAATAACAATATCTCCAGATTGCTTTCATTGGGGGATTTGATACTCGGCATATAAACTCATCATTAAAAATAAGAAGATACGTGTCTGAGGGTTTTTCGATGTGGTGTATATTTTGAGGTGAAAGGGGTGAAAAGTGGGGGTTGAAGGTTTCCTAACCAAGCGTGTATCTCTTAAACGTCATAGGCGAGGAGTTTGGACCTCAGCGGAAAAAAATCAGCATAAAAAATAACAAAATTGGTGTTTGACCGTTTTTTCATAAATCCAATATAAGGGGCCCATGGGGAGGGGTGAAAATATGGGGAGGGGGGAGGAAACGTAATATGTCTGAGTGTAAAGTTATACATAGCCTATGTTGTAGACAATAACACATTACATCTTTTTTGTCTCTTGCTATTTCATCATACGACGAATACTTAGGGAGTTATTAATGATTTTGTACTTTTTGGCCGGAATTTTCTAAGTCCCAGGAATGACATAAAAATTGATTTGAATGAAATTTAGAAAAATAGTTTTTTTAATACTTTTATTATATTTTTCACGTCTTTTAGGGTCCGGAACCAACATGATATTTTGATGTTTTTTTTTTCGTCCCATGCATTTTTGGTTTCAGGTGATTGAATTATTTTCCACTAGGACCGTTGCTTATCTCTTATATAAAAACAAGTGTCCTGACTGACTGACTGACTGACTGACTCATCATCGGCCAGCCAAAACTATTAAAGTTAGAAACATGAAATTTTGGGAATATGTTCGTTGTAAGTCGAAAACGCCCAATAAGGAAGGGTTTTTGGATATTCAGTTTCTAAAGGGGTGTTAAGGGGGTACACTTGCATTTCATTGAATAACAATATCTCCAGATTGCTTTCATTGGGGGATTTGATACTCGGCATATAAACTCATCATTAACAATAAGAAGATACGTGTCTGAGGGTTTTTCGATGTGGTGTATATTTTGAGGTGAAAGGGGTGAAAAGTGGGGGTTGAAGTTTTCCTAACCAAGCGTGTATCTCTTAAACGTCATAGGCGAGGAGTTTGGACCTCAGCGGAAAAAATCAGCATAAAAAATAACAAAATAGGTGTTTGACCGTTTTTTCATAAATCCAATATAAGGGGCCCATGGGGAGGGGTGAAAATATGGGGAGGGGGAGGAAACGTAATATGTCTGAGTGTAAAGTTATACATGGCCTATGTTGTAGACAATAACACATTACATCTTTTTTGTCTCTTGCTATTTCATCATACGACGAATACTTAGGGAGTTATTAATGATTTTGTACTTTTTGGCCGGAATTTTCTAAGTCCCAGGAATGACATAAAAATTGATTCGAATGAAATTTCGAAAAATAGTTTTTTTAATACTTTTATTATATTTTTCACGTCTTTTAGGGTCCGGAACCAACATGATATTTTGATGTTTTTTTTTTCGTCCCATGCATTTTTGGTTTCAGGTGATTGAATTATTTTCCACTAGGACCGTTGCTTATCTCTTATATAAAAACAAGTGTCCTGACTGACTGACTGACTGACTGACTCATCATCGGCCAGCCAAAACTATTAAAGTTAGAAACATGAAATTTTGGGAATATGTTCGTTGTAAGTCGAAAACGCCCAATAAGGAAGGGTTTTTGGATATTCAGTTTCTAAAGGGGTGTTAAGGGGGTACACTTGCATTTCATTGAATAACAATATCTCCAGATTGCTTTCATTGGGGGATTTGATACTCGGCATATAAACTCATCATTAACAATAAGAAGATACGTGTCTGAGGGTTTTTCGATGTGGTGTATATTTTGAGGTGAAAGGGGTGAAAAGTGGGGGTTGAAGTTTTCCTAACCAAGCGTGTATCTCTTAAACGTCACAGGCGAGGAGTTTGGACCTCAGCGGAAAAAAATCAGCATAAAAAATAACAAAATAGATGTTTGACCGTTTTTTCATAAATCCAATATAAGGGGCCCATGGGGAGGGGTGAAAATATGGGAAGGGGGAGGAAACGTAATATGTCTGAGTGTAAAGTTATACATGGCCTATGTTGTAGACAATAACACATTACATCTTTTTTGTCTCTTGCTATTTCATCATACGACGAATACTTAGGGAGTTATTAATGATTTTGTACTTTTTGGCCGGAATTTTCTAAGTCTCAGGAATGACATAAAAATTGATTCGAATGAAATTTCGAAAAATAGTTTTTTAATACTTTTATTATATTTTTCACGTCTTTTAGGGTCCGGGAACAACATGATATTTTGATGTTTTTTTTTCGTCCCATGCATTTTTGGTTTCAGGTGATTGAATTATTTTCCACTAGGACCGTTGCTTATCTCTTATATAAAAACAAGTGTCCTGACTGACTGACTCATCATCGGCCAGCCAAAACTATTAAAGTTAGAAACATGAAATTTTGGGAATATGTTCGTTGTAAGTCGAAAACGCCCACTAAGGAAGGGTTTTTGGATATTCAGTTTCTTAAGGGGTGTTAAGGGGGTACACTTGCATTTCATTGAATAACAATATCTCCAGATTGCTTTCATTGGGGGATTTGATACTCGGCATATAAACTCATCATTAAAAATAAGAAGATACATGCCTGAGGGTTTTTCGATGTGGTGTATATTTTGAGGTGAAAGGGGTGAAAAGTGGGGGTTGAAGGTTCCCTAACCGAGCGTGTATCTCTTAAACGACATAGGCGAGGAATTTGGAACTCAGCGGAAAAAAATCAGCATAAAAAATAGCAAAATAGGTGTTTGACCGTTTTTCCATAAATCCAATATAAGGGGCCCATGGGGAAGGGTGAAAATATGGGGGGGGGGGGGAACGTAATATGTCTGAGTGTAAAATTTTGCATGGCCTATGTTGTAGACAATAACACATTACATCTTTTTTGTCTCTTGCTATTTCATCATACGACGAATACTTAGGGAGTTATTAATGATTTTGTACTTTTTGGCCGGAATTTTCTAAGTCCCAGGAATGGCATAAAAATTGATTCGAATGAAATTTCGAAAAATAGTTTTTTTTAATACTTTTATTATATTTTTCACGTCTTTTAGGGTCCGGAACCAATATGATATTTTTTTTTTTTTTCGTCCCATGCATTTTTGGTTTCAGGTGATTGAATTCTTTTCCACTGCGACCGATGCTTATCTATTATATAAAACTAAGTGTCCTGACTGACTGACTGACTCATCATCGCCCAGCCAAAACTATTAAAGCTAGAAACATGAAATTTTGGGAATATGTTCGTTGTAAGTCGAAAACGCCCACTAAGGAAGGGTTTTTGGATATTCAGTTTCTAAAGGGGTGTTAAGGGGGTACACTTGCATTTCATTGAATAACAATATCTCCAGATTGCTTTCATTGGGGGATTTGATACTCGGCATATAAACTCATCATTAAAAATAAGAAGATACGTGTCTGAGGGTTTTTCGATGTGGTGTATATTTTGAGGTGAAAGGGGTGAAAAGTGGGGGTTGAAGGTTTCCTAACCAAGCGTGTATCTCTTAAACGTCATAGGCGAGGAGTTTGGACCTCAGCGGAAAAAAATCAGCATAAAAAATAACAAAATTGGTGTTTGACCGTTTTTTCATAAATCCAATATAAGGGGCCCATGGGGAGGGGTGAAAATATGGGGAGGGGGGAGGAAACGTAATATGTCTGAGTGTAAAGTTATACATAGCCTATGTTGTAGACAATAACACATTACATCTTTTTTGTCTCTTGCTATTTCATCATACGACGAATACTTAGGGAGTTATTAATGATTTTGTACTTTTTGGCCGGAATTTTCTAAGTCCCAGGAATGACATAAAAATTGATTTGAATGAAATTTAGAAAAATAGTTTTTTTAATACTTTTATTATATTTTTCACGTCTTTTAGGGTCCGGAACCAACATGATATTTTGATGTTTTTTTTTTCGTCCCATGCATTTTTGGTTTCAGGTGATTGAATTATTTTCCACTAGGACCGTTGCTTATCTCTTATATAAAAACAAGTGTCCTGACTGACTGACTGACTGACTGACTCATCATCGGCCAGCCAAAACTATTAAAGTTAGAAACATGAAATTTTGGGAATATGTTCGTTGTAAGTCGAAAACGCCCAATAAGGAAGGGTTTTTGGATATTCAGTTTCTAAAGGGGTGTTAAGGGGGTACACTTGCATTTCATTGAATAACAATATCTCCAGATTGCTTTCATTGGGGGATTTGATACTCGGCATATAAACTCATCATTAACAATAAGAAGATACGTGTCTGAGGGTTTTTCGATGTGGTGTATATTTTGAGGTGAAAGGGGTGAAAAGTGGGGGTTGAAGTTTTCCTAACCAAGCGTGTATCTCTTAAACGTCATAGGCGAGGAGTTTGGACCTCAGCGGAAAAAATCAGCATAAAAAATAACAAAATAGGTGTTTGACCGTTTTTTCATAAATCCAATATAAGGGGCCCATGGGGAGGGGTGAAAATATGGGGAGGGGGAGGAAACGTAATATGTCTGAGTGTAAAGTTATACATGGCCTATGTTGTAGACAATAACACATTACATCTTTTTTGTCTCTTGCTATTTCATCATACGACGAATACTTAGGGAGTTATTAATGATTTTGTACTTTTTGGCCGGAATTTTCTAAGTCCCAGGAATGACATAAAAATTGATTCGAATGAAATTTCGAAAAATAGTTTTTTTAATACTTTTATTATATTTTTCACGTCTTTTAGGGTCCGGAACCAACATGATATTTTGATGTTTTTTTTTCGTCCCATGCATTTTTGGTTTCAGGTGATTGAATTATTTTCCACTAGGACCGTTGCTTATCTCTTATATAAAAACAAGTGTCCTGACTGACTGACTGACTGACTGACTCATCATCGGCCAGCCAAAACTATTAAAGTTAGAAACATGAAATTTTGGGAATATGTTCGTTGTAAGTCGAAAACGCCCAATAAGGAAGGGTTTTTGGATATTCAGATTCTAAAGGGGTGTTAAGGGGGTACACTTGCATTTCATTGAATAACAATATCTCCAGATTGCTTTCATTGGGGGATTTGATACTCGGCATATAAACTCATCATTAACAATAAGAAGATACGTGTCTGAGGGTTTTTCGATGTGGTGTATATTTTGAGGTGAAAGGGGTGAAAAGTGGGGGTTGAAGTTTTCCTAACCAAGCGTGTATCTCTTAAACGTCATAGGCGAGGAGTTTGGACCTCAGCGGAAAAAAATCAGCATAAAAAATAACAAAATAGATGTTTGACCGTTTTTTCATAAATCCAATATAAGGGGCCCATGGGGAGGGGTGAAAATATGGGGAGGGGGAGGAAACGTAATATGTCTGAGTGTAAAGTTATACATGGCCTATGTTGTAGACAATAACACATTACATCTTTTTTGTCTCTTGCTATTTCATCATACGACGAATACTTAGGGAGTTATTAATGATTTTGTACTTTTTGGCCGGAATTTTCTAAGTCTCAGGAATGACATAAAAATTGATTCGAATGAAATTTCGAAAAATAGATTTTTAATACTTTTATTATATTTTTCACGTCTTTTAGGGTCCGGGAACAACATGATATTTTGATGTTTTTTTTTCGTCCCATGCATTTTTGGTTTCAGGTGATTGAATTATTTTCCACTAGGACCGTTGCTTATCTCTTATATAAAAACAAGTGTCCTGACTGACTGACTCATTATCGGCCAGCCAAAACTATTAAAGTTAGAAACATGAAATTTTGGGAATATGTTCGTTGTAAGTCGAAAACGCCCACTAAGGAAGGATTTTTGGATATTCAGTTTCTTAAGGGGTGTTAAGGGGGGACACTTGCATTTCATTGAATAACAATATCTCCAGATTGCTTTCATTGGGGGATTTGATACTCGGCATATAAACTCATCATTAAAAATAAGAAGATACATGCCTGAGGGTTTTTCGATGTGGTGTATATTTTGAGGTGAAAGGGGTGAAAAGTGGGGGTTAAAGGTTCCCTAACCGAGCGTGTATCTCTTAAACGACATAGGCGAGGAATTTGGAACTCAGCGGAAAAAATCAGCATAAAAAATAGCAAAATAGGTGTTTGACCGTTTTTCCATAAATCCAATATAAGGGGCCCATGGGGAAGGGTGAAAATATGGGGGGGGGGAACGTAATATGTCTGAGTGTAAAATTTTGCATGGCCTATGTTGTAGACAATAACACATTACATCTTTTTTGTCTCTTGCTATTTCATCATACGACGAATACTTAGGGAGTTATTAATGATTTTGTACTTTTTGGCCGGAATTTTCTAAGTCCCAGGAATGGCATACAAATTGATTCGAATGAAATTTCGAAAAATAGTTTTTTTTTAATACTTTTATTATATTTTTCACGTCTTTTAGGGTCCGGAACCAATATGATATTTTTTTTTTTTTTTCGTCCCATGCATTTTTGGTTTCAGGTGATTGAATTCTTTTCCACTGCGACCGTTGCTTATCTATTATATAAAACTAAGTGTCCTGACTGACTGACTGACTCATCATCGCCCAGCCAAAACTATTAAAGCTAGAAACATGAAATTTTGGGAATATGTTCGTTGTAAGTCGAAAACGCCCACTAAGGAAGGGTTTTTGGATATTCAGTTTCTTAAGGGGTGTTAAGGGGGTACACTTGCATTTCATTGAATAACAATATCTCCAGATTGCTTTCATTGGGGGATTTGATACTCGGCATATAAACTCATCATTAAAAATAAGAAGATACATGCCTGAGGGTTTTTCGATGTGGTGTATATTTTGAGGTGAAAGGGGTGAAAAGTGGGGGTTGAAGGTTCCCTAACCGAGCGTGTATCTCTTAAACGACATAGGCGAGGAGTTTGGAACTCAGCGGAAAAAAATCAGCATAAAAAATAGCAAAATAGGTGTTTGACCGTTTTTCCATAAATCCAGTATAAGGGGCCCATGGGGAAGGGTGAAAATATGGGGGGGGAACGTAATATGTCTGAGTGTAAAATTTTGCATGGCCTATGTTGTAGACAATAACACATTACATCTTTTTTGTCTCTTGCTATTTCATCATACGACGAATACTTAGGGAGTTATTAATGATTTTGTACTTTTTGGCCGGAATTTTCTAAGTCCCAGGAATGGCATAAAAATTGATTCGAATGAAATTTCGAAAAATAGTTTTTTTTAATACTTTTATTATATTTTTCACGTCTTTTAGGGTCCGGAACCAATATGATATTTTTTTTTTTTCGTCCCATGCATTTTTGGTTTCAGGTGATTGAATTCTTTTCCACTGCGACCGATGCTTATCTATTATATAAAACTAAGTGTCCTGACTGACTGACTGACTCATCATCGCCCAGCCAAAACTATTAAAGCTAGAAACATGAAATTTTGGGAATATGTTCGTTGTAAGTCGAAAACGCCCACTAAGGAAGGGTTTTTGGATATTCAGTTTCTAAAGGGGGTGTTAAGGGGGTACACTTGCATTTCATTGAATAACAATATCTCCAGATTGCTTTCATTGGGGGATTTGATACTCGGCATATAAACTCATCATTAAAAATAAGAAGATACGTGTCTGAGGGTTTTTCGATGTGGTGTATATTTTGAGGTGAAAGGGGTGAAAAGTGGGGGTTGAAGGTTTCCTAACCAAGCGTGTATCTCTTAAACGTCATAGGCGAGGAGTTTGGACCTCAGCGGAAAAAAATCAGCATAAAAAATAACAAAATTGGTGTTTGACCGTTTTTTCATAAATCCAATATAAGGGGCCCATGGGGAGGGGTGAAAATATGGGGAGGGGGGAGGAAACGTAATATGTCTGAGTGTAAAGTTATACATAGCCTATGTTGTAGACAATAACACATTACATCTTTTTTGTCTCTTGCTATTTCATCATACGACGAATACTTAGGGAGTTATTAATGATTTTGTACTTTTTGGCCGGAATTTTCTAAGTCCCAGGAATGACATAAAAATTGATTTGAATGAAATTTCGAAAAATAGTTTTTTTAATACTTTTATTATATTTTTCACGTCTTTTAGGGTCCGGAACCAACATGATATTTTGATGTTTTTTTTTTCGTCCCATGCATTTTTGGTTTCAGGTGATTGAATTATTTTCCACTAGGACCGTTGCTTATCTCTTATATAAAAACAAGTGTCCTGACTGACTGACTGACTGACTGACTCATCATCGGCCAGCCAAAACTATTAAAGTTAGAAACATGAAATTTTGGGAATATGTTCGTTGTAAGTCGAAAACGCCCAATAAGGAAGGGTTTTTGGATATTCAGTTTCTAAAGGGGTGTTAAGGGGGTACACTTGCATTTCATTGAATAACAATATCTCCAGATTGCTTTCATTGGGGGATTTGATACTCGGCATATAAACTCATCATTAACAATAAGAAGATACGTGTCTGAGGGTTTTTCGATGTGGTGTATATTTTGAGGTGAAAGGGGTGAAAAGTGGGGGTTGAAGTTTTCCTAACCAAGCGTGTATCTCTTAAACGTCATAGGCGAGGAGTTTGGACCTCAGCGGAAAAAATCAGCATAAAAAATAACAAAATAGGTGTTTGACCGTTTTTTCATAAATCCAATATAAGGGGCCCATGGGGAGGGGTGAAAATATGGGGAGGGGGAGGAAACGTAATATGTCTGAGTGTAAAGTTATACATGGCCTATGTTGTAGACAATTACACATTACATCTTTTTTGTCTCTTGCTATTTCATCATACGACGAATACTTAGGGAGTTATTAATGATTTTGTACTTTTTGGCCGGAATTTTCTAAGTCCCAGGAATGACATAAAAATTGATTCGAATGAAATTTCGAAAAATAGTTTTTTTAATACTTTTATTATATTTTTCACGTCTTTTAGGGTCCGGAACCAACATGATATTTTGATGTTTTTTTTTCGTCCCATGCATTTTTGGTTTCAGGTGATTGAATTATTTTCCACTAAGACCGTTGCTTATCTCTTATATAAAAACAAGTGTCCTGACTGACTGACTGACTGACTGACTCATCATCGGCCAGCCAAAACTATTAAAGTTAGAAACATGAAATTTTGGGAATATGTTCGTTGTAAGTCGAAAACGCCCAATAAGGAAGGGTTTTAGGATATTCAGTTTCTAAAGGGGTGTTAAGGGGGTACACTTGCATTTCATTGAATAACAATATCTCCAGATTGCTTTCATTGGGGGATTTGATACTCGGCATATAAACTCATCATTAACAATAAGAAGATACGTGTCTGAGGGTTTTTCGATGTGGTGTATATTTTGAGGTGAAAGGGGTGAAAAGTGGGGGTTGAAGTTTTCCTAACCAAGCGTGTATCTCTTAAACGTCATAGGCGAGGAGTTTGGACCTCAGCGGAAAAAAATCAGCATAAAAAATAACAAAATAGATGTTTGACCGTTTTTTCATAAATCCAATATAAGGGGCCCATGGGGAGGGGTGAAAATATGGGGAGGGGGAGGAAACGTAATATGTCTGAGTGTAAAGTTATACATGGCCTATGTTGTAGACAATAACACATTACATCTTTTTTGTCTCTTGCTATTTCATCATACGACGAATACTTAGGGAGTTATTAATGATTTTGTACTTTTTGGCCGGAATTTTCTAAGTCTCAGGAATGACATAAAAATTGATTCGAATGAAATTTCGAAAAATAGTTTTTTAATACTTTTATTATATTTTTCACGTCTTTTAGGGTCCGGGAACAACATGATATTTTGATGTTTTTTTTCGTCCCATGCATTTTTGGTTTCAGGTGATTGAATTATTTTCCACTAGGACCGTTGCTTATCTCTTATATAAAAACAAGTGTCCTGACTGACTGACTCATCATCGGCCAGCCAAAACTATTAAAGTTAGAAACATGAAATTTTGGGAATATGTTCGTTGTAAGTCGAAAACGCCCACTAAGGAAGGGTTTTTGGATATTCAGTTTCTTAAGGGGTGTTAAGGGGGTACACTTGCATTTCATTGAATAACAATATCTCCAGATTGCTTTCATTGGGGGATTTGATACTCGGCATATAAACTCATCATTAAAAATAAGAAGATACATGCCTGAGGGTTTTTCGATGTGGTGTATATTTTGAGGTGAAAGGGGTGAAAAGTGGGGGTTGAAGGTTCCCTAACCGAGCGTGTATCTCTTAAACGACATAGGCGAGGAGTTTGGAACTCAGCGGAAAAAAATCAGCATAAAAAATAGCAAAATAGGTGTTTGACCGTTTTTCCATAAATCCAATATAAGGGGCCCATGGGGAAGGGTGAAAATATGGGGGGGGGGGGGAACGTAATATGTCTGAGTGTAAAATTTTGCATGGCCTATGTTGTAGACAATAACACATTACATCTTTTTTGTCTCTTGCTATTTCATCATACGACGAATACTTAGGGAGTTATTAATGATTTTGTACTTTTTGGCCGGAATTTTCTAAGTCCCAGGAATGGCATCCAAATTGATTCGAATGAAATTACGAAAAATAGTTTTTTTTTAATACTTTTATTATATTTTTCACGTCTTTTAGGGTCCGGAACCAATATGATATTTTTTTTTTTTTTCGTCCCATGCATTTTTGGTTTCAGGTGATTGAATTCTTTTCCACTGCGACCGATGCTTATCTATTATATAAAACTAAGTGTCCTGACTGACTGACTGACTCATCATCGCCCAGCCAAAACTATTAAAGCTAGAAACATGAAATTTTGGGAATATGTTCGTTGTAAGTCGAAAACGCCCACTAAGGAAGGGTTTTTGGATATTCAGTTTCTAAAGGGGTGTTAAGGGGGTACACTTGCATTTCATTGAATAACAATATCTCCAGATTGCTTTCATTGGGGGATTTGATACTCGGCATATAAAATCATCATTAAAAATAAGAAGATACGTGTCTGAGGGTTTTTCGATGTGGTGTATATTTTGAGGTGAAAGGGGTGAAAAGTGGGGGTTGAAGGTTTCCTAACCAAGCGTGTATCCTTAAACGTCATAGGCGAGGAGTTTGGACCTCAGCGGAAAAAAATCAGCATAAAAAATAACAAAATAGGTGTTTGACCGTTTTTTCATAAATCCAATATAAGGGGCCCATGGGGAGGGGTGAAAATATGGGGAGGGGGGAGGAAACGTAATATGTCTGAGTGTAAAGTTATACATAGCCTATGTTGTAGACAATAACACATTACATCTTTTTTGTCTCTTGCTATTTCATCATACGACGAATACTTAGGGAGTTATTAATGATTTTGTACTTTTTGGCCGGAATTTTCTAAGTCCCAGGAATGACATAAAAATTGATTCGAATGAAATTTCGAAAAATAGTTTTTTTTAATACTTTTATTATATTTTTCACGTCTTTTAGGGTCCGGAACCAACATGATATTTTGATGTTCTTTTTTCGTCCCATTCATTTTTGGTTTCAGGTGATTGAATTATTTTCCACTAAGACCGTTGCTTATCTCTTATATAAAAACAAGTGTCCTGACTGACTGACTGACTCATCATCGGCCAGCCAAAACTATTAAAGTTAGAAACATGAAATTTTGGGAATATGTTCGTTGTAAGTCGAAAACGCCCACTAAGGAAGGGTTTTTGGATATTCAGTTTCTTAAGGGGTGTTAAGGGGGTACACTTGCATTTCATTGAATAACAATATCTCCAGATTGCTTTCATTGGGGGATTTGATACTCGGCATATAAACTCATCATTAAAAATAAGAAGATACATGTCTGAGGGTTTTTCGATGTGGTGTATATTTTGAGGTGAAAGGGGTGAAAAGTGGGGGTTGAAGGTTCCCTAACCGAGCGTGTATCTCTTAAACGACATAGGCGAGGAGTTTGGAACTCAGCGGAAAAAAATCAGCATAAAAAATAGCAAAATAGGTGTTTGACCGTTTTTTCATAAATCCAATATAAGGGGCCCATGGGGAGGGGTGAAAATATGGGGGGGGGGACGTAATATGTCTGAGTGTAAAATTTTGCATGGCCTATGTTGTAGACAATAACACATTACATCTTTTTTGTCTCTTGCTATTTCATCATACGACGAATACTTAGGGAGTTATTAATGATTTTGTACTTTTTGGCCGGAATTTACTAAGTCCCAGGAATGGCATAAAAATTGATTCGAATGAAATTTCGAAAAATAGTTTTTTTTAATACTTTTATTATATTTTTCACGTCTTTCATGATATTTTGTTGTTTTTTTTCGTCCCATGCATTTTTGGTTTCAGGTGATAGAATTCTTTTCCACTGGGACCGATGCTTATCTATTATATAAAACTAAGTGTCCTGACTGACTGACTGACTGACTCATCATCGCCCAGCCAAAACTATTAAAGCTAGAAACATGAAATTTTGGGAATATGTTCGTTGTAAGTCGAAAACGCCCACTAAGGAAGGGTTTTTGGATATTCAGTTTCTAAAGGGGTGTTAAGGGGGTACACCTGCATTTCATTGAATAACAATATGACACGACTATGACGCGAGCGAAGCCGCGGGTACCTGCTAGTTATATATATAAAGATATATTTCCTGAAGGACATCCGCCCGGCATTCCGGGAGACCATAAAGATCCAGAATACAGTGTAGGTACATTGTTGGCTCTACAGTACATAAGTCATTACGATATACCATATAAATGGTTATGTAGCATGTTGAGTGATGCTCTCAATACGCCCAAGCAGATCTTCTCAAGATCATTCTCGATGATGCCAAGCTTCTTGAGGATATCCACGACGAACTTATAAGATGTTCCACGAGCTCCGAATAGAAGGCCATTCACTTTCCATGCATTTTTAGGTAAGTTAGATCTCTCACTCAAGTGAGGTATGCATGGTCGGTAAATAGCCTCTTTCTCCTCGTTGACTCGTACGGCTTGCGGAATGTCCACTTCCATTCGTACCGTGGGGTCCAGGACCAAACCCCTTCCATTCTTCCTGTCAATGGCAACGATATCTGCTCTACGGTGACTACCATTTTCCGAAATGCAGTGCACTTCCTCATAAACTTCCCATTTCAATTTCCTCAGGGAAGTGGCAATTGATGATCGAACTCGGTGATGGCGGGAATTTCGTAACAGTTCTCCTTTAGAACATTGGTCCAGGACATGTCCTAGCGTCTCTGGTTGGTCACATCCTGGTTGTCGGCATAGGGTTGTGTGCTGACTTCTCCACGGCACAGCTCTCACCGCTGAGATGTTGCAAGACATTTTGATGGCATTCGTCCATTCAGAGCACGATAAGCCTTTTCTGTTGTTTATCCACGAGTTGTTCTTAGGATGGTGTTCATAAACTTCCACTCCTTTACCTTTATGAGGAAGTTTGCACCAAGCTTCAAATGACCGTTTCCGAAGCTCATTTCGTACCCAACGTCCTGATTTTGATTCTGTGCAATCACTAGTTGGAAAATTAAAATATTGAAGAATTTCTTTCTTTTCCCCGTCAAGATTTCGACAAATATCTAAATGAACATCTTCCACTCTGAGTAACTTTTGAACTATATTAAAATGCTGTATATATGCTTCCCATTCAACCTTAACTAAACCCAGCCCCCGAACATTCCTGGATGCATACAACATATCATTGGGACAGTCATGTGGTAACCCAATGATTTCTTTGATAGTTGATCGCAAAAGTTTATCAACATCGACCAGAAAACTTGATGGAATTTTATTTAACGGTGTACTCTGTATTGTATAAATCAGACTTGGCCAAATGTATTGATTAATTATGTTTAACTTTTGGTCTGGTTTTAGTAAACAAGAAACTCTGAGAGAATTCAAGTCTTTTTCGAAACTATTTATCAACTTGCTCTTGTCAAACACAATTTCATCTTCAAAAGTTATTCCCAGATATTTTATGGTTTCCCCAGATTTTACACATGTCAAAGCAGTATTTCCTAGTGTCACAGCACTTCTCTGACAAAGGTTCCCTTCTTTAATATTGATTATTCTGCATTTTGAAGGATTCATGGAAAGACCCATAGCAGATAAACTATTAACGGCGGTATTTAAGAGTTCCTGCGCCGAAGCTTCATCTTTCGCCACTAATACAATATCATCCGCAAACGCTAAGGCTGAAACATTTTCAACGTCAGATGACAGCTGATACCCATACTCTTGAATGATCTCCTGATCTGTGAGTTCTTTGATAGTATCATCTATTGCCAGGTTGAATAAAGCAGGTGAGATTGGAGATCCCTGAGCGACGCCTTTCCTAAGCTCACTGTTTTATTAATACCACATTCAACTTTGATACTATTTCCTAAAATAAGGTCGATTACTAAATCTCGCAAGTTGTTTGGCATATTTACTCGATTAATGCACCGCTTAAGATGTTCATGGCCAATATTATCATATGCCTTTGAAACATCCAGGAACACCACACAGCAGCTAGTTTTCTTTGTTTTAGCATTCCTGAGGCAACCATTAATAATTGAGGTATTAACATGTGTACCAGGGAGATTAATGAATCCCCTTTGATGTACGGAGAACTCTACGAATGAACGTAGTCGCCTGTCAATCACTTTTTCTATAATACGTCTGATTACTGAATATATGGTGATAGGTCTCCAGTTACTTATTTCTTCAGCACATCCTCCTTTGTGGAGAAGTACTGTTCTTCCTGTTTTGAATATATCGGGGCATTTCCTAAATTTGAGCATAGCGTTTGCAAGGAGACTCAACACTTGTAATGTTTTAAGTTCCTTCACAGCTCTGATAATTACTCGGTCAGGACCAGCTGCTGTATCTGCTCGTACTCTGGCAAGAGCTGAATTAATTTCAGAATCTTCAATTTCAATGTCTTCCTCTGTACAAACGGCTTCTGTTGGTTGCAAGTGTGTTAATTCATTCTCTTTTCCAAATAAATCTTGGAAGTGTTCAAAAACTGTGGATACAGGAATTCTACATTCTGTGCCATTTTGATTATTCATAATCATGCGTACGACTTTGCGCCTTTGATTGAAATACTGATATTGCGCTACTTCATATTGATATTTTGTCCTAGTTTTGTCTCTTCTTCGCTTTGTCAACCTTGATGGATTTTTCGTTTTAGAATATGTAGTTGTATGACCCCCCCTGTCGTTTTCTCCGCGCATTATAATAGCGAATAGCTGGATGTTTGGGTCCTGAGAGCGAACTGATTGCGTCAGCCAAGAATTCCGTTAGCTCAACACTAACTGTCTCAAACGCTTGAATATCACCTTTAGTTATGACGTCCGTGAATTTTCGTTCAAATTCCTTTATAGCATCTAATTTGGAATCTAATGCAGCCACATCTTCGCTATTAGCGCTAGTTGATACATGATCAATTTCTTCATCCAGCAAGTGACTGCCACCTCCATCGGATTTATGCAAACTTTGATCTGAGCTCTTATATTTTGACGTTAAACCTCTACGATAAACCTCTGGATGTGCTTTACTTACATGAATTGCAACAGATTTAAACGTCTTTCCACAAATATCACAGGTATTGACTCGAGTAGCACTATTTGGGCGACATGAATCAGAGTTTTGAGTCAGGTTAAATGTGTTTTTATCTGACATTTCAACATTAAATACTGCTACTCCAGAAATACTATACGGTAATATAATCTTCAATCATCAGTTTTCCGTTCCCTGCGTATATTTATACAGAAAAAAAAAACAAAGTCCATATGGATCAAATATCGGTAAATAGCACCTTAATCAGCATCCAGTAACCTAGTTGTTTAACCTACAAATCGCAGCCATAACCATAAACTTATATAACATAACATTTGCATTTGTCTGTTGGCACAGGATAGAGTTAACTGTGGCTTTTCACCGATGTCTGAGTCTCATTCATGGCTGTGATTATAAGGAAGATACTGAGATATGGGTGGCGCTGAGTAATGGCTCAGCCTGTGGATGTTGTGAAAGGTTATACTCACAGGGTTAGTACAGCTGTACTGACTCAGTGAGGAAAGCAACTTGCCTAGTACGCCTCATTATAGTGCTGCCTGATTTTGTGGGTTTCACAACATAGCCTATGGTGGTGATTTTTGAGGATCCAACCAGCCTCCAGGCTGACTACCCAACAGGCAGCCAGGTAGGTTATTTATTTAATTAAAGGGTATGTTTGATATGGGTTTCAAAATTATGTTCATGCAAAATTTCAGGTTAATCATACATACCAGTAACTTCTATACTAACAACTGGATTTCATCCAAAATTGGCACAACAAGAGATCATAATATTTCAGATAATTTCTGATCAACACATGCATGGCATTGTTGCCAACATGATTTTACGCGCGCTGATAGATCCAATGTCTAACTGCATGTAACTTCCACTATCCATTGGACTTCAACCAAATTTTGTATTCTGTACCTTAAGAGATGGAACTAACAATGTATTCAGTCACCAGGGCTGCCAACTGTAGTGCTCTATTAGGCTACATTATACCAGGTATATTTCGAATTAATTAGAAATTTCGATATTGCCTACTTAATTTCGTCATTATTCTAGATAGGTCTATATAGATTGGCATGAATCTTAAATTTTAAGAAAAGAAGGCTCTTTAATTCGTCACGGAACTTCTTGTTTTAATATTTTTAGTATCCAAGATTCAACTTTCGTGGAATTGATAGTAGTTCAAGTAATCATATCACTCATGTAATTGTGTTAATAACAGAGCATATCATGATTCTTATAAACATTGTAGTCTTTTTAGCCTACTTTCGATTTTTGCAAAAAATGAAAGTAGACTTATGAGATCAACACAGGGCGAAAAAAGTGTGTCTGTCTGTGTGTGTGTATGTGTGTGTGTGAGTCTGTGTGTGTGTGTGTGTGTGTGTGTGTGTGTCGGTGTGTGTGTGAGTGTGTGGACTCTGAATGTCTGTCCCCCCCTATCAATTTGAACACGGTGAATGCGAATTGAACGAAATTTGGTACAAAGGTAGCACTAGCAAAGGACACCTCAGTGTCATGTTTTATATCGCCGCCATCTTGACGGAAACGTAATGGCGGCCACACAAATGTTCAAAGCTTAAATCAAATTACGACTAACTTAATCATCCGATCTCTACCAAATTTTGCAACAACATACCTTTATGGGGGGAGCATCCTTTGACCAAACCAATAGGCCATCAGCATAATAGTTTGCGGATGGCGGCCATCTTTGTGTGAAAATCGATTCCCCCAATTAATTCGAACACGGTGCAACCGAATGGAACGAAATTTGGTACAGATGTAGTACTAACAAAAGGCACCTCAATGTCATGTTTTATATCGCCGCCATCTTGACGGAAACGTAATGGCGGCCACACAAATGTTCAAAGCTTAAATCAAATTACGACTAACCTAATCATCCGATCTCTACCAAATTTTGCAACAACATACCTTCATGGGGGGAGCATCCTTTGACCAAACTAATAGGTCATCAGCGTAATAGTTTGCGGATGGCGGCCATCTTTGTGTGAAAATCGATTCCCCCTATTAATTCGAACACGGTGCAACCGAATGGAACGAAATTTGGTACAGAGGTAGTACTGACAAAAGGCACCTCAGTGTCATGTTTTATATCGCCGCCATCTTGACGGGAACCTAATGGCGGCCACACAAATGTTCAAAGTTTAAATCAAATTACGATTAACCTAATCATCCGATCCCTACCAAATTTTGCAACAACATACCAATATAGAGGAAGCATCCTTTGACCAAATGACTAGGACATTAGCCTAATAGTTTGCGGATAGCGGCCATCTTTGTGTGAAAATCAATTCCCCATATTAATTCAAACACGGTGTAACCGAATGGAACGAAATTTGGTACAGAGGTAGCACTAGCAAAGGGCATCTCAGTGTCATGTTTTGTATCGCCGCCATATTGACAGAAACGTAATGGCGGCCACACAAATGTTCAAAGCTTAAGTTAAATTACGACTAACATAACCATCAGATCTCTACCAAACTTTGCAACAACATTCCTTTATGGAGGAAGCATCCTTTGACCAATCTAATAGGTTATTAGCCTAATAATTTGCGGATGGCGGCCATCTTTATGTCAAAATTGATTCCCCCTATTAATTCGAACACGGTGGAACCGAATGAACGAAATTTTGTACAGAGGTAGCACTAGCAAAGGGCACCTCAGTGTCATGGGTTATATCGCCGCCATCTTGACAGAAACGTAATGGCGGCCACACAAATGTTCAAAGCTTAAGTTAAATTACGACTAACATAACCATCTGATCTCTACCAAACTTTGCAACAACATTCCATTATGGAGGGGGCATCCTTTGACCAATCTAATAGGTTATTAACCTAATAGTTTCCGGGTGGCGGCCATCTTTATGTCAAAATTGATTCCCCCTATTAATTCGAACACGGTGGAACCGAATGGAACGAAATTTGGTACAGAGGTAGCACTAGCAAAGGGCACCTCAGTGTCATGTTTTATATCGCCGCCATATTGACTGAAACGTAATGGCGGCCACACGAATGTTCAAAGCTTAAATCAAATTACGATAACCTAATCATCCGATCCCTACCAAATTTTGCAACTACATACCTTTATGGAGGGAGCATCCTTTGACCAATCTAATAGGCCATTAGCCTAATAGTTTGCGGATGGCGGCCATCTTTATGTCAAAATTGATTCCCCCTATTAATTCGAACACGGTGGAACCGAATGAACGAAATTTGGTACAGAGGTAGCACTAGCAAAGGGCACCTCAGTGTCATGTTTTATATCGCCGCCATCTTGACGGAAACGTAATGGCGGCCACACAGATGTTCAAAGCTTAAATCAAATTACGATTAGCCTAATCATCCGATCTCTAGCAAATTTAGCAACAACATACCTTTATGGAGGGAGCATCCTTCGACCAAACTAATAGGTCATCAGCCTAATATTTTGCGGATGGCGGCCATCTTTGTGTGAAAATCGATTTCCCTTATCAATTCGAACACGGTGAAACCGAATGGAACGAAATTTGGTACAGAGGTAGCACTAGCAAAGGGCACCTCAGTGTCATGTTTTATATCACCGCTATCTTGACGGAAACGTAATCGCGGCCACCCAAATGTTAAAAGCTAAAATGTAATTACGACCAACCTAATAATCTAGTCTCTACCAAATTTTGCAACACCATATCTTCATGTGGGAAACATGTTCAGACCAAACTGCAAGAACGTCAGCCCAATAGTTTGCAGATGGTGGCCAAGTATGTGTGCAAATCGATTCCTCCTATCAATTCAAACACGGTGAAACCGAATTGAACGAAATTTGGTACAGAGGTAGCACTAGCAAAGGGCGCCTCATATTCATGTTTAATATCCCTATAGAACGTTGTATTTCAACAAGCTACTACAACCAACATTCAATCATACTCCTTGAAAAGGACAAAGAGTTATAACAATACCCATGCATTTAGGAGAAAGTAGGCTATATGTTCTTTACTGAACATCTTGTTTAACATACTGTGATTTGCTCTTACAATTGATTTAATAATCCATTAGGTAGGTTATTTATTTAATTATTATATTCTAATTTGTAATATTTACCTTGTTTATGACATGTTTGCTAATCGGCTTGTTTAGTTATAAGCGTCATTTATATTTTGTTTTATTATTTGTTCAGCTAGGTTTAGTTTCTTATTACAATACTTCGAGCCAGAACAATGTATACGCTACATTAAGGAGCTCGTTAGCCTCAGTGGCAGTTCTTTACCAACACATACAAATTCAATGTCTGTTGAACATACCGGTTGTCGGTCGAACAACACAATTAAGCAATATCAAGCGTTGTCATTATTGGAATGGGTGACTGCTTGGTATCGTACCAAATACTACCCTCTCTGAGAACATTGACTGGTGCAACAGTAGGCTCTCAGACACAGGCGGCAATGTATTCAGTTTCGTCCTTTAATTTAACGGTGTTCAGCACTTTTGAACAATCACTATTATCTCATAATGCATACTTCTAAAAAACAGATACAGATTAATGATGCATATCGAAATTGCCGTGTCCTCTGCAGACGAACATAAGTGGTGACATATAGATGGTCAATTACCGGGCGAAGAAAAAACCACCATGAAAAAATATTTCATTCAAAAAGGAGAAAAAAGAAAGGAATAAAAATAATACAAATAGGGAAATTGAGACTATTTGACACAATTTTTCACCGAGGCAAACTTTTCCTAGCCAAACAACAGCCAAAGTATCGATTAGTGATATTTTTTAAAGACTTAATATATCTTGTTAAAAATTATTTATTCTTATCTTTATATTTACCAATAATTTTAATCGAAATTAATGTAGTTCATGCGTTCAACACTATTTTCCCCAATTGTATTGGATATTTCCATCATGATGAAAGAAATAAGCATAAGTTTAATAAAAACATTATTTTCGATTACTAAAACAACACTGAACAATAGTTCCGTGAAGAGCTAAATAGCCTATTTTCATATATTTTACTTATGATAAATGTCAGTTTGATTGCTGTAATAGATTCTTTGCAAAACAAACAGTTAGACGAGAAATGAAGGATTGAAGCGATTAGGTTGTATGATGCACAAATAGTAGAAACCATGTAGATGGTAGTTAGTGAATCAAAATGTATAATCTTGGCTCTCGTGAAAATCCAATTCTTGAGGTCTTCTGATAGCTGTTCCAGCTGTTCCAGCCCGCTGACCAAAATTAAATTTATTGGCAGAGCCGACAATCAAACCCAGACTGGATGGGTGGCAGCCACGTGGCGGTACTGCATGTAACTTTTGAGATTGTCACAATTGTACTCTTTGACGACAGAGGGTTGGAAAACCTTGATTTATTTGAAGAGGTACGTAGCTAGTTATTCTTCTTCTTCATGTGCCGTCTCCTCTAAGAAGGTTGCCGATCATCACAACAATCCGGTTGTTGGATCTAGGAGCACTGAAAATTTCACTGGAACTACACTTGAACCATTTTTTAGGTTGTCCAACCAAGAGATCCTTCTTCTTCCTCGACTCCTTCTGCCCTCAACCTTCCCTTGAATAATTTCTTGTAGAAAACGATACTTGTTTCCTCTCATTATGTCTGTTAGGTAATCAGCCCGAAGGCTGGTAGGATCCTCAAACAGCACCGCCGTTAGGTTATGTGGGTAGATATCCACAAAAATCCAAAGCAGCGCTCTATTGAGGCGTACTAGGCAAGAAGAGGAGTGAGGTAGTTTGCCATTGCTTTCCTCACTGAGTCAATATAGCAGTACTAACCCTATGAGTAGAACCTTTCTCAGCATCCACAGGCACTGACTGTGCCCTGAATGTCATTACTAAGCACCACCCATACCTCAGTAGCTTCCATATAATCACAGCCATGAGTGAGACTGAGACATCGGTGAAAAGCCATATTTTAGTCTAGCCTGTGCCAACAGACAAATGCAAATGCACTGCATTCATCAAGAGATGGCAAACAAGCCACGGAAATGTCCTGATATTAATTTTGGAGAGTTTCCGATAGAACATGTGGCCATGGATCAGAAATTTCAAGAAATTTATAATGTAACAGTCCTTTGTGGTGTTGATGTTGATTCGGATCATTACATTTCCAAGATTAAAATCAAATTGACTCCTAAAAGGAAAAATAAACCTCAAAAATTCAATAGCAAAAGATTGTATGATCCTAGTTCAGTTATCAAAAATCCAGTATATTTTGAGCAATCCATTACGCTTTTAAGTGACAACTTGGGGACCTCTGTTAACAAATTAAGAGCCTTAGCAGAAGACGTTGCTCCCGTTACAAAACGAGAGAAACATGCATGGAAGAATGAGGATTGTGATATAGCAATTCTACGCCGGCATACAGTTTGCTTGAATGACCAACAACAAAATACTGGAAGTTCCAGGGAAGAATTAATCAATGCTAGATGGTTAACGGCCAAACAAATCAGGAGGATTAAAAGGGAATATCAGAAGGAAAATTTAAAATCTATTGATGAAGCTTTCAATCACCATAAAACAAGAGACTATTATAAGACATTCAAACAATACCAATCAAAATTTACTCCCCCTACTCTTTTGATGAAGGATACGAACAGGCAGGTGGCCCATAATGATTATGACAATGCAATAATTTTGGCTGATTAATTCATACAGATTCTTTTGAATTTGATCCCTATCCCAGAAATAAAACACCCCTGGAAAAGATCATACCGCCAGTTTACGATGAAGTGCATACAGCGATTGATTCACTTAAGAATTATAAATCGGCAGGAGAGAATAAAGTAGTAGCAGAACTTTGGAAGAATGCTAATGTACAGACTGTTCATAACCTACATAAACATCTTATTGACATTTGGAATACAGAAAAATTGCCTGAATAGTGGAATATTGCTATTATAGACCCCATACACAAAAAGGGCGATAGATCAGATCCTAGCAATTATCGAGGAATATCGTTGCTGGATGTAATGTATACATTTCTTCAAAGATTTTACATTCCAAAATTCACGAACAACTTTATAATGAACTTGGTGGATATCAGGGTGGTTTCCGTCCAGGACGAAACTGTCCAAATCAAATTATCAGTCTCAAATGGATTATAAAACATCACAGGATTAGGAGCAAAGATTTAGTGATCAATTTCGTTGATTTTCGAAACGCTTATGATAGTATCCATCGCGAATCTCTATTAAATGTCCTTACTGAATTGGTTTACATCGAAAACTTGCTAACCATATTGCGGTCACTCTTAAGAATACTAAATCTAGAGTTAGGTTTAGAAGTGAAACCTCTGAGTCATTTGAAATCCATACTGGTCTTCGGAGATGGATTATCTCCATTGTTGTTTAATTGTGTGCTGGAAAAAATTATGCGTCAATGGAATAAGGTTTGTCCACCGAATGTGAAGATTGGAAAAAATATTCGACTAAATTTTCTCGCCTTTGCAGATGATCTAGCATTATTAGCAACTAGTATCGAAGAAGCTAAATTTCAGGTAGAGGAATTGGAACAATTAGTAGCAAAGGTTGGGTTGAAAATTTCTTTTGAGAAAACAGAAATGATGCCATCTTTTCAAGTTGAAACATCACATATTGTACTGCATAATGCCCAGAAAATAAAGATTGTAAAATAATTTAAATATCTTGGTTAGATCATCACTTGGAATGACAATGAAAGAGCATCAATAGATAGAACATTAAAATTGCGACGAGCACAACAGATTACCTGGCCAACATATAAGAAACAGTCTCTTTCGATTAATGCTAAACTTCGACATTATTTCTCCGTTGTTAAGCCAGAAGCAACATATTCAAGTGAAACTTTATTTAAACTAAACACCAGATCAAGAACTGACAAACTACAGAAGGTTGATAGACGGATTCTTCGGACAATACTCAATAAAAAACACCAGGTTGAGGGCCAGTGCAGACTTTTGCCCAACTCAATACTTTACAAGGAAAATGAATCTATCATTGACACGATGCGAAAACGAAGGATTGCGTTTTTTGGACACATATCCGCTTGCCAAATACTAGAATCCTGAAACAACGTTTTGACTTCTTTTGGAACAATAAAACAAAAATCACATGATTTAGAGAAATACAACTGGATTTCGATGAATTGAAAATTACTAAGCATCAAATTGAACAAAGAGAAGAGAAAAGGCTTCTGAATAACAAATACACTCGACTAACATTCAAAATTTCACAGCGTAAGCAATATGTTATATCTGCAGAAGAACGGGCTGCAAGATCTTCCAGAATGAAGAAGTATTGGGAAAGGAAAAAAAAAATATATCAAGTATTAAGAACTGAACTTAGTATTTGAAGACTTTGTACATAAGGTTTGATTTTTGGTGCTCCAATGTGGGCGTAAACAGTGTAAATAAATAAATTATACAATATGGCAAGGTATAAACCAATAGAGTGTGAGAGTTCAGCCTTAAGTCCTGGCCTGTGTTTCAACGAAAGAAGTTACTGAACTGACTATCAGACAATTCTAAGGTCAAGCTACCTCGGGCACATTATGAGAGGTGAACGATATGAACTTCTCCGGCTGATCATTCAAGGGAAGACTGATGGGAAAAGATCTGTGGGAAGACGGAGAAATTCCTGGATGAAAGACTTGCGGTGGTGGTATGGACATACGCCGATAGAAATCTTCCGTGCTGCCGTTTCGCGTGTAATCATAATCAATTGGATCGCCAACCTTCGGAGGGAGCCGGCGTTATAAGAATAATAATAATAAGAAGAAGAAGGCGAATTCACCAAGATATTCTCTTTTTTATATACTCACTTATCCAGGTGATGTTTTGATGCGACAATCTATATACCGGTAAATAAAGCACAAAATTTGTCTGTTTGTCTGTCTGTCTGTCTGTCTGTTATGTATACAAATCTACACAGTTTCACCGATCTGAACCAAAAATTGTATACTTACCCTTTGGAACCCGACGAGTAACCCTGTCAACTTTAAATTTCGGACAGACCACCCCATTCCCTGCATTTAGGCCCTTTTACACAAATCTACACCGTTTTACCGATCTGAACCAAAATTTGTATACTTACCCTTTGGAACACTGTGAGTAACACTGTCCACTTAAAATTTCGGAAAGACCACCCCATTCCCTGCATTTAGGCCCTTTCGTCCAAATCTACACCGTTTCACCGATCAGAACCAAAATTCGTATTCTTACCCTTTGGTACCCTGCGAGTAATACTGTCTGCTTGAAATTGCGGACAGACCACTCCATTCCCTGCATTTAGGCCCTTTGGCCCAAATCTACACCGTTTCACCGATCTCAACCAAAATTTGTATATTTTCCCTTTGGAACACTGCAACTAACACTGTCTGCTTGAAATTGCGGAGAGGCTACTCCATCCCCTGCATTTAGGCACTTTGGCACAAATCTACACCGTTTCTCCCATCTGAACCAAAATTTGTATACTTACCCTTTGGAACCCTGCGAGTAAAACTATCCACTTAAAATTTCGGACAGACCACCCCATTCCCTGCATTTAGGCCCTTTGGCACAAATCTACACCGTTTTACCGATCTGAACCAAAATTTGGAACCCTGCGAGTAACACTGTCCACTTAAAATTTCGGAAAGACCACCCCTTTCCCTGCATTTAGGCCCTTTGGTCCAAATCTACACCGTTTCACCGATCAGAACCAACATTCGGATACTTACCCTTTGGTACCCGGCGAGTAACACTGTCCACTTGAAATTTTGGACAGACCACTCCATTCCCTGCATTTAGGCCCTTTGGAAAAAATCTACACCGTTTCATCCATCTCAACGAAATTTTACATACATACCCTTTGGAACCCGACGAGTAACCCTCTCTACTTGAAATTTTGGGCAGACCACTCCTTTCCCTGCATTTACTTTTAATTTTGGGCAGACCACTCCTTTCCCTGCATTTAGGCCCTTTGGCAAAAATCTACACCATTTCACCCATCTCAACCAAATTTTACGTACATACCCTTTGGAACCCGACGAGTAACCCTCTCTACTTGAAAATTTGGGCAGACCACTCCTTTCCCTGCATTTAGGCCCTTTGCTAAAAATCTACACCGTTTCACCCATCTCAACCAAATTTTGTCTTGCTCGACTGTGATTCATAAAATATTACTATTACTATTACGTTAGTTTTTAAGTTTGACGCGCGAATTCAATAGTTGTAGTGTATGTATGTCTCCTATGCGTTTATATACCATTCATCCGATTGCGATGATACTTGGGTCAGTTGTTGTGTGGATTCCAGGGAAGGTTTCTGGCTACAAATTATGTATTTAACACAAAAGGGCGAGGGACTTAACAGGAAGTTTTAAATGCCACAGTAACCCAATTGCACAATGCCTGTTGTGATGATGATGATGATGATGATAATTGTTTAAAGGGGCCTAACATCGAGGTTATCGCCCCTAATGGTTTGGGGGATCGTGAAAATGAAACTAATACTAAAACTAACTACAAAACTTATGGGCTAGAAGAAGCGAAGGACAAAAGAAAGGAATAAGGGAAATACAAGACAGGAGGAAATGAAATGCCCTCAACCCTAGATAAATGAGAATTGAGGACTTGGAAGGAAGGAGAGCCACGAAATGCAGATAGGAAAGGGAAAGAGGACAGGGTCCGTCCCAAAGGCAATGGAAAAAAGGGGTAAAACCGGACCCAGCTCAGGAAACCCTCAGGGTTGCCAGCTCCCGAACTCACCAGCCACGACCCCACACCCTGCCTCCTTGAGGGCCTTGAGCAGAAAACATGAGATATTAAGAAAAGAAAAAGAAGGCTGACACCTCGAAGAATGAGGCTATCAGGAATGATTAGACAAGGGCCAATTAAGGCGGGAAAGTGAAAGAGTCACTAGGGCTAGGATACCCTGATACCATCGGGGTCGGAAGAGAACAAGAGTTAGACCAAGGGAGGCTGATAGGTAAGAGAACTGAAAGGAGCCCGGCACCAGTAAGTAGAAGCAATGCCGGACTCCGCTGGGGTCCCGTGGTCGCAAACCCACATCCCACAAGTTGTGTGACACTGGGGGGTGGAGGGTTGGAGGAGGGGGCAGGTGTGAGAATAGCTTGCTGATTCATCGCGAGGTGACATGAGAGGACTGTCCGGTGGCCGCCGTGTTACCTGGTATTGCTGACTATGCTGATGTTCATACAGGGCCTTTGCTCAAACCACTGTAGTGTTACCAAAGAGTGAGTGATTCACCGGCCAATGTATAGGACCGGGACCCCCCCGAAGGTCTGTCATCATATATCGTCATCAACTGCGATATTCTCAGGTTCGTGCAGCTTGGACCCGAGCAGTACTTCATAAGCTCTTTCACTAGACGCATCGAGTATAGGCCTAAGCCAGAAAGTAAGGTTCAGACTTTGGAAGACATCGAAGGTAGAAATATGAATTAACTATATCAGATTTTAAATTACACCATATTCGTTTAGTAGTCATTTTTCATTACCTTATTATTATCATCATAAGGGCAAATGACCTAGATGTTACGCCCATTATACCACTAATCACCACACATAATAAGTCTTCATCGCCTGTGAATTTTGAAATATTTCTATCACGGTAGTCTGTAAGTTTGTCGTGTCAATTCAACAGTAGTTTTCATTATCATCCTCATCAAAAGGGCAAATGAACTAGATGTTACGCCCATTATACTACTAAGCAACACCACAGTCTACCTAGCCAGTGATTTTTAAAATGTGTATTTCCATTAGTTTGCAAATTTGATATACCCGTTCAGTAGTAGTCGTTTTCATTATCATCCTCATCAAAAGGGCAAATGACCTAGATGTTACGTCCATTATACTACTAAGCAACACCACAGTCTTCATCGCCTGTGATTTTTAAAATGTGTACTTCCATTAGATTGTAAGTTTGATATACCCGTTCAGTAGTAGTCGTCTTCATTATCATCCTCATCAAAAGGGCAAATGACCTAGATGTTACGTCCATTATACTACTAAGCAACACCACAGTCTACCTAGCCTGTGATTTTTAAAATGTGTATTTCCATTAGTTTGTAAATTTGATGTACCCGTTCAGTAGTAGTCGTCTTCATTATCATCCTCATCAAAAGGGCAAATGACCTAGATGTTACGTCCATTATACTACTAAGCAACACCACAGTCTACCTAGCCTGTGATTTTTAAAATGAGTATTTCTATTAGTTTGTAAATTTGATATACCCGTTCAGTAGCAGTAGTTTTCATTATCATCCTCATCAAAAGGGAAAATGACCTAGATGTTACGTCCATTATACTACTAAGCAACACCACAGTCTTCCTCGCCTGTAATTTTTAAAAACTGTTTTTCCATTAGTTTGTAAGTTTGATGTACCAGTTCAGTAGTCGTCTTCATTATAATCCTTATCAAAAGGACAGATGACCTAGAGACATTTATCGTACAGGTGAAACCTTAACAAGACGAAACTTTCAACCAGATAGCGATCTAAGCGGCAAAAAATAATCAAGTCTTTCCTGAAATGTGAGTCCTAAAAATAACTTTTTCTGTTATTTTCTAAATTGTATATGTCAGTTATGTAGTAATTTTCAATATCATCCTGATCAGTAGGGCAAATTACCTAGATGTTACGCCCTCAACGTTATTGGGGGAAATGACCTAGATTTTAAATCCATTACATTTCTAATCACCACCACATAAAGTCTTCTACGACTGATATGTCACGAATTCTGGGACCGCTAACGACGTATCTCGACTCGGACTGAAGACAAATATCATGAGAATGACCATCATTTTACAGAGCCTTCCCATAGTGACTTAAGTATAAACATTGTCAGTGGTTTTGATAATGTAAGAAATGAATACATAAATAAATATAATTTATCACGTTGAGTGTTAAGGAGACTGAGATATTATCATTATTCCACCGGGCGAAGCCGGGTACTACTGCTAGTATCATAATAATATCCATTTCATCATCGGAATCAGATTCTGAACTTAGATCAATGCTCTTTCTTCCTGAGAACCAACGTGACTGGGAGGCAATGTGCGCTCACATGCACTTCGCAGCT
Source organism: Meconema thalassinum (assembly GCA_946902985.2). NCBI lineage: Eukaryota > Metazoa > Arthropoda > Insecta > Orthoptera > Tettigoniidae > Meconema > Meconema thalassinum. The sequence continues at coordinate 617,145,112 of OX336390.1, forward strand.
TCCTCTGCCCTGCGGCCTACTGCGTTCTAATGAGCGCTAGGCATGAGTAGCTTCAAATTTCTAACAAATAATTGACAAATGCTCTTCAGAAGAATAACCAATCAATATTCTTGAGATAAACATTATGAATACAGGGACGGAGAAGAAGCTTCATATAGGGATCCAGGAATCTGCTGCAAGTTGTGAGAGTTCTATCCTTTAGCCACAGTAACAAGGTTAATAAGTACAAAAGTTTTGAACATTTCCACCACACTTTGGAAAGTTAACCAAAGATGCCAACTGACTAATCTTAGCTAAGCATTATACACTCAATGGTCAGAAGTCATGGGAAGGCACGGAATATGACGTTAATGACGAATTGCTTCTCCGCGAGCCCTCAAAACGGCAGCAAAACTGTCACGGTTCTTTTTAGGTTGAAAATGGCCGCCCATTGCTGGGACACCTCAGGGAGTCTAGTACTTTAAGCCTACTAGATTCTTTGTGGTGACCTAGCAATGGGTGGCCCAAGTATTGTAACTTCCTAATATTTACCTATCCTACGCAATATCTCAAGATTTGTGATTCTATCGTAAGATCGTAAGATCCTTCGATATGTCCACATCTCAAACGCCTCTAGTCTGTTAATCATATCTTGTTTGAGTGTCCAAGCTTCCATACCGTAGTAGAGTACCGAGAACACATAACATCTTAGCAACCGTAGTTTTAAATTTATACTAAGGTCTCTATTGCACAATTAATTTCTCATGTGATTGAATGCACTTCTGGCTTGTCCTATCCTTGCCTTGATTTCTTGAAAGCAATCATTGGTATCATTAACTATGGTTCCTAAATATCTGTATTTCTGAACTATTTGAACTGCTTCACCTTTGATTACCAAATTTCCTGGATTATTCTTTTTTCGAAATTACCGACAGTAGTTGCTACGCTGGCTAAAGCGCAGCATTAGGTCATGGGGCCAAGCTCTCTGCTGACTCAGTAGACGCGTGGGTTCGAGCCCCACCGTCGGGCGTCCTTGAAATGGTTTTCCGTGGTTTCCCATTTTCAACACCAGGCAAATGCTGGGACGGTACTTTCTGACAGGTCACGGCCGCTTCCTTCCACATCCTTGCCCAGTTTCATTCACCATCATTCATTTCATCTCTCATTACCTCCTCTCATGAGGTTGGTGTCAGGAAGGGCATCCGGCCGTAAAACCATCGCCACAAAGACTTCCATCGCATCTCATCCCCGACCCCGTTGGAAAAACGGGAATAATAAGGGGTAGACATACATACATTCTTTTTCGAAATTACTGTGGAACTGGTTTCCTTAACATTTAGAGTTAAACTACATTTCTCGCTTGTTTCTACCATCTAACCGTCAACAGTTGTAGATCTTCAAGGTAGTTATTACTTAAATCAATTATTTGCATCGTATTTTAATTGTTTGGCCGCTGAGCCGTTCATTTAGAGGAATACAAATGTCAATGATGTGTGGCTGTAATCTTGTGTCAGGTGGCGCTAAGCGCTCGGTGTGATCCTATTTAATTAGTTGCTCCCCTCTTCCCCCTCCCCTATTAATATCTCTCGCAGCCCTGCTCTCTTGGACCAAGGAGCCGGGCGTCTCATCGCCAATTCAATAATATTAGCTCTAATATACGGAAGTGTATGAATGAGGGAAGTAATTACCAGCCTCTCGCTTGGCTTTGACACTCGTACCGAGCTCAGAACTGGTCTTCGTTAGCTCTTATATCACGGCTGGCTCTAGTTCTCGAGATTGTTCACGAACACCCTGTAATCTTGTGTAGTGCATTTACTGATTTTTAACTGAAGCATTCTCTATATAGATGCTCTAACGCACATTAATAATGGTTGAAGTACTGAACTGACTTAATAGCTTATGGACAAAGAAGGTTAATATCGAGAAAATTATGATGGATTCTGCTTTAATTGGTTGTATTGCATTAAAAGCAAATCGTCTGAAGCTAAGAAACTGATGCTTTGAATTTGGTGTAGCTGGTAAATAAACAAGTAAATTCTGAATATGTTTCACCTCCAAATTGTCTTCATAAATAACAGTCGATATTATCCTCCTTACAGCTAAAGTGATTAACATTTATGAAGGAATGTGTGAACATGCGCGAACTCACGAGCGAGGAGTGGAAAGGAGGAGAGGGAAGGTAGTGGAGGGGGTCACTGCTGCTGTGCTCCTGGGAGACTCTAACGTGCAATACAGGTACAGTCACAGTAGGACAACAACGAGCGAAGTGAGCATTCCTCCCCTCTCGCTCCCGCTGCAGCACATGGATTCTCCCACTACGAAACTCTTTACCATCAGGTAACAATTGCGGTATACAAATTCTCATTCTTTCTTCATGTTAGGAGATTGTTCGTCCGATGGAGTTGTGGCCTATTTTATTCGAAATTGTTTTAATTTCCTTTACTCTTTTTCGATGCGCTGTTCTATTCCAGTTTCCATACGTTGATGCTGAAGGAAAGCATACTGAAGGATTTTAACGGTCTTAAAAGTCCGACGACTTCGACTGTATGAACCTCCGATTTTGGGCATAGCAGTTCAGCATGCTACCGACTACGCAACCGAAGCTGACAACAATATTCATCTATTGGTACATAACTCTATGGTCTACATATAGAACAATCCAACATAGCGATCATCCTAAATAATTCACAGGTCCTCAATATCTACGAATCTATTATAGCAATCAAACTGAAATTTTGTATGTTCATAGAGGCCATTAAAATACGTTCACCTATGGGTCTTTCAGTAACATGATGAGCACTAGACGAATATGGTGGGGATGCGAATTTTAAATGAATTGTTCTCCCAATTCAATCTGAGAACTGTAAAACATGGCACGGCAGATCTTCATATAAGTCTTTATACAATATATTGATGTCTAATTTAATTAAATTTTTTGAAAGCTCAAAATGAGAAACAAATTCTAGGACAGGGAATGATAAACCTTAGAAAACTTACGTGGATGTTATATAGAAAAAACATTTTAGGTTAAGATTGAAGTTGTCAGTATGGTTATGGTCATATAAATTTGTGAAGAAACCTGTGTGAAGAGAAAACCAAACAATATAACAGGGCTAACATGGTCATTTGCATGGCACATTATAATGTCGTAGTGATGGTTGGTTTAGTGCATATAACATCGAGGTCACATGCCCTCAATTATGTAATTAAATTTATGAACCAAAGTATTCTTAAAGTTTCTTCACGTCAGAAGTACCTTTGAAAGGTCGTCTTTATCTTCCGATGTTGAATCTAATTTTGCAGAACAAGAGTGAACATACTTTTTAAAGCAATATTGTTACGTGACATTCTATTTTAATGGTGAAAAGAAGGAAATGCCAAGTCCCTTATCAATTGAGTAACTATCGTTAAAATATTCGTTTCATCCTGGCTGCGTGGCTCAGGGGTAAAGTTCTCGCTTGCTGAGCCCAAGGTTGCAGGTTCGAAACCTGGCGCAGTCAGCTGGCATTTGAGGGTGCGCAAATGCGAGGGAGCCGTATCAGTACATTTACTGGCACGTTAAAGATCCCCTTCGGGGCAAAATTCCGGCACCCCGGTGTCTCTAACAGCCAGTGTAGTTAAAAGGGACGTAAAACCAATAACATTATTCATTATTATTATCCTAAATACAGAATTATAATAGAAATACAGCCGTTCCACTTTGTTACGTCTGATTTGTTTCTTGTGCCGTCGTTGATGTTGTTTCTCTTGAAGCAAGCATTGCATTTTTGTACTTAAGTAATGTAATTATTAGTTATTTAGTTTGGTAGACCACAGTTTTTCAAAGTTTAAGTTAGTTCTCCCTTCTCTGCTTCAATGTCACAAAGTATTAACATATTACAAAAGTGAACAATATCATGCAATCGCCTAATAGTATTTGAAGTGGCCTGTAGTAATGGCGTGGACCGTTGGTAGCGAAGAACTTGGTCTTTCGTAATGCAGAATACAGTACCTGGCTTCGAGACCCAGCTGTGGTCTCATTTACAATACTTACAAAGATATTACCACTCAAAGGGTAATTCTTTTAACTAAAAAATATCTTCTAAAACTCTACCAGACGCCTCTTCTACGATATCACCCTGAAAGTTTTCAAACTATCCACCGAGTGTAAAGTAGATTGTCATTAATTTCAATTCTGGTGCAGTCTCGCACGTCCGAAGATAAAAGCTGGGACAAGAGATTGGTGGTCAGTTTAAATGCATGACGTGCACGTGGCATTATCTGCAGCCCGTGCTCGCATTTTAATGTTCACGTCATTATAGACTTTGATGAGAATACGCCAAGTGTAATGGAACGAAACATAAACAGATTAGTGCTGTGAACGTAATATTCGAGTGGCAAGGGTGTTGGCGTTCCATGAATACCTGACTGTTCACGCTCTAGTTAACGGACATTACCAAGTCTTTCAACTATATCGCACCACGCAGCAGATTAACATCATTATCGACTGAACAGCTGGCTACTCATCCACAAGTGTTACAAGAAAACAAACTGCAAAGCAAGTGCTCGAGGGGAAGCCATCATAGTACAGTCGGCGAATGCGGGAGATAGGAGTTCGAATCCCCTTTCCGGTCTTATTCTCTAGTTTTTCTCAACATATATGACCACTTGAGGTCACTAAAGTCTTTGTTAACAATGAACTAACCTCGCGCACGGCTTAGAGGACCACCCAAATCAAAGAACGACCGCCGTCCAGATTAAAGCTTGTGGGTTTCAGGGATTTGAGGTGCTACTTCTCGCAGCAAGTAGCTACTCAAATTGTCCTGACGAGGCTAAGTGATCCCGTTTAAGTTCTCACGTCAGACCTTAAGCCTCCAATGGAGCCTGAAATCAAACCTGAAGACTGCTAGGTAATAATAATAATAATAATAATAATGAAATGAAAAATCCACAGCCTGCTTCCAGTCTTCGACTGGGTCAGGAATGGAATGAATGAAGCCCCCATCTAGCGGCGAGGATATGAACTGTGCCAGCTGCCGAGGCCTGACGCACTCCTCTGGGGCAATGATTAAATGAATGACAGATGAAATGAAATGATAGTGAAGAGTGTTGCTGGAATGAAATTTTGACAGGGAAAACCGGAGTACCCGGAGAAAAACCTGTCTGCCTCCGTTTTGTCCAGCACAGATCTCACATGGAGTGACCGGGATTTGAACCACGGACCCAGCGGTGAGAGGCCGGCGTGCTGCCGCCTAAGCCACGGAGGCTGTAATAATAATAATAATAATAATAATTATTATTATTATTATTATTATTGTTATCACTGACCGGGCAGATACGAGCATTCAACTATAAGGCTATGGTGGGATTGAACCTCACCAGCAGCTGCCCTTCAAATTGTTTCCTGTGATTTCCCGTTTTCAGCAGCTGGTAAAACCTAAAGTGCTAACTTCGAGTAGGTCACGGTCACTTCTTTCCAATTTATCTTCATTCATAACATCTCTCATGAATTTCTCTGATTGGGTTGGCGTCTGGAAAGACATCCGGACTTAAACACATTGTTACTTGGAAACTAATCTCATATAACCCCCGACCTCGTTTGTACAGTATTATGAAGCGTAAAATTACAATAGGTGAAAAACTGCCAGAGAGAGATTGCCTCTTGAATCCCCGTGTATTATAGAGAAGAACAACTTGACAAATATTTAGAAACTCGTTTATATGGTTAAGTACTAACTGTTAGGTCAACTTTTTCAGACACATCAATATAATTCCTGTTCATTAATACCATGGGTCACAGTTAAACAGTAATGTTCAGCCTCAGTGTTCATCTTTCTAAATGCTCCTATAATCTACTTTGTCCAGGACTAGTTCAGATGCATGGTAGGGCGCTGTATACGGTAGTTACTGGATCCCTGGCGCATATGAGACTGGGTTAGAACCTTGCCATCCAGGACAAACGGATACAATATATTTATGATTTAAATGATGTTCGAGCATAACAACAGTCACGATGAATGATGCATATACTTAGATTTATGTATTAGGTTGGTGCTTAAGTCAGTAGCGTTTTTGTTTTGCCTGTTGGTATTCTGGTTATTATGGTTTTATTTATCGACTGTCATTATTGCTTTGTAGTTCAATGTTTGTTCTTGATTTTACATATTGAAGTTTTGTCATTTGCAGATAGTGAGAGGAGTTGTGGACGCTAGAAAATGGAGTGCCAAGTGGAGAAATTGGAACATTTCCGACATATTCTACTCTATGAATTCAATAGAGGGACGAAAGCAGCGGAGGCGACCAGAAACATTTGCGCCGTGTATGGGGACAATGCTATTGGAGAGAGCACCACATGAAAGTGGTTTTCTCGTTTTAAGGTGGGTCGTTTTGACCTTAGTGACTCCCCGCGTTCAGGAAGGCTGTCGGAATTTGATGAAGATCGTTTAAACGCATTCATTCACAATGCTCCACCAGTGTACACGAGAACTGGCAAATTGTGATCATTCCACCATTGTGCGACATTTGCATTCAATGGGTTAGGTTCAAAAATCCGGTGTAAGGGTACCGCATGCTCTAAGCCAAAATCACAAAAATCAGCGGGTGACCATATGCGCATCTCTGCTTGCTCGTTATCGATTGGCTCGTGAACAACATCGACCATTCCTATCCTGTATCGTTACTGGTGACGAGTAATGGTGTCTTTAGGTCAACGTAAGTAAGGAATGGTTAAGCCCAAACAAACAAGCAAGCAATTCGCAGTACAAAAACCTGCGCGCATCAACAAAAGATAATGTTTTGCATCTGGTGGAATACCGACGGTGTACTGTACTACGAATTGCTTCCCCGAGGTGTACCCATCGCTGCTGACATTTGTAGCCAACAACTGACACGTCTTGCAGATGCAATCCAAGAAAAACAACCAGCTCTACTGCGTGAAGTGATGCTTCTCCATGATAACGCCCGCCCGCACTCCGCTAACCTGACAAAAACACTATAAAGGAGTTGGGCTGGGAAATCATTAAACACGCACCTTATTCACCCGAGCTTGTGCCGTCAGATTTGCACCTTTTCCGCTCTCTATCGAACAACCTTCAAGGAACTTCCTTTCCTGATGAAGATGCACTCTGAACATGGCTTGATGTATTCTTCAACTCAAAACCACATGATTTCCACAGGCGCGGAATCGAAAAATTACCACAGCGTAGACAGACTATTGTAGATAGTGAAAGAGAATATGTTACTGATTATGAATTTCTCTCTTATGTGTATCTGATGTGTTTAACGAACCTATAAACTTGATGTGGATAAACTTATGGAGAACGCTACGGACTTATGCACCAACCCAATAATTAGTTTGTGACGCTTACAGAATCACACATTTGATTGCCTGAACATACAGTAACGTATTCATCACTATCATCGATATCCATGACCGCAAACAAGCCGGCAGCAGATGCATGGCACATTTACAGATGCTAATTAGGAATGTAGGTAAGTGTAACTTCACCATTATTAGACATAAAAAATAAATAAAAATAAATAAATAAATAAATAAATAAATATACAAATAAATTAATTAATAAATAAATAAATAAGTAAATAAATAAATTAATAAATAAAGAAATAAATAAATAAAGAAAAAGAAAGAAATAAATATGAAATAAATAAATATTCTTGCCAAAAATAGGGGGGGGGGGACCTTACCAGATGGAAGACAACGATACATACCAAATTGTGAACTCTACAAACACCTGGATAACCTCACAGATGCCATCGGAAGGAAACGACTGGCCACCTGAACAGAATGGACCACCACAGGCTGTCGTATAAGATCTTCAAGATTGGCAAGACGGATAAAGCCACTGGGTCCCTGTGGTTCAAACAAATTGAGAAGGATTTTGCTGAAATTAATATTGAGCAAAACACAATAGATGACAGGGGTCGCTACCGTCAGACAGTTGAAACCAGACCTCTCCTGACATCCATTACAGAAGTTCACCACAACGCGCCCAGGAAATGGAAAATGAATGAATATAGGTCCAATAGAATGGCTGATGATTTCAGTATGAAAACAGACGCCAAATAATCCACCAAGAACACCAGATGTGGCAGACAACAGCTAAGACACAGGCCCCGTGTTCCATAGGTGGCCCAAACGTCCAAAGACGAAGAAATAAATAAATATCTGAGAACAATCCAACTATTTTAAACTCATTTCTTCAACATAACTGGGGACACTGTCTCTCTAATAAAGCTGTCATTTTCTGTGAGATGACTGCATACCAAGATTATTGAAGCTCTCCTAGTGCAAAAATATGAAATAATCCTTTGAAATGCTAATTTTAAAGGCTCAATTGTGTAGGGATGAATGATGGTGGAGGCATAGAGGTAGACATCGACCCTTGCCGTATAAATTACATTTCCATATGTATGTACCCCGCATTCCACTGATCTAAACCAGTCGATAGAGATGCTCCACGATTACTTGAAATTTCCTGCACGTCCATACATTGTGAAGTTGTGATGTGTGGGTGTTATTGGCTGCACCGCAGAGGAGCTATCGTCCTACTCACAAGCTAAGTGATTTACTAAGAAACAAATTGGACAAAGGGTTGAAGCATTAAACTAATCAAGAATTAAATAACAAGATTTACCAAGGAACAAAGGGGTAGATCTACACACGCAAACAAACCGATTTCCCCTCAAGGAGATAGGCGTTAAATTGACAACACTCGGATTGGAAGAGAAGTGCGCTCGTTCACCTTGGCCGTACAATGGGAGGTAGATTTACCGAAGAAAAAATGAAAAAGGGTTAAGGCGTTAGATTTACCAAGGAACAAATGACGAAAGTTGAGTCATTAGATTTACCAAGAAACAAATGACAAATGGTTGAGGTATTAGATTTACCAAGAAACAAATGGAAAAAGGGTTGGGGCATTAGATTTACCAAGAAATATCCATAGTTTTGGAGATATTCCAGTTCAAACTGAAAAAGTACATATCTTTGAATCTATTTATCATATTATATATCTGCATTCTTTTGACTCAAATCTAAAATCGGCTGAACCAGAAGTTTAAAATCAAGCGCAAACATACGAAATATGATATTCGTAGTATATGCTCCCAAGAAATAGATTCTAAGGTAAGTTGTCTAGATCATAAACAAATTAAAATATCGAAACAACTATTAACTTTTCAGATAGAGGTAAATAAATTCCATAAATGTTATTAACTCAATAGCCGACAATATATCCCTTTTCTTATACACACAAATATTTCAATTTTGACTCCTTTAACGGCGATAGAGTACCTTGAGTTCTCTTCCTTAGGAAATCTAATTTCAGTAGATTGTTCGTTTCTTCTCTTTGATGGAAACTTGTTCTGTGTTTGTTTTGGTAAAATTGTACGGCCAAGGTGAACGAGCGCACTTCTCTTCCAATCCGAGTGTTGTCAATTTAACGCCTATCTCCTTGAGGGGAAATCGGTTTGTTTGCGTGTGTCTGAAGCTTAATCAGTTTCCTTTTAGCGAGCAGCAGTTTTTCAAGATGTCTCTACCAACTTTATTCTGACGAGAAGTTTTAAATTCCTTTATCTTCCCGTTTTTTTAACTCGCTATTCACTCCTTTTCACCCCTTCCCATCTCCCATTGTTATTTTCTGCCTGTGGTTCCCTAACTTCATTAAGATTTGCACAATAATCCCACAGGGAAAATCCCCTTCATGCTTTCTTTAAATCACTCTCTCAATAATGAAATATTGAAGTATTAAAAGAAAAATCAGTTGTTAATTAACTCAGCAATGTGAAGGCTTTCTACTTCCATAGCCACGCTGGATAACATATGTCTGATGAGTGGATTTACGAAGAAAACTCATAGTTAAAGAGAGGAATTATGACACAGTGGATTTCATCCCACCAATCCATGGCAATGCATGTGAAGATTTACAAAGGGAAATGCCACGTCTATTGGATAGAATACCATGTACAAACGGTGGAACTGGGGGTTACAATCGTGAGATTTACAGTTATGTTATACGAAAAGTATCACTCCACTTTTTGCAATAATGTGACAGAATTACGTGACCAAATAGAAAGAAATGATGAAATAGTCTATTAGGATAATTTTAGTGTTATTGGTTAAGAAGCAGTAATTGTTGCTACCTTAAGAATGTAATTTTATGGTCCCCAACAGACCATTTTGCTGCTAACCCTTCAAAGGTGTGACCCGTTCTGAACAATGCCCACAAAATACTACCAATGAATTTCAAAGATACCATGCAATGAAATTATGTATTTCTATCCGAGGAATAGAGAACAAAACCAAATTAATTAAACTAAACAAAACTAAACTAAACTAAAATAAAATAAAATAAATTGAACTAAACTAAAGTATATTAGACTAAAATAAACTATATTTAACTCAACTAAAATAAATTAAACTAAACTAAACTAAATTAAATTAAACTAAACTAAACTAAACTAAATTAAATGAAAATAAATTAAACATAACTAAACTAAAGTAAATTAATTTAAACTAAACAAAACTAAACTAAATTAAATTAAACTAAAATAAATTAAACTTAACTAAACTAAATTAAACTAAACTAAAATAAATTATACAAAACAAAACAAAGCAAAGCAAAACAAAACAAAACAAAACTCACATTTGATATATGAAAAAATACAATTTCTACTCCACTTTTTATTTAATACTAGCTGTACCCGGCATGCGTTGCAATGCTAATCAAAGCAAGTGTTGGAGTTGCAACTTTGTTTGATGAAGTGCTTTTGGATCCCCAATATTTTTTTCTTTTTCCGTTATCCACCTCTAAACTATTGTAAAATTGATTTACTATCTCAAAAAACATCCTGGGAGCGTGCTCAACAACTCACCAACGTTTCATCGCAATGAAATGAATGGCATATGAACGCATTCGGGACTTTGTTGAAACGATTCGAGCGCTGTCACCCATTTGTTGAATATACTCGTACGCTACATATTGTGAAATTGATTTACTAATTCGAAAACCTTCCCTGGCGTGTACACAACAACTCATCAAAGTTTTATCACAATCGAATGAATGGCATATGAACGCATACGGGATAAACCATTCGCGCGCCGTTACTCATTTGTTGAATCTACTTGAGCACCACCCATTGAAAAACGGATTTACTAATTCATACACCTTCGCAGGACTGTACTCAACTCACCAAAGTTTTATCACAATCGGATGAATGGTATATGAACGCATACGGGACTTGGTTGAAAAGATTCGCGCGCTGTCGCTCATTAGTTGAATCTACTCTTGCGCTACCATATTGTAAAATGGATTTACAAAATCAGAAATTTCACGGGAGTGGAAACAACATTTCACCAAATTTCATTGCAATCGCATGAATGGTATATGAACGCATACAGAACTTTTTTAAACGATACGTGCGCCGTTACTCATTTGTTGAATCTACTCGTGCGCTACGTATGGTAAAAAGGATTTACTAAGTCAGAAACCTTTCATGGAGGGTGCACAACAATTCACCCAAGTTTCACAGCAATCGGATCAATGGTATACTGTATGAACGCATACGGGACTTTGTATAAACGATTCGCGTGCCATCGCTCATTTGTTGAATCTACTTAAGCGATACCTATTGTAAAGTGAAATTACTAAGCCAGAAACCTTCCTTGAAGTGTACATAACAACTCATCTAAGTTTAGTCACTGTCGGACGAATGGTATATTAACGCATACGGGACTATGTTGAAACACTTAGCGCGTCGTTGCTCATTTATTTAATCTACTTGTGCGATACCTATTGTAAAGTGGATTTAGTAAGCCAGACACCTTCCCTGAAATATACACAACATCTCACCCAAGTTTCACCGCTATCAGACGAATAGTATATGAACGCATACGGGACTTTGTTGAAACGCTTCGCGCGTCGTCGCTCATTTGTTGAATCTACTCGTGCGCTACCTATTAAAACATGTATTTACTAAGCCAGAAACCTTGCCTGTAGTATACACAACCTCTCACCCAAGTTTCATCGCTATAGAACGAATGGTACGTGAACGCATACAGGACTTTGTTGAAACGCTTCGCCCGTCGTCGCTCATTTGTTGAATCTACTCGTGCGCTACCAATTGTTAAGTGGATTTACTCAGCCAGAAACCTTACCTGAAGTGTACAGAACATCTCATCCAAGTTTCATCGCAATGGGATGAATGGTAGCCTATATGAACGCATGTGGGACTTTCTTGAAACAAACGCACGCCATTTCGTTGAAGCTACTCCCGCCATCTATTGTAAATTGGATTTACTACCCCTATACAAATTACGTTGAATAACTAATGGGATTTCATCTTAATAGCCTCATTTTATATACCGGTAGTGGAGAGTGCTACTCGCATCCAGTCGGCCGTGTCTCGTCAAGAGCTACTGTTGCCTGGAAATGACTTGCCTTAGCTGTCATTTGCTTTACGTTTTATAGCGACTTGTATTCTCTTTGACGTTTTATGTCACGTCACGGGATTAAAAAAAACTATCATATGTCCGTCTCCTGGTTCTAAGCTACCTCCTCACCAATTTTCAGCTAAATCGGTTCAGCCGTTCTTGAGTTATAAATAGTGTAACTAACACGACTTTCTTATATATATATATAGATTTAAATCTGAATGGTTTCACCTTTCATCTTAGCCAAGAGAATGGAGTCCCCCGTAAGGCCGAACTATCATATATATTATTTCAGTAGTATAGATCCCTCCTGCGGCGCTCACAAGTGACCAATCGTGACAAATGAGCATTCAAATGAAAGAGAATGGACATTAGCAGTGACGAATTGCACTCTAATTTCATCATCATCAACTAGAGCAGTTTCCAACCGCAGGTTAGGTCTGCTTGGAGCACAAGCCTCTCCATCGTTTTCTGTCCATCCACCACTTCTCTTTTGTCACTGTTGTCCAATTAACTCCTTTTCTCTCGACACTTTTCTTCACCCCCTTTTTCCACCTATCCCTTGGTCTTCCTCTAGGTCTCCTTTCCTTCCACTCCATTTCCAATATTTTCCGTGGTATTCTCTCTTCTCCCATTCTTTTCACGTGACCATACCACTGTAGCCTTGATTTTTTCAATCCTATCCTGTAGGGGTCCTTCCTTCAATATTTCTCTGACTCTATCATTTCTGACTCTGTCCATCCTGGTTACACCTATACGATTCCTCTGAAACTTCATTTCCACTGCTTGTGTTCTGCTTTTATCTCTCTCCCTCATCACCCAAGTTTCTGATCCATACGTTAGGATCGGCACAAAGTAAGTCTTGTACATGATCCCTTTACATTTCTGTGGCACATCCTTGCTCCATACCAGGTCTCTAACACTCTTGAAGAATCCATAAGCACACCTTCCTCTTTCATCTAATTCCAAGGCATTTCCCCCATTTTCTTCAATGACACTTCCCAGATACTTGAAGCTCTGTACTCTCTTCAACTGCTCTACGCCTAACTTTATCCCAGAGTATACTCTGTCCTTCTCAGGTGTTGTTATCACCACTTCACTCGTTTGCGTCGAAAACTTCATTCCATAGGATGACACTACTTCCTCCCATGCATTGAGTTGCTCCTGTACATCCCTTTCCTTGTTTCCCCAGATCATCAAGTCATCTGCAAACACCATTGCCTTCATTTTTTCCTCCCCAATATGCTGTGCTACCATTTGCATCACTTCATCCATCACCATTACAAAGAGCAAGTGCGAGAGGGCACTTCCCTGCTTTAGACCATTCTGTTATTTCCATACCGACTTTAACAAAGCTTCTGCTTCCTAAATACACATCTTTCACTCTCATCACTATTTCTTCCGTTATTGTTTTGGCTCTCATCGCTTTCCATACTCTGTTTCTTACAACACTGTCGTATGCCTTCTCAATGTCCATAAAGGCCAATACCAAATCTTCCCCATACTCGAGGTGACGCTCCTGTAGCTGTCTCACTCCAAATATAACGTCAGTAGTGGACCTCCCCTGCCTGAATGGATATTGCTCCTCCCTCAGTTGCTGTTCCGTTACCTTACGTATCCGTTTCTCCATTACCTTTTCATAAATCTTAGCACAGTGGCTCATCAGTGTAATTCCCCGGTAGTTTTGGCAATCTTCCTGGCTCCCTTCTTGAAGATGGGCACTATCACCCCCTTTTTCCAATCTTCTGGGACTTTCTTCTCCTTCCATATAGCTCGTAACACCCTATACAACCACTGTGTTCCCACTTCCCCTCCAGCTTTTATCATCTCCACGCTTACCTCATCTATACCAGGTGCTTTTCCCATTTTCATCCTCTTTATTGTTTTTTCCACTTCTGCCCAGGTTAGGTCTTCCACTTGCACTTGGTTACTGACATCAACCCTTCCAGTATGCTCTTCGTCCTTACTTGGTGCTGTCACATTCAAGAGGTCCTCAAAATATCCTTTCCAAAGTGATTTAATCTCTTCTTTTCTCTCAATAATATTGCCATTTTTGTCTTCCATTCTCTCTGTGGTAATCTTCTCATTTTTACTTTTATTCTTCACCATCGCATACAACAGTTTTCTATTACCTTTACTGTCCTCTTCCATCATACTTGTCCATTTCTCCATCCACTTCCTCTTTTCCTCTGTTATCACCGTTTTGGCTTCCTTCTTTCTGGCTATATATTCCTCCCTTGCATCTGCTGTTCTAAGTTGGAACCACATCCGGGAAGCTTTGTTTTTGTTTCCCGCTACTTCCTTCACTCTGTTGTTCCACCATTGTGTGTCCTTCCATCGTTTCTTATCACTGGTCCTCCCGCATACCATTTCTGCTGCTTCCACTAGTGTTGTTTTCAGCCTTTCCCGTTCATCTTCCACAGTTCCTGTGCCTGCGCTTTACTATTTCCTGATATTTCGTTTTGGTATCTTCCTCTTTGAGTTTCCATACTTTCATTTTCATCCCCTGCCTCTCTATCACTCTCCTTTATGACTTAATTCTGTAGCTCATAACCACCAGCCGGTTGTCACTATCCAAGGCATCTGATGGGATAACTTTAATGTCCATAACATTTCTCTTAATTTACGCATCAATATCTATAATTTCGTTAAAAAATTACATTAAAAATGTACGAAATGTGCGATTTGCAGATACTGTTGCTGTAGGAAAATACGCTCCATAATTTCTGTCCACTTCACATTTTGGCCGCTTTGACGCCTGTTTCATGTCATTTTAACATTCTGAGGTCTTTCCTTTATAATTTTGCGTGGATTTCAGAAACAGTAAATCAAAGGAATGAGTACCGTATTTAATCGTATAATTTCATAATATCGAATAACCAGTGAGTGTTATGATGATCCAATTTGCAGTGCCTTCTTTGGTTAGGGAACGTAGAACTTGGAATTCAAACTGAAATGTAAATACAGTAGTGTTCTATAATCATTTGGTTGAAATAAAAAACATAACAACCTTTCTCCTTGCCACGGTGGGTGTGTGGTTATAGTGTCGGACTACCAACCCCAAGATTGCAGGTTCGCTCCTGGCCATGGTAAGTGATTTTTGAAAGGTGACAAAAATCACGATACTCATGTCATACGTTGTTGGCATGTTAAAGAACCCATTTGAATTCAGTAGGCCGAGTTCATAATGGCAAAATTAATCTCGGGATTTTCCGCCAACACAAAGTTCCTCATTTCTCGACTAGAAAGCGGTATAGCGCCAAGGAACTTAGATAGGCTATCTAACCTCCTTGACATTCATAGCGCTCCAAGGAGCATTAAATTCGACACGCAAGCTGCCCTCTGGGAGTCAATTAACAAAGCTTGCACCCGCCACCCGAGGCCACACGATATTATTATTGTTCCTTAAGTCTCTCATTATAAACCTATTGGGGAAAGTGTGGTTTATGAACATGCGAGATTTCTCGCCCGGGTCCGTTAGTAATAAATATTTGTTTACCTTTATTATAAGACTAGCAGAAGTACCCGTTCATCGAACGGTGTTCGTTGTTAACACCAGACATTATCAATTGAGCTACTGTTGCAATGGTTAGCGGTTTGTCATTCCTTCAAGTTTATCAGAACAAAGTTAGTTTTCTGGGAAAATCACACACACACACGGTTAATTTGAGGTCCTTAAAATGTAGTTTTCGGAGACCCTTTATAGATTCCCGAATTTTGTGTCTCACATTGAGAAGCGCAATATATGCTTCGGTCGTCCTTCTGGGATAATTTTTATATTTCGCCTATTTTAGCATGTATTGAGAAGTTTTTCTCTGTATCCACCCTTCTACTGTATGAAAAGTACGGTGAAGAGTTTTATAAATGATTGGTGTATTGACTCTCATGGTTACCATACCTAAGTTTACGATGCACCAAGCATACGAACACGAGTTATAGGCGTACATAAAGATACACAGAAAGATAGACAGACAATTCTATTGTCTACAACATATTACCCAGATATCCAAATATGGGTATATCTACCACACAGTATCAAACAAAATCATCCTTACGATGAACCCGTTTGTCGACAACAACAAAAAAAAGTTAAAATGTGCTCTCAGACTAAATTCACCTAACCTGTACTTCCTGACGTGAAATAGAATTGAAAGCCTTGTAGACGAAACGCTATACACGTCACATAAAAACTGACCCTCTACGTTGTGCTAGGTGCCCATACACAGGAAGACCCCTTTCATAAATTATAAAGGCTTTTCCATTTTGTACGGTTTTGATATTGTGCCTATTAAGAGAGATATGATTAATGTTTCCCGAAAAGAACCCCACTTTTTTCCACCCCTTTGGTCAATGTTTGGTGCCATCAAAAACTTTTCAAACAAATTTTTGGCACTTATCCGACACATATTATGAACTTTGAATGGATTCGATATTTCACGTATTAAGAGAGTTATAGCGATATTTCGAGAAAAAAAAGAAAAAAATCCCCCCCATTTTCACCCCCTTCAACCGATTTTGCCCATTATCGAACTCGACCGATATTTTCAGGGGTTACATATTATGTAAAACATTCAAAGTGATTGGTGCAAAATTACGGCAGTTATCGTGTCCACAAGAATCTGATATGTATGCATATTCTTCGAACGGTCTTCGGTATTAATAACCAGACGTAATCAATTGAGCTACTGTTGCAATGGTTAGAGACTTGGAACCTATTTCTCGACAAAGAAAAGTGATTAGTTAAAATATGCTCTGAAACTAAATTTACCTAACGTGTACTTCCGGACGTGAAAAAAAAAATGAAAACCTCGTAGACGAAACGCAATACACGTTAAATAAAACTGATCTTCACTGTTGTGTCAAGTCCCCATCCAGAGGAAGCCCCCTTTAATAATTTATAAAGGCTTGTGGTGCATGAAAATTCAGGTTTTCTAAACTCCAATGGCCCAAATTCCTAAAATAAAAATAATAAAAAACTACTGTATTTCAATTCAGGAATTTTTGAAAATAATGTATCTGTTTGGAGATATAATAGACCTTCTGTACGACATAACGCATATTTAAGTCGTGTGAAAAAAATCTAGGGTACCCCTTGACCCCCTTAAACGCAGTGATGAATTTTACAGTTTTAGTTGATTCCGTAATAACCTTATAGCCATTTGCAAACTTTCATAGACATTTAATAAATGGAGTTGCTTTACTTCTTGCAGAAATAGATGGAAAGTTGGATGTCACCTTTTCAGATATTGTTGTCATGGTTACTGGCTTGCATTCCTTCATTAGTTTATTTAATTAAATTAGTTTTCTGGGAATATCTCAGAAACTGTTGGTTTTAGAGCCTTAAAATGTACTTTTCGGGGACCCTTTACTGCTATTTAGGGGCACCGAGTTTTGTTTCTGACACCAAGGGGCTGAAAATAAGCTTTGTCTCGTAGTTGTAGGCCGTAGTATAATAATAATAAATATAATAATAATATGAAAATATAGGGATATGGATATAATAGACCTTCCGTACCACACCCGCAGGTGTAAATCGCGTGAAAAAAATCTAGAGAACACCTTGACCCCCTTAAGCGCATTATATGACATTGATGAATTTTACAGCTTAATTTGGTTCCGTTATAAACTTATAGCCGTTTGCAAACTATCTCAGTAATGTAATAAATGAAATTGTATTGCGTCTTACAGCAATAGATGGACCTGTGATATTCCGTTGCCATGGTAACCGGCTTGCATTCTTTCGTTATTGTATTAAATGAAACTAGTTGAAACCCGTCAAAACATGACGGTCAATAGAAAAATATTTACTGAAGAATTTTCTTATATTGGCCTACTGTACATTCTTTGTACGATTATTTTTTGACTCTATTGAAACTATGAGGGCGTCAAAAGATTGCACTCTCAACATTGCAAAATACTGCTGGCCATGACTGAAAAATTGTTGGGGCAAATTGAGGCCTATACGTTCCAGAGTTTCCCCTTGAGCTTTATTGATTGTGATAAAGTATGCCAAATGAATTGGAAAATATTGCCTCTTAAAAGAAAATGATAGTGTTTTATCGGATGGTGTTAAATCAAGTCGAAGGATTAGACATCTCTGCCTAATTTTAACTGCACCTATTATTTCCAAATCCAAGCAATATGGTTGCATTTCGGAGTCCTTGGGAACCGTTCAGATTTCTAAGCAGCATAACGGGCCAAGCGTTTGGAGTATGTGGCGGCCAGTCGTTTAGTTCCAAGGGATTCAAGAACTCTGATGAGTCTAATACAACTGGCCGCAAACCATCGCTTATATTTTTGGAATATAACGAAGAAATGCGATGATGTGCAATTCCATACATTTTAAAACAATGTGGACCGTGTGCGTGTGGCACAGTAACATTGGCTCCAAATGAAACGAAGGAAGGAAGGAAGGAAGCTTGCAGTTTAACGTGACCGTTAATCTCGCGATCATAAGCCACGGGACCTCCGTTTAACGTGGAATCCGAACCACAGGACATGGCCTTTCACATCAAAAATGCATTGACCGGGAATCGAACCCGATCCGCCTTGGTGAGAGGCATACAGCTTGACCGCTGCGCCATGAAACGAAGGACAAAGCATTGTACTGCCGATTAGTCCCTCTGGAATTCCTTGAGATATCATCTCCAGTGAAAAATAATTGTTAAAGCCTGTCAAATATTTTATATTTATTCAGATTAATTTTACCATTACAACAGCAAAGGTCAAAGTAACCAAGTGTAGATTTCTCGCAAGAGAAATACAGTGCAGAACAATGTTTACATTTGTTCGTCAAGGACCCTAAACTGTAACGGCATAGTATCTGGAATTGTTTCTGAAATGCCATATTTATATTGGATTTTAAAAGTGGCTTCGTATTTTTCTCCGATTTCCCACTTTTTTGCGGCTAATGTTCTATTTCGTCAAATGGGTTTATTTATAGCAGCATTTCTGCCCAAATTAACGTCATTTTATATAACACTATAGTGGCCTGCATCAACGTAGCCGCCAAATATTAAATGGCAAATAATAACTTACTTCCATTGCCAAAATCAACTGCGTGGTTAGACCCATTGTTATGCACTCTAAACAAATAATCAATAAACAATAATATTCACATATACAATGAATACTTCCATTCTCAAGTTGGTTGCTGATGAGAATGCGATGAGATTGATCGCCAATAATAAAATCCTTGCAATTTTTGCAATTTGCTTGCAAACGCAACTCAGGATGACGATCTTCATTTTGAAATAAACAGAATGAAATTGCTGTAAATAATGAATTTCCATCACATGTTGAAGGTACAATACTTTGTATTTCCATGACAGTAAATTATGAAAGGGAGCATAGAATCACTTCGCCACTACTGGAATGAGCATAGACTCACTTCGCCAGCCACAGTAATGGAGGGAGTTTTAGAATTATATGTTCAGTGCTTGTCAAAGATCGTATTAACACAGGGAAGCCCATTCTTAAGGCTACATTCTGAGCTATTGCCCCGGATTCCAGGTTCGATCCCCGCTCTGCCAAGAAATTTAATTCTGGTCTGAGGACTGGAACGGGGCGCACTCGTGAGGCAAAACTAAGAAGAGCAAAGTTTGATTCCGATCTCAACAATCTTGGATTTGGTTTTCCGTGGTTTCCCACTTCCACTCCAGGCAAATACCGGGATAGTTCCTAACTTAAAGCCTCGGTCGTTAACTCCCCATTCCCCACATTAATTACAAATGCACACATCAACACAGCCATCACATTAACACAGGTTATCAGAGAAAAGTTTACACTCGCACACCAAAATAGACGGGGCTGAGTGACGACGATGTCTGAGTCCATCAAATGAAATATGTTCGCCAATATGTTAACGCTGATGTGTGTGTTTGAACTACTGGATATAAGCTCAATGTTCCCCATCTCTTGATGAATACAGTACTTTTGCATTTGTCAGTTGGCACAGGCTAGAGTAAAAGGTGGCTTTTCACCGATGTCTCAGTCTCACTCATGGCTGTGATTATATGGAAGCTACTGAGGTATGGGTGGTGCTTAGTAATGGCATTCGGGGCACAGTCAGTGCCTGTGAATGCTGTGAAAGGTTCAACTCATAGGGTTAGGACTACTGTTCTGACTCAGTGAGGAAAGCAATGGCAAACTACCTCACTCCTCTTCTTGCCTAGAACGCCTCAAAATAGCGCTGCCTTGTGTTTTTGTGGGTATCTACTCACATAACGTAACGGCGGTACTTTTTGAGGATCCAACCAGCCTTCGGGCTGACTACCTAACAGACAGACAGACAGACAGACTTTAAAATTAATATCATTGCATTGTTGCAGCTTGGCAAATATTTTATATTTCAGCAGATCAATTTTACCATCACAACAGTAAAGGCCAAAGTAACCGCGCGTAGATTTTACGCAAGAGAAATACAATGTAGAACAATGTTTACATTTGATCGTCAAAGACCTTTCACTGTACTGCATAACATCTGGAATTGTTTCTGAAATGGCCTATTTATATTGGATTTTAAATGTGGCTTCGTATTATTCGATAACACTATAGTGACCTGCAATATCGGAGCCGCTAAATATTAAATGGCAAAAAATACTTCCATTGCCGAAATCAACTGCGTAGTTAGATTCAGTACTCTAAACAAATAATCATTAAACAACTGTCTTATACAATGAAGTTCAACATGACCGTCCAGAGACTCTCATACTCAAGTTGGTTGGTGAGGAGAATGCGATGAGACTGATCGCTTACAATAAATTCCTTATAATTGTTCCTGCCAGCGAAATGTTTGGCAATAGCTTGAAAACGCAGCGCAGAATGACGTTCTTCATTTTGATATAAACAGTACAAAACTGCTCTAAATAAGCTATTTCCATCACCTGTTATAGTTTATGGCAGTACATTTTGCAGGGGAACATAGAATAACTTCGCCAACTACTGGAATGAGCTTAGGCATATACTCAATACTCACTTCGGCAGTCACCCTAATGGAGGCTGTTTTAGAATTCTATGTCCCGTGCATGTCAAAAATCGTATTAACACATGGAAGCCCACCCATTCTTGGCTATCGCCTCGGAGACCCGGGTTACATTTCCTGCTCTGCCAAGAAATTTAATTCTGGTCTGAGGGCAAAAACGGGGCACATTCAGTCTCTAGAGGTATAACTAAGAAGAGGAAGGTTTGATTCTCACCTCGACAATCTTAGATGTGGTTTTCCGTGGTTTCCCACTTCCACTCAAGGCAAATACCGGGATGGTTCCTAACTTAAGGCCTCGGCCGTCACCTTGCCATTTCCCACCTTAATTACAAATACACAAAGTAATGCAGCTATCACAATAATACGGGTTATCAGAGAAAATTTTACACTTACACACCAAAGTACATGGGGCTGAGTGACAACGATGTCGGAGCCCTTCAAACGAATTATGTTTGCCAAGTGTCTCTCATGGCGAAAGCAATTGTGGACACGCGCCAGGGCCTGGAAAACTACCTTTTCACTAATAATTTAAGAGTATATCGACGATGCATAATTTATAACTTTTAGTCTAGGATGCTACCAACTTGACCACCGAAGCATTGGGAAGAAATTGCAATATTAAAGTACATAAACAACATAGCCTACACACTCAACTGTCAGTTAATGTTCTTCAACGTTTCCCTTCTTAAAAATTCCCCTCTATAACTCTCCATCACTTGAAAACGCGCCATGTTTTGTGTTTTAAATATATCGATGCAATGGTGCTGCCATCTGTTGTTAGTTACTGAAACTATATGGGCGAGGTACTGCCATCTGTTGTCAGTTACTGCAATTGATGGCAGATATTAGCTCTTTTGACCACATGCTGTAATGCAATGGTAAAACGGAAATAAAACTTATTGAGAGGGAATGTAGGAATCTTTAACTGACATAAAACGTTACTAATAATCCTTGATAAAACAATATTTAACTATCACGCGAAAAATCGCCATCAAGGCCATGCCTTGTGTTTTAAATATATCGACGCAATCTGCTCTCAGTTACTGGAACTATATTGGCGAGGTACTGCCATCTGTTGTCAGTTACTGGAACTGATTGCAGATATTCAAACGACGTATTGAGGACATGCTGTAATGCAATGGTAAAACGGAAATAAAACGTGTTGAGAAAATGTGTAGAAATATGTATCTTTAACTGACATAAAACCTTACTAATACTCCTTGATAAAACAATATTTCAGTGGCAAAAAAAAAAAAAAAATACTAGCGAGAGTTGGGATCGAACCTGCGATCCTTGGATCCACAGTCAATCGCCTTAACCAAATAGCTACTCGCGCACTCACAGTAAGATGCAGACGCAACCATTCACTATCTTCAAAAGCCGCTATCTGAAGAAAATAATCCAATTCATTATCAATAAAATCAATATATATTCGTATATGTTCATACTGTTATTATATTGTATTGTCAGAACTTGGTTAATGTATGTTTTCAATTACATGGAAGCTTATTAAATAACTTACATTTTAATGGACTTCTCACCGCCATTTTGTCATGAGCCCAGGCGGATTGTGCGCATGCGCGAGGGCCAAGAATTCTGCTATTTTCTATATTTATTTAAAAATATACCGTCTTATATTTGTTTATTTTAGAGACACTCTGCAAATCTACAGGCCAAGAGCTTTCGTTAGAGTGCTCTACGAAGTAAATTGGTTCTGTCGTTCTCTCTATCTCGTGATAACAAAAATCACCTTACTGTTTTAAATATATAGATAGACTAGTTGAAACCCGTCAAAACATGACGGTCAAAGGGAAAATATTTACTGAAGAATCTCCTTATATAGGCCTAATGTACATTCTTTGTACGATTATTTTTTGGCTCTATTGAAACTATAAGGGCGTCAAAAGATTGCACTCTTAACATTGCAAAATACTGCTGGCAATGACTGAAAAATTGATGAGACAAATTGAGACCTGTACGTTCCAGAGTTTCCCCTTGAGCTTAATTGATTTTGATAGAGTATGCCAAACGAATTGGAAAATATTGCCTCTTAAAATAATTATTATAGTGTTATATCGGATGGTATTAAATCAAGTCGAAGGATTAGACCTCTTGGCCTAATTTTTACTGCACTTATTATTTCCAAATCCAAGCAATATGGTTGCATTTAGGAGCCCTTGGGAAACCTTCAGATTTCTAAGCAGCATAACTATGGGTCAAGCGTTTAGAGTATGTGGAGGCAAATCTTATAATTCCAAGGAATTCAAGAACTCTGAGGGGTCTAATACAACTGGCCGCAAACCGTCGCTTATAATTTTGGAATATAACGAAGAAATGCGATGATGTGCAAAACATAACGGTCATTGGGAAAATATTTACTGTAGGACTTTCTTATATGCATTCTCTTTATGATTACAGAGAAAGATCGACTTTGCAACATATAACTGGCCATTACTGAAAACTTGCGTTACGTTACGTTTGCGTTAACCTTTTTCTCCTCCAGGGTTGTCTTTTCCAACGGATTAAGCGAGGGGTCCCACCTCTAACGCCTCTAAAGGCAGTGTCCTGGAGCTTGTGACTCTGAGTCGGGGATACAACTCGGGTGTGTGACCAGCACTACGCCCAGGCGGCCTCACTTGCAAAACGATCAGGGACCTGATGAAGGGATGGTAAGAGCGGGAGGGTTAGGCAAGGAAGTGGGAAGGAGGCGGCCGTGGCCTTACGGTAGGTACCATCCCGACATTTTCCCGAAGACAAAATGGGAAACCACGGAAAACTACTTCGAGGATGGCTGAGGTGGGAATTGAAACCCCTCTACTCATTTGGACCACCCGAGGCAGAGTATACCCCGTTCCAGTCCTCATACCACTTTTCAAAGTTCGTGGCAGAGCCGGAAATTGAACTCAGGACGGGGCGGCAGCTAACCATGCTGACCACTACGCTACAGAGGCGAGCTACGGAGGCAACGACTGAAAACTTGATGAGGTAAATAGTGACCTACACGTTCGAGAGTTCCCCCTTCAGCTTTATTGATTGTGATAAGGTATGGCAAGCGATTGCAAATTGGTGCTCTAAACGAAAATGGAAGTGTTTCATCGGATGGTGTTAAATAAAGTCGAAGGATTAGAACTCTCTGCCCAATATTATCTGCACTTATTATTTCCAAATCCAAGCAATTCTCATGCATAATTCTTACAATTAATCTGGCACCAATTAGGAGCTTTTGAGAAATGTCCAGATTCCTAAGGAGCATAACTGTGGCTCGAACATTAGGAGTATGAATATGTGGAAGCAAAATTCCGAGGAATTCAAGAATTCTGTAAGAAGTATCTGGCTTTCATATTCATTATTTAATCTGTAACAGTGGTGTATGCTTTTGTTACCTTAGGGTTTTAAATATATATATGGCAATGTCAATCGCGCCGAATTTCTTAGTTTACGGGAATGCTAAGAGTAAAATATGTTTTCTCAATGGAATAGCAATACCAAGAAATAACAATTCGGAAAAAAAGGTGACGGAGGTGGGACTCGAACAGCTCCCATTGCGCGATGCATAAATTAAGTGTCTGACGCTACGACCTGAGCTACCGAAACACTGGTAATACCACTCAATATTAAGTTAGTTAAACAACATAGGCCCTACACACTTAACTGTCAGTATACATATTTCAACATTTTCCGTCGTGTATAATTGTATTCCAGTATATATCGTGGGAACGTCATAAATAATGTTCACTTCTTTTATACTTCTAATAAATAACTATCATGGCCTGTTTGCCATCTCTTGATGAATACAGTACATTTGCATTTGTCAGTTGGCACAGGCTAGAGTAAAAGGTGGCTTTTCACCGATATCTCAGTCTCACTCATGGCTGTGATTATATGGAAGCTACTGAGGTATGGGTGGTGCTTAGTAATGGCCTTCAGGGCACAGTCAGTGCCTGTGGATGCTGTGAAAGGTTCTACTCATAGGGTTAGGACTACTGTTCTGACTCGGTGAGGAAAGCAATGGCAAGCTACCTCACTCCTCTTCTTGCCTAGAATTTCTCAATATAGCGCTGCCTTGGGTTTTTGTGGGTATCTACTCACATAACGTAACGGCGGTGCTTTTTGAGGATCCAACCAGCCTTCGGGCTGACTACCTAACAGACATGACAGACAAATAACTATCAAACGCGATTGTACGCATGCGTGAGGGGCGAGAATTCTATATTAATTTAAAAATATACGAATTCCTTAGTTTAGGGGAATGCCAAGAGTTAAATATTTTTGACAATGGAATAGCAATACCAAGGAATAAAAATACGGAAATAAAAAAAACATGTCGGAGGTGGGACTCGAACTGCTTCCATTGCGCGATGCATAAATTAAGATTTCTCACTTCTACGACCTGAGCTACCGAACCGCTTGTAATAGTGCGCAATATCAAGACAGTTTGATGACATAGGCCCTACACACTCGACTGTCAGTTTACGTGTTTCAACATTTTCCGTCGTGTATAAATGTATTCCAGTAGCCTATACATCGTGGGAACGTCACAAATAATGTTCACTTCTTCTATATTTCTTATAAATAACTATCAAATTGAAACGCGATGCACTTGTAACCGCCATGACTGTCATGAGGCAAGGTGATTGTACGCATGCGTGAGGGGAAAGAATTCTGCAATTTTCTATATTAATTTAAAATATATACGAATTCCTTAGTTTACGGGAATGCTAAGATTTAAATATGTTTTGACAATGGAATAGCAATACCAAGAAATAAAAATACAGAAATAAAAAAACATGTCGGAGGTGGGACTCGAACAGCATCCATTGCGCGATGCATAAATTAAGATTTCTTGCCTTTACGACCTGAGCTACCGAACAACTTGTTTTGATACGCAATATTAAGATACTTTAACTACATAGGCCCTAAACACTCGACTACGTGTTTCGACATTTTCCGTTGTGTATAATTGTATTCTTGTATATATCGTGGGAACATCATAAATAATGTTCCCTTCCTTTATACTTCTTGCAAATAACTATCAAATTGAAACGCGATGCACTTGTAACAAAATAAAAAAAACATATCCGAGGTGGGAATCGAACCCTCTCGATCATGCATAACACACAATCGTAGGCAGTAACCTTATCCCCTTGGCCAACCAGACAACTATGTCACACTTCAGTATTAAGCTATCTAACCAGTATACACACTCAACCTGCAGTTTAAGTCCTTCAATTTGTGGTTTATTTAATATAATTCTATTTCAATGCATATTGTAAAAACATAATGAACATTATTGGAGACCCTTTTTAATTCTCATAAACAAAGATCTCAGTTAGACGCGACCGGAATCGCCATTTTCCTTGTTGAGAAAGGCCATTGTGCGCATGCGCGGGAGTGTCAAATATTACATATTTCTTTAATCATTTAAAAATATACCGTAACATATATTTTCCTTTTAAAGAAACTCTGCAAATCTGCATGCCAAGAGCTTTCGTTAGAATGTCTTACGAAGCCAATCGGTTAAGTCGTTTTCACAATCTCGTGTGTACAAAAAACAGCTTAGTGTTTTAAATATATAGATAGATAGACTAGTTGAAACCCGTCAAAACATGACGGTCAATAGAAAAATATTTACTGAAGAATTTTCTTATATTGGCCTACTGTACATTCTTTGTACGATTATTTTTTGACTCTATTGAAACTATGAGGGCGTCAAAAGATTGCACTCTCAACATTGCAAAATACTGCTGGCCATGACTGAAAAATTGTTGGGGCAAATTGAGACCTATACGTTCCAGAGTTTCCCCTTGAGCTTTATTGATTGTGATAAAGTATGCCAAATGAATTGGAAAATATTGCCTCTTAAAAGAAAATGATAGTGTTTTATTGGATGGTGTTAAATCAAGTCGAAGGATTAGACATCTCTGCCTAATTTTAACTGCACCTATTATTTCCAAATCCAAGCAATATGGTTGCATTTCGGAGTCCTTGGGAACCGTTCAGATTTCTAAGCAGCATAACGGGCCAAGCGTTTGGAGTATGTGGCGGCCAGTCGTTTAGTTCCAAGGGATTCAAGAACTCTGATGAGTCTAATACAACTGGCCGCAAACCATCGCTTATATTTTTGGAATATAACGAAGAAATGCGATGATGTGCAATTCCATACATTTTAAAACAATGTGGACCGTGTGCGTGTGGCACAGTAACATTGGCTCCAAATGAAACGAAGGAAGGAAGGAAGGAAGCTTGCAGTTTAACGTGACCGTTAATCTCGCGATCATAAGCCACGGGACCTCCGTTTAACGTGGAATCCGAACCACAGGACATGGCCTTTCACATCAAAAATGCATTGACCGGGAATCGAACCCGATCCGCCTTGGTGAGAGGCATACAGCTTGACCGCTGCGCCATGAAACGAAGGACAAAGCATTGTACTGCCGATTAGTCCCTCTGGAATTCCTTGAGATATCATCTCCAGTGAAAAATAATTGTTAAAGCCTGTCAAATATTTTATATTTATTCAGATTAATTTTACCATTACAACAGCAAAGGTCAAAGTAACCAAGTGTAGATTTCTCGCAAGAGAAATACAGTGCAGAACAATGTTTACATTTGTTCGTCAAGGACCCTAAACTGTAACGGCATAGTATCTGGAATTGTTTCTGAAATGCCATATTTATATTGGATTTTAAAAGTGGCTTCGTATTTTTCTCCGATTTCCCACTTTTTTGCGGCTAATGTTCTATTTCGTCAAATGGATTTATTTATAGCAGCATTTCTGCCCAAATTAACGTCATTTTATATAACACTATAGTGGCCTGCATCAACGTAGCCGCCAAATATTAAATGGCAAATAATAACTTACTTCCATTGCCAAAATCAACTGCGTGGTTAGACCCATTGTTATGCACTCTAAACAAATAATCAATAAACAATAATATTCACATATACAATGAATACTTTCATTCTCAAGTTGGTTGCTGATGAGAATGCGATGAGATTGATCGCCAATAATAAAATCCTTGCAATTTTTGCAATTTGCTTGCAAACGCAACTCAGGATGACGATCTTCATTTTGAAATAAACAGAATGAAATTGCTGTAAATAATGAATTTCCATCACATGTTGAAGGTACAATACTTTGTATTTCCATGACAGTAAATTATGAAAGGGAGCATAGAATCACTTCGCCACTACTGGAATGAGCATAGACTCACTTCGCCAGCCACAGTAATGGAGGGAGTTTTAGAATTATATGTTCAGTGCTTGTCAAAGATCGTATTAACACAGGGAAGCCCATTCTTAAGGCTACATTCTGAGCTATTGCCCCGGATTCCAGGTTCGATCCCCGCTCTGCCAAGAAATTTAATTCTGGTCTGAGGACTGGAACGGGGCGCACTCGTGAGGCAAAACTAAGAAGAGCAAAGTTTGATTCCGATCTCAACAATCTTGGATTTGGTTTTCCGTGGTTTCCCACTTCCACTCCAGGCAAATACCGGGATAGTTCCTAACTTAAAGCCTCGGTCGTTAACTCCCCATTCCCCACATTAATTACAAATGCACACATCAACACAGCCATCACATTAACACAGGTTATCAGAGAAAAGTTTACACTCGCACACCAAAATAGACGGGGCTGAGTGACGACGATGTCTGAGTCCATCAAATGAAATATGTTCGCCAATATGTTAACGCTGATGTGTGTGTTTGAACTACTGGATATAAGCTCAATGTTCCCCATCTCTTGATGAATACAGTACTTTTGCATTTGTCAGTTGGCACAGGCTAGAGTAAAAGGTGGCTTTTCACCGATGTCTCAGTCTCACTCATGGCTGTGATTATATGGAAGCTACTGAGGTATGGGTGGTGCTTAGTAATGGCATTCGGGGCACAGTCAGTGCCTGTGAATGCTGTGAAAGGTTCAACTCATAGGGTTAGGACTACTGTTCTGACTCAGTGAGGAAAGCAATGGCAAACTACCTCACTCCTCTTCTTGCCTAGAACGCCTCAAAATAGCGCTGCCTTGTGTTTTTGTGGGTATCTACTCACATAACGTAACGGCGGTACTTTTTGAGGATCCAACCAGCCTTCGGGCTGACTACCTAACAGACAGACAGACAGACAGACTTTAAAATTAATATCATTGCATTGTTGCAGCTTGGCAAATATTTTATATTTCAGCAGATCAATTTTACCATCACAACAGTAAAGGCCAAAGTAACCGCGCGTAGATTTTACGCAAGAGAAATACAATGTAGAACAATGTTTACATTTGATCGTCAAAGACCTTTCACTGTACTGCATAACATCTGGAATTGTTTCTGAAATGGCCTATTTATATTGGATTTTAAATGTGGCTTCGTATTATTCGATAACACTATAGTGACCTGCAATATCGGAGCCGCTAAATATTAAATGGCAAAAAATACTTCCATTGCCGAAATCAACTGCGTAGTTAGATTCAGTACTCTAAACAAATAATCATTAAACAACTGTCTTATACAATGAAGTTCAACATGACCGTCCAGAGACTCTCATACTCAAGTTGGTTGGTGAGGAGAATGCGATGAGACTGATCGCTTACAATAAATTCCTTATAATTGTTCCTGCCAGCGAAATGTTTGGCAATAGCTTGAAAACGCAGCGCAGAATGACGTTCTTCATTTTGATATAAACAGTACAAAACTGCTCTAAATAAGCTATTTCCATCACCTGTTATAGTTTATGGCAGTACATTTTGCAGGGGAACATAGAATAACTTCGCCAACTACTGGAATGAGCTTAGGCATATACTCAATACTCACTTCGGCAGTCACCCTAATGGAGGCTGTTTTAGAATTCTATGTCCCGTGCATGTCAAAAATCGTATTAACACATGGAAGCCCACCCATTCTTGGCTATCGCCTCGGAGACCCGGGTTACATTTCCTGCTCTGCCAAGAAATTTAATTCTGGTCTGAGGGCAAAAACGGGGCACATTCAGTCTCTAGAGGTATAACTAAGAAGAGGAAGGTTTGATTCTCACCTCGACAATCTTAGATGTGGTTTTCCGTGGTTTCCCACTTCCACTCAAGGCAAATACCGGGATGGTTCCTAACTTAAGGCCTCGGCCGTCACCTTGCCATTTCCCACCTTAATTACAAATACACAAAGTAATGCAGCTATCACAATAATACGGGTTATCAGAGAAAATTTTACACTTACACACCAAAGTACATGGGGCTGAGTGACAACGATGTCGGAGCCCTTCAAACGAATTATGTTTGCCAAGTGTCTCTCATGGCGAAAGCAATTGTGGACACGCGCCAGGGCCTGGAAAACTACCTTTTCACTAATAATTTAAGAGTATATCGACGATGCATAATTTATAACTTTTAGTCTAGGATGCTACCAACTTGACCACCGAAGCATTGGGAAGAAATTGCAATATTAAAGTACATAAACAACATAGCCTACACACTCAACTGTCAGTTAATGTTCTTCAACGTTTCCCTTCTTAAAAATTCCCCTCTATAACTCTCCATCACTTGAAAACGCGCCATGTTTTGTGTTTTAAATATATCGATGCAATGGTGCTGCCATCTGTTGTTAGTTACTGAAACTATATGGGCGAGGTACTGCCATCTGTTGTCAGTTACTGCAATTGATGGCAGATATTAGCTCTTTTGACCACATGCTGTAATGCAATGGTAAAACGGAAATAAAACTTATTGAGAGGGAATGTAGGAATCTTTAACTGACATAAAACGTTACTAATAATCCTTGATAAAACAATATTTAACTATCACGCGAAAAATCGCCATCAAGGCCATGCCTTGTGTTTTAAATATATCGACGCAATCTGCTCTCAGTTACTGGAACTATATTGGTGAGGTACTGCCATCTGTTGTCAGTTACTGGAACTGATTGCAGATATTCAAACGACGTATTGAGGACATGCTGTAATGCAATGGTAAAACGGAAATAAAACGTGTTGAGAAAATGTGTAGAAATATGTATCTTTAACTGACATAAAACCTTACTAATACTCCTTGATAAAACAATATTTCAGTGGCAAAAAAAAAAAAAAAAAACTGGCGAGAGTTGGGATCGAACCTGCGATCCTTGGATCCACAGTCAATCGCCTTAACCAAATAGCTACTCGCGCACTCACAGTACGATGCAGACGCAACCATTCACTATCTTCAAAAGCCGCTATCTGAAGAAAATAATCCAATTCATTATCAATAAAATCAATATATATTCGTATATGTTCATACTGTTATTATATTGTATTGTCAGAACTTGGTTAATGTATGTTTTCAATTACATGGAAGCTTATTAAATAACTTACATTTTAATGGACTTCTCACCGCCATTTTGTCATGAGCCCAGGCGGATTGTGCGCATGCGCGAGGGCCAAGAATTCTGCTATTTTCTATATTTATTTAAAAATATACCGTCTTATATTTGTTTATTTTAGAGACACTCTGCAAATCTACAGGCCAAGAGCTTTCGTTAGAGTGCTCTACGAAGTAAATTGGTTCTGTCGTTCTCTCTATCTCGTGATAACAAAAATCACCTTACTGTTTTAAATATATAGATAGACTAGTTGAAACCCGTCAAAACATGACGGTCAAAGGGAAAATATTTACTGAAGAATCTCCTTATATAGGCCTAATGTACATTCTTTGTACGATTATTTTTTGGCTCTATTGAAACTATAAGGGCGTCAAAAGATTGCACTCTTAACATTGCAAAATACTGCTGGCAATGACTGAAAAATTGATGAGACAAATTGAGACCTGTACGTTCCAGAGTTTCCCCTTGAGCTTAATTGATTTTGATAGAGTATGCCAAACGAATTGGAAAATATTGCCTCTTAAAATAATTATTATAGTGTTATATCGGATGGTATTAAATCAAGTCGAAGGATTAGACCTCTTGGCCTAATTTTTACTGCACTTATTATTTCCAAATCCAAGCAATATGGTTGCATTTAGGAGCCCTTGGGAAACCTTCAGATTTCTAAGCAGCATAACTATGGGTCAAGCGTTTAGAGTATGTGGAGGCAAATCTTATAATTCCAAGGAATTCAAGAACTCTGAGGGGTCTAATACAACTGGCCGCAAACCGTCGCTTATAATTTTGGAATATAACGAAGAAATGCGATGATGTGCAAAACATAACGGTCATTGGGAAAATATTTACTGTAGGACTTTCTTATATGCATTCTCTTTATGATTACAGAGAAAGATCGACTTTGCAACATATAACTGGCCATTACTGAAAACTTGCGTTACGTTACGTTTGCGTTAACCTTTTTCTCCTCCAGGGTTGTCTTTTCCAACGGATTAAGCGAGGGGTCCCACCTCTACCGCCTCTAAAGGCAGTGTCCTGGAGCTTGTGACTCTGAGTCGGGGATACAACTCGGGTGTGTGACCAGCACTACGCCCAGGCGGCCTCACTTGCAAAACGATCAGGGACCTGATGAAGGGATGGTAAGAGCGGGAGGGTTAGGCAAGGAAGTGGGAAGGAGGCGGCCGTGGCCTTACGGTAGGTACCATCCCGACATTTTCCCGAAGACAAAATGGGAAACCACGGAAAACTACTTCGAGGATGGCTGAGGTGGGAATTGAAACCCCTCTACTCATTTGGACCACCCGAGGCAGAGTATACCCCGTTCCAGTCCTCATACCACTTTTCAAAGTTCGTGGCAGAGCCGGAAATTGAACTCAGGACGGGGCGGCAGCTAACCATGCTGACCACTACGCTACAGAGGCGAGCTACGGAGGCAACGACTGAAAACTTGATGAGGTAAATAGTGACCTACACGTTCGAGAGTTCCCCCTTCAGCTTTATTGATTGTGATAAGGTATGGCAAGCGATTGCAAATTGGTGCTCTAAACGAAAATGGAAGTGTTTCATCGGATGGTGTTAAATAAAGTCGAAGGATTAGAACTCTCTGCCCAATATTATCTGCACTTATTATTTCCAAATCCAAGCAATTCTCATGCATAATTCTTACAATTAATCTGGCACCAATTAGGAGCTTTTGAGAAATGTCCAGATTCCTAAGGAGCATAACTGTGGCTCGAACATTAGGAGTATGAATATGTGGAAGCAAAATTCCGAGGAATTCAAGAATTCTGTAAGAAGTATCTGGCTTTCATATTCATTATTTAATCTGTAACAGTGGTGTATGCTTTTGTTACCTTAGGGTTTTAAATATATATATGGCAATGTCAATCGCGCCGAATTTCTTAGTTTACGGGAATGCTAAGAGTAAAATATGTTTTCTCAATGGAATAGCAATACCAAGAAATAACAATTCGGAAAAAAAGGTGACGGAGGTGGGACTCGAACAGCTCCCATTGCGCGATGCATAAATTAAGTGTCTGACGCTACGACCTGAGCTACCGAAACACTGGTAATACCACTCAATATTAAGTTAGTTAAACAACATAGGCCCTACACACTTAACTGTCAGTATACATATTTCAACATTTTCCGTCGTGTATAATTGTATTC
The DNA here is from genome assembly GCA_946902985.2 of Meconema thalassinum. Lineage (NCBI taxonomy): Eukaryota > Metazoa > Arthropoda > Insecta > Orthoptera > Tettigoniidae > Meconema > Meconema thalassinum. The sequence goes on from OX336390.1 coordinate 617,179,007, forward strand.
CAGTATATATCGTGGGAACGTCATAAATAATGTTCACTTCTTTTATACTTCTAATAAATAACTATCATGGCCTGTTTGCCATCTCTTGATGAATACAGTACATTTGCATTTGTCAGTTGGCACAGGCTAGAGTAAAAGGTGGCTTTTCACCGATATCTCAGTCTCACTCATGGCTGTGATTATATGGAAGCTACTGAGGTATGGGTGGTGCTTAGTAATGGCCTTCAGGGCACAGTCAGTGCCTGTGGATGCTGTGAAAGGTTCTACTCATAGGGTTAGGACTACTGTTCTGACTCGGTGAGGAAAGCAATGGCAAGCTACCTCACTCCTCTTCTTGCCTAGAATTTCTCAATATAGCGCTGCCTTGGGTTTTTGTGGGTATCTACTCACATAACGTAACGGCGGTGCTTTTTGAGGATCCAACCAGCCTTCGGGCTGACTACCTAACAGACATGACAGACAAATAACTATCAAACGCGATTGTACGCATGCGTGAGGGGCGAGAATTCTATATTAATTTAAAAATATACGAATTCCTTAGTTTAGGGGAATGCCAAGAGTTAAATATTTTTGACAATGGAATAGCAATACCAAGGAATAAAAATACGGAAATAAAAAAAACATGTCGGAGGTGGGACTCGAACTGCTTCCATTGCGCGATGCATAAATTAAGATTTCTCACTTCTACGACCTGAGCTACCGAACCACTTGTAACAGTGCGCAATATCAAGACAGTTTGATGACATAGGCCCTACACACTCGACTGTCAGTTTACGTGTTTCAACATTTTCCGTCGTGTATAAATGTATTCCAGTAGCCTATACATCGTGGGAACGTCACAAATAATGTTCACTTCTTCTATATTTCTTATAAATAACTATCAAATTGAAACGCGATGCACTTGTAACCGCCATGACTGTCATGAGGCAAGGTGATTGTACGCATGCGTGAGGGGAAAGAATTCTGCAATTTTCTATATTAATTTAAAATATATACGAATTCCTTAGTTTACGGGAATGCTAAGATTTAAATATGTTTTGACAATGGAATAGCAATACCAAGAAATAAAAATACAGAAATAAAAAAACATGTCGGAGGTGGGACTCGAACAGCATCCATTGCGCGATGCATAAATTAAGATTTCTTGCCTTTACGACCTGAGCTACCGAACAACTTGTTTTGATACGCAATATTAAGATACTTTAACTACATAGGCCCTAAACACTCGACTACGTGTTTCGACATTTTCCGTTGTGTATAATTGTATTCTTGTATATATCGTGGGAACATCATAAATAATGTTCCCTTCCTTTATACTTCTTGCAAATAACTATCAAATTGAAACGCGATGCACTTGTAACAAAATAAAAAAAAACATATCCGAGGTGGGAATCGAACCCTCTCGATCATGCATAATACACATTCGTAGGCGGTAACCTTATCCCCTTGGCCAACCAGACAACTATGTCACACTTCAGTATTAAGCTATCTAACCAGTATACACACTCAACCTGCAGTTTAAGTCCTTCAATTTGTGGTTTATTTAATATAATTCTATTTCAATGCATATTGTAAAAACATAATGAACATTATTGGAGACCCTTTTTAATTCTCATAAACAAAGATCTCAGTTAGACGCGACCGGAATCGCCATTTTCCTTGTTGAGAAAGGCCATTGTGCGCATGCGCGGGAGTGTCAAATATTACATATTTCTTTAATCATTTAAAAATATACCGTAACATATATTTTCCTTTTAAAGAAACTCTGCAAATCTGCATGCCAAGAGCTTTCGTTAGAATGTCTTACGAAGCCAATCGGTTAAGTCGTTTTCACAATCTCGTGTGTACAAAAAACAGCTTAGTGTTTTAAATATATAGATAGATAGACTAGTTGAAACCCGTCAAAACATGACGGTCAATAGAAAAATATTTACTGAAGAATTTTCTTATATTGGCCTACTGTACATTCTTTGTACGATTATTTTTTGACTCTATTGAAACTATGAGGGCGTCAAAAGATTGCACTCTCAACATTGCAAAATACTGCTGGCCATGACTGAAAAATTGTTGGGGCAAATTGAGACCTATACGTTCCAGAGTTTCCCCTTGAGCTTTATTGATTGTGATAAAGTATGCCAAATGAATTGGAAAATATTGCCTCTTAAAAGAAAATGATAGTGTTTTATTGGATGGTGTTAAATCAAGTCGAAGGATTAGACATCTCTGCCTAATTTTAACTGCACCTATTATTTCCAAATCCAAGCAATATGGTTGCATTTCGGAGTCCTTGGGAACCGTTCAGATTTCTAAGCAGCATAACGGGCCAAGCGTTTGGAGTATGTGGCGGCCAGTCGTTTAGTTCCAAGGGATTCAAGAACTCTGATGAGTCTAATACAACTGGCCGCAAACCATCGCTTATATTTTTGGAATATAACGAAGAAATGCGATGATGTGCAATTCCATACATTTTAAAACAATGTGGACCGTGTGCGTGTGGCACAGTAACATTGGCTCCAAATGAAACGAAGGAAGGAAGGAAGGAAGCTTGCAGTTTAACGTGACCGTTAATCTCGCGATCATAAGCCACGGGACCTCCGTTTAACGTGGAATCCGAACCACAGGACATGGCCTTTCACATCAAAAATGCATTGACCGGGAATCGAACCCGATCCGCCTTGGTGAGAGGCATACAGCTTGACCGCTGCGCCATGAAACGAAGGACAAAGCATTGTACTGCCGATTAGTCCCTCTGGAATTCCTTGAGATATCATCTCCAGTGAAAAATAATTGTTAAAGCCTGTCAAATATTTTATATTTATTCAGATTAATTTTACCATTACAACAGCAAAGGTCAAAGTAACCAAGTGTAGATTTCTCGCAAGAGAAATACAGTGCAGAACAATGTTTACATTTGTTCGTCAAGGACCCTAAACTGTAACGGCATAGTATCTGGAATTGTTTCTGAAATGCCATATTTATATTGGATTTTAAAAGTGGCTTCGTATTTTTCTCCGATTTCCCACTTTTATGCGGCTAATGTTCTATTTCGTCAAATGGATTTATTTATAGCAGCATTTCTGCCCAAATTAACGTCATTTTATATAACACTATAGTGGCCTGCATCAACGTAGCCGCCAAATATTAAATGGCAAATAATAACTTACTTCCATTGCCAAAATCAACTGCGTGGTTAGACCCATTGTTATGCACTCTAAACAAATAATCAATAAACAATAATATTCACATATACAATGAATACTTCCATTCTCAAGTTGGTTGCTGATGAGAATGCGATGAGATTGATCGCCAATAATAAAATCCTTGCAATTTTTGCAATTTGCTTGCAAACGCAACTCAGGATGACGATCTTCATTTTGAAATAAACAGAATGAAATTGCTGTAAATAATGAATTTCCATCACATGTTGAAGGTACAATACTTTGTATTTCCATGACAGTAAATTATGAAAGGGAGCATAGAATCACTTCGCCACTACTGGAATGAGCATAGACTCACTTCGCCAGCCACAGTAATGGAGGGAGTTTTAGAATTATATGTTCAGTGCTTGTCAAAGATCGTATTAACACAGGGAAGCCCATTCTTAAGGCTACATTCTGAGCTATTGCCCCGGATTCCAGGTTCGATCCCCGCTCTGCCAAGAAATTTAATTCTGGTCTGAGGACTGGAACGGGGCGCACTCGTGAGGCAAAACTAAGAAGAGCAAAGTTTGATTCCGATCTCAACAATCTTGGATTTGGTTTTCCGTGGTTTCCCACTTCCACTCCAGGCAAATACCGGGATAGTTCCTAACTTAAAGCCTCGGTCGTTAACTCCCCATTCCCCACATTAATTACAAATGCACACATCAACACAGCCATCACATTAACACAGGTTATCAGAGAAAAGTTTACACTCGCACACCAAAATAGACGGGGCTGAGTGACGACGATGTCTGAGTCCATCAAATGAAATATGTTCGCCAATATGTTAACGCTGATGTGTGTGTTTGAACTACTGGATATAAGCTCAATGTTCCCCATCTCTTGATGAATACAGTACTTTTGCATTTGTCAGTTGGCACAGGCTAGAGTAAAAGGTGGCTTTTCACCGATGTCTCAGTCTCACTCATGGCTGTGATTATATGGAAGCTACTGAGGTATGGGTGGTGCTTAGTAATGGCATTCGGGGCACAGTCAGTGCCTGTGAATGCTGTGAAAGGTTCAACTCATAGGGTTAGGACTACTGTTCTGACTCAGTGAGGAAAGCTATGACAAACTACCTCACTCCTCTTCTTGCCTAGAACGCCTCAAAATAGCGCTGCCTTGTGTTTTTGTGGGTATCTACTCACATAACGTAACGGCGGTACTTTTTGAGGATCCAACCAGCCTTCGGGCTGACTACCTAACAGACAGACAGACAGACAGACTTTAAAATTAATATCATTGCATTGTTGCAGCTTGGCAAATATTTTATATTTCAGCAGATCAATTTTACCATCACAACAGTAAAGGCCAAAGTAACCGCGCGTAGATTTTACGCAAGAGAAATACAATGTAGAACAATGTTTACATTTGATCGTCAAAGACCTTTCACTGTACTGCATAACATCTGGAATTGTTTCTGAAATGGCCTATTTATATTGGATTTTAAATGTGGCTTCGTATTATTCGATAACACTATAGTGACCTGCAATATCGGAGCCGCTAAATATTAAATGGCAAAAAATACTTCCATTGCCGAAATCAACTGCGTAGTTAGATTCAGTACTCTAAACAAATAATCATTAAACAACTGTCTTATACAATGAAGTTCAACATGACCGTCCAGAGACTCTCATACTCAAGTTGGTTGGTGAGGAGAATGCGATGAGACTGATCGCTTACAATAAATTCCTTATAATTGTTCCTGCCAGCGAAATGTTTGGCAATAGCTTGAAAACGCAGCGCAGAATGACGTTCTTCATTTTGATATAAACAGTACAAAACTGCTCTAAATAAGCTATTTCCATCACCTGTTATAGTTTATGGCAGTACATTTTGCAGGGGAACATAGAATAACTTCGCCAACTACTGGAATGAGCTTAGGCATATACTCAATACTCACTTCGGCAGTCACCCTAATGGAGGCTGTTTTAGAATTCTATGTCCCGTGCATGTCAAAAATCGTATTAACACATGGAAGCCCACCCATTCTTGGCTATCGCCTCGGAGACCCGGGTTACATTTCCTGCTCTGCCAAGAAATTTAATTCTGGTCTGAGGGCAAAAACGGGGCACATTCAGTCTCTAGAGGTATAACTAAGAAGAGGAAGGTTTGATTCTCACCTCGACAATCTTAGATGTGGTTTTCCGTGGTTTCCCACTTCCACTCAAGGCAAATACCGGGATGGTTCCTAACTTAAGGCCTCGGCCGTCACCTTGCCATTTCCCACCTTAATTACAAATACACAAAGTAATGCAGCTATCACAATAATACGGGTTATCAGAGAAAATTTTACACTTACACACCAAAGTACATGGGGCTGAGTGACAACGATGTCGGAGCCCTTCAAACGAATTATGTTTGCCAAGTGTCTCTCATGGCGAAAGCAATTGTGGACACGCGCCAGGGCCTGGAAAACTACCTTTTCACTAATAATTTAAGAGTATATCGACGATGCATAATTTATAACTTTTAGTCTAGGATGCTACCAACTTGACCACCGAAGCATTGGGAAGAAATTGCAATATTAAAGTACATAAACAACATAGCCTACACACTCAACTGTCAGTTAATGTTCTTCAACGTTTCCCTTCTTAAAAATTCCCCTCTATAACTCTCCATCACTTGAAAACGCGCCATGTTTTGTGTTTTAAATATATCGATGCAATGGTGCTGCCATCTGTTGTTAGTTACTGAAACTATATGGGCGAGGTACTGCCATCTGTTGTCAGTTACTGCAATTGATGGCAGATATTAGCTCTTTTGACCACATGCTGTAATGCAATGGTAAAACGGAAATAAAACTTATTGAGAGGGAATGTAGGAATCTTTAACTGACATAAAACGTTACTAATAATCCTTGATAAAACAATATTTAACTATCACGCGAAAAATCGCCATCAAGGCCATGCCTTGTGTTTTAAATATATCGACGCAATCTGCTCTCAGTTACTGGAACTATATTGGCGAGGTACTGCCATCTGTTGTCAGTTACTGGAACTGATTGCAGATATTCAAACGACGTATTGAGGACATGCTGTAATGCAATGGTAAAACGGAAATAAAACGTGTTGAGAAAATGTGTAGAAATATGTATCTTTAACTGACATAAAACCTTACTAATACTCCTTGATAAAACAATATTTCAGTGGCAAAAAAAAAAAAATACTGGCGAGAGTTGGGATCGAACCTGCGATCCTTGGATCCACAGTCAATCGCCTTAACCAAATAGCTACTCGCGCACTCACAGTTTGATGCAGACGCAACCATTCACTATATTCAAAAGCCGCTATCTGAAGAAAATAATCCAATTCATTATCAATAAAATCAATATATATTCGTATATGTTCATACTGTTATTATATTGTATTGTCAGAACTTGGTTAATGTATGTTTTCAATTACATGGAAGCTTATTAAATAACTTACATTTTAATGGACTTCTCACCGCCATTTTGTCATGAGCCCAGGCGGATTGTGCGCATGCGCGAGGGCCAAGAATTCTGCTATTTTCTATATTTATTTAAAAATATACCGTCTTATATTTGTTTATTTTAGAGACACTCTGCAAATCTACAGGCCAAGAGCTTTCGTTAGAGTGCTCTACGAAGTAAATTGGTTCTGTCGTTCTCTCTATCTCGTGATAACAAAAATCACCTTACTGTTTTAAATATATAGACTAGTTGAAACCCGTCAAAAATGACGGTCAATAGAAAAATATTTACTGAAGAATTTTCTTATGTAGGCCTACTGTATATTCTTTGTACGATTATTTTTTGGCTCTATTGAAACTATAAGGGCGTCAAAAGATTGCACGCTCAACATTGCAAAATACTGCTGGCCATGACTGAAAAATTGATGAGGCAAATTGAGACCTATACGTTCCAGAGTTTTCCCTTGAGCTTCATTGATTGTGACAGAGTATGCCAAATAAATTGGAAAATATTGCCTCTTAAAACAAAATGATAGTGTTTTATCGGATGCTGTTAAATCAAGTAGAAGGATTAGACCTCTCTGCCTAATTTTAACTGCACTTATTATTTCCAATTCCAAGCAATATGGTTGCATTTAGGAGCCCTTGGGAAACGTGCAGATTTCTAACCAGCATAACGGTTCAAGCGTTTGGAATATGTGGAGGCAAGTCATTTGGTTCCAAGGAATTCAAGAACTCTGAGGAGTCTAATAAAACTGGCCGCAAACCGTCACATATAATTTTGGAATATAACGAAGAAATGCGATGATGTGCACCTCCATACACCTTAAAACAATGTGGACCGTATGGGTGTGGCACAGTAACATTGGCACCAAATGAAACGAAGGACATAGCATTGTACTGCCGATTAGTCTCTCTGAAATTCCTTGAGATATCATCTCCAGTGAAAAATAATTGTTGCAGCATGTCAAATGTTTTATATTTAGTCAAATTAATTTTACATTACAACAGCAAAGGTCAAAGTAACCAAGTGAAGATTTCTCTCAAGAGAAATACAGTGCAGAACAATGTTTAAATTTGTTCGTCAAGGACCCTACACTGTAACGGTATAGTATCTGGAATTGTATCTGAAATGCCGTATTCATATTGGAGTTTAAAAGTGGCTTCGTTTTTTTCTCCGATTTCCCACTTGTTTGCGGCTAATGTTCTATTTCGTAAAATGGGTTTATTTATAGCAGCATTTCTCCCCAAATTAACGTCATAGCTTATTAAATAACACTATAGTGGCCTGCATCAACGCAGCTGCCAAATATTAAATAGCAAATAATAACTTACTTCCATTGCCAAAATCAACTGCGTGGTTAGACTCATTGTTATGTACTCTAAAAAAATAATCAATAAACAACAATATTCACTTATACAACTAAGTTCAGAGACTTCCATTCTCAAGTTGGTTGCTGATGAGAATGCGATGAGACTGATCGCCAATAATAAAATCCTTGCAATTTTTGCAATTTGCTTGCGAACGCAACTCAGGATGACGAACTTCATTTTGAAATAAACAGAATGAAACTGCTCTAAATAATCAATTTCCATCACCTGTTGAAGGTACAATACTTTGCATTTCCATGACAGTAAATTATGCAAGGGAGCATAGAATCACTTCGCCACTACTGGAATGAGCATGGACTCACTTCGCCAGCCACCGTAATGGAGGGAGTTTTAGAATTATATGTTCAGTGTTTTTCAAAGATCGTATTAACACAGGGAAGCCCAGTCTTAAGGCTACATTCTGAGCTATCACCCCAGATTCCAGGTTCGATCCCTGCTCTGCCAAGAAATTTAATTCTGGTCTGAGGGCTGGAACGGGGCGCACTCTTGAGGCAAACCTAAGAAGAGCAAAATTTGATTCCCATCTCAACAATCTTGGATGTGGTTTTCCGTGGTTTCCCACTTCCACTCCAGGCAAATACCGGGATAGTTCCTAACTTAAAGCCTCAGTCGTCAACTCTCCATTCCACATACTAATTACAAATGCACATATCAATACAGCCATCACGTTAACACAGGTTATCAGAGAAAGGTTTACACTCACACACCAAAGTAGACGGGGCTGAGTGACCACGATGTCTGAGTCCATCAAATGAATTATGTTCGACAATTTTCTCTCAAGGCGAAACGATTGTGCCGATTTTTATTTAATAATTTAAAAGTATCTGGCAACGTAAATCATGGAGAATTTCTCACCTTACGGGAATAATAAACGTAACATATGTTTAGACAATGTAATACCAATTGCAAGATAGAATAATTGGGAAATAAAATTACATGTCTGAGGTGGGAATCAAACTCCTTCGACGATGCATAATCAATTTCTTTGTCCACAATGTTAGCCGCTGAGCCACCCAGACAACGAAATTAGAGTGCAATATTAAGTGACTTAAACAACAAACGCACTCAACTGCCAGTTACAGTTCATCAATATTTCCCTTATTTCATGATTCTATTCCGGTATATATCGGGATACAACATTAGCGATATTTCCCTTTTCAATTCTCATAAACAAAGATCACACTACGATACGGTGGATCTTTTATCCGCCATTTCTCTCATGAAGAAACGCAATTGTGGCAACGCGCAATTGCCACTTATATTACCTATTTCTTTAAACATATAAAAATATACCGTAACATATATTTTCCTTTTGAAGACACACTGCAAATCTGCATGCCAAGAGCTTTCGTTAGAATGCCATACGAAGCCAATCGGTTAAGTCGTTTTCACAATCTCGTGTGTACAATAAGTACAAAAAATACCTTAGTGTTTTAAATATATATGGCAACAGAGAATTCCTTACTTTACAGGAATGATAAAAGTGAAATATGTTTCTACACTGTAATACCAATCGTAGGAAGGAAGAAAACAAAAAAAAACATATCCGAGGTGGGAATCGAACCCTCTCGACCATGCAAAGGATGGCAACAGAGAATTCGTTACTTTACGGGAATGAAAAAGTGAACTATGTCTCTACAATGTAATACCAATCGTAGGAAGGAAGAAAATGAAAATAAAAAAAAAACGTATCCGAGGTGGGAATCGAACCCTCTCGACCATGCAAAGGATGGCAACAGAGAATTCGTTACTTTACGGGAATGATAAAAGTGAAATATGTTTCTACAATGTAATACCAATCGTAGGAAGGAAGAAAACGAAAATAAAAAAAAATATCCGAAGTGGGAATCGAATCCTCTCGATCATGCATAATAGAAATTTCTGGGCAGTAACCTTACCCCCTTGACCAACCAGACAACTGTGTGACACTGCAGTATTAAGCTATCTAACCAGTATACACACTCAACCTGCAGTTTATGTCCTTCAATTCGTGGTTTATTTAATATAATTCTATTTCAATGCATATTGTAAAAACATAACTAACATTATTGGAGACCCTTTTTAATTCTCATAAACAAAGATCTCAGTTAGACGCGACCGGAATCGCCATTTTCCTTGTTGAGGAAGGCCATTGTGCGCATGCGCGGGAGTGTCAAATATTACATATTTCTTTAATCATTTAAAAATATACCGTAACATATATTTTCCTTTTAAAGAAACTCTGCAAATCTGCATGCCAAGAGCTTTCTACAATGCAATACCAATCGTAGGAAGGAAGAAAACGAAAATAAAAAAACACATCCGAGGTGGGAATCGAACCCTCTCGATCTTTCATAATATAAATTTCTGGCCAGTAACCTTATCCCCTTGGCCATCCAGGCAACTATGTGAGACTGCAGTATTAAGCTATCTAACCAGTATACACACTCAACCTGCAGTTTATGTCCTTCAATTCGTGACTTATTTAATATAATTCTATTTCAATGCATATTGTAAAAACATAACTAACATTATTGGAGGTCCTTTTTAATTCTCATGAACAAAGATCTCAGTTAGACGCGACCGGAATCGCCATTTTCCTTGTTGAGAAAGGCCATTGTGCGCATGCGCGGGAGTGTCAAATATTACATATTTCTTTAATCATTTAAAAATATACCGTAACATATATTTTCCTTTTAAAGAAACTCTGCAAATCTGCATGCCAAGAGCTTTCTACAATGCGATACCAATCGTAGGAAGGAAGAAAACGAAAATAAAAAAACATATCCGAGGTGGGAATCGAACCCTCTCGATCATGCATAATATAAATTTCTGGCCTGTATCCTTATCCCCTTGGCCATCCAGACATCTATGTGAGACTGCAGTATTAAGCTATCTAACCAGTATACACACTCAACCTGCAGTTTATGTCCTTCAATTCGTGACTTATTTAATATAATTCTATTTCAATGCATATTGTAAAAACATAACTAACATTATTGGAGAGATCCTTTTTAATTCTCATGAACAAAGATCTCAGTTAGACGCGACCGGAATCGCCATTTTCCTTGTTGAGAAAGGCCATTGTGCGCATGCGCGGGAGTGTCAAATATTACATGAAAATCCACAGCCTGCTTCCAGTCTCCGACCGGGTCAGGAATGGAATGAATGAAGCCCCCATCTAGCGGCGAGGATATGAACTGTGCCGGCTGCCGAGGCCTGACGCACTCCTCTGGGGCAATGATTAAATGAATGACAGATGAAATGAAATGATAGTGGAGAGTGTTGCTGGAATGAAATTTTGACAGGGAAAACCGGAGTACCCGGAGAAAAACCTGTCTGCCTCCGTTTTGTCCAGCACAGATCTCACATGGAGTGACCGGGATTTGAACCACGGATCCAGCGGTGAGAGGCCGGCGTGCTGCCGCCTAAGCCACGGAGGCTTCCTGTCAAATATTACATATTTCTTTATTCATTTAAAAATATACCGTAACATATATTTTCCTTTTAAAGAAACTCTGCAAATCTGCATGCCAAGAGCTTTCGTTAGAATGTCTTACGAAGCCAATCGGTTAAGTCGTTTTCACAATCTCGTGTGTACAAAAAACAGCTTAGTGTTTTAAATATATAGATAGATTAGTTTTCTGGAAATATCTCAAAAACTGTTGGTTTTAGGGCCTTAAAATGTGGTTTTCAGGGGCCCTTTTCGAGTTTCGTTCCTCACATTGAGGGGCTGAAAATGAGCTTTGTCTCGCCCGTCTACGCCTATTTCAGCAAGTGTTTTAAGGGGGTTGGCCCCCTTTTATTGGAGCTACAGAGAAGAGTTACATCAATGATTAGTGTCGTGCCTCTGAAGTATATCTGTACCAAATTTTACGTTGATCCACCCAGCCGTTCTTGAGTTATAAGGGAACATACTTGTCCACAGACAAACAGACAGACAGACAGACAGACAAAAAAAAATATTTTCGCGCGCATCCGTCATAAAACAGTCTGAAACGCGTAAATAACGCAAATTTCCGTAGAAATTCAGAAAAAACAGACAAACTTTCATTCTTAAATATATATAGAGATTAGCTGCTCATTGCCCATGAAAATTCTGAAAAGGGAAACTGATATGAATTAAATTTTAAATGTAAATCGAAAGTATAAACTGTCACTTGTATATTATAAGAAAGCAATTCCACCCTGTTTCTTTGACCATTGCTATTAACAGCATTAAACAAATCGCTAATTTTGTCTTTCAAAGTGGCAAACAAATTACGAAATATCTTCTGGATAAAGGGCTTCTCTTAAAACTTTAAAGGCTATAACGTCAATTTAACACTGGATCAGCGTAAACCAAGCCACAAACCGGCTAAAGTGTGTATGTCTACTTCTTAATATTCCCGCCTATACGGTGGTCGGAGATGAGGTGAGATGAGTTTTTTAATGTGGGGAGCTGGGAGCCTCAGGGCCCATAACCAAGTGGCCATGCCCAGTTAGAATACCGTCCCAGCATTTGCCTGGAGTTGGAAATGGGGAAACCATGGAAAACCATTTGAAGGGTGGCCAAAGATGGGCTTCGAACCCATTCGTCTTCCGAGCCAGGAGAGCCTGCCCCCGTAGCCTTGGTCACCAACCAGATAGAGTAAAACTTGTTAATTACGTTCCAGTTTTATTTTCTAATCTCCGGCTTCAAGGTTTAATCACATGAAGAAATAATATCCTCTAGAGTGACCTAATTGATTTGTACGAGTAGTTATTCTTTCAAAGATTGTTTGCCCGATTTACCGGCCGAGTGGTCAATTGCAGATAAATGTACGTTGGTTGAGTCCTGCGAACTCAATAATACAATCGTGGTTACTTTGCCTGTACTATCTATATATTTAAAACAGTAAGGTGATTTTTGTTATCACGAGATAGAGAGAACGACAGAACCAATTTACTTCGTAGAGCACTCTAACGAAAGCTCTTGGCCTGTAGATTTGCAGAGTGTCTCTAAAATAAACAAATATAAGACGGTATATTTTTAAATAAATATAGAAAATAGCAGAATTCTTGGCCCTCGCGCATGCGCACAATCCGCCTGGGCTCATGACAAAATGGCGGTGAGAAGTCCATTAAAATGTAAGTTATTTAATAAGCTTCCATGTAATTGAAAACATACATTAACCAAGTTCTGACAATACAATATAATAACAGTATGAACATATACGAATATATATTGATTTTATTGATAATGAATTGGATTATTTTCTTCAGATAGCGGCTTTTGAAGATAGTGAATGGTTGCGTCTGCATCATACTGTGAGTGCGCGAGTAGCTATTTGGTTAAGGCGATTGACTGTGGATCCAAGGATCGCAGGTTCGATCCCAACTCTCGCCAGTATTTTTTTTTTTTTTTGCCACTGAAATATTGTTTTATCAAGGAGTATTAGTAAGGTTTTATGTCAGTTAAAGATACATATTTCTACACATTTTCTCAACACGTTTTATTTCCGTTTTACCATTGCATTACAGCATGTCCTCAATACGTCGTTTGAATATCTGCAATCAGTTCCAGTAACTGACAACAGATGGCAGTACCTCGCCAATATAGTTCCAGTAACTGAGAGCAGATTGCGTCGATATATTTAAAACACAAGGCATGGCCTTGATGGCGATTTTTCGCGTGATAGTTAAATATTGTTTTATCAAGGATTATTAGTAACGTTTTATGTCAGTTAAAGATTCCTACATTCCCTCTCAATAAGTTTTATTTCCGTTTTACCATTGCATTACAGCATGTGGTCAAAAGAGCTAATATCTGCCATCAATTGCAGTAACTGACAACAGATGGCAGTACCTCGCCCATATAGTTTCAGTAACTAACAACAGATGGCAGCACCATTGCATCGATATATTTAAAACACAAAACATGGCGCGTTTTCAAGTGATGGAGAGTTATAGAGGGGAATTTTTAAGAAGGGAAACGTTGAAGAACATTAACTGACAGTTGAGTGTGTAGGCTATGTTGTTTATGTACTTTAATATTGCAATTTCTTCCCAATGCTTCGGTGGTCAAGTTGGTAGCATCCTAGACTAAAAGTTATAAATTATGCATCGTCGATATACTCTTAAATTATTAGTGAAAAGGTAGTTTTCCAGGCCCTGGCGCGTGTCCACAATTGCTTTCGCCATGAGAGACACTTGGCAAACATAATTCGTTTGAAGGGCTCCGACATCGTTGTCACTCAGCCCCATGTACTTTGGTGTGTAAGTGTAAAATTTTCTCTGATAACCCGTATTATTGTGATAGCTGCATTACTTTGTGTATTTGTAATTAAGGTGGGAAATGGCAAGGTGACGGCCGAGGCCTTAAGTTAGGAACCATCCCGGTATTTGCCTTGAGTGGAAGTGGGAAACCACGGAAAACCACATCTAAGATTGTCGAGGTGAGAATCAAACCTTCCTCTTCTTAGTTATACCTCTAGAGACTGAATGTGCCCCGTTTTTGCCCTCAGACCAGAATTAAATTTCTTGGCAGAGCAGGAAATGTAACCCGGGTCTCCGAGGCGATAGCCAAGAATGGGTGGGCTTCCATGTGTTAATACGATTTTTGACATGCACGGGACATAGAATTCTAAAACAGCCTCCATTAGGGTGACTGCCGAAGTGAGTATTGAGTATATGCCTAAGCTCATTCCAGTAGTTGGCGAAGTTATTCTATGTTCCCCTGCAAAATGTACTGCCATAAACTATAACAGGTGATGGAAATAGCTTATTTAGAGCAGTTTTGTACTGTTTATATCAAAATGAAGAACGTCATTCTGCGCTGCGTTTTCAAGCTATTGCCAAACATTTCGCTGGCAGGAACAATTATAAGGAATTTATTGTAAGCGATCAGTCTCATCGCATTCTCCTCACCAACCAACTTGAGTATGAGAGTCTCTGGACGGTCATGTTGAACTTCATTGTATAAGACAGTTGTTTAATGATTATTTGTTTAGAGTACTGAATCTAACTACGCAGTTGATTTCGGCAATGGAAGTATTTTTTGCCATTTAATATTTAGCGGCTCCGATATTGCAGGTCACTATAGTGTTATCGAATAATACGAAGCCACATTTAAAATCCAATATAAATAGGCCATTTCAGAAACAATTCCAGATGTTATGCAGTACAGTGAAAGGTCTTTGACGATCAAATGTAAACATTGTTCTACATTGTATTTCTCTTGCGTAAAATCTACGCGCGGTTACTTTGGCCTTTACTGTTGTGATGGTAAAATTGATCTGCTGAAATATAAAATATTTGCCAAGCTGCAACAATGCAATGATATTAATTTTAAAGTCTGTCTGTCTGTCTGTCTGTTAGGTAGTCAGCCCGAAGGCTGGTTGGATCCTCAAAAAGTACCGCCGTTACGTTATGTGAGTAGATACCCACAAAAACACAAGGCAGCGCTATTTTGAGGCGTTCTAGGCAAGAAGAGGAGTGAGGTAGTTTGCCATTGCTTTCCTCACTGAGTCAGAACAGTAGTCCTAACCCTATGAGTTGAACCTTTCACAGCATTCACAGGCACTGACTGTGCCCCGAATGCCATTACTAAGCACCACCCATACCTCAGTAGCTTCCATATAATCACAGCCATGAGTGAGACTGAGACATCGGTGAAAAGCCACCTTTTACTCTAGCCTGTGCCAACTGACAAATGCAAAAGTACTGTATTCATCAAGAGATGGGGAACATTGAGCTTATATCCAGTAGTTCAAACACACACATCAGCGTTAACATATTGGCGAACATATTTCATTTGATGGACTCAGACATCGTCGTCACTCAGCCCCGTCTATTTTGGTGTGCGAGTGTAAACTTTTCTCTGATAACCTGTGTTAATGTGATGGCTGTGTTGATGTGTGCATTTGTAATTAATGTGGGGAATGGGGAGTTAACGACCGAGGCTTTAAGTTAGGAACTATCCCGGTATTTGCCTGGAGTGGAAGTGGGAAACCACGGAAAACCAAATCCAAGATTGTTGAGATCGGAATCAAACTTTGCTCTTCTTAGTTTTGCCTCACGAGTGCGCCCCGTTCCAGTCCTCAGACCAGAATTAAATTTCTTGGCAGAGCGGGGATCGAACCTGGAATCCGGGGCAATAGCTCAGAATGTAGCCTTAAGAATGGGCTTCCCTGTGTTAATACGATCTTTGACAAGCACTGAACATATAATTCTAAAACTCCCTCCATTACTGTGGCTGGCGAAGTGAGTCTATGCTCATTCCAGTAGTGGCGAAGTGATTCTATGCTCCCTTTCATAATTTACTGTCATGGAAATACAAAGTATTGTACCTTCAACATGTGATGGAAATTCATTATTTACAGCAATTTCATTCTGTTTATTTCAAAATGAAGATCGTCATCCTGAGTTGCGTTTGCAAGCAAATTGCAAAAATTGCAAGGATTTTATTATTGGCGATCAATCTCATCGCATTCTCATCAGCAACCAACTTGAGAATGGAAGTATTCATTGTATATGTGAATATTATTGTTTATTGATTATTTGTTTAGAGTGCATAACAATGGGTCTAACCACGCAGTTGATTTTGGCAATGGAAGTAAGTTATTATTTGCCATTTAATATTTGGCGGCTACGTTGATGCAGGCCACTATAGTGTTATATAAAATGACGTTAATTTGGGCAGAAATGCTGCTATAAATAAATCCATTTGACGAAATAGAACATTAGCCGCAAAAAAGTGGGAAATCGGAGAAAAATACGAAGCCACTTTTAAAATCCAATATAAATATGGCATTTCAGAAACAATTCCAGATACTATGCCGTTACAGTTTAGGGTCCTTGACGAACAAATGTAAACATTGTTCTGCACTGTATTTCTCTTGCGAGAAATCTACACTTGGTTACTTTGACCTTTGCTGTTGTAATGGTAAAATTAATCTGAATAAATATAAAATATTTGACAGGCTTTAACAATTATTTTTCACTGGAGATGATATCTCAAGGAATTCCAGAGGGACTAATCGGCAGTACAATGCTTTGTCCTTCGTTTCATGGCGCAGCGGTCAAGCTGTATGCCTCTCACCAAGGCGGATCGGGTTCGATTCCCGGTCAATGCATTTTTGATGTGAAAGGCCATGTCCTGTGGTTCGGATTCCACGTTAAACGGAGGTCCCGTGGCTTATGATCGCGAGATTAACGGTCACGTTAAACTGCAAGCTTCCTTCCTTCCTTCCTTCGTTTCATTTGGAGCCAATGTTACTGTGCCACACGCACACGGTCCACATTGTTTTAAAATGTATGGAATTGCACATCATCGCATTTCTTCGTTATATTCCAAAAATATAAGCGATGGTTTGCGGCCAGTTGTATTAGACTCATCAGAGTTCTTGAATCCCTTGGAACTAAACGACTGGCCGCCACATACTCCAAACGCTTGGCCCGTTATGCTGCTTAGAAATCTGAACGGTTCCCAAGGACTCCGAAATGCAACCATATTGCTTGGATTTGGAAATAATAGGTGCAGTTAAAATTAGGCAGAGATGTCTAATCCTTCGACTTGATTTAACACCATCCAATAAAACACTATCATTTTCTTTTAAGAGGCAATATTTTCCAATTCATTTGGCATACTTTATCACAATCAATAAAGCTCAAGGGGAAACTCTGGAACGTATAGGTCTCAATTTGCCCCAACAATTTTTCAGTCATGGCCAGCAGTATTTTGCAATGTTGAGAGTGCAATCTTTTGACGCCCTCATAGTTTCAATAGAGTCAAAAAATAATCGTACAAAGAATGTACAGTAGGCCAATATAAGAAAATTCTTCAGTAAATATTTTTCTATTGACCGTCATGTTTTGACGGGTTTCAACTAGTTGCTTTTTATTTTCCTTGAGCATATCATACAGTATTAGATAAATATTAACAATACTTTAAAACATTGCCTTAGGAGGCTAATCAGTCGCAAGTGGAGTCTTCTTTCTTCCCTGGCTAAATTTAAGAAAACTCGGATAAGTCGTAGAAGTCCATCTGGCTAGGACTGTGTTACTCTCAAACTCTACAAGTCAATTATTTACATCTTGGAGAATCTATAAGTGCGCCTATTATCCGCTTTCAATTGCCGAATCCATCTCTCCTCGGGGTTAGCACAGACTAGACCCGAGATTTCAGGTGTGGTCTAAACCAATCAGAACTGTTGTATCATTCTAATCTGAATTTTCACAACCTATCTTAATCGTCCTCCTCCCCGACGATCCATAGACGTGTGACCCTCTGGTTCCTTACCTTTCACTCATGACTCATCATCAGCCATGAATGAGAACTTAACATGAATCATCCGTCTAGACATTGTCTCTTCCAAGTAAATTTACTGGCTCATATTCCTGGCTACGGCTCACCCAGACTCAAACCTCCTTTACAGACAACTGATCATTTCACCTTCAATCAATATAATATTGTACATACTCCTATACAATAATTCATAATATTCAATCCTTATTATAATTGAATCAATTCATAATAATCGTTACCTTAATAATTTTGCTCACTAAATCGATTTGGTTGGAATATTAATTTTGACATGGGGGTTCTGGGTTCGAATACCGGAGATGTTCCACACGTGACAGGTGTGTGAGCATCGCCGACAAAAACTGCTCAGTTTTAATCATTGTTCGCATAGTTTTCCATTGCTCCGGCTCCACTCCAGAGTTGACAATGTCGTTCTTTTGTTTGTGAATCACTTTGTGGATTCGAACACCTGCTTAGAATACAAGGAGTTGAGGTTCGAGTCCCGATGGTGGTCTTATTTTCAAATCTTCTTCTTCTTTAAAAAACCTTGTCTGGTGTGAATTAGGGCTGTACATAACATTGGGATATTCAATTAATTCGACTACTTCAAATATTCCAGCATATTATTCAAATTTTCAAAGAATGCGAATGTATGAACAATGCGGATCTCTGGATAATTCGGCTCTTCTAATTATTCCAACATTCGAAGTGCTCGAGTAATTCTAATAGTCGATTTTAAAAAATCCAGCAGTTATATATGAAATATTCGAAGATTTATTTATTTATTTATTTATTTATTTAGCGTATAGCTTTTAGTGCCGGGAGTATCCGAGGACATGTTCGGCTCGCCAGAGGCTGTAGCTGCTTCAATCGGGCACCCATGGGGTGAGCTACAAGTTCCGTTCAATTTCAAGTAGTTCCAACTTTCGCTACCAGATGTCACTGACACCTAGTGGTGAACATTGGAACATTGATTGAGCGTTACAACGAAATCTAACCTAGAAATTTAGCTTCACGCAAGTTCAGTTAGTGGAAGGATCTTTTACATGCCATAAATCTCTGACATGGGACCGCCGACTTTACTTCCCCTCCGAAGGAAGGCATACGGAAGGATTTTAACCCTCTTAAAAATCCGATGACGTCGGCCGGGTTTGAACCCACGATCTAGGACACAGCAGTTCAGCATTCTACCACCGACAGCAGTGGCTACGCTGGCTAAAGCACAGCCGTAGGTCATGGGGCCAAGCTCTCTGCTGACTCGGTAGACGCGTGGGTTCGAACCCCACCGTCGGTCGTCCTTGAAATGCTTTTCCGTGGTTTCCCATTTTCAACACCAGGCAAATGCTGGGACGGTACCTTCTGACAGGCCACGGCCGCTTCCTTCCACATCCTTGCCCAGTTTCAACCATCTTCATCCATTCCATCTCTCATCCCGACGCGCAGGTCGCCCACGGGCGTCAACTTGAAAGACCTGCACTCGGCCTCTCAGGAGGCCATATGACAAAAAAAAAAGCATATTACCAACTACGCCACCGAAGCCGCTTTTTCGAAGATGATAAGTATCCGATAAATTACAGTAATTTGTGGAAATAAATATGTCCAGTGGGCGAGTTGTTCGTATCAGGGATCAGATGAGGGTTAACGCCATGAAACATCCTTATAAATAAATAGCATTCAAAACAAACATCACTTGTCATCTCTTTGTATCTATTCTTCGTTCTTTCTTTTTCCATTTATGTTCTTTTCTTCTTGTTTCTATGTTTATTATAATTATTCAAACATTTAAATGATTCGTCATATATTTCAATTATTGGCGGTGGCTACGCTCGCTAACGCGCAGTGCTAGATTAAGGAACCAAGCTCTCTGCGGACTTGGTAGGCGTGAGTTTCAGCCCCACCATCGGCCGTCCTGAAATGGTTTTCAATGGTTCCCCCATTTTCAACTCCAGGCAAATGCTGGGACGGTAGGCTACCTTCTGACAGGCCAAAGCCGCTTCCTTCCACATCCTTGCCTAGCTTCATCCATCTTCATTCATTTCATCTCTCACTAAGTCATTTCATGAGGTTGGCGTCAGGAAGGGTATCCGGCCGTTAAAACAGACCTTCATAGCGTCTCATACACGTTGAAACGGGAATAATATGGGGTAGACATACATAGTCTGGTTATTTCGCTAATGCACATATTTCAAAATTCGTATTAGTTGGAAATTCGAATACTTTGAAAAATCGAACTATTCGTATGTTTGAATCAAATATTCGCACTCGAAGTTACATGGACAATTTAAATAATAGTATTATTATATTCGTTCAGCTGCCTAAGGAGCACGTGGAACCATTAAATAGCACTGAAATACTTCATCTTTTGAACTTCTTATTCGCCCAAAATGTCTTCATTCTTTTACCCTGGGCCTGCCGCCTTTCTTGTGTCCATGAGTTTTGGAGTTTCAAGCTCTTCTCGGATGGATTCTTGGGTGCAAATTTGAGGGTGTTGATCTTTTGTCTGTATTTAGTCCTTGCTGTAGCCATTGGATCAATGTCGACTTCAGTAAGGTCCATTTGTGTATCTACTAGCCAGCGAATTTTGGTTTGTCGGTTCCAATAAATAATAAGAAATGTTTTCTTATTCAGACGTGAATCATCCATTCGTGTTAAATGTGCATAACATTTCATACGCCGTTTGCGTGCGACTGAAGAGAATCGTTCAGTTAATTCGAATAATTTGATTAAATTAAATATGTACAGAACTAGTGTCGATAATAGCACGAGGACGACATTTGGGAACTTTCTAATCAAACTTGCGTGTTCTTATTTTTGTTCAGATGTTTATATTTCCAACTAGTGTACGGTACATTCAACTGCTATGCTGTTCTCGACGAGATTCTTAAACGGCAGGATGTGCATATTGCATCATAGAAGCACAATTGTATGTGAGGCGGGTGGGTCGTTGTGGTGCTGCATATTACATAGCCTGCAGCAAAATCTAGCAAATGTGACCTAGAATAGAACTCTCTGCACGTGCAGCATAAATCTACCCGGTAGATGTCATGAAAATTACTAGCTGGGATCTCATGAAGTGAATATGGATCACCAACGTGGGACTCGAAGAAGATCTGGCATCTGGCTGAGGCAAAAGCAAGAGTAAATTTTATAATGACAACTAGCAACCCGCCACTGCTTCGCCCAGTATCTGCAACGGTTTACCCAGCGTAAGATTAAAAGGCGCACGGACGGTAGGTCTCAGGCACAATTCAGAAAAACCGAGGTGAACAGTGAAGCTCCAAATACATATACTCTTATGTCAAGTCTAACTCGACACGACTTGACAGTTAGATGCTGGCCAACGCTGGGGTGATAGGCTCGTTCGTAAACACGCTCCGAAGCTTGTAAATTAAATTTCTACTAAATGGAGATCGTTGGAAGAAATAACAACGTAAAAACACTTATGGAGGGCGATGTATTAAATATAAAGATATGATGTTGTGGACGTTTTGTAGATCTTTTCATGCTGAACCTTTCTCACACTCATAGTATGTAGATAATTTTAACGTTTTACCTAGCATAAGCTTAAAAGTCGCACGGATGGCAGGTTTTCTTCGACTCTATTCACTGAAATCGTTACTTCTCAGCTTCCTTTGGTCATAAATGAATGTTTTTCTACACAAACCTTCCTCGAGAAATTGTATACAGAATGGTGAAAACCAAATCAAAATTCATCCAGTGGATCTCGAGATTACCCGTTACATCCAAGAATCGGGGACTTATTTTATACTATGTAGAGATTAAGTTGAAACTAATTTTATTTCAAATTAATCAGGGGTATGGACTTTTGATTTACTTTGTTCTATTAAATGCAACCTAGATTAGTTCTCTCAGCGCGTGCAGCATTGTAGATGTCATGAAAATTGTCAACTGGGGTTTCATGAAGTGAAAGGCTGTTTTATTTCAAATATATCAGGGGTATTGACCTTTCAATGAAAATGGCGAGAGCTAAGAGCCAAAAAGATAAAATATTGACTTTCATAGCCAAGTAATTAAAGTTCAGCAATGTATCTAGATTTTCACCGTGTCGTATTCCATCTTATTACGGGCAGATGATCTTGCTGTTCCTCCCCTTAAAAACAATAACAATCTAACTACTGTAACTAACTCCATCTCCATCTTAGTCATATATTTTGAAATTACTGTAGTTACCTGCAATCATGACCGGCAATGGGCTGTCGGCTTTTCTAAAATAACCCATTTAATAATTCATATAATTAATTATTCATTATAAAATAATTACTTGTGGATCAATTAGTAATACTTGATTCAAATTAAGAAAAAACTGAATATGCTGTACGTAAATAATTTAAAGATCAATATATAAGTATACTTTTTCTTAAGTTGAATATAAGTTGATTCAAATTTATTTTACGTTACCTAATATAAGACTTGTTCAATGGTGCCTCATTTTTCACTTTTGCGAACGATATTTCATCTTAATATCCAGCAATCCTTCTAGGTTTCAGCCGTGTCTTTTCGGGGTTTCACTTATGTGCACCAAGTCAGGCTCATCAGTAGGTCCTTGGTGACAATGCCCGGACCGCCGCAGAGGAAGTAAACCATGGACTTCGTGTTGTTGTATGAAGCTGGCAGCTCTTACAACCTTTATCCTCCCTATAGAGGCTTCCAAACTGACGACATATTGACTTTCATAGCTAAGTAACTATCCTGGGTTTTAACGTGTCGTATTCCATCTTATTAGGGGAAGATGACCTCACTGTTCCACCCCTCAAAACAACAATAACTCCATCGAATTCAGATGTTCTAAAATTACTGTAGTTACTTGTTGACTTTTCTAAAAAACTCATGCATTATAATTAATAATTCTTATACATTGGCCTTATTCATAATAAAATAATTACTTGTGGATCAATTATTAATAATTTGTTGAAATATTTTGAAGTATTCGTAGCCATTTTTCAATGATACTGAGCCCGTATTTGCTCATGATGGAGATGATTTTTATGCTCAGATTGGAATTCTATGTGGAAGAATTTTTGAACGCATCTAGGAAGATGCAGACGCACTTTTGACTTCGTCAGAAAGCTGCTAATATTTATTTTTCATGATTGAAGAACCTGTTCTTTAATGTGCATCTTTGAATTTATCATCTACTGTGTATCTGCTTCAATTGCCAGTTGAAAATGGCACAAGAATTATTTATTTCATGTTTGAGACAATGGTATTACCCTGCGGATATGCAGAAGGAATGTCAAGAGTTGCTCAACGACTTCACTTGTCACGAAGCCAGTCCACCCGCTTCCGTGAAGAAGGTATTCCGATTCGTACAGCGTGCAAGTGTAGCACGCGACTGCTCATACAGTCCGGTCTAGTTGACCGATGATGCAATCAGTGAAGGATTGAAATCATAATGGAAACGTCGAACGTCAAGTTTATTATATACACGATGTGTGCAAGTGATTACCGTGTGGTATTTTTGCTGAGTGAACAAGTTATTCCTTGAGAGAAATCTGGTAATATCTACGATATTTAATCTGACACAGGGTCACATTTTTTCAGACCAAGCATGGCCGACTACTGTGCCAATCACGAAACATAAATTCTGTGAATCGTTTAATTGCAAAGTACTACATTTCACAGCAGTGTGAATAATACTAAACATATCCGTGCTGTGCTAAGCCGTGATTTTTTAAGCGAAAGATGTCGCAGTTTCAATCCGATTACTATTTTCACTAACAGTGAGTGTCGAAGTGAGCAGACACGTGCTGGTGTCTATTAAATTCTGTGTCGCAGACGAGGCCATTTCTTGAAATATCGTCTGCAATTGCAAGTGGTTGCTTGTTCAAGAACCATAGAAGCAGTGCTTCATCTTCGAAATTATGACGCATACAAAATATCAGAGGAGCGTCACATACTAGGAACTTCATCACCGTTCACCATGCAGTCGATGATGGCGTAAATTACTTGATGGGAGAGATACCGAACATCCTAGCAGCACAGTAACATGGAAGCCGAAGAGCGGAGTAAGATATCTAAGGATAGATAGATAGATAGATATATTTATTTACCATCAACAGGATAGGCACCCAATTACAGATGATATAATAAAACATAATAAACATTAAATTTACTTTAAAGCAACTATTTAACTAACCTAGAAACAAACATTGACACAAGCTTATAAACTAAGTTCTCTATACACTTAAATTAAAATAACAATTATTACACACAATATTGAACCCTTCAGAATAGCAGTGTTTTATGCAAGAATCTTAGATCAAGGGGTCGCGTTCAGTTCATAGTGTGGTGTTTACGTCCGCCAAACTACGTGCTTTTCTGAGGCAAGGGTTATAGGATGAAAACTATAACTAAGAAAGAAAGGAGACAAAACGTAAGATAATAACTAGATTTAATAACTAATTTGTGCATAAAAGAATAAAACAAACAATAATAAACAAAATCCTCCCTGAATTTTCCCCTGACAGGAATATTTATCACTTTGAGGAGTCAGACAGATCTCCCCTTTTCTAATAAAATGTGGATCCAAGTTCCACTATCTTGCATGTGAATTTATGTTCGCGTGGTGACTATCTACGAGAAATGAGTACTTGGATGATCATTCGTTCACAACGGGTTAACAGCCACGGTGCTCACGAACAATCATCTCGTAAAATCAACTTTTATGGCTATGGGCATAACATTAATAAAAATCCTTAAATCTAATTTTGACACACATATTACAACTCTACTATTTACAGGCATCTCTCTGAGACCCTTATTAGTGTGGTGACACACTTAACAAATGAGCTGCCAATGGCCAGATACTCAACAACAAGGAAACACAGCGCCGCACGTGACTCACGGGCCACTGACATGGACAAATAAACATAAGACTAAACCAACAACAACAAACAACCTGAGTGGTTAAGATTACTTTATATTAACAAAACTGCATGTTAAGGAAACGCTTCGAAGGTAATCGTGTTTCGTAGGCAACTCCCATTTATTTAAACAATTTTACCATTGATCAGTTTCTCACATTTATATTTATTTTCAAGTAATTGGTAGCCAGACGTGCACTCCACTTTAATGAGCTCTGCTTGCGAAACTCAGTCAGCCCTTGTGACAACAACTCACCCCTTTCCACAATACCAGTCATGTCCCCCATCCAGTGTATATAAATAGCCGACCAGCGGAACTGTTATCTCAAGGAATCAACAGCCGCTAACATCTCCTCCCACTCAACATATGGTCAGACAATAATCACATATCCATAATTGTCCTCGCAAGGATATAATATGAATCTGGTACCAAGATGACAGAAATCAGTCTCTGCTGAAGTTCCCGCTTGTAATACCACAACAATATACTCACAGTACACACATCTGGGACTGACATAACGCCTTTCACATGGGTCTGCTGAATTAAAGCTCGCAAACATTTAACACAATATTTAAAACCTATGATAGAGCTGAGTACTCTTCGTCACAAATTACATTGCTCCAAAGGCAATAATCACACTGAATCTGATCAATAATAATTTTCAATAACATTTAATTACCCTCCAATCTACTATATAATTAGATTAATTCAGTCCTACTTCTGAAACACGACATATCTCCGAGAGACGTTTTTAACCGCACTTCGTAACCTAGGCGAACACGGCCGTTCACATAGATACGTTAGTTAACACAACACAAAGAAAAGAACTTTCCATTAACTACAATTGTGCGAGCTGCTTCCAAACAAAAGTGTGCCAGATCAAAACAAAATATACTACATTAAATCACACAAGCAAAGTATTTACAAAAATATGTCCCATAAACCATAAGTTAATTTAATAAATAATAAAATATTATTTGTACTCATCTCGTGTTGTAGTCACCCGTCAAAGAACATCAGGCGCCATTCCCCAACTAGATGCTTCTTTATCTCATAGCAGCCATCTGGACGGACTGTTGAGAATTCCACACTTCTTCTGCATTCATCGATGTCATCCTTGCGCTGATACAAAAATTAGGTTATTATACACTTTATGCCTGACTATTAAATTCGCTTGTTCAGGTACTAAATTCCCTGTCACTGTTCGTTGGCGAATTATCGACGCTACTGTCCCTATAACTATAGTACAATGACTATCTATCACTGAATTTACCACTTTACAATGAATATCTTGTGTCCTCGACACAAATACAAGTCTATCTTTCAGACGAACAGAATCAAAGTCCTGTGTTCTCGACACACGGAATAAAAGTCATGTCTCCTAGACACACGGAATGAAAGTCAATGTCTGTAGACGCACAGAATAATAATAGTGTGTCCTCAACACACGGAATAAAAGTCAATGTCTGTAGACGCACAGAATAATAATAGTGTGTCCTCAACACACGGAATAAAAGTCAATGTCTTGGCTCTTCGACACACTTATAAATGAACTGGCCCTTGGGTCTAGATGGAGGGGGATTTTATGTAAAAATTTATCGAAGTAATTGTGGTACAGGAATGAAATAGATATCACTGAACTCGTAATATTGCACAGGTCAAGAATATGCCCATTAATCCTAGAATCGATCGTAGAGATTTTGTCTAGGCGATTTCCCGCGTGAATGCTAGCCGCCGCGTACCCCAGCCAGAGTTGGCGCGCAAGTAGGCATTCTCTTCTCATTGGTTCTCCATTTTCTGTAATTTGGCGGTTTCTAGTAGATCTTGGCGTCTTGGGAGTGTCTATTTTCTTCATCAGCCATTCACGTTACTGCATCATATTTCTTCTAGGCGCGAATATCACAATGAACATACCAGAACCATGTCTCACCGCGCGTCGCTTCAAAAATTGAGGTAGCCACACCTGTCCTTATGATACATCGCTCTGCTATTTCTTTTCATAGCTCAAGTACTTAGCCTTTTGTTAAACTGATGCAGGTATGTCCCTACTGTCTCCAACAAATGCTTGAGATTTCCTCATCACTGTCTGGCTACTTTCATGATGCTGGTTGAAATATTTATTAATTGAAGAAATAAAAAGTAGAATCATTTAACCAACATAGGGTAAAGGGTTCAATATATACAACAAACACCTACGATCTTGAGTTCAACAATGATCTACGAATTTCAGTAGGCTTCGAGTAAAATATATCTATAGCGCTATCAAGATGGTTTAGAGAGCGCAACGCCATCAATAACCAGGAATTGGCATGGGCTACAGTTCTACACATCTGGATCCGGAAAGTGAGTCTTTGCCTTGTATTGCGGCCTGGAACATGAAGCGGAATCAAACACAAAAGGGCCGCACAGTCGATTCTATTGGTCAGACACTTATATAGAAACATGGCATTGGCACACATGCGGCGAGACCCCAAAGACCGCATACCCATGGTTCCACAGAACGCTGGAAGGAAATTACCCCTCAAATTTAATCCTTTGGTAATGAGATGAATTAACTTAAGCCGTGAGTCATGATCTAATGTCCGTTTGTAAGTTGATGGTTCTTGGTGGATTGATTTAATGACCATAAATCTGATTTTCAGTCATCTAGGTAGGGTAATTTAGTTTTACTTTTTTACTTACCGTCTATGGTAATTTCACTTTTCAAGCACATCTACACGTTCCGATTCCAAATCAGAGAGTTAGCCACCTGAACAGTGTGTTTTTATAAGGTGCACCAATGTAATTTTGATGTCCACTTCTTGGGAAACCAATTGGGTCATTTATTGAAGGAGCAGTAATTTTCTTTGAATCAGGTGTGGCTGATATCTTCACTTTGAAGCTCCCAATTAATATAAATTTAGAACGCCAATGGCGGGCGTATCATTTTGATGGAAGAGCTTACCCAATCACCTGAATTCTTGTAAATAAATTTCTGTAGTGGCGAGTAGACCACTAGATTCAAGGATAATCCAATATAAGTGCGAAGGAGTGAAATACTTTTGAAATAATACTCCAAATCCCAATTCACACTAATGTCGTATCATTTCCAGTTAACATCATAATTTTAAATGGTGAGAAGGTTTATTGACTTGTTTAATGTGCTGTGAGTTCACAAAAAGAAATTATATTACAACCCGCAGTGAGTGTTATATCTTTCAAAGACTTTCCTAAGAGAGGAATATCTCTCGTTTTGTTCTATTTGCATTGCCAAAGCAAAGCCCATCATTATTCATATCTTTTTGTATTCTGGCACAGCGTCACAAGCATAATAATGTGTGTTAATTATGAACTGAAAAATGTAGGGTCACTATTTGAACAGATTTGTGAACCCCGATCTGCTATGAATTGAACATTTAAGATTATAATGTTATCAAAGAAACTCATCCAGTGAGTGAGTGTACAAACGTACTGCGCCAGTGGGTTAGGTGTCCCCAAGGTCACGTCGCAGTGATGCCAAGCCAATAATCTCAAATGAGGCTACAGATACTTGACAAATGCAATGCTAACATATTTTCTTAATTAAGGATCTTTTCTAACCAAGCCAGCTTTATAAGCTTGAGTTGTAAACTAGGTCAGAGTAACAGCCATTTCTTTGGAATGCAATGATACAATGTAATAACCAAGTCACCAGTTCTTTTGATAATATTCGCATGTGTTGTAAGCAAAGAATATTCTTATAATATTTTGTTGTTTAATATTTGAGTTGTCATTAGACGCCATTGACAGTTTCTGAAGGCTATATTTTTCTCACATAATGTGAATGATTTTGTTGCCGTGTTTTGATACACGATGTTAGGGGTGGTACCCGTGTTTTTGTGTAGGCCGGTGGACCTCTGTCATGCCACAAGTCTAGCCGAGGATTTTCTTGGTAGAGCCTTGAGCCAAGCAGATTACTTTAGTATGTTGTTTTTTGAGCATTTGATAGCTCAGAGTAATGATTTTCCGTGTACTTGGGTGTACACCAGTGGTGAATCCACTTGTTAGGATGCCTTGAATATGGTCAATCTTCATAATTAATTCCATCTTAAACCTACGATGACAACTAATAATCATAAATTAAATCATATAATCTAATTCATTAAAATGATTGTTAAAATACGCGTTAATTACTAAACGAATGTTAAACTTTGATCCATGATTACAATCTTGCTGACCATTGCATTGTGCTGTTCAGATTTATTCCTTAGAGGAAGCTTTTAGCAGCTGACATGATCGCCGGATAGGGATCATTGGTTACCTAGAGTTTTGAACTCATGGGCCGTGAACCATTAATGAGTTTTACTGTTATCGAACAGTATTTTCTGTTTCTGGCATTCACATTTAGATGACCAATGGAAACAAAGAGTAACCATTTTGTTGTAGGCAGGAATAATAACAATGCTATTGTATGTGTCATATTCATTTATTGAAATGTTAACCCTTATGTTACCCATCTTTCTTCTATTTTGTAGATTTATGTTGTACAAGTTGATGTAAATATGTGTGTTGTAAATGATGACTGTTAATCACTTTTAGACCTTTAATTCAGTTTTGTTTATCACGGACGCTTTTCGCCGTAGGTCAGTTAAATTCAGGATTAGCTTAGTTTACTTAATTTTAAATGTAAATACGGGGTGGTTCATGCTTATTTAGATTTTTCTGTCATGATTGCTTGATTACATGATGTTTCATTTGGAAACATCAATCCTTTTTCATTGTACAATTAAGTTAGGGTTATTTTTGTACCACTTCCCAAGCCTTGATATTGTTTGTTTATTGTATTTAGGACCAATCGAGAAGGTTAATTTCTTATAGTTATGGGGTTTCTTTTTGTTTATTTTTGTTAATAATTAGCGGATTAGCCGATTGTTACCCTCCGATGGTAGGTTATGGGTTTGATATTTTAATAAATCATTCTATGAATTTTACTTAAGACTGGATTTTAATTTAGTAGTTTGTTTTCTTTTGGGGGTGCATTTCCTTGGGGTGTCTTTGACATATGCTATGATGGGAACCTTATCCCTTGAGACGAGGAGTCATGTGCCGGAATAGCCCCTCAAGGATTGTACTCCGATCCTCTTAGGCCATATGTGTTCAAGGAAGGGGTCATCTGGGAAGCCACGCACGGTCAGTGGAGGACCAGATAACCTCCTCTAACGGGCACAATACCTAGTTCTATTATAGAAAGCTATTCGGGCGGTCAACACAAATTGTGCCCAGTTACATTAGGCGGGAAAACATGTATTTCAACGCCCTAGGAGTTTGTACATAAAGAAGTGTTACTTGTGACAAATATGTTATGTAATATTTCTTTCAGGTAGGGGCGTTGAAAAACTTGTTTTCCCTTCTAATGAAATTGGGCACAATTTGTGTTGACCGACTGGAAAGCTTTCTATTATAATACTAAAACTTGCCACCTAGATACAATATACCAATTCCAGATAAATCAGTGAGTGCGGATGACGTAATCCTTTAATAAATAAATAAATAAATAAATAAATAAATAAATAAATAAATAAATAAATAAATAAATAAATAAAGTAATTAATTAATTAATTTGTAAATAAATAAATACATAAATAAATAATTAAATAAATAATGAAATTAATACATAAATAATAAATTAAAATGAATGAATATAAAATGAATGAAAAATAAAAATAATAAAACGAATGATTATATACATATTTTAATTAATCCATAAATAAATACATAGATAAAATACATAAACAAATGAAAAAATAAATAAAACAAAACGCGTAGGATGCTTATACTGTAGATAGTTCCCATGTACGTGTATGGAACCTATTATTCAAACGAGTTGATCTTTACAAAATAAGCATACAACCCAACAATCTTCCTCCAATTCATTGCATCCTTCGAGAGGAGAATGTTTTACGACAGTGTCAAAGCACTTCTTCCAGTGTGTTGTTGGAGTATGCTGAAGTGCTGTTGGAATAGATGGTTGGAGGTGAGTGCGTCCGGAAAGCACGCACGTGTGGGTATAGCATGTGTAGTATCGCGGTGTGGCTTTGCACTTTGCTAGGGGTATTAATTCGAGTGCCTGCTTATGATGTAAATCCGGTAGAATGATTCAAGACCGAGAGTGAGAGAGAGGCAAAAGGGTTTATTCCAGATGAGTAAGCGAATGTAAGGAGCGAGGGCACTTCATTATTGAAGAGTTCCAACTCCGCCTGAGAAGGTGCGAAAATTAAAGACCATGTACCTTTGAAATGGAACTAGCTGAAATTTTTAGTAGTTATCCTTAACCAAGCCAGTTAAGACACGAGGCAATATTGGTGAGAGGGCTCTCTGTATTTCTATTCCCTACAGGCCTTCTACTACTTTAACCCATTTATATCCTACCAACAATTCTCGATAGGTGTGTAAATCACCCAGAATGCTTTAAAGACTCGATTTATAGTCCATGCAGCTTTGGTGGCGACTGCTAGCAGTGTGCTAGCTTTGGAGTTTAGGAGTATAGAATTCAATAATCTACTGCAAGGGCGCAAGAAAATCCTTAGGATTTATCTGCTTACGTCATAAGTTAGGGTTAATTGAATTGATTAATTTGGTATCACTTAGTAATGGTCGGCAATACTAACAGAACCAAAAACTACAAACGTCAGATGTTTCTATTGAGAACATTATTTCTAGAAAGTTGTTGTTGATGCTTATTTTTGGGGCTGGGATATCGTGTTCATATAGCCCCGTGTATTTGTGTGTGAATATAAATATATGTAATTTTTGTGATAACCTGCATTATTGCGATGGCTGTACTAGTGTGTGTATTTGCAAATTGGGGATAAAATTGGGAAGGGAACGGCCGTGGTCCTGTCATAGGAAAAATCGCAGCATTTGTCTGGAGAAGGAGTGGAGGAAACCACGGAAAACCACTTCAAGGAAGGCTGAGGTGGAACTCAAATCCACCTCGTCTCAGTTTTGCCTCACAAGGCTGAGTGTACCCAGTTCTAGCCCTCAGACTAGAATTAAATTTCTTGGCAGAACCGAGAATCGAACCCGAACCTCCGGGATGACAGACAAGAATGTTAGCCGCTACAGCAAGAGGTGGTCCTTTAAAATAATAATTGCATGTATTGTAAGTCTAATTAGCCTCGATTCCTACCTTCGAGTATTTTTCCCATCACTGACATATCATATCTATGGATAACCATGGGAAATGAGTTTTTTTTGTTGTTCTTGATTCTTTAGGGGCTTTGCCACATCGAGGTCATGTTTCCCCGTGTACTTGGGTGTGTGTAGAATTTGTCTGATAACCCCGTGTCACTGTCATGTCTGTATTAGTGTTTTTGTACGATTTGGGTAGGAAGCGGCAGCGGCCATAAGTTATTTTCCTGGTGTAGAAGTGGAAAAACACAGCCACTTCCAGGATGGCTGAGGTAGGAATCGAACTGTCCTCTTCTCAGTTTTACCTCACAAAGATGAGTGTACTCCATTCCAGTCCTCAGTCCAGAATTAAATGTAGACTGGCTGCGTTGCTCAGCGCTAACGATCTCGCCTACTGTGCTCAAGGTTACAGGATCGAATCCTAGCGGAGCCAGTTGGCATTTGAGGGTGCACAAAGTGAGGGAGCCGTGTCAGTGAATGCACAGGCATGTTAAGGATCCCGTTCGGAGCAAATTTCCGGCACCCCAGCGTCTCAAAAATCGTAAGTAGTTAACAGGGACGTAAACCCAATAACATCATCATCAGAATTAAATTTCTTAGCAGAGCCGGGAATGAAACCCAGAACTCCGCGGTGACAGCCACTGTGCAATGACGTGGACTAGGAGAAGTGAGTTGGTGTCTCTTGTATCGGCTATTATCTCCTGAGCGCCTCAGAGGAGTTTCTAGCCGAAATGTTCTTAAAAGTGAGCTGCTTGCTACGGTAGCCTACTTGTATGAATCGCTCTGAAGAGCAACCGAGGTCCTTCTTTACGCACGAATGATAAGGCAATGGATTCCATTTAAGCTCCTTTCTTAAAAATCCTCTTAAGTTGGAGAATCAGAGAGGGCTCAGAACTGATCGAGAGACAGATTTCAATGCAGACATAAAGGCTGTCAAGTTATATTTTCTTGAATGGGAAGAATAACTTTGTGCCAAGGATATCTGATACTCTGTACGCCATTTGTAAGTATTAAGCATCGTGGAGTCAGCGAGAAATTCAGCCGGAGATGTAGAAATACTGCGTGTTTTAAAAGCCATGTACACTACATCAGGGAAATGTTGATGTAATGATATTATTAATTAACATTTTTAATGGGCATCTCAATATACATGCGCTCCCGCCTAACATATAAATTAGCACGGGAATCCTTCCTCGACGAAGAAATTACAGCTTCCATCCTCAATAAATGCTGAAGCGCTCCTGGCAGAAAGAAGGGAGAAAAGAGAAGACATCCCGCAAGAGTTTTACAGCGCGGATGCCATGATCATCGCCGCCATGATCAACCGGAACTGGACCATCGCCAACCAGAAACTAAGACATGTGGTGATAAAGTTAGCAGTGCATGGGTACCACCATATAATATGTAAAATACATGTCCTACTGCGCCCCAAATGAACTCAGCGTATGCTCGTTATGTGACCAGTTCTGGGACATATATCACATCACACGATGTAAAAATAACCAGAAATCACTGTGCGATTATGTCAAGGACTAAACTAGTGTAAATCTATGTTATGCACATTCGTGCGCTTATCAGTTAATAATAAAATACGTTTCTTTTAACAATTCTATACTTAAAGAATATTTCAAAAATTAATTAACCTTAGTCAATATGTTTTATATACAGTAGAGTCCCGCCAATCTGAACCCCGCTAATCCGAAATCCACTTAATCCGAACTGGTCTAGGAAACAATATCTACCAAATTTGTTTTGAATTTTCAAACAGGGAGGAATTAAGTTTGAGATTATTCTAGTTTTTGCAAGTAAAAAGTAAATTTATTAGCACAGAAAAATATGAAATAAATGCTAGAGGAGTAAACAGTGAATCTGTCGGCTATCTTCTACACAAAAACTAAAAAATGGAAGTCTAACAATGTGCTTAACAAAGTTTGAATGCAATTTTCTTTACGTCAACGACAAAACAAACGGTAAAGGAAATCAACACTTAAGAAGTGAAGTCAGTGATTTTTGTAAAAAAAAAAGGGAGTGAGTTCGTGTTCATGTTTTTGAAACACCGTGGTTTTGCCGATTTGCCGATTACTATTAGTGGAAGCTTATGTGTCGCAGAGGCATTGCTGCAAGCTAGGTAGACGCCAATAGTGCTTATAAAAACCTCACAGTACAGAGTAATTGGTTTTCGAGCATTTAAGTCAATATATTGTCGTATTTTACGAAAATCCACCTAATCCGAATATTTGCTAATCCAAACCCGTTTTTACCCTACTTTTCACATTTTGCAAAAATGAGGAAAAAGTAGACTTATGAGATCGATCCGGGAAAATGTGTGTCCGTCTGTCTGTCTGTCCTTCTGTCTGCCTGGCAGTGTGTGTGTGCCCCCCCCCCTATCAACTCCTAAACGGCTGCAGAAATCGAAAACAAATTTAGTATGAATAAAGATGTATACCGGAATATCTCACGTCCATATTTGAAAATGATGCCAGTGCTACCAACTGTTGAAAAAACGCACTATAAATTTGAGCTCCATGTTGGATATCTGGGAAGGTATGCATGGGAGCTATTCCAAAATTGGCCCACATGTAGATAATACTATTTCAGTTTAATTTCCTGGAGGCTATACATGACAGTGTTGCCAAAATAATTTTAAGCCTTCTGATAGGTCCAATTGTTAAATGCATATAACTTCTACACTATTAATTGGATTTCAACCAAATTTTGTATGTAATAGCACATAAACAGATATGACTGAGTGTATTCTTAAGAGCCACCAGGGCTGCCAACTGTTAATAATTGCCCTCTCTATTTTCTTCATCCAAATACCAATATATCTGAAAGTATGCAAGCCGACAGCTTTAAACTATGCACACGTATAGTACCTGACATTTTAGATTAATTTGGAGTAACTTATATACTTCAGTTCTACCAACATGATTCTAAGTCTGCTGATAGGACCCATTTTTAAATACATGTAACTTCTATACTATTAGTTGGATTTCAACCTAATTTCGTATGTGCTATGTGTAACATAACAGATGTGACTATACGTATTCTTAAGAGCAATCAGGGCTGCCAACTGTTAATAAATGCTGTCTAAATTATTTAACTTATATCAATATATCAGAAAGTATGCGCAAGCCAGCGGCTCTATACTTTGCATACGTATAGCACCTGACACTCTAGATTAATTTGGAGTAATTAATATAAGTCAGTGCTGCCAACATGATTCTATGCTTGCTAATAGGTACAATTTTAACATACATGTAACTTCTATACTAACAAATGCATTTCATCCAAAATTGGCACAACAAGATATAATATTTCTGATTATGTCTAACCAGCACACGCATGACATTGTTGCCAACATGCTTTTACGCGTGCTGATAGATCCAATGTCTAACTGCATGTAACGTCCATTGGACTTCAACAAAATTTTGTATTCTGTACCTTAAGAGATGGAACTAAGAATATATTCAGTCACCAGGGCTGCTAACTCTAGTGCTCTATTAGGCTACATTATACCAGGAATATTTCGAACTATTTAAACATTTCGATATTTCGTAATTATTCTGGATAGCTTCATATACTGTAGAATAATCATTGGCATGAAAAGTAGGCTCTTTAGTTCTTCACTGAACTTCTTGTTTTTTTTTTCGTTTTTCTTTTTTTTCGGTTCCGTCCCAATTAGTTCGGATTAGCGGGACTCTACTATATAAGTTTTTATTTAGTTATATAAGAATATGAAATATAACGCTATCAGATGGCCACACTTTTCATGGAAAATATCAATACTGTACTCGCAATAATTTATTAGCCTATTTTCAATTTTGAAAAAATAGGCTTATGAGATCACCTTTTGTCCGTGTGTCTGTGTGTGCGTGTGTGTGTGTGTGAGGTGTGTCTGTATGTGTGTGTTTGTCCCCCCCTAATAACCTCTAAACGGCTGGAGCTCATTTCAATGAAACTCGGTAGGTTCATAGCACTATTTCGGGCGACTCCGACCGTGCCCTTCAGATTTTGTTACGTCTCACCAATCCAACATGGCGGCTATACGAAATATTTCACCAGCATTCAATATATCCGAACCTATTCCCGATATCACCATGGAATTTGTTACGGTGATAAAGGGAACTACTAAAAGTTCACCTATGTGACTTTTGAAGAACTGGTAACTACAAAACCAACATGGCGGCCACGCGAATTTGAGACATTTAAATAGACGTTTCTCGCGATTTAACCAACCAAACGCAATAAAACTTGGTAGAGTATATGTATTTATACATTGTATTGCCCCGACATCTAACCTGGTTCAATTGTTTACATAACCACAGGATGGCGGCTGTGCGAAATATTTCACCGGCATTCTATATCTCTGAAACTATCAGCGGTATCACCCTGAAATTTTGTACGGAGATAAAGGGTACTACTGGAAGTTCATCTATAAGACCTTCAAAAGCCGGTTAACTACAAAACGAACATGGCGGCCAAGCGAATTTGAAAATTTTAAATAGACCTTTCTCGCGATTTAATGTTCCAAACGCACATTGTAATGCACTGGTATCTAATTTAGTTCAATTGTTTACATAACCTCAAGATGGCGGCTGTGCGAATTTTAAAATTAAGTTTTTATTTCTTGTGTCGTAATTATGCGTTCGAAGTGAAAGTTTGAATAATGAACCTACGCAATAATTTTCCTTTATTGGTACATGACTCTATGGCCTATACATTTAACAATCCAACATGGCGACCATCCGAAATATTTAGACGGCTCTGAATATCTACGAATCTATTATAGCAATCAAACTGATTTTTTTTATGTTCATAGGGGCTATGAACTTAAGTTCACCTATAGGACTTTAAATAACCTGGTGATCACAAATCCAACATGGCGGCGACGCGAAGTATAAATATTCAAATGTACGTTTCTCGCAATTTAACCATCCGAGTGCAGTGAAACATGGTACAGTAAATTCTTATACGAATGTTAATCCACTGGCATCTAATTTATTTCATTTGTTTCCATAACCACCTGTGCGAAATTTTAAAATCTCCTTGCTACTTCTTGTGCCCTAATCATGCGATTGAAGTTTGAATGCTACACGTACACAATAATCTTCATGTAACAGTACATATATCTAGGACCTACATATATAAAAGCCAACATGGCGACCTTTCGAAATATTTAGTCGGTTCTCAATATCTACGAATCGATTACAGCAATCAAACTGAAATTGTGTATGTTGATAGTGGCAGTTAACATAAGTAGGATATATGAAAATAGGCTGTATATTTCTTCACGGAACTACTTGTTATTAACCACGTCTAGGTTCTCATATCACTTGTCAATCTCTACATCGTGGTATAAAACAAAGTCCCCAATTCTTGGATGTAGCGGGTAATTTAAGAAGCCACTGGAGGGATTTTGATGCGGTTTTCACCATTCTATAAAGGAGTTTTCGAGGAAGATTTTTGTAGAAAATGATTTATTTATGACCAAAGGAAGCAGAGGAGTAACGATTTAAGTGAATCGAGTCAAAGAAAAACCTGCCATATGTGCGTCTTTTACGCTTACGCTGGGTAAATCGTTAAAATTAATTATATACTATGAGTGTAAGAATTGTTCAGCATGGAAAGTTCTACAAATAAGTACAGTGCAGAATATATAATTTCCATACCTCGCCCACTATAAGTGTTTTTATGTTTTCATTTCTTCCATCAATCTCCATTCAGAGGAAATTTTAATGACTAGCTTCGGAGCTAGTGACCGAGTCTATCACCTCAGATTTGGCCAGCATCATACTGTTGAGTCGTGTCGAGTTAAAACTTCAGAGAAGAGTACATGTGTTCGGAGTCTCGCTGTTCACCTCAGCTTTTCCGAATTGCATCTGTGACCTGCCGTCCGTGCGCCTTTTAAGCTTACGCTGGGTAAACCATTCAAGATACCGGGCAAAGCCGGGGTGGGTTGCTAGTTGTTAATATTATGCTGAAGAAGACCACAATATGGCCGAAACTACCACATTAAGGAACATCTAGCACTTAATTTATTGACTGTTGGTGGATCACCATTGTGTATTTATTACGAAATGTTGATGTTAATTCAAAATCATAAGATTGAAGAGGCATAGGCTGGAGAAATGTTTATTGCAAGGTCACAATATTTATTTCATAGTCTCGACAGTATTTATTATTATTATTATTATTATTATTATTATTATTATTATTAATAGGCTCTATTCTTGTTTCGTTTCAACCAACTAAGTAACCACGTAATTTCAACTTTGTCCTTTTAGCTTCAAAATTAGCCCACTATTCCTTCATTCGTAGACGGAGTTGTTCCTTTCTCTCTTTTGTCTCGCCTGTCCAGTTTTCATTGTCGGCTTAGGTTGGTAACTCCGATGTTAGAAGAGTTTTCTTTTAAGCTGGTCACGCTCCTGGATATCTTTACAAGAGGTCCCATGTGATGTTGTATCTTACGGATCAAGGCCTCTTTGTCATTTTGTCTTGGAGAAATTATTATTATTATTATTATTATTATTATTATTATTTTGTATTATACATACGGTGGGTGAGTGGATAGCGTGTCGGTCTACTAACCCCAAGATTGTAGGTTCGCTCCTGGCCGTGGTAAATAATTTTTGAAAGACGGCAAAAATACGACACGCATTTCATACGATGTTGGCATGTCAAAGAACCCATTTGAATTCAGTAGGCCGTGTTCATAATGGCAAAATTAATCTCGGGAGTTTCCGCCATCACAAAGTTCCTCATTTCTCTACTAGGAAGCGCTAAAGTGTTCAAGGAGCTTAGATATCTAACCTCCTTGACTTTCATAGTGATTCAAGGAGCAACGAAATTTGACATGCAAGCTACCCTCTGGGTGTCAAATTACAAAGCTTGCACCCGGCACTCGAGGCCATACGATATTATTATTATTTATAACATTTTCATTTGAGACTGTTTTGCCTTTCAGCGTCTTGGGGTTATAGCACTATTTGGGATGGACCATGAGTGGTGGGGCTACATAGATACCCCCTGCCTCCTATAGGACTTTGAGCAGAAGGCAGGAGACAGCATGAACAAGAAAAAACAAAGTCTGACTAGTCGAGAAATTAGGGTATCAGGAAAGATGAGACAAGGGCCAATTAAGGAGGGAAAGGGAAATACTTCCTAGGTCTCGGATACACTAATATCGTCGAGGTCGGAGGAGAAGAAGAGTTGACCAAGGCAGGTGGACAGAAAATATGATAGAGAGGAGCCCGGCACAAATAGACCTCAGCTAAGTCCGGCATTGCTTCCACTCTTCCCATTTGCAGAGTACAGAGTACAATGAAAACAAATAAAAATAAAATAAAGATTTAATAGCAGCCAATGGCCATGAATTAGAGTACAGTTACATTATTACATAAA
This sequence comes from Meconema thalassinum, assembly GCA_946902985.2. NCBI lineage: Eukaryota > Metazoa > Arthropoda > Insecta > Orthoptera > Tettigoniidae > Meconema > Meconema thalassinum. The sequence goes on from OX336390.1 coordinate 617,218,712, forward strand.
TTAACATCAATATCATCATTCTGTACAAAATCCTGTTATGGACTGACCTCTGATCTTGCACTTCAGCACATGATACCTTTCACACAGCATGTCACACCGTTCGCACACACAGTCGGGTCCTGGGTCGTGAAAAGCTTTTGTTACGCACAGTCTGTAATGAAAGCCATGTATTGCTAGACGAGTCAAATAAAATGCACTAAATGAGTGAAGTTGGCAGTGACCGAGTTTTGTTTTTGAAATGCGCAGTACACATCTGCAATTTGATCCCAGCGAAGTTTTCCTGGCGCGCAGATAATAAATATGTTGCGCTCTCCTAGGGGCAGTTTCATGAGCTGCTACAGGACAACATGTATACACCCTGAACTCCGCTTGTGGACACGAGAGCGCTCTAACACAAAACACTGTGGGTTGAGCAGGTCTTCCATAAACCATCAAGCCTGCTTGTTTTGCTCCTTCCTAGGGGCAGTTTCATGAGCTGCTACAGGACAACATGTATACACCCAGAAGTCCGCTTGTGGACACGAGAGCGCTCTAACACAAAACACGGTGGGTTGAGCAGGTCTTCCATAAACCATCAAACCTGCATGTTTTGCTCCTTCCTAGGGGCAGTTTCATAAGCTGCGACAGGCCAGCGCTTCTCCCTCCACCAAACACGACCGAAGGTAATCCCTTGGTCTCTTACAATGAAAAAACAGTTTGTGGGGAAGAATATGAGAACGTTGATGCTCATAAGGGGAGAGAAGAAACAGCCTTTAGAGGATTCTGTTTACTCGCTGCACCACACAGGAGAAAGGAGGGATCTGTGTAACGACTCTTCTTTCTTATTACGCAGAATGGCTTTAAACTTTGACTTCATGCAGTACTAGAAATGTATGCTTTTCAGTCGGTCAACACGATTGTACCCAACTGTAATGGGAGCTTCCGTGAACCTGAAACAAAATTTATATGAGATTTAAAACAAGAAGTTCCGTGACGAACTAAAGAGCCTACTTTTCTTAAACAGTAAGATTCATGCCAATGATTAATCTATATGGATCTATCTAGAATAATGCCGAAATTAAGTTGGTAATATCGAAATTTCTAATTAGTTCGAAAAACTGTATACCTGGCATAATGTAGCCTAATAGAGAATTACAGTTGGCAGCCCTGGTGACTAAATATAGTCTTAGTTTCATCTCTTAAGGTGCAGAATACAACATTTGGTTGAAGTCCAATGGATAGCATGGACGTTACATGCAGTTAAACATTGGATCTAACAGCGCGCGTAAAATCATGTTGGTAACAATGACATACCTGTATTGGTCAGAAATAATCTGAAATAATATGATCTATTGTTGTGTCAATTTTGTATGAAATCCAATAGTTAGTATAGAAGTTACATGCATTTTAAAATTGAACCTATCAGCAGGCTTAGAATCATGTTGGCAGCACTGGCGTAGGCCTATATTAGTTACTCCAAATTAATCTAGAATGCCAGGTACTATACTGCCCCCGTAAAATGAATTATATTGAGACCACGATGGCTGTATTAGCATAAATGAATAAAGTTATGGCTGTCATAGTTGTGACGTGGATATTCATGACGTAGGCACGGATGACGTATACTTCATGCAAGTAGGCTGGTTGAGCTGAGATTCTTGGTGACGTCATGATTTTGTTCGAGAAAGATCGGAGATTTACGACGCAGTCGCAGGAAACAAGGTATTGTGCTAAGGAAGAAGTTACGCTATTGGAGGAGAGACTCGAACCAATGAACGATAGTTTGGAAGGAAGACGGAGATTGCTGAAACTACGATATTTGATTACTTTTGGCATGCAGAATTGTGGAAAACTATTTTCAGTTATGGCATTGATTTGGAATTTTGAAGAAATTAATTTTGAGTTTTTGAAATTTGAAAATCCGTCAAGTATAGCCAAAGTTAAAACTTCTAGCGATGACGCAGCAACAGGCTATGGAAGGGATGGATACGCCCCTTAAGAAGTTGATAAAAGGTCGTGCACAGGAGAGAGGAGCTCTCAGAACTCAGAACTCAGAACTCATAATCTCAGAACTCATACGGATCATACCGCTGATACCGCATATATATTTCAGATGTCATAGAGTCATTTTCGAGTGAATAAGTGAAGCAAGTTGTCTTTAGCGTGTGGTTAAAGCCCGGCGCATCGAACGAACACGGAGCAGTTCCATTTTACGCTGCTCGAAACTAGGTGAAGTTGAAACGCTCACATTAACGTTTCCTCCAGATAAGATATCAAGAGTTAACTTCAGCCTTTATTATAATTCAATTGGGCAGTACAACATTGAGGTGTGTAGAAGATTTGAACAATTTCACAGTTATACTTCGAAAGATATTGGCACTTTAAGGCTGCCAACAAAAGTGATTTTCTCGCCACATGAGAAACACTTTTAAAATTCCACATTATACACTACGGCTGACACGTGGAGTGCAACAGTGATATTGGAGAATACGTTTGGTAATACAACGATACAGTCTACTATGGAACATTATAATCTTGCAGTGCTTTCAATGATTATAACAGAAGTTGAGATGGAAGGCTAAGGCTTTAATGCAATTGGGACATATATCGCTGGAGTGAAATAGCAGCATGGAACTTCGTTAATCGTCTTTCTACAAAAGCGAGCATGTAGTGAACATCCAACTACACTCATGCATCGTGAATCAATCGCTGAATTATACCAGATGACAGTGGAAATATTTTCATACTCCACAATTATGAATATTTCTGCGGAAATAACTGCAATAAATTTCATGGCGAATTGCGACCAGAACTTCAGGGAATTTTCAAGAGAGGCTAGGGTGGACCTGGCTCACAAAGAAGAGTTTTGCCAGAAGGATGTTTTTCGTATACATGGAGCAGTGCAATTTTCGGAGGAGGAAGCAGTTCGATTCTCCGAGGACGCTGATTCCAGGTTCGAGGTCGGAGCTCATCTTTACGCTGGTGAATTGGAACCAACAGCAGTTTTCTTTGAAAACTTTCCTCTAGAACTTCAATCAACAGATAAGGTAGTCGTGAATGTTTCTTGTATTATTTGAGTCTTGTAGCGATATCTGAGCAACCATTTTCCCATATTTTCTGTCCTATCTTGTGCCCCATTTTCTTGATTGATATTTCTGTACTCAGTACACTTCGATGATTTATGCCTTTTTCTTCGTTTTGTTGAGACATTGTTATGTCATTGGCATACTTAATTTATTTTGGATCAGTTGAGACTGATATCAAATTCTTTCAGTAATTTGCATATTTTTGTAGTCACGATTTGACGGTAAAGTTAACGATTTGCTATGGCAGATTTGAATTCAGACAGCGTGTCATTTTATTAAAGTAATTCTATTCAGTAAATTACTTTGGCCAATTTTCTGTCATCCTCAAGAAAGAAGAATAATTAAATGATTTTAGAGCGTTAAAATCTATTACGATATCGACGATCTTTGAAATACTAGTCGTCTTATGAACATGATTGCAACATAGACATTTATCATTGCATTATAGACAATTTTATGAAATATGAACTTTGATTACGATTTATTGAATGTTGTTGTTTGAGTCTTCAGTCTTTTGACTGGTTTGATGCAGCCCTCCATGCCTCCCTGTCCTGAGCTAATCGTTTCATCTCTACATAGCTACCACATCCTACATCCGAGGCAATCTGTTTAACATATTCTAACCTTGGTCTACCCCTACAGTTCTTGTCCTCGACCCTTCCTTCCATAACTAAGCTTGCTATTCCTGGGTGTCTTAGTATGTGTCCTACCAACCTATCTCTTCTCTTCATTAGCAGTCGCCAGAAACATCTCTCCTCTCCCACTCGTCTTAATACCTCTTTGTTTGTAACCCTATCTACCCATCTGATCTTAATCATTCTCCTGTAACACCACATTTCAAATGCTTCAATTCTCCTCTTTTCTGCTGCACCAATAGTCCAAGTTTCACTTCCATAGAGCGCCACGCTCCAGACAAAGGCTTTCAAAAATGACTTCCTAATACCTAAATCTATATTCGATGTCAGCAGATTCCTTTTCTGTAGAAATGCTTTTCTTGCCTGAGCCAACCTACTTTTTATATCCTCTTTGTTTCGTCCATCACTGGTTATTCTGCTTCCTAAGTAACAGAAGTCTCCTACTTCCTTCAGCTTTTCACCTGCCAATTTGATCTCTATAGAGGTTTCTGATTTATTTCGGCTGCATTCCAGTATTTTTGTTTTACATTTATTAATTTCCATCATGAAATCTTTCCGTAAGACAGAGTCCATACCATTCAAAAACTCATTCAAATCCTCAGGCTTATCGGCCAAGATGACGATGTCATCAGCAAATCTCAGAGTTGAAATTATTTCTCCTTGAATCTTCACTCCCACTTTAAATTTTTCTCTAATTTCCTTCATTGCTTGTTCAATGTAAAGATTGAAAAGTATGGGTGATAAGTTGCAGCCTTGCCTTACACCTTTCTGAATTCCAGCTTCTCTCTCATGTCCTTCAACTCGAATGACTGCTGTCTGGTTTCTGTATAGATTGTATATCACCCTTCTATCCCTGTACTTTATTCCAATCGATTTCAAAATGTCAAACAATTTAGTCCAATCAACGTTATCAAAAGCCTTTTCTAAGTCTACAAAAGCCATGAACGTTCTCTTATCTTTCCTTATTCTACCTTCCAAAATCAGCCTAAGACTTAGTACAGCTTCCCTTGTTCCTACATTTCTCCTGAAACCAAACTGGTCTTCAGCCAACTCCGTTTCTATCTGGCTCTCAATCCTCTTGTAAATTATTCTAGAGAGGATCTTTGAAGCATGAGTAATCAAGCTGATTGTACGGTAATCTTCACATCTGTCAGCTCCCACTTTCTTTGGTATAGGGATGATTACATTCTTCTTGAAATCAGGGGGTACCTCACCTGTCTCATAAATCCTACACACCAAGTGAAATAACCTGATCAGACCTTCATCTCCTATGCAGCGTAGCAACTCAATCGGTATATCATTGAATACACTATAGTAATGAACATTTGATAGGAGTTTTTCTCAATTATAGATTGGAACAATAATGTTTGCATTCCACAATCTAATTGTATTCTATTCGACTATTCATACAGTTTAGATGAACTTTGATTGAAGATAGTATTTTTATACTGCGTTACTTTGAAGATATTAATCTCAATTTTGATAGACCAGGGAGGAGTGTCTAATCGTATTTGCTATTAAATTTATTTGTGATTGGCAAATTTTTACTTCATATCGATTCATGAATGAAACCCACGAAGTTTAAATAATAACAGTCATTAATACAATTGATGAATATAAGAATTTTTAAAGAAGAACAATGGATGTATAATCGTTAGTTCAGTGGACATGTAAAAGTCGCTGATGAATAATGCCCTTGAATTATGAAGGAGGTTCCCACAGTAATAAATGAAGTTGATGAATTTATAAGTGGAGGATTTTTGTATGTAGTTTGGAAGATTTTTATGCCATATATATGAAGATATATGATGAATTTTGGGCCAATTTTTGTGCAATTTTGTGCGTCTTGAGCGAAGTATTTTGCCGCTGAATGTATTGTTCTGGTTCTTTGAAAGTTATTCATATGAAGATACTGTTAAAATTAACAAGAGTGTTAAATAATTTGAGATAAAGATTTTAAATGGAGGTTACCGTCACAAATAATAATAATTATTATTAAACCTTATTAAACCTGAATTTGACATTTAAATATAACTAACCTTCATTGGTCGATTATATCATCACGATTTAAGTAATTATCAACCGAATAAACGTGTGGTTTAATGTATTTCTTGTATAAATAATATAAACAGTATTAATATTGTAAATAATTTTGTAAATATCTTTGATAATAATTTGAAATGATAGTGATTAATAGAGGCGTGTATAAAATTTTCAATTGTCATTTGACATTGTTATAAACAATTTATTATTGTTATAAATAATTAATGAACTTTTGTTATTAACATTAAGAGTTTTGTTTTTATACTCTAAACAACGCTAATTAAACAAGTGGTTTGAACAATTAAACATGATTTTGGATTGTTGGAGTAATCCACTGGTGTTTGAATGGAGCATTTAAAACATTTGCGTGATAATATTTCAGTTGAGATGTGAACATTTACGTGTTTTGAAAAGGAGAGCCAAGCTCTGAGGTAACTCGCTTATGCTAGGGTTGAACGAACGGGGTGAGTCCGCTTTGACGATGCAGGTGCATTGCAGCTGGCCCGGACAACTGTATGACAGAGGCCAAGGACGTATCCATAATAGCCTTGTGGCTATAAATAAAATGTGAAGTATATAAACACGCAAAACAATTGATATATGTGTCTTGTCCCAAATCCCGTTTCCATTCCAAGTGCATTATTATTTTTACGTTGCTATGAGCTTGAGAAAGCTGAAACATTGTACGTAGAGTATACAAGTCCTACAGGAGGACATGGTTATGTGGTCGATGGCTTCTGATTGCCACGTGGATTTTGTTGTTTATTTTTGTTAAAATCATTCTTTATGTGAAATAAATTATTGTGCAGTTTAAAGTTTCTCGTCTTCGTTCTGGTTCATTTTAAATATCATGGTGGAGGTTATTGTGAGGGCATACTTTAAGTGATCCAGTTGACAACCCAGTCCCCGAGATAAATTTAAGAGGTAAGTAAAGGTAAGTATGAACCCCCGTATATTTTGGTGTGTTCCACAATAATTTCTTGTTAACTATTGTGCTCTAATCTCGATAGTATCTGTCAGTGCCATTTTCATTGATGTAGCTATGCCGGTGCGATTGATTATTGGCAATCCGATTGAGGGGGCGGATATCTGACAGCCTACTATCCTGAGATCGGGTACAGTAGGATTGGCGCCGCAATTCGGTGGGGCTCGATTGACAACACTGGATTACCAGGTTGAACGCCAGTAGAATTGGCACAATCGAAGTTCCGAGTGCTTGAATAACATTGGATTACCAAGTTATTGCAGTAGAATTGACACCGCAATTTTTGTGGAGTGTTCGAATAACATTGGATTACCAAGTTATCGATGTCAAAGGGATTGTGAAGACTCAAATAAAGAGGTTGATTCTTTGTTAGATGTCTTGGCCAATTGTAGAATTTGAGAGTGTGATTATATAGGAATAAAATGTTGTGTTGTATTAGGAAAATTATACTCAGAAAGATCAGATCTTATACAACTTGAGAGAGGTTAAATAGGCTGGAAACTTAGAAAAATCGCCTATGATCTGGAATCTTATTTAATTTGACCGGCTTATGACATGTTTAGTCATATTAAAGATAAAATTAAACTATTTGGATTGTAAGTGTAAATTATTTGTGTTAGGATATTTTAAAATAAACCAAAGAAATTAGAACATGAGCTTGAGTTTATTTCAACATGAAGTGTCTACGAAGGTTAATTATAAGGTAATTATAAGTTAGATTTAAGACAGAAAATTGCTCAAACTTATATATGGTGAAAAATGTTGCTCAGATGTTGTTATTTTGCTCTGTTTGATGTATGTCCCTAAAGCAGTTTATTATTGAAATATTATTGAAATGGAAGATGAGAGTATGAGGATGATGTTAGAAGAGTTGAAAGCTAGCATGAATGAAAGTGCGAGGGAGATGGAAGCTAGGAATGCTAGCCGAATGAAGCAGATGATGGAGGAGAATGCTAGTAACTTGTCAGCTAATTTGTCTATTAGGCTGGATGAAAGTTTGAAAGTTCTCCAGACCAGTTCTGCAAACCTAGAAAATAATGTGTCGCGTTTACAGATCAGTACCCAGGGAATCGAGAATGCTGTAAGTGACATTCACAAAGATGTTTCTGATGTTAAAATTGATGTTTCTAAGGTACAGAAAGATCTTACTATGTTGAATCTTGATGTTGCTAATGGCCGGGGTGATATTTCATGTGCTAGAGCTGAAGTAATTGTTGTTAGGAATGATGTTGCTACTGTACAAGACAAAGTAGAGGAAGTTCAAAAAGAGGTTAGAAATGCTCGAACTGATGTGTCAAATGTTCAAGTAGACATCAATAATATTCATTCAGATGTTAACGATATGCAAAGCGATATCAATAAAATACAAGTAGAAGTCAATACTGTTTTTGTAGACATTGCTAAAGTTCAGACTGATGTTAACAAAGTTAGGGAGGAAATTGAAACTTCAAAAACACTTTGTACTCGTAACATTAGTGCATTAACAACTCGATTAGTTGACGAGTCTGTTAGGACAACAGCTTCTTTAGCTGGTTTAAAATACGATGTAGAGGTCATGAGAACCCAAGTATTAGATCACAATCGTTTACTTAAGGAGGACATCGAAGTAGATATCGCGGAAATGTTAACTGCAAATGTAACGGTGTGGAAAGATGAATGGAACAGGTCAAGTGGGGAACATGTAGATCAGATTCAGGAATGAGTTGAAAGAAAACTTGCAAGTACACAGGTAGATATTAATAATGAAGTAGTTCAGATTAGGAAAGACTTGAATGTAAGGATGGATTCGCTATCCGAAAAGCAGGTAGAGGATAGAACTCAAATAGGTCAGGACGTGCAAGCATTAAAAACTGCGTTAGAGGAACAGATTCATAAGGTTGTCTCTGATGTTAATGAAACTACGAGCAAACTGCAGAATTTGAAACTAGGAGAAGCTAGCATGATGGAAACCTATAAGGAAGAGTTGATTAGGAAAGTCATCACGGAAATCACAGACAAGGATACCGAAGGATTGACTGGTGAAGAGGAGAGAAATTACGTGAGAAGAGGTAACCTTACTACAGAAGAGAGAGATATTAGTCCTGAGGAACGTATATCCAGATTCAGGGAAGAAGAAGAAGATCGGAATATTGAACCCGAATGGAAGTATCGTGATAGTGGGAGGAATTATATGGATTCATATCCGAGAAATGTGACAGTCATCCGGAATTTTGAAGACAAACCTCAAAAATTTAGCAACACTGATAGTCTCACACCGATTGAATATATCAGGAATCTTAAAGACTATTTCATAGAAGCCCACATTCCTAGAGAGAGAGAGAGAGATGAGAATCGTAGAAAGATTTCTAGCTGGAGGACCCCTTGATTGGTTTAGAGCATTTCGGTACACTTTCAGCAATTTTGACGAATTTGCAGAGGCACTGATAAAACGATTCTGGTCAATAGAAGCTCAACATTCATTAAGAGCTGAGGTATACTCGAGGAAGTATTCAGGTACTCTTCCAACACGGTACGCTGATTTCTTCACGAGCCAACTATCACGCTTGAGATTTTTGCAACCCCCATTGTCAACAGAGCAGTTGATAGATGCGATTTCACGTATGCTGCCTGTGGAAGTAAGAAGACTGATCATATCGTCAAATATCAGAGATTTGACAAGTATGGACGAATTGTTGAGAAGGCTTGACTACACGAGTCCAATGCCAAATTTGGTACAAAAAGGTCAGAGGCACGAATTCAAAGACGTTAATGCAGTCTACATGGATCAAGTGCAGCAAACTGATAAGCCTGAGGAAGGAAAAATTGAAAATGTAGGTCCTCACAGGAATAATTATTTCCGCAACAACAGATCCCAAGGTTACCGTCCATATCAGCAAAGACGAGGCTGGAATAATAATAGAGGGAATTACAACAACGGAAGAGGTAGATACTATAACAATGGTTATAATAGAAACTACAATCGAAATAACCAGTACCAGAATCAGAATCAGAATTCCCAAGGTCAGGTTATGACACCCGACAAGTATCAAGAAAGAGAGAAAGAAAGTCAGCAGTATCTGAAGGAATTACGAGAAAAGGAAGCTGAAAACCAAAAGAAAAGACAGGATGTAGTGATCGATCCTGGTCCTTCTACAAGTCGGCAGAACTTGGAAAACAGGAATTCAGGACAGAAGAGAAAGTAGAAAGGAGAGAATGCATTAGCCACACACAAACCAGAGAAGAAGAGACTTATATGATTAAGGAACATAGAAGAAATATCATACAAGAGTAAGCCAATAATAATTCAATGTCGTGTTCAAGTGAATTGAGATATTTATAGCACAGAGTTTAAAAACAATTTGCAACTGTTTTTAAAACGTGGTGAAGGGAGAATGCCCCCGTAAATTGAATTATATTGAGACCACGATGGCTGTATTAGCATAAATGAATAAAGTTATGGCTGTCATAGTTGTGACGTGGATATTCATGAAGTAGGCACGGATGACGTATACTTCATGCAAGTAGGCTGGTTGAGCTGAGATTCTTGGTGAAGTCATGATTTTGTTCGAGAAAGATCGGAGATTTACGACGCAGTCGCAGGAAACAAGGTATTGTGCTAAGGAAGAAGTTACGCTATTGGAGGAGAGACTCGAACCAATGAACGATAGTTTGGAAGGAAGACGGAGATTGCTGAAACTACGATATTTGATTACTTTTGGCATGCAGAATTGTGGAAAACTATTTTCAGTTATGGCATTGATTTGGAATTTTGAAGAAATTAATTTTGAGTTTTTGAAATTTGAAAATCCGTCAAGTATAGCCAAAGTTAAAACTTCTAGCGATGACGCAGCAACAGGCTATGGAAGGGATGGATACGCCCCTTAAGAAGTTGATAAAAAGTCGTGCACAGGAGAGAGGAGCTCTCAGAACTCAGAACTCAGAACTCATAATCTCAGAACTCATACGGATCATACCGCTGATACCGCATATATATATTTCAGATGTCATAGAGTCATTTTCGAGTGAATAAGTGAAGCAAGTTTTCTTTAGCGTGTGGTTAAAGCCCGGCGCATCGAACGAACACGGAGCAGTTCCATTTTACGCTGCTCGAAACTAGGTGAAGTTGAAACGCTCACATTAACGTTTCCTCCAGATAAGATATCAAGAGTTAACTTCAGCCTTTATTATAATTCAATTGGGCAGTACAACATTGAGGTGTGTAGAAGATTTGAACAATTTCACAGTTATACTTCGAAAGATATTGGCACTTTAAGGCTGCCAACAAAAGTGATTTTCTCGCCACATGAGAAACACTTTTAAAATTCCACATTATACACTACGGCTGACACGTGGAGTGCAACAGTGATATTGGAGAATACGTTTGGTAATACAACGATACAGTCTACTATGGAACATTATAATCTTGCAGTGCTTTCAATGATTATAACAGAAGTTGAGATGGAAGGCTAAGGCTTTAATGCAATTGGGACATATATCGCTGGAGTGAAATAGCAGCATGGAACTTCGTTAATCGTCTTTCTACAAAAGCGAGCATGTAGTGAACATCCAACTACACTCATGCATCGTGAATCCATCGCTGAATTATACCAGATGACAGTGGAAATATTTTCATACTCCACAATTATGAATATTTCTGCGGAAATAACTGCAATAAACTTCATGGCGAATTGCGACCAGAACTTCAGGGAATTTTCAAGAGAGGCTAGGGTGGACCCGGCTCACAAAGAAGAGTTTTGCCAGAAGGATGTTTTTCGTATACATGGAGCAGTGCAATTTTCGGAGGAGGAAGCAGTTCGATTCTCCGAGGACGCTGATTCCAGGTTCGAGGTAGGAGCTCATCTTTACGCTGGTGAATTGGAACCAACAGCAGTTTTCTTTGAAAACTTTCCTCTAGAACTTCAATCAACAGATAAGGTAGTCGTGAATGTTTCTTGTATTATTTGAGTCTTGTAGCGATATCTGAGCAACCATTTTCCCATATTTTCTGTCCTATCTTGTGCCCCATTTTCTTGATTGATATTTCTGTACTCAGTACACTTCGATGATTTATGCCTTTTTCTTCGTTTTGTTGAGACATTGTTATGTCATTGGCATACTTAATTAATTTTAGATCAGTTGAGACTGATATTAAATTCTTTCAGTAATTTGCATATTTTTGTAGTCACGATTTGACGGTAAAATTAACGATTTGCTATGGCAGATTTGAATTCAGACAGCGTGTCATTTTATTAAAGTAATTCTATTCAGTAAATTACTTTGGCCAATTTTCTGTCATCCTCAAGAAAGAAGAATAATTAAATGATTTTAGAGCGTTAAAATCTATTACGATATCGACGATCTTTGAAATACTAGTCGTCTTATGAACATGATTGCAACATAGACATTTATCATTGCATTATAGACAATTTTATGAAATATGAACTTTGATTACGATTTATTGAATACACTATAGTAATGAACATTTGATAGGAGTTTTTCTCAATTATAGATTGGAACAATAATGTTTGCATTCCACAATCTAATTGTATTCTATTCGACTATTCATACAGTTTAGATGAACTTTGATTGAAGATAGTATTTTTATACTGCGTTACTTTGAAGATATTAATCTCAATTTTGATAGACCAGGGAGGAGTGTCTAATCGTATTTGCTATTAAATTTATTTGTGATTGGCAATTTTTTACTTCATATCGATTCATGAATGAAACCCACGAAGGTTAAATAATAACAGTCATTAATACAATTGATGAATATAAGAATTTTTAAAGAAGAACAATGGATGTATAATCGTTAGTTCAGTGGACATGTAAAAGTCGCTGATGAATAATGCCCTTGAATTATGAAGGAGGTTCCCACAGTAATAAATGAAGTTGATGAATTTATAAGTGGAGGATTTTTGTATGTAGTTTGGAAGATTTTTATGCCATATATATGAAGATATATGATGAATTTTGGGCCAATTTTTGTGCAATTTTGTGCGTCTTGAGCGAAGTATTTTGCCGCTGAATGTATTGTTCTGGTTCTTTGAAAGTTATTCATATGAAGATACTGTTAAAATTAACAAGAGTGTTAAATAATTTGAGATAAAGATTTTGAATGGAGGTTACCGTCACAAATAATAATAATTATTATTAAACCTTATTAAACCTGAATTTGACATTTAAATATAACTAACCATCATTGGTCGATTATATCATCACGATTTAAGTAATTATCAACCGAATAAACGTGTGGTTTAATGTATTTCTTGTATAAATAATATAAACAATATTAATATTGTAAATAATTTTGTAAATATCTTTGATAATAATTTGAAATGATAGTGATTAATAGAGGCGTGTATAAAATTTTCAATTGTCATTTGACATTGTTATAAACAATTTATTATTGTTATAAATAATTAATGAACTTTTGTTATTAACATTAAGAGTTTTGTTTTTATACTCTAAACAACGCTAATTAAACAAGTGGTTTGAACAATTAAACATGATTTTGGATTGTTGGAGTAATCCACTGGTGTTTGAATGGAGCATTTAAAACATTTGCGTGATAATATTTCAGTTGAGATGTGAACATTTACGTGTTTTGAAAAGGAGAGCCAAGCTCTGAGGTAACTCGCTTATGCTAGGGTTGAACGAACGGGGTGAGTCCGCTTTGACGATGCAGGTGCATTGCAGCTGGCCCGGACAACTGTATGACAGAGGCCAAGGACGTATCCATAATAGCCTTGTGGCTATAAATAAAATGTGAAGTATATAAACACGCAAAACAATTGATATATGTGTCTCGTCCCAAATCCCGTTTCCATTCCAAGTGCATTATTATTTTTACGTTGCTATGAGCTTGAGAAAGCTGAAACATTGTACGTAGAGTATACAAGTCCTACAGGAGGACATGGTTATGTGGTCGATGGCTTCTGATTGCCACGTGGATTTTGTTGTTTATTTTTGTTAAAATCATTCTTTATGTGAAATAAATTATTGTGCAGTTTAAAGTTTCTCGTCTTCGCTCTGGTTCATTTTAAATATCATGGTGGAGGTTATTGTGAGGGCATACTTTAAGTGATCCAGTTGACAACCCAGTCCCCGAGATAAATTTAAGAGGTAAGTAAAGGTAAGTATGAACCCCCGTATATTTTGGTGTGTTCCACAATAATTTCTTGTTAACTATTGTGCTCTAATCTCGATAGTATCTGTCAGTGCCATTTTCATTGATGTAGCTATGCCGGTGCGATTGATTATTGGCAATCCGATTGAGGGGGCGGATATCTGACAGCCTACTATCCTGATATCGGGTACAATACGTGTGCAAAGTTTAGAGCTATTGGCTTGCATACTTTCTGATATATTTATATTAGGGTAACAAAAATAGAGACAGTATTTATTAACAGTTGGCAGCCCTGGTTACTCATAAGACTCGGCATAGTCATATCTGTTATGGTACACATAGCACACACGAAATTTGGTTGAAGTCCAAATGATAGTATAGAAGTTTCATGTATTTAACGTTGGACCTCTCAGCAGTCTTAGAATCATGTTGGTAGCACTGACGTATATAAGTTACTCCAAATTAATATAGAATGTCAGGTACTATACGTGTGCATAGTTTAAAGCTGTTGGCTTGCATACTTTCTGATATATGAGTATTTGGATAAAAAATATTGAGAGCATTTATTAACAGTTGGCAGCCCTGAAGGCTCTTAAGAATACGCTCAGTCATATCTGCTTATATACACATAGTAGCCTACATACGAAATTTGGCTGAAATCCAAATGATAGTGTAGAAGTTATATGCATTTAAAATTTGGACCTATCAGCAGGCTTATAATTATTTTGGCAACACTGCCATGTATGGCCTCCTGGAAATTAAACTGCAATATTATTATCTATACGTGTGCCAATTTTGAAATAGTTACCATTCATACCTTCCACGATATCCAACATGGAGCTGAAATTTCAATTGCGATTTTTCAGCAGTTGGTAGCACTGACATCAATTTCAAATATGGCCGTGATATATTCAGGTATAGATCTTTACTCCTACCAATTTTTGTTTCGATTGCTGCAGCCGTTTAGGAGTTGATAGAGGGGACACACACACAGCCAGACAGACAGAGAGACAGACAAACAGAAGGACAGACAGACAGACACACATTTTCCCGATCTCATAAGTCTACTTTTTCCTCATTTTTGCAAAATGTAAAAAGTAGGTTAAAAATCACTTGGATGACCAGATTTGACCTTGAAGTGAATATTATCCGATCCTTTACACTGTACATATAGTAAATACCATCACCCACATATTTGTAGACATAGATTTAACGGCCTGGGTGTAAAGGATCTGAGGATGATTACTTGACGATTGAAACTGATCATCCAAGTGAATTAATTCATTTATGTCATGTAAGTTTCTTTCTGGTTTAGGTAAACACCCGTTACAATTGCGTACAATCGTTTTGGCCAACTGGAAAGCAATAATTTTGATTACTAAGTCAACACTGAACGAGTAGTTCTGCAAAAAAAATCCCTCTCGGCAAGCCGGAAGGCGGAGGTAGATTTCACCTGGCAAAGAAAAATGTTTCAAATTCTCTAAATTGTCCAACTGTTGTAAACTGTGTATACAAAAGTTCCACATGTTTAGCATATAAGCATCTTCTTATAATTCTGAAAACTGTTTGCTCATTCTTTGGCGTAAAGATTGGTCATATCAAAAATTCTTTCATACAAAAAGTTTTAGGTAATTTTTAAAGGAGTGTTGACCATTCCAATCGGTTTTCATATTATGCCTATTAAAGGGGTAATGATTTTTTCTCTCAGAACTCCATTTTCCCACCCCAAGGGCTGCTACTGTAAAAAAAGCCCCCCATTTTCACTCCCTTTGACCGATTTTGCCCATTAACGAACTCGACCGAGAATTTAACGGGATACTAATTATGTAAAAAATTCAAGGTGATTGGAGAAAAATTACGGCAGTTATCGTGTCCACAAGAAACTGATATACATATATATATATATATATATATATAAACATATATACATACATAAATTATATATAAACTTTTGAACTGACGGTGGTTTTGGGGTCTGGGGGATGTGAAACGCGAAGATATGTCGAAATTTTCCGGAAGTCGAAACATGGGACCCATTGCAATAGTTAGTTTTCTAATGAAATCTACCTAATTCCTCTCGGCACGCCGGAAGGCGGAGGTAGATTTCACCGGGCAGACTAGAGGATAGGCTAAAATAGGCGAAATATGCAGATTTCGTAGGTGGATCAGACCTCATTTATTGCGAGAATGTATTTTACAATTGGAGGTTAATTAACCTTTTTTTCGTCTTTCTATGCATATTTTTAAAATTTTATTGTCTTATGGGGATGGTAACTTTCTTGTCATATTTGGGGTTCATTTTAATACTTTTGATCACAATGTCCTTATGCAAGGTTTGGAACTGATGTGTAACTATCTAAAAGTCTGTTACTTCTTCGCGCAAAATTGTATCTCCCGCAGAGATGTTTGTTGGTTCCTCAGTTTAGGGGCTGCGACAACGTGGTCATGTAACCCCGTGTACATTGGGTGTGTGTAGAGTCTGTCTGATAAACGGTGTTAATTGTGATGACTGTATTAGTCTCTAATTCAGTTAAGGTCTGCAGAAGGTCAATTTTAAGTAGTAGTACCTAATTTTGTACCAAATAGGCCTACTACCGTCAACGACACCTACTGTGAACTTGGCTGCTAGATTCCACCGCAACCAGCAACTTGCAATGAACGTTGGAACTTCCCCTCCGAAGGAAAGCATGCTGAGGGATTTTTAGCGCTCTTAGAAAATCCGACGACTTTGGCCGGTTTTGAACCAGCGACCTTGGGCATAGAAATTCAGCATGCTACCAGTTAGCCGCTTCCCACATAGTCAGATGGAACAAGAAGTTCCGTGCGGAACTAAAGAGCCTACTTTTCTTAAAATTAAGATTCATGCCAATGATTAATCTACAGTATATGAACCTATCTAGAATAATGACGAAATTAAGTTGGTAATATCGGAATGTCTTAATTAGTTCGAAATACTGTATACTAGGCATAATGTAGCCTAATACAGCAATACAGTTGGCAGCCCTGGTGACTGAATATATTCTTAATTCCATCTCTTAAGGTACAGAATACAAAATATGGTTGAAGTCCAAAGGATGTTACATGGAGTTATACATTGAATCTATCAGCACACGTAAAAGCACGTTGGCAACAATGTCATGCGTATGCTGGTCAGAAATAATAGGAAATATTATGATATATTTTTGTGCCAATTTTGGATGAAATCCATTTTTTAGTATAGAAGTTATATGTATTTTAAAATTGGAGCTATCATCAGGCATAGAATCATGTTGGCATCACTGACTTATATTAATTACTCCAAATTAATCTAGAATGTCAGGTGCTATACGTTTGCAAAGTATAGATCTGTTGGCTTGCATACTTTCTGATATATTGATATTAGGGTAAAAAATATAGACACCATTTATTAACAGTTGGCAGCCCTAATTGCTCATAAGAATACTTATAGTCATATCTGTTATATTACACATAGCACATACGAAATTTGGTTGAAATCCAACTGACAGTATAGAAGTTACTTGTATTTAAAAATTGGTCCTATCAGCAGGCTTAGAATCATGTTGGCAGAACTGACGTATATAAGATACTCCAAATTAATGTAAAATGTCAGGTACTATACGCGTGCATAGTTTAAAGCTGTCGGCTTGCATACTTTCTGATATATTGGTATTTGGATAAAAAGTAGAGAGAACAATTATTAACAGTTGGCAGCCCTGGTGGCTCTTAATAATACGCTCAGTCATACCTGCTTATGTGCTTATATTACATACATAATTTGGTTGAAATCCAATTGATAGTGTAGAAGTTATGTGCATTTAAAAATTGGACCTATCAGAAGGCTTAAAATTATTTTGGCAACACTGTCATGTATGGCCTCCTGGAAATTAAATTGAAATAGTATTATCTACATGTGTGCCAATTTTGGAATTGCTCCCATGTATGCCTTCCATGATATCCAACATGGAGCTCAAATTTCTAATGCGTTTTTTTTAGCAGTTGGTAGCACTGACATCTTTTACAAATATGGGCTTGAGATATTCCGGTATTCATCTTTACTCATACTAAATTTGGTTTCGATTGCTGCAGCCGTTTAGGAGTTGATAAGGGACACACACACACACACACACACACAGCCAGACAGAAGGACAGACAGACAGACACATTTTCCCGGATCGATCTCATAAGTCTACTTTTTCCTCATTTTTGCAAAGTGTGAAAAGTAGGCTAAAAATGAATGTGATCTCGTCAATGGCGTTGTCTTGGCAACCTCTGGTAGCTCATCCCTGATCAATTTAGAAGCGTTGTCATGGTAACCTCTGATGGCTCTTGGCATTTTCTTTAATTACGAAATCGTTTTTCTCATCCCTTGGCGTAATGGTGGGTCATATCAAAATTTCTTTCAGACAAAAGTTTTAGGTAATTATTAGGGGAATATTTTCCATTTTGTACGGTTTTGATATTGTGCCTATTAAGAGAGATATGATTAATGTTTCCCGAAAAACCCACTTTTTTCCACCCCTTTGGTCAATGGTTGGTGCTATCAAAAAACTTATTGGACATAAATTTTTGGCACTTAGCCGACACATATTATGAACTTTGAATGGATTCGATATTTCATGTATTAAGAGAGTTATAGTGATATTTCACTTTTTCGAAAAAAGCCCCCCATTTTCACTCCCTTTGACCGATTTTGCCCATTAACGAACTCGACCGAGAATTTAATGGGATACTAATTATGTAAAAATTCAAAGTGATTGGAGCAAAATTACGGCAGTTATCGTGTCCACAAGAAACTGATACACATATATATATATATATATACATACATATATACTGTACCCATGTGAGTAATCTCGATGGTAAATATGCATATGCCTCCAGCTAGCATCAGGTCTCAGGCGTGTACCGTCTCCCCAATTGAGCAGTGCATATTTTGGATCTGAGGCTATAAGGTATCAACTCTACATTAATAAGGCACAACTCTATTCTAAAACTTTAATTCAGTAAATAAAATCATGGCTTCAAACACAAAAACAACCCCAAAACCATAAAAACAAAGCAAACAAAAATTTACTTCCACAATCCACAACTAAACAAAAATGAAATCATAATAAAGTCATATTAAACCATAAAGCTGTACCCTTATGTGAACTACATAAAGATATCCTGGTGCGCTGATGCACCTACGACTTCAATACAAACTGTACATTGACATAACAGTCATACAATGTGACTTCATTAATATCACAAATTAATTATTCCTTAAACCTCTTGGTTCTAACAATTATGTGTGCCGTGCGTGTTTTGATTTTTCTCTTCTCACCAATTTACCTATTCGGACGTTGCACCGCAATCAACGTGCAACTCCATAATTATGTAAGCTACCCCTCCACTTCCTCTATTTATATGGTTCCACTGCATGCTGTATGTGATTCCTACATAAAACGTTACGTTATAGCTTGTGTCGGATGGTACAATTAGATTACCTTGCTCTCGTGGCGATTGGCATCTGGTAACCAACTTCATAACTTGGTTTCAGTGACAGTACAAATACATCGTCTAACTATTCGTCAGATAGCTAAAATAATGAACCATCAGGATAATCTATAATTATCCATGTGTTCCTAAACCACATGGCTACATTACTCAACATAACAATCTTTCATTATATGTCATTTACCAGGGTATAAAATCTTTTCCTTTCAAATTGCCTTGACGGTTCGGGTGCCCGCCTGCAGACCCTCGGCTAGAGGAGTCACACACAATAGAAAGTGGGATGGGTGTTCCACCAATTACCTCGACCCTCCTTAAAGGTTTGAATGCTTTCCTTTCTAAGCAGTAAAGATTTACAAGACAAATACTGTTGTCTGACCGACACACATATCCCAAAGGATCTTAATTGACTATTATGCAAACAGGTATTGAATGAGCTTTTATAATTACTCCTACACAGAGGATATAATAATTACTGGCCTCACACGGGTCCATTCAACATGAAGGTTCGGGGTTCGTAATGCATTAGTCTAACGGGTGACCGATGTCTCAAGTAAAATATAGGCGCTCACTGCAGCTGTCGCCATGAGTTTCGCTACCACGAGCGGAAATAACTCATCAATAAGTTCTCGGGAAATCATAGAGTTTCGAGGTGTCCTCGTTTTCCTCGTCTCTATCACAGGATTCCAACCCGGAACACTTTCATATCCTTCCTCAGAGCTAGGGTGCACACTACAACTCTGGCATAAATTATATCTCCACTTATGCCCATGACATAGGAGATTTCATACGTAGAATAGACCATCTGGCCCCTTACTCAATGCTACGACCTCCGACCTATATTATTAAGAGAAATCTATCAATTACTCTATAAGCTTCTCATATAAGCTGCAAATTCAATTCACTAAAAGCCCTTTCATGCCTGGCATCATTATTGAATATATGCAATATTCTGATATAAAACTTCTTTCCTTAATTACTGTAATGTAATCTTACTGTATCATCTTACTGCTTAGATTGATAAGTCTTGCAATTAGCGTAAATCTCTCGCTTACAACATTTATTTGTTTCCTGATGTGTTCATTCATACTTTTAATATTCATTATTATTATTACCATTAATCTCACTGACATAAATAACCAAAATCATTACTTTATTATTCTTATTAATCTCACTGACATAAATGACCAAAATCATTACTTTATTATTATTCTCATATAACTTTACCAAAAATATCCGACATAGCTAAACGTCTTAAAACTCGAACAATAGTGCTCGTCACATTTACATAACTGTTTGCCATTCTTAATTCATAGTGGGAATAATTACTCCACTTAATGATGCAAATTAACATCTCAACTCTATAAAAATCAACACAATAATGATTAAACATGGGGGATCTCCCTACTAAACTGATTTTTACTGGCATCGTTACGGAATCACAACATGCAGTGGCCCATATTTCTACATAATCATAACTTGTGGGGTACTTACATTTCTATAGGCGTCTTATGGTGGCTCCGACCAATCATATTTCTCCACGTCGCCCGCCATTAGCAGGTTTAACGCGACATATTCATCTTGAATACACACATTTTATAACACATAATTTTCATCAACAACACGACACGTTGCATAACTCTCAGGAAGCTATCGCTCCCACACATGTGATATACTTATCTAATCACTACTTTAAAGGATATTTTACATATGCTGTACACTTAACACACGTCACTTTATACACTTTTCAATGCTGAAATTCCCTAGCAAAGATCGAAATTGCAGGTGTCGACGGCATCTCCCGTGCTCCTATCAACTCCTGATTGAAAGTCTGGTTTACTTGCTCTCGGAATTCACCAACAGTTTTTATATTTCCTACTCCTACGGTAAGCGTCCTGCGTTGCATAAATATGCTAGCTCCCGTCCTGAGTGTTATCATCTGGTACTCTCATGACATTACCAACCGCGTCATAGAGTTTCATTTAGCGCATTCCATCGTAATTACACATATACGATCAGTCAATACTTTACACATTGCGCTTAACACTGTCCAATACTTTACACAAATAATTATTTACAATAGTTCTGCCATTAGTCTACACGGTGCTTCGTAACTGAACACGGCATAGTTCGTACTTATGATTATGCCTATAGCACGACTATTATTCATACAAGCTTATTAAATGCATCATTTGCATGTACCAGTCTTTGTTCGGCGTCTATTATGAGTATGACCGCCATGCGTTCTGCCTTGACAAACTTGCTTCAAACTGGCTGTAACTGACTGAAGATTCACTTGAAGATTGCCCGTAGCTTACTTGAAGACTGCTGTAGACTGCTTATATACTGTCTCGTACTGCTGCATATTGACTGCAACTTGCTCGATTGTAACTGGCTGTAACTGGGTGCAAACTGCACGTGAACTGCGCGTAGACTGAGCTTGAACTGAGAGAGACTGAGCTTGACTGAGCTGAGACTGTGCGCTCCTCCAAGGGTCTACTCCCTTATATCGGATTCCCACGGAAAGTAGGGCGAAATCTTCCCGCGTAATCTTGGCTCCTCTCCCAGCATGATTCTGGTCTCCAAACCATGATCATTGGGTTCCTCTTTCTTCACAGATCCCAAAACTATCTGCGTGCAAAGGAATCGCTCGTCCAATTAATTAATATTAATTCCTTTCTCCATAGCGTGGGACGCTATCTTACGGGTATTCCCCGGCAACATTCTCAAATCTATCCGCGAACAATGGCAGTTTTACAGTCCTTCCGCACATCATTAAATATGCCTCAATTTCGCAGGTAAAAGGCTCTAAAATTAGCCTCCTGCCAAAAGATTCACCTGTGAGCAAATCTAAACTCAATTCGTTACTCCAATCACGAGTAATCAATGACTTTCCTGGGCATCTCTCCTCCCCCTCCTCAAATCTATTCTCCGTCGGGGAATAACTGGGTCATTATTCAGGCCTCCACCCTGCTCCAGACGACAGAATGGGGTCACAGAGATGGACATGGCTCCACTGGGGCCCTCCCACAATCCTGGGCTAATTTGTAAAATGTCAACTCTGCCCTCTCCGTGCTTCAAGCCTCGTATAGCCTACACCAAGTAGTCTAATAATGCTGTAATCTGCTCATTTTTCCCTGCATTATTTTAATAAATAATGTCATTGCACCAAAATCACACCAGTGATTAAATATACACTTCTTTCGAGGGGTTTTTACCATGAAACTGCCTCTACAGATCTCTGGTTCGTTCCCTGGTGGAACCTTATACTGAGATCACAGTCTCTGAGAACCACGTTCGATTCCAGTCAGCATAACCTCCTCGGGTTCATATTCCCCTTGCGAAACTTATAAAAGTCAATTGCAAGTGGCTTTCTATAAGTAACCAGCTGACTGTCTACCACTGTCTTTGTTTACATCTGGGGTCCTTCACCTCGTCTGGCTGCGAGTAGGTTAGTACTGTTCCCCCTTCCACACTCGGCCTTCTTCCTAAGCTGTTCATTCTCCATGCGGAGGGTCGCGTTTATTGCCTCAACCTCTCTCGCCACTCTGACCATTTCTTCATAGAATTCTCGCAGACACTGGCATCCTTTTTTCTCTTCGCTTACACTGGGTAAACTGTCTGCTTCTCGTCCCGTCTTGCCGTTCCAACTTTCAGGTCTGACTGCTTGGCTGACTTCGCTCTCCCCGTTGAGTTGGTTGTGCGTTACCAATACTTCTTCTTGTTCGTCGAATTCTTCTGGCGAGTAATAAACTTTTAAGTTGGCTACGTTCATAACGACCTCGTTTCCATTTTCTAGATGCCTTAACCTGTATGCATTGTTCTGGAGGTCCCTTATCACCTCGAACGGGCCGTGATAAGCAAAATTGAACTTTTTATACTTGCGTGCCTCTGGATCTGAACTGGCGGGTTTCTTAATCAAAACTTTCTCTCCCACGAGAAGCGGTCTATGATACCTCTTCGCACGATTTCTTCTCTGACGTCTCTCCGCCTGTGCTTTGAGATATTCAAAGGTTCGTTGGATCCTCAATTCTCTACCGGGCTGTGCATCTACTGGCAATGGAATAACACCAGTCCACGGTCTCTCCGGTCTTTGATCCAGATGTAGAGTCACGGGAACCTGACCTGTCGCCTCATGTACAGTATTATTTATACAGTATTCAATTACTTCTAGAAATTCTATCCAACGCCAATTCTCCTCAGAGCAGTAGATCTTCATGTATTTCTGGATCTCTCTCATTACTCTTTCAACTGGACTTGCCTCAGGATGGCGAATGGTAGATAAAATCTGCCTAATTCCTAGAGTTTCCAGTTCTCGACGAAATTCTGCACTTGTAAAGCAACTTCCGTGGTCCGAGAGAATGTTATCCGGCTTCCCAAGAATCGGAATAACTCTCTCTTTCAGGCGCTTCAAGACCTGTTTTGAACTTGTCTTTTGTATGGGGCATAACACCACCATTTTCGAAAATACATCCATGGCTACAAAAATGTGTCTATTGCCTCTACGTGCTCTAGGCAATGGTCCAAAGTTGTCTATACTCAATAGCTGCCTTGGCTTCTCCGGTAACAACGGGATAGGTCGTTGCCTCATTAAAAAGGGATTTGGCTTTACCCTTTGGCAAAGATCACATGTCCTGATAGCATTTCTCACCGTTTCTCTCAATTTTGGCCAAGTAAATGCTTCCTTCAACAGAGCACAGATTTTATCTACACCGGGATGTCCAAATGCTCTGTGGGCTAGCCATACCAATCTTCTCTGCAAAGATGCAGGAATTACAATCCTTTGACGTGTATGATCTACGTCGTCCCACTTGTGTAATATCTGATTATACCTTACATAATCTGTTGCCAATGCCTCCGCCTCTCTGTATACCGCAGTTCCCCTTGCTAAGCGTCCCTCAAAGTAATCGATCATCATCTTCAACCATGGGTCTTCGCGTTGTGGGTTGGTAAGATTCCTTAAGTCATCCAACGTCTTCTGATCTCGATTCTCAATCTGGACAGCTAGCGCTTCCTCTTCTCTAGGGTAACGACTTAATATGTCCGGTATTACATTCTCTTTCCCTGGACAGTATTCTATTTCCACATTAAATGGCTGGATATACAGGGACCATCTTGTCAATCTCTGGCTAGACAAGTCTGTCTTTAACAAAAATGTTAAAGCTTTATGGTCTGTTCTGAGGACTATTTGGAAGCCATACACGAGTTTATGCCATGATTTCAACGCGTACAAAATCGCGAGCAACTCTATCTCTGTGATCGTGTAGTTTTTCTCATGGGCTTTCAGTCTCCTGCTTATAAAGGCGATAAAAACTTTCTTCTCAGGCTGGTCAACATTTTCCTGGAATAGCATCGCTCCGATCCCAATAAGTGATGCATCCGTCTGTATGATGAACTTCTGGGTATAATCCGGGTATCCCAGCTTCACATATTCCAAAAGCATTTGTTTTGACCTCACGAATGCTTCCTGACATTGCTCCGTCCAATTCCATCTGCCGCCTTTCTTCAATAGGTCCTGCAGGGGTGCTACTGTCGCAGTATAGTTTGGGCAGTGGTTCGAAAAGAATCCAATGACTCCCAAATACTGTCGGACGTGCTTTACTTTCGTGGGTCGAGGGAAATTTCGAATTACCTCCAATTTATCTGGGTTAGGCTTCACTCCATTTGCATCAATAACATGCCCTAGGAATTTAACTTCCCTCTGACAGAAGTGCGATTTCTTGATATTAACCTTAAAGTTAGCTTCTCGAAGGTCATCTAGCAACTTCTTCAGGTCTCTCATGTGCTCCTCCAGAGATTCTGATGTGAGTAGAATGTCGTCTACATATCTGATGGTACTCTCTTTAACCTCATCTGATAGATTGCGATCTAACGCTCTTATCAGGGCTGAACCAGCTGTTTTCAACCCAAAAGGTAGCCTTAAAAATGTGAATGTATGTTGATCAAACATAAATCCTGTCAACAGACTAGTTTTCTTCTCTAATTCCAGATGATGGAAACTGGATGTGATATCCAAATTTGTGAATATGGTTTTTCCTTTAAACTTCCTGAGGATCTCTTTAATAGGTGGCACTTGGTCAAATTCCGGAATAACTCGCAAATTTAAGCGTCTCAGGTCCAGGCAGACTCTGACAGATCCGTCTGTCTTTGGTACAATTACCAATGGACTTACATAAGGCGTAGGTGTCTTCTCAATAACACCGGCCTCCAACATCTCCTGAATTGCCTCCTTCACTTTAGCATAATGCTTTTCAGCTATAGGGTAGGGTTTCTGCCTAAATGGTGTCCAATCACTGACTTGAAAAGCATAAGTGAAGTTCTTTATCCGACCAGGTCTCGAATCAAAGACTTCCTTCTGTTCCAGTAATAACTGCTTTAAATTTTCCTTCTCTTTTAGCCCAATTTTCGCTTCTTCTAGCTTTTCCGAAATATATTCTTCCAATTTGGGTTCCAGATCTTTTTCCAAGTCTGTGGCTAGTGTTTTAAGCTCCTCTTCTAACTGCTCAATAGCTAACACTCCTTCCTCAGCCACATCTCTGTATGTATGCCATACTTGTTCACTTGATCCTGGTTCAATCTCATTGAGTGCGACCTCTAAGCCTTCAGCTTCTTCATTCACATGGAACATAACCCTGTCCTGTGCTAGGTCGATTATCACTCTGTATTCCCTTATAAACTCTGCCCCAATAAGTAGGTTATAAGGCAATTTATTTACTAACAGAAAACTCTGTGAGAAAATAGAGCCTCCTATCTGTAAATCTAGGAATACCTGGTATTTACATATCATTATTCGGTCTGGAATTACCCCTTTTATCTTGACACTAGAGATCGGTATTTTCAAAATGTTCTCTCTCCGGGCTATTTCGTTATATAGAGCTTGTGTCATGAGGCTCACTGTTGACCCTGTGTCTAGCAGACTTCTGACTTTTAATCCTGCCACTCTTACAATTATAATAGGCAATTCTCGCTTGACCATGACCTGTGGTCCTCCTGTATCCTCAATTAGCTCTTCTGGTTTGGCTATCCAATTGATGATGTTAATAGACTTCCATCCATCAGTCTCAAACTCTTCTAATTTTGGCGTTTTTTTTTCTTTAGCGCCCGCCCCCTTGGAGTTTCTTCTCTCCTGTTCGCTGCGCTGTAGTTCCAAACTCTTAGCTCCCTCTCCATATCTGTCTGGCGATGTCCTGTTCTGCATGACTTCTTGCCATCGGACTTGTTGTTTCTGGGGCTCATCTCCCCTTTCTTCGAGGTATCGCAAAGAAGCGTGATATCGTTCTTCTACCTCGTCATCGAAGTTACTTCTTCTTTCTTGGGGTCTCCAATTTCTATTATTGCCTTCTTGGCCATTATTACCTCCATTGTTATGGTACGGTTTACCCCTGTTATTCTGCTTATTCCACGAACTTCGACCTCTTCCTCCTCTATTAGCATTTCCTTTGAACTTTGACTGCCATCTTCTGGGTTCCTGTTCCCATTGCCGTCCATAGGAATCTAATGTTTCTGTGCTCGTAGCTTTGTTGTTCCTTGGAGCTTGCTGTTGGTCAGTCTGTGTGTTGGTCACGTGGACTTGTTCCACGGTTCGACTCTGACGCATTGTATTTGCTGTGGTGAGGTCCAGTTGCCTTAGAACTGTCTCCATTTCCATAGCAGTTTTCGCATTAGCCGAGATTAGTAGCCTTTGGATCTCGTATGGAAGCTGTTTGGCGATAGCAATACATAGCTCCAGTTCGCTCGGTTTTTGATCCAGCTCTTTAAAGCGACACATCTGCGATATGAAGAATTCTGCGTACTTTGTTGGATTATTGGTACTGTATTTCTTTGCATATAAATCCAACCGTAAATTCTGTTGGGTCGCGGCGTCCCAATATCTCTTCAAGAATGCCTCACGGAACTCCTCAACAGTATCGAAAGTGTAACGGAAGCTGCGAAACCATAATGCGCACTCCCCCTCTGTTAATTTCTCTATAGCACGTAGCCTACGCTCCTGCGGTATTCGTGCATCATTTAGATATTCAGTCACTTCCTTTAACCAATATTTTGGTGTCATACTACAGTGGCTACCTGAAAAAATTTCCTTGGTTTTTCTTCGCTTGCCCTAATGACGTTTATCACCTGGGTGTGCATAGCATTTTCATGTGGCGTCGATGCCGCAATTGGTACACCTGGCGTCATATAAGGACTTTCCCCTGGGCCTGTAGCACTCCTTATTATAGGTTGGGTTTCTAAGTCTGCCCACCTTGTTTTCCTCATATCCTCCATGCTGCCTTCACTTGACTTAGGACCTTTCAGAAGCGTTTCCTCCTGTGCTATTATCCTAGTCTCCATTTGATTGTGGCGCATTTCTGCTCTTTCTAGGCGAGTAATGACTTCTTTCTCTATTCTTGTAAGCCTATCTCGGTTTTCCTCGGCTACTTGAAATATTTTCACCTTGTCTTCTTTCAGACTTTGTTTGATATGGGATATTTCATCCTCTACATCTTCTTTAATTTGAGCAAGGGTCTTGTCGCTTGCCTCTGTTTTCTGGCCTTCTCTTATTTCGAGTTCTTCTCTCAACCCTTTAATTTCATCTTGAATGTGTCCATTGACTTTAGACAATTCATTCCGGACCTTGGTGATCTCACCTCTATTCTCCTCTTGCCTTTTGTTAACTATGACAATGTCACTTTGAACTTGGTCCAGTTCTTGATGAACTTTGCCCATCTGGCTTTTCACGTTGCTGACCAACTCCTTACTTTCATTAGCGATAGCCTTAATTTCGCCTATTTCCTGGCATTGACCTAATATATTCTGGTCCTGTTTCTTGAGGTCACCGTTAATTGCTCTAGCATAGCTTTTCAATTTCTGGTCCCATTTGGAGTCGTTCTCCTCTAATCTCTGGTCTACCGTTCTTGTAAACTCTGCGAACTGTTTCGCTTGGCGTTCGAGATTCGCCTCATTTTGGATTTGAATATCCTTAATATCGTTAGACAACGCATCTAATCTACTGTTGGTTTCCTCCTGAGCATGCTTACACGCTTGTAAATTACCCTCAAGTTTGGCTTCTATAGCCTCGAAACGTTTATCAGTTTTAACCTGCATTTCCGATACAATGCTTACAACAGTATCTGTTACTTCGGTCTTAATTACCTCTTGCATTTGACCTAACTTATTGTTTGATTCAATCTGGTTATTATCTAACCGATTACTCAATTCAGCTTTATTTGCATCTAACCGATTGTTTAATTCAATCTGGTTATTATTCATCTCAACTTTATTTGCATCTAAACGGTTGTTTATTTCAACCTGAGTTGCATTAATTGCCTCCTGATTGGCATCTAAACGAGTGTTTATACTATCCTGGAAAGCCTTGGCTTCCAGTTTATTCTGCTCGTTAGCAGCATTAAATGCTGTTTCAATCCTGCAATAACTTGCAAGATCTCCTGCGTACCTGACATTTTACAATAACACACTTAAATATGCAGGCAGGCTTCCTGGAAAAATATGTGGATACGTTTCGAAGAGAAACATCAAACACTGCACACATATTGTGAAGTCGTACAAAACCTGATAATATTATGGTAGATTGTGGATCTGGTATGTAGCGCTCATACCCTTGGGCAATTCTCTTCTCAATAGAGAGATTCTGCGATACATAAAAAGCCTACTGAATTCAAAAATCACTCAAACACAGTTTGAGGCAAAGAACAATTACTATGGTTTTCTCCATGAAATACCATAAAAAATCTATGGGTTTTCCCTAAATCCCATAAGCTCCACGTACCTGGGCGCCATGATAAATTAGATGCAGTTATCATTCATGTATGCCATGCATGTGCAATGCCAAGATCGCTCATATTGCACTGACGCAGGCGGTTCCATAATGAATTAATACCGCCCCACGTCGCTTGGGCCATGATAAATTATATGATAATTACAAAGGAGTAGAACTTGTACTTACACATCTATCAAAATTTATATGTACGTATCGGAACTTATCTAGGGATAGGAGCGGTCATTCCCTACTTCGTTAATTCTTACTTTAATAGAGTTGTGTGCACTAGATCTGACCGACTTTAGTTGTACCGATAGCTCAAATCACAGTATAGGACATCAAATCCCATGTACCCATGTGAGTAATCTCGATGGTAAATATGCATCTGCCTCCAGCTAGCATCAGGTCTCAGGCGTGTACCGTCTCCCCAATTGAGCAGTGCATATTTTGGATCTGAGGCTATAAGGTATCAACTCTACAATAATAAGGCACAACTCTATTCTAAAACTTTAATTCAGTAAATAAAATCATGGCTTCAAACACAAAAACAACCCCAAAACCATAAAAACAAAGCAAACAAAAATTTACTTCCACAATCCACAACTAAACAAAAATGAAATCATAATAAAGTCATATTAAACCACAAAGCTGTACCCTTATGTGAACTACATAAAGATATCCTGGTGCGCTGATGCACCTACGACTTCAATACAAACTGTACATTGACATAACAGTCATACAATGTGACTTCTTTAATATCACAAATTAATTATTCCTTAAACCTCTTGGTTCTAACAATTATGTGTGACGTGCGTGTTTTGATTTTTCTCTTCTCACCAAACAAATGCTTGCATGCATTTACCTATTCGGACGTTTGGTGTATTCTTTGAATACACGGTACGAGAGAATAAAGTCTATTGCTCTTTGCATGTCCATTTCTTCCTTCCTCTTTGTCAAAACACCAACAGTGATCTTCTGTTTTCTCCTTGATGGGCAAATCTCTTATGTCTTCATAAGTCTGTTTCAGATATATAACTTCTGTTACCCACCTAGCGTCATCTCGCAGCGAATCTCTGAAGCTCCTCAATTCTTCCTGGTGTTAGAGGACTTACTTATCCATTTGGCCACCAGATCCTGTTACCATCGCCAGCTATTTTCTCCTTGAGCAAGAGGACTACGTCTACCTCTTTACTCACCATGCTGCGCTAATATCGCCTACTATCAACTCCTTGAAGACCATTCATCAAGAAGAACATTTATTTTTGACAAGTTGGCAATGTTTATATGTTCTCCTTTTGTTTCCTACCCCCCACTCCTTTTCCCTTCCTTGGACCTTCTGTGCTCCGCTGAGCAGGTCTCACTTCTCAATCGGCAGTTGACTCGGTCAGTCAAAGCTCCTCTCGAGCTAGTCTCCTCAACCCAAGAGACAAACTCTCTTCTACGCCATGTTGGCTAAGTAGTTATCGTCAAAGGGAACTTCATCTCCTACATGAAATCAAGATAAGTACCATCTTAAAGTTTTAACCTCATCTTCATGGTTTTAACTTTCACGTGCTTTTAAAGATGTTTTATAGACAGTGTGCGATTGCTTATTTTGGGGCAAAAATCATTCTTCGTGGGATTTGCCATGTTGAGCCTTTGGTTGTATAAGCCAACCTTATTAAAAAAAAGGAGCTTTTCTTAGGCTATTCAAATGAGAAATCCTCTCACTACGTGGGATATTATTTAATACCCGCTGTCTATAACTCAACAAGTTAGTTCCTCCGTTGGATTTTCTCAACCCCATTTTTTCTACTAAGGTCGTTCTGGAACCTTCTAGTTTCTGTAATTCATCTACAAGTCCTGCCGTTTTGAAATCTTCACTCACTTGTGAGAATGCTATTTAAAATTGAAGAATTTCGTTTCTGAATTAAAAGCTTAATAGCTAACTTTCTTCCACCGCTGGAACCGCTGGAATGTTCTATGGCGCATTTAACTGTAATCCACCATTTTCGCAAGCAATAGACTTTCGTTCATTCAGTGCAACCAGTCATTTTGTTCAAATTGAAATAACTTTCTCTGCCAAAAACTTTCGTGTTTCTATAGTGAACTTTTCATAAGTTTCAACGAACTATAGTGAAAATCAGTGCTTGTTCAACTTTCTACCGCGTCGCGATCGTCCGTTTATATTTAAATAAGGCCATGAACATTTTTCCCCAATCCCCTATTTCTCTTTCCTAAACCTCCTACTAACAATCCGTAATAAATTTTTCAATATAGGTCTGTTTCAATAAGGTGTCACTCTGCGAAGTGCCCTTCCATTTTTCTTGTTTATCATTAAGTAATTGCTGTATAATTACGTGTTTTATACACGGTTTAAGTTTACATTGTTTTTTCTCTATTATCAGGAAAACCAATATTTTCAACTTTTGAGTGAGTTATTTTTAGGTCTCACGAAATGGAAACTGCCTCATTTGGCTCGTGATTCCTAATTAAACATAGGAAGTCTAGAACCTTCCTTTTGATTACTTACTTAGGTTTCACAGTAAGTGACCTGCCCTCCTTTGTATAATTCTCATAAAGTAATCCTGTTTAAATATAAGAAGTTGTAGGAACTTCTATTTTTATGCTTTATGTTTTCCTTATAGTTAGCTTTAAAGTTGTTATTCTCTCTAGAATATTCTTTCAGAAATTTCTTATAGTACACTCCTTGTACTCTTGTAAATGTTTAAACTTTAATCATTTCATTTGGTCCTTTTTCAAATCTTAAAAAGATTTTAATACCAGGTTTAAAACCTTAAGAATTGTTATTTGCCTGGAGCAATTTCGGAATGTTGTCGGAGGTCTGCGACCTCAAATTGTTAATAAGATTGGAAAATATTTATTTGTTAAAAATATTTATTTCTCCTGAATTGTTAAATAAATTAAGCGTTCTTTTTCTCTTTTTCATTTTTCTAATACAAAGGTTAAACAAGGTCCTGTCCTCCTTGGCTCTCCCTACTCGATGCCCTTTAATCTATTGATAGGGATTTTACCACTTGTTGCATTTGAGCAAGAACTCTTAGTGGCAACCTTTTCAAAGCTTCTGTTAGCTTTATTGGCTAATTCTAATTGGCCAGTAAGGCAAGTAAAGCTCGCTAAGCCAGCTACCTGCTTGTGGAGATTTTCTCCGAAAACTTATGGTCAATTTTCCTAAAGATAAGTGTTTCTTTTTTGTCTAAGCTTTTAGCCGGCCTTTCGCTGAGTAAAGGCTTAGCCATTTCCAAAGGCAACCATTGGTTCACTTACAAAGATTACTTTCCAAGTTATAATTTTTCGTCACTATCCTTCCTGGAAGCACTGGGTCTCTTTTTCTAGAAACTCTATAATTTCGAAAATTGGAAATTCCGAACTTGATTTAAATTATTGGCATTCTTCGAATCATTTCACAAAAAACTAATTTCTTTGAGAAGACATACCATAAATCGTTTGCTCTCAGCCTTGCCAGACCATCACCCTTCCCCATAGTACTTTTATACATGCTTGGGAGGAAATATACTAAAGCCTCTCTCTTGCAAACCGCCCAAGTCCTAGCTGCGGTTCCCGTTAGCCTCGACCAAGCTCGTACCTACTTTAGGTATCAAAAAGTTAAATTTCAGTGGCGACTGCCTCTAAGTGTATTTAAAGTTAAACTTATCAATTTTGTGGGACTCTCCTCCTATCTTTCTATCCTTTTTCTCCAATCCAAAATCTACTTCCTTCTCTTAATCATCTTCCCTTGGTGGGTGGGTTATTCCTCAGCCAATAAACTACCCAAAAATTGGTGCCGAAACCCGGGAGAGTCCATTTGTCATTTTTTCTATTTGACAATACTCTGCAAATTATTAATCTCTGCTTTGAATTTTTCAGCTATAACTACATCATGCAAAGCCTGTGAACGGGAAAGAGGCCACTCCTGTCTCCTTTGGCGTGTCCCGTTCTTTCTACTTATTTGCTGCTGCCAGCTTGACAGCATTTCCAAGGTTCCACAGTATCGTGAGTTACATTTCAATCTATTCTTTATAACATGGCTCCTACTGAGAAGGATAAAGATGAAAAACTTACTTCTAAACGAGCATCCTATAAAGGACAAATTACCCGTTTTAGAAAGTACATAAAAGAGTTAGATCCCTCAGAAGCTCAATTAGACTTGTTGAAACATCGTGTACGAGATTATGAACGTTCTTATGAAAATTATTGTAACATCCAAACTGAAATAGAAACTTGCATGCTCAATCAAACCGAAGATCGAGTTGAAGTAGAAAACCAATATTACGAAGGCATAGGTTCTGCTTTCAAAATAATACGCCAACTCGAAGAGGAGCAGAAAAAGGACGCTTCTGTTTTCGGTTCCCTTCACGAACCACAAACTTCTTTCCGTGAGGGTACTCACAAGCCCAAACCAATTTTACCGAAAATTGATTTACCCCATTTTTCTGGAGATGAATCTGCTTGGGATTCTTTCTATGAATTATTTTGCTCCCTTGTTCACGACAATGAAGACATTCAAGTCATTTACAAGTTTCAGTACTTGAGATCAATCCTCCGAGGTCAAGCTTTGCAGTTGGTCGAAGCACTTCCTCTGCGTGCCGAAAATTATTCCATTGCCTTTAACTTATTAAAGGAAATATATGGAAATTTAAGGTTACGTATTCAACGCCATATAAAGGCTCTATTCAATCTACCTGCGTCACAGCACAATGACGTCACTAGTCTACGTACTCTAGTTGACACTACACAACTTCACGTTAAGGCTCTGTCCCAATTAGATCAACCTACTAATTATTGGGATACTTTCCTAATATATTTAGTGATTGCTAAAGTTGATACTGCTACCCTCAAAGCTTGGGAAATTGAACTTTCTAAAGAAGATGACTACACTTACGAGCATTTAGTTACTTTCATAAACGCTAGATGCCAACTTTTAACCGCTCTAGCTAATCAAAGTGAACCTTCATCTCCTAGTTCCAAATTCGAATTAATGTCCATCAAACCCAAAAGTGAACGCTCAGCGTCCAATACACAAAAACCTGGGTCCAGCTCATCCAAATTTAAATCAAACACTACTGGTTACCCAACTAGGTCTAGTGAACGTCGTGTTGCTAGCTCTATTGTTTTAAACACTCAAAGCGAACCTCGCAAGAGTTTAAACGAACCTGTAAAGTGCATACTTTGTAAAGATCCCCATGCCCTATACCTCTGTAAATCCTTTAAAGAAATGTCAGTCGACGACAGACGAAAATTAGTTGCTCAAAACAAGCATTGTTTTAACTGCCTAGCGCCCACGCATTCTGCTTCTAATTGCAAGTCCACAAGACTTTGCTACCATTGTGAAAAGGCTCATCATACTTTGCTACATCGTCATGATCAGGCAAGGTCATCGACAGCATCCACTTCTCCTAAAAATGATAGTGCTAATAGTTCTAATGCCTCATCGTATATTCAAAATGCCAAGTCCATTCGCAGTGCTCAAGTATTGTTGTCTACTGTTCAAATTGAAGTTCAGGATAGCTTTGGCAACTGGGTCCGTGCACGCGGCCTTTTAGATTCAGCTGCAACTCATGATTTTGTGTCTAATTCCTTAATTAGAAAACTAGGCCTACCCGTAAACCCTACTTCTATCAATGTGTCGGGTATCAACAGCTCAAAATCGCAAGCTTTACAATTCTCTAAACTAACCATAAGAGATATTTGTCATAGAAACAACTTTTTTAAACTTAATTGTTTAATTCTCAATAGCGTTGGAGAATACACTCCAAGTCACTCGATGGATATTTCAGGGTTAAACATTCCCTCGCATTTAAGGTTAGCCGATCCTTTGTTTAACATACAAAACCCCATTGACATACTCTTTAGTGCCAATGTCTTTTGGAATTGCCTTCGGAAACAGGTTCGCAAGTTGTCCTCTAACGTGGTCGCCAGAGACACTAATTTTGGATGGATCGTCACAGGGCAACTTCCCCATTATTCTCCCCAACCTGCATCGCAATGTTACTTCTCCAATACTGATCTGGAACAGTTTTGGAGGCTTGAAAACGTTGATTCTCCTAACGTAACCTCTTCAGAAAATGAATTCTGTGAGCAACTTTTTTTGAACACCACCACTCGTTCTGCTGATGGTCGGTTCATTGTTCAAATGCCAAGATTACACAATCCCCCCAAACTTATTAACTCTCAGCCTAAAGCTCGAAAAGCTCTCTTTGCTATCGAGAGCAAATTCAAAAAGGAACCCCTTGTCAAAAAGCAGTACACTGATTTCATGGATGAGTATGAAAGCTTAGATCATATGGAAGTTGTTAACAAATCCGATGATTAATTGCACCCCCCATTTGAAACGGTTTATTTAAATCATCATCCTGTTTGGAAAAAACCCTCTTGTAAAAGATAAAATTCGAGTTGTTTTCAATGGTTCATCGCCCGACGTCAATGGCAACAGCCTTAACGACACTCTTTACTCTGGTCCTGCCATTCAGTCAGATCTATGTGCTATACTTTTAAACTTTCGATTATTTCCCATAGCTGTCATAGCCGATATAAAACAGATGTACCGTCAAGTGTTAATTCAACCAGAACAACGAGATCTTCAAAGAATCTTGTGGCGTGATGAAATCAATAAGCCCATTAAGGTATTTCGCTTGAAAACGGTTACTTATGGCTTAAAACCCTCTGCTTTCCTTGCTATCCGATCCCTACACTTGCTAGCCTCACAAGATGGTCATTTATTTAACCCCAAAGCCTCTGAAGCACTAACAACATCATTTTATGTTGACGATTACTTGCAGTCCTTCCCCTCTTTAGAGGAAGCTTCTTTTGTGTCTTTAGAACTTCAGGCATTGTTAAGGAATGGAGGTTTTCCACTTCATAAGTGGAACTCCAACTCCCCTGAGTTTCTTGCTCAGTTTCCCATCGAAGACGTAGATCCTTCTTCTGTCGAAATTTGTGGAAACTCCGAATCTATAAAAACTTTAGGAGTTCACTGGTGCACTAGCACTGACACTCTTATCTATAAAGTTTCGCTCGCAGAAGAGCTTCCTAATACAAAGAGACAAGTTCTCTCTGAAATTGCAAAAATTTTTGATCCACTTCAATTCCTTGCCCCAGTTATCGTTATAGCCAAACTCTTCATGCAAGAGCTGTGGTCGCTTAAATGTGAATGGGATGACATTGTCCCTCTTTCTTTTC
The DNA here is from genome assembly GCA_946902985.2 of Meconema thalassinum. Lineage (NCBI taxonomy): Eukaryota > Metazoa > Arthropoda > Insecta > Orthoptera > Tettigoniidae > Meconema > Meconema thalassinum. The sequence continues at coordinate 617,254,974 of OX336390.1, forward strand.
TTAATCGCTGGCTCTCGTTTCGCAGTAATTTGTTGGACCTTTCCCTCATTGAAATTCCCAGGAATTTAATTAGCTCTCATTCTAATACACCCTTTTTCCTTCATGTGTTCGCGGATAGTTCCGAAAAAGCTTATGGTTGCTGTGCATATTTAGTTCATCACGATTCATTCTATGGATCTTTAGTTTCGAACCTTGTTTGTGCCAAATCGAAGGTCGCTCCTCTTAAAACTATCACTCTGCCTAGGCTCGAACTGTGCGCTGCACTCATGGCTGCAGAACTTGTCAAGAAATTACGGGAAGTATTAAAAGTCGAATTCTCGCAAATTTATCTCTGGAGCGATTCCATGATCGCCCTTTCTTGGATCGCCAAGAACCCTTCTCACTGGCAAACTTTCGTTGCAAACAGGGTTTCCAAAATTCAAACTCTTTCTTCTGGATGTCAATGGAGGCGTGTTCCCAGTGCTGATAATCCAGCCGATATTATCTCTCGTGGTTGTTTACCCTCTCAATTGGCAGCTTCCCAATTGTACTGGCATGGGCCCTCGTGGCTAATCGAAGAATCTTCCTCATGGCCTTCTAAACCCCCAGCTACAAACTCCAACTTGCCTGACGCTAAAGTACCTCTACCCATTGCTTCTTGTCTTGTTTCCAACGCTTCTCATCCTTTGTTGTCCCGCTATTCTTCTTTTCACAAATTACTACGAATTGTCGCCTATCTCCTTAGATGGAAATATCTTGTGGTTGACCAACCTCTTCTCCCTAAACCACACCTTACCAATCATGAATTGAATCTCGCTACCGTTAAGGTTTTACAACTGACACAGCAAGAAGCCTTTTCTTCTGAATTGTCATTGCTTTCTTCTAAAAGAGATCTTCCCAAATCCAGCCGTCTCCGTGCTTTAGCCCCGTTTCTTGATGACCATGGGTTACTCAGGGTAGGTGGAAGGCTCTCGCAATCTTTACTCTCTGAGGACAAAAAGCATCCCGTTATTTTGCCTTCCAAACATCACGTAACTTACTTAATTATACGTGACTTTCATTACCGTAATCTTCATGTTGGTACACGTACTCTGCTTTGCCTCTTAAGGGAAAAGTACTGGATTATAAATTGAATTCATGAAGTTTCTTCTGTGATTCACAAGTGCATTCCTTGTTTCAAAGCGAAACCTAAAATCAATACTCAATTAATGAGCGATCTGCCCTCTTTTCGTTCTTCTCCTATACGCCCATTTGCTTTAACTGGCGTGGACTATATGGGTCCGTTCCAATATCAACGAAACTCTCCTGAAGCTAAACGCAAATTGTTTGGTAAGCTTTATGTTTCTCTCTTTGTTTGCATGGTTACCGGCGCAATCCACTTGGAACTAGTAACGAATGCTTCTACTTCTTATTTTTTATCAGCTGTCTCTCGTTTCACTGCTAGGCGTGGTGTTCCTTCTGAGATGTTCTCTGATAACGCTTCCACCTTTCAGGGCGCAGCTTCCCTGTGGAAGAAAGCTCTCACTTCCTCTCCAGCCATGGAACAAATTTCTAATTTTTCTTATTCAAAAGGTTTCAAATGGCGCTTTATACCTCCTTACGCTCCGCATCATGGTGGTAGGTGGGAATCTTGCGTAAAGCTCACTAAACGTCATTTAAGAAAAGTCTTAGGTAATCGAATTCTGACTTACGAAGAATTCAATTCACTGTCTGTTCTGATTGAAGGTGTTGTTAACTCTCGCCCTTTAACTCCGCTTTCCAATGACCCTGATGACCTACTTCCACTCACCCCTGGTCACTTCCTTATCGGCACTTCTCTTTCTGCCCCTCCTCCTCTTCCCAATTCTTACAGGGATTTTAATCTACCTATTGTTTGGCGTAAACTTGAAGCCCTCCGTAATTCTTTTTGGAAGAGATGGAACTTGGAATATTTAACTTCCTTGCAACGGAGGCAGAAGTGGTTTCTTTCCAGTCCCGACATTAAAGTGGGGGACTTGGTCTTGGTTAGGGATGTTTCTCCCCCTCTAGTCTGGACTTCCGGTAGAGTGACCAAGTGTTATCCTGGAAGAGATGGGAGAGTCAGGGTGGTCAGAGCCTTGACCATTAACGGTTCGATTACAAGACCACTGTCTTTGATCGCACCTCTGCCATTAAATGTGTAACTGCTTATTTGCTCTCTGTTGGTGTTCCCCCCCCCAGTATGGTGTATTCTTTGAATACACGGTACGAGAGAATAAAGTCTATTGCTCTTTGCATGTCCATTTCTTCCTTCCTCTTTGTCAAAACACCAACAGTGATCTTCTGTTTTCTCCTTGATGGGCAAATCTCTTATGTCTTCATAAGTCTGTTTCAGATATATAACTTCTGTGACCCACCTAGCGTCATCTCTCAGCGAATCTCTGAAGCTCCTCAATTCTTCCTGGTGTTAGAGGACTTACTTATCCATTTGGCCACCAGATCCTGTTACCATCGCCAGCTATTTTCTCCTTGAGAAAGAGGACTACGTCTACCTCTTTACTCACCATGCTGCGCTAATATCGCCTACTATCAACTCCTTGAAGACCATTCATCAAGAAGAACATTTATTTTTGACAAGTTGGCAATGTTTATATGTTCTCCTTTTGTTTCCTACCCCCCACTCCTTTTCCCTTCCTTGGACCTTCTGTGCTCCGTTGAGCAGGTCTCACTTCTCAATCGGCAGTTGACTCGGTCAGTCAAAGCTCCTCTCGAGCTAGTCTCCTCAACCCAAGAGGCAAACTCTCTTCTACGCCATGTTGGCTAAGTAGTTATCGTCAAAGGGAACTTCATCTCCTACATGAAATCAAGATAAGTACCATCTTAAAGTTTTAACCTCATCTTCAGGGTTTTAACTTTCACGTGCTTTTAAAGATGTTTTATAGACAGTGTGCGATTGCTTATTTTGGGGCAAAAATCATTCTTCGTGGGATTTGCCATGTTGAGCCTTTGGTTGTATAAGCCAACCTTATTAAAAAAAGAGCTTTTCTTAGGCTATTCAAATGAGAAATCCTCTCACTACGTGGGATATTATTTAATACCCGCTGTCTATAACTCAACAAGTTAGTTCCTCCGTTGGATTTTCTCAACCCCATTTTTTCTACTAAGGTCGTTCTGGAACCTTCTAGTTTCTGTAATTCATCTACATGTCCTGCCGTTTTGAAATCTTCACTCACTTGTGAGAATGCTATTTAAAATTGAAGAATTTCGTTTCTGAATTAAAAGCTTAATAGCTAACTTTCTTCCACCGCTGGAACCGCTGGAATGTTCTATGGCGCATTTAACTGTAATCCACCATTTTCGCAAGCAATAGACTTTCGTTCATTCAGTGCAACCAGTCATTTTGTTCAAATTGAAATAACTTTCTCTGCCAAAAACTTTCGAGTTTCTATAGTGAACTTTTCATAAGTTTCAACGAACTATAGTGAAAATCAGTGCTTGTTCAACTTTCTACCGCGTCGCGATCGTCCGTTTATATTTAAATAAGGCCATGAACATTTTTCCTCAATCCCCTATTTCTCTTTCCTAAACCTCCTACTAACAATCCGTAATAAATTTTTCAATATAGGTCTGTTTCAATAAGGTGTCACTCTGCGAAGTGCCCTTCCATTTTTCTTGTTTATCATTAAGTAATTGCTGTATAATTACGTGTTTTATACACGGTTTAAGTTTACATTGTTTTTTCTCTATTATCAGGAAAACCAATATTTTCAACTTTTGAGTGAGTTATTTTTAGGTCTCACGAAATGGAAACTGCCTCATTTGGCTCGTGATTCCTAATTAAACATAGGAAGTCTAGAACCTTCCTTTTGATTACTTACTTAGGTTTCACAGTAAGTGACCTGCCCTCCTTTGTATAATTCTCATAAAGTAATCCTGTTTAAATATAAGAAGTTGTAGGAACTTCTATTTTTATGCTTTATGTTTTCCTTATAGTTAGCTTTAAAGTTGTTATTCTCTCTAGAATATTCTTTCAGAAATTTCTTATAGTACACTCCTTGTACTCTTGTAAATGTTTAAACTTTAATCATTTCATTTGGTCCTTTTTCAAATCTTAAAAAGATTTTAATACCAGGTTTAAAACCTTAAGAATTGTTATTTGCCTGGAGCAATTTCGGAATGTTGTCGGAGGTCTGCGACCTCAAATTGTTAATAAGATTGGAAAATATTTATTTGTTAAAAATATTTATTTCTCCTGAATTGTTAAATAAATTAAGCGTTCTTTTTCTCTTTTTCATTTTTCTAATACAAAGGTTAAACAAGGTCCTGTCCTCCTTGGCTCTCCCTACTCGATGCCCTTTAATCTATTGATAGGGATTTTACCACTTGTTGCATTTGAGCAAGAACTCTTAGTGGCAACCTTTTCAAAGCTTCTGTTAGCTTTAATAGCTAATTCTAATTGGCCAGTAAGGCAAGTAAAGCTCGCTAAGCCAGCTACCTGCTTGTGGAGATTTTCTCCGAAATCTTATGGTCAATTTTCCTAAAGATAAGTGTTTCTTTTTTGTCTAAGCTTTTAGCCGGCCTTTCGCTGAGTAAAGGCTTAGCCATTTCCAAAGGCAACCATTGGTTCACTTACAAAGATTACTTTCCAAGTTATAATTTTTCGTCACTATCCTTCCTGGAAGCACTGGGTCTCTTTTTCTAGAAACTCTATAATTTCGAAAATTGGAAATTCCGAACTTGATTTGAATTATTGGCATTCTTCGAATCATTTCACAAAAAACTAATTTCTTTGAGAAGACATACCATAAATCGTTTGCTCTCAGCCTTGCCAGACCATCACCCTTCCCCATAGTACTTTTATACATGCTTGGGAGGAAATATACTAAAGCCTCTCTCTTGCAAACCGCCCAAGTCCTAGCTGCGGTTCCCGTTAGCCTCGACCAAGCTCGTACCTACTTTAGGTATCAAAAAGTTAAATTTCAGTGGCGACTGCCTCTGAGTTAAACTTATCAATTTTGTGGGACTCTCCTCCTATCTTTCTATCCTTTTTCTCCAATCCAAAATCTACTTCCTTCTCTTAATCATCTTCCCTTGGTGGGTGGGTTATTCCTCAGCCAATAAACTACCCAACGTTGCACCGCAACCAACGTGCAACTCCATAATTATGTAAGCTACCCCTCCACTTCCTCTATTTATATGGTTCCACTGCATGCTCTATGTGATTCCTACATAAAACGTTACGTTATAGCTTGTGTCGGATGGTACAATTAGATTACCTTGCTCTCGTGGCGATTGGCATCTGGTAACCAACTTCATAACTTGGTTTCAGTGACAGTACAAATACATCGTCTAACTATTCGTCAGATAGCTAAAATAATGAACCATCAGGATAATCTATAATTATCCATGTGTTCCTAAACCACATGGCTACATTACTCAACATAACAATCTTTCATTATATGTCATTTACCAGGGTATAAAATCTTTTCCTTTCAAATTGCCTTGACGGTTCGGGTGCCCGCCTGCAGACCCTCGGCTAGAGGAGTCACACGCAATAGAAAGTGGGATGGGTGTTCCACCAATTACCTCGACCCTCCTTAAAGGTTTGAATGCTTTCCTTTCTAAGCAGTAAAGATTTACAAGACAAATACTGTTGTCTGACCGACACACATATCCCAAAGGATCTTAATTGACTATTATGCAAACAGGTATTGAATGAGCTTTTATAATTACTCCTACACAGAGGATATAATAATTACTGGCCTCACACGGGTCCATTCAACATGAAGGTTCGGGGTTCGTAATGCATTAGTCTAACGGGTGACCGATGTCTCAAGTAAAATATAGGCGCTCACTGCAGCTGTCGCCATGAGTTTCGCTACCACGAGCGGAAATAACTCATCAATAAGTTCTCGGGAAATCATAGAGTTTCGAGGTGTCCTCGTTTTCCTCGTCTCTATCACAGGATTCCAACCCGGAACACTTTCATATCCTTCCTCAGAGCTAGGGTGCACACTACAACTCTGGCATAAATTATATCTCCACTTATGCCCATGACATAGGAGATTTCATACGTAGAATAGACCATCTGGCCCCTTACTCAATGCTACGACCTCCGACCTATATTATTAAGAGAAATCTATCAATTACTCTATAAGCTTCTCATATAAGCTGCAAATTCAATTCACTAAAAGCCCTTTCATGCCTGGCATCATTATTGAATATATGCAATATTCTGATATAAAACTTCTTTCCTTAATTACTGTAATGTAATCTTACTGTATCATCTTACTGCTTAGATTGATAAGTCTTGCAATTAGCGTAAATCTCTCGCTTACAACATTTACTTGTTTCCTGATGTGTTCATTCATACTTTTAATATTCATTATTATTATTACCATTAATCTCACTGACATAAATGACCAAAATCATTACTTTATTATTCTTATTAATCTCACTGACATAAATGACCAACTTTACCAAAAATATCCGACATAGCTAAACGTCTTAAAACTCGAACAATAGTGCTCGTCACATTTACATAACTGATTGCCATTCTTAATTCATAGTGGGAATAATTACTCCACTTAATGATGCAAATTAACATCTCAACTCTATAAAAATCAACACAATAATGATTAAACATGGGGGATCTCCCTACTAAACTGATTTTTACTGGCATCGTTACGGAATCACAACATGCAGTGGCCCATATTTCTACATAATCATAACTTGTGGGGTACTTACATTTCTATAGGCGTCTTATGGTGGCTCCGACCAATCATATTTCTCCACGTCGCCCGCCATTAGCAGGTTTAACGCGACATATTCATCTTGAATACACACATTTTATAACACATAATTTTCATCAACAACATGACACGTTGCATAACTCTCAGGAAGCTATCGCTCCCACACATGTGATATACTTATCTAATCACTACTTTAAAGGATATTTTACATATGCTGTACACTTAACACACGTCACTTTATACACTTTTCAATGCTGAAATTCCCTAGCAAAGATCGAAATTGCAGGTGTCGACGGCATCTCCCGTGCTCCTATCAACTCCTGATTGAAAGTCTGGTTTACTTGCTCTCGGAATTCACCAACAGTTTTTATATTTCCTACTCCTACGGTAAGCGTCCTGCGTTGCATAAATATGCTAGCTCCCGTCCTGAGTGTTATCATCTGGTACTCTCATGACATTACCAACCGCGTCATAGAGTTTCATTTAGCGCATTCCATCGTAATTACACATATACGATCAGTCAATACTTTACACATTGCGCTTAACACTGTCCAATACTTTACACAAATAATTATTTACAATAGTTCTGCCATTCGTCTACACGGTGCTTCGTAACTGAACACGGCATAGTTCGTACTGATGATTATGCCTATAGCACGACTATTATTCATACAAGCTTATTAAATGCTTCATTTGCATGTACCAGTCTTTGTTCGGCGTCTATTATGAGTATGACCGCCATGCGTTCTGCCTTGACAAACTTGCTTCAAACTGGCTGTAACTGACTGAAGATTCACTTGAAGATTGCCCGTAGCTTACTTGAAGACTGCTGTAGACTGCTTATATACTGTCTCGTACTGCTGCATATTGACTGCAACTTGCTCGATTGTAACTGGCTGTAACTGGGTGCAAACTGCACGTGAACTGCGCGTAGACTGAGCTTGAACTGAGAGAGACTGAGCTTGACTGAGCTGAGACTGTGCGCTCCTCCAAGGGTCTACTCCCTTATATCGGATTCCCACGGAAAGTAGGGCGAAATCTTCCCGCGTAATCTTGGCTCCTCTCCCAGCATGATTCTGGTCTCCAAACCATGATCATTGGGTTCCTCTTTCTTCACAGATCCCAAAACTATCTGCGTGCAAAGGAATCGCTCGTCCAATTAATTAATATTAATTCCTTTCTCCATAGCGTGGGACGCTATCTTACGGGTATTCCCCGGCAACATTCTCAAATCTATCCGCGAACAATGGCAGTTTTACAGTCCTTCCGCACATCATTAAATATGCCTCAATTTCGCAGGTAAAAGGCTCTAAAATTAGCCTCCTGCCAAAAGATTCACCTGTGAGCAACTCTCAACTCAATTCGTTACTCCAATCACGAGTAATCAATGACTTTCCTGGGCATCTCTCCTCCCCCTCCTCAAATCTATTCTCCGTCGGGGAATAACTGGGTCATTATTCAGGCCTCCACCCTGCTCCAGACGACAGAATGGGGTCACAGAGATGGACATGGCTCCACTGGGGCCCTCCCACAATCCTGGGCTAATTTGTAAAATGTCAACTCTGCCCTCTCCGTGCTTCAAGCCTCGTATAGCATACACCAAGTAGTCTAATAATGCTGTAATCTGCTCATTTTTCCCTGCATTATTTTAATAAATAATGTCATTGCACCAAAATCACACCAGTGATTAAATATACACTTCTTTCGAGGGGTTTTACCATGAAACTGCCTCTACAGATCTCTGGTTCGTTCCCTGGTGGAACCTTATACTGAGATCACAGTCTCTGAGAACCACGTTCGATTCCAGTCAGCATAACCTCCTCGGGTTCAATACGTACATAAATTATATATAAACTTTTGAACTGACGGTGGTTTTGGGGTCTGGGGGATGTGAAACGCGAAGATATGTCGAAATTTTCCGGAAGTCGAATCATGGGACCCATTGCAATAGTTAGCTTTCTAATGAAATCTACCTCTATCAACATACAAAAGGCGGCTTCGGTGGCGTAGCTGGTAGCATGCTGAGCTTCTATTCCCAAGATCGCGGGTTCAAAACCGGCCGAAGTCGTCAGATTATTTAAGGGCGTTAAAAACCCTCAGTATTCTTTCCTTCGGATGGGAAGTAAAGCCGGCGGTCCCATGTCATAGATTTATTTCATGTTAAAGAACCTTCCACTAATTACACATGTGTAAAGCTAAATTGTATTGGTTGAGAATGTAAACAACGCTCTTAGATTCCTACGTTCGTGGCCAAGAGCCGACTGCGGTGACGTCTGGTAGCTAAGTTATGAACTAGTAGTCGTTGACGGTGGCGTTTGGCGGCAAAAGTAGGAACTACGTGAAAATTGATCGCCTGCAGTCCTTACTTGAATTAAAACAGATACACACACTAATTCAGTCATCACAATTAACACCGGTTATCAGACAGATTCTACACACACCCAAAGTACTCGGGCCTACATGACCACGTTGTCGCAGCCCCTAAACTTAAGAACCAACCAACCAACATACAAAATTTCAGTTTGATTGCTGTAAAAGATTCGTAGATATTGAGAACCGTCTAAATATTTCGGATGGTTGCCATGTTGGAGTTTTATTATGTAGGCCATACAGGTATGTACTATTACATGAAGATTATTGTGTGGGTGTATTACTCAAACTTCAAACGCATGATTAGGACACTTGATTTGAAAATTTCGCACAGCCGCCATACTGTAGTTACGGAAACAATTGGATCAAATTAGATGCCAGTGAATTAAAATCTGTATAAGCATCTACCGTACCCAATTTCACTGCACTCGGATGGTTAAATCGCGAGAAACGTCCATTTAAATATTTATATTTCGCGTCGCCGCCATGTTGGATTTGTGCTCTCCAGGTTATTGAAAGTCCCATAGTTTAACCTAAGTTCATAACCTCTATCAACATACAAAATTTCAGTTTGATTGTTGTCATAGACTAATAGATGTTGAGAACCGTCTAAATATTTCGGATGGTCGCCATGTTGGATTTTTATGAATGTAGGCCATAGAGTTATGAACTATTAGATGACGATTATTGCGTAGGTTCATTATTCAATCGTTGACTTCAATCGCCTGATTAGGACACAGTAAATAAAACTTATTTTCTTAAATTTCGCATAGCCGCCAACTTGAGGTTTAGTTCCGCCCCTTAAAACAACAATAACTAGCTAACTAACATTTTGAGGTTATGTAAACAATTGAACTAAATTAAATCTCAGTGCTTTACAATGTGTATAAACATTTGCTGAACCAAGTTTCACTGCGTTCGGATGGTTAAATCGCGAGAAATGTCTATTTAAATATTTCAACTTCGCTTGGCCGCCATGTTCGTCATGTACTTATTTAACAGGTTTTTGAAAGTCACATAGGTACATTTCTAGTAGTATCCTTTATAACCGTACAAAATTTCAGGGTGATATAAGTAATAATTTCGGAGATATAGAATTCCGGTGAAATATTTCACACAGACGCTATGTTGGATTGGTGAGACGCATGCCTAATAAAATTTGAAGGGCATGGTCGATGTCGGCCAAAATAGTAGGTTGGGAACTAACACACACATACAGAAGGTGATCTCATAAGTCTTTTTTTATTCATAACTGAAAATAGGCTAGAAATGGCTTCCAACACGATAATAATAAAGTATACTACTGCATCTGAAATCTACTTTTAAATCACTGCAGTCTCACGATAATTACTTCTGAATGGAAATGTATACACTCCCATTATGATCGACTATATCTAACGACTCAGTCTGGGTGTTAAGTCCCATCAAATAATTATCTCCAGTATCCTAAAAAGACTTTCTTTGTTTACGCAATCTTTATCTGCCTCGTTATAATAACAAAACAACCAAAAGTCATTTTTAATTGATATAGTGCATTTTAAATGCATTATAAATAACTGAATTATAAATTTCACAGCTCTCATCTAGGCCCTATATTAACGTTTATTTTTGGATATTTTGCAGTTTATCAACGGACATTTTTCCCTTGCCTGAGGGCATTTTTGAGGTAGAGTAGATAAGAAATAGTTGAACGACATCAGTATCTGTATTATCCAAATAATTTACCATCAACAACGTATGTAATCTACCTTGAAAATAGACAACGATACGTCAATTAATCAATTTAATTAACACGCCAAGAATACCAAATAATGTCATTTCTTCAGTTATACCTAATATTCATGAAGGTTAAAGCGTGAAACAAGCATTGTAGTCTTTTTTCGAATATAAATGTCAAAACTCCTCTTTTTTAGTGTATTATCATATTAATTACAACTAATAATCCCGAAGTTAAGTCTTAGAATAACATGAACACTCATAAACATCATCTGTCTAGCTCATGACCTCCGCTTAATTAACAACTTATGGCCAGCTCATCACTTCGGTTATAGGTCATAGGCGCTTTTATGAAAACGGTCTGCCTCTCATTGTTCTGACAAGACTAAATAAACCTCGTTCCAGCCTTTACGTGAGATTTTAAATCTTTGGTGGAGCCGTGCATCGAACACATTAAAGGTGTACGTTACAACTATAATCACTCCTCAGTTCTATGCCGGTGGACTATGAATGCGCATCGGGATACCGTACAGTCTGCGAGCCTCAAATTATGGGGCATGCGCGTTTATACGTATATTGTTAGTCGCGCAGAGGCCTTGGCCGGATCACAACCGTGGGCATACCGGGTGCTGAGTTTTCTGCTGTTGGCCAGCAGCGCACCTCTAATGTGGGCTGTTACTAGACTCGCTTCAATGCTCGAGCTCTCAAGGACACCGGAAGAAAACCGGGAGTAAACTGTACATGAGGGTGTGTTGTTGTTGTTTGAGTCATCAGTCTTTTTACAGGTTTGATGCAGCACTCCATGCCTTCCTGTCCTGAGTTAATCGTTTCATCTCTACATAGTTACCACACCCTACATACAAGGTCTACCCCTACAGTTCTTGTCCTCAACCCTTCCTTCCAAAAATAACTTTGCTATTCCTGAGTGTTAGTATGTGTCCTACCAAACTATCTCTTCTCTTCAGTAGCAGTCGCCAGAAACATCTCTCCTCTCTCACTCGTCTTAATAGCCCTTCATTTGTAACCCTATCTACCCATATGATCTTCATCAATCTCCTGTAACACTACATTTCAACGCGTCAATTTTCCTCTTTTCTGCTGCACCAACAGTCCAAGTTTCACTTCCATTGAGTGCCACGCTCTATAAAAAGGCTTTCAAAAATGACTTCCTAATACCTAAATCGATATTCGATGTCAACAGATTCCTTTTCTGTAGAAATGCTTTCCTTACCTGAGCCAACTTATTTTCTTATCCTATTTGCTTCGTCCATCACTGGTTATTTTGCTTCCTAAGCAACAGGAGGTTAGTCTTTTATATTCTAGGGCTTGAAATAATTCCACCACCATATGTATTGTTAAAGTGCAGAAATGAGTAAAACACTGACAGGGGACTTGCCTCAGTCACTCAGTTGAAAGCGTCAATGAACCGCTTTACTTCATTTTGAAGACACTTTAAAGGTTGGAGTATATAATGGTAGTGTAGAAGGGGAAGCTTTCAGAACACAAATCAGGCGGTGCATTAGCGTCTCGCTATTGGACGAACGTTCCCTCATCTTTTGTTGCCAGCTTCCCTGCCTGATGGATTTGGTCTCCGCGCCGTACCGCGCCTTCCTCTGAGAACGCGTTACATTTGAATAGCGTCTCGTCCCCTCTGCTTTCCAGTATAATATTCGTTTCTCAATTCTGTCCTTTTCTTGTTCCGCTGATGTATTGTCTCCACCCAGCATCGAGCTTGGTGCATTCGTTCAATAGAACATGTCGAGGTCACACGAGGGAAACAATGACAGAACTCAATGCAACCCAACTGAGTTGAAATATAACACTTTGAGCGCTGAGTCGGTAGGAAGGCGGGCATTGTGCAGATAGCTTCTTATTTTCAGGCGTGAGAAATTGTAAGCGAGAAGTTGATGAATACAGAGTGAAGTTTCATACAAACATGGTAAATTCACAATCCCTGTCGAATCTGTTGGGAACAATGTGCTCACTCCTTGCACGAACTATCTGTGAACATGTAATATTGCGTACAGTGTAGTGACAATGTTGCTTCTTCCGTAACCGTTGTTGCTAATGATTCACTAGGGGCATTGCGACATCGTGATCATGTAAGCCTGAAACTATAATCTTACGACGGCGGTATACATGTTGACTTAACAAAACGTAGGTTTAATATAATGTACATTATCAATTAGAGGGCAAATTCTTCTGTAAAGACTAAAACACTGTCAAATTCTTTAAGTTTCAAGAACTTAACTATTACTAGTCAAGTGTATTACATTTATATTTAAAAATAATAGGATATCTAATCCTACTTTAAAATTTAAATTTCAAAGCTTCTTTATTTTAATAAAATATATTTCATTTTCAAATTTCACCTTCTGAAACAAATTGTTTTTTTTTTTTCTTCTCAAACAAACTGACTTCAACACTAATACTATTCAATTAGCTTACGAGCCCTTCATTTAATACAATTACTTAAATTTAACGTCCTGATCGCGGATATGTCAGAGACCCTGTAGGCTACTTTATGCATTCAACAGTATCCCTGTTGAACCCCTGGAGGAGAATATAGTCCCGTGTACATGGGTGTGTGTAGAATTGTTCTGATAACATGTGTCACTGAGATGTCTGTACTAATGTGCGTACTTGTAACTGAGATAGAACTTGGGTAGAAAGCAGGCGTGGCCTTAGGATAGGTACCATCTCAGCATTTTCCTGAAATAGTAGTGGGAAACCACTTCCAGGATGGTTGAGGCAGGAATCAAACCTGCTTCTTCTCAGTTCTGCGACACGAGGCTGAGTGTATCCCGTTTTAGCCCTCAGACCAGAATTACATTTCTTGGCAGAGTCAGGAATCGCACCCGGGCCTCTGCGGTGACACCCAGGTATGACAGTCGCTACGCAAGAAGGTGGATTCTTCCAAGACAATAAATTGTATTAGCCTATAACTGCCTATTACGAGTATAATGGATTTGTTTCTGATGATGATGTTTACAAACATATAGCCTAATCTGGCTGCAGCCCAATGTAGACTGTTGAGATATAGGGCAGCCATTAATAGTAATTAATACACAATGTTCCTGTATGCCAGGAGAATCAACTGCCCCTAATAATAATGTTTTCTGTCCAATTAGCGTTGTTATCAGGAAGGAGGAAAAATAGAAGAGGAACCAGACATTACTATGGCAGAAGTGGAATGGGCAGTTAGGAAGATTAAGACGGGGAAAGTTGTGGGAATCGACGGAGTGTCAATAGAAATGATCAAGGCGGCAGGACCAGTGGGACTGCAGTGGACATACAGACTTCTCAGTAGTGAGTGGAGAGAGAAGAAAGTTCCTGAAGACTGGAAAAAGGGAATACTATTGCCAATATTCAAGAAAGGAGACATAAATGTGTGTGGTAACTACCGAGGAATCACCATCATCTCGCATGTTGCCAAAGTAATGGAAAAAATCCTAGAGAAAAGAATTAGAGTAAACGTAGATAACCAAATAGAGGAGGAGCAGTTTGGAATTAGAGGGGGCAGGTCAACAGTAGAGCCCATTTTCATTCTGAGACAGAACATTGAAAAGAGTTGGGAATATGGGAAGGATATGGAAATGACTTTTATTGATTTATAAAAGGCCTATGATAGCATCCCTACAACAAAAGTTTGGGAAAGAATAGGGGGATAGGCAAGGAACTGAGAGACATGATAAAAGGAATGTGCATGGATTGCTCCAGTAGTGTGAAGACTAGAGTCGGAACATCGGAATGGTTTAACATTGTCACTGGACTAAAGCAAGGAGGTGTTGTCACCATTATTGTTCGTAATGGTGATGGATGACATCACGAAGGCAGCAATGAAAGAATATAGTAGGGCAAAAATGAAGTTAATGTTGTTTGCAGACGACGTTGTGATCTGGGGCGAGGATGAGATGGTGGTAAAAGAACAGTTACACGTAATCAATGAAAAGATTGACCAATGGGGATTGAAGATAAATGTGGAGAAGAGTAAAACAGTGGTGGTGATTAGAGGTAAGAAAGAAGGAAAAGGGGTAATCAAAGTGGGAGATAAGGAATTGGAAGTGGTGAAACACTTCAAATACTTGGGAAGTGAACTGACTGAAGATGGAAGACTAGATTTGGAAATTAGCAAAAGAATACAACTCGGGAGTGCTTTCTACCAACACGTACGGGGACTAGTATGGAACAAGGATATACCAATTAAGGCTAAAGAAGTTATGCACAAAGCATATTATGTTCCTATAATGACATATGCAGTAGAAACTTGGACAATGACTAAGAGGGATGAGAGCAGAGTACAGGCAGCTGAGATGAGTTTCCTGAGAAGTATGGTCCAGAAAACGAGGAGAGACAGAGTGAGAAATGAAGTTATACGGAAAGAACTGGGAGTACAAAAACTAAATTACAAACTGGAGCAAAACAGATTGAGATGGTTTGGACATGTCGAACGGATGAATGAAGTAAGGCTACCAAGACGAGCACTAGAACAACGGATGACAGGGAAGAGAGGACGAGGAAGACCAAAAATGCGTTGGATGGACTCGGTGGAGTATAGAGCATTTGTAAACGGAACCTGGATTGGAACACCGTGTCGGAAGAGGAATGGTGGAACGACAGAACAAAGTGGAGAGGAACCATATTTGCTCCCACCCAGTGTCAGCTGGTAAAGAGGAAATGAAGATGATGATTATGATGATGATCAAGAAGGTCGATATTTCTCTCCTTGCATCCCCGGAGGAGAATGTAGCCCCGTAACCATATGAACTTGAAGCATATCCTGCAAACAATTCTGAACTCCATTATTTTTCGCTCGATGGACCACAGACTAATGCGAGGGGAAAATAGTAGAGTTCAGTATCATTTGCGGGATATGCTTGCACTGAATTAGTACTAGATGGGATGCAATCAGAGAAAAATTGATCTTCTTGACAACACGCGTTAGTTGGGCTGCATAAAACAATATTATTATGGGCAGCTGATTCACCCGGTATAGCAAAAATAATATAGAGGAAACTGAAATCTTGATATCATGCAATCTATTCCCGACCATTTACACTACAAAAAATCAGGAAACCCTAAACATGCTCCGAAATAAATATTTTCTAGGAAGAGCTGGGATTTATTCTGAAAATTACAAAAAAGAAAAATCTAGATCAACTACAAAAGAATGCATACTTTGTTCCTCAGTTCCTTTCTACGATCAGGCACGTTTATTCCAATATTCAGGACGAAAACAATGTTTGTCATCTTAAAACAAGGAATGAACACAATCTTCCAAAACGTTACCACCAGATATTCATAATTTGTGTTATTAACACGCGGTTAGAAAGGCTGATTTTTAACAGAATAGCACCTGAAATGGAATCGGTAATCCCAGTTGAGAAATCCAATTTACCGCCAATGTTGTGAGTGTATGACCTAGACCTCTCATTAACTACCTACGTGGAAGATGGGGTTTACAATAAACTAGAAGATAATTTGTCTCTCTTGTTAGTTTGGCATCATACGCCACACTATGCATACAAGAGGTCCTAATCAAACTGATCAAAGTTGCTTTTATTAAAATACTGGCATATGAAAAGAATATAATAATAAAACGACGTTTAAAGTTTATTCTGAGGATAACCGGAGCTAACGTCATTTATTTTCATAATTTTACCTATACATACATTGAAGCCATTTTTCCGTGTTGCCTTATTGATGTTACAACTTTTCAGTCGACATTTGTAGCTCTTCGCTCAGTCAAAATGGGGCATTAACTGAAAATCCACAGCCTGTTTCCAGTCGTCCGACCGGGTCAGGGAATGGAATGAATGAAGCCCCCATCTAGCGGCGAGGATATGAAATGTACCGGCTGCCGAAGCATGCCACGCTCCCCTGGAGCAATGATAAATGAATGACAGATGAAATGAAACGATAGTGGAGAGCGTTGCTGGAATTAAATTTATGACAGGGAAGAACGGAGTACCCGGAGAAAGACCTGTCTGCCTCCGCTTTGTCGAGCACAAATCTCACATGGAGTGACCGGGAGTTAAACCACGGACCCTGCGGTGAAAGGCCGGCGTGCTGCCGACTATGCCTCGGAGACTCCCTGGGGCAATAACTAATACATGTAATTCTTTCCAGGAGTGTATTTATATATTTATATACTGTACCCCGTCCAGTCATTGGGCACAATCATGTTGACCGACTAAAGAGCTGCAAATGACAGTTTGTATAGGACACTGAAAGAATGGCTTCCAATCTTTACTTTTCAATCGGTCATCACAATATACAGTAATCCCAATTACAGGGGCATACGAAAACTAACCTGAAATAATTACATGTGATTAAAATACACCCTCTGTCTGAAAGGTTCGGTGAATGGGCTATATTACGAACGGATTGTTGGCTTACCTGAAACAGCCGTTACTATCCATCGAAGTAATCCCCGTGGATGGTTATGTACTTCTGAGAACGACTGAACAAGTCCCGGAAACTCCTGGCGTAGTCTTCTTTAGGAATATCCTTCAGTTTGGGTCGTCAAAACTCTAAATTGAAAGCAAGAGAGAAGCGTGAATTTATGCAACCTGCCTTGCACACCTGATAGACGGGCGGCAGTGAGAAGGGTGAATAATGCAACCTAACGTGGGCACCTGTTCGACGGGTGGCATTGAGAATGGTGAATGTTCCGTGGGATGGAATGGTCCTGAAAACCATCGTCACGGGTGATGAGGCCTGGTGTCTGAGGTACGACTTCGAAGGCAAGCGTCGAAGTATGGAGAATCGGGGTCCAGGGTCGCCGAAAAGCCCTGAAGGGTAAGAGGTTTTCGGACATTTCGGACATCCAACGTAATGTGACGACCCAACTGAAGGCTATCCCTCAGGAAGACTATGCCAGGACTTTTATAGCGTTCTATGAAGTGCATAACCATCCACTGGGATTACTTTGAAGGATAATAACGGCTGTTTCAGGTGAGCCAAAAATCCATTCGTAATATAGACCATTCACCGAACTTTTCAGACAGAGGGTGTATATATAGGCTATATATTTGTTATAAATTCAGTCTTGTAACATTGTAGATATTCGAATCAATGGTACACTTTTTGGGTGCCTAAAGCTTTAGTATTTATCAGTAATAATTGCCACACTTTCTAAGTGTTTGCCATGCTTTTTGTTTAAGGAAGGTAGAGACCGTTTGTGGGAGTCATTGTGGGTTTTCTAGAGCTAATTAGTTTTATTTATTTATTCGTAACCATTTACATTCGTTTGAACACCTGTTAATACTAATAATTCGTGTTAGAAGTAAAATGAAAACATAAACATGAAAACATGAAAGAAACTATAAATGGACACAAGATCATGCAACTTCAAACAGTTCCTGCCCAATACTCAGCAACTTCGAGAGCATTTGAATTTACTTGAGCCAAATCACTCATTGTACATCTAGATTGGCACAACGGACACTATGAGAGATGTTGTGTTGTTTGAAATTCGCCACAATCACACAGAACCGTCTTGGTCGAAAGATGCCACTTGTATAAGTTGTCCCTTGATCTTGTAGCTCCAGTTCTCAGTCTGTTCAGGGATTGTTCAGTTCTCTGTGTGACCAGCAGGTAGAGATTCTCTCGGTTCCATCTATTCAGACAAATTGCTGGTTCTCTCCTTCCACTTGGAAACTCGTGCTGATGGTACTGTTCCTTGTAATGGTTGAGTATTTGTTAGAAAGTTCTTTCTCGATTTTAATCTCATATCAGCAGGTTGATATCCAAAGAGTGGATGTGTATATTCAGATCTGATGATGCTCGCTTGACGAGAGAAACACGTCATCGCATGATTTTCTCCCTCTTTTGTAGTCCATAACAAATATATATTTCCTAGGCGAAACCCCACACAAGACATGGCATAAACCTAGAAAAATTGTTCAGTTTAAATTCACGGGCCGTAAAAGCCAATATACCATCATTTTGGGAGCATTTACAGGGTGGTGAAAGGCTGCTTGAGCTTTTAGCTCTCGCAGTTAAGAGGCGCACGTGCGCTTCATAAGAAGGGAGGTAGTGCACAGATCACTACTCTTTGGGGGTCCAGGCGCGGATACCAAGAGCCCGCAGACGAGCCAGCTTGGTGTCCTAGGCGAAACCCCAAACAAGACATGGCATAAACCTAGAAAAATTGCTGAGTTTTAATTCACGGGCCGTGAAAGCCAATATACCATCATTTTGGAAGCATTTACAGGGTGGTGAAAGGCTGCTTGAGCTTTTAGCTCTCGCAGTTAAGAGGCGCACGTGCGCTTCATAAGAAGGGAGGTAGTGCACAGATCACTACTCTTTGGGGGTCTAGGCGCGGATACCAAGAGCCCGCAGACGAGCCAGCTTGGTGTCCTAGGCGAAACCCCAAACAAGACATGGCATAAACCTAGAAAAATTGCTGAGTTTTAATTCACGGGCCGTGGAAGCCAATATACCATCATTTTGGATGCCTTTATAGGTCGGTTAAACGCTGCGTAAGCTTTTATCTCTTGCAGTTAAGAGTCACACGTGCGCTTCATAAGAAGGGAGGTAGTGCACAGTTCACTCCTCTGGCCCAAGAGATGGTGCTGATGAGTCAGCTTGGTGCTCCTAAGGCGAAACAAGGCACGGCATAAACCTAGAACATTTTTTGAGTTTTAATTTATTTAATTGTATGTAATTTGTGATATAATGCGATATGACTCCACGCCTTCGTCACCCACCTTCCAGGGGAGAGAGAGCAGTCTTATTGCCACGGTGCTCCGATCAAACATTATCCCTGGAGAAAATGGACTTGTGGAGGAATCCACCGATACTCATTTAACAATTGGCTCAGTCCACTTGGAAAGTGTTGGACAGATTTCAAATCCCTTCCACTACATGAATTGAACTAATATTCCAGTTGAAGGTAAAACAAGTTATCTCTTAGGCCATTGAGCTAATATAAAACAGTCCACCTCGCTGCGCAGTGGCTGTCACCACGGAGACCCGGATTCGATTCTCGGCTCTGCCAAGAAATTTAATGCTGATCTGAGAACTGGAACGTGGTACACTCAGCCTCGTGAGGAATAATTGAGAATATATGGGTTCGATTCTTACCTTAGCCATCCTGGTAGTGGTTTTCCGTGGTTTCCCACCTCTACTCCAGTCAGATACCAGGATAGCATCTAACGTAAGGCCACGTTCGCTTCCTACCCCTCCCATGGCTCATAATCACAAGATTCACGGTCACGTAAAACTACAATCTTCCTTCCTTCCTTCCGCTTCCTACCCAAATCCTACCTTGATTACAAGTACACACACTAGTACAGACATCACAGTGATACAGGTTATCAGACAACGTCTACACACAACCACGTAGACGGGGCTACATAATCACGATGTTGCAAAGCCCCTAAAGTATCAACAACGATTCATATAAAGCACACTCCACTGCATAGTCTTGCGCGTTAAATCGCTCACCACGACCGCGAAGGGAAGCTTCAACAATTCCGAAGATTGGAGGCTCGGTTCTCGGCGCTGACAATGGTTATCCTGTGTCTGCTTTTTCCCCGACGTTTTTCTCCGGGCAAAGGCTGGGATATTTACCTTACTTCAAGCCCCTCCCCTATCCTTCTCCCTAATACAGTTACGCACCGTGCTACAGTCATCAGAGAAACATAGATTATTAGACAAGTTCTACACACTCCTAATTATACGGGGATGCTGACCAAGATGTTCCAATTCCCTAAAATCAATTAACAAGAGCAACACAAAGTAATATGAGACAGAGACTTATTTAATTTTAAATTCAGTAACTTGAAACTACTTAAAACAGTAGAGTGGAAAGAGAAACGAACGATGGCATGTATTTCTCCTCTTCCTTTATGAAGGGATGTTAGTTCTGATGCTCGACTCCATCATCAAGCTAGAGAAGACCTCTTCTGTAAGGAGGTTATGCCGCAGTGGAATGCCTTTACAGTTTGCTGGTATCATCATAAGCTCCATCACAGAGTATTGTCTCATAGGAAGGATTGGCGTGCTCGCGATGTTTAATTAGTACATATTACAGTTCTAATTGGCAGCTGTGAGGACCTATATTGTCAGCCTGACGTGTACCATGACAAAGGCATGCGATTAATTCACGTTAGAAAATGCTCTTCATGAAATTCCTCAGTTTGTTTCAGAAGGGAAGTTGTTATTTAATGAAGGGAATTCGATTTACGTGGTTAACAGACTCGTGTATGCCAACGTGGGAATGAGTGGATTCAGTAGCCACATGTGGATTTATTTATTTATTTATTTATTTATTTATCTTATGGCATACATGAAAATTATTTACAATTTGACATCAAGTTCCGAAGCGTAGTGAAGTGCATGTGGTGTCCCTAGGAAGAAGTCGCTGAAGTCACCACTGTATGATGTTTGTGGGCATTCCTGAACTAGGTGCCGAACAGTCTGTCTTTCAGCAACGCACTCGCAACATGACGACGATTTTTTCCTCCACTTGTACAAGAGATCGCCGCATACACCGTGATTGGTCCGGATTCTATTTAATTTTGACCAGGTCTTTCTAGGCTGAGTCAACCCTGGCACCTGCTCTGTTATGCATGGCATTACTCTACTCTCTGGAGGGGCAAACGAATTCCACATGTGGAGATATTTATTCATTTATTTATTTATTTATTTATTTATCGTTTGGCTTTTAGTGCCGGGAGTGTCCGAGGACATGTTGAGCTCGCCAGAGGCTGAAGCTGCTTCAATCGGACACACATTGGGTGAGCTACAGGTTCCGTTATATTTCAAGTAGTTCCAACTTTCGCTACCAGATGCCACTGATACCTAGTGGTAAACGTTGAAACTTTGATAGAGCGTTCCAATGAAATATAACCTAGAAATTTAGCTTCACACAAGTTTAGTCTGTGGAAGGATCATTTACATGTCATAAATCTCTGACATTGGACCGCCAGATTTACTACCCCTCCGAAGGATGGCATACTGAAGGATTTTAACGCTCTTAAAAAATCCAACGACTTCGGCTGGGTTTGAACCCGCTATCTTGGGCACAGCAGTTCAGCATGCTACCAACTACGCCACCGAAGCTGCTATGTGGAGATATGATTGGTGGACATAGAAGCGAATGAATGTATGATCCCTCTCATGTTCATAATCGAGAAAATAGATAGGCCTACACAAAATTAACACTCCAGATTCCTATACACCGAACCATGAAGTTCAATAAATCTTTTGTTTGCACCGCCTCACGCCTCTTCAACACCTTCGATTTATATAAGTTCGTCAACATTGCAAGCACTGCAGCTTTCAAAAGACATCTTTCATCCTGCTTCTTGGAGCAGTATACCTCTCACATTTGATTACTGCATTATGTTAAAATACTCTTTTTTAAAGTTCAATTATAACATCAGGACAATAGCTGACAACCTGTCTAATTTAATAGCTTTTCTTGTACAGTATATGATGTTTGCTTTTCGGGCTGATACTGTGTCTGTATGCTCTCTTTTGTTAATAATCTTTCCATTATCATTATTAATATTGTTATTATTATTATTGTTGTATTATTACTGTCTTTTTGTTACTATTGTTGGACTATTATTATTTATATTGTGAATGTAAGTGAAATGTTTTATTTGTATACGCCCTAACCTTATTTTATGTAGGGCCCTACTCTAAAGGAGCTCTTAAGCTCTAAGTGTAGCCGTGAAAATAAAATCAATCAATCAATCAATCAATCAATCAATCAATCAATCCTTAGGTGAATCTGATGGAATGTAAACTTAAACTTGAAAGAGTCCAATAAAAACAAATAATAAGAAATTAAGAAAATAAGGAACTAACAATTAAACAAACAAGACCGGCGTTGTAGTCATGCGGAACATAAAGTGGCGTTTCGTCGGATGGACTTGAAGTCATTCTTGGCTATTCCAGGTATGGTATATTGGCTTTCACGGCCGGTGAATTAAAACTCAGCAATTCTTCTAGGTTTGTGCCGTGTCTTGTGTGGGGTTTCACCTAGGACACCAAGCTGGCTCATCGGCGGGCTCTTGGTGTTCCCGCCCGGACCCCCACACGAGCAACGAACTGCGCGTTACCTCCCATTATATAGAGTGCAACTGCACTACTTAACTGTGAGAACTAAAATCTCAAGCAGCCATAACCAGCTTGGTGTCCTAGGCGAAACCTCACACAAGACACGGCACAAACCTAGAATTGCTGAGTTTTTATTCCAAGTATATTTTAATCTCGGCATACAGGTTCTAATTAGAGCTTTGGAGATTCGAACATTGCATTGCATTGAATTTTCCGAATAATTTGAATTACGAATCTTGATCAAGCATACGAATAGTTCGACTATTCGAACATTCGATTATTTGAATTTCCAATCTATTGGAATATTCTATTTTCTAAATATTTGCGTTAGTGAAACACCCGACTATTCAGTCAATAATAAAATGATTCGACGAAGAAGTCGAATCATTTAAATCTTCGAATAAATACTGTATAATAAACCCTGCTTCGAACAACTCGTCCACTAGACATATTTCTTTACACAAATTGCTGTAATTTTCGGGAACTTATCATCTTCAAATAATTCAAATAGTATTTTTGAACTGTTCGATTTATTTAAGAATCGACTATTCAAAATACTTGAATATTTCGAATGTTCGAATGATTCGAACAATCCAAGTATTCGACCATCCGCATTGTTCGAACATTCGAATACTTTCTTCGTTATTTTATTAATATACTCGGACGAGGGTAAATGCGGCCTGACTCAAATGGAAACAGGTCACTGTTGTCCTCAGGGACAAAAATATGCCGAAATACCTAAAAGCAAAAGCTTATAAGAGAGTTGTACGTCCGGAAGCATTCATGGGGCAGAAGCGGAATCCGGCCGAAGCCGTCGGATTTTTTAAGAGCGTTAAAAATTCCTCTGTATGCCTTCCTTCGGAGGGGAAGTAAAGCCAGCGGTCACATGTCATAGATTTATGACATGTTAGGTTAAGAATGTAAACAACGCTCGTAGGTTTCTTCGTTCGTTGCCAAGAGCCGACTGAGGCGGAGTCTAGTAGCTAAGTTCTTAGCTTGGCCTAGTAGTTGTTGACGGTGGCGCTTGGCGGCAAAAGTAGGAACTATTTGAAAAATTCTAAGTTGCATTCTGTACTTGAATTAAAAAACAGATAACACACACTAATACAATCATCACAATTAACACCGGTTATCAGACAGATTCTACACACACCCAAAGTACACGGGGCTACATGACCGCATTGTCGCAGCCCCTAACCTTAAGAACCAACCAACCAACCCGCCCAATGCCAAAAAAAAAAACAGACTTTGCACACGATGGAGATGCAGATGTTCTGTTGGACACATGGGCTGACTAGATATGACCATGTCAGAAATGCAGATGTTCGACAATAATTAGGAGTCACACCAATTACGGGAAGCTCGTCTCCGTTGGCATGGTCATGTTAAATGCTGGACGACTCTGTCGCCAAAATACCTTTCAAACTGGACCCAGGTGGAATGCGACCACGCGGACGACCTGCGAAGCGTTGGATCGACAACATTAAGACGGATATCAACGATGTTGGCTTACAACCTGCAGATGTCAACGACAGGAAAAAGTGGAAAAGATGCAGTAGAGCAGCGGATCCCGTACTGGGATAAACGCTAGGAAAGAAGACTCTCTCATGCTCCCCTACAGTCGTAGTACTCAACTACATGGTCTTATCTAATTTCATAGAATTGTGTAACTATAAAATACAATCTTTGTTATATAGGCTACTATTTGTTGATGGATGATGATCTTATCTATTTAATTGCCGCAGAGTACCTGTGCGCTTTAAACCACTCTCCGTGGCACCGATGGTGGGCTGCACCAAGTCTAGAGATCGGAGGTTAGAATATCGGCCCTAAACCTGTCCATCCTGAGGGTGTTTTGGTCACACGACCGCCAGGCAATGCCGTGATAGTGCCTTATTCCAAGTCCTGGGGCACCTACACCATCCCCGTCCCTAATAATAGTAGAGTCACCACAGAAACACAGGTTATCTGGCAAATTCAACACTCACCAAAGTACACGAGGCTGTTGAGCAAAGATGTCCTAAGCCTCTAATACGTATTAACAAAGCAACAACTCTTTTTCTTAGATTATCATCAGTGCTAGGAGACATGGAGATACCTTTACCAGTGGAGTTTCTTTCTACTACTCACAGTTCGAGTTATTAATCTTCAATTCTCTCTCCGCTCATTCTTGTTTCTTAGCTGTTGTCGGCTTACGTGCTATTGACCCTCTATTGTTCGCGAAGCCTCTATTCATCGCGAAGAATAGACGGTCGATAAAAGTGCTTTCTTGCTGATCTTAACCAATAATAGAGACTTGGAAGAAAACTATTTCTATTCAACAGGATATTGAATGTACGCTTGGCGCTCTGCCTTAATAGGTTAACGGCGATACTTGCGGGAGAAGCTCCAGACGGTCGTCAGTAGTGTAGCTTGCGTGATGTTATCCAATAGCTCACGACCGTGCACATCGCAATCGGCTTGAAGCTTTGCATACATGTTCTTCAGATGGAAGTCACGTTTAGACCAGCTCGTTGCGTAGTGGTTAGGATCCTTTGCTATCAGTGAGGTAGCCCTAGCTGGAAAGGAGTACACTCAGCCTCATGAGGCAAACCTGAGAATAGGCCATCCTGGAAGTGTTTTTCCGTGATTTCCCACTTCCACTCCTGAAAATTCAGGGATGGTACTGTACCCGAAACCACTTACCAATACTTACAGTACCTAACGTAAGGCCACGGCCACTTCCTACCCAACTTCTGCCTCAATTACAGATACATTAGTACAGACATCACTGTGACACAGGTTATCAGACAAATTCTACGCATACTCAAATACACGGGGCTACATGGCCACGATGTTGAAAAGCTCTTAAGAGAATCAGAAAGGACAACAAGCATTACGCGTTTTTCGCTCGTCAAGAGAACATCATCAGAACCATTTTTTTAGCGTATGGCTTTTAGTGCCGGGAGTGTCCGAGGACATGTTCGTCTCGCCAGTGTTTTGTAGCTGCTTTGAGGTGGACACCCAATGGGTGAGCTACACGTACCGTCTCGTGTGGAGTGTTGTCTGGGGGGATTTGGAAGGTAGTGGCTGTGGCCTATAGTTAGGGACCAACCCCGGCATTTGCCTGGAAGGAAGATGGAAAACCACAGAAGACCATCTTCAAGGTTGCCGGTGGGGGATTCGAACCTCCTCGCCGCCCGTATATGAGTGACTGCCAGCAGTCATGCCGTAACGACCACGGCTAACTCACCCGGTACCATTACAATGCTAGCCACTAATCAGCCACGGTGGTCGAGAGCGCTAACGGGCTACCTCGTGCCTCGCGGCGTGAGAGCGTTGGTTCAAATCTTACCTCGGCCGCTCTGAAAATGGTTTTTGTAGTTTCTCGTTTCACCACCAGGTAAATGCCGGGACGGTTCCACGGCCGATCTACTTCCAAAATTCTTTCCCTTAACCGTCATGAAAAGAAACCCGATATCTCCAAACCCTTGATTTTGTGTTGAGATACTGTATATATTAATATTTTGTACATTTCTTTCAGGATTAGGGACACACCCATTACAATTGTATGCAATCGCGTTGGCGGACTGGAAACCATCACATTTCGAGAACAAAGTAAAAATTAACACCCATCCGGGTGATGCTCCTTCCTTTATTGTGTGTAATCCTGTTGGGATGTTTAGTTTAGTTGTTTCAACAAAGGAAATCTTTCGTTCATTTCATAGTTAAAATTGCAGTAATCTTCAATCATTTAATTTAAGCCAATGGAGCTGAATGAAGTATCGTGTGATATGCTCATCCCTCCGTACATCAAGGATGACCGTGATTGACCTGTTAATCCTACTTTTCGCTCAAATTTAGGAGAAAAGTAGGCTACAATAAGATTTATAAGTTGTTTGCTAGGGTTGACACTACAATGTGAAATACAATGTGTAACTGTCACCTTTGGAAGCTCACAATGCTATGAATAAAATAACCAGAAGGTAATATCGATTTATTGAGTAGACCATCTCTTTGAGCCTAACAAATTATGTATCAAATGACATATAATTGTGGTAAATTTCTACAACATATGCAAATGGCTCTGACGCGGCCCAGTATGTGGAGAAGCTGACATGGCTCACCGCATCGTATGTGTTATTTATGGAACAGCCTCTGTTGAATATGATTTGGTCACCAAGGAGATAATTTATGCTCGTACATTCATACCATGCCATTACTATTGCATTTCTATTACAATAGCCAGTGAAAACAAACTCGCGTAAATACTGTTCAACACCGTAAGCCATAACTCGACAATTAATCAGTTAATACTAATAAATAGTACGGGGTCATCAAAATATAATGCCTAGATTTTAATTAATTGCTATAAGAAAACTACGAGGCACGTCCAGAAAGTAAGTTCCGTTTGGTAATAAAATTAAATTGTGTACAGATACATAAAAATTATTTATTGCAAAACATTCTACACCTCTTAAACTACTTTTCCACATAACTTCCGAACTTTTGCAGGCATTTGTCATTGCGTGGCACGAGTTTTTGGATACCTTCTTCATAGAAGTTTGCCGCCTGTGTCTTCAACCAGTCGGAAACATCTTCTTTCAGCTCGTCGTCATTGTTGAAGTGTTGACCACCAAGGAAAGACTTGAGATGTGCGAACAGATGAAAGTCGCTAGGAGCGAGGTCAGGGTTGTACGGAGGGTGGTCAAACACGTCCCAGCCAAATCCCTGTAGGAGGTTTTTCGTCTCATTTTCAGAGTGTGGTCGTGCGTTGTCGTGAAGAAAAACAACACCTTTTGACAGCAACCCTCGGCGCTTATTCTGTATTGCGCGGCGCAATTTCCTAAGTGTCTGGCAGTAAGCATCTGCGATGATTGTTTGACCACGCGGAAAGAAATCAATGAGTAAGATGCCTTTCCAGTCCCAGAACACTGTGCACATCATTTTCCGAGGTGTCAAGATTTGTTTCGGCTTAACCTTTGCTGGGGATGAAGTGTGCCTCCATTCCATTGATTGCCGCTTACTTTCAGGGGTGTCGTAAGAAACCCAAGTTTCTGTCGTGACCTACCTGGCCTGTGAGACGTTCTGGCAGGTTGACAGGTCCTCCGACGATTTTCCCTCCTAGCCGAGCGGTTCACTAGGTAAGGGAACTTGAGGTTTTGTAGACTAGTCCCGGAACTTCCGGAATAAAAGATGAACTTCCCTTGAACTACTGCCGATTTATTATGCCTTGGCAGTCAAAGTATATACACTATATACAGATTATGCGAAGTTACTGCTGGAAGTGCACGCAGGTCTGAATTGGCGCTACTAAGTCTTTACTGTTACTTGACATCTAGCATGTCCTCGCGAGGCTGAATTCTGCTCGCGTGCGTTACGACGTTACTCTGGCAAGAACTGAGGAGTGAGAACAACTCTCCCGCTCGCCATTTTGGATACCATTATATCCAACTAGAGATGATCGGAGTCCATCTCTCCCTTCCACTGAGGCCTGTGGTCCATTCCACCCTCAGTGCCCAGCAAGTGCTGCTCCCTAAGCTAGCGGCGACTGCCCATACTAGCGTCTACGTGACTTCCAGGGTTCAATTTCTGGACTATCTTGTGACCATGAATCACTCTCTCTACAGTACAGAGTACTTGACCAAGTGTCCTTCTGTACCATCAATATTTACAGACCTCTGTACACATCCTGGCTCCAACAGTCTTATTTCCTTGAGAAATATACATTCTGGCTTACAAAAGCTCACATCCAACTTAGTAATAATAATAATAACTCTATTGCCCTTATATAATGTTCCTCCGAACCGCAGTCCTGGGTTCTGAACCATGGAGGCTCACAGTCACGACGTTTCATCTCCTGTGACTATCTGTGTCAGAAATTCTTCGCCGCCTTCATTGTAACGGGTCAAAAACTGAAGTGCACTACCCATCCGTTTTGTTTTGTGTTGCTCCGTAAGAATCTTTGGTACCCAACGTCGGCAAAGTTTACGAAAGTTCAGTTTTTCGGTAAGAATTTCATGAATTAGTGATCGTGAGATTTGGATAAATTCCATAGCGAGAGCACTAATTGTTAACCTGCGGTTTTCCCGGATCTTGTCATCAATCGCGTGTACCAGTTCTTCTGTAACCAAAGATGGACGCCCACTTCGTTCTTCATCGTGCACTTCACTACGTCCTTCATTGAACTGTCGGACCCATCTTCTCACCATTGAATCACTCATAGCATTTTGTCCATACACTTCGCAAATTTGCCGATAAATTTCAATTGGTTTCACTTTCCTAGCATTCAGAAAACGAATCACAGATCTGATTTCACAAGCGGCGGGATTTTCAATCAACACCGACATTGTACGAGTAAACACGCACAACAAAGCGTACGTGGCTGACAGCGCTCTCAAAATGGCGCACGTTTCTTCTCCTTGATACAGTGCGTCTACCGCGCATATGCGGAACTGCGCTGCAGCGGAACGTACAACTAATTGAAGACACAGGCGGCACACGTCTATGAAGAAGGTATACAAAAACTCGTGCCACGCTACGACAAATGCCTGCAACATTTCGGCAGTTATGTGGAAAAGTAGTTTAAGGGTTGTAGAATTTTGTGCAATAAATAATTTTTCTGTATCTGAACACAATTTAATGTTATTACCAAACGGAACTTTCTGGACGTACTTCGTATTAAAGGAAATGTAATAGTTTTAGCCTTAAAATGCGTCGAAAAGATAACACTTTTTCATACCATAGTAAGTTTCAGTGAGCTCGGTTAGTTGCTCTGCAGACGTCTAATCTGTAGTCCACTTCATGACACGTGCGTTGAATCTTATCTGGAGTAACAGTAGAGATGGCGGTTGCAATTCTTCCTAAGATGCACCAAATCACGAATCTTTTCTGCGTAAACAACGTTTTTTATGTACCCCCAGAAATAAAACCAAAGGGGTTAGGTCTGGACATCTGAGAGGCCAGGATATCTGGGCTTCTCTGCCAATCCAACCGTTTGGAAAGCGTGCGTGGAGTGTATCGCGTGCTGCGCGAAGGTAGTGAGGCGGAGCGATCCTGAGTAAAAATGACACGCTATCTTGTCTGTAGTTCGATGTCTTCTATTTGAAGGAACACAAACTGTTTTTTTTTGTCGTGTAGCCTCCTGAGAGGCCGAGTGCAGGTCTTTCTAGTCGACGCCCGTGGGCGACCTGCGCGTCGGGATGAGAGATGGAATGGATGAAGATGAAGAAACTGGGCAAGGATGTGGAAGGAAGCGGCCGTGGCCTGTCAGAAGGTACTGTCCCAGCATTTGCCTGGTGTTGAAAATGGGAAACCACGGAAAACCATTTCAAGGACAGCCGACGGTGGGGCTCGAACCCACGCGTCTACCGAGTCAGCAGAGAGCTTGGCCCCTTGACCTAACGCAGCGCTTTAGCCCGCGTAGCCACTACTGTCGGTAACACAAACTGTTCAAGTATGTTGAGTTAAGTAACGCACTGTGATTTCTGTTGAACGGTCAGCATCGTACTGGGTGGCAGCAGTCGCTGGTCAGCCAGCCTTGACGACTGCGCAGCTAGTCCGCGCATACCTAGGTCACGCTGATGCATTAAACAAAACCTTGCATTGACCAGTTCCCACACAGTAAAAAAAATCACTCATTTAACATAGAAGGTTTTGAGGTTATATTTTTTGAAATCTAGGCATTATTTTTTTGATGATCCTGTACAATCGTATCTGAAGAACATTGTCAAGGAAATGGAATGTGAATCTTATGCCAATATGAAGAACTGCTGAAGACCGTAAGAAATGGCTGCAACGACAAGGCTTTTAGCCTTTAGAAGCTGATGATGATGATGTACAGTACATTTCAGAGATGTATTTTCATTTAGTTCATTGTAAAATAACATGCAAGAAAACAAGTTGTTCAGTAAAGAACATAGCCTACTGCCTCATGAATGAAAGGCTGTAGTTAGCACTATTATCCAGTATAACGCAAACTGGAAAAGGGAGAGGTTGGTTTCGTCTTGACCAACCCTCCACAATTTTAGGGATTTCGACAGATAGAAAAAGTATAGGATTGACATAAGGATGGGATAGACCACAGTAAGAAATTAATTTTGGTTTATTCTCAATTGGACAAATTATAATTAGAAATTGCAACAATGCTAAAAAGAGCAAATAAGGAGTAAACCAACAAGAATGATGAAGTTCAACTTCAAGAAACAAAACCTCTTAATGACTGGCAGAGGTAAAAATGACTAACAATAATTGAATATTCCAACAGTTTTGAGGGTCTGGCTAGCAGAAGCCCTAGATACCTTAAAAAGTTCAAAAAATAGAAATTTAAGAGTTCGTAGATGTTTGACAACTTATCCTGAATGGTTCCTGATTGGTGTTTGTAATTATTTCATAGGTCCATGAAAGTGGCGATGAAGCGGCCGTGGCTTGCACAAAAAGCCTCTGTTAGCCCATCCAATATCTCGACGATCCTCCAATCGTAGGCAGATTAGAGTTCCCACAGTCGTGAGGCGGCAGTGGCCACCCGCATCATAGCCAGAGAAATCAGTGGTAATTTTGCCTCGACCACAAAGCAGGCCAGGAATCCCAGGTAGGGATTCCTCCTCGAGTTCAGGAGATTGGCAGGATCTTGAAGTGACGTCTAAAAAAACTCATGTAGAGTCCAGGACCGTGGTCCATCAGAGTCCCAGGCGGGATCCCTGTAGAATCCAGCAGATTCAGAATGACGATTCAGGAATGCCAATTCAGGAATGACAATTGAGGCAAGCTCACTTGGAATATATATCCGAAATGACGTCACAGGATGATACGTCACCAAGACAGGGAGGGAGAACCAACCAGCCAATCATCGGTCCGACATGGAGAACGCGCAGTTGACCCTCAGTGAAGATGAACAATTCCGGATTCAAATTTTGGAAAGTGCGGAAGTGCTCTATAACACTCCGAGCAGAAGGTTAGTACATTGAACAAAATAAGTAATTAAATAGACATGACATGTTTTATATGTGTAACCGTGATCCCACTGCATGGAAGAAAACTAACAACAGGATAATGGGGCAGTCAAAAATAGAAAGTATTTCACACCCGAAGGGAAATACACAAAATCACAAACCAAGCTATTCGCAAAAGCGAACACAAACTATCTACCTTGGTGGTAGTAGTCATCTGACGAAGATTCATGAAGGGCTCTAATTCGGTGAAACCCTAACGCAGTTTTCTTTGTTGTTAATGTCCCACTTGAGAGGCTTGAACATCATGGTCATTGGGTGCCTGTGGTATTCTGTCTGATATCCTCTGCTACTGTGATGGTTGTATTAGTGTGTGTATTTGTAAACCAGGAGAGGATTGGGAAGGAGGTGGCAGTGGCCTTAAGTTAGGACTCATCCCGGCATTTTCCTCGAGTAGAGGTGGGAAGCCACAGAAAACTTCTTCCAAGATAGCTGAGGTATGAATCGAACCCGCCTCTTCTCAGTTTTGCCTCATTAGACTGAGTGTACCCCGTTCCAGCCCTCAATCCAGAATTAAATTTGTTGGCAGAGCCGGGAATCGATCTCGGACCTCCAGGGCGTACTGTGACATAGTTATCAAAGACCACACCAAAGCTTTTGATTGATTCATTTAGGGGCTTATGACGTCGTGGCCATTCAGCCCCATGTACTTGGGTCTGATAACCTGTGTTTTATTTTGTGTTTTGGTGTTGGTAGTGGTGTACATTTCTAATAGAGTTTAGGATTGAAAAGGATGCAGACTAGGTCGCAAGTTAGGAACCATACCGACATTTGCCTGGAGTAGAGATGAAATATCACGGAAAACAAGTTGTAGAATTTGAACCCGCGTTTTTGTTCTGACTCACGAGGCTGAGCGTACGCCGTTCTAACTCGCAGACCAGAATTAATTTCTTGACAGTGCTGGCAATTGAAATCAAGACCTCAAAACGTACTTCAAGACTACAGAGGGTGGCACAGAAAGTCGTTCGATTCCATCAACGGTAAATAAATTATTGAAAAGCTAATCAAGAATTGCAAATAATACACTCTCCGAGTATTTGATTCAACCCTAAAACAATGTACAGGTTATTTAAAATGAGGTGCCATCTCTCCAGAGCGTTTGTTGTTACTTAATATCTATCTAAATCTGAAATCGTGAGGTTGAGCACAGTTTTGTTGCGGGGATAGTTGCAATATTTTACACTTCCATGCGGGTAATTTACATGGACCTAGATTTCAAGAATTTCATAAACGAGAAAAAGAACGCATTTTACAGATCTGGAAACTCCGTCTTAAATATTTCACCTCAAAACTGGAAATATGATTTCCCTGCACAGTTTAAGTCAGCCAAGTTCTTGATTTCACAGTGGACAGTAGCAAAGGTAATCTCACGTCAAGTAGCCTGGTGAGGTTATGGTTCATTGTCACGATCTGAATATTCATCTGTTTGTTATTACTATTGTAGTTCATACAGTAATATACCTTGCCGTAGAATGGCACGATACACGCATTGTATTGGTTCTCAACTGAATAACACGCTGATGTTCAGTTCACTTGCGACTCATTCGCCCAAACTTGCTCTCCGAGGCTATATTTTTTGAAACAATGTTTGAAACCTTACAACTCCATAACAAAGGCCCTGCTGAGGTTGTGATACCAAGTAAAGGCTGAAGACGCACAGAGCACGTTTCGCCAATTTGGCACCTCATTCCATTGTGTCATCTCTGAAACGTACTGTATACTTGAACGGGTACCCACAGGTGGCAGATTTGTCGACTTGACCTATCTTTGCTCTTGGTGCAATCAGAGGTGGTCAAAGCTACCTAGGGACGTGGTGGCGCAGCGGTGAAGCTGTTGGCCTCTCACCAAGGTGGACCAGGTTCGATACCTGGTCAATGCTTTTGAGATTTTCGAAGTGAAATGCCATGTCCTGTGGTTCGGATTCCACGTAAAAAGGAGGTCCAGTGGCTCATGATCGCATGATTAACGGTCACGTAAAACTACAAGCTTCCTTCCTATCTTCTTTCAAAGCTACCTATGTACTTCACTGTTTCATTAACACGCACAGTGGTCCAGGAGCGGCAGATAAAGAACGGGGAACATATGGTAACTGAAGATCTTGTAGATAACAACAATTTTGTTCCTGTATTTCACAATTTCACAATCCTATATTAATAATAATAATAAACTAATTGATTTGTGAATAGGGACGCCGGCCTCTCACCGCTGGGTCCGTGGTTCAAATCCCGGTCACCACATGTGAGATCTGTGCTGGACAAAACGGAGGCAGACAGGTTTTTCTCCGGGTACTCCGGTTTTCCCTGTCACAATTTCATTCCAGCAACACTCTCCACTATCCTTTCATTTCATCTGTCATTCATTTAATCATTGCCCCAGAGGAGTGCGTCAGGCCTCGGCAGCCGGCACAGTTCATATTCTCGCCGCTAGATGGGGGCTTCATTCATTCCATTCCTGACCCGGTCGGAGACTGGAAGCAGGCTGTGGATTTGCATTTTCATTTGTGAATAGGGACTATGCCCTGGCGACAAACTACAAATATTAATGGATAGAAAACATATTTTAACTATAACCCATAATACGTTATTGTAGAATAAAATACAATCATAAATCATCGAATACACACAATTTTATAACTAATTTTCGTTCTCTCCTATTGTCTTGTTACTGTCTGACTAACTTTTACAATGTTTTACACCTACTAGGAAAAGACTGAAAATGCCCCCTGGCATACTCTTCCAGTCAATTTCCTCCCGCCTCACACTGTCAGAACAATTTACTAGTTATTATTTGGATGAAATTCTGATTTTCTTTACTTGTGTCGTAAGATATTTAACAATATTCGTCGAACGAAACTATAAAACGCATCTTCTTTTCGACTTGGCTGATCAGTTATTGTGCAAACTAATACTGAAAGCACAAGTTCGATTTTCCTCGATTGGATAAATATTGTATCTACTTCATTTTATAATAATAAAAAGATACGAGCCTTACAGTAGTCGCATATGATGTGTAACATCTGATATGTTATCCTACTCGTACACTACACAGCTTGGACATTCTTAAAATGTTAATTTACACTCCATTTTCATACTGTTACTATGATGAATGAATAGATTGAATTTGAGATATGCTACTGTCACATTTGTGGCCCAGCGGTCAAGCTGTTAGCTTCTCACCAAGATAGACCGGGTTTGATTCCCGGTCAAAACATGTGAGATTTTCGAATTGAAATGCCATGTCCTGTGGTTCGCATTCCACGTAAAAGGGAGGTACCGTGGATCATGATCGTGAGATTAACGGACACGCAAATTACAAGCTTCCTTCCTTCCTTTTACATTAATAATTCATAATAACAAAGTGACACACAACGTCGACAGTACTCTCAAATACTGTGAGCACATTCCTCAATAACTATAACAATCATTATTCTCAATGCTCTCATACAGTTCGTCGTAAACAATCAAAACATGGCTTCCTACAATCATGAAATGACCTAGTCTCACATATGATGAAAATACAGCTTTTATTCCACTCATATAACAACATTCTCTTATGCATTTAATATTTGACTACTCACCCACAGCTTGACAATAATGCCGCTTACTTAAATGTCATTTGTCGTCTTTGTCCTACCCCATGTGATATTCAACCTTGAACGTGAAGCTTCATAAACTGCTCAATGACAAATGAAAGTCGGTGAAACATTTGCCACTGTGCTCGTCAAACCAGTGCCTGCTAAATGCACTGCCTACTGTATTGCCATAACATTCTCGCGCTACAGAGCACACACTGCGTTGTTTCCAATACGCACATTTTCAATTATACATCCGGCTGGCAGTGCGTCTTCACTTCCGTCCGATCCACTTCCGTTCGATCCACTTCCGTTCGATCCACTTACGTCCCCAATTTTCAAAATCACTCCCACAAAACTATCCAGCAACCGAGCGGAAAGATGTTACACATCAATAATAATAATAATAATAATAATAATAATAATAATAACAATAATAATAAAAATGGCAGGTGAATAATCCCTTTCTCATCAAGACCCTTACGAAGAAAAACCGTTTCGTCTGCCGGATAGTCCATGGTAGCATGTGTTTTATTGCCTTCGGTGGCCCACTGGCTGTTGTTTAGGCGTAACTGCTTCGTGGGTCTTGATTATGCTCTCACAGTTTATAATCACCCAATATAGTGATGACAGCAAGGATTGAGGAAACGGTATGAGTTCTATGCACAACAAATATTTAAACAAAAATGACAACTGAGTGAAAAAGTGCATAAAGGTTTGTTGTGTATGACCAAAAGTAAATTGTACATAAATATTTGCCTGTTCAGTTTTCATTACGACATGAATATTACACAAAATTACCGCTCATATTTTGTTAAACCTTCGACCCGTTTGATTTGCATTCGTCATACACAGCGTTGGTCAACACAATAAATACATCGCCCATAAAGTAACTTCTTCCTCCTTCCTTAATATATATACAGGGTGATTCAGATAAGAGAATCATGCACTCCACATTCCAGCGGCAGGCGCATAGCTTTCTGTCTAATGCCGATACATATGAAAACCTTTAATATCTCAAAATGTACTCGTCCGATTTGGAAAATAAGCACATCACTGAACTTCCCACTTGATTATCAGTATTTATAGAGGGTGAAATTAGTAAAGTCCCATTTAAAAATCCAAAGTTGCTACAGGTTTCTAGGTAAATACGTATGTACTGGGAGAAAAATGGACCATGTTGTATGAGCCACGATTTAAGAATTTGAAAACAGATTGATGATATCATAAACGGTTCCGTAGATATATATCTTAGCTGAATCAACCAGTATATACTAGCAACCAGCCCCGGCTTCGTCCGGTATCATTAACGGTTTACCCAGCGTAAGCTTAAAAGGTGCACGGACGGAAGGTCTCAGACGCAATCCAGAAAAGCTGAGGGGAACAGCGAAACTCCAAAAACATACTCTCTTCTCTGCTGTTTGAACTCGACATGACTCGACAGTTCGATGCTGGCCGCAGCTGGGGCTAGCTCGTAAACTCGCTACGGAGCGGCTTCGGTGGCGTAGTTGGTAGCATGCTAAGCTTCTATGTCCAAGATCGCGGGTTCAAACCCGGCCGAAGTCGTCGAATTTTTTAGGAATTTAAAAATCCCTCAGAATGTTTTCCTTCGGCGGGGAAGTAAAGCCGGCGGTCACATGTCATGGATTTATGGCATGTTAAAGAACCTTCCACTAATTAAACCTGTATGAAGCTAAATTAATATAGGTTAAACATTTGACTAACGTTCTTAGGTTCCTACGTACTTCGTCAAGAGCCGACTGCGGTGGCATCTGGTAAATAATATCTGAACTAGTTGGTCGTTGACAGTGGCGTTTGGCGGTAAAAGTAGGCACTACTTGAAAATTGATCGACTGCAGTCCTTACTTGAATTAAAGCAGATACACTCACTAATACAGTCATCACAATTAACACCGGTTTTCAGACAGATTCTACACACACCCAAAGTACACGGGGCTACATGACCGCGTTGTCGCAGCCCCTAAACTGAGGAACCAACCAACCAAACTCGCTACGAAGCCAGTAATTTAAATTTCCACTGAATGGAGATTGTTGGCAGGGATGAAAACGTAAAAACACTTATAGTGAGCGATGTATTAAATATCGAGATATGCTGTCGGGGACGTTTCTGTAGAACTTTTCAAGCTGAACAATTCTTACACTCATAGTATATAGATATATTTAACGGCTTACCCAGAGTAAGCTTAAAAGACGTACGGATGGCAGGTTTTTCTTTGACTCGATTTACTGAAATCGTTACTGCTCTGCTTCCTTAAGTCATAAATGAATATTTTTCTACAGAAATCGTCCTCGAGAAATCCTTTACTGAATGGTGAAAATCGCATCAAACTGCTTCCAGCGGTTCTCGAGATAACCCGTTGCATCCAAGAATCGGAATCTTTGTTTTATACTATGTAAAGATTGACTAAATTTGAATAATTTGTGAAAACCGCTAAGAATAAGCAGGAATTTCACAAAAATCACATGGAATTTGGTTAAAAATGTAGAGAGTTCTGGAGTGTTTAAAGTTTTAAGTGTAACACGCAATGCATGGTGGCGCTTAAATCTGGCGTATGAATTAAACTTACTAAAACGTGTCAAACGTTTAGCCTAAGAAACGGGGAATTTTTGAATGTGAGACCGTCAGAAATGTTATTTAGTAATTTTCAGAAGAAACAACTGCAAGCCTCCGTGGCTTAGGCGGCAGCACGCCGGCCTCTCACCGCTGGGTCCGTGGTTCAAATCCCGGTCACTCCATGTGAGATATGTGCTGGACAAAACGGAGGCAGACAGGTTTTTCTCCGGGTACTCCGGTTTTCCTTGTCAAAATTTCATTCCAGCAACACTCGCCACTATCATTTCATTTCATCTGTCATTCATTCAATCATTGCCCCAGAGGAGTGAGTCAGGCCTCGGCAGCCGGCACAGTTCATATCCTCGCCGCTCGATGGGGGCTTCATTCATTCCATTCCTGACCCGGTCGGAGACTGGAAGCAGGCTGTGGATTTTCATTTCAGAAGAAACATCCAATCTTTGATGCTCAATGAATTCATTTTAAATTTGTCACTAACTCTTGGATACATTCACGGTCTACTTGGTACACGTTTGTTTGGGCATTTGTAAACTGTAAAGTTCTCTAAAGAATGTGCCATATTTGTGAGACCACACAAGGACTGGGAAGTTTCCCCGAAATTTTGCCCAAATACCTGACGCTCTCACCCTAACTCACATTTTCCCTTTATTTTTGGATACACTTTTGATAGGATTTACTACAGTTTATTCATGCGCCTGATTTAAAGCGTCTCTCTTAGGATGGAATTTTCATGCCTAGAAGTGTTTATTTTTGTGCCGTACTTAATGGGAGCTGTCCATGTTATTCCTCAACGTTTTATTTACCATTTCCTCACAAAATATTAAGAGAAACTAACTGCATATTTTCTCAGATGTTCATTGACGCTCTCACCTCACGTTTTTGAAAATACATTTAATTTTTTTTTCATGGATTTTAAAAAAATGCCGTAATTTTAAGAGAATTTTCATGAACATTTCTATTAGGAAAAGTTAAAATAAAGTAAATTTTAAAAATTGGCTGTGTAAAAATATATATAAAACACATACTGTGCCCAACTGGTCACGGCAGTCTGGCATCGAACTCAGGGCCTCATCAGAGAAGACCAGGCAAATGGTTATGCCTAAGGTCGAACCAGTGGTCTCTAAGGGGGAGCCATTATATGGAACCCACAGAGCAAT
This sequence comes from Meconema thalassinum, assembly GCA_946902985.2. Classification (NCBI taxonomy): domain Eukaryota; kingdom Metazoa; phylum Arthropoda; class Insecta; order Orthoptera; family Tettigoniidae; genus Meconema; species Meconema thalassinum. The sequence continues at coordinate 617,294,135 of OX336390.1, forward strand.
GAGAGGTCTAATGACACATAATAGTCTAGCGTGATTTCACGATTATTTAGGTGCAAATCATAGCAATTTAAAGGAAGAATTATAAGCAAAATGCAAGGGAATGTACGTTTTCAGTGCATACGAAGTCGAAAGAAGGCTAGTTTGAAGTCTGACAAATTACTTTAGCAAGTAGGCGGGGTAGGCTCGGCGCCAGTAGAACTATTTCCGTCTAGGGCGGTCAGACAGCTCAAAATTAATGACCCGGGAGTTCACCAGTCGACAACGAGCAAAGCTTTGGCGGAACCAAGCCCACAAGAAATTAATTAATTACAGATAAATGGAGCATTGTAATGCAATGGAACATACACACAGATGAATGTATTCACGGAGGAGTAATTTAGGAGTGGTTTTTCACCTCAAATTACGCCTATTTCTCAAAATGACCGCATTACAACCTAACTCACGCTCGAGAGCACGAATACTTTAACCAACCAGCGGGAAATCCCCACCGTGGCGTCCCACGCGCTGAACTAAGGCAATTAATTGTAATTAATTGGCCGAAGCGATCGCCGGCACGCGAGTGTTTTTAAAACCTCCACGCCTAAATAAATAAGATGCAGATGTTATTTCGGCTGAAGACGGAGTATTTCAAGAAGGGAGTCGCTCTCACGTGTCCCGTGAACTATTTTGTGCAAGAAACAAATATAAGGGAGAGCAGCCTACGCTAAGGGTCAGTTGAAGGCAGTTGCAGGTCAGTTGGAAGTCAGTCGAAGTCAGTGATGTACGTCAGACGGTCGCTCGAGTTGGAAGTTAGTCCTTTGTCTACAAGCGCTCTGCAGTAAGCACGCCAATTATTAAAATATCAGCGTACCGCCGTTGAAGACAATGGAAGCAAATTGTAAGCTTCATCTGTAATAATGAAGTGCATCAAAGTAACTCAATGCAGATATTTCTTTATTATCTGACACAGATATAAATTCGCTACAGCGAATAGGAACTGATAATGTTTGGAACAGTTCGTATACCGGAAGGTATTGTCAATTATATGACATCAGCATCAGGAGCACTCCAGTGATGGGAGAGTGGAAGTTATTGCCACCTAACCAGGACAGTGAGGTGAACGGGAGTGCAGGGAACTAGGATCGAACATCTATAAAACGCTACTAGATTTCACGGAGACCAGCGGTTATCATAAGTTCATCGCATCTCTGAGGTCAAGCGTAGGTGAAATCCAGATTAAGGATCAACATGTGAAATGATAGAGGAAGTGTGTATAAATTGTGAAATAATAATTTAAAGTGTTAATGTGTTTAATGATTAATATTCAGTGTTTATCAGTGGTAAAGGCCACTTGTGATAATATGTGTATCATGTGTAAAAAGTGTGAATCTCAGTGTTGTGTATTGGATATCATGATGGATTAAGTCAATCATCATGGTAGAGCTCCGGCGGGGATACTGGTACTTTCCAGCCAGAAGGAAACGTGAGTACACATGCAAATAATAGCATTATAATGGCATAGTTCACCATGTAACGATTAATCACTTTGAAATTAAAGATGTAATAGTCACTTACTGAACGAGTTTTCACCACTCGTCTTGAACAAAGTATGACTTGGAAGGTGATTTGCTTAGGACCATTTAGGTCAAAAATAGTGATGGATCTAAACGTTAAAATAATAATAATAATAATAACTGGGGTCGGCAACCATAAAGTAAGGGCAAAGTTGGCCTAAGTAATGTTCAAATAGTGTCATGTCTAATTTAAGATACTGTCAGTTGGTAAACAGTAAAGAATGTAGTGTGGAATATAGCGAATACGAGAGCTTTTCTCAGTGTCAGTGAAATTTCGAATGAATATGTGAAATTAAAGTAAGCCAGTATATTTATACATTTGTGTTAGGAGCTATGTAAAGCTTTGGCTTAAATAGTATAACAGGAAGAACGCAGGTACCTTGATAATGGAGTCATATATGTGAAATATTGTTTAGCCGCATATAGCGTGCAGATTAACGTAGAATCCAGTGATTTACGTAAGATAAGCACGGGAAAGACTAGTATAGCTTGCGCGTGAGGTGAAAATTGGCTTAATCTTCGAGAAGTATCGCCTTTGTGCATACTGTATTTGTTACGCAGCGATTTGGATAGATTCTGTCTATTGCCAACGCTTGCATTGAATTATAGCCACTATGGACGCCCAGCGAGGCGCGGTGTGCATTTATACTTATGGTCTGCCCGAGAGGTAGAATCATATTCGTCGACGAGGAACGTGGTTCCCAAAAATATATGTTAATGACAGCTGCTGATGATAACCATGGGGTTTCATTATGATGCGCGTCTTAAAAGCCACAAGTAATCACCTTAGAACGGCAATGCTATCATTGGAATTTCACCCCTGCCATGAATGTTTAATAGGAGCCATTTGAGCCCAAATACACTGTAAAGTTAGGTGTTAATTAATTAAATGACTCAATTACTTAGGACTATGCCTAGCGGATCTTTACTGTTATATAATTGTAAACAAGTTTGGCCTTGACGGTAGAGAGAGACAGGGAATGTAGACCATTTCCGTGGCAGCCATCTTGGAGAGCCGTCTGGAACTAATTTTATGACCTGCTGAGGGAAGGGGAGGTTGCTCGACCGATCCCTTGTCAATTACAGTCACAATAGGACACTGAGAGATCTCGGTATTCAATATGCAATTAAAATATAAGTATTTTAGTGATGCAAATGGAATTAATTGGTATGTGGCAACTCACATATGTGGTTGAACCATAGAAATCAGATGATATTTGGCGAAGTTATCCTCTGAGGGGGAAGGCTGAACCAAAATAATATAGGCATCTTCTTTAAAGTGCATTTTGCCAGTTTATGCTAATTTAGGAAAAACGGGTATGTGTTTTTCCCAGAACATGACACAGTTGTATCTATGATAAGTCCGACAAGACCCAGAAAATCGTTATATGGTGAAACTATAAATATTCTATCCATGTTTATGTTTATTTTATGATTAAGAAGCATGACTCATTTTCCTAGAGCGTTCATAGGGATGGAAAGAAGGAAGATGATTCGCACGACACAACAAATATTTGCTAATAAATGTAGGAAACATTGAAGTAATGCAAATTAAAGTAAATGCCGTAGGAAACGGAATAATGTCTTAGTAATATCATGTTTATGTGACATGTGGTTTTTGTGTTAAGATATTTCCATTAAATAAAATTGTGTCACATGACGAACACTATGAAAACCTTGTAATCTGAACTATTATTGACAGGATATTAGAAGTAGGTTTGAGTGCATTGTAGCGCTATTTTTAAGGAGAAAGCTCACAGAATAACCCTATTTATTTGTGGGAATTAATTGTAATTTGTCCTTTGTTTTGTATTTGTTGTACAGCCATGATTTTAGACCAGTAAATATTTTATTCATAGGAATGTTGTGAATTTCCTGTAGAGTAGTTACCTGGTAGACTCAAATCCTGAGCATGTGGTCGTATTGTGGGCAGGAACGTCCCATACCTCGAAAGACCGTGAGCTAGTTGGGATACGAACACATGGTCCACATGGTGACAATCGGGTACATGGGGGAGTTGTCTCTGTACTTGGATTGAGTCACAGGTAATTACTTAAGTCGGTCAAGGTATTAATGGTAGAAGCAATTAAAGCATAGAAATTAGGACAGAATAGGAAGACCGCATCCCATTTGTTAATAAGCCACCACATTAAAAATAATTGTTATTCCTCCATAAGACATGCTTATATTTAATTGTAACTTTCAAAAACCATAGCCATAGATAACCCATTATTGTTAACATGACGCTGATATGTGGGGCCAGTTTAAAATACAGGTAACCTCCACTTAAGCATCATGAGCATGGCATAAATAAGCATGTGACCCTAAATTAACATGGCATGGCCCAACGTGAGCATTCGGCAGTAAATACCACTCCTTGGACAGTTTAATAATAAATTAGAATATGGCCGATGTCTTACAATAGCCATATCATTATATAAAATTAACATGGCGCCCGTACGTGGATGGCTTATGGGATTCAGAAAAACCCCATAATAATAGCATGGTTTTCATGGGGAAAACCATAGATTATTTTTTTTCCTCAAACTTGGTTTGAGCGATTGTGAGTCTTTCTAGATGATGTTCAGACGTCAGACAAATGTTGTCAGACGGGTACGAGGGTCTATACCCATTCCATAGTTAGTTTTGACATTTTATAATATGTTGTTGTTGTTGTCGCGGGATCGGAATCTTTTCTTTCCAATAGAACGCGCCAGTGTCTTCAGCTAGGGCCTACCTGTATCTCAAATTAAGTAGTACAGGATGGCCGGAACGGAAGAAGTACTTAGGTGTATCGCCGAGTTAAGGGAACATTTCGATGTTACAAACGCTAAGAGTAAGGAAGAATCCAAAGCATTTAAAGATGAAATAGCGGGTAGATTGGATGCCAATCAAACCGAAATAAACAATAGGCTAGAGGCTAATCAAGCCGAAATAAATACTAGACTAGAGGCTAGTCAAACTAATGTAAACACGCAGTTAGAATTAAACCTAGTAGAGGTTAATAAGAAAATGGACGACGTTAAAGAGTCTGTCCAGAGACAGGTAACTAAAAATATTGTTAGCGTGATCTCAGAAATGCAAAATGATAACGATAAACGCTTTGAGTCTATTGAATTAAAATTAGAAAGCAATTTGCAAATGTGCAGAGAGTCACAGCGTGAAATTAACGATAATTTAAACAGTATGTCCCGGGAGCTTAAAGACATTCAAAGTCAGAATGAAGCAAACACTAAACGTCAGTTAGAACAATTTAACACGTTTACTCAGACCGTGGATCATAGGTTCGAGGATAATGAACTAAAATGGAATACGCGAATGGCAGGTTATGCCAAGGCTGTAGACGACGCCTTAAGAAAGCAGGACCGGAATATCCTTGACCAATGCAAGGAAATGCAGGAAATAAAGACGTCTGATCGAGATAATAAGGAAATAGTGTCTAATATGAAGATACAAGTTGGAAAAGTGCAGAAAGAGTTGGAACAAACTCAGAACGACTTAGCAGTTATCCATAAAAGACAGGACGAAGACCAAGGAGAAATCACGAAAATAAGGACTGAAATCTCTCATATACAAGGTCACATTCAACGGGAAGTTACAGGCTTACGCGAAGAGTTAGAGCTTCGAGAAGGCTTAAAGACTGAAGCCAGTGATAAGACTCTTGCCGAAGTAAGAGAAAGTCTAGCAGGGGAAATTATCCACCTGAAGGAAAACCTTAAGGATAATAAAGAAAAGGTATTTTCTATGGCAGAAAGAAACCGAGATCGCCTAGAGAAAATAGAACGAGAGGTATTAGCTCGTTTGGAAAGGACTGAAAACAGGCACAGCCAATTAGAAACTAGAATGATAGCGCAGGAAGAATCCATGTTGCGGAATCCTAGGTCTAGCGAAGGAAGTATAGACGAGAATAGGAGGAATAAATGGGCAGAGATAGAAATACAGCCCACTCCAAAGAATGCAGCAATGCCAAATGACAGCCCGTATGCCACACCTGGTATGCCAATGGCTATGTCAACACCGCAGGAAAATGCTGTACGGAACCAAATAGTCACAGTTATAAGGGCTAGTGATGAAAAACCAAAGAAATACTCTGGGAGTAATTCTAATATGACACCCAAGTACTGGCTTAAAGAAGTTTCCGAGTACTTGAATGATGCGAAAGTACCGCCAGAGCGCAGGTTGAGAGCGATCGAAAAACTAACCGACGGGGAGTGTGCTCTATGGTTTAGAAGTTTTAGGTACACGTTCGACACCGTTGAGGAATTTCGCCAAGCATTTTTAAGCAGGTATTGGAACGCGAGCGTACAACAAAACCTCAGACTGGACTTGTATTCCAGGCGTTACAGTACTAGTAACCCGACCAAGTACGGAGAGTTTTTTGTGAACCAATTATGCCGTTTTCGCGAGCTCGATGAAGGGCTTAGAGAGTCAGATTTATGCATAGCAATAGCTAAGCAGCTGCCGTATGAAGTGCAGCGCCTGCTAATCTCAGCAAACGCAAAAACTGCAATCGATATGGAGGAGGTGCTGAGACAACTTGATTTAACCACAGTGCAGCACGCAAGACAAAGTCGACATGTGGAACAAGTTAATATGACGAATACGCCGATCGAGCCAACGAAGGTGCAGACGAAATGCAAGTCTACAAGCACCGAAACAGAAAAATCCGACTGGCAGCGCGAAGGACGCGAAAACCAAAATTGGAGGCCAGCCTATCGAGGAGGTTCGAACCGTGGTAACCGAGGAAGGAAAAACTGGAATCAGCGTGGTACCAGAGACCAGCAGCTGGATAACAGAAGAAATTACGGCCGAAATGGGAATAACCAAGGATGGAGATCCCAAGAGCAGAGTCGTGGGTTCGATGAAGAGGCGGAAGAACGCTATCATGCATCTTTAAGATACATGGAAGAGCGCGGAGATGATCCAAGACAATCGCGAGTTCACTGGGATGAAGCGATTCGAAATAGAAGGTCACCCGACATATATCAAAATGATGATGGTGCCAAAAGTCTGGAACTTCAACAGCATGAAGACAGGCAGAAGAACTCCACAAAGAATGGAGCAATTGAAAAAAAAAAACACCAATTTTAAATGACCAGAGAGAGATAGGTTCAGGATGGAATACAGTAAATGTTATTAACTGGATTGCCAAACCTGAGGAGCTTATCGAAGACCTCGATGAAAGAACGGTCAATGTAAGAAGGGAACTACCTATTATTATTGTAAACATTGCGGGAACGAAAGTAAGAAGTCTCATTGATACAGGGTCAACAGTGAGTGTGATAACCCAGGCATTATACAATGAAATCCAGAGTAAAATCCACGTATTGAAAATACCCATTTCAAGCGTGAAAATAAAAGGTGTCATACCAGACAAAGTTATGATATGCAGATACCAAGTATTTTTAGATCTGCAGATAGGGAACTCTACATTCTCACAGAGCTTCCTACTTGTAAATAAGCTGCCATATAACCTTATTGTTGGGATGGATTTCATAAGAGAGTATAAAGTTATTATAGATCTCTCGCAAGACATTGTAATGTTTCGCGCAAGTGAGGGAAAGGAAGACTTAGAACTCTCATTAAGGCATAATGAAGCGAGACAAGAAGAATACGTATGGCATACATACGGAGATATGACTGGGGAGGCAGTGTCGACAATAGAAGATATTGAGGAAGAGTTGGCAACACTGGCCGCAGACAGTGAAAAGGATCTCGAACCAAAATTTGAAGAATGCCTGGAAGAGAAGATTGAGGAAGCTAAATTTGGTCCAGAATATAAGAAAATGCTAAGGGAACTGCTATTCGAGTATAAAGGAGTCTTCGATTCGAGACCTGGCCGGATCAAGAATTTCCAGTATGCGTTTCAAGTCAGCGATTGGACGCCATTCAAACAGAAGCCGTATCCTGTAGCTGAGAAACATTATTTAAAGGTCAAAGAAGCGATACAGGAAATGCTAGAAGCAGGCGTCATTGTAAAGACAGCCACACCTTATGTCAGCCCACTGGTAGTTGTACCGAAACAGGATGGAAGTGTGAGGATATGCCTGGACCTACGAAATTTGAATTCCAAGGTCATACCGGAATTTGATACAGTTCCACCCATTAAGGAGGTACTCAGAAGGTTCAAAGGAAAGACTGTATTCTCAAATCTTGATCAAACGGCAAGTTTTCACCATCTTGCTCTGGAAGAGAAAACAAGTCTGTTAACCGGATTTTTATTTGACCAGCACACGTACTCATACGTCCGTCTTCCATTTGGATTAAAAACAGCAGGTTCAGCGTTGATACGAGCGCTAGATAGGAACCTATCCGAAGAAGTAAAAGCTACAACCATATGCTACGTAGATGATATACTACTGACCTCTGAAACAGTTGAAGAACATGTCAGAGATCTACGCAAGTTGTTATATGACCTAAGTCAGGCTAACTTCAAGGTCAATATAAAGAAGTCTAACTTTGCTCAGAGAGAAGTTAAATTTCTAGGTCATGTAATCGATGCACAAGGAGTCAGGCCTAATCCGGGAAAACTGGAAGTCATAAAACGTTTCCCGAGACCAACGAAGGTAAAGAACGTCAGGCAATATCTAGGCGTTATTGGATTCTTTTCGAACCATTGTCCGAAGTACACCGAGACTGTAGCACCACTCCAAGACTTACTTAAGAAGGGAGGAAGATGGCGATGGACGGAGCAATGCGAGGAAGCCTTTGTGAAATCTAAACAGATGCTGTTAGATTATGTGAAATTGGGATATCCTGACTACACTCAGAAATTTATCATCCAGACTGACGCATCCTTCATAGGCATTGGAGCTATGTTGTATCAGGAAAATAAGGACAGGCCAGAGGAGAGAACTTATATCGCATTCATCAGTAGAAGGTTGAGGCCTAATGAAAAGAATTATACGGTCACGGAGATCGAATTACTTGCGATACTGTATGCATTACAGTATTGGCACAAGCTGATTTATGGCTTTAGAATTATTTTGAGAACAGACCATAAAGCCCTAACGTTCCTGCTGAAAACTGACTTGTCGAGTCAAAGACTGACAAGGTGGTCCCTGTACATACAACAATTTCAAGTGGAAATAGAATATTGCCCGGGGAAAGACAATATCATACCTGATTTGCTAAGCAGATACCCTACCTGATTATAAGGGATCTGCAGAATAACGCATATCGGATTAAAGATGAGGCAACAGGTAGAGAAGTTGTGGTAAATGCAGCTAATCTGAAGTTATATAGTCCACCAGAAGACTATGATGCGAGAGAAGAGCAAGCTACACACATCCAAGTGAACGGGGAATCATTACGTATGCACGGAAAGGTTCTTGAGAAAAGCTTGCAGACTCGAGACGGGTCGAAGAAAAGCAAACAGCTCGCCAGCCCAGCGGACACGAGGGGAGAGTGCAGCTGTCGGCTGCAGGAGTTTTACGACCAGTTGAAGGGAGCCGCTGTGGAGTTAGAGGAGATGAATGAACAATTGAGACAGGAAAACGAAAGTCTACGAGACAGCAGACAAGAGTGGAGTGGGAAAACGTGAAAGCCCATTGCCGAGAGCAATGACCGCTTAAAGTAAACACTGCAAAGAGTTGATACCAGCTGATAGGCCCGAAAAATTCACTTATGAAATGAATTTTTCGAACTTAGCAGGAGAAAGATGTGCCCAACTGGTCACGGCAGTCTGGCATCGAACTCAGGGCCTCATCAGAGAAGACCAGGCAAATGGTTATGCCTAAGGTCGAACCAGTGGTCTCTAAGGGGGAGCCATTATATGGAACCCACAGAGCAATGAGAGGTCTAATGACACATAATAGTCTAGCGTGATTTCACGATTATTTAGGTGCAAATCATAGCAATTTAAAGGAAGAATTATAAGCAAAATGCAAGGGAATGTACGTTTTCAGTGCATACGAAGTCGAAAGAAGGCTAGTTTGAAGTCTGACAAATTACTTTAGCAAGTAGGCGGGGTAGGCTCGGCGCCAGTAGAACTATTTCCGTCTAGGGCGGTCAGACAGCTCAAAATTAATGACCCGGGAGTTCACCAGTCGACAACGAGCAAAGCTTTGGCGGAACCAAGCCCACAAGAAATTAATTAATTACAGATAAATGGAGCATTGTAATGCAATGGAACATACACACAGATGAATGTATTCACGGAGGAGTAATTTAGGAGTGGTTTTTCACCTAAAATTACGCCTATTTCTCAAAATGACCGCATTACAACCTAACTCACGCTCGAGAGCACGAATACTTTAACCAACCAGCGGGAAATCCCCACCGTGGCGTCCCACGCGCTGAACTAAGGCAATTAATTGTAATTAATTGGCCGAAGCGATCGCCGGCACGCGAGTGTTTTTAAAACCTCCACGCCTAAATAAATAAGATGCAGATGTTATTTCGGCTGAAGACGGAGTATTTCAAGAAGGGAGTCGCTCTCACGTGTCCCGTGAACTATTTTGTGCAAGAAACAAATATAAGGGAGAGCAGCCTACGCTAAGGGTCAGTTGAAGGCAGTTGCAGGTCAGTTGGAAGTCAGTCGAAGTCAGTGATGTACGTCAGACGGTCGCTCGAGTTGGAAGTTAGTCCTTTGTCTACAAGCGCTCTGCAGTAAGCACGCCAATTATTAAAATATCAGCGTACCGCCGTTGAAGACAATGGAAGCAAATTGTAAGCTTCATCTGTAATAATGAAGTGCATCAAAGTAACTCAATGCAGATATTTCTTTATTATCTGACACAGATATAAATTCGCTACAGCGAATAGGAACTGATAATGTTTGGAACAGTTCGTATACCGGAAGGTATTGTCAATAATATGACATCAGCATCAGGAGCACTCCAGTGATGGGAGAGTGGATGTTATTGCCACCTAACCAGGACAGTGAGGTGAACGGGAGTGCAGGGAACTAGGATCGAACATCTATAAAACGCTACTAGATTTCACGGAGACCAGCGGTTATCATAAGTTCATCGCATCTCTGAGGTCAAGCGTAGGTGAAATCCAGATTAAGGATCAACATGTGAAATGATAGAGGAAGTGTGTATAAATTGTGAAATAATAATTTAAAGTGTTAATGTGTTTAATGATTAATATTCAGTGTTTATCAGTGGTAAAGGCCACTTGTGATAATATGTGTATCATGTGTAAAAAGTGTGAATCTCAGTGTTGTGTATTGGATATCATGATGGATTAAGTCAATCATCATGGTAGAGCTCAGGCGGAGATACTGGTACTTTCCAGCCAGAAGGAAACGTGAGTACACATGCAAATAATAGCATTAAAATGGCATAGTTCACCATGTAACGATTAATCACTTTGAAATTAAAGATGTAATAGTCACTTACTGAACGAGTTTTCACCACTCGTCTTGAACAAAGTATGACTTGGAAGGTGATTTGCTTAGGACCATTTAGGTCAAAAATAGTGATGGATCTAAACGTTAAAATAATAATAATAATAATAACTGGGGTCGGCAACCATAAAGTAAGGGCAAAGTTGGCCTAAGTAATGTTCAAATAGTGTCATGTCTAATTTAAGATACTGTCAGTTGGTAAACAGTAAAGAATGTAGTGTGGAATATAGCGAATACGAGAGCTTTTCTCAGTGTCAGTGAAATTTCGAATGAATATGTGAAATTAAAGTAAGCCAGTATATTTATACATTTGTGTTAGGAGCTATGTAAAGCTTTGGCTTAAATAGTATAACAGGAAGAACGCAGGTACCTTGATAATGGAGTCATATATGTGAAATATTGTTTAGCCGCATATAGCGTGCAGATTAACGTAGAATCCAGTGATTTACGTAAGATAAGCACGGGAAAGACTAGTATAGCTTGCGCGTGAGGTGAAAATTGGCTTAATCTTCGAGAAGTATCGCCTTTGTGCATACTGTATTTGTTACGCAGCGATTTGGATAGATTCTGTCTATTGCCAACGCTTGCATTGAATTATAGCCACTATGGACGCCCAGCGAGGCGCGGTGTGCATTTATACTTATGGTCTGCCCGAGAGGTAGAATCATATTCGTCGACGAGGAACGTGGTTCCCAAAAATATATGTTAATGACAGCTGCTGATGATAACCATGGGGTTTCATTATGATGCGCGTCTTAAAAGCCACAAGTAATCACCTTAGAACGGCAATGCTATCATTGGAATTTCACCCCTGCCATGAATGTTTAATAGGAGCCATTTGAGCCCAAATACACTGTAAAGTTAGGTGTTAATTAATTAAATGACTCAATTACTTAGGACTATGCCTAGCGGATCTTTACTGTTATATAATTGTAAACAAGTTTGGCCTTGACGGTAGAGAGAGACAGGGAATGTAGACCATTTCCGTGGCAGCCATCTTGGAGAGCCGTCTGGAACTAATTTTATGACCTGCTGAGGGAAGGGGAGGTTGCTCGACCGATCCCTTGTCAATTACAGTCACAATAGGACACTGAGAGATCTCGGTATTCAATATGCAATTAAAATATAAGTATTTTAGTGATGCAAATGGAATTAATTGGTATGTGGCAACTCACATATGTGGTTGAACCATAGAAATCAGATGATATTTGGCGAAGTTATCCTCTGAGGGGGAAGGCTGAACCAAAATAATATAGGCATCTTCTTTAAAGTGCATTTTGCCAGTTTATGCTAATTTAGGAAAAACGGGTATGTGTTTTTCCCAGAACATGACACAGTTGTATCTATGATAAGTCCGACAAGACCCAGAAAATCGTTATATGGTGAAACTATAAATATTCTATCCATGTTTATGTTTATTTTATGATTAAGAAGCATGACTCATTTTCCTAGAGCGTTCATAGGGATGGAAAGAAGGAAGATGATTCGCACGACACAACAAATATTTGCTAATAAATGTAGGAAACATTGAAGTAATGCAAATTAAAGTAAATGCCGTAGGAAACGGAATAATGTCTTAGTAATATCATGTTTATGTGACATGTGGTTTTTGTGTTAAGATATTTCCATTAAATAAAATTGTGTCACATGACGAACACTATGAAAACCTTGTAATCTGAACTATTATTGACAGGATATTAGAAGTAGGTTTGAGTGCATTGTAGCGCTATTTTTAAGGAGAAAGCTCACAGAATAACCCTATTTATTTGTGGGAATTAATTGTAATTTGTCCTTTGTTTTGTATTTGTTGTACAGCCATGATTTTAGACCAGTAAATATTTTATTCATAGGAATGTTGTGTATTTCCTATAGAGTAGTTACCTGGTAGACTCAAATCCTGAGCATGTGGTCGTATTGTGGGCAGGAACGTCCCATACCTCGAAAGACCGTGAGCTAGTTGGGATACGAACACATGGTCCACATGGTGACAATCGGGTACATAAATTTTAAAAATTGGCTGTGTAAAAATATATATAAAACACATACAGAGCATCCGCAAAGTCTCTCCGGAGCGGCGAGCTACGTGGGTCTCGCTTTGTGGGACGTGTTAGGTTGGCAGCTCATTCTTGTCGCTGTATATGTGAAGTCTCACCACAGTCGTTGGCATAAGCAGGCACTTGTTCCGTGTTGATCTTCAACTGAAGTGATAGGGTGGGGAATACCGGTAAATTATTGCCGACAGTGTGTGCTTGTACGTTACAGTGTTGACGCTGTAAGTTGTGTTCTTGTCAAGTTCTTGTGTAAGCTGAGTCTAGTGGGAATGCTTACTACTCAAGAGCGTGTGTTTTTAGTGGAAGAGGTTTTCCGTGCTGGTGGAAACTTGACGCAGCATATTGCGATAGTGGTGTGTACCGTATATATAATTGCATTATTTAATTTAGTCCAATTGTTTTCCTTGTAACAACATAACATGAATGTCCTGCCAACCCAACTCGTCCCACAAGGCAAGACACGCACTGCGGTGAGACTTTGCGCACACACTGTAAAAGGAGGAATTACTTCTAAAAATTTCAGTTTGGCATGTTGAAAATTTGCGGGAAAAAGGGAATATTTATATTACGAAATCTATTTTACTAAGTATCAGGAATCAAAGATTATTCCGCTAGCTGAGGAAACGGCGACAGTTTTGGTTTAGGACGAGGTATGCTCCGATGCCAAAACACCCTGTTATTTTTCTTAAATATATTCTTATGTATATTGTCTGATAGAGAGGAAACTAAGAACTTAGAGAGGTATCTAGTGAGAAGTAGAGAGGAAATAAATCTATATTCTGGATTTATAAGGAAAGTAGTCTCAAAAATGAGGCATGGAAATCCGTTAGCAAGTTAAGGGTTCGTATCTTAATGTGACATAACATTGACATTTCGAAAATTTTGAAGATTTTCATCATTACGGAGCCCCTTAAAAATCTCTACAACATTCATATATTTATTTTAACAAAGTCCACTTTTCTTAACAAAAACTGCGTATTCTCAGTAGTTTTCAATTTATTTATTTTTTATTATTGTCGTGTGGCCTCCTGAGAGGCCAAGTGCAGGTCTTTTGAAATTATTCAATTACCTATACATCAAGGAGGGAGGACGAAGTTACTTTATGACTGGCGTTTTGAGCATCACGGTATTAGTTGTGACACAAGGACATGATACAAGTGAGTTAAGAATTTTCTAAATAACAAGAGGGAAACTTTTAAGGTCTCTAGAGAGAAGAGGAGAGGAATGAGCGATGAAAGTTTCTTCCCTCCCCCGCATGTCCATAGTTCCACTAAAAGCCTAGAGGATATCGGTCCTTTGATCAGCTCCAGAGTAGTGGGCGGAGGAGTCTCCATTAGTGGGCGTGTCCCCTACAAACATAACTCACCACAACATCTTACACATCATTTGTATCCCATGCAACCGAACGGAAATCAATATGCGAGCTCACAGGTTCTAAATATGTCATGACCAATTTACAGTTTAACCTTTTACGGACTAGAGGCCAATCTCTACCATTACATATGTTGAAATCATACAATTCATATAGCATTCTATTGGCAAGATATTATTTCAGCGCAGTGACTTCATTGTTTTTTTTATATTTCTACATTACTCTTGAAGTATTGAAATATTAAATATTTCCATCGTTACTACTGGATTCCAACAACTTGTCTCATAGTACTCTCAACTGTTGCTACCGTACTGAACCAATACATTTTATGTTTCAATAACATCTGTAGACCACAGTTAATAAGGTGTTCATTATCATAAATTGTCTCGTCGATGAACACCTCTGAAGATTTAAACTAACCCTATTGAAAATGTTCTTAATTTATAAGACTTTTTACATCATTTTGTGTTACTTTGGGCGTTCAATTTTTCAATCCATCTTTATGGTGCACCATATTAGATTTAGTGGAAAGTGACTTTTTAGTGTTATGCTAAACAATTATCTTGCGTCGTATTCAATCATATCGGCTGATGGGGCCAAAACTAATAATTAGGCCTCGAAACATGTCCCACCAATGACCACACAGTGATCATATTTAATAAAAAGTATTGATCAGGTTGAACTTTTCAACCAATTTATTACTCAATGTCAAGACCAGACAATATTATTTTTGAGCCGTGATAAATACATATTGTTAATTAATTTGGGAGTCGTGGGACATTTTGATCATTATCCCTGTGCATTTGTATGTTTCTTGAACTTGTCTGATTACCTATGTTTCCGTCTTGACTGTGCAATAGTAGCTGTATTTGAGACATGAATCGGTTCCCCCGGTTCCCCGGGGCTTTAAATAATGAACCAGCATTTTCCTGGAGTAAAATTGGTTAACCACGGAAAATCACTTCTTGGATAGCTGAGGTGGAAATTGAACTAACTTACTTTAAGTTCTGTCTCATGAGGCTGAGTGTACCACGTTCCAGCCTTCAGACAAGGATTAAATATCTTGACAGAGTCAGGAATTTAACCCAGATATCAGGGGTGATAACTAAGAGTGCTAGCCAGTATACCACGAGATAGAATCGAAAAGGCAATGTGCAGAGTAAGTGGTCCTTACAAACATCGAATTTGACACTTCTACACATGTTCCCTTTAGTTGAAATGGAGCTTGACTAGTGTTATATATTTAATTATTTATCGTATGGTTTTTAGTACCAGGAGTGTCCGAGGACATGTTCGGCTCGCCAGAGGCTGTAGCTGCTTCAAACGGACACCACTAGGGTGAGCTACAAGTTCCGTTCAATTTCAAGTAGTTCCAACTTTCGTTACCAGATATCAATGATACCTAGTGGTGAACGTTGGAACTTTGATAGAGTGTTACAAAGAAATCTAACCTAGAAATTTAGCTCTACACAAGTAAAGTCTGTGGAAGGATCTTTTACATGCCATAAATCTATGACATGGGACCGCCGGCTTTACTTCCCCTCCGAAGGAAGGCATACTGAAGGAGTTTAACACTCTTAAAAAATCCAACGACTTCGGCCGGGTTTGAACCCACTATCTTGGGCACAGCAGTTCAGCATGCTACCAACTACGCCACCGAAGCCGCTAGTGTTATATAAATCAGACAGAACAAAACTACGACAATTGCCACTTTTCACTTCATTTTTCACTGATTAGAGAAGTAATCGAGGTGATGTAATCAAATTATGATGAAAATTAGGAGGACGGTGGGTGAGATAACTTACATTACTGAGGTGAAACCAATTTGGCTCACAGTAATATAAAGACCATTTTATAACAAGAAACTTAGAATGATACGGCACGTGTGACACACGAAGAGCAGTAATGAATGGACATAAGCTGAATAATACCAGTGCCCAAGCAAGAGGAATATTAGTCATGGGGAATCTAGCCCAGGATCCTTGGCGATAAAGCCTTGCATGCTAATCACTTAGTCATGAGGCTCGATAATTAATTTATGAATGAGAAAGTAGTATCTCATGGTATATTTTTTGTGTTATATGATTTCATCAGAATAAGATTTGAGAACATTTGAGGGGTCTCCAACGAGGGATTCAAATCCAGCAAAATTAATCAAATATACGTATTAACAGCTCTCTTTCCTTAGGTTAATTGCAAAGTGTTTGGGAATGTTGGTGGGTGTTGAACCCCTTTGTCATCATGGATGTATAAACGAACAACTGTTGTGCAGGGCGCAACTGTAACTAATACCCACAAGTCAGTAACTTGAGCTGCCTATAGTAATAGATGTGCAGTTTAAACCCCTGATGTATCGGCAGCTTCTCTGCTTTAGATGTATATCGAGACGATATACTACACAGGATGTTGTCACTCGAAGCTTTCGCCTTTAGATTTGAACATTTCACTGTAAATCGACAGCAGAGAAGTTATCGACACATTTGGGATTTAGGATGTAGATCTGTTTCTCCTAAACTCTTACTTCTATAAACAGCCCAACTTACTGAGCTGTATGTCTGTGTGTGTTACAGCCTGTTCAAAGGGAACCTCTTATGAAATGAGAGCGGTAGCGGGCAATAACGACCCACAAATAATTCAATTGAATTGAATTTCCGCTTCCTACTTCCTAACTTGGCACGACAAACTAATCACCGTACCTTAAGAGCGCGATGTATATTGAACGCTAAACGAACACGACATGATTTTCATCGTTTCATTTCGAACAGGCTCGTATTTGTGTGACAAATAACGCCAGGCGTGACTGAAATACGCTTTGTGGTACCACTTCTGATTGTAGCTTACATAATTTCATCTGTAAATACAGCGCATTTCGAGAGAGAAGTTTAACAAAGCTCGCGTTATCGATATCGCTTGACAGAAATATCAGTTTGCCAGCGACGCTGCTAATTGAATTCCCGATAAATTCCGCAAACAGAGATAGAAATGCTACCGATATGGCATGAGGAACGTACTAGTGGTAAATCACATGAATCTACTCATCAGGCGTTGGCGAGACTGGGGACGTCTTGCTTATCACTGACCTGAGTAGCTGTGTGCTTTAATACACCAAGGCTATGGAACCAATCTCTTCCCACATTCAGGATGCAAATTTGTTCGATCCCCACCGTCAGCTCCTTTTGGATTGATTTTCTTTGGTTCCCTTATTTCAACTCCAGGCAACTTAAAAAAATCCTCTCGGCACGCCGGAAGGCGGAGGTAGATTTCACCGGGCAAACTAGGGGATAGGCTATAAAAGGCAAAATATGCAGGTTTTCGTAGGAGGATCAGACCTCATTTATTGCTAGGAAGTATTTTACAATTGGAGGTTAGTTAACATTTTTTCGTCTTTCTATGCATACTTTTAACATTTTACTGTCTTATGGGGATGGTAACCTTCTTGTCATTTGGGGTTAATTTTTATACTTGTGATCACACTGTCCTTATGCAAGGTTTGGAACTAATGTGTAACTATCTAACAGTCTGTTACTTCTTCACGCAAAATTTTATCTCCCGCAGAGATGTTGGTTGGTTCCTAAGTTTACGGGCTGCGACAAGGTGGTCATGTAACCCCATGTACGGTACATTGGGTGTATGTAGAATCTGTCTGATAAACGGTGTTATTTGTGATTACTCTATTAGTCTGTAATTCAGGTAAGGTCTGCAGACGGTCAATTTTAAGTAGTAGTACCTAATTTTGTACCAAATACTAACGTCAACGACACCTAGCTGTGAACTTGGCTGCTAGATGCCACCGCAACCAGCAACTTGCAACGAACGTTGTAACTTCCCCTCCGAAGGAAAGCATGCTGACGGATTTTTAGCGCCCTTAGAAAATCCGGCGACTTTGGCCGGCTTTGAACCAGTGACCTTGGGCATAGAAGTTCAGCATGCTACCAGTTAGCCGCTTCCCTCATAGTCAGATGGAACAAGAAGTTCCGTGACGAACTAAAGTGCCTACTTTTCTTAAAATTAAGATTCATGCCATAGATTAATCTACAGTATATGAACCTATCTTGAATAATGACGAAATTAAGTGGGTAATATCGAAATGTCTTAATTAGTTCGAAATAAGGTACACTAGACATAATGTAGCCTAATAGAGCAATACAGTTGGCAGCTCTGGTGACTGAATATATTCTTACTTCCATCTCCTAAGGTACAGAATACAAAATGTGGTTGAAGTCCAAAGGACGTTACATGGATTTAGACATTGGATCTATTAGTACACGTAAAAGCATGTTGGCAACAATGTCATGTGAGTGCTTGTCAGAAATAATCTGAAATATTATATATTTTTGTGCCAATTTTGGATGAAATCCATTTGTTGGTATAGAAGTTACGTGTATTTAAAAATTGGTCCTATCAGCAGGCTTAGAATCATGTTGGTAGAACTGACGTATATAAGTTACTCCAAATTAATGTAAAATGTCAGTTAATTTACGTGTGCATAGTTTAAAGCTGTCGGCTTGCATACTTTCTGATATATTTGGATACAAAATAGAGAGCAATTATTAACAGTTGGCAGCCCTCGTGGCTCTTAAGAATACACTCAGTCATATCTGTTTATGTACACATATTAAATACAAAATTTGGTTGAAATCCAATTGATAGTGTAGAAGTTATATGCATTTAAAAATTGGATTTATCAGAAGGCTTAAAATTATTTTGGCAACGCTGTCATGTATGGCCACCTGGAAATTAAACTGAAATAGTATTATCTACATGTGTGCCAATTTTAGAATAGCTCCCATGTATACCTTCCAAGATATCCAACATGGAGCTCAAATTTCTAGTGCGTTTATTTAGCAGTCGATAGCACTGGCATCTTTTTCAAATATGGGCCTGAGATATTCCGGTATACATCTTTACTCATACTAAATTTGGTTTCGATTGCTGCAGCCGTTTAGGAGTTGATAGGGGGGGGGGGACACACACACACAGCCAGACAGACAGAAGGACAGACAGACAGACAGACAGAAGGACAGACACATTTTCCCGGATATATCTTACAAGTCTACTTTTTCCTAATTTTTGAAAAGTGTGAAAAGTAGGCTAAAAATGAATGTGATCTCGTCAATGGCGTTGTCTTGGCAACCTCTGATAGATCATCCCTTATCAATTTAAAAGCGTTGTTATGGTAACCTCTGATGGCACTTGGCATTTTTTAAAATTCCGAAATCATTTTTCTCATCCCTTGGCGTAATGGTGGGTCATATCAAAAATTCTTTCAGACAAAAGTTTTAGATAATTATTAGGGGAATATTTTCCATTTTGTACGGTTTTGATATTGTGCCTATTAAGAGAGATATGATTATTGTTTCCCGAAAAACCCAATTTTTTCCACCCCTTTGGTCAATGGTTGGTGCTATCAAAAAACTTATTTGACATAAATTTTTGGCACTTATCCGACACATATTATGAACTTTGAATGGAATCGATATTTCACGTATTAAGAGAGTTATAGCGAAATTTCACTTTTTCGAAAAAAGCCCCCTATTTTCAGCCCCTTCAACCGATTTTGCCCATTAACGAACTCGACCGAGATTGTATAGGGATACATATTATGTAAAAAATTCAAAGTGATTGGTACAAAATTACGGCAGTTATCGTGTCCACAAGAAACTGATATATATATATAGATACATATATACATATATACATAAATTATATATAAACTTTTGAACTGAGGGTGGTTTTGGGGTCTGGGGGATGTGAAACGCGAAGATATGTCGAAATTTTCCGGAAGTCGAAACATGGTACCCATTGCAATAGTTAGCTTTCTAATGAAATCTACCTAACACGCCACGATCATTTCGTGCCAATTACCTGCCCATCAGATGAGGCTGTCGTCAGTAAGAGCATCGAGCCGTAAAACCTATTCGCCATTTAAAAGCACATCACATATATGACCACATAGAAACTGGAATAATTCGTAATACATATAGGGACATCACAGTTATCATCACTGTCTTGTTGTATGTGCATGTACTCTATCTCACTACCTATTATTGTGATCATCTGATCAATGTCGAGCACATTTTGGTATGATAGCAATAAAGTGATCGAGTGCCTGTCACAGTAGGCAGTATGCAGAGCGCTCATGTCTTGCTGGATGCATGAGTGATCGCTTGCTCAAAGGTTTTAAAGACGTCGTTGGTCGATCGATGACAGTGGGCCCACTAATGCATCATTCTTTGCAATGTAATTAAAACTTACGGAAGTGGTTTATTTTTGTGTTTAGTTCCACTGCGGTGAATTTTGAACATTACATTGAGTAAGATAATTGTATTCAGTGATACGTGTTTGTATCTGTCTTTGTAAATAAATGTGCATTTAAAATGTAACTGAAAAAAACATTATAGCCTCAATCTTAAATGCAGACTCTAGTACAGCCTTCACAATTACATAGGTTATTAGACAGATTCCGCACACACAGTACCTGGCCAAATTATTATGATCAATTTCTTATACTGTATTTATTAGTGCCTTGCTTTCTTCTATCTTTATATGAAATTTCCGTTGAAGGTAGTTTATTAAATCCCTTCCACGTGTGTTAGTATTGTGCTTGGAGTGGCCTGGCCTGAATGGTTTCAATGAGCAATTCTAAAGGTGGCTATGCGTTTCAGTGGGGGATTATTATGTTTTGCTTGTAAGTTTATTTCTTACATCTGTATTGTGGATAATAATAAATTTCTGGTTGTTCTTGGTAAAACTAAATCCTTTCATTCATTATGTTATTGCTTACTTCCTCATTAGACATAATCTCCATTATGATGGGGAAACTGTGAAACAATTCATCTCGAAAGAGCTTCTCTGTGTTCGTGCAACTTGCTAATAATAATCCTTTACAATGATCAATAAGCCGCTTAATGGGAATACTCACTATCAAATGTTGTGTAGGGATACATGAAGAAAATAATAGGAAATGAGAATGTTTTGTAATAGCCTAGCATAGGTAGAGAAATGCGGCGCTCGTACGAAGACATCATCGCAAACGTAACAACATATTTTCCACTGCAACCACATTTTTGTCTCTTCTCTGCAGAACGCTTCAAATCAGCACATTCCTGGAAATGTAGTTTGTCCATCACAGAATCCAGATACTGTACTTCTTCCTTGGTCTTCCTCTTCCCTTCTTCCCCAAACCCTTTCCTTCCAACACGATCATTAAGAAATTGTTATGGCCTAGTGTGTGGCTGGCCAACGGCCTAGCCGTGTTGAAACACCGGATCCCATGAGAACTCCACAGTTAAGCAAGATTGGGCGCAGTTGGAACTTGGATGGTATGCCGGATCTAGGCACTGCGCGTTGTTGGCCAACATAAGGAGGAGCGGAAAGCCCCTGGCAACCCTACCGCAAGTAAACTCCGGCTGATGATAGCCTCTTCGGAGGCTCGGACCTGCCTTCGGGCGGAATACAAAAATAAATTAAATTAAATTAGTGTGTGGCTAAAGGATTTTGTTTTCCCCTTTTCTATGTTGATCAACTTCCTCGTAGATGTGTAACATCTCTCCGCTCGGTTGCTGGATTTACTTATTTAGCGTATGGCTTTTATGCCGGGAGTTGATATTTTTGTGGGAGTGATTTTGAAAGAAGGGAAGGAAGTGGGATTGACGGAAAAGTGTAACAGGAAACATTGAGCGCGCGCGGTGGCGGACATTGGTACTACGACGTACTATCGCATACGGTTTACGTCAATATTTAGAGGCCCCATTACTGCTATTCCTACAATAAATCGTCTTCGAGTTGTCGTTCTTTGGTGTGAAAATATTCATTATATCATATTTGCTGAAAACAATAAAATTATGATTTATTAAGGGTCTATTTCCCAATCTCTGGATAAAAGTGTTGGGCATCCACCCCACGAGTAACGTGATTTTCAATGCAAAGTTATGCGAACTCTGGTGTCAACTGATTGAAACACAAACCAGATGGTCAAAGTCTTCGTATCAGTATTTAAAGATGATGTGCTTTAATATGAAGCATTGTCACTAGTCGGCAATGCCGGTATTGTGTTTCTGCACAATGGCTATTCGGATATTAACCCACATTGTTTGTTTATACGGGAACTGGGCTAGCCTTTCATGGTGGTACGTGAAAAGAAGTAACTGTCTTGTACTCCAAATAACTGTTACCGTAATAGCTGCGATTATAGAGTGTTGGTCTGCGAATCATGAGGCCTCAGGTTCGAACCCCAGTCCCTACAAATATTTTTGCTACCAGATTATCAATTTAAACGATATGTATCATAACATTATGCGTCATTTTAACAGAATCTACATGAAATTACGATTTATCTAATTTTTAGCCTATTTTCAATTTTGAAAAAAATAGGCTTATGAGATCACCTTTTGTCCGTGTGTGTGTGTGTGAGAGAGAGGTGTATGTGTGTGTGTGAGAGAGAGAGAGGTGTGTGTGTGTGTCCCGTTAATAAATTCTAAACGGCTGGAGCGATTTCAATGGAACTCGGTAAGATCATAGCAACATTCTGGCCGACCTCGACCGTGCCCTTCAAATTTTATTGTGTCTCACCAATCCAACATGGCGGCTGTGCGAAATATTTCACCAGCATTCAGTATCTCCGAAACTATTACCGCCATCACGCTGAAATTTTGTACGGTAATAAAGGGAACTACTAGAAGTTCACATATGAGACTTACAAAAACCTGGTGAATACAAAAGCAACATGGCGGCCAAGCGAAGTTGAGACATTTAAATAGACTTTTCTCGTGATTTAACCATCCAAACGTAATGATTTATGGTACAACAAATGTTTATACACATTGTAATACACTGGGGTCTAATTGAGTTCAATTGTTTACATAACCTCAAAATGGCGGCTGTGCGAAATATTTCAATGGCATTCAATATCTCCGAAACTATTAATGATATCACCCTGAAATTTTGTACGGTGATAAAGGGGACTGCTACAAGTTTATCTATATAATTTTCAAAAACCTATAGAGTACAAATCGAACATGGCGGCCAAGCGAACTTGAAATACTTTAATAGACTTTTCTCGTGATTTAAGCGTCTGAGCGCAGTGAAATGTGGTACGGTAAATGATTATTCATATTGTAATGCACTGGCATCTAATTTAGTTCAATTGTTTACATAACCTCGATATGGCGGCTGTGCGAATTTTAAAATATTTGTTTGTTTCTTGGGTCGTAATCATGCGATCGGAGTGAAAGTTTGAAAAATGAAGCTACGCAATTATTTTCCTTTAATGGTACATAACTCTATGGCCTGTCCAAAGGGCTATCCAAAATGGAGAGCATTTGAAATATTTTGACTTTTTCTTTATCCAGCTTATTTTAGCACCCTCTCCCATATCCACATTTCCATTGCTTCCAGGCGTTTTATACCTTATTTAACTAAGTCCCATGTTTCACAGCCATACAATAAAACACTCAACAGAAACAATTTGACAAAATCGTTCTTAATTCAAGTGTTTATAATTTTAAAACTCAGTAATTCTTCTAGGTTTGTGCCGTATCTTGTGTGGGGTTTCGCCTAGGACACCAAGCTGGCTCATCGGCGGGCTCTTGGTGTCCCCGCCCGGACCCTCATAGGATTGACGAACTGCGCGCCACCTCCCTTTATATTAGGTGCAACTGCACCACTTGACTGCGAGAACTGCTTGAGCTTTTAGTTCTCGCGGTCGAGTAGTGCAGTTGCACCTAATATAAAGGGAGGTGGTGCGCAGTCCGTCACTCCTGTGGGGGTCCGGGCGGGGACACCAAGAGCCCGCCGATGAGCCAGCTTGCTGTCCTAGGCGAAACCCCACACAAGACACGGCACAAACCTAGAAAAATTGCGGAGTTTCAATTCACCAGCCGTGAAAGCCAATATACCGTTTATAATTTTGTTTGTCAGAAGATGATTCTTGTTGCTGAAAGCCTGTTTAGCTAGAGCAATCCTCCTCCTGATTTCTGTGGTGCACATATTGGCATGTGTAATAATTCTACCCAAGTAACAGAATTGATTTATTTGGAAAGTTTTCTGACAAGAAATTAAACTATTCTTCAAAATAGAGACCATCAGATTCTATGGTCTTGAGCCATCTTTCAACGAGGTTTCTTATCCCGCGACGGTACCAGTGACAATTCTCCTCACCATTGATGGGGCTACCGATTAGCTGGCGACAGATATCCACTCTACGTTGAGCATGTCGCCTTCGGTGGCGTAGTTGGTAGCATGCTGAGCTTCTATGCCCAAGATTGCGGGTTCAAACCCGGCCGAAGCCGTTGGATTTCTTAAGAGCGTTAAAAATCCCTCAGTATGCCTTCCTTCAGAGGGGAAGTAAAGGTGGCGGTCTCATGTCATAGATTTATGGCATGTTAAAGAACCTTCCACTAATTACACCTGCGTGGAGCTAAATTATATATGTTAAGAATGTAAACAATGCTCTTAGGTTCCTACTTTCGTTGCCAAGAGCCGACTGCGGTGGCGTCTAGTAGCTAAGTTCTGAACTGGTAGTCGTTGACGGAGGCGTTTGGCGGCAAAAGTAGGAACTATTTGAAAAATTCAAAGTCTGCAGTCCTTACTTGAATAAAACAAGTAGTTCCGTAAAGAACTATACAGCCTATTTTCATATATCCTGCTCATGTTAATTTCTTCTAACAACATACAAAATTTCAGTTTAATTGCTGTAGCAGATTCGTAGATATTGAGAACCGTCTAAATATTTCAGATGGTCGCCAGGATGGATTTATATTTTTGTACTTCGCGTCGCCGCCATGTTGGATCTGTGCTCACCAGGTTAATGAAAGTCCTATAGGTGAACATATGTTCATAGTCTCTATGAACATAAAAAAATTCAGTTTGGTTGCTGTAAAAGATTCATAGATATTGAGAACCGTCTAAATATTTCGGAAGCTCGCCATTTAGGATTGTTATATGTATAGGCCATAGAATTATGTACCATTCAAGGACAATTATTGCCTAGGTTCATTATTCAAACTTTCACTTCGATCGCATGATTACGACACAAGAAATAAAAACTTAATTTAAAAATTTCGCACAGCCGCCATATTGAGGTTATGTAAACAATTGATTTAAATTGGATGGCAGTGCATTACAATCTGCAAAATCATTTACTGTACCTCATTTCACTGCGCTCAGAGAGTTAAATCACGAGAAAAGACTATTAAAATATTTCAAATTCGCTTGGTCGCCATGTTCGTTTTTTACTTTACAAGTTTATGAAGTATACATAGATAAACTTTCACCAGTACCCTTTATCACCGTACAAAATTGCAGGGTAATATCTGTAATAGTTTCGGAGATATAGAATGTCAGTGAAATATTTCGCACAGCCGCCATTTTGAGGTTATGTAAACAATTGAACTAAATTAGACTCCAGTGCATTACTATGTGTATAAACACTTGCTGTACCTAGTTTCATTACGTTTGGATGGTTAAATCGTGAGAAAAGTCTATTTAAAAGTCTCAACTTCGCTTGGTCGCCATGTTCGTTTTCTAATTTACAAGTTTATAAAATATACATAGGTAAACTTGTATCAGTACCCTTTATCAGCGTACTAAATTGCAGGGTGATATCTGTAATAGTTTCGGAGATATAGAATGTCAGTGAAATATTTCGCACAGCCGCCATTTTGAAGTTATGTAAACAATTGAAGTAAATTAGACTCCAGTGCATTACAATGTGTATAAACATTTGCTGTACCCAGTTTCATTACGTGTGGATAGTTAAATCGCGAGAAAAGTCTATTTAAAAGTCTCAACTTCGCTTGACCGCCATGTTGGTTTTGTATTCACAGGGTTTTTGAAAGTCTCATAGGTGAACTTCTAGTAGTACCCTTTATCACCGTACACAATTTCAGGGCGATATCGGTAATAGTTTCGGAGATATTGAATGCTAGTGAAATATTTCGCACAGCCGCCATTTTGCATTGGTGAGACGTAACAAAATTTGAAGGGCACGGTCGAGGTCGCCGGGAATAGTGCTATGAACATACCGAGTTTCATTGAAATAGCTCCAGCCGTTTAGATTTTATTAGGGGGGGACACACACACGAATCACACACACACACACACACACACACGCACACACACACGGACAAAAGGTGATCTCATAAGCCTATTTTTTCAAAATTGAAAATAGGCTAAAAAGCAGATAACACACACTAATACTGTCATCACAATTAACACCGGTTATCAGACATATTCTACACACACCCAAAGTACACGGGGCTACATGACCGCGTTATCGCAGCCCCTAAACTGAGGACCCAACCAACCAACTAAGTTGAGCCTTTTCAGAGGTACAGATCTACAGATTCTGTTTGATTTTCCAAGTTTCTTAATCTGGCAATGTAGGGTATCTTTTGATGGACCAAATTCCTCTGACAGCCTACAAGTACTTTTTGCGGACTTTCTTCCAAAACTCTGAGTGTATTCTCAATATCCATTAGTTTAGATTCTCCAGAACGCGATCAATCTGTAGTGTTTTCTTCCCCAGTGTTGAAACAGTGGAACCATCTTCATGTCACACGCTCACTAACGACACCTCCTTCCACTTCACATATTCTTCGAACCGCGGCAGCAGCTTTGTAATCTTACTTCCAGTAGTGCTTTAGAAGGACCCTAACCTACAACTTTGTAAGTTCCATTTGGGATTGTGAATTAACAACTGACGACTGATATATTCTCACAATATACGCAATTCTAGTCATCGCCTCCTGTAAATAGCATTAGCGTTATAAACCACCAAACTTAAAAAAAGACATTACTTATGAGACATCCTTATAATTCCAATAACATTTTTCTCATCCCTTGGCGTAAGGGTGGGTCATATCGAAATTTCTTTCGGACAAAAGTTTTAGGTGATTTTTAGAGGAGTATTGAACAGTTTTAACTGTTTATACCGTGCGTATTAAGGGAGGTACGATTTTCTTTTTCCCACCCCTTTGGTAAATGGTTGGTGCTATCAAAAACCTTTACTGAGATCCTTATCCAACAATTAGTACAAAGTTTGAATGGATTCGATTTTTCATTCAGTAAACAATATTAGCGATTTTCCACTTTTCCAAAAAAGCCGCCCCCCCCCCCCCCCCCCCATTACCACCCCATTGGTCCAATTTCCCCCACTAGGACACTTGACCGAGATTGTTAGTGGTTTCATTTTATGTATAGATTCACAAGTGACTGGTGCAAAATGTCAGTAGTTGTTTGTCAACAAGAAAGTGATATAAATAAATAATATATAAACCTTGGAGCTGACGGTGGTTTTGGAGTCCGGGGAATGTGAAATGCGAAGATATGTCGAAACTTTCCAGAAGTCGTAACATGGCATTGCAATAGATTGCTTTCTAATGAAATCTACCTAAAAGTGGCCTAGTAAACAGATTTTATGCAACCAACACCAAATGTTCCTAGCGTTACCGATACTGTCCGACCTTCCCTTAAAACAAACATACTGAAGACTAAGATTCAAAGTGATTTTATAACATAAAATACACCGAAATTTAACTCTTTATAACGCACGCGTGTATCAGTACTTTATAAAAATAATTAAGTTCACTGTTGACTTTCCAAAACCATTTACATTTACGTATATGAAACGCGGATGATAATATTCATGTTATTTAAACTGGTGCATAATATTCAGTTGGTGGTGACTCGTGCCAGTAATACACAAAGTGACAAGTAATTCCTTTCCAAATTAAAAACCACCAAACATGTCAATGCAACTTATTAAGCCTGTCCGGATAGTCACATTCCAGCAACAGCAGTCATTTTTTATTCCAAACATTGGATGAACTCTGGCTTTCATTTGTGCTCTGTTTATCTCTGTTATTTATTAGTATACATTTGAAGTGAAAGTATAAACTGGCCTTTCAACGTTCTGTGGCATTGAGGGAGCATCCATTGAAATTATAGTAATAAATAGATATCGTAAATGTGGTTTTAAAAGGCATAAACACATTCGGTGAACCCCAGCGGAGGTGCAATACAATCCATTTAAATTCGCGCAACAGTTCATTTGCAAAGCCTTTGATGTGCGGGTTATCTCTAGCCAACAGCCTGCCCACGCTTCGCCTCACCCAACACACTGCCTGGCTTTTTATTTTTTAATGAGTTGCTTCCTTTGTTACTTTAAATACAGTGTGGCGAAAATCAAGCTCTACGCCGGCTTCGTGTTACCCAGAGATTTAGCGCACATCTTTGAACTGGTTATCAGGTAAGAGAACACTCATTCTTCACATAAGAAATGGGCGGTTTAATATGCTACTTCAGTAAATAATTATTTTACTAATCATTACCATCACCATCATCTTCAACATCTTGCCACGGTGGGTGAGTGGTCAAAGTGTCGGTCTACTAACCCCAAGCTTGCAGGTTCGCTCCTGGCCGTGGTAAATGATTTTTTTTTGAAAGGCGGCAAAAATTAAGACACCATGTCATACAATGTTGGCATGTCAAAGAACCCATTTGAATTCAGTAGGCCGTGTTCATAATGGCAAATTTATTCTCGGGAGTTTCCGCCAACACTAATTTCCTCATTTCTCTACTAGAAAGTGATATAGTGTTCAAGGAGCTTAGATATCTAACTTCCATGGCTTTCATAGTATTTCAAGGAACAACGAAATTCGACATGCAAGCTACCCTTCGGGTGTCAATAACGAAGCTTGCGCCCGGCACCCGAGGCCCTGCGATATTATATTATTATTATTATTATTATTATTATTATTATTATTATTATTATTATTATTATGGGCCCTGGAAAGCAACCTAGGGGGGTCTGGAAGACCGTCAGACCTGGACATAAGGGAGTGTGATGCGATGATGCAGTCCAACAGCATCAAGAATACAAGGATTCATCAGAAGAGAATCCTCATAGCCTCTCCACGCCAACTCCAAACACTGACCTGCCAGTGGTGTCCCCTGCGAAGCCGAGCAACCCAGTGGAAGGTGTTAAAAGTGTTTTTGGTTATGGTAGTTGTAACTAAACAATTTGTTGACTCACGTAGTACTAGCACTATAAAAAGCCTAGCGCGATGTCTGTGAGAGTCTGAGAGAGCGCAGTATGTGTAAATGTGTTGGGTGTACTGTAGAATAAACCAGTATAAACAGTGATGTATTGTGTTATACTTTCTCGTATATGCACTAAATAACAAAAGGTTATGGTCCCAGGAACGCTGAGAAGAGAGAAAAGTGAAAAAGTTTGAGCAGTGTTAAATTTGGAGAAGTGAAAAAAAAGTGTTGTCGAGTTGTGAGCAGTTGATTCAAAATGTCGGAAGAAAACAAGGAACGAATGGACAAACTTTGTTTTTCGAACTATTATTCTTGGTCTAAAGTTGCCAAAGCAGAACTTATCGACAAAAACTGTTGGAACGCAATTGATCCTGGATTTAATGAAGAGGACATCAACTATTTGAATGTTGATCAAGCGCGAATTAACCGCAAGGCTCTGGCTTTCCTACAAAAAAAATGTGTCGAGAGAGTATGTAGAGGACATTGGAGAATGCGTGTTCGCGAAGAACGCTTGGACGACCTTGGAGGAAATTCACACTTCCTTCACATTGACTAAGTGCTTAAAAGTGATGAAGCAGATTATGAACATAACCAAAACCCCGGATAAATCCATGCACCATTATATGTCAGAAATTCAAGGACTTAATCGAGTGGTTGCGAGTGCGGGATACGGATTGGAACTGAATGACAAACAGCTGGCTGGACTATTCCTGGCTGGCCTACCTGATTCACATCGTGTCACCATAGCGATCCTTGGTGGTGACAATGACCTGACGACCAAGAGAGTGAAAGCAGTATTACTTCAAGAAGACGAGGAGATCCAAGAGAAGCTGAAACCAGTCCAGGGTGCATTGGCGTCCAACTACAAACCTGCGCCGAGAATACGTCGTGGCGGACATAACCAAACTTTTCAAACAAGACAGCAAACGGAACAGCAGAATAACAACTTCAGCAATGATAGGAAGTGTTTTAAGTGTGATAAGTGGGGGCATATCTCTCGAGATTGTCCTGTGATTAAAAATAAGAAATGTTTCAGATGTGGTGGTAGTGGGCATATTGCCAGAAACTGCATCGAGAATAGAGAGAAAGCTGATAATTTTAAGGATGAAGGTAGTGATAAGTCTGTATTGGCTTGCATAAGTGCAGTGAGTTTAGCAACTATGAAAGTGAGTGATAACGAGTGGATCTTGGACAATGCATGTACAGATCACATATGTAAAGAAAAGTCAGAATTCATTATGTTTCAAGCAACAACTGGTTACGTTCATGTGGGTAAAGGCAGCGTTCCAGTGAAAGGTATAGGTACTGTGAGAGTAGAGCTGACACAAAAATGTGGTGATGTTATTCTAGAACTTCATGATACTTTGTATGTCCCTGACTTCAATTATAATCTAATATCTTGTTCTAGATTGGCTAAGAAAGGAATATCTGTTGAGACTTTTGATGGCTTTGCAATAGGGCGACTAAAGGGAAAAGATGTGTTCAAAGGTCTAGAGAAAAATGGACTTCATGTATTAGAATCAATGTCAACCAAATCTAAAGCTACAATATCAGTTGCAAATGTTGAGGCAGAAAGTGATGATAATAGTAATATCCATAATGCAGTTGCATTGAGGAGTGCAGTGGAGTGGCACAACAGGCTTGGCCATTGGCATTATGAGGGAATAAAAAAGATTCCTGTATTTGAGGTGAAAGGTAAAGTAGATTGTGATGTGTTTGCCACAGGCAAGACTACTAAGCAGGGTTTCCCTAAAAAAAAGTGAATGGCAATCAACTCAACCATTAGAACTAATACACAGTGATGTCATGGGGAAATGTGTAAAGTCTATGGGAGGATCCCAATATGTTTTAACCTTTGTAGAAGACTACTCGAGACACTTGAGTCTGTATTTTCTAAAATAGAAATCGGAAGTGTTCCAGTGTTTCAAAGACTTCAATGCATTGGTAGAAAACAAAAGGAAGGAGGAAAGATAATGGCAATTCAGTCATACTGAGGCGGAGAATATATAAGTAACGAATTCAATGATTTTTTGAGGGAGAATGGAATTCATCGTAGGAAAACTGTCAAAGAATCACCGGAACAAAATGGAATAGCTGAGAGGGTTAACTTGACTTTAGCCAATGGTGTGAGATGTATGTTGATACAGTCGGGGCTACCAGTAGGTTTTTGGGCAGAAGCTATGAATTATATGTGTGTGGATAAAAATGTATGTCCTTCCAGGTCAATCGACAATTTAATTCCCTTGGCTTTGTGGGAGGAAAGAGATGTATCTATCAGTGACTATGAGATGTTAAAAACTTTTGGATGTTAAGGTATTATGTATGAGAAAAGTGGAGGCAAATTTGAGGCCAGAGGAATCGATTGCATTTTTGTAGGTTTTGAAAATGGAGTAAAAGGTTAAAAGGTCTGGATTCCGACAAAAGGAGTGTTTGCTACTGTCCATAATGTTAAATTTAATGAACAATATTTTCCATATGCTGAGCGGGTACAAATAAAGAATGTCATTGAACCCATCATCCCTAACATTACAGTAAATGCTGAGACGAATGTTAAATTTTTAGATGAAGTAGACAAAGAAAGTATACTAGAGAGTGAAACTGGCATGCTCGTTGCAAATGAGATGTCAAATTCTATTTTTTCAGAAGAGAGTGATGAGAGTTGTTTTAGAGGCTGGGATGAGGAGGAGCTAGCAGAACATTATGTGCCATTGATTCACGATTTAAATGATGAGGATATTGAAAGTAGTGCTGATGAAAATGTTAATGAATCGGAATTACAGGTAGAAGTGAGGAGGAGTGAAAGATTGCGTAAGAACCCAGTATGTACATATAGTCAGTTATCAATGTTTATCAATGAGTGTGACTGTCTAGATTTAATGGAACCAAAAACTGCAACGGAAGATTTACAGAGTGAACATTCTTGTAAATGGTTCGCAGCTATGCAAAATGAGATTGATCAGTTATCAAAGAAAGATGCTTTCGTATTAATTGATACACCAAAAATGAGTTGGTGATTGGGACGAAATGGATTTTCAAAATCAAACAAAGGTTAGACGGTTCTATCGAGCGTTTCAGAGCTAGATTAGTAGCTAGGGGATTTGCTCAAATCAAAGGGATCAACTTTGACAAGACATTTTCTCCAGTGGTAAAAAAAGAAAACTGTAAGATTACTTTGTGCATTGACAGTAATCAAGGGTTGGGTAATTCACCATGTAGATGTACTAACAGCATATCTAAACAGTAAACTGGAGGAAACAATTTATGTTGAACAACCTGAATGTTTTTTGGAAGGGAATAGGGACAAAGTGAGGAAACTTAAAAAGAGTCTCTATGGATTAAAACAGAGTGCCAGGGAATGGTACAATATGATTGATAATACATTGAAAGAACTAGATTTGAGGAGACTGTATAAAGATAGATGTGTTTATGTGGATAAGAATGGCGGACTTGTTGTATCTCTGTATGTTGATGATCTCGGAATATGGGGCGAAAAAGAGAAAGTTGAACTATTCAAGCTCAAATTGAGTTCAAAGCTAGAAATTAGAGATCTTGGGAGTATGACATATTTTTTGGGTATGCAAGTGACTCAAGAGAAAGGGAATGTACATGACGATCAAAGAAAGTATATTGATGAAGTAATTACTAAGTTTAATTTCATGATAGCTAATCCCAGATCCGCTCCATTACCAATAAATAGTAATGATAGGACTGAGTCAGCCAATCAACCATTTGATAATGAGAAATATCAAGCAGCAGTGGGTAAACTCATGTACTTGTCTACATGTACCAGACCTGACATTAGTTATGCACTGAGTGTAGTAAGTCAATTCAATAAAGACCCAAAAATTAGAAACTGGAATGATGTTACTCATATAGTGAGATATCTGAAGGGTACCAAAGATCTAAAAATCATCTACCAAAATATTGAACCTAAGATTGAGGTATATTGCGATGCTGACTACAATAAGGTGGAAGGAGAGAGATTGTCTAGATCTGGCTTTGTTGTTAAACTGGCAGGTGGACCAGTATCTTGGTTTACAAAAAACAAACTGTGACAGCTTTGTCTACTGCCGAAGCAGAATATTATGCTATGTGTGAGGTAACGAAAGAAGTACTATGGTTGAGAATGTTTCTAAAGGAACTAAACTTGTTTGAACTTGTAGAAGGACCTACCGTAATTTATAGCGATAACCAAAGTGCCATAATGTTTGCAGAAAATGGTCTTGATTCATAAAATTCTAATCATTTAGATATAAGATATTGCTTTGTTGAACAGCTCGTTAAGAGAAAAGAAGTTGTGTTCGTGTATGTATAGTCGGTAGATAACATTGCAGATGTATTCACCAAACCAATGGGAGGTGTTAAGACAACCATGGGGTTGGTTTAAAGTAAAAAAGAAGAAATGTAAAGATATTTCGTTAAGAAAAAATGTTTATACAATTGTTAAGTTAAGGAGGAGTGTTAAAAGTGTTTTTGGTTATAGTAGTTGTAACTAAACAATTTGTTGACTCACGTAGTACTATCACTATAAAAAGCCTAGCGCGATGTCCGTGAGAGTCTGAGAGAGCGCAGTATGTGTAAATGTGTTGGGTGTACTGTAGAATAAACCAGTATAAACAGTGATGTATTGTGTTATACTTTCTCGTATATGCACTAAATAACAAAATAAGGTTGGGTAACCAAACCCAGCGGGAAACTGGGTCGGTGAACAGACTAGTGTTTGGAGGACTGAGGGTGTCTCTCTCAGTTAATTATGTTTCCCAGACAAGTTATGGGTTGGCGCCAGGAAGGGCATCCAGCCGTAAAACTTTGTCCAAATCAAAATATGGCAAGTTCTTCAAGTTTGGCCTCGGAGACAGCTAGGGCGTTCCGCACAGGCGACGCGCAAGGAGATCGCCTGCCCCGTGTGAAAAGAGTGCGAAGGCTATTGAGTCATGGGCGGACTAGGTTAAAGATGTTAGTTCACCTTAGAGTGGGTACACTTAATGTTGGATCAATGACTGGACGAGGATGGGAGATTGCTGATTTGATGAGAAGAAGGAATATCGAAATTCTATGTGTACAAGAAACTAGGTGGAAGGGAAATAAAGCAAAAGAGCTTGGTGATGGCTACAAATTACTGTACAGTGGAACGAACAATCTGGGAAGGAATGGGATTGGCATCATTCTCTCGAAAGATATGAAGGCTTGCCTGACGGAAGTCCACAGGAGAAATTACCGGATAATGAGTATCAAACTGTGCCTCGAGGGTATATTTAATATAATTTGTGCTTATGCCCCTCAAGTTGGTTGTGATGAGGATGAAAAGGATAAATTCTGGAGTGACCTGGATGAGGAAATCAGTCGCTTACCATCCGAAGAAAGAGTTATTTTAGGTGGTGACTTGAATGGGCATGTGGGCACTACAGTAGGAGGAGAACTAGCAAGGAGAGTACATGGAGGCTGGGGATTATGAGACCGTAATGCGGAGGGTGAAAGAGTGATACATTTTGCATTGGGAGCAGACTTGGCTATATGTAACACATTCTTTAAGAAATGTGGACCGCAGCTGGTAACATATAAAAGTGGAGGGAATGAAAGTCAAATTAATTACCTCATGTGTAGAAGACCACATCTGAAGGAAGTTCAGAACTTTAAAGTCATAGCAGGTGAACACGTAGCTCCGCAACACAGAGTATTAGTTGCCGATTATCTGTATATCTGCCTCAAGCCATATGTGGAGAAGAAAACGGTGTCGAAAATCAAATGGTGGCGGCTAGAAGACCCTATTCTGTGTAGTGAGTTCAAAACTGAATTTTTACGGCAATATCAACACATAGAAGGCGTTGATAATTGGTGGAAAGTAAACGCCGAGCAGGAGAAGCCATTCTTGGTAAAACTTCCGGTAAAGTTGCTCATAAGGACAAAGAAACTTGGTGGTGGAATACTGCAGTAAAAGAAGCAATAAAGGCCAAGAGGTTTGCCAAAAAAGCCTGGGATCAATCTGCGACAGATGAAGACAGAGAACTGCACAGACAGCCAAATAAAGATGCTAAGCGAGTGGTAGGGCAGGCAAGGGCAGATGCTTGGGATGATGTATATGAGGACTTGGAGAATACCAGTGGAGTGAAGAAGCTTTTCAGGATAGCGTGGGTTAGAGATAAGGCATCGAAAGATTTTACTCCTATTAAGCAGATGAAGAGTGGTGAGGGAGTAGTTCTTCATGATGAAAATAAAATCAAGAAAAGGTGGGAGGAATATTTCAACCACTTACTAAATGAGGAAAATGATAGGCTGTCTTCTGGTGATGGTGTGCCCTACTAGAGTTTAACCACTGGAATTGGTAGAGAAGAAGTGATGATTGCTGTCAAGAAAATGAAAAAAGGAAAAGCCTCTGGTCCTGATGACATTCCAGTGGACGTATGGCAGTGTCTTGGGCAGACAGGAATAGATATGTTGTGGGATCTCATGCAGCAAATTTATTCGGAAGAGGTTATGCCCATGGAGTGGAGGGAGACAACACTGGTCCCTATATATAAGGAAAAGGGCGACATCCAGGACTGTTCTAACTATAGGGGGATAAAGCTGATGTCCCATACCGTGAAAATCTGGGATAAAATTATCGAGAAAAGGCTTCGAGAGGACACAACGATTGGAGAACAACAGTTTGGGTTCATGCCAGGTAGGAGTACAACTGATGCCATTTTTGCACTCCGGCAACTCATCGAAAGGCATAGGGTGAAGAATAAGGAGCTACATATGGTCTTTATAGACTTAGAGAAAGCCTATGATAGAGTTCCACGCCAGGAAGTCTGGAGATGTCTGAGGACCAAAGCAGTCCCCGAAAAATATGTGCGGCTTATCCAGGACATGTACGAGGAGGCTAAAACAAGAGTCCGGAGTAGCGTCGGGTTGACTAACTGGTTTCCCGTTCAAGTTGGGTTGCATCAGGTGTCAGCCCTGAGTCCATACATATTCAATCTTGTCATGGATGTCCTATCTGATGGCTTACGTAGTGCAGCACCATGGTGCATGCTGTTTGCCGATGACATTGTTTTGTGCGACACCAGTAGGAGAGAACTGGGAAGGCGACTGAAGAACTGGCGAGAAGCCTTGGAGACCAGAGGCATGAAAATCAGTTGAACGAAAACAGAGTATTTGTGCCTTGGTGGTGAGGGCAATGAATTAGTGCAGATGGATGGAGAAAGCTTAAGGCCAGTCAGTAGCTTCAAGCATCTTGGGTCAACCATGTCTGAAGATGGCAACATAAATACTGAGATTAACCACAGGGTTCAGTCAGCCTGGATGAACTGGAAAAGGTTTTCTGGCATTCTGTGTGACAAAAGGCTCAATGTAAGGGAGAAAGGAAAGGCCTACAAGACAGCTGTGAGGCCAGCCATGACGTATGGTGCGGAGACATGGGCAATAACTAAGTCACAATGTCATAAGCTGGATGTGACTGAGATGAAGATGCTGCGCTGGATGAGTGGCATCACTAGGATTGATCACATCGCAAATGAGAAAATCAGGGGCGCAGTAAAAGTAACAGAAGTCTCCAAGAAAATCCAGGAGAGAAGTCTGCTGTGGTATGGGCATGTTATGCGTCGGGATAATAACTATGTAGGAAGGAGAGCGATGTATCTGGTTGTGGATGGCACGAGGAATAGAGGCAGACCTCGAAGAAGATGGACTGACAATATCCACGAAGACCTAATGGAGAAGCAGTTAGGGGACAACGATGTGTGGGACAGAATAAAATGGAAAAGACTTGCCAGAAACATCGACCCCACTTGAAGTCGGATAAGATGATGAAGTAAAAGATTATTATTATTATTATATTCAACATCATTTTCTGCTCCAGCAATGATCCTCTCCTGTTTTGTGCATTCCAACACCAGGTGCAGTTCCAATTTTTGTGACACCCTGTATCTCTCTAGGCCAATCCTCTCCAGACTTGTCTCTAGGCCTTCCTATAACCTCGGTCAGTTGAATCAAAGTACATTATTTGTGTTATATCAGTGATCATTCTGTTCATGTTATAATACAATTAAACTTCATTCATGATCAACCCTTGACTCATTTCCACATTGCATATCCTGTCTCCCATGGTCTTTCTAGAGACAAAATCGTCGGAACTTTATTTCAGATGTTTCAAGTCTTGTGTTGTCTTGTCTGGTGCTGCCTGGGAAGTTGTTTCAAGTCTGAAGGTCAAGGCGGCTATTTAATGGGTTTGGTAGAGTTCCATATTCGAGGCCAAAGGAAATGATTTACCCTAGAGCAGATGAAATACAGAATAGTAGAAATGTGTTATTTCTTGCACTTGATTACCAATTTAGTGTTTGATGTTAGAAGAGACATAGCTGCCAAGATTTATAATATTTCTCTTGTCAAAACCAACTTTGAAGTGCATCTTTTCATATTTCACACCCGTCTCTTAGCAAACTGACTTAATTTGACTTCTTAACAAACTCCGGCTTTCAAAGATCTAACTTTATTTGTACATCACTAACGTTTGAAACTGCCAATGCACTAGCATTCTTAACTGACCCCCCGGAGGTCCGAGATCTATTCCCGGCTCTACCAAGTGGTTCACTCAGCCTTGTGAGGTAAAACTAATGTGATGTGGGTTTGAATCCCACCTCAACTATCCTGGCTTCTTACTTCTACTCCAGACGAATGCCAGGATAGATCCTAACTTAAGGCCACGACTGCTTCCATTCTAATCCTCCCCTTAATTACAAACACACACACCAATACAGCCTTCGCAAAAACACAAGTTATCTGACAAAAGTCCTCACTCACTCAACTGCGCGGGGATCAATGACTACGCTGTCCAAGCTTCTCAATTGAAACAACAATAGGCAATGTACTTTTACCATATTTATTAATATCGGTAGCTGCAAATGTCTCAATGGAGGATATGAACACAAATATTTTAGTTTGTACTTGAGCTTGTGGCCTGCGCATTAGCAATCAATTTCATTTTCAGCGTTTGGACCTTGTACGTCTGTCAGTTTTGACATCCTTAAATCCATCGGTCAGTGCCATATTTCGTGCTTCTGGTAGAAGGCCCCACCTAGCTCTTCTTGGTTTTCTTCAACTAAAATTCCTGATACCATTTAAGCAATTGCCTACTTTCCTACCAGTCAAAATCAAAACCATGGAGGACCACGGGGCAGTGAAAGGTCTCTTTCACTTGCTAAATCATCAGAACTAGATGAGATGGAGTCATCAGCTCCACGCCCACCCTGGTGCTCATTTCTGTTGCAGACTAAGTGAACCCCAGGGCCATATGTGTTTCTGGAAGTGGTAGTTTTGTTTCTGAAATCCATTACCTCAGTGGGAATCCATCCCACTCACCTCAAGTTAGAAGCACAGTGCCTAAGCAAATCAACTACGCAGCTCTCTTCATACTAGTCAATAGCTTTCCTTCTTGGACACCAATCTGTGTTGGGCATATCTCATATTCTTGAAACCATCTCTATTTGATTGCTTTTCGATTAGTTCCGTGATTTCAGAGCATCTTATTCACTGGAATTAACTTCATAATTGAAATCTCACATGTATTAACCGGGAATCGAATCCTGCCCAAGTTGGTGAGCAGCAAGTATCTTGATGTCTGAATCAACACACTCTGATGTGGGGAGAGAGCTTAGGTCTTAGATAGGCTAGTATTGCAGTCATCACAAATGATGGTGTGAATAAGCTCCGATGAAAAACTGAAAGGAAGCTTGTAGTTTAACGTGATCGTTAATCTTGCGATCATTAGCCATAGGACCTCCCTTCAACGTGGAATCCGAACCACAGGACATGGCATTTCACTTCGAAAATTTCACATGCACTGACCGGGAATCAAACCTAGTCCGCCTTGGTGAGAGGCAACGAACTTGACCCGAGCACCACCACGCCGCCTTCGATGAAGGACTGTACAGCAACATACGTGTAGAGCAAAGATGCTCATAAGAAAACACTGTTGATGCCTTGCAGACACATCTTTATTAGGATCTGGGTTCTCTTCCCGGCTCTACCACAAAATGTAATTCTGGTCTGAGGATTGTAACGCAGTACACTGAGCCTCGTGGGAATAAAATGGTGTGTTACTATTTCAGCCATCCTAAATGTGCTTTCCGAGGCTCCCCTATTTCAGCTCGAGGCAAATGCAAGTTAGTCCTTAACTTAACCATGACCGCGTCCTCCCAAATCCATATCTAATTTCAAATACACACTATCAACGACACCACAGTAACACGGATTTCACTGTTCAACGATGGCATTTTTACATAAACAAAAATATCCAATATTAATAGTCTATATTTTGGTACGCCGAATTCGAAAATGGCAATAATTTTCGTTTTTAAGCTCCCGTTTTCGTGCTATATGATGTTTGTTCCTTATTTCAGTTTTAGCTCTCGTTTATTCTTATTTGAGGAATGCCAATGAATGCTGTGTTTTGTTTCTAGTCTGAGATGGCTTGTCTTCCGTAGTGATCCATTGTGTATTGTACGCGAGTTTCTGCGTCACTGTATGGAATCAAAACTGCTCCTTTTGTATTGCGACATTTACGTGAGTTTTTGAGTTACTGTGTGGAATCAAAACTTCTGTTATAATGCCCCGCAGATGTGCTAATAACCCCAACAATTTTTGTCCCATTATAATCTGTGAAGGAGCCTCCGTGGCTTAGGCGGCAGCACGCCGGCCTCTCACCGCTGGATCCGTGGTTCAAATCCCGGTCACTCCATGTGAGATCTGTGCTGGACAAAACGGAGGCAGACAGGTTTTTCTCCGGGTACTCCGGTTTTCCCTGTCAAAATTTCATTCCAGCAACACTCTCCACTATCATTTCATTTCATCTGTCATTCATTTAATCATTGCCCCAGAGGAGTGCGTCAGGCCTCGGCAGCCGGCACAGTTCATATCCTCGCCGCTAGATGGGGGCTTCATTCATTCCATTCCTGACCCGGTCGGAGACTGGAAGCAGGCTGTGGATTTTCATTTTCATAATCTGTGAAGGACATAACAGTTTCAATAACTTCCAAACCTGAGCTAATCTAGATTTTTAACTATAATTTTCAACTTCAGCACACTCTAATCCATATAAATCAACTGCTCTTAGCCCATTTTCATTTATGAAAAAAAAAAGGCTTATGAGATCATCTTCTGTCCGTGTGAGTGTGCGTATGTGTGCATGTGTGTGTGCGTGTGCCCCTAAAAACCACTAAACGGCTGGAGCGATTTCAATGAAACTCGGTAAGGTCATTGCACTATTTCGTGCGACCCTGACTGTGTCCTTTAAATGTTATTACGTCTTACCAATCCAATATGGCGGCTGTGTGAAATATTTTATTGGCATTCAATATCTCCGAAACTATTATGGATATCACCCTAAAATTTTGTACGGTGATAAAGGGCACTACTAAAAGATCATCTATGTAACTTTTAGAAACGTGTTAAGTGCAAAACGAACTTGGCGGCTAAGCAAAGTTGGATCATTTAAATAGACCTTTCTTGCGATTTAACCATCCGAGCACAGTGAAACATGATACAGAAATTGATTTATACACATTGTAATGCACGGACATCTAATTTAGTTCTCAAGATGGTGGCAGTGCGAAATATTAAATGTAAGTTTTTATTTCCTGTGTCCTAATCATGCAATCAAAATCGACGTTTGAATAATGAACCTACGCAATAATCGTCATCTAATAGTACATAATTCTATGACCTACATATTATATAAAAATCCAACATGGCGACCATCCGAAATATTTAGATGGTTCTCAATATCTACTAATCTATGACAGCAATCAAACTGAAATTTTGTATGTTGATAAAGGCTATGAACATGAGTTCACCCATGGGAATTTCAATGGCCTGGTGAGCACAAATCCAACATGGCGGTGACGCGAAATGTAAATATTTAAATGGACGTTTCTATCGATTTAATAATCCAAGCGCAGTGAAACTTGGTACGGTAAATGTTTACCGAAATTTCAATCCACTGGCATTTCATTTATTTCAATTGCTTTCATAACCACAAGATGGCGCTGTGCGAAATTTTAAAATCTTGGTTTTAGTTCGTGTGTCCTAATCATGCGATTGAAGTTTGACGTTTAAGTAATACATCCACGCAATAATCTTCATGAAACAGTGCATAACTCTATGGTCTACATATATAAAAACCCATCATGGCGACCATCCGAAATACAATATATAGATGGTTCTCAATATCTACGAATCTATTACAGCTGTTTAGTTCTTCACGGAACTACTTGTTGCCTTTCTAAAAAAAGCAAAAAGTTAAACGTCTAGTGTAATCAATTTCTACACAGTCCCAAGTATACATGTTTGAAATTAATTTTTGCCTATTCAGATTATTTTGCAAAATTAATGATATTTCAATTGAGGGGTTGGACGTGGTAGTAATTTATTCAAGTGTATTTAGGTGTGTATGTATAATTTTAGTCTGATAAACTGTATTATTGTGATGGCTGTATTAGATTTTGTATTTCAGGTGAGGATTGGTAAGCAGGTGAACGTGGCTTTGCGTGAGGAACCATCCTGGTATTTGCTTGGAGTAGAAGTGGGAAACAACCGAAAATCATTTCCAGGATGACTGATGTGGGAATTGAACCACCTCTTCTCAGTTTTGCCTCAAGAGCCTGAGTTTACTCCATTACAGCCCTCAGAGCAGTTTTTTTTTTAATCACAGCAAAGAATGCTAGTCGCCACACCACGAGGTGGTCCAAAATTAATGATACCGCAGGGACTGTGCTCTAATATTATTAGAGGCTTTTACCAACACAGGCCAATGATATCTCCATAACATCTACAAGTTATCAACGCAAGTGGTTGTTGTTTGAGTCTTCAGTCTTTTGACTGGTTTGATGCAGCTCTACATTCCTCCCTGTCCTGAGCTAATCGTTTCATCTCTACATAGCTCCGACACCCTACATCGGAGGCAATCTGTTTAACATATTCTATCCTTGGTCTACCCCTACAGTTTTTGTCCTCGACCCTTCCTTCCATAACTAAGCTTGCTATTCCTGGGTGTCTTAGTATGTGTCCTACCAACCTATCTCTTCTCTTCATTAGCAGTCGCCAGAAACATCTCTCCTCTTCCACTCGTCTTAATACCTCTTTGTTTGTAACCCTATCTACCCATCTGATCTTCATCATTCTCCTGTAACGCGGTAATTAACAAATATTGCAATAAGCAATCATTTCCAGTGGTTTGTTTTGGCCCAAGATTCCAGAGTGGTAGTGGTACCAGTTTGGTACGCATTATACAAGGCGTTCTTAACCTGGTGTTCACGGTCCTCTTTAAATTAAATTTAGTGCTCTCGTCATATGAGCCAAAATGTGCTCACGGGCACCAGTTCCCCTCAGATTCTTTCTTCAATTCAAATTCTGTTGGAAGAAACGGAATATTACTGTTATTGTTACAAGTTTTAACAGTCTGAAATTTAATTCCTTTGTGAAGTGGTATTTTTACTAACAGTAAAAATAATTGGACATCCCTGATTTATGAGTAACAAGAAAATGCTGAATCTACTTGACTGTAAATGAGTCATGCAAGCAGTTGCAGCATGCCTGATGAGCAGTGAATTCCTAGCTATTTCAGCACTTCAGAGGGAGAGAGGAAGGAATGACAGGAGCATGTTTGCTGCATTATAATTATTGTTATTATTATTATTGAAAAGAAAATTCACAGCCTGCTTCCAGTCTCCGACCGGGTCAGGAATGGAATGAATGAAGCCCCCATCTAGCGGCGAGGATATGAACTGTGCCGGCTGCCGAGGCCTGACGCACTCCTCTGGAGCAATGAATAAATGAATGACAGATGAAATGAAATGATAGTGGAGAGTGTTGCTGGAATGAAATTTTGACAGGGAAAACCGGAGTACCCGGAGTAAAACCTGTCTGCCTCCGTTTTGTCCAGCACAGATCTCACATGGAGTGACCGGGATTTGAACCACGGACCCAGGGGTGAGAGGCCGGCGTGCTGCCGCCTAAGCCACGGAGGCTCATGTTATTATTATTATTATTATCATATTATACCGGTATAACACGCTAAGGCTAAGGTGTATGTTTCACAAAACTGAAGCCCCTAAACCAAAAGGAGTCAGAAGGTGTGGATTGGACCAAAATCTTCCAAATCTTCTCAAGAGTACAGGAAAAATCTTGTATTTCTTGAAAAGTCAACAGAAATATATTATCTCTATATATAAAACTCAATGTTGGTTTGTCTGTTTGTTTGTTTGTCTGTTATTTATACAAATCTACACCATTTCACCGATCTGAACCAAAATGTGTATACTTACACTTTGGAACCCAGCGGGTAACACTGTCTACATTAAATTTCGGACAGACCACTCCTTTCAGGCCCCTTGGCAACATAACCGAAAAGTCACCAAAAATACTCAACTGGGACAAAATATCAAAGTTTTCGCATAAGGACTGGACATAGCTCATTTTACGCCCCACGATGCGAGAAACAATACCACATTTAAAGG
Source organism: Meconema thalassinum (assembly GCA_946902985.2). NCBI lineage: Eukaryota > Metazoa > Arthropoda > Insecta > Orthoptera > Tettigoniidae > Meconema > Meconema thalassinum. Next base: position 617,338,000 of record OX336390.1, read on the forward strand.
CCCTAAAACCAGCAGTTTCTAAGATATTCGCAGAAAACTATCTTCGCTCTGATAAACTGATGAACAAATGGCAAGTCCGTTTCCACGGCAACACTACCTCAAGGTATGACATCCGATTTTGTATATATTCCTGTAGGAGGCAATTCAAATCCATTTATTATCTTTTTCAAGATATATATATAAACACAATAAGAACAGGGCAGCGCGCCTGCCTCTCATCCGTAGGCCCCGGGTTCGATTCCCGGCTCAGAGATTTTAGACACCGACGAGAGGGCTGCAACGGGGTGCACTCGGCTTCGTGAGGACAATTGATAGCTGTCTGATAGTGAGACAGCGCCCCGGTCACGAAGAACAAGATTAACGGCCGAGGGGACACGATGCACTGACCACGCGTCACCACAATATCTGCAGGCCAAATGGCTGGGACGCGGTCGCATGATAGGCCTACGCCATTCATGGACTGTAGTGCAGGGGTAAAAACTATAGGGAAAGCGCCTTCCAACACCACTTTTAAATTTTAAACACTACAGTAGCGGCTATTAAATAAAGGTAGCGATATAGCTACGTTCAATTTCATAAACACTGGCCTCACAAATCCCGTATAGTTAAGTACAAATATCAGTCTGGACGTTATTTAAGTAGTAACGAAGCTCTATGGCGGCTATTGTCGTTTCCGTATCACCTAAGGCATCCCGCCGTCACATACCTCAATGTGAACCGGTCTATTTTACTGAAAAGAATTTCTACCAGAGAGTATCCACTCCGGCAAAAACCACACTCACTATCTTTTCCAAAATGTACACAAGGCATGATTTTTAAAGCACTCTTCTGTATGTTGAGGTACAGAAATATATCACATCGAAAGATACAATAAAATGTTGGCAAATCTGAGTTCAAGGAACTGCTGTTCAGAATAGGCCTTCTGTTAAATCTGCAGAAGCTTTCGGTTCGTAAAATGGAATGTTTTCCTTTGACAATGCATCTACACCATATGCGAGGGCAACGCATTTCAAAGATCACTAAAACACAATAATCAGGAAATTGGAGAAAAATTGAAAGTGGGAGCGAAGATTCAAGGAGAAATAATATTTCATCTCTGAGATTTGCTGATGACATCGTCATCTTGGCCGATACGCCAGAGGATTTGAATGAGTTTTTGAATGGTATGAACTCCGTCTTGAGGAGAGAATTCATGATGAAACTCAATAAATGTAAAACAAAATTATTGGAATGCAGCCGAATTAAATTAGAAACCTCTATGGACATCATAATGGCAGGTGAAACGCTACGGGAAGTAGGAGACTTCTGTTACTTAGGAAGCAAAATATCCAGTGATGGACGAATCAAAGAGGATATAAAAAGTAGGTTGGCTCAGGGAAAGAAAGCATTTCTACAGAAAAGGAATTTGTTGACATCGAATATACATTTAGGTATTAGGAAGTCATTTTTGAAAGCTTTTGTCTGGAGCGTGACACCATAAGGAAGTGAAATTTGGGCTAATGGTGCAGCAGAAAAGAGGAGAATTGAAGCGTTTGAAATGTGGTGTTACAGGAGAATGATGAAGATCAGATGAAGAGGTATTAAGACGAGTGGGAGAAGAGAGATGTTTCTGGCGACTGCTAATGAAGAGAAGTGATAGGTTGGTAGGACACATATTAAGACATCCAGGAATAGCAAGCTTGGTTAAGGATGGGGAGGGTCGAGGACAAGAACTGTAGGGGTAGACCAAGGTTAAACAGATTGCCTCGGATGTAGGGTGTGGTAGCTATGTAGAGATGAAAAGATTAGCTCAGGAGAGGAAGGCGTGGAGGGCTGCATCAAACCAGTCAAAAAACTGAAGACTCAAACATCCACAATCAGGAATTTTAATTACTTAGAGAGAGGCATGTGAGGCAAAAGGGTTGTTGGAGATTTCAATCCCTGTTATGTAACACTGGAAGAGACTGCATAATGCACATCAGCGGCCAAGGTGAGAGATATTTTACTATCGGTCTATTAGTAGCGACATGTTGACGTTCAAATCATCAATAAGTGTGGCAAATTTACACCCAGAATAGCTTAAGGAAAAATACTTTTAGTTCCCCATATTCCGATAGATTTGCCATTCCAGTGTGTAAGAGTGCAGTTCCCTCTTCAAACAATATTCGCAATTTCTATTTACAAAGCGCAATGACTCACACTTAACAGCAGCAGGTGTACATTTAGACAAAACCATTTTTTTCCCATGCGCAACTGTATGTGGCGTGCTCGCGATATCCGGACAACAAAACCGTTATGTCCCAGCAGAAGATGGCAAAACCAAAAATGTAATATTCAAATGTGTTCACATAATGTAACATCGTACCCTGCAGATTTTCACATCTTTATAAAATTCCCACTTTGCTGCTCATATCAATATACTGTACTGTATCAGAATTTTCAGAATTAGAATGGACCTACCTGTAGCCGCAATTGCTGTAATAGAATAGACCCATTATCAGCAATAATTACACCCAGAATAGCTTAAGGAAAAATACTTTTAGTTCCCCATATTCCGATAGATTTGCCATTCCAGTGTGTAAGAGTGCAGTTCCCTCTTCAAACAATATTCACAATTTCAATTTACAAAGCGCAATGACTCACATTTAACAGCAGCAGGTGTACATTTAGACAAAACCATATTTCCCCACGCGCAACTGTATGTGGCGTGCTCGCGATTATCCGGACAACAAAACCGTTATGTCTCAGCAGAAGATGGCAAAACCAAAAATGTAATATTCAAATGTGTTCACATAATGTAACATCGTACCCTGAAGACTTTCACAACTCTATAAAATTCCCACTTTGCTGATACTGTACTGTATCAGAATTTTCAGAATTAGAATGGACCTACCTGAAAGCCGCGATTGCTGTAATAGGATAGACCAATTATCAGCAATAATACATCGACCCATTGTCTTGATCGCGAGCAAAGCTGCGGGTACCTGGTAGTAATCTATATATATAAAACTCATTGTTGGTTTTTCTGTTTGTCTGTTTGTCTGTTATTTATACAAATCTACACCGTTTCACCGATCTGTACCAAAATTTGTATGCTTACCCTTTGGAACCCAGCGGGTAACACTGTCTACGTTAAATTTCGGACAGACCACTCAATTTCCTGCATTTAGGCCCTTTTGCACAAATCTACACCGTTTCACCGATCTAATAACTTGAAGGACATATTGTCGCTAGGCGACAACGACTAGCACTATGTCATGATAGTCAACGCCGCACCATTGATGGACAGGTTGTCACTAGGCAACAACGATTTACTCTGTATCATACTAGTTCGGTAAAATTTTTGCTAAACGACACATGGGAAAACTGACCGATTGTGAATCCAAGGTTGTATTGGACTGTAGTGGTCTGTATGCTATCTTATGCACAGTTAATAAGCATATTAGCAAAATGTAATGTAATGCTATTCTGTCAGAGAATCATAGTGGCAAGCATTCCTACATTCTCCTATCACCATTTTGCAATTTTCATGTATAGACAGTTGTTATTTCATTTGCGGGGCTTAGACATCGTGGTCATATTGCCCCGTGTGCATGGGTGTGTGTTGAATTTTTGTGATAACCTGCGTTATTGTGATTCTTGCACTGGCATGTGTAAATAGGAGATAGAATATTTGAAGCCAATTTTCAGTGTTGCTAAAGGATTTATTGGACTGTAGTATTCTCTATGCTATCGTATGCACAGTAAATCAGCATATTAGCAAAATGTAATGTAATGCTATCTTGTCAGAGAAAAATAGTGGCAAACATCCCTACATTCTTCTATCACCATTTTGCAGTTTTCATGTGTAGAGAGTTGTTATTTCATTTGCGGGGCTTAGACATCGAGATCATGTTGCCCCGTGTACATGGGTGTGTGTGTAGAATGTTTTTGATAACCTGCGTTATTGTGATTGTTGCACTAGCATGTGTAAATTGGAGATTGGATATGGTATTTGAAGCCATTTTTCAGTGTTGCTCAAGGATTTATTGGACTTTAGTATTCCCTATGCTATCGTATCCACAGTTAATATTTCATTTGCGGGGCTTAAACATCGTGGTCATGTTGCCCCGTGTATATGGGTGTGTGTGTAGAATTTTTGTGATAACCTGTGTTATTGCGATTTTTGAACTACCATGTGTAAATATATATATATAACTCAATGTTAGTTTGTCTGTCTGTTATATATACAAACGCTACACCGTTTCACTGATCTGAACTAAAATGTGAATACATCTCCTTTGGAAACATTGCGAGTAAGACTGTCCACATGAAATTTCCGACAGACCACTCCATTCCCTGCATTTAGGCCCTTTGGCACAATTCTACACCGTTTTACCGATCTGAACCGAAATGTGTATACTTACCCTTTGGAAACCTGCGAATAACACTGTCTACATGAAATTTCGGACAGACCACTCCATTTCTTGAATTTAGGCCCTTTGGCACAAATCTAGACCGTTTAACCGCTCTGAACCAAACTTTATGTATTTACCCTTTGGAACTCGACGAGTATCAATGTCTATTTGATATTTCGGACAGACCACTCCCTTGCCTGCATTTAAGCCCTTTGGCACAAATCTAAACCGTTTCACCTAATTACAACGAATTTTACATACCGTTTGAAACCCTGCTGGTAATAATGTCCATTTGATATTTTGGACAACCCTCCTCATTCTCTATATTTAGAATAACGGACAAATGGATCTTGAGAAACACGTTTTAAGGCCCTAGAACCATTCATGTCCGTAGTAGTGTAACTGTAAGAATATCTTAATAAGTCTATTGTTGACTGACAAAGCGGGCTGCATCACGCCGCCCCTACCCGTGTTCTGGAGCAGAATTGCGGAAATAGTTGCATCTTGCGCTGCTTATAAATTGCTGTCACGGGGAGGAATTAGTACAAAAATAGGCCCCTGAAAACTGTTATCATCATGAAAATAGTATGCCTCTGTATAAGTGCGATGGTGTTGGTGCAGTACATTGAGGTGTAGAACAGATGCAATAAGCGTTGGTGCTTTCAAATTTACTTTCATTTATTCCGATCCTTATCCACTGTTGTTACCTCAGGAGCTCGGGACAGCCAAAGTTTTCTCACGTGCTCTGATTATTTTCCTACAGCGCTATGCGACAACAGACGACACTATTGGTCACTACTTTTCTGACAGCCAATGATATATAGGTCCTAGCCAGTGTCTTTTATTTCACTTACTGCTATTTCTAATCATATTTTTCAATTCGTTTGTAAATTACATGTATTGGGTCGGTATTGTAGTTAGTAAATAGCTGTTTCCCTATTCATTATTATCATTATCATTACGGGAAAATGACGTGAATGTTACGTCCATTATACCGATCTACGTATCACTCCCACTATCACCACAGAAAGTTATATTTTTACATTTGTCTTTTTCTGTTAGTTTATGTACAATGTGCTAGTTCAGTAGTAGTATACATTATCATTCATAAAACATATAAATCCACCGGGCGTAGCCGGGCACTACTGCTAATTTGTTTATAAAGTGCTTTTAAACAAATAAGACGATAGCCCCTGCGAGAACTCTGTCGCCTACAGCTCGCATAGCACTAGGCCGGGCGGGTAGTCTGTACACATTGGGCGCACACAACCCATTGCGCATTGAAAAGAATCTCCAAACGGAATACCCGTAACAGTGACGATTTACACTCTGATTTCATAAATATCGACAATTTAGAAGTCCGCATAACAGTAAAGCCGGGCGGGTGGTTACTGAAAATGCGAGTTTTCTAGCGCAGGTCCCCTAGTTAAAATATAATACATTATTTTTATTACTATTAATGTATTATTGTTATTACCGACAGCGGTAGCTACGCTCGATAAAGCGCAGCTATCTGCGGACTCGGTAGACGTGGGTTAGAGCCCCACCGTCCGTCGTCCTTGAAATTGTTTTCCGTGGTTTACCATTTTGAACTCCAGGCAAATTCTGGGACGGTACCTTCTGACAGGCCACGGCCGCTTCCTTCAACATCCTTGCCCACTTTTCATTCACTTCATTCATTTTATCGCGCATGGACTCCTCTCATTAGGTTGGGGGATTCCTCACAGTAAATGTTGGAAATGACTTCCAGCAGCATTCATACACAACTGTACTCGTTTCACCACATTCCATGACGTTCTGTGTAGTTTATCTCGACCTATGTTGTTTACTTTGTGTCTAATGACCTCACGGAGTTCGGCAGTTGTCTGAGGTCTATATTTGTACACTCTGCCCTTGAGATACCCCCATAAGAGAAAGTCCAGCGACTTTAGGTCAGGTGATCGGGGAGTCCTCAAATCTTTTTTGTTATTATTCGGTCACCAAAGAAACTGGTTACAAGTTGGATGGAAGCGGTAGACGTATGACACGTAGCTCCATCTTGTTGAAAATAACCTTCTGTCAGTTAGACGTTATCCGGCTGCTCCATAAATACTGGACAGAGGAGCAGATGCGCAGAAACCATCAAAAAACTTGCCAATGGGCAGTGGTACTGATTCTCCCAGAGTCACTGAGATCATTGAATTACATTTCCCGTCTCTACGAACTTCCAGAGGGAAATTATAACCCATTAAAGTGGTTCAGGTTTATTTGGATCGCCTACAAAGAACGCGGTGTCCTCACAAGGTATCGCAATTCTATTTATTATATGAACAGAAAGAGAGATGGAATACTTTACTGCACACTCCATCCTGTGATTGATTAAATGTAATATTCTATCCTTTCGGCTATAGATCTGTGAAACTAGAGCGATATTCAGCAACCACTCTTTTTTATCGCCACACCCGATTGCCATATATACCGCACCTCCCCTTGGGAAATCAGAACAACTGTCGATAATGAGGGCAGGTTCCACCTCAACTTGACAGAGAGAGCGGAATAGTTTTACCATTCATTATGTCGATGGTTATGTATTTGATCTAAAACATGAGGCTATATTTTACCAGCATAATTCCCTGCTTATGCTAAAACTTGTTAAACTATGCAAAGCTCCTATAACCAGCCATGCGTTTACTCTGCTTTCCATTGATCTGCCGGCATTTATCAAGGACTAAGCACTGGGACAAAGTTACTAATTCGTATTAGGGGTTTGGGATATCTTGATCATCAGTGCCGGATACTTGGGTGTATCTGATAACCTGTGTTTTTTTGGTTACTGTAATAGAGTGTGTAGCTGTAATTATTACGGTCACGGATAGGGTAGGTGCTATCCCGACATGCACCTGGAGGAAGTATGGAAAATCCCGGGGAAAACCACACACAGGATAGCCGTTGTCACGCCGGGATTCGAACCTATGATCTCTGGTCTTCCAGACGCCCCCCTATCGGGATCGTGGAGAGCCATTTAGCACGCATGGCTACGACGTGGGGTAAACAGGGAAAGCCAAAAGCTGTTTGGAATGCAGCGGGTTCTGACACGAGCCCCAATGGCGGTCTTATTTTCAACTCTTACGTATGTCCGCCTTAAGAGATGCTACCCATTACTACTGTATGAATCTAAAAGACAGTTCACAGCGATAGCTACCAAGTGCCCGAGCATCGCCAAACTAGGGTCTTGTGCTTTCGTCTTTGCCTGCATAAAACTTGGTAGATTGAGCCATTGCGTCAAGAGTTGTATCTCAAGAGAAAGAACGTGCGCTAGTGTTAGGTCAGTCCGTATACAGACAAGACCTCATTCTAACCATCCACACCTTGAGGGTAGATAGGATGGCTTATTCCTGCTGCTTAAGCCACTTTATCTAAAGTATTAAATCTTATTTGTATACTCTGACTGTGCTCAGTTAATATTTCACGCAAATGATTGAAATAATGTGATTTAAAGGGGTGGGGCATACAAATAACAATTAAAGTCCAAATAACTTGGACAGCAGTAAGGTTATTTGTTTAATGGTCGGTACAAGGGGCATAATATCTTTCATTAAGACATCGCTGTTACAGCATTAAAAGGTACAATTATGATCCTTAAGAACCATCTTCACAAACCATGACTATATTTCGCTCCACAACCTATAGTTCCAGACTTCTAGCACGCTTTGTCCATGGCAATCCCTAAATGGAGAAAGCTAATTGTTTGTATTTTAAAGCAATTTATAACTGTGTCTGTTACAAATTTTGTTTAAATCTCATTTATAATCTTTTACTGTGCTCAGTTAAAATCACACAGAAATGATTGAGGCAATGTGATTTAAGGAAAGGGGATGCAGCACGTGTGTGTTTGAGTCTTCAGTCTTTTGACTGGTTTGATGCAGCTCTCCATACCTCCCTGTCCTGAGCTAATCGTTTCATCTCTACATAGCTACCACACCCTACATCCGAGGCAATCTGTTTAACATACTCTAACCTTGGTCTACCCCTACAGTTCTTGTCCTCGACCCTTCCTTCCATAACTAAGCTTGCTATCCCTAGGTGTTTTAGTATGTGTCCTACCAACCTATCTCTTCTCTTCATTAGCAGTGGCCAGAAACATCTCTCCTCTCCCACTCGTCTTAATACCTCTTCGTTCTTTCCATTTGTGTCCTTAATATTACAGCACTTAGTCTTCTTTTCCCCAAATGTATTCTTAATCCTTCGTAAAGAGCCGAAATAGTAGGCTAACGATATTAATTTCATGATTGCTATCTCCAGTCACAAAGTAACCATCTCCCATTTACACATATAATAATTAGGCATTATCATTACATTTTTGTTCTAGGCAAATATCATGTATTATTTTAATAGAAGAACTAATAAAAGCCCATCAGTTCTGAGTAAAGTGGTGATTATGTACCTCAAAAAACAATACATTACTGAAATATCAGAGATGTGAGGGGAAACAGTGAAGAATGCTCAAAGCAAAGAAAACGTTTGGATATTGGATAAAAATAATTCATGTTTTGAAAATAGTAAGGATAGTGCGTACTCTTGACCATGTGAATTGTGTCAATTTTTCAGGTAACATTATGCTAAGCATTTTCGCGTTTTGTGGTAAGGCCATGACTAACATTATTGTAACGCGCAAAACGTAACTTATTATGTACTGGATCATAACCATATTATGATGATATTTTGAGGTTAGAAAATCTGGGAGATTAATACAAATTTTAACAGAAGAAATTTCAAAAGAAAGTAACATTAGTTCATCTAGGAACAATTATCTGAGTTGTTTTTCAACCAAATGCTCTCCAAATGTTTACACATACTGAGAATAGCTAACTTCAGAAAGATAACCTACAATAATTTCGATCAGATATTAGCAAGCCGAGAAAGTATTGGAGTCCATTAAAACTACTTAAAAACAATTTTTCTTGGATTTTATTCCAATATTAATAAAATAAGTAGGTTAACATTCTTGGAGATCATTTTATGATTGGCGAATAACCGAGATATGTGTTGCTGAATGAATCATGTTACTGTTCTTTACTTACAATTCGTATTAATTTTCCAGATTTTATAAACTCAAAATATATCATTCAGTTCAAATATAAGTTATTTTTGCAGGTTACAAGAATCTTGCTCGTAGCCTTACCACAAAATGAGAAAATGCTTTATACAATGATCCCTGATAATGGAGTCAATTCACATTTTCATGAATACACAGTATCCTTATGTTGTTCTTGTTAGAAAATATATCTGTTTCCTTGGAAATATGTATAATTGTTGAAGAAGATTTATGTGAGGTACAGTGAGACAACTAATATCGTGTCTTCTTGGACTGTTTAAATTGTATCTAGTCCCTCCCCCCTATATTTGGAACTGTAACTTTCAGTCTGTCATCACGATTACAAGCCTAATTATTGGGAAATGTGCTACAACCTGCAAACAACTCCATGTGGTTACGAGTTATTAAATGAATGCCATGTTTCGCTCGTGAAGTGATTATCGACAGATTATTGAAAAGGAAGAAATATACAAAACACTACCACGCCTTGTAATCTGTGCAAATAACTTATAATCACATGTAATAGTTTTCAGGTTGTATCACATTTCTCATTGGCTTTTTTACTTGTGTTGACCGACTGGAAAGTTACTATATCAATGGCTAATGAGACAGCACTGAAAATTGGCTTCGAAGATTTCTATGGTCATCCTCTCCCAATTAAATCACTGTATTGCAGTCGTGTTCCTGAAACCGAGCACAGTAAAGGTATTTAAATTTCATTTATAGCAGAAGTATTTATTGAAATACGCACAGAGAGCGAGATATACACAGATGGTTCTGCTGCGCAGTGAAGAGAAAGAAAATATTCTGTATGTCCTCGTAGCAAGTTGCTCCGTCATACGGCACTCACAGGCGTGTGGTATAAGTCCATGTTGTTCGTAAGAATTCGTTCTCTGAAGGAAGTAGGAATAAGAAATAATCAGGCAAATAATGGAAATAACGAAGTAAGGGAGAAGTATATTGGAATGAGTCTGTTGTAATGTGAAAATATGACGATTATATTATCGCCAAGCAACTTATAATCATAGCGCCAATCTTGTGGAACTCCTAAAGAACGTTTACTTTGTCTTGTCTGCGTTGTGGGTTCGACAAATTGTGACAGAGATCGCTCAAGCGTGTTCCTGGTAATGTCTATGGAGGTGGCTTCGGTGGCGTAGTTGGTAGCATGCTGAGCTTCCATACCCAAGGTCGCGGGTTCAAACCCGTCCAAAGTCGTCGGATTTCTTAAGAGCGTTAAATATCCCTCAGTATGCCTTCCTTCGGAGGGGAAGTAAAGCCGGCGGTCCCATGTCATAGATTTATGGCATGAAAAAGAACCTTCCACTAACTACACTTGTGTGAAGCCAACATTTGTAGGTTAGGTTTGATTAATGCTCTCAAGTTCCAACGTTCGTCACCGGGAGCTGGTTGCAATGGCATCTTGTAGAAGCCAAGTTCACAGCTAGGTGAAAGTGGGAACTACTTGAAATTATCCCCTGCAGTCCTACATAATTATTTTTTTAGCGTACGGCACTAAATGCCGGGAGTGTCCGAGAACATGTTCGACTCGCCAGTTTTGTAGCTGCTTCGAGACGGACACCCGATGGGTGAGCTACATGTACCGTTGGGGAGGGAAGTTGGAATGGAAGGACGAGGAGTTGGAAGGTAGCGGCTGTGGCCTATAGTTAGGGACCAACCCCGGCATTTGCCAGGAAGGAAGATGGGAAACCGCAGAAGACCATCTTCAAGGTTGCCGGCGGGGGGATTCGAACCTCCTCGCCTCCCGGATGTGAGCGACTGCCAGCAGTCATGCCGTAACGACCACGGATAACTCACCCGGTCTTACTTAAATTAAAAACAGATAGCACACACTAATACAGTCATCACAATCAAAACAGCTTATCAGACAGATTCTACACACTCCCAAAGTACACGGGGCTAAATGACTGCGTTGACGCAGCCCCTAAACTAAGGAACCAACCAACGTCTATGGAATTTTGAATGTCATCTCAGGCAATCTTTTATTTGCTATACCGTTTCTCTTTACTTGTGGTGAGTTTTATGAGCCGCTTTTGTTCTGAACCCCTGGTATCATTTAAACAACAACGGCCCATTGGGTAAGAATGCCAAAAAAGTAACCTTCAATTTGAATTTCTCCTCCTGTGAAAGAATATTCCAGCAGTAAATAAGCTGTGCTGATAACAAAATCGATGCCGCGAAAGTGGCACGAAGACAATATAAAGAGAAAGTAATATTACATTAAAATAAGAATGACTTTATTCCATCAACCCACCTACTAAATTATATGCTGAAGGGAGAGAGGCAAGAAGTAACCATAGAAGAGGTAGTTTATGAATGACAAATGCAGATACTGCTACATCACGTAATGAAGTGGCAAGCGCAAGGCTCACGAATGGAGACGTCTTCCAAGAAATTGACTCCGTACTGTTTTCAAGAAAATAAGCCTTCTGCTATTAACGAGAAAGGAGAAGAATAAGAAGAAACTAATGAAGTAATGCAAGTCGGTAACCATGACAACAGTATCTCAAGAGGTGACATCCAACTTTCCATCTATTTCTGTAAGAAGCAATGACACTGAATTTATTAAACTTCTGCGAAAGTTTGCAAATGGCTAAAAGGTTATCATGGAAAGATCATAGACTGTAGAATTCATCAATACGCTGAAAGGGGTCAAGCGGTACCCTAGAATGTTTAAACGTGACTTACACGTGCGATATGTTGTACAGAAGGTATATTATATCTCCAAACAGCATTATTATTTTCAAAAATTCCTGATTTGATATAGAGTTTTTTACAGCTTTTGGGAATTTGGGCCATTGGAAGCTAAGAATCCTGAATTTTCGTGCACCACAAGCCTTCATAATTTACGTATTAAAGGGGTCTTCCTGGCGATGAGGACTTTCCACAACGGTGAGGGTCAGTTTTTATTTGATATTTTATATTGCGTTTCATCTACGAGGTTTTCAAAATTATTTTCACGTCAGGAATTACACGTTAAGGGAAATTAGTTTGAGAGCATATTTTAGCTAATCATATTTTTGTCGACACACGGGGTCATTGTAATGATGATTTTGTTTGACACTGTGTGGTTGATATATCCTTATGTTTATGTACGCCTATCACTTGTGTTCGGGTGCTTGGAGTATTGTAAACTTAGGTATTGTAACCATTAGTCAATTCACCAATCATTTATAAAACTCTTCACCGTACTTCTCATAGAAGGGTGGGTATAGGGGAAAACTTTTCAAAATACATGCTAAAATAGGCGAAAAATAAAAATTATCCTAGAAAGACGACCAAAGCATATGTTGCGCTTCTCAATATGTGACACAAAACTAGGGAGTCTATAAAGGGTCTCCGAAAACCACATTTTAAGGCCCTTAAATTAATAGTGTCTGTGATATACCCAGAAATCTAACTTCGTTCTGAAAACCTTATGCAGGAATGACAAGGCCCTAACCATTGCAACAGTAGCTCAATCGATAACGTCTGGTTATTAATACCGAAGACCGTTCGAAGAGCGGGACCTAGTCCATCTATAAGACGCAATGCAATTCCATTTATTACATTACTGTGAAGGTTTGCAAACAGCTATAAGGTTATAACGGATCCAAATTAAGCTGAAATATGCATCAATACATATAATGCGCTTAGGGGGTCAAGGGGTACTCTAGAATTTTTTCACGTAATTTATACGTGCGAGGATGGTACGGAAGGTCTATTATACCCCTATCCCTATATTATTATTATTATTATTATTATTAATATTATTATTATTATCTTTATTAGGGCATACAACGACGAGACAAAGCTCATTTTCAACCCCTTGGTGTCAGAAACAAAACTCGGGGCCCCTAAAGAGCCGTAAAGTGTCCCCGAAAAATACATTTTAGGCTCTAAAACCAACAGTTTCTTAGATATTCCCAGAAAACTAATTTCATTTATAAACTAATGAAGGAATGCAACCCAGTAACCATGACAACAGTATCTGAAGAGGTGACATCCAACTTTCCATCTATTTCTACAAGAAGTAATGCCACTCCATTTATTACATTTCTGTGAAAGTTTGCATAAGGCTATAAGGTTATCACGGAACCAACTAAAACTGTAAAATTCATCAATGCGCTTAAGGGTTCAAGGAGTATCCTAGATTTTTTTCACACGACTTACACGTGCGATATGTCGTACAGAAGGTCTATTATATCTCCAAACAGCAACATTATTATCAAAAATTCCTGATTTGAAATAGTAGACTATTTTTTGTTGCTTTTAGGAATTTGGGCCATTGGAGGCTAAAAAACCTAAATTGTCATACACCACAAGTCTTTATAATTTATAAGAGGGGTCTTCCTGAGTATGGGGACCTAACACAACGTAGATGGCCAGTTTGTATGTGACGTGTATTGCGATTCATCTATGAAGTTTTCAATTTTATTTTCACGTCAGGAAGTACACTTTAGGTAAATTTAGTTTGAGAGCACATTTTAACTAATCATTTTTCTTTGTCGACAAACAGGTTCCAAGCCCCTAACCATTGCAACATTATCTCAATTGATAACGACTGGTTATTAATACCGAAGACCGTTCGCAGAATGGGTACTTCTGCTAGTGAGTTGATATATATTTATATATACTAGCAGTAGTGCCCGGCTTCACCCGGTAGATTTATTTGTTTTATGGATGATAATGAATACTACTACAGAACTGGCACATGATACAGTACTTAACTAACAGCAATAATATTTTAAAAATATAACTTTTTGTGGTGGTGGTGGTTGTAATGGGAGTGGTAAGTAGTACAGTATAATGGACGTAACATTCTGATCATTTGCCCGTAATGATAGTAATGATAATTATGAATAGGGAAATAGCTATTTACTAACTACAGCACTGACACGAGTAATTTACAAACAAATTTAAAAAAAAATATTAGAAAGAGGAGTAAGTGAAACAAAAGACACTGCCTAGGGCCTATATCTCATTGGCTGTTATAAATGTAGAGACCAATAGTGTCGTCTTTTGTCGCATAGCGCCGTAGGAAAATAATCAGAACTCTTTGGAAAACTTCGGCTGTGCCGAGCTACTGAGGTAGCAATAGTGGCATTGATCGTCATATAGCGCTCAACGTTAAGGTTCGGAATAGATGACGGTAAATTTGAAAGCACCAACGCTTATTGCAGCAGGTAACCTCAATGTATTGCACCAACACCATTGCACCTATACAGAGTCATAATATTTTCATGATAACTGTTTTAAGGGGCCTAAGAAATCTTTTTGCACTAATTACTCCCTGTGACTGTAATTTATAAACAGCGCAAGATGCAACTATTTTCGCAATTCTGCACCAGAACACTGGTAGGGGTGACGTGATGCAGCCAGAACTGCCCGTGAACATTAGACTTATTAAAATACTCTTACAGTTACACTACTATGGACATGAATGGTTCTAGGGCCTTAATACGTGGTTTCCAAGTTAATTTTGTCTGTCATTCTAAATGTAGGGAATGGAGAGCGTTGTCCAAAATATTAAGTGGATAGTGTTACCAGCAGGGTTTCAAAGTGTATGTAAAATTTGGTGCAATTAGGAGAAACGGTGTGGATTTGTGAAAAAGGGCCTAAATGCAGGGAAGTCTGTCCAAAATCTAAAGTGGACAGTGTCACCCGCAGGGTTTCAAAGGGTAAGTATACAAAATGTAGTTCAGATCGGTGAAACGGTGTAGATTTGTGCCAAAGGACCTAAATGCAGGGAATGGAGTGGTATGTCCGAAATTTCAAGCAGACAGTGTTACTCGTATGGTTCCAAAGGATAAGTATACACATTTTAGTTCAGATCGTTGAAACGGTGTGGATTTGTTCAAAAGGGCCTAAATGTAGGGAATGGAGTGGTCTGTTCGAAATTTCATGTAAACTGTGTTACTCGCAGGGTTCCAAAGGGTAGGTATACACATTTTGGTTCAGATTAGTGAAAATGTGTAGATTTGTGCCAAAGGGCCTAAATGCGGGGAATGGACTGGTCTGTCATAAATTTCATGCAGGCAGTGTTACTCGCAGGGTTCCAAAGGGTAAGTATACAATTTTTTGTTCAGATCTGTGGAACAGTGTAGATTTGTATACATAACAGACAGGCAAACAGACAGACAGACTATGTGCTTTATATATATAGATATACTAGCAGTAGTACCCGCTTCGCCCGGTGGAATGATGATAATGTCTGAAAGTCTCCTTAGAAATATAATGGACTTAAAATCTAGGTAATTTGCCCTTTTGATAAGGATGATAATAAAAACTACTGTTGAATTGACACGTCAAACTTACAAACTACCGTAATAGAAATACATATTTCAAAATTCACAGGCGAGGAAGACTTATTGTGTGTGGTGATTAATGGTGTAATGGGCGTAACATCTAGGTCATTTGCCCTTATGATGAGGATGAAAAGGGAAACTACTGTCTGTACTGATTTGACACTTCAACTTATAATGTAAACAATGTACTGTAAAAAAATAAATAGTTTAAAAAGCACAGTCGATAAAGACTTTATGCGGCTGTGATTAGTGAGATGATGCGCGTAACATCGAGGTCATTTGCACTTATGATGATAATAATAAGGTAATGAAAAATGACTACTAAACGAACATGGTGTAATTTTAAAACTGATATAAGTAATTCAGATGTCTAGCTTCGATGTCTTCCAAAGTCTCAACCTTATTTTCTGGCTTAGGCCTGTACTCGATGCTTCTAGTGAAAGAGCTTATGGCGTACTGCTCGGCAAAGAATATGTGTCCAAGGGAGTCTTTCAATTTCCCGCCTTAATTGGCCGTTGTCTCACCTTTCCTGATGCCCTCATTCTTCGAGGGGTCTGCCTTCCTTTCCTTTTCGCATATCTCCTGTCTTCTGCTTAAGGCCCTCAAAGAGACAGGGTGTGTGTAGCCCCACCCCTTCTGGTACACCCTCAAGGGCTCATTATTATTATTATTATTAATATTGCCTTTATTGGTGGCGCAGTTAGGGCTCTTGGCCCTCCCTTACACTTAACCACATTAATACAATACAATAAACATATTATGGCGACAAAATTAAACAATAATAATTGACATTGATCATGACTTTCACACTCTCATTCACTCATCCAGTCACACTTCTTGTTGTCGGTCAGCAGCGTTCAGCAGGCTGCCCCAGCAGGTGGTCTTGAATTTAGATAGTGAGGTGGTACCCCTGACACTGGCTGGAAGGGTATTCCACAGCCTAGACCCCACCACATGAAAAGAGTCGTTGTATATAGAAGAGCGATGAATAGGAATGGAGAGGGAAGAACCAGAGCGTGTATTATTACCACGGAAAGAAGACAAGTACTTGAATTTATTTGATAAGTATAGTGGTCTGTCGTCAGACAATAATCGGAAAATCTGGACAAGAATGTGATATGATCGACGTAGTTCAGGTTTCAGCCAGGAAAGAGCGCAATAATAGGGAGTGATATGTTTATGATAACTCAGATCGTAGATAAATCGTATGCAAGAGTTCACAGCTCGTTGAAGTTTCAAAGTTAATGTTTTGGTTGCGTCTACAAGAATAACGTCACAGTAGTCAAGAATATGAAGTATTAGTGTCTGTATGAGTAGGATTCTTACTTTAAATGGTAAAATATCTTTTTTTTTTTTTTGAGGGAGTGGAGCGTTGCGAAAATCTTCTTGCATACATTCTATACTTGTTCAGACCAGTTAAGAGTCTGATTTATTATCACACCTAGATTTTTCACTGTAGTACAGTATGGAATTTAATTGTTGTTCAGTACAATTGGGGGAATAATTTGATCTCGGAGTGACGTCAATAGATTTTGAGAGCCAATTATGATAACTTGTGTTTTGGATGGATTCAGAAGAAGGGAATTTTCCTGAGAATATTTTCCAAGTCGTTGAAGGTCAGCGTTGATAGTTTCAATTGTCAATGGAATGTCATTTGTCTTGCAGTGGGAGTATATTTGCTAATCATCTGCATATAGGTGATATTTGCAATTTTTCAAATTATATGAGATGTCGTTGATATATAGTACAAAAAGCAAGGGTCTTAGTACACTACCCTGTGGGGCACCTGACTTTCTGCTTAGCCACTGAGAAGTTTTATCCTGGGTTACAACACGTTGCTGGCGATTATTCAGGTATGATGCGAAAAAGTTAATTGTCTGCTGGTCGAAGTAATAAAATTCCATCTTTTTCAATAGTGTCTGAGTATTTATGGTGTCAAAAGCACTGCTGAAGTCGAGAAGGGTGAGGATTGTCACCAGTTTTTGGTCCATTGCGTGTATAATGTCGTCAGTCACTTTGAGTAATGCTGTTGCGGTGCTATGTCCCTTCTTGAAACCTGATTGCAGAGGGTCTAAAAGAGAACGGCTATTCAAATATTCAAGTACTTGCTCATGAACCAGACGCTCGAGAGCTCTTGAAAGTGCAGGTAGAATGGATATTGGCCGATAGTCAGATGGAAATAAAGGTTCGGTTTTCTTAGGAATAGGGATGACATTGGCTTGTTTCCATATGGAGGGAAAGGTGTTAGTTGTAAGACTATGGTTGAATATGTGAGTAATAATTGGTAGAACGGCACCGATGATATTATGTATGAAGGATATGGGAATATCTTCAACTCCTCTCGCTTTAGATTTTATGGAATATAGTACCTTTTTTACTTTGTCTGCCGTAACCGGATGGAAAGTAAAGAGCGGGTGGTCAGGTAGTGGGTGAAAAGAATCATGGGGTGTTGAATTAGTTGGTTCTCTCTCTTCAGTGAAATATTCATTTTACTCATCAAGCGGTATGTCTGGTACATGTGTCTGTTGCTGCTGTTTGCCTATACCTAGAGAACGCATATTACTCCAGGCATTCCTTGTATTCATCTTCTTTGTCACGTTTTGTATGTAGGAGAATTTGGCGTTTCTTACGAGCTGCTTAATACGATTTCTGAGCACACGATAATTTTCAAAATCAGTTTCGTCACGGGTACGTTTAAAACGCCGGAACAGTGCATCACGCTGTGCCATCATACTTTTAATGTTATCATTTAACCATGGGCATGCTGGGCGAGTAACTTTGATCGAATGTTTAGGGGCATGTTTGTCATACAGACTAATAATAAGAGAATTTAACTTGTTTACTTTTGCGTCAATGTTATCTAAGAGTAATATGTCATTCCAGGGAAGGTTGTATGCGTCATGTTTTAAGTCATTCATATTAATATTTTTCATGTTTCTAGTGATAATATATTTAGGTGTGTACTTAGGCACACGTAGGGAGTACGATAGGTAAATTAGGTCATGGGTGGAGATAGATGGTATGGGTATTTGCCCGAAAGTTTCAACTCTGTCGAGATTGCTTGTCACAAGATGGTCAATGCTGTGATTCGTATTTATCAGAGTAAATGTGGTTTGTAGGTTCTAGGGGAAGAATAGTCATGTCGCAGGAAGAGAACAGGTTTTGTAATTGTTTGGTCTCAAACGTCTGTGTCAGTAAATTGGTATTGTAGTCACCCACGGCTATTACGTGTTCGTAGCTTGGAAGTAAGTCTAGCTAGCTGTTTTCAAATTCACTCATGTTTGTTATTCTTGGCGGCTTATATACAACAGCTACCAGAGTCTTTTGTTGGCCAACAATTACTTCAACAAACATGAATTCCGGTCCTGGTTGTGTGCTAAGTGTTCATACACATATTACCCGTCTTTTTAAGTCGCTTCTACAGTACATGGCAACCCCGCCTGCTCGCCTCCCATCATTTCTGTCATGACGTTCCAGCGAGTACCGATTTAGTTCTACCATGCTAGACGGGTTGTCAGGTTTTAACCAACTTTTACTTATGCAGAGGATGTGGATATTGTTTTCGTTTATTATTGTCTGTATTTCGTCGTGATGCGCAACCAGTGACAGAGCATTAATATGGCAACATTGTAATGAATGCTTGGATGACGAAAGTGCCTGTTTTAGAAGATAGCCAGAGGTGTAAGGGGAGGGAAGGGGTTGGTGTGGGCTAGGCTGGCCAAGGTCAGTTAGCTCATTCATACAATAGCTCAGCTGGGTAACGGGAGATATATCTTAAAATAGAAGAAACCTACCTGGACCTCCCGCTGTACACTGCCGACCGCAACCAACGCACACACACATACACACACACACACACTTATTACTAAACTTGTCTAATATAAACATTACGCACATGTTCATTTCACTTCACTCTAATGTCCCGCATTTGCTGAACGTTTTCCAGCTCCCTAAATGTGGTGACGGTC
This sequence comes from Meconema thalassinum, assembly GCA_946902985.2. Classification (NCBI taxonomy): domain Eukaryota; kingdom Metazoa; phylum Arthropoda; class Insecta; order Orthoptera; family Tettigoniidae; genus Meconema; species Meconema thalassinum. The sequence continues at coordinate 617,357,723 of OX336390.1, forward strand.
TTCTTAGTTCCATCAGGGAGGTGTATTAAAACGCGGCCGTCCTGGGTCCAGACTCGGGTGGGTCCGAAGTGGTCTCTCGCTGCATTTAGGATAGATTTCCGGGTTTTTGTGAGGGATTCAGTAATAAGAATCTTGGTTCCCTTTAGGAGGCGCTTGGACTTCCAGATGTGATCTCGCTCGTGGTAGCGGAGGAATTTTACAATAATAGGGCGTTTCCCAGTGGCTACCACTTCAGCTGCTGTTCGCTGCGGCCGCCCAATCCTGTGACATCTATCCAGGCTCTCCATAGGGAGGTCCACGTTCAACTTCGTCTTGATTGTGTCCCTCACCTTCTCGTACACATCTTCCTCAGGGTCCTCGACGATCCCGTGGATGAGAAGGCAGTTTCTCCGGCTGTATTGCTCTCCTTCGTCCAGCAGCTCCTCGTGGTGGTCAAGTCTCCACTCCAGCTTGCTCAGTTCTTCTTTAAGCACAGCGAGTTCGGAGGTGACAGTGCTTCGGAACTCGCGAAAATCACGAGTAAGCGACTCTAGGGAGTCTTGACCCGGGTTGGCAGCACTTTTCAACAACTGAAGGCGTGCTTCAAAGTCTGCCATCGTTGCCTCAACAACATTTACGCGTTTGTTCACCTTTTGGATTGACATAATGATGTAGAAAATGTTCAGGCACGTACTTCACACACTAAGTTACTTGGTCACTCACTTTCGGGCCGGAAATTGCGGTTAAAAACTGCGGTTTGCGCGGGATAAAGCGGAGCACTCCTACAGGCTTCCTATGCCAGCCGCCATCTTTACTGTATGGCGGGTGAGTTAGGAAGCTGGCAACCCCGAGGGATTCCTGAGCTAAATACAGGGAAGGGATTGGTATGTCAGAAATTTCAAGTGGACAGTTTTACTCATCGGGTTCCAAAGGGTAAGTATGTAAAATTTGGTTCAGATCGGTGAAACCGTGTAGATTAGTGCCAAAGGGTCTAAATGCAGAGAATAGATTGGTCTGTCCGAATTTTTTATGTTGACAGTGCTACTCGTCGGGTTCCGAAGGGTAATTATAAACAATTTGGTTCAGATCAGTGAAACGGTGTAGATTTGTCCCAAAGGGCCTAAATGCAGGGAAAGGGGGGGGGGGGTCTGACCGAGATTTAAAGTGGACAGTGTTACTCGCAGGTTTCCAAAGGGTAAGTATACAAATTTTGGTTCGGTTCGGTGAAACGGTGTAGATTTGTGCCAAGGGCCTAAATGCAGGGGATGGAGTAGCCTCTCCGCAATTTCAAGTAGACAGTGTTAGTCGCAGTGTTCCAAAGGGTAAATATACAAATTTTGGTTGAGATCAGTGAAACGGTGTAGATTTAGTCTAAAGGGCCTAAATGCAGGGAATGGAGTGGTATGTCCGCAATTTCAAGCAGATAGTGTTACTCGCAGGGTTCCAAAGGGTAAGTATACACATTTTGGATCAGATCGGTGAAACGGTGTAGATTTGTGCCAAAGGGCCTAAATGCAGGGAATGGAGTGGTCTGTCCGCAATTTCACGCTGATAATGTTACTCGCAGGTTTCCAAAGGGTATGTATACAAATTTTGGTTCAGATCGGAGAAACGGTGTAGATTTGTATACATAACAGACAAACAGACCAACTTTGTGCTTTATATACAGGGTTTCTATAAAAGAACTCCGGGGTTTAAAAAATTCATATCTTATTAACTGTAGATGATAGCAAAATGTAGTTAATTTCTCTGAAACAAGTAGCTCATCAAGTTTTACTCATACCAATTGGGAATGTTTTCATCAACAGTTGGCAGCGCTGCGGAGCGTTGACCTAGAAACAACGTAGCGGCAGCCAGTGCTGTCTGGATTGCCATGCTATGGCGACGCCGCAACAAAAGGCTGAATGCGTTATTTGGCTAATAGAAACTAATTCTGTTGTTACGGTACAAAGAAACTTTCGACGTAATTATGGTGTTGACCCGCCTACGGATAAAACCATTCGCCAATGGTTAAGTGCTTTCAAACAACTAATAAGTGTTTTAAAACAAAAGTCACCGGGTAGGCCGCGTGTGTCATAAGAGAATGTGGACAGAATCCGAGCTTCATGCCTTCGAAGCCCTAAGAAATCATTGGCAAAACGCAGTCTGGAGTTGGGGTTACCAAAATCAACAGTTCATAAGGTAGTTCATAAAAGACTTCGTTTAACTGCATACAAAATTCAACTGATACGCCACATTAAACCGGCAGATAAGATTAAGAGATTAGACTTTTCTGTTTCTATGCTAAACGAGATCGATGAAAATAACGATTTTTTAAAGGTTATTTTTAGTGATGAAGCGACTTTTCATGTGAACGGGTCTGTAAACAGACATAATTGCAGAATTTGGGAATCAGAGCCATAAGTTCATTGAGTATGAACGTGACACGCCAAAAGTGAAAATTTGGTGTGGTCTTATGCATGATAAAGTAATAGGTCCCTTCATTTTTGATGAAAGAAATATCAATGGTTTTGTCTATTGTGACATGTTAGAGGAATATGTTTTTCCTCAGTTAGATGACATTAAGGCGGAGAAGGGTTTAGTCCACTTCCAACAAGATGGGGCACCGCCACACTTCAGTTTGCGTGTGCGTGAGGCAATTGACGCTCGACTCGGCAACAGATGGATTGGAAGGGAATGACCTATTCCATGGCCTCCAAGGAGCCCTGATGTGACTCCGTTGGACTTTTTCTTCTGGGGGCATATCAAGAATCTTGTGTATGCGGAGAAAATTCATGATGTTGGCCATCTCAAGGAACGAATGTTCAATTGTGTGGCAACCGTCCCCCTAGACATGCTGGCCAGGACATGGGAAGAGGTGGAATACCGTTACGATGTGTGCCGTTCCACCAACAGGGCTCATATTGAACTTTATTAGATTGTTAAAAAAACTTGAAAATGCAACCTTTCCAATCATGTATTAAACATTAATATAACTTTTTTACTTCATTACAATATTTTGCCTCAAAACCCCGGAGTTCTTTTATAGATAATATAGATATTAAAAATACTCGACAATACATAATGTATAATATTTCTTAGTGAAAAATTGTTTCAAGTCGTTTTTGACTCATCTTCAGCCCTTGTGGCAATATTATAAACATCATTAAGCCATGCTTATTTATAAAAATATACAACTTTTCTTAATTAATGCATTATGAGTAAAATTTTAAAATGTTCTCTTATTCAGACAATATATTGTAGATGATCTCGTAGTTCCACACTTGAAAACAACAATAACCAACTAACTATTGTACTTCGTCAATTATGAATTTTTGGCATGTCTAAAGTAAACAAGATGTTCAGCAAAGAACATATAGCCTACTTTCTCCTAAATGTATGGGTATATTTATAACTCTTTGCCCTCATCCCTAAAACAATCACCTCTACCACTATGTATTGTTTGTTTTCTTTTATATTAATAATTAGCCAGTAAGTGTCAAAATCAATATTATATATGTATATTAAGGCTTTCACGGCCCGGATTATATAAATAATTCATGTTTTTGGGCTAATATTATGTACTTTACGATGATTGAATAACAAAACTACTAACTTATTGTAATGCATTCATGTCCGTTAATCTCTATATTAAGCCAGCTTGCAAACTTAAGAATCTTTCGTTTTGGGTATCTTCCCCTTTAAAAATCCGCACCGTTAAAGAACCTTCCACTAATTGCACCTGTGTGAGCTAAATTGGATAGGTTAAGAATGTAAACAACGCTCTTTGGTTTCTATGTTCGTTGCCAAGAGCCGACTGCGGTGGTGCGTAGTAGCTAAGTTCTGAACGTGGCCTAGTAACCGTTGACGGTGGCGCTTGGCGGCAAAAGTAGGAACTATTTGAAAAATTCTAAGTTTCAGTACTTAAATTTAAAAAAACCAGATAATACACACTAATACAGTCATCACAATTAACACCGGTTATCAGACAGGTTCTACACACACCCAAAGTACACGGGGCTACATGACCGCGTTGTCGCAGCCCCTAAACTTAAGAACCAACCAACCAACCAACCAACCAAAATTCCGCGCCGATCGCAGTAGGTTGGAGCTGCCACCTAGCAGTGAATTAATAATTATCTTGTCCGCCTATGGGTGTTGAATGAGCAGGCAGTTTAAAGTAGCCAAGAGGGAGACGATCCAACTGGCAGTGTTTAAAGGTAATCGGAGTGCGATCGTGGCTAATAGTTGAACTACCAGTATTACAAAATTGCCATACTTCAGGAGGCCTGGTATTTACACAGCTGTATGTTTGGAACAATATTACCCACATAACCCACAAGAGGACAGCACCGTACAGAGACATTAAGAATGCTGTGGTTGATAACAACGAGTATCTGATCTAGTTCTTCTATTCTCCTTTTCCTAATGTCTTCTGTTTAAGTGCTATGCTGGGGCTGTGATTTTATTAATAAACGAGTGTATACATTAGCCTCTCCTTTGAGCTAAATGACATTTTATTCAGTATCTGTGGAAAGAGCTCGTGCAGATCATTTGTTAAAGAATTCAAGAAAAAAAAGTTAACTGTAGCAATAGTCGATCCCCAGTCAACTGCGTGGCAGACTAACACGCTAGCCCAGAGCTAACCATACCCTTATCGTCATGGTATTCTAAACATGTCCTTAATTTTTCGTGTAGGCCTGTATATGGTCTTTATATCATGGGACTCGAGTAGCCTCCCTATTCTGTCCGTGACATGTTTAGGTCCGCTAAAGATAAGCGACATCCTCATACCGCGGCAGGGGTTTATAAAATCCCGTGTGATTGTGGCCAAGTATATATTGGAACAACGAAAAGAAGTATTGCCACTCGCCTCAAGGAGCACGAACGACACAGCCGGCTGGGACAAACAGATAAATCCACTGTAGCAGCACACTCGCTACTTGCAGGTCACGATATAAGATATGGAGACACCGAAGTTCTGTCCTCCACGGTGTCTTATCATGCCAGGCTACAAAGGGAGGCCATTGAAATCCTGAAGCATACTAACAGCTTCAATCTTAAGGAGGAAGCAGAACGTGTGAACAGAGCTTGGCTTCCAGTCCTTAATCCCCTCAAGCCTGCCCTTATTGACCGTCGTAGACGAGAAGATGCAACAGACAAGCAGCCCTGTCCTTGATGCATTACTTTTATGTGGTACGCCGTTGCTATGGTAGCCTCTATGTGTGGGTTGTTGACTATTTATATATCTTCTGTTTACTTGTTTTACCTCGCTTTATGTAACCTGTGAACATGCTGAACGCAGTATTCAGCGAAACGTCAGGACGACAAAATGTCCTTGGAACACGACCTATAAGCCCGCGAAACGGAGATTCCTATTTCAACGCCGGTCGTGAAAGTCTACATTTTTACTTAATTCGCCTCTACGGGGAGGAAATATCACACTTAGTTCGTCGCTTTGAGAGGTTAAGGAAGAAAAAGTCGCAACTTCTGTCATCACTCGCGTTTCTTCTTCGATGCCGAGACACAGGTATGATTCCCAAGTTTATTAAAATGAAGAGACCACTAACCTCAGCTAGAGCCCATAGAATATATGATCGAACTGAACGTTCGCTATTACGTGAACGCATAAGCTTTGCACGTAAGGGGCTCGCTACTACAGATCAGGCACTCTTACAGCTGCACTACCGCATCAGCAGCACACTCTCATATCAGGACTGGGAAAATGTAGATCGCATCACCTTCTACTCTATGCGTTCAACATTTGAACAGTCTAGCATCCGGCAGAAGAAAAAGTTTGAGCGGTTACAGAGAGACCAACCCGCGCCGGTACCTGCGCCTACGCTGGACATCTCACGGACAATTGTTAACCTGACCAATCGCCACCTGTCAGAGTGGGAAATCTCTATACTAGCGAAAGGAGGAAATTACGCAGTGACCCCTCCTTCGATTCCCGTGGAAGACATTGTCGCCAATATTGAAGCGGCAATCCGTGAGCTACCATCTGAACAAGCAGATGAAATTCGTCATGAAGCCTCACGTATAATCAAGAAGGCACCGGCACCGCAGAGTAACCTCACACCTCAGGAGAGAAAGGCTATAAAGACTCTCAACATGGACGAGAGCATAATCATTCTTCCTGCAGACAAAGGGAACGCAACGGTTATCTTGGACATGGACGACTACACTGCCAAGGTTTTGGAACTTTTAGACGCGGGTACCTACCGCAAACTACTGAGAGATCCTACCAACCGGATTCTTCGTGAAACAAACGGCCTGATCAAGGTATCTTCGCTACCTGAAAACGTAAAGAAGGTAACCACCAGAAGTGAAGCTTTACCACCAAGACTTTATGGTTTACCTAAAATACACAAAGATAATGTTCCTCTTCGTCCTATCGTGAGTGCTATTGGATCACCAACTTATAGCATTGCCAAACATTTAGCTACCTTACTTCAACCACATATCGGCGGTACACAGTCGTTCGTCAAAAATTCCGGCCATTTCATTGAAAAATTGAAAACTATTCAACTAGAAGCTGGTGACTTACTAGTAAGTTTTGACGTGGTCTCTCTTTTCACGAAAGTACCTATAAAGGTAGCCCTGGAGTACATCGCACGGATTTTTCCTGATGATATCACCGCCTTATTCCGCCACTGCCTCACCGCTAGCTATTTCCTGTGGAAGGGTGATTTCTATGAACAAATTGATGGCGTCGCCATGGGCAGTCCCCTTAGTCCGGTGATCGCGAATTTCTTCATGGAACAATTTGAACAAATAGCACTAGAGACCGCACCTTTGAAACCTAAAGTGTGGCTACGATACGTGGACGATACCTTTGTAATATGGGGCCATGGTAAAGATCAATTAAATCTGTTTTTACAACATCTTAACAGCCAGAACTCGAACATTCAGTTTACCATGGAGTTAGAAAATGAACAGAAAATCGCGTTTCTCGACGTTATGGTAACGAAGACCGCTGATCTAACTTTGGGACATACAGTTTACCGTAAGCCGACCCATACTGACCGATATCTACATAAGACGTCCAACCACCACCCACGACAGAAATACGGAGTTATAAAAACACTGGCTGACCGCGCTAAAAGAATTTGTGATAAGCAGTGCCTAAAACAAGAAATTGAACACCTCAACGAGGCCTTATGCGCGAATGGGTACAGCCAGAAAGATATCCAGCGAGCACTCCATCCGAGACGTCCAACTACAAGGGTAATTGGAGACAAGCAGCCCCTGGCTAGAGCTTTTCTTCCATATATAAAAAAGGTCACGGACAGAATAGGGAGGCTACTCGAGTCCCATGATATAAAGACCATATACAGGCCTACACGAAAAATTAAGGACATGTTTAGGTCCGCTAAAGATAAGCGACATCCTCATACCGCGGCAGGGGTTTATAAAATCCCGTGTGATTGTGGCCAAGTATATATTGGAACAACGAAAAGAAGTATTGCCACTCGCCTCAAGGAGCACGAACGACACAGCCGGCTGGGACAAACAGATAAATCCACTGTAGCAGCACACTCGCTACTTGCAGGTCACGATATAAGATATGGAGACACCGAAGTTCTGTCCTCCACGGTGTCTTATCATGCCAGGCTACAAAGGGAGGCCATTGAAATCCTGAAGCATACTAACAGCTTCAATCTTAAGGAGGAAGCAGAACGTGTGAACAGAGCTTGGCTTCCAGTCCTTAATCCCCTCAAGCCTGCCCTTATTGACCGTCGTAGACGAGAAGATGCAACAGACAAGCAGCCCTGTCCTTGATGCATTACTTTTATGTGGTACGCCGTTGCTATGGTAGCCTCTATGTGTGGGTTGTTGACTATTTATATATCTTCTGTTTACTTGTTTTACCTCGCTTTATGTAACCTGTGAACATGCTGAACGCAGTATTCAGCGAAACGTCAGGACGACAAAATGTCCTTGGAACACGACCTATAAGCCCGCGAAACGGAGATTCCTATTTCAACGCCGGTCGTGAAAGTCTACATTTTTACTTAATTCGCCTCTACGGGGAGGAAATATCACACTTAGTTCGTCGCTTTGAGAGGTTAAGGAAGAAAAAGTCGCAACTTCTGTCATCACTCGCGTTTCTTCTTCGATGCCGAGACACAGGTATGATTCCCAAGTTTATTAAAATGAAGAGACCACTAACCTCAGCTAGAGCCCATAGAATATATGATCGAACTGAACGTTCGCTATTACGTGAACGCATAAGCTTTGCACGTAAGGGGCTCGCTACTACAGATCAGGCACTCTTACAGCTGCACTACCGCATCAGCAGCACACTCTCATATCAGGACTGGGAAAATGTAGATCGCATCACCTTCTACTCTATGCGTTCAACATTTGAACAGTCTAGCATCCGGCAGAAGAAAAAGTTTGAGCGGTTACAGAGAGACCAACCCGCGCCGGTACCTGCGCCTACGCTGGACATCTCACGGACAATTGTTAACCTGACCAATCGCCACCTGTCAGAGTGGGAAATCTCTATACTAGCGAAAGGAGGAAATTACGCAGTGACCCCTCCTTCGATTCCCGTGGAAGACATTGTCGCCAATATTGAAGCGGCAATCCGTGAGCTACCATCTGAACAAGCAGATGAAATTCGTCATGAAGCCTCACGTATAATCAAGAAGGCACCGGCACCGCAGAGTAACCTCAAACCTCAGGAGAGAAAGGCTATAAAGACTCTCAACATGGACGAGAGCATAATCATTCTTCCTGCAGACAAAGGGAACGCAACGGTTATCTTGGACATGGACGACTACACTGCCAAGGTTTTGGAACTTTTAGACGCGGGTACCTACCGCAAACTACTGAGAGATCCTACCAACCGGATTCTTCGTGAAACAAACGGCCTGATCAAGGTATCTTCGCTACCTGAAAACGTAAAGAAGGTAACCACCAGAAGTGAAGCTTTACCACCAAGACTTTATGGTTTACCTAAAATACACAAAGATAATGTTCCTCTTCGTCCTATCGTGAGTGCTATTGGATCACCAACTTATAGCATTGCCAAACATTTAGCTACCTTACTTCAACCACATATCGGCGGTACACAGTCGTTCGTCAAAAATTCCGGCCATTTCATTGAAAAATTGAAAACTATTCAACTAGAAGCTGGTGACTTACTAGTAAGTTTTGACGTGGTCTCTCTTTTCACGAAAGTACCTATAAAGGTAGCCCTGGAGTACATCGCACGGATTTTTCCTGATGATATCACCGCCTTATTCCGCCACTGCCTCACCGCTAGCTATTTCCTGTGGAAGGGTGATTTCTATGAACAAATTGATGGCGTCGCCATGGGCAGTCCCCTTAGTCCGGTGATCGCGAATTTCTTCATGGAACAATTTGAACAAATAGCACTAGAGACCGCACCTTTGAAACCTAAAGTGTGGCTACGATACGTGGACGATACCTTTGTAATATGGGGCCATGGTAAAGATCAATTAAATCTGTTTTTACAACATCTTAACAGCCAGAACTCGAACATTCAGTTTACCATGGAGTTAGAAAATGAACAGAAAATCGCGTTTCTCGACGTTATGGTAACGAAGACCGCTGATCTAACTTTGGGACATACAGTTTACCGTAAGCCGACCCATACTGACCGATATCTACATAAGACGTCCAACCACCACCCACGACAGAAATACGGAGTTATAAAAACACTGGCTGACCGCGCTAAAAGAATTTGTGATAAGCAGTGCCTAAAACAAGAAATTGAACACCTCAACGAGGCCTTATGCGCGAATGGGTACAGCCAGAAAGATATCCAGCGAGCACTCCATCCGAGACGTCCAACTACAAGGGTAATTGGAGACAAGCAGCCCCTGGCTAGAGCTTTTCTTCCATATATAAAAAAGGTCACAGACAGAATAGGGAGGCTACTCGAGTCCCATGATATAAAGACCATATACAGGCCTACACGAAAAATTAAGGACATGTTTAGGTCCGCTAAAGATAAGCGACATCCTCATACCGCGGCAGGGGTTTATAAAATCCCGTGTGATTGTGGCCAAGTATATATTGGAACAACGAAAAGAAGTATTGCCACTCGCCTCAAGGAGCACGAACGACACAGCCGGCTGGGACAAACAGATAAATCCACTGTAGCAGCACACTCGCTACTTGCAGGTCACGATATAAGATATGGAGACACCGAAGTTCTGTCCTCCACGGTGTCTTATCATGCCAGGCTACAAAGGGAGGCCATTGAAATCCTGAAGCATACTAACAGCTTCAATCTTAAGGAGGAAGCAGAACGTGTGAACAGAGCTTGGCTTCCAGTCCTTAATCCCCTCAAGCCTGCCCTTATTGACCGTCGTAGACGAGAAGATGCAACAGACAAGCAGCCCTGTCCTTGATGCATTACTTTTATGTGGTACGCCGTTGCTATGGTAGCCTCTATGTGTGGGTTGTTGACTATTTATATATCTTCTGTTTACTTGTTTTACCTCGCTTTATGTAACCTGTGAACATGCTGAACGCAGTATTCAGCGAAACGTCAGGACGACAAAATGTCCTTGGAACACGACCTATAAGCCCGCGAAACGGAGATTCCTATTTCAACGCCGGTCGTGAAAGTCTACATTTTTACTTTCCCCTGAGCCTGTAGCATTCCTGCTCATAGGTTGGGTTTCCAAGTCTGCCCACCTTGTTTTCCTCATATCCTCTATGCTGCCTTCACTTGACTTAGGATCTTTCAGAAGCGTTTCCTCCTGTGCTATTATCCTAGTCTCCATTTGATTGTGGCGCATTTCTGCTCTTTCTAGACGAGTAATGACTTCTTTCTCTATTCTTGTAAGCCTATCTCGGTTTTCCTCGGCTACTTGAAATATTTTCACCTTGTCTTCTTTCAGACTTTGTTTGATATGGGATATTTCATCCTCTACATCTTCTTTAATTTGAGCAAGGGTCTTGTCGCTTGCCTCTGTTTTCTGGCCTTCTCTTATTTCGAGTTCTTCTCTCAACCCTTTAATTTCATCTTGAATGTGTCCATTGACTTTAGACAATTCATTCCGGACCTTGGTGATCTCACCTCTATTCTCCTCTTGCCTTTTGTTAACTATGACAATGTCACTTTGAACTTGGTCCAGTTCTTGATGAACTTTGCCCATCTGACTTTTCACGTTGCTTACCAGCTCCTTACTTTCATGAGCGATAGCCTTAATTTCGCCTATTTCCTGGCATTGACCTAATATATTCTGGTCCTGTTTCTTGAGGTCACCGTTAATTGCTCTAGCATAGCTTTTCAATTTCTGGTCCCATTTGGAGTCGTTCTCCTCTAATCTCTGGTCTACCGTTTTTGTAAACTCTGCGAACTGTTTCGCTTGGCGTTCGAGATTCGCCTCATTTTGGATTTGAATATCCTTAATGTCGTTAGACAACGCATCTAATCTACTGTTGGTTTCCTCCTGAGCATGCTTACACGCTTGTAAATTACTCTCAAGTTTGGCTTCTATAGCCTCGAAACGTTTATCAGTTTTAACCTGCATTTCCGATACAATGCTTACAACAGTATCTGTTACTTCGGTCTTAATTACCTCTTGCATTTGACCTAACTTATTGTTTAATTCAACTTTATTTGCATCTAAACGATTATTTAGTGCAACCTGATTTGCATCTAACCTGTTACTTAACTCACTCTGGTTATTATTCATCTCAACTTTATTTGCATCTAAACGGTTGTTTATTTCAACCTGAGTTGCATTAATTGCCTCCTGATTGGCATCTAAACGAGTGTTTATGCTATCCTGGAAAGCCTTGGCTTCCAGTTTATTCTGCTCGTTAGCAGCATCAAAATGCTGTTTCAATCCTGCAATAACTTGCAAGATCTCCTGCGTACCTGACATTTTACAATAACACACTTAAATATGCAGGCAGGCTTCCTGGAAAAATATGTGGATACGTTTCGGAGAGAAACATCAAACACTGCACACATATTGTGAAGTCGTACAAAACCTGATAATATTATGGTAGATTGTGGATCGGGTATGTAGCGCTCGTACCCTTGGGCAATTCTCTTCTCAATAGAGAGATTCTGCGTTACATAAAAAGCCTACTGAATTCAAAAAATCACTCAAACATGGTTTGAGGCAAAACAATTACTATGGTTTTCCCCATGAAATACCATAAAAATCTATGGGTTTTCCCTAAATCCCATAAGCTCCACGTACCTGGGCGCCATGATAAATTAGATGATATAATCATTCATGTATGCCATGCATGTGCAATGCCAAGATCGCTCATATTGCACTGACGCAGGCGGTTCCATAATGAATTAATACCGCTCCACGTTGCTTGGGCCATGATAAATTATAAGTATAGGAGTAGTATCTATCAAAATTTATATGTACGTATCGGAACTTATCTAGGGATAGGAGCGGTCATTCCCTACTTCGTTAATTCTTACTTTAATAGAGTTGTGTGCACTAGATCTGACCGACTTTAGTTGTACCTATAGTTCAAATCACAGTATAGGACATCAAATCCCATGTACCCATGTGAGTAATCTCGATGGTAAATATGCATCTGCCTCCAGCTAGCATCAGGTCTCAGGCGTGTACCGTCTCCCCAAATGAGCAGTGCATAATTTGGATTTGAGGCTATAAGGTATCAACCCTACAATAATAAGGCACAACTCTATTCTAAAACTTTAATTCAGTAAATAAAATCATGGCTTCAAACACAAAAACAATCCCAAAACCATCAAAACAAAGCAAACAAAAATTTTACTTCCACAATCCACAAATAAACAAAAATGAAATCATAATAAAGTCATATTAAACCATAAAGCTGTACCCTTATGTGAACTTCATAAAGATATTCTGGTGCGCTGATGCACCTACGACTTCAAAACCAACTGTACATTGATATAACAGTCATACAATGTGACTTCTTTAATATCACAAATTAATTATTCCTTAAACCTCTTTATTTTTAACAATTATGTGTGCCGTGCGTGTTTTGATTTTTCTCTCCTCACCAAACAAATGCTTGCATGCATTTACCTATTCGGACGTTGCACCGCAATCAACGTGCAACTCCATAATTATGTAAGCTACCCCTCCACATCCTCTATTTATATGGTTCCACTGCATGCTGTACGTGATTCCTACAAAAACGTTACGTTATAGCTTGTGTCGGATGGTACAATTAGACTACCTTGCGCTCGTCGCCTTTGGCATCTAGTAACCAACTTCATAACTTTGTTTCAGTGACAGTACAAATACATCGTCTAACTATTCGTCAGATAGCTAAAATAATGAACCATCAGGATGATCTATAATTATCCATGTGTTCCTAAACCACATGGCTACATTACTCAACATAACAATCTTTCAACACATGTCATTTACCAGGGTCTAGAATCTTTTCCTTTCAACTTGCCTTGACGGTTCGAGTGGCCGCCTGCAGACCCTCGGCTGGAGGAGTCGGTACACAATAGAAAGTGGGATGGGTGTTCCACCGATTACCTCGACCCTCCTTAAAGGTTTGAATGCTTTCCTTTCTAAGCAGTAAAGATTTACAAGACAAATACTGTTGTCTGACCGACACACATATCCCAAAGGATCTTAATTGACTATTATGCAAACAGGTATTGAATGAGCTTTTATAATTACTCCTACACAGAGGATATAACAATTACTGGCTTCACACGGGTCCATTCAACATGAAGGTTCGGGGTTCGTAATGCATTAGTCAAACGGGTGACCGATGTCTCAAGTAAAATATAGGCGCTCAGTCCAGGCTGTCGCCATGAGTTTCGCTACCACGAGCGGAATAACTCATCAATAAGTTCTCGGGAGACCATAGAGTTTCGAGGTGTCCTCGTTTTCCTCGTCTCTATCACAGGATTCCAACCCGGAACACTTTCATATCCTTCCTCAGAGCTAGGGTGCACACTACAACTCTGGCATAAATATATCTCCACTTATGCCCATGACATAGGAGATTTCATACGTAGAATAGACCACCTGGCCCCTTTACTCAATGCTACGACCTCCGACCTATATTATTAAGAGAAATCTATCAATTTACTCTATAAGCTTCTCATATAAGCTGCAAATTCAATTCACTAAAAGCTCTTTCATGCCTGGCATCATTACTGAATATATGCAATATTCTGATATAAAACTTCTTTCCTTAATTACTGTAATGTAATCTTACTGTATCATCTTACTGCTTAGATTGATAAGTCTTGCAATTAGCGTAACTAATTCTCGCTTACAACATTTATTTGTTTCCTGATGTGTTCATTCATACTTTTAATATTCATTATTATTATTACCATTAATCTCACTGACATAAATGATCAAAATCATTACTTTATTATTCTTATTAATCTCACTGACATAAATGACCAAAATCATTCTTTATTATTATTCTCACATAAATTACCAAAAATCCGACATAGCTAAACGTCTTAAAATCCGAACAATCGCGTTCGTCACATTTACATAACTGATTGCCATTCTTAATTCATAGTGGGAATAATTACTCCACTTAATGATGCAAATTAACATCTCAACTCTATAAAAATCAACACAATACTGATTAAACATGGAGGATCTGCCTCCTAAACTGATTTTTACTGGCATCTTTACGGAATCACAACATGCAGTGGCCCATATTTCTACATAATCATAACTTGTGGGGTACTTACATTTCTATAGGCGTCTTATGGTGGCTCCGACCAATCATATTTCTCCATGTCGCCCGCCCTTAGCAGGTTTAACGCGACATATTCATCTTGAATACACACATTTTATAACACATAATTTTCATCAACAACACGGCACGTTGCATAACTCTCAGGAAGCTATTGCTCCCAAACATGTGAAACACTTATCTAATCACTACTTTAAAGGATATTTTACATATGCTGTACACTTAACACACGTCACTTTATACACTTTTCAATGCTGAAATTCCCTAGCAAAGATCAAAATTGCAGGTGTCGACGGCATCTCCCGTGCTCCTATGAACTCCTGATTGAAAGTCTGGTTTACCTGCTTTCGGAATTCACCAACAGTTTTTATATTTCCTACTCCTACGGTAAGCGTCCTGCGTTGCATAAATATGCTAGCTCCCGTGCTGAGTGTTATCATCTGGTACTCTCATGACATTACCAAACACTTCGTAGAGCTTCATTAGCGCATTCCATCGTAATTACACATATACGATCAGTCAATCCTTTACACATTGCGCTTAACACTGTCCAATACTTTACACAAATAATTATTTACAATAGTTCTGCCATTAGTCTTCACGGTGCTTCGTAACTGAACACGGCATAGTTCGTACTGCTGATTATGCCTATAGCACGACTATTATTCATACAAGCTTATTAAATGCTTCATTTACATGTACCAGTCTTTGTTCGGCGTCTATTATGAGTATGGCCGCCATGCGTTCTGCCTTGACAAACTTGCTTCAAAGTGGCTGTACCTGATTGAAGATTCACTTGAAGATTGCCCTAACTTACTTGAAGACTGCTGTAGACTGCCTACATACTGTCTCGTACTGCCCTCGTACTTGCTGCATACTGATTGCAACTTGATCGATTGTAACTGGCTGTAACTGGGTGTAAACTGCACGTGAACTGCGCGTAGACTGAGCTTGAACTGTGAGAGACTGAGCTGAGACTGAGCTTGACTGAGCTCTCCTCCAAGGGTCTACTCCCTTATATCGGATTCCCACTGAAAGTAGGGCGAAATCTTCCCGCGTAATCTTGGCTCCTCTCCCAGCATGATTCTGGTCTCCAAACCATGACCATTGGGTTCCTCTTTCTTCACAGATCCCAAAACTATCTGCGTGCAAAGGAATCGCTCGTCCAATTAATTAATATTAATTCCTTTCTCCATAGCGTAGGACGCTATCTTACGGGTATTCCCCGGCAACATTCTCAAATCTATCCGCGAACAATGGCAGTTTTACAGTCCTTCCGCACTTCCTTAAATATGCATCAATTTCGCAGGTAAAAGGCTCTAAAATTAGCCTCCTTCCAAAAGATTCACCTGTGGGCAACTCTCATCTCAATTCGTTGCTCCAATCACGAGTAATCAATGATTTTCCTGGGCATCTCTCCTCCCCCTCCTCAAATCTATTCTCCGTCGGGGAATAACTGGGTCATTATTCAGGCCTCCACCCTGCTCCAGACGACAGAATGGGGTCACAGAGATGGACATGGCTCCACTGGGGCCCTCCCACAATCCTGGGCTAATTTGTAAAACGTCAACTCTGTCCTCTCCGTGCTTCAAGCCTCGTATAGCCTACACCAAGTAGTCTAATAATGCTGTAATCTGCTCATTATTCCCTGCATTATTTTAATAAATAATGTCATTGCACCAAAATCACACCAGTGATTAAATGTACACTTCTTTCGAGGGGTTTTTACCATGAAACTGCCTCTACAGATCTCTGGTTCGTTCCCTGGTGGAACCTTTATACTGAGATCACAGTCTCTGAGAACCACGTTCGATTCCAGTCAGCATAACGTCCTCGGGTTCAATATCTTAGTAGAAAACAGTATATTTGTCACGCAAAAGTGAGGGCTATAGAAACCGTTACAGTGCCAACAGTCAAATGCAAATGAGTCGTCAAGTTACAAACCTCGTTTAATCAACTTGTGAATAAGGATCATTTTCATGAGAAACGTTTCTCTGAACTTTGCCTCACGTATCTTTTGTGTTTGTTGTTTTCTACTTTTGGTTGGTGTTTTTGTGCTTGCTTTGTGCTTTTGCTTTTGAATTTGACTTATTGGTTTTCTTTCTTGGTTTTGTGTTTGAGTTCTGCTTTTGCTTTTTTGAATTTTTCTTTATGTTATTTTTCCTGCTTTTGATTTTGTTTTTGTTTTTGAATTTTGCTTTTTGCTTCGTCGTTTTTGTTATTGTTTTGTGTTTGTTTTCTGATTTTGCTTTTTTGAATTTTTGCTTTTTGCTTTATGTTTCATGTTTTCTGATTTTGCTTTTGTTTTTTGTGTTCTGCTTTTGCTTTCTGCTTCGTCTTTTTTGTTTTGGTTTTGTGTTTGTTTTCTGCTTTTGCTGTTTTTGAATTTTGCTTTTTGCTTTGTGTTTCCTTTTTATTCTGCTTTTGCTTTTGCGTTTGAATTTTGCATTTTACTTCGTGTTTTGTGTTTTTGGTTTTGTATTTGTTTTCTGGGAAATCAAAATAAAACAAAATAAACAAAACAAAATAAAAACAAGACAATTTAAAACAAAATAAAACGAAATAAAGTAAAACAAAATAGAATGAGGTAAAATAAATAAACTAATTAAATAAATAATTTTACGACATGATCCTTATTCACAAGTGGATTAAACGATTTTTGCAACTGGACGACTCAAATGTACTGCACGGGGTCGTTGGGATGAGGGAGATGGCTACCTGGGAGGCTTGTCGTAGTATGGTATCTATGTGTGCAGTATATGCATCGACCATCGTCTGGTTATCCAGTGGGAGATGGTCCGCACGGAGGTGATTGTTGACGTAGGCGCGGTATTCCTGCCAGTTTGCTGTGCAGAAATTCTGGACCATCCTGGGAGGTGGTAGTGGGGGGAGAGGGAAGTTGAGTAAAACGGGGGCATGATCACCTCCTTTGAGTGGCAGGACAGACACGTCAAACAGATGGAGGAGGGAGTTATGAGCAATGACTGCGTCGGGGTGGTATTGGAGGAAGGACGGGTAGATTCTGGGAGAGGGACGACGGTGGCGTCGATGTGACGTAGGTAGATGTCTAGGCTATGAAGTTCTAGGGCCGAACGGGAATGAAGGTTGAGGTCGGCCATTAGAATTAAATGGGGGAAGACTTCAGACAAGTGGGTAATGCAGTCTTTGGGGATGGGGTGGTAGGGACGAATGTAGATGGTGGCTAGGTGTAGGACGCGGGAACAAATAAGGCTTTCGGGCAAGAAAAGAAACAGATTTCATTTCAGAAACAAATTGAAATGTTCCATGCATTTTAATTTCAGGCCAGAGGGGGGGGGGGACGACGACGACTAAATGCCGGGACGAAATTGATGGTCGTTAACAAATTTTATTTCGCGCCAGGAGCGAAATTAAAAGTCTGTAATGAATTTAATTTCGCGCCAGGAGCGAAATTAAAAGTTTGTAACGAATTTCATTTAGCGCCAGGAGCTAAATTAAAAGTCCGTAATGAATTTAATTCCGCGCCAGGAGCGAAATTAAAAGTCTGTAACAAATTTCATTTAGCGCCGGGAGCTAAATTAAAAGTCCGTAATGAATTTAATTCCGTGCCAGGACCGAAATTAAAAGTCTGTAACGATTTTCATTTCGCGCCGAGAGCTAAATTAAAAGTCCGTAATGAATATAATTTCGCGCCAGGAGCGAAATTAAAAGTCTGTAACAAATATAATTTCGCGCCAGGAGCGAAATGTTCTTCCATTGAACAATTTCATTTCGCGACGCTAAATTAAATTAATAATGCATTTCGTTTCGCATGTCAGCCCTGGCGTGAAGGTGGAAATATCCAAGAGAAATCTGAAAGCCACATGCCTAATACCGTTGTGCAACATGATTTCACCACTAAGATGATCTGGTCGGCAATTATACGATGAATTGTAAACTACACATGATTCAGTTTGCACTGTATAAATGTAGTGTTTTACAATATTCTAATTGTTAAACAGGCAAAGAAAAACAATTTTAGTGAAAACTAAGATGTACAAAACTTCTTCTTCTTCTGAGAGTAATTCAGTCTGATGACTGGATTGCCCCTGCGACGAGTCTTCTCTAACTGGGTCGATCTTGTGCTGTACGTTTGGCGTCCGCATAGCTCCAGCATCGTGAGTTCCCAATATGTCATCATGAATGTCTTTCTTGGTCTTCCATGAGAGCGTTTTCCTGATATTTTACCTTCCAATATTACCGACAACACAATCCTTTGTCGAAGCCTATGTACCATCCACAAAAGTTGTCTCTTCCTAATCTAACTACTCGTTATTAAAAGAAATAAAAATAAAAAACAGAAATGAGATGTTCAGTGAAGAACATATAACCTGCTCCTTCTAAAGTATATATAAAAAAAAGTCAACCCCTGGCACTATCCAGCCCATGACGGGCTAAGGCCGACCAAGCGACCGCTGCCCAGCCATTTGGCCTGCAGATATTGGGGTGACGCGTGATCAACGCGTCGGGTCCCCTCGGCCGTTAATCTTGGTATTCGTGATCGGGGCGCTGTCTCACTGTCAGACAGCAAATCAATTGTCCTCACGAGGCTGAGTGCACCCCGTTCCAACCCTCACGTCAGTTTTAAAATCCCTGACGGAGCCGGGGATTGAACCCCGGGCCTCCGGGTGAGAGGCAGGCACGCTACCCCAACACCACGGGGCCGGCTCTTCTAAAGTATATGGGTCAAGTAACATCTATTGTCTTCCGTAAAGTTTAATTTCTTAGGATTAAACACGAAGTGACTACATGAAGTAAGTAGGCCTATCGTCTCCATTACCCATCTGAGGTACGCAAATGAAATAACAAATCCAAAATTTTATTTGCATAAGTACACTTTGCCTATCTTGAAATTTAAATTTTTCAGACCACATTTCCATATTAATCGATAGCTATTTAGTTGGTCAACACGGATGTACTGTAGTTAATTTCCCTTGGCCACATTTTTCAATTTATTCTCCAATGTTTTGTGATATCTGTCTCATTTTAACCGTGTAGGTTGGATGTTTCTTGCAAGGAGTCTCATTGGGTGGGATACTGTATCATGAATTACTCAGCTGTAATTGAATGTTCAATAATAATTGACAGTTAATTTCCTGCTTCTTTAAGAACGCAAATTATACATATTGTTTTAAAATCAAATGAACTAATGAAACAATCTGAATTATTTCGAGAGATAACTGCTTTTATAAGAGCTACCCAAATTCAAAGAATTAGTCTTCAGAGTAATAGTTTGAACAAATTTGATTTACATAAAAAAGTGGTTGTCTTAGCAACCTGTAGACATTTCACAATTTCTTATAAATCTCCACATCAGATATTTCAACACATTAATAGTAAACAAACACTATATCGTACGTTGTAGTTATAGCATTTTACCATATTTACAGCAAAGTGCTTTTAGGCCTTTTGCACATATTAGTTCACATTCGACAGTAGTTTTACGGCTTTTTGCGTGTGTTTCACAGCAGTAGTAGCTATACATTCATAGATTAGTTGGGGGAGAAAGACTGTTATGGTGGTGGGACCAATTTTTCTAAGTTTTCTAAGTTTGCAACATTAATATAAATAGTTATTTTCGGGTGCTTAATGCCTTAATATTTATCAGTAATAGTTACCACACTTACTAGTATTCTGACGGGGTTCCTTTTTGGAGGGCAGAGACTGTCTGAGTGTGTCACTGTAGGTTTGGCAGTGCTACTTGTCTTGTAGATTCGGATCTGATGATGCTTGCTTAACTAGCGAAACATGTCATCCCTCAGTTTCCTCCTCATTCAATACTTCATAACAATATATCTTAATCATATGCAATTTATTTCAGTTTTTTTCCCCGAATATTCCAGTAATTCGAATTATTTTGTATCGACCGGCTGAAAGTTACAATATCAGCTGTTTAGTTCATACGGTAAGCGGCTTCGGTGGCGTAGTTGGTAGCATGATGAACTGCTGTGCTCAAGATCGCGGGTTCAAACCCGGCCGAAGTCATCGGATTTTTTAAGATTGTTAAAATCCTTCAGTAGCCTATATCTTCCTTCGGAGGAGAAGTAAAGCCGCCGGTCCCCTGTCATAGATTTATGGCATGTAAAAGATCCTTCCACAAACTAAACTTGGGTGAAGCTAAATTTCTGGTTAGATTTCGTTGAAACGCTGTATCAAAATTCCAACGTTCACCAATAGTTGTCAGTGACATCTGGTAGCGAAAGTTGGAACTACTTGAAATTGAACGGAGCTTGTAGCTCACCCCATGGGTGTCTGCTTGAAGCAGCTACAGCTTCTGGCGAGCCGAACGTGTCCTCGGTCACTCCCGGCACTAAAGGCCATACGCTAAATAAATAAATAAATAAATAAATAAATAAATAAATAAATAAATAAATAAATAAATTCATACGGACAATGCTGGTGTTTTGGATGGCTTCTGATCGGTATTACATTTAGTTGTTAATTTCATACTTAGCATGTTCTGTTAAACAAATTTGTTTCGTCCAAGTTCACACTTTTATCACTTTAATTATTTGAACCATTTGGCTTCTTGTTTTGCCTGACTTGTTTTAAGTACAGAATGTTTTGTGCCATTTCTACACATTTCCATAACACACTTCATATACAGAAACCGAATAAGTGTGGCTACCAACAATTGCATGCCGTGAATGCTGTACAAAAATGTGTCATAACTATCCGTGCTAAAACTTATTACTTCTGGTAATCCCATGTGTTGCTTTGTGGTTGTTAGAGTTAAGTCAGTGCTAGTGTGATAGCGGTAATAGTAGATTTAATGTCACTGTGGTGTCGGACGCCATTGTTGGGTACAGTGTCCTCCTCACGTAGACATGACAGCAGGCCCCAAGCGCGGATAATAGATGGACGCCCACATGGCATTGATCCCACCGTAAGTACACAGCTGAACCGGTGTTCGCAGCCTCTGGTGGCTGCCATCATACGAACAACAAAGCAGCCCTCCCGTTGCTGTGACAGGACAGGAAATACACGCAAAATGCCAATTACCGGACTCAACTTGCTATATAGTGTGGCCAGAACCTAACTTCCTCTTCTCTTAGCACAGCCATATTTCATTAAGTGATGGCCAAAGCGTTAACTGACAGTTATGAGGTTAAATACTTTCTTTGGTGTCAAGTGAACATTCTGATAAAAGCATTACATTTTGATGTGAATGTGCATCGTAGCCTACAGGGTGACCCCTATTTTTACTGGAGAAATCT
This sequence comes from Meconema thalassinum, assembly GCA_946902985.2. NCBI lineage: Eukaryota > Metazoa > Arthropoda > Insecta > Orthoptera > Tettigoniidae > Meconema > Meconema thalassinum. The sequence continues at coordinate 617,379,613 of OX336390.1, forward strand.
CACCTGTCCCATCCATTACAAACAAAAAAAGCATTTGTCTCATTTCTAAAGTTTTTTTTAAATAGTTATGCCCAACTACGGAGCGCTCTTGAACTTATTTTGCACAATGTTCCTTCTTCTTTTCTTCCCAAAATCTCTTCATTCGTTCATTGTGTTCCTTTCTGCGTGCTTCTGTCCAGCCTGAATTTTTCCTTTTAGGTTTCTCTGCAAATTAATGTTTGTTTACTAGGCTTCTAAATTTTACTCTATTTGGAACGGTTTTCTCAACAATACCCATTTCTTGTAGATCTTCGTGTATTTCTGTTAACCAATTGTTGCGGATTTTCAGGGTTAGCGCTAGATTTAGAATTCCCTTTGTCAGCCTGTCGTTATCCATTCTGTGAAGGTGTCCATAGAATTTTAATCGTCGTTTTCTGATAGTATCTGTGATTTTTTTCTGCGGATTGAAAAATTTCATATGGTTTCTTTTCCATCCAAATTCCATTTTCGAACTTTGGTCCTAGGATTTTTCAGAGAACTTTCCTCTCTTGTTTCTCGTTTCTCATTTGTGACCTAAAGGGTTATTATTACTGTTATTATTATTATTATTTTATAATAATAATTATTATTATCATATTAGGCTTGGAGTGTAAACTGAACGCTGAAATGCAAATCAGTCTCAAATCTAAATGTATGTATTATTATTTAAATGTAAATTTGTGTCGTATTGAAGGCGATCATGCACACTCTATAAATATATTTTTATATTTGCCAATCTCGAAGGATTTTTTGAATGACTGTTCAATACGTTACCCAACATAGCTGCAGATTGGACACTAGAAATTACGAAATGTGTACCTGTTCACCTCCATATTGACATCTACTAGGCTATGTTAACATGAACTGAGACTCATTTCACAAAAATAGTCGTCGTACATAAAACGTGATCGTATTGAAATCGGTTTAAGTTGGGCATGAAAACGCAGGAATTGTTGTATCATACCGAGACGAATCACAATTTAGTGATGTCATCAATGAGTACAGTTTTAGCACCGTTTAATAACACAGAATAAATAAACTAGCATCAAAATAATCTAAGGTACATGTAAGACTTCGTTCAAGTATCGGTTGTGGTCCAAAACTACCCTTAAAATACCTTGTTTGTCACCTACCTAACCAGAGCAAAAGCGCAAATGTCGTCAACAATGAACAAACTAGAACAGAGTATTTAGGCTTACAATGGGGACGTTTCGTTAAGGAGCCAAGTAAGGTCCTGCCAATTCAATAAACTACAGACTACATATTATTATAATTATTATTATTCAATCACTGTTATGTTTTCCCAATCCGTGCTCGAGTTGCACGTACACGTACTAGTGAAGACACCAAAATAACACAACCTAACAAACAGATCCTACCCACGACCATGTATTCAGGAGTAATGAATACAATGTCCCCAGGGCCTCTAAATAAAACAAGAAATACAAACTGCATCGCGAGTAACAACAATAATCTCCATTATTCCTAGAGCAGATATCAACGCCCTAATGAAGGCCTTTATGCTACTTTCATTAAAATAAGATCATATCGTGGTGTAGAGACTACAATAGCTTGGTCGCCATTCCTGAGGGCCACGGTTCACTTCTCGACTCTGCCAAGAACTTTCATTCTCCTCTGAGGGCTCTGCCTCGTGATGACAACTAGAAAGAGGTCGTTTCCCACTTCTAATTTAGGCTATTTTCGTATTGATACCTAACTTAAGGCTAAGACCACCTATTTCAAATCCTTCTTCCAATTATAAATGCACACACTTATACAGGCGCTACAATAACGCAGAGAGGAAGCCATTTCCGAGGTGGAAATCGAACCCACCCCCTTGCCTCACGTGGCTAAGTGAGCCCCGATCCCACCTTCAGACAAAAATTAAACTTCTTGACAGAACCAGAACCTCTTGGATGACAGCCAAGTATGCTAACCACTTTATCACGAGGCGCTCAATTCTAAGTAGAGATGAATAACAATTATGTTTTTAATAAAAGTATATAAAGGATACTGTATTTGCTACTTTGAATTCCTTTCCTGGATTTTCCGAGAAACATTGGGTAATATTCAGTATGTACTGTTACATTAATTTTGCTCAAATAGTCGTTCAGTATTTAAGAGTATTACTCGTAGCCAATTCATTTATCTATGTAGAAGCGATAGAATTATATTTTCGATTGTGAAGAAGTGGATTTTGTCATCAGGCTCCCCCAAATCTTTTAATATTGTAAAACGGGACAAGTACAATTTTGTAGGCATTTAATCCAGTTCAGTTTTAATGAAAAATCTTCACCAAAGCCGTATATCCGAAGATATATTTGGTTCCGTTGAGTTAAATGAAATGGGAGATGAGAGGGGATATCAATGCAGCAGCGTGGGCGTTTAAACCAACTGCAGTAAACAAACATCATTTGGAACTTACAAACGTTTGAAGCTTTTCAGTCGGTCAACACGATTGTACCCAAATGAGATGGGTTATTCCCTAATCCCGAAAAAAATACATGAGATTAATAAATACACTTGGATGAACAGTTTCGATCGTCAAGCGATCATCATCAGATCCATTACACTTAGCCTACGCTGTAAAATCTATATCTGCAAATATTGACGAGTTGCATTATCTCAACGAATACTGCAACTGAATAAGAGTATACAGTATATTGTAAATATTTTCACCCATATTTTAAGACATAGATTTTACAGCCTAAGTGTAATGGATCAGATGATGATCGCTTGACGATTGAAACTGGTCACTCAAGTGCATTTATTTAACTCATGTAATGCTTCCTTTAGGATTAGGGAATAGCCCATCTCATTTGGGTACAATCGTGTTGACCGACTGAAAAGCATCAAACTTTTGTTTACAAAGGCAACACTGAACAAACACCATAATAATTTGAAACTTAATTGATACTAATTGCAGTACGATAATTGACACTATCCATTACAAGTTCTTATTCATTACCTAATATGATTAACATCCATGCTTAAGGAGTATTTTCTTTGGTTAAAACCAGTTAATTGTGTATCCAACTTTGTGGTATAGAAGTGCTTATTTAGAGTCCATACATTCCCTCTCATTTACACCGACAAGTACTGGATCTTTGGGAAACATATTGGCTAGCAGATCCAAGAGCGCTTAGGGAATTACTCGCGACTGACAGAGTTCCCTCCTCCCACGGAGGGAGTCAATCATTTTGTGCAGATTATGGATAGATCATTCAAGATCCATCCACGCGTACCTGATGAATATGGAAGACCCTTACACCCAAATTTGCGCCTGTGAAGTCGTATTCACCGTCGCCCATTTTAACCGAGTGTGTGGATCTTGCTGATCTACAAAGAAAACTTCATCTGCAGAATAAGTTCAACTTTATATTGGAGGCTGCTGATTGCGACATCTGCTTTACAAGAGATAGTGCGTTAGGGCATCCAATATAAATTTACAAGTTTTATTTGTCCCAAAGTAATTGTTCATATTTGATTTGGAATGCTAATTTTCGTATTCAGTATATTTTTTGTTTTGTTCATTAACATGATTATTTTATTTTTTGTTTTATTTTTATCGGGTTCATTTCGTATTTAGATATCCTACATAAAATTTGAGAACAAACCCAAATGTGTATATTTATTTGTGTTGCGAGTGGGCCGATAAACATGCTGTTCAATTCAACAATCACTATAATCTTTATCATCCTTAAGTTCCATTATAGTTTTTGCCAATACATTAAGTTCTGGTTAGAGTATTGGAATACACTCAGGTTGTAAGGACAGTTGAAAAAAAAGGTAGTTGTCCGTGGTTTCATTTTCTACGCCTGGAAAGTGCCGGAAGATACCAAACGAAAGGTAGCGGTCACCACTCTCCCAATCATAGCCTCAGTTACAAATGCAGACACCGCAGTAACACTGTTAACTGAACAGATCCCATATAAACTCAAACATACAGGGTTGATAACCACAATGATCTAAAGCTCTAAATAATACAATATAGTGCGGCTGTCTCCTGAATCCAATGAACCTACCGCAACGGGTGTGCGCAAGTAATTTTGAACCAACACATATTTATTATTATAATTATATTAGAGATGATGTTTCCTTTTCAATTAGAGGTTGGCCACTATTGTCATTTCAGTCCCGTGCACTTGGGTGTATGTACAATAACTTGATAACTTGCGTATTACTGTAGTGTGTGTATTTGTAATAGAGGCTGGATGGGGAAGGAGGCGGCCATGGCTTATGGTTAGGAACTATCACGACATTTGGCTGGAGTGGAAGTTGAAAACCATGATAAACCACTTCTAGGATTTATGAGGTTGAAATCAAACCCACCTCTTCTCAGTTGTGCATCACAAGATTGAGTGTACCCCATTTCAGCCCTCAGACAGGAGTTACATTTCTTGAATTAGCCGGGAACAGATCCAGGATCTCCATCGTAAGAGCCAACAATGCTAGCCACTACGCCATGAGGCGGATTATGGTTGAAGAGACATATAAAATAAAAAGTATTTCTTAGTTTATAGAATTGTTGGCTAGAACACTTTTGTAACCTGGTCCACATCAAATCCCTGATCAAGACCTAAATTCTTCCAGTTCTAAATTCTATACTTTACCCTTAGGTATTCACACTGTTGTCACATTTTAACATCCTTAAATGTTATTGAATTATTTTTACTTGAACCTGTCAATCATTCCATTACGAACATTTATATTGGTGTTAAAAATATGTATTGTTTATATGCGACGTGTGACTTTTATACAAACGAATTCGTCATCCAGTGTGGCAGCGCTAATCTCTACACCTCATCAATTGTAATTAAAATGGCATTACAATTTAACGCTGAGTAATCCTCCGTTAACTCCCTCAATCATTTAAATAAAAATGAATGAAATGCGGCAGGTTTGGTTAATTATGGTAAGCCTGTCAACGTGTCGTTTAGGGAAGGTTTATAATGTGTTCTAATCGCCTGTACTTCATTCGCTTGCGAGCAGTTCCAGTCGCTGGTATTGTTACATTAAGTGAAAATAATAAATTAAATGTTGCTACCTATCTCAGTACTTTCAAATTATATTTTCAATTTGTTATTTTTAATTTAAGTTAATCTTCCATTTATTGCACTAAAACTGCGTAGATATTGCCCATTATGAAGATGGTATAGCTATTATCCGTGTGGACTGAATATCATCATCATATACATATTATTTCAGTAGTATAGATCCCTCCTGTGGCTCTCACAAGCGACCGATATGACAAATGAGCATTCAAATGAAAGAGAATAGACATTAGCCGTGACGAATTGCATTTTAATTTCATAAATATCTATAATTTCTTTAAAAAATGACTTAAAAAAATGTACGAAATGTGCAATTTGCAGCCAGTATTGCTGTAGAAAAATACGCTCCATATCTGCTGTCCACTTCACATTTTGGCCACTGTGACGCCTGTTTCATGTCATGTTAACATTCTGAGGTCTTTCCTTTATCATTTTGCATGGATTTCAGAAACAGTAAATCAAAGGAATGAGTAGGCTACTCAAATCGTATATTTTCATAAATATCGAATAACCGGTGAGTGTTATGATGATCCAATTTCCAGTGATTGCCTTCTTAAGTTAGGGAACTTAGATCTTGGAATTCTAACTGAAATGTAATTAGTGTCCTATAATCATCTGGTTGTTATAAAAACATAACAACCTTTCTCCTAAGTCCCTCATTATAAACCTATTGAGGAAAGTGTGGTTTATGAACATGCGAGATTTCTCGCACGGGTCCGTTAGTTAATCTATAATATAATATCCGCCTTGTCAACACTAGAAGGTAGTTTACTAATTAAAATATACGTACATGTTTCGTTATTACTAGGGCTCGGATCGATATGGTCGATAAAATCTCCACATATGCTCGAAAACCATGTGTTTTATGCTCGATAGATATTCTCGGAAAACCCATTATATGCTCGAAAGAAACATTATAAACCCATTATATGCTAGATAGATATGCTCGAAACCCCCATTATATGCGGTTAAATATGCAGAATATGCTCGGAAACACCATTAAAAACTATAGAAAGGAAAGTGAAACGAAAAAACCAATAACATATCTTTAAATACGAGATTTATTTTCTAATTGTATGTATGATACACTGCAATATACTCGCATTCAAGTTTTTCAAGTAGCCTATATAAGTGAAGTGTTCTTATAAAAGATACAGTTTAAAAAATAATTTACAAAATGTTCAGAATTAGGCGAGTCAATGAAGTAGATCTGCATTGGTCTGTACAACAAGAAATTTTCTATGTTTTCAGTTTTGAATGATTTTCTTAAATCAGTCAATAAAAGTTTCAAGGACGAGAACGACCTCACAAAAGGTTAAAAGCCTGCCGTTCTATTAATCGCACCAGATAGGCTTTTCAATAATTATTTCTGTTTTCGAACCTTAAGGATTGTCATGCCCCGAATTCGGGGGAAAATTCGAAGAAAAACAAACTATTTAAACGAAAACCACAAGAATATGCATTTATATGCTTCTATTCTGAAAACCGCGGTTTTGTGCACTTATATGCTCGATAAATTTCAATTCTGTTGGTCCCAGAGAGATGAAAATACCACCGAAAGCCTTCTTTCAGTGTGTACTATTCAGGAAAAAATAATATGCAAATATGCTCGAATCCGAGCCCTAGTTATTACGTTGATAACTTCTTCAGCGTCAGAAAATCTTAGAAACTATATCAACAAAGAACCACAAAGTAAATGGATATCCTTACAGAAATTCATTAATTTAAATAATTGAATGGACTAAAAAAGGGAATAATAGATAATAATATTATAAATAAATTTCCCTTGACTAATGGGATGTCGCCTACGTAGCGAAGCGGTCAGCATGGTTAGCTGCCGCTCCGGAGGTCCTGGGTTCGATTCCCGGCTCTGCCACGAAATTTGAAAAAGTGGTATGAGGACTGGAACGGGGTCTACTCAGCCTCGGGTGTTCCAAATGAGTAGAGGGGGTTCGATTCCCACCTCAGCCATCCTCGAAGTGGTTTTCCGTGGTTTCCCACTTCGTCTTCGGGCAAATGCCGGGATGGTACTGTCCCCGTTTACCCGGATAGTAGGCTGTCAGATATCCGCCCCCTCAATCGGATTGCCAAAAATCAACCGCACCGGCTCAGCTACACCAATGAAAATGGCACTGACAGATACTACCGAGGTTTGAGCACAGAAGTTAACAAGAAATTATTGTGGAACACACCAAAATAGACGGGGGTTCATACTTACCTCTACTTACCTCTTAAAAATTATCTCGGGGATTGGGTTGACAACTGGATCTCTAAAGTATGCTCCCACAATAACCTCCACCATGACATTTAAAAATGAACCAGAACGAAGACAAGAACTTTGAACTGTACAAAAGCTTTATTTCAAATAAAGGGTATGATTTTAACAAACTCAACAAAATAAATGAGGCTATCAGTAGCCCATGTCAATTTGACTATGTCCTCCTGTAGGACTTGCAAAGTTATCATACAACATGTTAGCTCCCACGAGCTCAAAATAACGTAACATTCATAACACATTTGGACTGGAAAAGGAAGTCAGGACGAGACACATTTACAGAGCATTTGTTTTCTTTTAATAAACATCACACTTATATATAGGCACAAGGCCAGAATGTAGACGACCTTGCCCGCTGATAACCAGTTGTCTGGCCAGCTGCGGTCTACCCTCAACATGTCGTACACCTGTCAAATGGACTCACTTGTCCTGCTATGTTGCGTAAGAATCCAGCCCCCTCTCAAAAGTTTTAAATGTCCGCAAGACAACACAAATATAGTTACGCAAATCTTTCAAATGCTTTACTCACACACCACTGGATCATTCTGACAATCCCTAAACTTGTTTAATTAGCATCTAAATGTTTAATAAGCGTTGTTTAGAGTAGAAGACAAACTCCTAAATGTTTATAACAAAAGCTTAAAAATAATTTATAACAATTAGAAATTGTTTATAATATTTGTCAAAGACAATTAGGAAAAAAAATTTAAACACGCCTCTAACATTACATTCGTTCCACATTATTGTCAAAGATATTTACATCATTATTTACAATATTAACATTTAAATTATTCAAATTATTAATTTAAGAAATACATTTAACCACATGTTCATCCGGTTGGTAATTTCATAATCGTGTCAATATAATCGACCAATGAAGGTTAGTTATACATATTTAATGTCACAATCTGGTTTAATAAAGGTTGTAATAATTATTATAATTATTTGTGACGGTAATCTTCATTCAAAATCTTATCTCAAATTCTTTCAATACTATTGTTAATTATAACAGTAAATTCACTTGATTAATTTTCAAAGGACTAAGACAATACACTCCAGCGGAAAATACTTCGCTTACAAAATAATGCACAAAACTGCATTAAAATAGGCCCAAAATTCATCATATATTAATATATATGGCATCAAAATCTTCCACAGAACTTACAAAAATCTCCATTAACAAATTCTTCAACATCATTAATTACTGTGGGAACCTTCTTCGTTAATTCAAGGGCATTATACATCAGCGACTTTCAACACGTCCGCTGCACTAGCGATTATACATTCATAGTTCCACTTCAAAAATTCTTATAATCATTAATTGTTTCAAAACTGTTATCTTAAACCTTCGTGGATTTCATTCATGAATCGAAATGAAGTAAAAATTTGCCAATCACAAACAAATTTAATAGTGAATACGCTTATATACGCCTGTCTGGTCTATCAAAATTTAAGATTATCATCTTCAAAGAATTGTAGTATAAAATACTATCATCAAACAAAGTGCGACTAAACTGCAAAATAGTCGAGTAGAATCCAATTAGACTGGGGAATGCAAACATCATTATATAAATCTCTAATTGAGAAAAAACTCCTAACAAAAGTTCATGACTTTAATGCATTCAATAATTCAAAATTAAAGTTCATCTTTCACAAAATTGTCTATGATGCAATGGTCGTTCATAACTGACAATAAATGTCTGTGTTGCAATCAATTCAAATAACGACTAGTATTTCCAAGATCGTCGACAACGTAATGGATTTTAACGCTCTAAAATCATTTAAATGTTCTTCCTTCTTGATGATGACAGAAAATTGGTCAAAGCAATTAAACTGGGGTAGAATTACTTTAATAAAGTGACACGCTGTCTGAATTTAAATCTGCCATGAAAATCATTAACTTATAGTCAAATCGTGACTACAAAAATAAGCAAATTACTGAAAAATCTAAATATCAGTCTCAACTGATCCAAAATCATTTAACTATGCCCATGACATAACCATGTCTTAATAAATCGTCGAAAAAGGCATAACACATCAAGGTGTACTGAGAATAGGAATCTCAAACAAGAATATGGGGCAAAATACATGAGGACAGAAAATATGGGACAAAGGTTGCTCAGATATCGCTAAAAAACTCAAATAAAACAATAAACGTTCACGACTACCTTATCTGCCGATTGACGTTCCAGAGGAAAATTCCCCAAAGAAGACTGCTGATGGATCCATTTCACCAACATGAAGATGAGCTCCATCCTCCAAACAGGAAACAGCACCCTCGGAGAATCGAACTGCTTCCTCCTCCGGAAATTGCACTGCTCCGTGTAGACGAAAGACATCCTTCCGGCAAAATTCTTCTTTGTGAGTCGGGACTACCCTGACCTCTCTTGAAAAATCCCTGAAGTTCCAGTAGAAAATCGCCATGAAGTTTTTGTAGTCATTTCCGAAGAAATATTCATATTCAGTGTGTATGAAATCGTTCCCATTGCTGTTTGATAGTATTCAGCGTTGAACCACGAAACATGGGTGTAGATGGTTATTCACCACATGTTCGCTTGTGTGGAATGGCAATTAGCGAAGTTCCATGCTGCTATCTTACTCCGTTAATATATGTCCCAATCGCATTAAAGTCCTTTAGCCTTCCATCTTCTCTTCGGTTATGGTAATAGTAGAACAAACTGCCATATTAAACTGCTCCATAATACTGTAGCGTTGTGTCACAATACAATCTGAAGTCTCCCTATTGCACTAGCAGTGTCAGCCGTGGCGTAGAATCTGACGATATAAAGTGCTTCTCAGGTGGCGAGAAAATCACTTTTGTTAGTCGTCTAAAATTGCCAATATCTTCCAAAATAACTCCGCGAAATTGTTCAACTTTTCTACACTCCTTAATGTAGCACAGCACAATAGAATTAGCTTATAGGCAAACGCTAACTGTTCATAGCTAATCTTGTAGACGCGTTATAATGTGCGTTTTAACTTCGCCTAGTTTTCACTCACTGTAAACTTGCACTGCTTGTCTGCTCGATAGTTCACTGCGGTGGCTTCACCACGCCTTATAATGACGACTCTTTCTATTAATTTCACTCGACGTCTCACCGAAATGACTATATAAGAAATGAGACTGAAGATCTGAGCTTAGGTTCTGACGATTTGAGCTATGACGATTTGAGATATGAGTTGAGATATATGATACTGCTCTCTTCTGCGCAAGGCCTTTTATAAACTTCATAAGGGGCGTATCCATCCCTTCCATAGCGTGTTACTGCGTCATCGCTAGAAGTTCCAACTTCGTCAATACATGACGGATTTTCAAAATTCAAAAACTTAAAATAAATTTCACCAAAATTCCAGAACAATGCCTCTACTGCAAATGGAATTCCACAATTCTGCATTCCAAAAGTAATAAAAATACCATAGTTTCAGCAATCTCCGTCTTCCTTCAAACTATCGTTCATTGGTTCGAGCCTCCCCTCCAATAGCATAATTTCTTCCTCAGCACAATTCCACGTTTCCTGCGACTGCGTCGTAAATCTCGGATCTTTCTCGAATAAATGCTGACGTCACTGAGAATCTTAGCTCAAGTAGCCTGCTGGCATAACGTCTGCGTCATCCGTGCTTACGTCATGACCATCCATGTCATAACTATGACAGCCATAACTTTCTTCATAATTTCCAAAATAGCCACCGTGGTCTCTATATAATTCAATTTACGGGGGCAGTACCTTCTTCAAGGCCACGGCCGCCTCCTTCCCTCTTCCTTGCCTATCCATCCTGACCTTCCATTACCTTCCCTCATGAGGCCCCTGTTCGCTTTGCAGGTGAGGCCGCCTGGGCGAGGTGACAATCACACCTCACCAGTTGTATCCCCTCCGATTAGATGTTCCCAGCTGTAGGACACTGCCCGTAGAGGCGGTAGTGGTGAGTTCCCTCGCTGAGTCCGTGGGTTCCACCAACCTGGAGGGTAAACGACTAAGAAAAAAAGAAAAGAAGACTAATGGGACAGATGACCTAGTAGTTCCTCCCCTTAAAACAACAATAACAATAATATAACCTTGACTATACATATTGCATGAAGGAAACGTATATATGATTTTGTTGAATGTCACGGGTTAATGCTTAACGCATTATATCATTCTTCGTGCCTGGTTAGAAGCATGACACCGTGACATTCAACAACATCCTATATACCTTTCCTTCAGGCGGCTTCGGTGGCGTAGTTGGTAGCATGCTGAGCTTCTATGCCCAAGATTTCGGGTTCAAACCCGGCCGAAGCCATCGAATTTTTAAGAGCGTTAAAAATCCCTCTGTATGCCTTCCTTCGGAGGGGAAGTAAAGCCGGCGGTCCCATTTCATAGATTTATGGCATGTTAAGAACCTTCCACTAATTACACCTGTGTGAAGCTAAATTGTAAGTTAGGTTAAACATTTGACAAACGCTCTTAGGTTCCGACGTTCGTCGCCAGGAGACGACTGCGATGACATCTGGTAACCAGTTCTGAACTAGTAGTCGTTGACGGTGGCGTTTGGTGGCAAAAGTAGGAACTACTTGAAAAAATTCAATATATGCAGTCCTTACTTGAATTGAAAACAGATAACACACATTAATACAGTCATCATAATTAACACCGGTTATCAGACATATTGTACACACACCCAAAGTACACGGGGCTACACGACCACGTTGTCGCAGCCCCTAAACTGAGGAACCAACCAACTACCTTTCCTTCATACAATATTTTTAGTCAAGTTTAATAAATTTATAATATTATATTTTTATTTTTCCTTTTTTTGTGTCCATTCAATTATTTAAATTAATGAATTTCTGTAAGGATATCCATTAACTCTTTGATTCTTTGTTGATATAGCCTAGTTTCTAAGATTTTCTCACGCTGAAGAAGTTATCAACGTAATAACGGAACATGTACGTATATTTTAATTAGTAAAGTACCTTCTAGTGTTAAAAAGGCGGATCTTATATTATAGATTAGTTTATTGCACTGTGAACGTTTCCATGATTGACAAAAGAAATGAGGTTACATCCAATATATTGACAGAGTGGCACAGTGGCTAGCATTGTTGGCTGTCATACCTGAGGTACCGGGTTTGATCCCCGGCTCTGCCAAGAATTTAAAAGTCTTGGTATGGTCTGCTACGGGTTCACCCAGCCTCGTGATGCAAAATGGGAACCTGCCGGATGCTATGGTAGGAGGAGGAGTGGAAAGGAACTGGCCACCCTACCACACGCAAACTCCGACTCGGGATGCCTGGGGTCGCCTTCGCCCCTGGAGGGGATATGCCACTCTAATTAATTGTTATTATTATTATTATTATTATTATCATTAATATTATTATTCAAAAGGATTTTTTGCAGCTGTTTACGGTCAAGTTGTTGCCACTCGCAGCTACCGTAAATTTATGGTCATGGAACCAGAAATTGGGGGTGGTAGATGTAGTGAGACAATGCAATATTGAGAAGAAGGACATGTGGAACTTGAGTTGTGGATTGCAATCCCAATAGTTGACTCTTGTACTGGTATTGTTCCTAAAGCAGTCCACAATAGTCTGTCACTTTTGAATCTGCAACCGCTGATATACACATTGAACTGCAGAAAGCAGTTCAATCATGCGCATGCCATATCGTGAGGAAGGTCCTTGGATAAAATACAGTACATCGGTTCATCATTCAGCAGGACTCGACTTTGATTCAGATGCCAACTCAGCTCTTTCAATAAATGAAGTAGACTCGTGAAGAACATGAGAGTGAGGAGTATTTACAGGCTAATTTACTGTGTAATTTACATGCAATGTACAGTAATTCAGAACGTTAAGGGAGAACCTGTAGTTTCTCACTTGGAGTAATTATAAATAGCGGACCCGTGCGAGAACTCTCGCATAATGGGTTGTGTGCGCCCCATGAGTACAGACTACCCGCTCGGCTCTAGTGCTATGCGGGCTGTACGCGACACAGTTCTGCCAGTTCTGTTTTTTCAAAGCACTTCATAAACAAATAAATATATTTCCGTTGACATATCAAGAAATGCAAGATGTTTACTGTACTCTTGAGACGATTTGGAAGATTTTGGTACAAACCTTCTAACTCCTTCTGGTTTAGGAGCTTGAGTTTTGCGAAACATACACCTTAGCGTATTATATAATCAGATAATAATATTAATAATAACATAGTAGAAAGTACCTTTCCTGGCTGAGAAAGCCTTGATGAAAGACCTAGGGGACGTCTCGCTGATCATGTGTGATCCAGCAATCTGCAGGTCATAGAGCAGAGTAGCGGTCACTTGATTAGCCAAAGAAATTAATGGGAATAATAACCACAGATTTCTCTTACTAATGGCCCTTATAACACTGTACCTTTAGAGATGCAGAATATCTGTGCCCTACAGAGGTCCTTGACCATGCCAGTACATTTGTCGATTGGGGTTTGTCGCATTTTCAAACCCTTAAATGCCATTGGACTCAGTTTGGGTAAAAACCCGTAATCTTGGCTAAATCCCCTACTCCACACAAACCGATGCGTGTCAGTAATTTGAAAGGATGAGTTACATAATCAGTTTTGCTACCTCTAATCATTGCCCACCAGGATGAAACCTGGTGCGATTGCAAGTGTTAGCATAGATGCCATTTCAGTGATATTGAGTAATACAACAGTGGCATCGTACATGGAATCATTAGTCCATTAATTAGCTATCTGACATTTAAACTACAGAATAACAGCAATGATCATCTAGTAGTGGAGTCACAGCAGCATTAATTCTTCAATATTGACTCGCGTGGTTGACTGTTATTTGATACCATAGCAAATAACTAACAAACAGACTAGTTAGGAAGCCATGAAGGGGAAATGAAATAAAAGGGAGAGAAAGAATACTCATCCGGGCGAAATGGATATGGTTTGATTCTCAACACTGCCAACGCAACTCAGTCACGTTGATAGAGGTTTCTCCAAATTGCTTCTCCCACCTTCCTTTCCATCCCCCTCTTTTACTCACTCATGCACTCAGCCCTTAAAATTGTTGTTATAATCCTAGATACATCCCTGCTTTCACCATTATCAGTACACAGGAACGTAGTCATGGGGGTACAAAAAGGTGCAGAGGTGCAGAAAATTGGTACTGGTACCTTTACAAAGGATAAAATGATACGATGGAAAAAGGACAGAAAACGGGAAGTACTAAGGAAAGCCATTAGGAAAGAAAGAAAGAAAGAAAGAAAGAAAGAAAGAAAGAAAGAAAGAAAGAAACATCAATCCGCAAACCAAGAAGGAAGGATGCAAGGCAGAAAGGAAGGAAGGAAGGATGGAAGGCAGGAAGGGAGGATGGAAGGAAGGAAGGCAGGAAGGCAGGAAGGATGGAAGGCAGGACGGCAGGAAGGCAGGAAGGAAGGAAGGATGGAAGGAAGCATGGAAGGCAGGAAGGATAGAAGGAAGGATGGAAGGAAGGAAGGGAGGGAGGAAGTAAAGAAGGATGGAAGGAAGGAAGGATGGAAGGCAGGAAGGCAGGAAGGAAGGAGGAAGGAAGTATGGAAGGCAGGAAGGAAGGAAGCTGGAAGGCAGGAAGGATGGAAGGAAGGAAGAAAGGATGGAAGGAAGGAAGGATGGAAGGAAGGAAAAAGGCAGGAAGGAAGGGAGGAAGTAAGGAAGGCAGGAAGGAAGGTTGGAAGGCAGGAAGGAAGGAAGAAAGGTAGGGAGGAAGGATGGAAGGCAGGAAGGAAGGAAGGAAGGAAGGAGGAAGGAAGGAAGGATGGAACGCAGGAAGGGAGGAAGTAAAGAAGGATGGAAGGAAGGCAGGAGGGAAGGATGGAAGGCAGGAAGGAAGGAAGGATGGAAGGCAGGAAGGCAGGAAGGAAGGAAGGAAGATTGGGAGGAAGGATGGAAGGCAGAAAGGAAGGAAGGAGGAAGGAAGGGAAGGATGGAACGCAGGAAGGGAGAAGTAAGGAAGGATGGAAGGAAGGCAGGAGGGAAGGATGGAAGGCAGGAAGGAAGGAAGGATGGAAGGAAGGATGGAAGGCAGGAAGGCAGGAAGGAAGGAAGGATGGAAGGAAGCATAGAAGGCAGGAAGGATAGAAGGACGGATGGAAGGAAGGAAGGATGGAAGGAAGCATGGAAGGCAGGAAGGATAGAAAGAAGGATGGAAGGAAGGAAGAATATTGAATCGTTCTATCCTGCTATAAAGTATAGTGTAATGTATATTGTTAATTACATGTTATAGTCAAACATTATGAAACGTTGAGGTAAGAATGGATTTTTAAGTATCACCAGTAATTTATTTTCTATTCAATAAGTGTTCTAGAGGCAGATGACCTCGCCCCTTAAAACCTCAATAATTATCTAACTATTAAGTTTTCTGGGCTGCACTGTTTACATACTTGAGTCGTGCCATTAACAGTGATCATCCTCACTGATAAATGTAATACTCACGCCTCAAGAATGTTCGAATGATGTCATTTGGAGTCCCAGAAGCCCTGTATCGTATTAATACAATTGCACACACTACTACAAACACCATAGTAGAATAGCAGCAACCTACCGGCACCTCCATCCTGGTCCTGTTCCTCCCTCACAGACCTCCTTTTCGAATCACGGCGATGAAAGCGGTTATCCTGAGTTTACGTTGGTTTTACTCTCCTGGCAAACTTCGGGTTGGAACCTTAATTAAAAGTGCATTGACGTTTACTCTTACCCTTGACCCTTAAACTTAGATTACACACACTATTAAGGTTATCACAGAAACACAATCAAGATGATGAACTCACTAAAGTAAATTTACAATCAACTCACGCCCCCTCACAGACTACAATTTGCGACACATCACAAATGGAAACGTAGCTATCCGCCAGACGCAGCTATGCTCGTTATGGCGCAGTGCCATGCCATGGGGCCAAGCTATCTGTGCACTAGGTAAGCGAGTGGGTTAGAATACCATCGCCGGCCATCTTTGAAATAGTTTTCTATGATTTCCCATTTCCAAATCCAGACAAATGCCGGAACGGTACCAAGTCCGCTTCCTTCCAATTCCTTATCCAATTTAATTCATCTTCAATTCATATTATGTTTCAATAACTCCTCTCATGAGATTGACGTCAGGAAGGGCATCTGGTCATAAAAGTCACTCTTCAAAAGTAATTCATTACGATCCCCTAGGAACGGGGATAATAAGGAGTAGGCATGGAAACGGAGCTCAGCTATCGAAAGTGGTGTCACAATTCGTTCCTTCAATTCGCCAGGAAATAAATTACGACAACCTCATCACCAGTTGAGGCCCGTCAACAAATCAAACTGAAGAAATAAGATTCCTGCAGTAAGATAACCAATGACCCTGCGTGTTTGTTGAAATGTAGCCAGCAACTTGTGAAGCCTGAACTTTGATTAGATAATAATTTAATGAGTGCAGCCAATGGCCAAAATGTACAGTAGGTATATAATTTAAGTCTCATTTCAACAAAATTTCGTCGAGACACCTCTCTGCACTTGCACGTCCTCACGTGGTATCTGTCGCATGGACCATTACAAAGCTTGCAGACGCATAGTTCGTCTGGTTGGTGATAGACGTCTCTCATGCAGATCCGGTGGTTGAAACCATGGACCGCAAAGAGCGTCAAGATATATCTCAGCTCGTATGATCCTTGCATCCAGTCCTGTGTAGTCATAGCGTCCGTCGTATAAAATTCATGCCAAATGTCATTTCTCTTTGCGGTCATGAGACGTAGTTAGTTATTGTTGTTTTAAGGGGCGGAACTACGAGGTCATCTGTCCCTAAATGAGACGTAGAAACTCCCCATATCCCGGTGTATGTGGCAGGAGCATCTGTAATCTGTCTTCTTCCATAAATGGTAGTTCCCCCGTCAGGACATACACAAGGCGCGAGTGCGTGAACTTGGATAGGCATAAGACTCTTTTGAGATACATTGCTTTCATCCTTTCCAGCGTTGCCAGGTGTCTGTGCCTAAGATGTTTCCAAATAATTTCCAGGCCATACATCGCGACTGGTGCTATTTTTTAACCAAAAAAGGCTTATCACCGTTTTCAGGGATAGGCTGCGTAGATGCTCGATGTCGCTCATAGCCATCAGTGCAGCGTCCAGCCTCTCTCTCACGTGCATCGTAAAGACGTTCCCAGATGTCTGCATAGTCACCCCCTGGTACCGCAAATGGGAGACTGTAGTTAGAGGGGTGCCTTTCTAATGAAACGTCGCGAGCTTTCCTCCCCTTCTGCAGGACATAGTGACTGTCTTCGTCTCGTTCAAACTCATTTCGTTATCTTCGGCCCATACTGTGCCCAATTCTAGGAATGGGTATTCCAAGATTCAGACACCTAGGTATCAAGGGAAAGGCTACAGCCGCTTTTGAAAGTTGAGATATTTGAATATCGCGCTCCTTTCCTTCTAGATTGAAATGGAAACTCTATGCAGCCAAGAAGATGTTAAGTGACGTGGCAAATAGTAGCAGAGGTCGAGACTATTTGGTGATTAAATACTTAGCCATGGAGTAGAGACTTAATACTTGGATTAGATTACTGGCACGGCCAAATGAAAGAGGATGCACTTAGTCTCAAGTGAATCAGACCAGAGACACCGGAGATATGAGGATTTACAAATTTCAGCGTGATCCAGCGTGGAGCCGACCGTTTTGTATAAAAGCCGCTCGGCCCAAGCATAAGCAGCTCACTTCAAACCAAGCTCTTGTAGGACAAGGTGCTGCTGCTACGTCGAGCCAAGGCACATGGTTGCCGAATCTACGCAGAAGATATCTTTGAATTGTGATAGTCACAAAAGTGCTACGATACGTGGGGAACGTAGTAAGTTTCCGGTAGAGGGAATCACTAAGGTGATTGTTATTTTCTACGGACATTGGTGAAACATTTTGTTTCTATATGGACATATGCTAGACTTTGTCTAGATATTATTCTGTCACAGTCCAGTAACAATAATTCAATGCTTGGATATTTTAATCCAACTTGTCAGTTTCACAAATTGTAACTAAATAACCACTCAGATCTTTCAGTATATTGAAGGCTAGTCTATCACGGTGTTGTTCATTAGCTGACAAAGGGAAACTGTATGTTGCTTCGCGCATGATAGATGGTGTGAAGCCATGCCCAGGGAACGATCTTCAGAACAGCCGTTGATTGTTTTAGACTATCAGTGTTTTCCTGTACTGAACAGATTACCGTGAGTTATGTTACAACTGACGCTTTTGAGAGGAGATCATTTGGATCTGACCCCATTTAAGCGAACTGCTATGGATTTAATTGAAGTCAATATTAAAATGGATCAGCAGTTACTTCAAACGTCAAGAAATATTTCTACTATGTCGTGCTAGACAGATTGTGGGTATATAATGGCGGCCGATACAAGGATTAGACGTGCGTGTCCAATAGGGCATGTATCTGGATAAATCTGGTACAGACCAGGTTCACTACGCTTCAAGACCAACGAGAAATGTAAGCCACATTTGACTTTTATATTATGCCTAGCTAATTGGAACAAACTCATTTTCTGCAGATGACCAACACATTTATTTTTCTTCGTATTTAAATCTTGCATTGATTTACGCAAGACACATTAGGGTTATTCTGAGTATTTTCAGCACTCAGAACAGTTTAGGATCGATGACCGAGCATACCGAGCATTTATTTGAATGTTCATTTTGTTTGAGAATCACGGTAATCAGCCGATATAACTGTAGAAGTTAATATTTATTTTTGTTGAGGAATGGATATTTTGTCCATATTCGAAGAGTCAAACATGTGTTTTTTTCACATAAGGAAATAATAATTAAACATATTTAAGGAAATAATAACAATAATAATCCAATAATAATAATAATAATAATAATTTTCATAATTTTTCTAAATAATTATTGGATCTTACATTTTCTAATAATCACATTCGTTGAGAGAGAGCTTAAGGATTAGTTTAGTCATTCCTAGTTTGGAACAGGTGATTTTCCGAAAGCTAGTGGATAGCGCAAGCCCGTATTCCACCAACATTATAGTTCTGGTTGAACAGTTAATTTTTGCATTGAGCAAAGTATTTTTTTCAGATAACTCGGAAAGGCATGAAACAGGAAGCCAATGATATTTGTATCAATTAGGATTTTTTTTGTGTTCATGACGTAGGCACACATTCGAAAGTGAAATAGAAAATATCACAAGTGTGGTAACTTCACGGTTTGAACTGAATGGTAAAATAAAATAAACTTGTAAGTTTATAGATCTTCCAGTTTTGATAACAAGCAGAGGCTTGATTTATTGTATAAATTTTGGGAAGAAAATTTATGTGTGTGGAGTAGTTGAAATGCCATTCCCAGGTGCGCATGTTTAAGTCGCAGGAATGAGGAGGTTTTTTTTGAGCATCAATCAAATAGCAGGTTCGATGGCTCAGGTTTATAGGAGGAGTATTGGAACCACACATTTCGTCGAATGAATGACCAAACCATCAGTAATTATTTCAAACTTGTTTACGTATTCCATTAATACTTTGGATTTGCTAGAACCCGGTTTTGTCATGATAAAATTTTATTCTTCTTCAGAGGAAGACCTTTGCCGTTGTTGTTGGGATATTGTGTTCTTACACAAATAATTAAATGGGCCAATGCCAATTTAAAAAAAAAATCTGTATCCACGAATTACTTAAAGGATGTTTTCAATCCTATTGTCATGAACTAAATGAATTTATTATAAAGCTACAATTCTTATTTCCACATTCTGTTCAAGAATTGCAAGTTGTGAAAGTTACTAAAATAGCAACAAATATAAATATTTTTCTTAATAATAATTCCAAGTGGAAAATCGAATAGTTCAATGGTTCAAAATTTTTTTATGATCAAGCTGATGATTCAGAAATCATATTTCTTTGGAATTTGAAGTTCATAATCGAGTCACTTCTCGAAATGTTTAATTTTGGAAGAATAATAAATTTTGTTGTGCTTAGCACAGTTCTTCGATGCTATGCTCAAGGGTCAAATACTATTCAGATGTTGTTATTAATATGTGTACATAATTAGTGTTGGGTCAAAGATAATATTTTTGACAATATTTTTGAAACTGGAAAAATAAGTGGAAGTTAAAAAATTCTATAAACAATTATAAACAGTGAGAATTTCTACGAGTGTTAATATCATGTTAGAAATTCAACCAGTGAACTACAATATTTCCAGTAAAGACAATTAAATTTGAACTGGATTTCATCGTAAATAATTGATATAATTTTGGAACACAGTCTACAGGACTGATAATCAGACTTGTGTCTCCAAGGACAATTGTTCAATGTGTTGGAAAATTTCTGTACATTGTGTAAATAGTAGTGTGTGCCGTCGTACTGGAATGATGTTACCTTGAGCATCATTTTGCAGTCAATTTTAAAATTTAGAATAAAATGAGATAATTTTACATGTTGTGTTATGCCCAGGTGAATCTCCTTCTATCCTTATTGTTGCATTGAGCCAAAAATCAGTAAAGCATTTTTTTATTTTGATGTCGTTTTTTTGCGATTAGCTTTAACCCATCTGGCGCCCCGGGATATTTTGACTCTCGTGCTGACTGATTCTTGGTAATATGCATATGTGGTCGTGCGGACTCCGGTCTAAACGGGCACAATACTGCTACATTGTTCACGGCGATTTGTAAGTCTTCTGCACTTGTAGAGGTCATTACCATATCGTCTGCGTACATATAAATTCTGACATTGGGTGGAACTATTGTAGTGACGTCAGCTGTTGCTATTGTAAACAATATCGGGCTGAGAGGATCGCCTTGAAGGACCCCGTTCGTTTGCTCGATTGGTTCAGACGTGATGATGCCATCAGTGATTTATATTTGGTTACTACTCAGTAGATTCCTAATGAATCTAGCTAAGTAGCTAACCTCGCCTACCAATTTCTCAAGTTTGTCGATGATAATTTGTCTGTTAAGGGTGCCAAAGCTTTTTTGTAGTTAATGAATACAGCATGCAGTTTCCTCCGTGGTAATGTTAAAGCTTCCTCAATATCTAACTGCAAACATTGGATGGCTTGTGTGGCAGATCTACCCTTTCGAAACCCGAATTGTTCGTCAGGTATCCACTCTTCAATTGTGAACGTAGGGCGCTCGCAAATTAATTTTGTGAGGATTTTCAATAACGAGCACTCAAGGGCAATCCCCCTGTATGAGTTCGGGTCCCCGCTGTCCCCTTTCCCTTTGTACAGCATATTAACTGTCGATTTCCTCCAGTTCGCGGGGATTGTACCTTTACGTAGGCATCCGTTAAATAGAGAGTTTACACATATTTTCAATTGTGTTGTTGATTCTTTCAGATGCTCATTGGAGAAGTTGTCTGGCCCACAGGCATTGATTAGATCAGATAGTAGCATTTCTTACACCAATAGGAGAGTGAATTCAGTATTCGTAGATATCACGTATTTTCTCGGTGTTGATGCTGTCAATTCATTTAAGGGGTTTTCGATATCTTGGCCATCAGCCCCGTGTAGTTGGGTATGTGCTGAACCTGTCTGATAACCTGTATTTATGTGATGACTGTAGTAGCGTGTGTAACTGTGTTAGGGACATGGATAGGGTATGTGCTGTGGGATTTGAAGTATTGATCCTTTTGCATTTGATGGAGCAAGTGTGGAAAAACCGGGGAAAAACCACACTCAGAATAGCCTCCGTCAGTGCCGGGATTCGAGCCTCCAATCTCTGGACTTGCTGCAGCTGCCCGCGAGGCAGTGGTTCATGATTTAACAAGTATGTTACGCCGCTGGGTTACATTAAAATTTGTCTGATAACCTAAGTTACTGTGGTGACTGGAGTGTACTGTATTAGTAATTCAGGTGAGACCAGGTGAGTTAGCCGTGGTCGTTACGGCATAACTGCTGGCAGTCGCTCACATCCGGGAGACGAGGTGGTTCGAATCCCCCGCCGGCAACCTTGAAGATGGTTTTCTGTGGTTTCCCATCTTCCTTCCAGGCAAATGCCGGGGTTGGTCCCTAACTATAGGCCACAGCCGCTACCTCAACTCCTAGTCCTTACAATCACACTTTCCTCCCCAGACAACACTCCACACGCGACGGTACGTGCAGCTCACCCATTGGGTGTCCGCCTCAAAGCAGGTGAGGATTGTGAAGGAGGTGAGCGTTGCCGTAAGCAAGGGACCATCCCGGTATTTAACTGGAATAGAATTGAGAAACCACGGAAAACCAGTCTACCAGGATGGTTGAGGTGGCAATCGAACCCTCTTCTCCCAGTTTTGCCTCACAAGGATGAGTGTAGCCCGTTTCAGTCCTCAGACCAGAAGTACATTTCTTGGCAGAGTCGGAAATCGAACCCGGACCCCGGGTGACAGCCAGGAATGCTAGCCCCTACACCAGGAAGTAGACCATAGGAATGTGAGGGATTACTCGTATATCTCGCTGATATGAGATTCGTTCTGTTATCTGAGCTCCATTCTCTCTGTTGTTGTTTAGTGCTTTTCAATCAGCCTGCTGAAAGAGCCGCAGCTGGGATTCATTTCACCCTACCGCTTGCTGGAATTAGATCTGCCGTATAACTGGATTAAGTACGATAAAATTATGCATGCAGGTAAATAATGATCCAACAAGCTTACCCATAACTCAAATAGATTCTGTTTCATAACAAATTAATTTAATTTTGGGGTTATTATCTTCCGTAATTCACTGATTACTTCTAAATTGTTTTTGAAGCCTACAATAGCCCTGTAATGCTTTACAATATGTTAGTACGGGTATGAGCAGGTAAGCAGTTCACGAAGGTACTAACGTCTCTCGAGCACAAACCCCTTATGCTTTTTCGTTCA
The DNA here is from genome assembly GCA_946902985.2 of Meconema thalassinum. Taxonomy (NCBI): domain Eukaryota; kingdom Metazoa; phylum Arthropoda; class Insecta; order Orthoptera; family Tettigoniidae; genus Meconema; species Meconema thalassinum. Next base: position 617,402,766 of record OX336390.1, read on the forward strand.
TAATCGGAATGGTTCGGCATCGGTAGGAATTTCTAGAGCAGTAAAGAACAACAGACACCACGATACACTCCACATCCAAGTCCTGTCACAACTTGCGCATGAGCATTGAATGCTGCAAGTCAAGATTTTGAGCGAATACTGAATCAGCCAAAAATGACGGAGGCTCCACACTGAACATATCTAATATATAAAAGTGAAAGTCTGTATGTATGTATGTATGTATCTATGTATGTATGTATGTGGGTTGGTTCCGTATACAAATCTACACCGTTCCACCAATCTCAACCATATTTTGCATACACATAGTTTAGGACCCAGAAGGAACCGCTGGCTACATGAATTTTCGATAGTCTTTCTCATTCTTCTGATTTCGGCCCTTTTGCACTCAAAAACAGGCTAATCAAATCATAAACAAGTAGTTCCGTGAAGAACTATACAGCCTATTTTCATATATCCTATGTTAGTTGCCACTATCAACATACACAATTTCAGTTTGATTGCTGTAATGGATTCGTAGATATTGAGAACCGACTAAATATTTCGGATGGTCGCCATGTTGGATTTTATATATGTAGGTCCTAGAGTTATGTACTGTTACATGCAGATTATTGTGTACGTGTAGTATTCAAACTTCAATCGCATAATTAGGACACAAGAAGTAACAAGGAGATTTAAAAATTTCGCACAGCTGCCATCTTGAGGTTATGGAAACAATTGAAATAAATTATATGCCAGTGGATTACCATTCGTATAAAGATTTACTCTACCAAGTTTCACTGCACTCGGATGGTTAAATTGCGAGAAACGTCCATGTGAATATTTATACTTCGCGTCGCCGCCATGTTGGATTTGTGATCACCAGGTTATTTAAAGTCATATAGGTGAGCTTAGGTTTATAGCCCCTATGAGCATTAAAAAATCAGCTTGATTGCTATAATAGATTCGTAGATATTCACAGTCGTCTAAATATTTCGGATGGTCGCCATGTTGGATTGTTAAATCTATAGGCCATAGAGTCATGTACCATTAAAGGAAAATTATTGCGTAGGTTCATTATTCAAACTTTCACTTCGATCGCATGACTACATCACAAGAAATAGAAACTTAATTTTAAAATTCGCACAGCCGCCATCTTCAGGTTATGTAAACAATTGAACTAAATTAGATACCAGTGCATTACAATTTGTATAAATATTTTCCGTACCAGATTTCAGTGCGTTTGGAAGATTAAATCGCGAGAAAGGTCTATTTAAAATTTTCAAATTCGTTTGGCTGCCATGTTCATTTTGTAGTTAACCGGTATTTGAAAGTCTTATAGATAGACATCCAGTGATTCCCTATATCTCCGTACAAAATTGAAGGGAGATACCGCTAATAGTTTCAGAGATATAGAATGCCAGTGAAATATTTCGCACATCCGCCATCTTGAGGTTATATAAACAATTGAACGAAGTTAGATGTCGGTGCATTACAATGTATATAAACATATACTGTACCAAGTTTCATTGCGTTTGGTTGGTTAAATCGCGAGAAACATCTATTTAAAAGTCGCAACTTCGCTTGGCCGCCATGTTGTATTTGTAGTTACCAGGTTTTCAAAGGTCACATAAGTGAACTTATAGTTGTTCCCTTTATCACCATACAAAATGTCAGGGTAATATCGGTAATAGTTTCGGAGATATTGAATGCTGGTGAAATACTTCGCACAGCCGCCATGTTGGATTGGCGGGTCGTAACAAAATTTGAAGGACACGGTCGGGGTCGCCCGGAATAGTGCTATGAACTTACCAACTTTCATTGAAATCGCTCCAGCCGTTTAGATTTTATTAGGGGGGGGGGGGGGGACACACACACGAATCACACACACACGCACACACACACGGACAAAAGGTGATCTCATAAGCCTATTTTTTCAAAATTGAAAATAGGCTAAAAATACTCATGAAGGAATGGCAAGGCAGATAGTTTCGATGGCAACATAGCTCAAGTCGAGACACGGCCGACTTGATGCCAATTGCGCTCAGCACTTCCGGTATAGAAAATGAGGATCTTTACTTGAAATCCCGTTAGTTACTCAACTGCTCAAACAGCACTGTCAACCGAGTTTAGCATAACAACGACTTGACACTATCTTCTTTCTACTATATATTTGTCAAATACCACTCACTCACTCACTCACTCATTCATTTATTCATCACGAAATCTCAGAAACCACCGAACGGATTGGAATGAAATCTGGTATGCAGCTTCCTCAAGGGCCGGAAATGCCCACTAAGAGAGAAATTTTGGATATTCAGGTTCTAAAGGGGTGTTAAGGGGGTAGACCTGCATTTAATTGAATAGCAATATCTCCCGATTGGTTTCATTGGGGGATGTGATACTCGGCATATAAACTCATCATTAAAAATAAGAAGACATATGTCTGAGGGTTTTTCGATGTGGTGTATATTATGAGGTGAAAGGGGTGAAAAGTGGGGATTAAAAGATTCCTAACGGAGCGTGTGTCTCTTAAACGACATAGGCGAGGAGTTTGAAACTCAGCGAAAAAAAAATCAACATAAAAAAGAAGTAAATATGTGTTTGACAGTGTTTTCATAAATCCAATTTAAGGGGCCCATGGGGAGAGATGAAATTCTGGTGGGGGGGGGAACAGGAAATAAAGTGTCCTAACTGATTGACTGACTCACTCACTCATCAAACTCAGGGGGAAAAACTGCTTTAAAGTAAGTAAATAGCTGTTAGACATTTTTTTTTTCATAAATCAAATTTAAGTGGTTCATGGGGAGGGGTGAAATTCTGAAAAAAGAAAATTGAAAGAAAATGTCCTGACTCACTCACTCACTCACTCACTCATCATCGCCTAGCCAAAATTATTGGAGTTAGAAACATGACAGTTTGGGGATATGCTCATTGTATGTCATAACCGTCTACTAAGGGAGGATTTTCGGATATTCAGGTTCTAAAGGGGTGTTAAGGGGGTTAATCCTGCATTTCATTGAATAACAATATCTCCCGATTGGTTTCATTGGGGGATGTGATACACGGCATATAAACTTTTCATTAAAAAGTAACAGGACACGTGTCTGAGGGTTTTTCGATGTGTTTATGAGGTGAAAGGGGTGAAAAGTGGGGATTGAAAGATTCCTAACGGAGCGTGTATCTCTTAAACGACATAGGCGAGGAGTTTGAAACTCAGCGGAAAAATATCAGCATAAAAAATAAGTAAATATGTATGACAGTTTTTCCATAAATCCAATTTAAGGCGCCCATGGTGAGGGGTGAAATTCGGGGGGGGGGGGAGGGGGACAGGAAAGAAAGTGTCCTAACTGATTGACTGACTGACTCACTCATCAAACTCGGGGGAAAAACTGCTTTAAAATAAGTAAATAGCTTTTCGACAGTTTGTTTTTCAATCAAATTGAAGGGGTTCATCGGGAGGGGTGAAATTCTGATGAAAAAAAATTGAAAGAAAATGTGCTGACGCATTCACTCACTCACTCATCATCGCCCAGCCAAAAATATTGAAGTTGGAAACATGACATTTCGGGGATATGTTCGTTGTATGCCAAAACCGTACACTAAGGGAGGTTTTTTGGATATTCGGGTTCGAAAGGGGTCTTAAGGGGGCTAAACCTGCATTTCATTGAATAACAATATCTCACGAGTGGTTTCATTTGTGGATGTGATACTCGGCATATAAACTAATCATTAAAAATACGCAGACATGTGTCTAAGGGTTTTTCGATGTGGTGTATTATTATGAGGTGAAAGGGGTGAAAAGTGGGGGTTTAAGGATTCCTAACGGAGCGTGTAGGCCTATCTCTTAAACGACATAGGTGAGAAATTTGAAACTCAGCGAAAAAAAATCAGCTTAAAAAGTAAGTAAATCGGTGTTCGACTCTTTTTTCATAAATTAATTTAAGGGGCCACTGGGGTGGGGTGAAATTCTGTGGGAAAAAACGAGAGAAAGTGTCCTAACCGACTGACTAACTCACTCACTCATCAAACTCAGGGGAAAAAGACAGCTTAAAAAATAAATTAATAGGTGTTCAAGCGTTTTTTCATCAATCCAATTTAAGGGGGCCATGGGTAGGGGTGAAATTCTGGTAAAAATAATTGAAAGAAAATGTCCTGTCATACTCACTCACTCATCACGCCCAGCGAAAACTATTAAAGTTGGAAACATGAAATTTTGGGAATATGTTCGCTGTATGTCGAAAACGTTAACTAAGGAATGATTTTTGTTTATTCGAGTTTCAGAGACGTGTCAAGGGGGGTAAACGTGCATTTCATTGAATAACGATATCTCATGAGTTGTGTCTTTGGGGATGTGATATTCGGTATATAAACTAATCATTAGAAATAATCAGACATATGTCTAAGTGTTTATCGATGTGGTGTATATTATGAGGTGAAAGGGGTGAAAATTGGGGGTTGAGGGATTCTTGACGGAGCGTGTATCTCTGAAACGACATAGGCGTGAAGTTTGAAATTTGGTGAAAAAAAAAACAGCTTAAAATACAAGTAAATAGGTGTTCGACCGTTTTTTCATAAATCCAATTTAAGGGGCCCTTGGAGAGGGGTGAAATTCTGGGGGGAAAAACAGGAAAGGAAGTGTCCTAACTGATAGACTCACTTACTCACTCATCAAACTCAGGAGGAAAACAGCTTTAAATAAGTAAATAGGTGTTTGACCGTTTGTTTCATAAATCCAATTTAAGGGGTTCATGGGGACGGGTGAAATTATCAAAAATAAATGAAAGAAAATGTACTGACTGACTCACTCACTCATCATCGCCCAGCCAAAATTATTGAAGTTAGAAACATGAAATTTTGTGGATATGTTCGTTGTATGTCGAAAACGTCCCCTAAGGAAAGAGTATTGGATATTCAGGTTCTAAAGAGGTGTTAAGGGGGCAAACGTGCATTTCATTGAATAACAATATCTCACGACTGGTTTCATTTGGGGATGTGATACTTGGCACATATACTAATCATTAAAAATAAGCTGACACATGTCTAATGGTTTTTCGATGTAGTGTATATTATGAGGTGAAAGTGATGAAAAGTCGGGGTTGAAAGATTCCTAACTGAGCGTGTATCTCTTAAACGACATAGGGAGGAGTTAGAAACTCGGAGGAAATCAATTAGCGTAAAAATAAATAAATAAATAAATAAATAAATAAATGAATAAAATAAATAGGTGTTCGACCGTTTTTTCATAAATGCAATTTAAGGGGCATATGGGGAGGGGTGAAATTCTGCAAGAAAAACGTCCACTAAGGAAGGATTTTTGGATGTTCGCTCTCATCGACCAACCAAAACTATTAAAGTTAGAAGAATGATATTTTGGGGATATGTTTGTTGTGTGTCGAAAACGTCTACTAAGGAGGGATTTTTGGGTATTCAGGTTCTAAAGGGGTGTTAACGGGGTTAAACCCGCATTTCATTGAATAACAATATGTTACGACTATGACGCGAGCGAAGCGAGGCTAAAAATGAGATGGTGTGTGTCTGTGTATTACTCAATCACGCAAGTACCACTGGTCCGATTTACATGAATTTTACATGGAAGTAGCTGATTTACCTAGTTAACATATAGGTTACTTTTGATTTCATTACTTTGCACTATTTAAAGATGGCGACTATTTTAGTGACGTCACTACACCCTTTGGTTTCAAACTTTCATATTTCCATTTCAAATAAAAAGAGAACGCTAAGAAATAGCAAACTTTTGATGGCATATGCGAGGTTTAAATTTACATTTTCTATCCGAAAGGTATCTGCAACTGTTAGCGAGTAAAACCTAATCTGTGCTATAAGACACGGTCAACGCCGAGCGGTGTAGTTGGACAAAATGTTCCATCCTTAATCTCCCTCTGCGCAGCACCTCGCCTATCCCCTGTTTTAACCGTCACCTTCACATTTTAATTTATTTATGACGCTTAGCGAAGCACGTGTACTTCTGCTAGTCTTATATATAAAAGGGAAAGCCTGTATGTATGTATGTGGGTGGGAGGGTTGGTTCCGTATACAAATCTACACCTTTCCACCAATCTCAACCAAATTTTGCATACACAAAGTTGAGGACCCAGAACGAACCGCTGGCTACATGAATTTTCGATAGTCTTTCTCATTCTTCTGATTTAGGCCCTTTTGCACTCGAGCAAAGGCTAATAAATTCATAAAATATACTCATGAAGGAATGGCAAGGCAGATAGTTTCCATGGCAACATAGCTCAAGTCGAAACACGGCCGACTATATGCCAGTTGCGCTCTGCACTACCGGTATAGAAAATGAGAAGCTTTACTCGAAATCCCGTTAGTTACTCAACAGCTCACACAGCACTGTCAACCGCGTATAGCATAACAAAGACTTGACACTATCTACTAGATATTTGTCAAATACCACTCACTCACTCACTCACTCACACACACATTCATCACGAAATCTCAGAAACTAACCAACGAATTGGAATGAAATTTGGAATGCAGCTTCCTCAAGGGCCGCAAACGCCCACTAAGAAAGGATTTTTGGATATTCAGGTTCTAAAGGGGTGTTAAGGGGGTAGACCTGCATTTCATTGAATAGCAATATCTCCCGATTGGTTTATTGGGGGATGTGATACTCGGCATAAAAAACTCATCATTAAAAATAATAAGACACGTGTCTAAGGGTCTTTCGATGTGTTGTATATTATGAGGTGAAATGGGTGAATAGTGGGGGTTGAAAGATTCCTAACGGAGCCTGTATCTCTTAAACGACATAGGCGAGGAGTTTGAAACTCAGCGGAAAAAAATCAGCATAAAAAAGAAGTAAATGGGTGTTTGACCGTTTTTTCATAAATCCAATTTAAGGGGCCCATGGGGAGGGGTGAAATTCTGGGGGGAAAAAAACAAGAAATAAAGTGTCCTAACCGATTGACTCACTCCCTCTTCAAACTCTGGGGCAAAAACTGCTTAAAAATAAGTAAATATGTGTTCGACAGTTTGTTTGATAAGTCAAATTTAAGGGGTTCATCGGGAGGGGTGAAATTCTGAAGAAAAAAAATTGAAAGAAAATGTCCTGACTCACTCACTCATCATCGCCCAGCCAAATATATTGAAGTTGGAAACATGGCATTTTCGGGATATGGTCGTTGTATGTCAAAACCATACACTAAGGGAGGATTTTTGAATATTCAGGTTCTAAAGGGGTCTTAAGGGGGTTAAACCTGCATTTCATTGAATAACAATATCTCACGAGTGGTTTCATTTGTGGATGTGATACTCGGCATATAAACTAATCATTAAAAATGAGCAGACATGTGTCAAATATTTTTTCGATATGGTGTATTATTATGAGGTGAAAGGGGTGAAAAGTGGGGGTTGAAGGATTCCTAACGAAGCGTGTAGGCCTATCTCTTAAACGACATAGGCGAGAAATTTGAAACTCAGCGAAAAAAACCAGCTTAAAAATACGTAAATCGGTGTTCCACCGTTTTTTCATAAATTAATTTAAGGGGCCAATGGGATGGGGTGAAATTCTGGGGGGGGGGGAGAGAAAGTGTCCTAACTGACTAACTCACTCACTCATCAAACTCTGGGGAAAAAGACAGCTTAAAAATAAGTTAATAGGTGTTCAGGCGTTTTTTCATCAATCCAATTTAAGGGGCCCATGGGGAGGGGTGAAATTCTGGTAAGAATAATTGGAAGAAAATGTCCTGTCTGACTCAATCACTCATCACGCCCAGCGAAAACTATTAAATTTAGAAACATGAAATTTTGGGAATATGTTCACTGTATGTCGAAAACGTTAACTAAGGAATGATTTTTGTTTATTCGGGTTTTAAAGAGGTGTTAAAGGGGTAAACGTGCATTTCATTGAATAACGATATGTCATGAGTTGTTTCTTTGGGGATGTGATATTCGGTATATAAACTAATCATTAAAATAATCTGACATATGTCTAAGGGTTTATCGATGTGGTGTATATTATGAGGTGAAAGGGGTGAAAATTGGGGGTTGAGGGATTCTTAACGGAGCGTGTATCTCTTAAACGACATAGGCGAGAAGTTGGAAATTGGGAGGGAAAAAAAGCTTAAAATATAAGTAAATAGGTGTTCGACAGTTTTTTCATAAATTAATTTAAGGGGCCAATGGGATGGGGTGAAATACTGGTGGTAAAAAAGGAGAGAAAGTGTCCTAACTGACTGACAAACTCACTCACTCATGAAACTCAGGGGACAAAGGCAGCTTAAAAAATAAGTTAATAGGCGTTCAGGCGTTTTTTCATCAATCCAATTTAAGGGGCCCATGGGGAGGGGTGAAATTCTGGTAAGAATAATTGGAAGAAAATGTCCTGTCTGACTCACTCACTCATCACGCCCAGCGAAAATTATTAAAGTTAGAAACATGAAATTTTGGGAATATGTTCGCTGTATGTCGAAAACGTCAACTAAGGAATGATTTTTGTTTATTCGGGTTTTAAAGAGGTGTTAAAGGGGTAAACGTGCATTTCATTGAATAACGATATGTCATGAGTTGTTTCTTTGGGGATGTGATATTCGGTATATAAACTAATCATTAAAATAATCCGACATATGTCTAAGGGTTTATCGATGTGGTGTATATTATGAGGTGAAAGGGGTGAAAATTGGGGGTTGAGGGATTGTTAACGCAGTGTGTATCTCTTAAACGACATAGGCGAGAGGTTAGAAATTCGGCGAAAAAAAACAGCTTAAAATATAGGTAAATAGGTGTTCGACCGTTTTTTCATAAATCCAATTTAAGGGGCCCTTGGAGAGGGGTGAAATTCTGAAAAAAAAAACAGGAAATAAAGTGTCCTAACTCAGTCACTCATCAAACTCAGGGGGAAGAACAGCTCAAAAATAAGTAAATAGGTGTTCGACCGTTTTTTCTTTTTCATAAATCCAATTTAAGGGGTGCATGAGAGGGCGTGTAATTCTGAAAAATAATTGAAAGAAAATGTCCTGACTTACTCACTCACTCATCATCGCCCAGCCAAAACTATTGAAGTTAGAAACATGATTTTTGGGGCTATGTTCGTTGTATGCCGAAAACGTCCACTAAGGAAGGAATTTTGGATATTCAGTTTCTAAAGGGGTGTTAAGGGGGTAGACTTGCATTTAATTGAATAACAATATCTCCCGATTGGTTTCCTTTGGGATGGGATACAAGGCATATAAACTCATCATTAAGAATAAGAAGACACATGTCTGAGGGTTTTTCGATATGGTGTATGTTATGAGGTTTATGTGTGAAAAGTGAGTGTTGAAGGATTCTTAACGGAGCAAGTATCTCTTAAAAGTCAGAGGCAAAAAGTATGAATCTCAGGGAGAAAAATCAGCTTGAAAAAGTAGTAAATAGGTGTTCGATAGTTTTTTCATAAATTCAATTTAAGGGGCTCATGGGGAGGGGTGAAATTCTGGGGAAAGAAGTCCACTAAGGAAGGATTTTTGGATATTCACTCATCATCCCCCGCAAAACCTATTGCAGTTAGAAACTTGAAATTTTGGGGATATGTTCGTTGTATGTCGAAAAATTCCACTAAGGATGGATTATTGGATATTCATGTTCTGAAGGGGTGTTAAGGGGGTTAAACTTGCAATTCATTGAATAACAATATCTCACGAGTTGTTTCATTTGGGGAGGTGATATTCAGCATATAAACTAATCATTCAAAATAAGCAGACATATGTCTAAGGGTTTATCGATATGGTGTATATTATGAGGTGAAAGGGGAAAAAATTGGGGGTTGAAGGATTCTTAACGGAGCATGTACTGTATCTCTTATTCAACATAGGCGATAAGTTTGAAATTCAGCGGAAAAATCAGCTTAAAAAACAAGATGTTCAGTAAAGAACATATAGCCTACTTTCTCCTAAATGCATGGGTATTGTTAAAACTCTTTGTCCTTTTCAAGGAGTATGATTGAATGTTGGTTGTAGTAGCTTGTTGAAATACAACGTGCTATAGGGATATTAAACATGGATATGAGGTGCCCTTTGCTAGTGCTACCTCTGTACCAAATTTCATTCAATTCGGTTTTACCGTGTTTGAATTGATAGGGGAAATCGATTTGCACACATACTTGGCCACCATCTGCAAACTATTGGTTTGATGTTCTTGCAGTTTGGTCAGAATATGTTTCCCACATAAAGATATGGTGTTGCAAAATTTGGTAGAGTCTAGATTATTAGGTTGATCGTAATTACATTTTAGCTTTTAACATTTGGGTGGCCGCGATTACGTTTCCGTCAAGATAGCGGTGATATAAAACATGACACTGAGGTGCCCTTTGCTAGTGCTACCTCTGTACCAAATTTCGTTCATTCGGTTCCACCGTGTTCGCATTAATAGGGGGAATCAATTTTGACATAAAGATGGCCGCCATCCGCAAACTATTAGGCTAATGACCTATTAGATTGGTCAAAGAATGCTCCCTCCATAATGGTATGTAGTTGCGAAGTTTGGTAGAGAACAGATGGTTATGTTAGTCGTAATTTAACTTAAGCTTTGAACATTCGTGTGGCCGCCATTACGTTTCAGTCAAGATGGCGGCGATATAAAACATGACACTGAGGTGCCCTTTGCTAGTGCTACCTCTGTACCAAATTTCGTTCCATGCGGTTCCACCTTGTTCGAATTAATAGGGGGAATCAATTTTGACATAAAGATGGCCGCCATCCGCAAACTATTAGGTTAATAACCTATTAGATTGGTCAAAGGATGCTCCCTCCATAAAGGTATGTTGTTGCAAAGTTTGGTAGAGATCGGATGGTTATGTTAGTCGTAATTAAACTTAAGCTTTGAACATTTGTGTGGCCACCATTACGTTTCTGTCAATATGGCGGCGATATAAAATATGACACTGAAATGCCCTTTGATGGTGCTACCTTTGTACAAAATTTCGTTCCATTCGGTTTCACCGTGTTTGAATTAATAGGGGGAATTGATTTTCACACAAAGATGGTCGCCATCCGCAAACTATTAGGCAAATGACCTATTCAGTTGGTCAAAAGATGCTTCCTCTATAAGGGTATGTTGTTGCAAAATTTGGTAGAGATCGGATGATTAGGTTAATCGTAATTTGATTTAAGCTTTGAACATTTGTGTGGCCGCCAATACGTTTCCGTCAAGACGGCGGCGATATAAAACTTGACACTGAGGTGCCTTTTGTTAGTACTACCTCTGTACCAAATTTCGTTCCATTCGGTTGCACCGTGTTCGAATTAATAGGGGGAATCGATTTTCACACAAAGATGGCCGCCATCCGCAAACTATTACGCTGATGACCTATTGGTTTGGTCAAAGGATGCTCCGCCCATAACGGTATGTTGTTGCAAAATTTGGTAGAGATTGGATGATTAGGTTAGTCGTAATTTGATTGAAGCTTTGAACATTTGTGTGGCCGCCATTACGTTTCCGTCAAGATGGCGGCGATATAAAACATGACACTGAGGTGCCTCTTGTTAGTACTACCTCTGTACCAAATTTCGTTCCATTCGGTTGCACCGTGTTCTAATTAATAGTGGGAATCGATTTTCACACAAAGATGGCCGCCATCCGCAAACTATTAGGCTGAGGACCTATTAGGTTGGTCGAAGGATGCTCCCTCCATAAAGGTATGTAGTTGCAAAATTTGGTAGACATCGGATGATTAGGCTAATCGTAATTTGATTTAAGCTTTGAACATTCGTGTGGCCGCCATTACGTTTCAGTCAAGATGGCGGCGATATAAAACATGACACTGAGGTGCCCTTTGCTTGTGCTACCTCTGTACCAAATTTCGTTCCATTCGGTTCCACCGTGTTCGAATTAATATGGGGAATCAATTTTGACATTAAGATGGCCGCCATCCGCAAATTATTAGGCTAATAACCTATTTGATTGGTCAAAGGATGCTCCCTCCATAAAAGTATGTTGTTGCAAAGATTGGTAGAGATCGGATGGTTATGTTAGTCGTAATTTAACTTAAGCTTTGAACATTTGTGTGGCCGCCATTACGTTTCTGTCAAAATGGCGGCGATATAAAACATGACACTGAGGTGCCTTTTGTTAGTACTACCTCTGTACCAAATTTCGTTCCATTCGGTTGCACCGTGTTCGAATTAATAGGGGGAATCGATTTTCACACAAAGATGGCCGCCATCCGCAAACTATTACGCTGATGACCTATTAGTTTGGTCAAAGGATGCTCCCCCCACTAACGTATGTTGTTGCAAAGTTTGGTAGAGATCGGATGATTAGGTTAGTCGTAATTTGATTTAAGCTTTGAACATTTGTGTAGCCGCCATTACGTTTCCGTCAAGATGGCGGCGATATAAATCATGACACTGAGGTTCGTTTTGTTAGTACTTCCTCTGTGCCAAATTTCGTTCCATTCGGTTGCACCGTGTTCGAATTAATAGGGGGAATCGATTTTCACACAAAGATGGCCGCCATCCGCAAACTATTACGCTGATGACCTATTGGTTTGGTCAAAGGATGCTTCCCCCATAAAGGTATGCTGTTGCAAAATTTGGTAGAGATCGGATGATTAGGTTAGTCGTAATTTGATTTAAGCTTTGAACATTTGTGTGGCCGCCATTACGTTTCCGTCAAGATGGCGGCGATATAAAACATGACACTGAGGTGTCCTTTGCTAGTGCTACCTTTGTACCAAATTTCGTTCAATTCGCATTCACCGTGTTCGAATTGATAGGGGGGGACAGACATTCAGAGTACACACACTCACACACACAGAGACACACACACACACACACAGACTCACACACATACACACACATACACAGACTCACACACACACATACACACACACAGACAGATACACTGTGTACTAATCATCAAAAAAAGCTGACACATGTCTAATGGTTTTTGGATGTGGTGTATATTATGAGGTGAAAGGAATGAAAATGGGGGGTTGAAAGATTCCTAACGGAGCGTGTATCTCTTAAACGACATAGGCGAGGAGTTTGATTTTCTCCGAGTTTCAATCAGCTTAAAAATAAATAAACGAATGAATAATTAAAATAAGTAGGTGTTCGACCGTTTTTTCATAAATCCAATTTAAGGGGCCCATGGGGAGGGGTAAAATTCTGGAAGAAAATCGTCGACTAAGGAAGGATTTTTGGATGTTCACTCTCATCGACCAACCAAAACTATTAAAGTTAGAAGAAGGGGATATGATTGTTGTGTGACGAAAAAGGACTACTAAGGAGGGATTTTTGGATATTCAGGTTCTAACGGGGTGTTAACGGGGTTAAACCTGCATTTCATTGAATAACAATATGACACGACTATGACGCGAGCGAAACGAGGCTAAAAATGAGATGGTGTGTGTCTTTGTATTACTCAATCACGCAAGAACCACTGGTCCGATTTACATGAATTTTACATGGAAGTAGCTGATTTACCTGGTTAACATATAGGCTACTTTTGATTTCAATACTTGGCACTATTTAAAGATGGCGACCATTTTAGTGACGTCACTACACCCTTTGGTTTCAAACTTTCATATTTCCATTTCAAATAAAAAGTGAACGCTAAGAAATAGCAAACTTTTGATGGCATATACGAGGTTTAAAATTACATTTTCTATCCGAAAGGTATCTCCAACGGTTAGCGAGTAAAATCTAAATTTGTGCTATAATACACGGTCAACGCCAAACGGTGTAGTTGGACAAAATGTTCCATCCTTAATCTCCCTGTCCGCAGCACCTCGCCTATCCCTTCTTTTAACTGTCACCTTCACATTTTAATTTATTTATGACGCGTAGCGAAGCACGGGTACTTCAGCTAGTCTATATATATAAAAATCAATGTAACGTGATATGTCTGTGGGTGTGTATGTCGCCTATGCGTTCATATACCATTCGTCCGATTGCGATGAAACTTGGGTGAGATGTTGAGTACACTCCAAGGAAGGTTTCTGACTTAGTAAATCCATTTTACAATAGGTAGCGCACGCGTAGATTCAACAAATGAGCGACGATGCGCGAAGCATTTCAACAAAGTCCCGTATGTGTTCATATACCATTCGTCCGATAGCGATGAAACTTGGGTGAGATGTTGTGTACACTTACGTGAAGGTTTCAAAATTAGTGAATACATTTCACAGTAGATAGCGCACAAGTAGATTCAACAAATGAGCGACGACACGCAATGCGTTTCAACAAAGTCCCGTATGCATTCATATACCATTCGTCCGATAGCTATGAAACTAGGCTGAGATTTTGTGTGCACTCCAGGGAAGGTTTCTAGCTTAGTAAATCCCTTTAAAAATAGGTAGAGCACGAGTAGAATCATCAAATGAGCAACGGCGCGCGAAGCGTTTCAACAAAGTCCCATATAATTTCATATACCATTCATCTGATAGCGATGAAACTTTGGTGAGATGTTGTGTACACTCCAGGGAAGGTTTCTGGCTTAGTACATACATTTTACAATAGGTATCACACCAGCAGATTCAACAAATGAGCGATGACACGCGAAGCGTTTCAACAAAGTCCCGTATAAAGTCGTATACCAGTCGTCTGATAGTGATAAATGTTTGGTGAATTGTTGTGTACACTCCAGGAAAGGTTTCTGGCTAAGTAAATCCATTTTACAATATGAAGCGCACGTTTATATTCAACAAATGAGTGACTACGCGCGAAGCGTTTCGACAACGTCCCGTATACGTTCACATACCATTCATCCGATTGCGATGAAACTTGGGTGAGATGTTGTGTACACTCCAGGGAAGGTTTCTGGCTGAGTACATCCATATTACAATATGTAGCGCAAGAGTAGAATCAACAAATGAGCGACGACACGCGAAGCGTTTCAACCAAGTCCCGTATACATTCATGTACGATTCGTCCGTAGCTATGAAACTTGGGTGAGATGTTGTGTACACGTCATGGAAAATTTCTGGCTTAGTAAATCCACTATAAAATATGCAGCGCACAAGTTGATTCAACAAATGAGGGACGACGCGCGAAGCGTTTCAACAAATTCCCTATAAGGTCATATACCATTCTGCCGTTAGCGGTCAAACTTGGGTGAAATATGGTGGACACTCCAAGGAAGGTTTCTGGCTTAGTAAATACATTTCACAGTAGGTAGCACACGAGTAGATTCGACAAATGAACGACGACATGCGGAGCGTTTCAATACAGTCCCCTATGTCTTCATATCCCATTAGTCCGATAGCGATGAAACTTGGGTGAGATGTTGTGGACACTTACGTGACGGTTTCTAACTTAGTAAATACATTTTACAGTAGGTAGCGCACGAGTAGATTCAACAAATGAGTGACGGAGCACGAATCGTTTAAACAAAATCAGGTATGCGTTCATATACTATTCATCCGATTGCGATGAAACATTGATCAGTTATTGTGTACCCGCCAGGGAAGGGGACTTAGTAAATCCATTTCACAATAAGTAGCGCAAGAGTAGATGCAACAAATGGGTGACGACGCGCGAAGCGTTTCAACAAAATCCCCTATTGCGTTCATATAACATTCTTCGATTGCGATGAAACCTTGATGAGTTATTGTGTACACACCAGGGAAGGGCTTCGACTTAGTAATACATTTCTCAATAGGTAGCGCACGAGTAGATTGAACAAATGAGTGACAGCGCACGAATCGTTTAAACAAAATCCCGTATACGTGCATATACAATTCAACCGATTGCAATGAATCATTGATGAGTTATTGTGTACACACCAGGGAAGGGTTTCGACTTAGTAAATCCATTTCACAACAGGTAGCGTACGAGTAGATTCAACAAATGAGTGACGGCGATGAAACTTTCGAAAGTTGTTGTCCACGCTTCCACGAATGGTTCTAAATTAGAAAATCCATTTTACGATAGCTTAGAGGCAGTTAACATGTAGTGTATCCAAAAGCACTTCAAGAAACAGAATTTCAACGCCAACACTTTCTTTGATTGGCATTGCAACGCATGCCGGGTACAGCTTGTAATATATAAAAGTGAATGTCTGTATGTATGCACTGTTTGTATGTATATTTGTTACGTTTACAAATCTACACCGTTCCACCAATCTCTATCAAATTTTGCATACACATAGTTTAGGACCCAGAAGGAACGGCTGGCTTCATGAATTTTCGATAGTCTTTCTCATTCTTCTGTTTTCGGCCTTTTTGCACTCGAGCAAAGGCTAATTAAGTCAGAAAATAAACTGATAAAGTAATGCCAAGGCCGGCATCTCCATGGCAACAATAGCTCAAGACGGGACCACCAAGAATCCATCTACCTCGGTAAGAGGCCATGCTACACCCACTGCCTGCTAGATCACATCCCTCCAAGCTGCTTTAAACTGCCTGTCCAATTAACACAGGACAAGATAGGTTGCAGGACCAACCGACTGTGATCGTCGCGGCATTTTCACTGCATCCCTCCTGGCTGCTTTAAACTGCCTGCCCATTCAACACTCAGACGCGTACAGGATCGTTTCACAGTAGCGATCCATTCGTACTCACGTCTTTTTCCAGAACTAGCACTGACGTTATTTCATTTCTTACTACCGTCTATTTTAGTTTTTGGACTTTGCTACACCCATAAAATTTTAAACAATAGTCAAATCATTTTGTAA
Source organism: Meconema thalassinum (assembly GCA_946902985.2). Lineage (NCBI taxonomy): Eukaryota > Metazoa > Arthropoda > Insecta > Orthoptera > Tettigoniidae > Meconema > Meconema thalassinum. The sequence continues at coordinate 617,419,374 of OX336390.1, forward strand.
ATGAAACATTGGCTTAACATTAAGTAAGTTATCGTATTTACTAAATTTATATTCATTCAATGTCATTTAAATTAGAATTGCATAGCGTTTTTATTATATTTTTTCATCTTAGTCACTTTGTTTTTCCCATTGCTTTCTTTTTAGACGCCATATACTTTTAAGCTAACCTCTTTACATAGAGTTGTACTTTCCACCACGTCGTGTTACTTGAAGCCGCTTTGATTAGAAAAGGCTTATGGATCTTTAAACATACAGGCTCTTCATGAATTATACACGGATTGGTGAAGTATTGATATTCCAAGTTTGCCATTTCAAGCTGTTGACTTATCTTACGAAATACTTTAGAGGCTAAAGAAGCCCAATGTGTTCTCAAACAATGCATCTTATTTGACATTATACTGGGAATATACGTTTCAGCATTTACTTTAACTAGGTGAGATAGGTTAGTTGGTTCCTCGGTTTAGGGGCTGCGACAATGCGGTCTTGCAGCCCCGTGTACTTTGGATGTGTGTAGAATCTGCCTGATAACCAGTGTTAATTGTGATGCTGTATTATTGTGTGTTATATGTAATTCAGGTAAGGACTACAGACAGTTAGTTTTAAGTAGTTCCTGCTTTTGCTACCAAATGCTACCGTCAACGACACCTAGCTGCACACTTGGCTAATCGATACCCCCGCAACCAGAACCTAACGGTGACAGTTGGAACTTAATAGCGTTAGTCAAATTTAACCTACAAATGTTACTTTCACACGAGTGTAGTTAGTGGAAGGTTCTTTTACATCACATAAATTTATGTCCTATGACATGGGCCTACCGGCTTTACTTCCCCTTCGAAGGAAGGCATACTGAGGGATTTTTAACGCTCTTCAAAACTCCGATGACTTCGGCCGTGTTTGAACTCGTGACTTTGGGCATAGAAGCTCAACATGCTACCAAATTCGCCACCAAAGCAGCCTAATATGAGATAATAGGCATGTAAATACAGCAATACTATTCCCTAATATGCAGCTATAGTAGTCTACACACTGACTTATGTACATGAGTAAGCCATTTCTCATTAATCACACCATTTGTGCGGGGTTAAAAATTGTAAGTATATTAGACTCCAGAACGATGACTTTATAAACCAAATATTGAATAATTTAATTATTGTTTCCTTTCAAAAAGGAAGATGCAACTATTTAAAAATGAAAGAGAACTATGTGAACAAGACGTCTAAATTACACCCATTACAACAAAAATAAAGACTATCAGGAAAGTGCTAATAATAATAATATCGTATGGCCTCGGTTGCCTGGTGCAAGCTTTGTTAATTGACACCCAGAGGGTAGCTTGCATGTCGAATTTCGACGGTCCTTTGAACGCTATGAAAGTCAAGGAGGTTAGATATCTAAACTCCTTGACACTACAGCGCTTTCAAGTAGAGAATGGAGGAACTTTGTGTTGGCGGAAAATCCCGAGATTGATTTTGCCATTGAACACGGCCTACTGAATTCAAATGGGTTCTTTAACATGCCAACAACGCATGACATGAGTATAGTGATTTTTGTCGCCTTCAAAAATCACTTACCATGGCCAGGGGCGAACCTGCAATCATGGGGTTGGTAGTCAGACACTATAACCACTCACACAGGGAAGTTCTGTAATTGTGAGACTATGTCCTTCAGAAATGTGCATATACAGCCCTTTTTGTTATTGATGCATTCTCTACTACGTTATTGTACTCCACAGTACCTTTCGTCTATATTTACAGTGAGTTAATATTGCACTTGATTAACTTCAGAGCCCAGGAGAACTATGTTTTAAACTCACTTAGGGGTAAAGTTAATAAACCTTGCGTAATATATTGGCATGTATCTTTCTATAACATGTAAATACACCTCCCGGGCAACGCCGGGTAAAATAGCTAGTAACTTATATTTCTGCCTTATGAATGAAGAAAAATTGAATCCGAGTCCCTAAGGTTACTGAGCAGGCTCGATAACACTGGTACACTGTAGCTACAAAATCGCGAGGTTATCGTTGCACCTCAATCCTTACGGCTAAATGATGAATAAGTTTAGTTAAATCTTAAATATCGATTCGAATGCATTCATTCTGCGTCTGGTATGTTTTCAACTTTACTTAAAGCAAGTTACATGACTATTTTGCGTTAATAATGTAAATAACAGCAAATTTTATCCTCAAATGACAACCATCCTCCATGTTTGATTCCTCGGGATCCAAGTATGTTACACAACTTGGATGTGGACTGTGGAGTGTCTCTTAGCTGAAGCTCATTACTGCTCTAGGAATCCCTAGCGATGCCGAAACATTCCGACTGTGCACGAAGAATGAACAAGAGATTGTGCTCGCGAGACTTAAATCACGAAGATTGTTGTGCCCGGTGTACCAGTACGAGCAAGTGACTTGTTTTAGCAGACAAAGTAGCCTTTCCCCCACTCTTCCTTACTAAATGAAAATCAACAGCCTGCTTCCAGTCTCCGACCGGGTCAGGAATGGAATGAATGAAGCCCCCATCTAGCGGCGAGGATAGGGACTGTGCCAGCTGTCGAGGCCTGACGCACTCCTCTGGGGCAATGATTAAATGAATGACAGATGAAATGAAATGATAGTGGAGAGTGTTGCTGGAATGAAAATTTTACAGGGAAAACCGGAGTACCCGGAGAAAAACCTGTCTGCCTCCGTTTTGTCCAGCACAGATCTCACATGGAGTGACCGGGATTTGAACCACGGACCCAGCGGTGAGAGGCCGGCGTGCTGCCGCCTGAGCCACGGAGGCTTCCACTCTTCCTTACTCCCGACAGCAAAAGAGGTTGGGACGAGTACGCTCGTTTCCCAATGCTACAGTTGTTCGAATCATGATTTCCAATGTCGCTTGGATATTCAGTTTTCGTACAAAGCGATATCATCATCAAGTGGTGCTATATTATTAATGATTTGGTTATTTCGTCATTTATGCAGTGGGCCGATAACCTAGATGTTAGGCGCCTTAAAACAACAATTATAATCATCATCATCATCATCATCATTTATGCAGTAATGATAATGATCGTGTTGCCTCCGTAGAGGCCGAGTGCAGATCTTTCTAGTTGACGTCCGTGGGTGCCTGCGCGTCGTAATGAGGATGGAGTGATGATGAGGACGTCACATACACCCAGTCCCCGAGCCACGGGAATTACCCCCAGGAGATTAAAATCCCTGATGGCTTGGCTGGGAATCGGACCCGGGGCACTTCGGGCCAAAGCCTAGCGCGCTAACCATTTATCCACGGAGCCGGATATTTAAGCAGTAAAAGGTATAGACAATGTTTTAAAAACCTTAACTGAGTTAACCCAAGGTCCAGTGAACTGAGAACGATAAAGGGAACTACTGTAATCGAGTGTAGTGTAGCTCCTTCTGGGCACGGAAGGAGTCCATCATTTTGTGCAGACTAAGGAGAAAGATCCACCCGTCTTGACAAGGTGCACTGGTTTAATAACTGTGTATATACCGCTACTGTATTGCAGACATAGATTTAATAACCGAAATGTAAAGGATATGATGATGATCACTTGACGAACGAAACTGGTCATCCAAGTGTGTTTATTCATCTCATGTAATTAGGAGCAGATGATTTTGCTCTTCCTCCCTTTGAAACATCAATAACTATAACTATTTAATCTCATGAAAATATTTTCAGGATTAGCGAAACACCCTCTATAATTGGGTATAATCATGTTAATCGACTGGAAAACATTGAATTTCGATGTACAAGAACAATTATTGTTGTTTCTGCTGTTTGACACGCAGGCTGTGAAACTTCCATCGATCGTCGGAAATATCTGACCATGTGACAACACTGTAGGAAGCAAAGGTCCCCTATTCCTGTATCGACATGTCTGTGACCTAAATCTTCAATGTACGACATTTGTAAAGCAAGTGAGTGGAGCTGACGAACAATAGAACCTCGTCAGCAGCCCCACGTTTGACGTGTGTGTGTGTATTTAATTAAGGGTTTCTCGGCGTCAGAGTCGTTAGGCGCATCTGAGGACTAATTAGTCAGGGGCTCATTAGTGAGTGACGTCACCATCTTACAAACAAGCCACAAGCCTATATGTCTGGTTCGCATATTAGAACTGACTTTCAAAACATGGCGCACTACCTCGTTTACCGAGTAAACACTGCAAGTTTCACGCAATTCTAATTGAGCTTTGACTGCTATTTTACATTCTCAAAGCTCAATAATTCATTGCTGCTAGCAAGTTTTATACATGTAAGGATGGCATTATAGCTTCACCATATTATAACTTACATTTCGCGTATGGTATGGGCTACTCCAAGTTTGGCTGAAAAGAGCGTATGGATAGCTGTTGTTATTTGAGTCTTCAGTCTTTTGACTGGTTTGAAGCAGCTCTCCATGCCTCCCTGTCCTGAGCTAATCGTTTCATCTCTACATAGTTACCACACCCTACATCCGAGGCAATCTGTTTAACACTCTAACCTTGGTCTACCCCTACAGTTCTTGTCCTCAACCCTTCCTTCCATAACTAAGCTTGCTATTCCTGGGTGTCTTAGTAGATGATCTACCAACCTATATCTTCTCTTCATTAGCAGTCGCCAGAAACATCTCTCCTCTCCCACTCGTCTTAATACCTCTTCGTTTGTAACCCTATCTACCCATCTGATCTTCATCATTCTCCTGTAACACCACATTTCAAACGCTTCAATTATCCTCTTTTCTGCTGCACCAATAGTCCATGTTTCACCTCCATAGAGTGCCACGCTCCAGACAAAGGTTTTCAAAAATGTCTTCCTAATACCTAAATCTGTATTCGATGTCAACAGAATCCTTTTCTGTAGAAATGCTTTCCTTGCCTGAGCCAACCTACTTTTTATATCCTCTTTGCCTCGACCATCACTGGTTATTTTGCTTCCTAAGTAACAGAAATCTCCTACTTCCTTGAGGTTTTCCCCTGCCAATTTGATGTCCATAGAGGTTTCTGAATTATTTTGGCTGCATTCCAATATTTTTGTACTACATTTATTAATTTTGATCATGAATTCTTTCCTCAAGATGGAGTCCATACCATTCAAAAACTCATTCATATCCTCAGGCGTGTCGGCCAAGATGACTATGTCATCAGCAAATCTCTGAGTTGAAATTATTTCTCCTTGAATCTTCACTCCCATTTTAAATTTCTCTCTAAGTTCCTTCAATGCTTGTTCAATGTAAAGATTGAAAAGTATGGGTGATAAGTTGCAGCCTTGCCTCATACCTTTCTGAATACCAGCTTCTCTCTCATGTCCATCAGCTCGAATGACTGCTGTCTGGTTTCTGTATAGATTGTAGATCACCCTCCTATCCCTATACTTTATTCCAATCATTTTCAAAATGTCAAACAATTTAGTTCAATCAACGTTATCAAAAACCTTTTCTAAGTCTTCAAATGCCATGAACGTTCTCTTATCTTTTCTTATTCTACCTTCCAAAGTCAGCCTAAGACTTAGTACAGCTTCCCTTGTTCCTACATTTCTCCTGAATCCAAACTGGTCTTCACCCAATTCCGCTTCTATCTGGCTTTCCATCCTCTTGTAAATTATTCTAGACAGGATCTTTGAAGCATGAGTAATCAAGTTGATTGTACGGTAATCCTCACATCTGACAGCTCCTACTTTCTTCGGTATAGGGATGATAAGATTCTTCTTGAAATCCGAGGGTACCTCACCTGTCTCATAAATCCTACACACCTAGTGAAATAACCTGATCAGACCTTCATCTCCTATGCAGCGTAGCAACTCCATCGGTATATCATCTATACCTGGTGCTTTGTTCCTGCTTAAGTCTTCCAATGCTCTGTCAAATTCTGATCTCAATATTAAATCTCCTTTTGCATCCTCATTAATTTTCTCCTCCTTTTCCATTACATGATTCTCAACCTCCTTTCCTTTATACAAACCCTCTATGTAAGCTTTCCATCTCTCGACCTTTTCTTCCCTATCTGTTAGAGGCTTTCCAATTGTGTCCTTAATATTACAGTACTTAGTCTTCTTTTCCCCAAAATGTATTCTTAATCCTTCGATAAGCTGTGTATACTTTTCCTAATTTCAGACAAATTTCTATACCTGCACATTTCTCTTTCAACCATTCTTCTTTCGCTACCTTGCACTTCTTGTTAACCTCATTTCTCAGACGTCTATATTCTGCTTTCCCCTTTTCATCTCTTGCATTCTTGTGTTTCCGCCTCTCATCCATCAATTCTAGTATATCCTGAGTGATCCACGGTTTTCTGCCTATTCATTCTTTCCTACCAATGTTTTCTTCTGCGGATTTTGATATTTCATTCTTCAAAAGTGTCCATTTGTCTGCAATTGAAATTTGTTTAGGGTTTTTCATTAGTCCTTCCTTTGTACTCTTCTTGAATCTTTCCTTTACATCCTTCTCTTTCAGTCTGTCTATTGCCCCCTTTTTTGCTTTTGTCTTTTCTTCAGTTTCTTCAACTTAAATCTGCATTCCATAACAACTAGATTGTGGTCAGAGTTTATGTCAGCACCGGGATATGTTTTACAATCCAAAATCTGGTTTCGAAACCTCTGCTTGACCATAATGAAGTCGTTTTGGTAACGCCCTGTATCTCCTGGTCTCATCCATGTGTATATTCTTCTATTGTGGTTAATGAATAAGATGTTAGCTATGACCAACTCATGCTCGGTGCTGAATTCCATCAGCCTGCTTCCTCGATCATTCCTTTCACCTAATCCGAAATCTCCTACTATCTTCCCTTCTCTTCCTTTTCCTACCACAGCATTCCAATCTCCCATTACTATAACATTTTCATCACCCTTGACATACCTCAGAATTTCATCTATTTCTTCGTAGACCTTTTCAACATCTTCATCATCAGCTTGACTGGTAGGCATATAGACTTGTACTACTGTGGTGCACGTAGGTTTTGCATTGATTTTTGCTACAATAATCCGTTCACTATATTGCTCATAGTATTCCACCCGCTGTCCAAGTTTCCTACTCAATATGAGACCAACCCCTACTTGGCCATTGTTTGATTTAGTGCTAATGACCCTATAGTCTCCTGACCAAAAGTCCTGTTCTTCCTGCCAGCGCATTTCACTAATCCCAACCAAATCCATCCTCAACCTATCCATTTCCCTTTCTAAGTTTTCTAACCTGCCACTTCCTAGCAGACTTCTATCATTCCTCGCTCCGATCCGTAGAATGTCAGATTTCCTCTTTGTCACATCTGTGATGTTAACCCCCTCTCGAGTAGTCCCCACCCGGAGATCCGAACGGGGACTAGTTTACCTCCGGATTGGAATTTTACAAGGGAGGAGGCCATCATCACATGTAATTATGCATAGAGAGGTGCATATCCTCGGGAATAGCGTTACGGCTGTAGTTTCCTGTTTCTTTCAGCCGTGCAGCAGATCGTCGTGTAGCCATTAGTTGGCTTATATTATCAATATCTTAGCCGTCTATGAAGCCATTTTTCAGTGTTGCCATATTGACAAATGCTATTGGAACTTTTCAGTCGGTCAAAAAATATAATGGCAATTAGATCCAAAGAAAAACTTGAAAATAATTACTTGTGATTAATATATATACTAGCAACCCGCCCTGGCTTCGCCAGTATATTGAACGGTTTACCCAGCGTAAGTCTAAAAGGCGCAAGAACGGTAGGACCCAGACGCAATTCAGAAATACCGACGTGAACAGCGACACTCCAAGCACATACTGTTCTCTGAAGTCTTAACTCGACACGACTCGACAGTTTGATGCTGGTCAAAACTGGGGTGATAGGCTTGCTCACTAGTTCGTAAACTCGCTCGGAAGCTAGTAATTTAAATTACCACTAAATGGAGATTGTTGGAACAAATTATATAATGAAAGCGCACAATGTGCATCTTGGAATAGGCCTATAAATTATTCTTGTCCTATTCTAATTATTGAGATTGTCCTTCTTTTGCAATTTTGAGCATGATATCTATCACAGTGTTTGTCGCACGGTTAGCATAAGCAGTCTTCTTCCAGTTGGAAAAATGAAAACGTAAAAACACTTATAGTGGGCGATGTATTAAAGATAGAGATATGCTGTCCCAGACCTTTTTGAAGAACTTTTCATGCTTAACAATTCTTACTCTCATAGTAAATAGAAATTTTTAACGGTTTACCCAGCTTAAGCTATGGCGCATGGACGGCAGGTTTTTCTTCCACTCGATTCACTGAAATCGCTACTGCTCGGCCTCCTTTATTTATAAATGAATGTTTCTCTATATAAATATTCATGGAGAAATCCTTTACAGAATGTTGAAAATCGCATCAAAATCCATCCAGTGGTTCTTGAGAGTACGCGTTACATCTAAGAATCGGGGACTTCGTTTTATACTATGTAGAGATATTTGAAGAAGCTTGTAGTTTAACGTGACCGTTAATCTTGAGATCATGAGCCACGGGACCTCCTTTTTACGTGGAATCCGAACCACAGGACATGGCATTTCACTTCGAAAATCTCACATGCATTGACCGGGAATCGAACCCGGACCGCCTTGGTGAGAGGCATACAGCTAGACCGCTGAGCCACCACTCCCCTTGTAGAGATATTTGCTATGAACTACAGAAGAGTGAGAAAACTATGGGTTGATATATTTCGCCCGTCAAGCGAGCATCATCAGGTCCATTGCCGTATTAGTAGACAAACACTGTTTGTGTACGTTACAGTTCTAGCTTTTTACCATAATCATAGAGGATTAGTACTCGTAATACATTTCTGCATATTTGTTTACAATTCCAGTTTAGGGCATATTGCTTAAGTGTGCCACAGTGATATTACCCACACCTTCAAAGATTAGTTGGTGGAAGGAGATTGTTTGATTATGGAGTCATCATTTCTCAGTCTTGCAAAATTGTAGGCATTGAAATAAATGGGTCTTTCTCCAGTGCTTAAAGGTTTAGATGCGGTTTCCCTAATCCTGAATTTTGTTTTTACATGCGATTAATAAATTTACTTCTGATCGTCAAGCGATCATCATCAGATCCTTTACACTAAGTGTAAATTAAGTTGGAGACCATCACAATTCTGCATACAATTAGTTACGAGGGAGTTTAATTTTCCATTTATTGTTAATGTAAAAGATCGAATGATGATCGCTTGATGATCGAAACAGGTAATCGAATTTAATTAATTAATCTCAATAAAAATGTAAATGTAATTTCTAATTTAGGATTAAGGAAATACCCATTACCATTGATTACAATCGTGTTGACTGACTGAAAATTATAAATTGACAGTTTGTACAGGCAACACTGAAAGAAATGGTAGAAAATTTTTATAAAAATGAATAACTTATTAAAACTCGGCAATGTATCTACGTTTGCGCCGTGTCTTGTGTGGGATTTCGCATAGGAACACCAAGCTGGCTCATCAGCGGACTCTTGGTGTCTACGCTCGGACCCCCACAGGAGTAGCGAACTGTGCACTACCTTTCTGAATCCTCCCTTCTTAACTGCGATAGCTAAAGGCTCAAGCAGCCTTTCACCTCCCTATAATGGTTTCCAAAGAGATGGTTTCGTGCGTTTTCATCTTCCTTTTCCCTTTCAACGTGCCTTTTCTCTTTCGCTTCAACATGCCTCTCAAGCATGCCTGAAACGCAAGCAATACCTGTCTACATTCTTGCGTGAGTTTCTTTGCAGCATTCGCGATGGATGCTGTGGATGCGAGTGCACTTGTTGTGATAACTGCCACGTATTTAGCATTAAATGCTGCAAAAAGGAAGAAAACCACAAGGCAGCGATTAATGTGGATGAAGGATTTTTGAAAAAAAAAAAAACGGTTTACGGGATCTTAAAAGATGTGCGTGCGGATAATATGCTGTTCAGGAAATTCACTAGGATGTCCAAAGCCAACTTCGAACTTTTGTTGAGCATGATTGAGAAAATAATTGAGAAATACCTCCAATATGAAAACAAGAGGCTTGTACCCGAACCATGGTGATTTATAGTCTTCATCAGCAACGTATTCGTCACTTGCCTCACACCTCGCGCTATGACGCAAGCCTTTGACGAACATAAAATCGCACGAGTGTGGACAGCCAATATACCATCTTATTGGAATCCATTATAGGGAGGAGAAAGGCTGCTTGAGCTTTTAGCTCTCTCAGTTAAGAAGGGAGGATTCATAAGAAGGGAGGTTGTGCACAGTTCGCTACTCCTGTGGGGGTCCAGGCGTGGATACCAAGAGCCCGCTGATGAGCCGGCTTGGTGTTCCTAGGTGAAACCGCACACAGAACATGGCACAAACCTAGAAAATTTACTGAGTTTTAATTCACGGGCCGTGAAAGCCAATATAGGCTACCATCTATTTGAATAACTTATTGCTAGTGATTTGGCTCGTCAACATCCCTGTTCCCGCTTAATTAATGTTATGCCAAGGAATTGTGATAGTCTGTAATTCCCACGTCCCACTCGAATGTTAAAGCGACCACGTTTGAATCACCATCACCCAAGTGACGACCAATCACAACTCAGCGTCAATGTTATTTTCGCAGGACCATGGACTTTTGAAACTATGTACTAAGCCATTAAAGAAATGGCACAGTGCATAGAAACAAGCCCGACTTGCATTAACCAAATCGATTTGGAAGCCGACCATGTGTTCTGCAGCATAATACAAGCAATTCAACAGTACTGGAAACGCATTTTTAAGTAGCAACACCATTTCGCACCGAGGTTCAGTCACTGAATGCTCAACAGTCCTATAGTGTTTCTCGTCCACTCTCTTTGCGTCGGCAGTTTATTATGATATCTTGGGATTGATCTCATTTAATTAGTAGTCTACATATGAATCGTAGCCAATGGCATTGCAGGATATTTTAATTAAACGCCCGAGGGCTCCAAGAAAGATCAATTTCAAGTCGTAGTTCCAACTTTCACTAACAGATACTACTGTCATTAACACCTAGCGGCGAACGTTGGAACTTGATAGAGTGTTTCTAACCAGCCAAATATAACCTACAAATTTTGCTACACACTACCAATTGTAGTGGTAGGTTCATTTACATGCCATAAATCCATGACATGGGCCCACCGGCTTTACTTCCTCTCCGAAGGAAGACATACTGGAGGATTTTAACGCTCTTAAAAATACGATGAATTCAGCCGGGTTTGAACCACGATCTTGGGCATAGCAGTTCATCATGCTACCGACTACGATTTTAATAGCGTGAGAACTTTTTAATTTAAGTTTTTTTTTGCGTATGGCATTTAGTGCCGGGAGTGTCTGAGGACATGTTCGGCTCACCAGTTTTGTAGCTGCTTCGAGACGGACACCCAATGGGTGAGCTACAAGTACCGTTGGGGAGGAAAGTTGGAATATAAGGACGAGGAGTTGGAAGGTAGCGGCTGTGGCCTACAGTTAGGGACCAACCCCGGCATTTGCCTGGAAGGAATATGGGAAACCACAGAAGACCATCTTCAGGGTTGCCGGCGGGGGGATTCGAACCTCCTCGCCTCCCGGATGTGAGCGACTGGCAGCAGTCATGCTGTAACGACCACGGCTAACTCACCCGGTTGAATTTAAGTATCTAGTGGCCATACTTAGTGTAACTTCCAGCTCACTTCTGTCACATTTAGTCATAGCAAATGACAGAATTATAACTTATGTCACGCCTCGGAGTGCATATTCCAACTTTAGGCCCTAATGATGGCAGTTTCACACATAGAATACTACTACAATTATCGCAATAACACAGGTTATCAGCCTCATTCCACACGCACTCGAGTGTACTAAAATAATGACCGTGGTGTCTCAAGTTACACTGTTGTTGATACTTCAATTAATTATTGTTATTATTCACTTTTATGGGTTTGTGACATCTTGGTCGCCAGCACCATGTGCTTGGGTGTGTGTTCAATTTGTCTAAAAACCTGTGTTTCTGTGGTGACTGTAGTAGTGTGTGTAACTGTACTTAATTGTTAGCAGCTGGTTTCAGTAGAATGCCGAACTGCTATGCCAAAGATCGCGGGTTCAAACCCCTGTCGAAGCCCTCGGTTTTTTAAGAGCGTTAAAATCCCTCAATATGACTTCCTTTGGAATGGAACTAAGTCGGTGGGTCTATGTTATAAATGTATGGCATGTAAAAGAACATTACACTAACTAAAATTGTGTGAAGCTAAATTTGCAGGTTAGAATTGATAAACGCTCTATTAAGTTTCATAGATCACCCCAGGTGCCAGTTCAGGTGGCATCTAGTAGCCAAGTTCACAGCTAGGTGTCGTTGACGGTAGCATTTGGTAGCAAAATTAGGAACTACTTGAAAGCAGTCATTACCTGAATTACAGATAACACACACGAATACAGCCATCACTATTAACATCGATTGTTCAGACAGATTCTACACACACCCGAAGTACACGAGGCTACATGACCGCGTTGTCGCAGCCCCTAAGCTGAGGAACGAACCAATCACTAATTGTTGGTGACATGGTAGGTGCCCTACGACTCGAAATGAGGTATTATCCCGTGATTTGCCTGGAGAGAGTGTGGGAAAGCGACACTCAGGGTTGCTGCTGTCATCGCCGAGATTAAAACCTCCGCTCTCCGGACTGGCTGCAGCTTCCCATCGCGGCCGTGGTGATCGATTTAACTCACATGTCTACGATGCGGAATGATATTTCATATAGGAGCTAGTTGCATCATGGTCATTAGCCCTGTTTCCTTAAGGGAAGGAAGGAAGGAAGGAGGGAAGGATGGGAGGAAGGAAGGAAGGATGGAAGGAAGGAAGGCTGGAAGGAAGGAAGGAGGGAAGGAAGGAAGGATGGAAGGAAGGATGGAAGGAAGGAAGGAAGGATGGAAGGAAGGAAGGATGGCAAGATGGAATGAAGGAAGGAGATATGCAAGGGAGGAAGGAGGGAAGCGAGGGAGGAAGGAAGGAAGGGAGGTAGGAAGGAAGGAAGGAAGGAAGGATGGAAGGAAGGAGAGAAGGAAGGAGGGAAGGAAGGGAGGAAGGAAGGGTGGAAGGAAGGGAGGAGGAAGGAAGGAAGGATGGAAGGAAGGAAGGAAGGCTGGAAGGAAGGAAGGAAGGAGGGAAGGAAGGAAGGAAGGAAGGACGTAAGGAAGGAAGGATGGAAGGAAGGATGGAAGGACGGAAGGATGGAAGGATGGCAGGATGGAATGAAGGAAGGAAGAATGAAAGGGAGGAAGGAGGGAAGCGAGGGAGGAAGGAAGGAGGGATGGAAGGAAGGAAGAAGGGAAGGAGGGAAGGAAGGAAGGAGGGAAGGAAGGGAGGTAGGAAGGAAGGAAGGATGGAAGGAAGGAGAGAAGGAAGGAAGGGAGGAAGGAAGGATGGAAGGAAGGAAGGAAGGATGGAAGGAAGGAAGGAGGGAAGCGAGGAAGGAAGGAAGGAAGAAGGGAAGGAAGGAAGGAGGGAAGGAAGGGAGGCAGGAAGGAAGGAGAGAAGGAAGGAGGGAAGGAAGGGAGGAAGGAAGGATGGAAGGAAGGAAGGAGGGAAGGAAGGGAGGTAGGAAGGAAGGATGGAAGGAAGGAAGGAGGGAAGCGAGGGAGGAAGGAAGGATGGAAGGAAGGAAGAAGGGAAGGAAGGAAGGAGAGAAGGAAGGGAGGTAGGAAGGAAGGAAGGATGGAAGGAAGGAAGGAGGGAAGGAAGGAGGGAAGGAAGGGAGGAAGGAAGGAAGGATGGAAGGAAGGAAGGATGGAGGCAGTTATAAGTGACCGTTAATCTCGCGATCATGAGCCATGAGACCTCCACCTTTACGTGGAATCTGAAACACAGGACGTGTTATTTCACTTCGAAAATCTGACATGTATTAACCGGGAATCGAACCCGGTCCACCTTGGTGAAAGGCAAACACCTTGACCTCTGCATTATCATGCTCTTTCTCCCTCGTGTTTTAAATCTGCTATTGTGGTGTCTGTACTTATGTGTGCATTTGTAATTAAGGTTAGGGAAGGGAAAGATTCGGTACTGATCTCACGTTAGGTACTGAACCCGTAGGTGCTCATGCTGGTGATGATTTCTCAAGGAACATGTGTGTTACACCGATTATGTGTAGAACGCACTCCGGAAGCTTTGAGTTAACTTCAAGTACTCTTTTGACTTTGGTACTGCATTCCAATGTTACTCCTGGATGCACACATTTATATCTTCGTTTTGAACATTTAATAATTTATCAATATTCATTCAGCATTATTTACCACATTATGGTGGATTTAAAACGCATCGAATCCTTGGTAAAGGTATTTTCCTCGCAGAAATGCGAAGTTGGATTTAAATAGTCGCTGAACGACTTGTGAAGTTTTTCTAGAACCATAAACATCGTTGTACGTGATGACACACCTATTGAGACTGTCATATCTGCTTGACGTTGTTTTTGTGGGGAGAGTCCCTATAGTCGAGAATTCTAAAATCAGTGAGCATCGTGTACACAGCTCATTACAAATTGTGCATAAATATTGGTAAGACGCCGTATTAGGCGCACGAAAGTGAAACAAGCGCCAAAATTGCATTATAATTGTGAAACATTAATTTTTCACGCACGTGGTCAGCTAGTGCGACACCAAGTTGCGTGATTTTTGTTCCACGAGAAGTGGAATACTTGGCACATAAATCCTGTAAGTTCTGTCTAACCACGGTGAAATGTGCAACAGTTGTAATATTAAACTGAATTAATTTTCACCACGATTTGTAAGCGACGATTACAACGATACGTGAAGATTGCGTTTTACAGTACGAAATTCTGTAAGCTGAACACCATCCGCAGTGTTCCTAACGCCTGTGGCAGACACAAGGGCCATTTGTTGTATAAGTCTGCAATTGAAGTCTGAAATCTGTGTTGCAATTAAACCAGTACCACGTTACGTAAATTCTGTGAAATAATTATTCTACTTCAAATAATAATGAATCTCGACGAACACCACGTGGACCACATGTTCAACTTTCACAGCAGAATGTCCATGATGGCGTAAACCATCCTATGAGGGGGATGTCGAGAGTAATGGCTCTACTATGAAGCGGGAACGAAAGAGACGCAGGATTTAATGAAGGATGGACGAGGAGAACCCTCCTACCAAGGTAAATGATAATCCCCTAATCCCCAGGGTACCATGAGGTCTGATCCATCGCCAACGTGATGGCAACCATATAGGTAGGATTGTGTAGTATAATATTCACCACTGTATTCCTTTCATTTAGCTTTTGACAGCCTGGTCAACTTAAGTTGTGAGACACCTTATGGCATTGCTATGCCGAGGCGCGTACGCAAACATCGAGCCCACTAACGAGAATCTACCCATTAATTTGTCTCAGCTCTGAGAGCTTTTTCCTTCAGCAGCAATAGCTGAACTTAAGCTTTATAGGATGACTGTAGCATCATAGTGTAAATTTTTAGACACCCTGTTATATTCTTTATTTTTTCTACGTGATATATTTTGTAGTATCATTTGGTGGAATGTTGGCACAACCCCCACCTTTATGAAGGTATTATTTAACATTTTGAATGTGCAGCACAGATGCAACAAATTCCGAGTTTGGAATTCTACGTGTAATAGTACCAGACAACCCTATACTAAACTTCAATACACCGACGTATCATTTTGTACAACACGAGGAGAGTAAGTGTAGCCATATTATCCTTTAGTTGTATCGAGGGATGACACGAACATTTTCTAACGCCTGTGAGAGTTTGTACATATTATGAGAAGTGTAGGCATATCTTTGCCAAAGCAAACCACCCAGAGAAGAAGTGAAATCTCTGTCATATTGTATTCTCTTACTTCATTATCAATTTATACTACTACGCACTAAATTCCAAAGTAAAAATCAGTGTTATGGACAGGGTAGCCTGTATTAGAGGCCACAGTCAGGACTGTAATTATGTGAGCCCAGTGTTATTGAAACATGTATTTTCATTCTGCGAGAGCATAGCTTTCATCTCCGCTGTTTCACGCGTGTACGGCAGTTAGCAGGCCGGAAAATTCAACGTCTTGCCTCCCTACAAGCTACCGTTACCCATAATGCCAGTGTGTTTTCTTATGTGAGACTAGACTGCTATTGACAACTAAGACGACACATTCCAAGTGGAATGTTGGGAACAATGTTGAACTGATGCTACGGAATGTAGGTCACAGCTGTTTGCTGTAATTTTGATAGGATGACAATGACATCATGATTCCTGAAGTCTGCTATACGAGAGCGACTACTTTAAATGGTATTTTCATGATTTACGTAACTTTACGAGAGGTTTATCCCAGTTTCTTTTATTGACCAGACATGTATAAGATATGTATAGATATTCAAGTTATTATTGTGTCCATGCAGACATTTTGGGAGGTGGACGAATACCCTCAACCATTGTATTTTCCGGCAGTGATGAGTTGTTGTTGGCCACACCGAGGTATTTTTGCGTGCCTGGAGAGCCGCTGAGTATTTTTGTTGTTGTTGTTGTTGTTGTTGGAGCTGATAGATAGCTCATTGTAATATGGTGACTGTTAGAGTCACGTGCTTTGTAACCATCTCCTTGGTAGAGACTTACAGTTGTTATTCAGCCTGTGTAATTATTGTCTTCTACGCATCTAAATAATAATATAGCAAGGGAACTAAACCAACGAATTAAACGTGCACTAAATCATGAGACCTAATTATTCTAAACCTACGTTATAAAAGCGATTGATTAATTGATTGTAAGCTAAATTTGGACCTATCTTTTGCTTGCTGACTGACGCATTGAGCTGAAAATTTCCTGATGGGAATGGCACTAGGACAGCTGACACTTTTTGAGACGATGAAAATCACTGCCACCAGTAGTTCGTAACTTGTGGGCCGCTGTGATTTCAAGGGATGTTAGTCGCAGTTATTACTGCGCTATCGCCAACCCAACTACATGCTTGAGATGACGATTAAGGTCAAAGAGCTTCATTATCAGCGTATGCAGGCTTTGTAAATAATATGATTGAGTGTGCCATTTCATTTAGGTGTTTAACCTGATTGTCCTGTACCGTGTGTGTTATTAATTGAGCTTTGTTGTTGTTTTTTCTGTGATCAATTAGGATATGGTTGCTATCCTAGATTTGTATTAATTGTTTGCTACGAACGATTTTCACCGTAATTTGTTGTAATTCAGGATTTAGCTAGACGATTTAAATTAAAATTATTAAATACGGAAGTGGTACCAACGTAATTTAGAATATATTTATTGTGCTGTTAAATGTAAATCCTATTTTTGTGACATGTCAACGATTAAATACCATTGTTTTGTTGTAAATTCTACCGATGTCACTATTCGTATTATTAATTATGTTACCTGTATTTGAGTAGGGATTTCTTTACGTGCACGTTCCAAGCTTTTTTGCTTTTGTTTTGATTTATGTATAAAGGACTTTCGAGAGGGTCAACTTAGCTTCAGATAGGATATGATTCTTTTTTTTATTAGCTTTGCGGACTGGCCGATTTCAAACCCCCCGAAGTAGGATAGGGGTTTGATCTTACTGATTAAATGATTTACGAATTTTACTTAAGCCTGGATCTTGTTATTTATTAGCTTTGTGTGTTGAGGGTGCACTTCTTTGGACGTCTATGGCCCTTTCTCCGTGATACAGCCCGATTCCCCGGGTGATTGATCTCGTTCCGGAGCTAGCCTAAAAGGAGTACAACCGATCCTCTCAGGGTTGGTGTTTGAAGGGTGGGGTTGTCTGGAATGCCATTTACGCTTGATGATGATGGTACCCCGGCAACCTCCTCTAACGGGCACAGTACCATTCCAGCATTAGTCTGGAATAGAATTGGGAAAGGTCAGAAAATCTCTTCAAAGATGTCTGAAGTCGGATTCAGTTGGAATCGAACCCACCTTTTCTTATTTCTTCTCACGAGGCGAGTAAACTTCATTCCCTTAGATCAGTTTTAAATTTCTTTTCTGAGCCGAGAATCGAACCCCTGACCTTTGGGACATGAGTCTTAATATACATCCCGAGACTTAACACTGTGGTTTTAATTCACACTACAATCGATTTTAAAATTGTATCTTTTTCCTCTTACTTTGAGGAATATCCCTCCACCCCACGCTGTTCTTGTGTAGGAGAGTAATTTGTGGTGGAGAGTCAGAGTCGTGGTGAAACTGTTAGCCGTGAAATTGCTCATAGCTCTCGTGTTCTGACATGATGCATATTCGTGTAACACACTCACAGCCAGCTGTGTCGCTCACATGCTGGTGCACTTGTGTTCAAGGAATTATGTTGTCATTACAGCTATTGTCGTCAAAGACAAAATGGACTGAAATAGCAAATGGCAGGTCTCTATGTCTTCATCGAGCCCACAGCTGTTTTACAGTGAGAAACAAATAGCCCGCTCACCTACTGAGCATGTCAGTACCAGGAGACAAATACAATTTAACCCACATCACATCCCAACACAAAGAGATTTCTATTTAGACTGGACATGAAAATAAACACTATTTAATCGAATAACTTTATTTCAACTTTTTAAATCTATACCAGGTGAATTAGCTGCTCCTGATTATATTGTATTATGCAGCCCAACTGGCGTTGTAATCAGGAAGTTCGATATTTCTCATCTTGCATCCCGTGTGGTACTAATGCACCGCAAGCATATCCTACAATCGTTACTGAACACTTCCCCGATGTGACTACAGACTAATACGAGGGAAATGTATTTGTGTTCAGTATCGTTTGCAGGATATGCTTGCAGTGAATTAGTACCATGCGGGGTGCAAGATGAGAAATATCGACCTTCCTGGCATAAAACAACATTATTAGGGGAAGGTGATTCACGAGGTATACATATAAAATTAATACAAAAATTGATTATTATTATTAATAATAATAGTGGCTTAGGTGACGTAGTCGGTAGCATCCTGAACTGCTATGCCCAAGATGGCAAGTTCAAACCCGGCTGAAGACGTCGGATTTTTAGGAGCGTTAAAGTCCTTTAGTATCGCTTCCTTCGGAGGGGAAGTTAAGTCGGCGGCCCTTTTCTTAGATTTATGGCATGTAAAAGCACCTACCACTCCAATTGCTGGTGTGAAGAAAAATACTTAGGTTATATTTGCCTGGTTAGGAAACGCTCTATCAAGTTCCAACGTTCGCCACTAGTGTTAGTGACAGTAGCATCTGGTAGCCAAAGTTGGAACTAATTGAGATTGAACTCGTTGGGAGCCCTCGGTCATGTCATCATCTTTATATATATAATTCTTCGACACGTGTGTACGTCACTGAATTCCTCCTAAACGGCAGCACCGATCTTGATGAAATTTGGTATGTATATTAGGGTGGGTCCCTGTATGGTTTAGATTCACAATCTGACCCGGTAGATGGAATAAACACAATTTTAGAACCACAATTTACACACAATTTTAGAACCACAATATACAGTCAAAAACTCTCGTCATGGAAACCACTAGCCTTGGCCTTGGTGAAAGCTGATGTCTTTCGACGGTTTGTCTCTGCACGTTAGAGCCACCTGGTCACAACCTGTACAACTACCGCCATAATTTACACTCCGCCCGGGGCGCAAAGTTATGTTTTGCACCATAGGTGGAGGTGATTTCGAATCCTTCTCTTTGTCACTGCACGTTAGAGCGTTTCAACAAAGTCCCGTATGCGTTCATATACCATAGATCCGATTGCGATGAAACTTGGGTGAGATGTTGAGTGCACTCCAGGGAAGGTTTCTGGCTTAGTAAATCCACTTTACAATAGATAGCGCAGAGTAGATTCAACAAATGAGCGACGACGCAAGAAGCGTTTCAACAAAACCCCGTATAAGTATATACACCATTCATCGATTGCGAAGAAACTTCGATAAGTTGTTGTGTACACTTACGTGAAGGATTCTAACTTAGTAAATCCATTTCACAGCAAGTTGCGCACGAGTAGATTCAACAAATGAGCGACGACGCGCGAAGCGTTTCAACAAGGTCCCGTATGCGTTCAAATACCTTTCGTCCGATAGCATTGAAACTTGGGTGAGATGTTGTGTACACTCCAGGGAAGGCTTCTGGCTTATTAAATCTATTTTACAATAGGAGCGCACGAGTAGATTCAACAAATGAGTGACGACGCGTGAAGCGTTTCCACAAAATACCGTATGAGTTTATATACCATTCATCGATTGCGATGAAACTTTGATGAGTTGTTGTGTACACTTACGTTAAGGCTTCTAACATAGTAAATCCATTTCACAGGAGGTTGCACACGAGTAGACTCAACAAATGAACGACGACACGCGAAGCATTTCAACAAGGTCCCGTATGCGTTCAAATACATTTCGTCCGATAGCATTGAAACTTGGGTGAGATGTTGTGTACACTCCAGGGAAGGCTTCTGGCTTATTAAATCCATTTTACAATAGGAGCGCACGGTTAGATTCAACAAATGAGTGACGACGCGTGAAGCGTTTCCACAAAATCCCGTATAAGTTTATATACCATTCATCGATTGCGATGAAACTTTGATGAGTTGTTGTGTACACTTACGTTAAGGTTTCTAACATAGCAAATCCATTTCACAGGAGGTTGCACACGAGTAGACTCAACAAATGAACGACGACACGCGAAGCGTTTCAACAAGGTCCCGTATGCGTTCAAATACCATTCGTCCGATAGCGATGAAACTTGGGTGAGATATTGTACACTCCAGGGAAGGCTTCTGGCTTAGTAAATTCCTTTTACAATAGGTAGCGCACGAGAAGATTCAGCAAATGAGCGACGACACGTGGAGCGTTTTAACCAAGTCCCATATGCGTTCATATACCATTCGTCCGATAGCGATGAAACTAGGGTGAAATGTTGTGTACACTCGAGGGCAGGTTTATGGCTTAGTACATGCATTTTTCAACAGGTAGCGCTCGAGTATATTCAACAAATGAGCGACGGCACGCGAATCGTTTCAAAAAAGTCCCGTAGGCGTTCATATACTACTCACCCGAATTTGATGAAACTTTGCGAATTGTTGTGTACAATCCAAGAAAGGTTTCTGGATTAGTAAATCAATTTTACAATCGGTAGCGCACGAGTAGATTCAACCAATGAGTGATGGCGCGTGAACCGTTTCAACAAATTCCCGTATGCGTTCATATACCATTCATCTGATTGCGATGAAACGTTGGTGAATTATTGTGTACACTCCAGGAATGGTTTCTGACTTAGTACATGCATTTTACAATAGTTAGCGCAAGAGTAGATTCAACAAATGAACGACGGCACGCGAATCTTTTTAAGAAAGCCCGTATGCGTTCATATACCATTCATCCGATTGCGAAGAAACTTTGGTGAATCGTTGAGTACACTCCAGGGAAGGTTTTGGGCTTAATAAATCCATTTTATAATAGGTAGCGTACGAGTAGATTCAACAAATGAGTGACGTCTCGCGAATCGTTTAAACAAAGTCCCGTATGCGTTTATATGCCTTTCATCCCATTGCGAAGAATCATTGATGAGTTGTTGTGTACACGCCAGGGAAGGTTTTCGACTTAGTAAGTCCATTTTACAATAGATAACGCACGATTAGATGCAACAGATGAGTGATTAAGCGTGAAGTGTTTCAACAAAATTCCGTATGCGTTCATATGCCATTCATTTGATTGCAATGAAACTTTGGTGAGTTGTTGTGCACGCTCCCACGAATGTTTCTAAATTAGTTAATCCATTTTACGATAGTTTAGAGGCAGTTAACAGAAATTGAAAAAAAATATTGTGTGTCTGAAAGCACTTCAAGAAACAAAGTTACAACACTTCTTTTGATTGGCAGGACAACGTCTGCCAGGTTAGCTAGTACTAATATATAACAAGATGTTCAGTAAAGAACATATAGCCTACTTTCTCCTAAATGCATGGGTATTGTTATAACTCTTTGTCCTTTTCAAGGAGTATGATTGAATGTTGGTTGTAGTAGCTTGTTGAAATACAACGTGCTATAGGGATATTAAACATGAATATGAGGTGCCCTTTGCTAGTGCTACCTCTGTACCCAATTTCGTTCAATTCGGTTCCACCGTATTTGAATTGATAGGGGGAATCGATTTGCACACATACTTGGCCACCATCTGCAAACTATTGGGCTGATGTTCTTGCAGTTTGGTCAGAATATGTTTCCCACATAAAGATATGGTGTTGCAAAATTTGGTAGAGACTAGATTATTAGGTTGGTCGTAATTACATTTTAGCTTTTAATGTTTGGGTGGCCGCGATTACGTTTCCGTCAAGATAGCGGTGATTTAAAACATGACACTGAGGTGCCCTTTGCTAGTGCTACCTCTGTACCAAATTTCGTTCATTCGGTTCCACCGTGTTCGAATTAATAGGGGGAATCAATTTTGACATAAAGATGGCCGCCATCCGCAACCTATTAGGCTAATGACCTATTAGATTGGCCAAAGGATGCTCCCTCCATAAAGGTATGTTGTTGCAAAGTTTGGTAGAGATCGGATGGTTATGTTAGTCATAATTTGATTTAAGCTTTAAACATTTGTGTGGCCGCCATTACGTTTCTGTCAATATGGCGGCGATATTAATCATGACACTGAGATGCCCTTTGCTAGTGCTATCTCTGTACCAAATTTCGTTCCATTCGGTTTCACCGTGTTTGAATTAATAGGGGGAATCGATTCTGACACAAAGATGGCCGCCATCCGCAAACTATTTGGCGAATGACCTATTAGATTGGTCAAAGGATGCTCCCTCCATAAAGGTATGTAGTTGCAAAATTTGGTTGAGATCGGATGATTAGGTTAATCGTAATTTGATTTAAGCTTTGAACATTCGTGTGGCCGCCATTACGTTTCAGTCAAGATGGCGGCGATATAAAACATGACACTGAGGTGCCCTTTGCTAGTGCTACCTCTGTACCAAATTTCGATCCATTCGGTTCCACCGTGTTCGAATTAATAGGGGGAATCCATTTTGACATAAAGATGGCCGCCATCCGCAAACTATTAGGCTAATAACATATTAGATTGGTCAAAGGATGCTCCCTCCATAAAGGTATGTTGTTGCAAAGTTTGGCAGAGATCGGATGGTTATGTTAGTCGTAATTTAACTTAAGCTTTGAACATTTGTGTGGCCGCCATTACGTTTCTGTCAATATGGCCGCGATATAAAACATGACACTGAGATGCCCTTTGCTAGTGCTACCTCTGTACCAAATTTCGTTCCATTCGGTTTCACCGTGTTTGAATTAATAGGGGGAATTGATTTTCACACAAAGATGGCCGCCATCCGCAAACTATTACGCTGATGACCTATTAGATTGGTCAAAGGATGCTCCCTCCATAAAGGTATGTAGTTTCCAAATTTGGTAGAGATCGGATGATTAGGTTAATCGTAATTTGATTTAAGCTTTGAACACTCGTGTGGCCGCCATTACGTTTCAGTCAAGATGGCGGCGATATAAAACATGACACAGATGCCCCCTGCTAGTGCTACCTCTGTACCAAATTTCGTTCCATTCGTTTTCACCGTGTTTGAATTAATAGGGGGAATTGATTTTCACACAAAGATGGCCGCCATCCGCAAACTATTAGGCTAATGACCTATTCATTTGGTCAAAGGATGCTTCCTCTATAAGGGTATGTTGTTGCAAAATTTGGTAGAGATCGGATGATTAGGTTAATCGTAATTTGATTTAAGCTTTGAACATTTGTGTGGCCGCCATTACGTTTCCGTCAAGATGGCGGCGATATAAAACATGACACTGAGGTGCCTTTTGTTAGTGCTACCTCTGTACCAAATTTCGTTCCATTCGGTTGCACCGTGTTCGAATTAATAGGGGGAATCAGTTTTCACACAAAGATGGCCGCCATCCGCAAACTATTACGCTGATGACCTGTTAGTTTCGTCCAAGGATGCTCCCCCTATAAAGGTATGTTGTTGCAAAATTTGGTAGAGATCGGATGATTAGGTTAGTCGTAATTTGATTTAAGCTTTGAACATTTGTGTGGCCGCCATTATGTTTCCGTCAAGATGGCGGCGATATAAAACATTACATTGAGGTGCCTTTTGTTAGTACTACCTCTGTACCAAATTTCGTTCCATTCGGTTGCACCGTGTTCGAATTAATAGGGGGAATCGATTTTCACACAATGATGGCCGCCATCCGCAAACTATTACGCTGATGACCTATTGGTTTGGTCAAAGGATGCTCCCCCCATAAAGGTATGTTGTTGCAAAATTTGGTAGAGATCGGATGATTAGGTTAGTCGTAATTTGATTTAAGCTTTGAACATTTGTATGGCCGCCATTACGTTTCCGTCAAGATGGCGGCGATATAAAACATGGCACTGAGGTGTCCTTTGCTAGTGCTACCTTTGTACCAAATTTCGTTCAATTCGCATTCACCGTGTTCGAATTGATAGGGGGGGACAGACATTCAGAGTACACACACTCACACACACACAGCCACACCCACACACACACACACACTCACACACACACATACACACACACACACACACAGACTCACACACACACATACACACACACAGACAGACACACTTTTTTCGCCCTGTGTTGATCTCATAAGTCTACTTTCATTTTTTGCAAAAATCGAAAGTAGGCTAATGAGATGGTGTGTGCCTGTCTTTCTGTCTGTCTGTCTGTCTGTCTGTCTGTCTGTGTGTTACTCAATAACTCAAGAACCACTGGTCCGATTTAAATGAAATTTTGTATGGATGTAGCTGATTTACCAGGTTTACATATAGGATACTTTTGATTTCGAAACTTTCCACTATTAAAAAATGGCGACCATTTTAGTGACGTCATTAGACCCTTTGGTTTCAAAATTTCGTATTTACATATCAAATAAAAAGAGAACGGTAGGAAATAGCAAACTTTTGATGGCACATATGACTTTGAAATTTAATTTCCAATCCGAAAGGTCCTCATCACTTTTCGTGTGTCTCCAACAGTTAGCGAGTAAAACAGACATTTGTGACGTCACTACACCCTTTGGTTTCAAAATTTCATATTTCCTTTTCAAATAAAAAGAGAACGCTAAGAAATAGCAAACTTTTGGTGGTATACATGAGCTTTAACATTTAATTTTCTATCCGAAAGGTCCTGATCACTTTTTGTATATCTCCAACGGTTAGCGAGTAAAACCAAAATCTGTGCAAAAAAACACGATCAACACCGAGCGGTGCAGTAGATCTCTCTATATAGAAAAATGAAAATGTGTGTGTTTATCTCTGAATTTCTACGGAAATTTGAGTTGTTTACGCGTTTCAGACTGTTTTATGATGGATGCGCACGAAAATAATTTTTTTGTCTGTCTGTCTGTTTGTTTGTTTGTCTGTGGACAAATTTGTTCCCTTATAACTCGAGAACGGCTGGGTGTATTAACGTAAAATTTGGTACAGATATCCATCAGAGGCACGACACTAATCAGTGATGTAACTCTTCTCCGTACCTCTCATAAAAGGGGGCCTACCCCCTTAAAATACATGCTGAAATAGGCGTAGAAGAACGAGACAAAACTCATTTTCAGCCCCTCAATGTGAGAGACAAAACTCGGGTCCCTGAAAACCACATTTTAAGGACCGAAGACCAACCGTTTTTGAGATATTCCCAGAAAACTAATTTAATTTAATAAACTAATGAACGAATGCAAGCCAGTAACCATGCCAACGGATTCTCAGAGGTCCATCTATTGCTGTAAGACGCAATGCAATTCCATTAATTACATTAGTGTGAAAGTATGCAAACGGCTAGAAGGTTATCACGGAACCAAATTAAGCTGTAAAATTCATCAATACGTATAATGCACTTAAGGGGATCAAGGGGTACTCTAGAATTTTTTCACGCGATTTACACCTGCGGGTGTGGTACGGCAGGTCTATTATATTCCTATCCCCATATTATTCATTCATTCATTCATTCATTTCGTATAGGCCATCTATGGGCGGCGTCATTCCAACTGTCTCCTACTGGCTTTGATGTTTGCCCTGTACGCCCGCATTCGTTCTCGGTGGACTTCCTTCCGTTCCTGGGTCCAAATATTTCCCGTTTTCAGCTTCGGTTTTTCTTGGAAAAGTTTACAAGCTTGAAGTTTCCCTTTGAGTGCTCCTGAATGTCTGTTGGTGTAATCCCCACTTCTTTCAGATCTTTATCCAGTTCAATGAACCAGGCCCATTTTGTTTTCCTCTCCTCAAAGTAAGTTATGTTGCGGTTGGTCAGTCTCGCTGGGCTCATTCGTTTCACATGCCCAAAAAATGGTAACCTTCTCTTCCGGATGACGTTGCTTATCTTCTCCACATGAGTATATAGGTCATGGTTATGCTGTCTTCTGTATTCCCCACTGTCTTTGATGGAACCCAATATCTTTCTCAAAATTTTCCTTTCTTTGGCCTCCAGTTTCTCGACCAAGCCTTTTTTGTTCATCGTGAGGCATTCAGAAGCATGCAAGACCTCAGGACCGATGACACTGCAGTAATGTTTTAGTTTTGCGTTGAAGGATATTGACCTTTTCTTATAGATGTCCTTAGTTAAATGGTAGGCCATTTCCATTTTGCTCGTGCGTGATGTGAATGCTTCTTTCTCTGATAATATCCCATCCCTGACCCGTCCTGAAAAGAAAATTACATGGCCATTGGCTGAATTAAAATTAATAAAAAATAGGTGTTATAATTTCTCCCTATATTATATTATTATTAGTATTATATTATGGCGTACAACGACGAGACAAATCCCCTCGGTGCCAGCAACAAAACTCGGGGGCCCTAAAGGCTCCTCGAAAACTACATTATAAGGCTCTAAATCCAACAGTTTCTGAAATATTCCCAGAAAATTAATTTAATTTAATTTAACAAACTAATGAAGGAATGCAAATCGGTAACAATGAGAACTTTATCTCAAGGGGTGGCATACAACTTTCCATCTATTTCTTTAAGAAGCAATGTCACTCCATTTATTACATTTCTATGAAAGTTTGCAAATGGCTATAAGGTTATCACGGAACTAACGTAGACCGTATAATTCATCAATGCATTTAAGGGGGTGAAGGGGTAACCTGGAATTTTTTCATGCAATTTTCTCGTTCGACATATAGTACAGAAAGTCTATTATATCTCCAAACAGCAACATTATTTTCAAAAATTCCTGAATTGAACCAGCATTTTTTGCGGCTTTTAGGAATTTGGGCAATTTGAGGCTAAAGAACCTGAATTGTCATGCACCACAAGCCTTTATAATTTATGAAAGGGGTCTTCCTGTGTATGGGCACCTAGCACAAGGTAGAGGGTCAGTTTTTATGTAACGTGTATTGCGTTTCGTCTACAAGGCTTTCAATTGTATTTCACGTCAGGAAGTACACGTTAGGAGAATTTAGTTTGAGAGCGCATTTTTACTAATCTTTTTTTTACGACATACGGGTTCATCATAAGGATGATTTTGTTTGATACTGTATGGCAGATATACCCATATATCTGGGTGATATGTTGTAGACAATAGAATTGTCTGCCTGTCTTTCTGTGTATCTTTATGTACGCCTATACCTCGTGTTCGGATGCTTGGTGGATCGTAAAATTAGGTATGGTAACCATGAGAGTCAATACACCAATCATTTCTAAAACCCTTCGCCGTACTTTTCATACAGTAGAAGGGTGGATATAGAGAAAAACTTCTCAAAATATGCTAAAATAGGCGAAATATAAAAATTATCCTAGTAGGACGACCAAAGAATATGTTGCGCTTCTCAGTGTGAGACACAAAATTCGGGAATCTATAAAGGGCCTCCGAAAACTACATTTTAAGGGCATTAAATTAACCGTGTGTGTGATATTCCCAGTAAACTAACTTCGTTCTGATAAAATTGGAGGAATGACAAACCGCTAACCATTGCAACAGTAGCTCAATTAATAATGTATTGTGTTAACAACGAACACCGTTCGAAGAACGGGTACTTCTGCTAGTCTTATATAAAAGTGAAAGTCTGTATGTATGTGGGTGGGTTTGTGTGTTCCGTATACAAATCTACACCGTTCCACCAATCTCAACAAAATTTTGCATACACATAGTTTAGAACCCCACATAGTTTAGAACCCAGAAAGAACCGCTGGCTGCATCAATTTTCGATAGTCTTTCTCATTCTACTGATTTCGGCCCTTTGCACTCAAGCACAGGCTAATCAAATCATAAAATATACTCATGAAGGAATGGCAAGGCAGTTCATTTCCATGGCAACATAGCTCAAGTCGAGACACGGCCGACTGGTTTCGAGTTGCGCTCTGCACTACCGGTATAGAAAATGAGGATCTTTACTTGAAATCCCGTTAGTTACTCAACTGCTCACACAGCACTGTCAACCGAGTTTAGCATAACAAAGATTTGACACTATCTTTATATGTATAATTCTTCGACACGTGTGTATGTCACTGAACTCCTCCTAAACGACTGGACCGATTTTGATGAAATTTGGTATGTACATTAGGGTGGGTCCATGTATGGTTTAGATTCACAATCTGACCTGGTAGGTGGAATGAACACAATTTTAGAACCACAATTTACACACAATTTTAGAACCACAACATACAGTCAAAAACAGTCGTCATGGAAACCACTAGCCTTGACCTTGGTGAAAGCTGATGTCTTTGGACGGTTTGTCTCTGCACGTTAGAGCCACCTGGTCGCAACCTGTGCAACTACCGCCATAACATACACTCCGCCCGTGGCGGAAAGTTGTGTTTTATACCAAAGGTGGCAGTGATGTCGAATTCTACTATTTGTCTCTGCACGTTGGAGCGTTTCAAAGTCACATATGCGTTCATATGCCGTTCATCCCATTGCGATGAAACTTGGGTGAGATGTTGTGTGTACTCCAGGGAAGGTGTTTGGCTTAGTAAATTAATTTACAATAGATAGCGCACGACTAGATTCAACAAATGAGCGACGACACACGAAGCGTTTCAAGAAGGTCCTGTATGCGTTCTAATACCATTCGTCCGATAGCGATGAAACTTGGGTGAGATGTTGTGTACACTCCAGGAAAGGCTTCTGGCTTAGTAAATTCATTTTACAATAGGTAGCGCACGAGTAGATTCAACAAATGAGCGACGACGCGCGAAGCGTTTCAACAAAATCCCGTATAAGTTTATATACCATTCATCGATTGAGATGCAACTTTGATGGGTTGTTGTGTACACTTACCTGAAGGTTTCTAACTTAGTAAATCCATTTCACAGGAGGTTGCGCACGAGCAGATTCAAGAAATGAGCGACGACGTGCGAAGTCTTTCAAAAAGGTCCCGTATGCGTTAAAATACCATTCGTCCGATCGCGATGAAACTTGGGAGAGATGTTGTGTACACTCCAGGGGGAGGCTTCTGGATTAGTAAATCCATTTTACCACAGGTAGCGCACGAGTAGATTCAACAAATGAGCGACGACGCGCGAACGTTTAAACTAAGTCCCGTATGCATTCATATACCATTCATCCGATTGCAATGAAACTATGGTGAGATATTGTGTACACTTACGTGAAGGTTTCTAACTTAGTAAATCCATTTCACAGGAGGTTGCGCACGAGTACATTCAACAAATGAGCGACGACGTGCGAAGCGTTTCAATAAGGTCCCGTATGCGTTCAAATACCATTCGTCCGATTACGATGAAACTTGGGTGAGATGTTGAGTACACCCTACGGAAGGTTTCTGGCTTAATAAATCCATTTTACAATAGGTAGCGCACGAGTAGATTTAACAAATGAGTGACGGCACGCGAATCGTTTAAAGAAAATCCCGTATGTGTTCATATGTCATTCATCCGATTCCGATGAATCATTGATGAGTTGTTGTGTACACGCCAGGGAAGGTGTTCAACTTGGTAAATCCATTTTACAATATTTGTAGCGCACGAGTAGATGTAACAAATGAGTGGCGACGCGCGAAGCGTTCCAACAAAATCCCGTATGCGTTCATGTACTATTCATCGATTGCGATGAAACTTTGATGAGTTGTTGCGTACACTTACGTGAAGCTTTCTAACTTAGTAAATCCATTTCACAGTTGGTAGAGTACGAGTAGATTCTACAAATGAGTGACTGCACACGAATCATTTAAACAAAATCCCGTATGCGTTATATGCCATTTATCCGATTGCGATGAAACTTTGGAGAGTTGTTGTGCACGCTCTCACGAATGTTTCTAGATTAGTTAATTCATTACACGATAGTTTAGAGGCAGTTAACAGAAATTGAAAAAAAAATATTGTGTATCCGAAAGCACTTCAAGAAACAAAGTTACAACACTTTCTTTTTTGGCAGGTCAACGTCTGCCGGGTCAGCTAGTCTACTATATATTTGTCAAATACCACCCACTCACTCACTCATCCATTCATCACGAAATCTCAGAAACCACCGAACGGATTGGAATCAAATTTGGTATACTGCTTCCTCACAGGCCGCAAACGCCCACTAAGAAAGGATTTTTGGTTCTTCAGGTTCTAACAGGTTTTAAGGGGGTAGACCTGCATTTAATTGAATAGCAATATCTCTCGATTGGTTTCATTGGGGGATGTGATAGTCGGCATATAAACTCATCATTAAAAACAAGATGTTCAGTAAAGAACATATAGCCTACTTTCTCCTAAATGTATGAGTATAGTTATAACTCGTTGTTATTATCAAAGAGTATAATAGAACTATTCTTTGTTGAAGACCTTAGAAACGATTTACCTCTACCAAACGCCACAACCTAGATAAAAACTGCTACCATCATTGAAGAAAGAAAGAAAGAAAGAAAGAAAGATAAGAAGTATCTAAAGAATGTTATGGATCTGCAGACATAATCGACCGGACTGGCGGCGTAGCTCAGCGGTAACGTTCTCGCTTGCTGGACCGTATGTTTCAGGTTCGTATCCTGGCGCAGTCAGCTGGCATTTGAGGGTGCACAAATGCGAGGGAGCCGTGTTAGTAGATTTACTGGCACGTTAAAGATCCCCTTCGGGACAAAATTCTGGCACCCCGGCGTCTCTAAAAGCAACAGTAGTTAAAAGGGACGTAAAACCAATAACATTATTATTATTATTATTATTATTATTATTATTATTATTATTATTATTACATAATCGGCCTGACGCGGGCAACATCCAACTTTGAGTTGAGGCATGTCTTTACACGTCTGGCTGCGTATGACTTTCACAACCCTAATTGAATTAACAAATCTTTCCATGACCCTACAGAGACGTGCGTATACCAACTATGTGGATATTTTCGATTGCTATTTGGCTGAAATAAAAGTATTAATTAATATCCTGAACTAGCACCAACGGTAGAGTTCAGATACTATGTGAAATCGTTTTGTTCTTTACTTCAATTAACATTTTCAAATAACGCACAATAGGCTGTTACAAACCCTTTAAAATAAAAAGTAAAAATGTATCGTAGTATCATCTTGTCATTCTTCAAATTCGATGCGCATAGAATGCCAATGGTATAGTAATCAATGGAGCCCCACGTAGACTAGTCGTGACATCTAGTGGTGAAATATCGAACAATATAATCCTAACAGAGCGAGTGCATTCTAGCGGCCAGAAGAAGAAACTTTTCAATAAAATCTGGAAGTTAATAAGTAGCGGCGTGCAGTTACCTTTTTGGCAGCTAGATGTCTCGAGTAAATCTGCTGGCGAATTATGTTTTAATTAAATATATATTTTACACCATAATATGCACAATATAACGCTTAATTTTAAAACATCTGAGTCATTACAAAACAATAAACATATAACATTTCAAGCAAAAAAAATAGCTCTGATCGGGTTTGAACCATAGGCATTTGAGCGATAGGCTAACGCTCTACCACTGAGCTAATTGTGTCAACGAATATCGTTCTATATAAAATGACTTACATAGAACTTGTTAGCAAATAATGATTTATACTAAACGATTTCATCACTGGAGTATATTATTTATATATAAAGCATTTCATACAAACTTTATTTATTTTGTATCAGTACGCTATATTGCTTGCAATACTCAAATTAGTGAAATATAAGTCAGGCACAAGATATCCGCTGCCATCTTGTCTTATTACTGAATCGGCTCAGCTTTTTAAAATCACGTCTGCACTATAGTATTACAAAATAAACTTTTAATTTCGAACGTGCCTCTTCCTTTAGAACAGTTAAAACGATTCTCGGCTCGATAATCGGAACTGGTGGGTTCCATGATATGGATTATAAAGTTTGCATAATTCGCACGGCCGCCATCCTGAAATGGTATGGCGGACGAGCTTGTAGTTTGGTCACAAGACGCATCCTATACGAAGGTATGTTGTTACCAAATTTGGTAGAGATCGGATGATTTGGTTAGTCGTTATTTGATTCTACGTTTTGAACGTTTGAGTGGCCGCCATTCAGTTTTAGTAAAGATGGTGGCGATATAAAACATGACACTGAGGTGTCCTTTGCTAGTGCTACCTTTGTACCAAATTTCGTTCAATTCGCATTCACCGTGTTCGAATTGATAGGGGGGGGACAGACATTCAGAGTACACACACACACACAGACACACACACACACACAGACTCACACACACACATTCACACACACAGACAGACACACTTTTTTTCGCCCTGTGTTGATCTCATAAGTCTACTTTCATTTTTTGCAAAAATCGAAAGTAGGCTAATAAGAAGACACGTGTCTGAGGGTTTTTCAATGTGGTGTATATTATGAGGTGAAAGGGGTGAAAAGTGGGGGTTGAATGATTCCTAACGGAGCGTGTATCTCTTAAACGACATAGGCGAGGGTTTTGAAACTCAGCGGAAAAAATCAGCATAAAAATAAGTAAATATGCGTTTGACCGTTTTTTAATTAATCCAATTTAAGGGGGGCTCATTGGGAGGGGAGAAATTCTGGGGGGTGGGGGGGGGGGGAACAGGAAAGAAAGTGTCCTAACTGATTGACTGACTGACTCACTCATCAAACTCAGGGGAAAAACTGCTTTAAAGTAGTTAAATAGCTGTTTGACAGTTTTTTTTTCATAAATCAAATTTAAGGGATTCATGGGGAGGGGTGACATTCTGAAAAAAGAAAATTGAAAGAAAATGTCCTGACTCACTCACTCACTCACTCATCATCGCCCAGCCAAAATTATTGAAGTTAGAAACATGACAGTTTGGGGATATGTTCATTGTATGTTAAAACCCTCTACTAAGGGAGGATTTTTGGATATTCAGGTTCTAAAGTGGTCTTAAGGGGGTTATACCTGCATTTCATTGAATAACAATACCTCCCGATTGGTTTCATTGGGGGATGTGATGCACGGCATATAAACTCATCATTAAAAAGTAAGAAGACACGTGTCAGGATTTTTCGATGTGGTGTACATTATGAGGTGAAAGGGGTGATAAGTGAGGATTGAAAGATTCCTAGTGGAGCGTGTATCTCTTAAACGACATAGGCGAGGAGTTTGAAACTCAGCGGAAAAAATCAGCTTTTGACCGTTTTTTCATAAATCCAATTTAAGGGGCCCATGGGGAGGGGTGAAATTCTGGGGAGAGGGGGAGGGGAAACAGGAAAGAAAGTGTCCTAACTGATTGACTGACTGACTCACTCATCAAACTCAGGGGGGAAAAACTGCTTTAAACTAAGTAAATAGCTTTTCGACAGTTTTTTTTTTTGATGAATCAAATTAAGGGGTTCATCGGGACGGGTGAAATTCTGAAGAAAAACAAATTGAAAGAAATGTCCTGACTCATTCACTCACTCATCATCGCCCAGCCAAAAATATTGAAGTTGGAAATATGGCATTTCAGGGATATGTTCGTTTTAAGTCAAAACCGTACACTAAGGGAGGATTTTTGGATATTCAGGATCTAAAGGGGTCTTAAGGGGGTTAAACCTGCAATTCATTGAATAACAATATCTCACGAGTGGTTTCATTTGTGGATGTGATAGTCGGCATATAAACTAATCATTAAAAATAAGCAGACATGTGTCCAAGGGTTTTTCGATGTGGTGTATTATTATGAGGTGAAAGGGGTGAAAAGTGTGGGTTGAACGATTCCTAACGGAGCGTGTAGGCCTATCTCTTAAACGACATAGGCGAGAAATTTGAAACTCAGCGAAAAAATATCAGCTTAAAAAGTAAGTAAATCGGTGTTCGACCGTTTTTTTTTTCATAAATGAATTTAAGGGGCCAATGGAGTGGGGTGAAATTCTGGGGGGGGGGGGAAAGGAGAGAAAGTGTCCTAACTGACTGACTAACTCACTCACTCATCAAACTCAAGGGGAAAAGACAGCTTAAAAAATAAGTTAATAGGTGTTCAAGCGTGTTTTCATCAATCCAATTTAAGGGGCCCATGGGAAGGGTGAAATTCTGGTAAAAATAATTGAAAGAAAATGTCCTGTCTGACTCACTCACTCATCACGCCCAGCCAAAACTATTAAAGTTGGAAACATGAAATTTTGGGAATATGTTCGCTTTATGTCGAAAACGTCAACTAAGGAATGATTTTTGTTTATCCAGGTTTTAAAGAGGTGTTAAGGGGGTAAAAGTGCATTTCATTGAATAACGATTTCTCATGAGTTGTTTCTTTGGGGATGTGATATTCGGTATATAAACTAATCATTAAAAATAATCAGACATATGTCTAAGGGTTTATCGATGTGGTGTATATTATGAGGCAAAAGGGGTGAAAATTGGGGGTGAGGGATTCTTAACGGAGCGTGTATATCTGAAACGACATACGCGAGAAGTTTGAAATTCGGCGTGGGAAAACAGCTTAAAATACAAGTAAATTGGTGTTTGACCGTTTTTTCATAAATCCAATAGGATCCCTTGGAGAGGGGTGAAATTCTGGGAGGGGGGGGGGGAACAGGAAAGAAAGTGTCCTAACTGATTGACTCACTTACTCACTCATCAAACTCAGGGGGAAAACAGCTTTAAATAAGTAAATAGGTGTTCGACCGTTTGTTTCATAAATCCAATTTAAGGGGTTCATGGAGAGGGGCGAAATTATCAAAAATAAAAGAAAGAAAATGTCCTGACTGACTCACTCACTCATCATCGCCCAGCCAAAATTATTGAATTTAGAAACATGAAATTTTGGGTATGTGTTCGTTGTAAGTCAGAAACGTCCACTAAGGAAAGATTTTTGGACATTCAGGTTCTAAAGAGGTGTTAAGGGGATAAACGTGCATTTCATTGAATAACAATATCTCACGAGTGGTTTTATTTGGGGATGTGATACTTGGCACATATACTAATCATTAAAAATAAGCTGACACATGTCTAATGGTTTTTCGATGTAGTGTATATTATGAGGTGAAAGGGATGAAAAGTGGGGGTTGAAAGATTACTAACGGAACGTGTATCTCTTAAACGACATTGGCGGGGAGTTTGAAACTCGGAAGAAATCAATCAGCATAAAAATAAATAAATAAATAAATAATTAAATAAATAAATAAATAAATAAATAAATAAATAAATAAATAAATAAATAAATAAATAAATAAATAAATAAATAAATAAATAAATAAATAAATAAATAAAATAAATAGGTGTTCGACCGTTTTTTCATAAATCCAATTTAAGGGACCTGTGGGGAGGGGTGAAATTCTGGAAGAAAAACGTCCACTAAGGAGGATTTTTGGATGTTCACTCTCATCGACCAACCAAAACTATTAAAGTTAGAACAATGCTATTTTGGAGATATGTTTGTTGTGTGTCGAAAATGTCTACTAAGGAGAGATTTTTGGATATTCGGGTTCTAAAGGGGTGTTAACGGGGTTAAACCTGCATTTTGTTGAATAACAATATGACACGACTGTGACGCGAGCGAAGCGAGGCTAAAAATGAGATGGTGTGTGTCTGTGTATTACTCAATCACGCAAGTACCACTGGTCCGATTTACATGAATTTTACATGGAAGTAGCTGATTTACCTGGTTAACATATAGGTTTCTTTTGATTTCAATAATTTGCATTATTTAAAGATGGCGACCATTTTAGTGACGTCTCTACACCCTTTGGTTTCAAACTTTCATATTTCCATTTCAAATAAAAAGTGAACGCTAAGAAATAGCAAAATTTTGATGGCATATACGAGGTTTAAAATTACATATTCTATCCGCAAGGTATCTCCAACGGTTAGCGAGTAAAACCTCAATGTGTGCTATAAAACACGGTCAACGCCGAACGGTGTAGTTGGACAAAATGTTCCATCCTTAATCTCCCTCTGCGCAGCACCTCGCCTATCCCCTGTTTTAACTTTCACCTTCACATTTTAATTTATATATGACGCGTAGCGAAGCACGGGTACTTCAGCTAGTTAGATATATGGCACGTAAAAGCACCTACCACTCCAATTGCTGGTGTGTAGGAAAATATTTGGGTTATATTTGCCTGGTTAGGAAACGCTCTATCAAGTTCCAACGTACGCTGCTAGTTTTAGTGACAGCAGCATCTGGTAGCCAATCGTGGAACTACTTGAGATTGTACTTGTTGGGAGCCCTCAGGCGTTCAATCAGAAATGCCCAGCTTATGGCCGTTGGCTCCGATTCATATGTCATTGATAATAATAACGATAATATTATTAATAGTACTGACACTGAAAGAATGTCGAACAAAATACGAACAGAAAGAATACGCAAAATAAAGTCTTCACAATCACTTGGATTATTTAGAACAACAATAAATGGGGTCAGGCTAGGTTGTAAGAACAAGGACCTAACAATCGTCTGTTTAGTTTTTGCAGATGATCTTGCAATTCTCCCTCATTTCTTGACATGGCCAACAAACAACAAATCAATCAACTACAGATGCAAGCAGCATGGGCAAGGCTTTAGATTTCGTTTGAGAACACACAGTTCATAACGAACATCAAGTCAGCATCCAGAGAATTTCAGGTGAAAGATGGAGAAACAAAACAGGCAGAGAAATTCAAATACCTGGGTGAGTGGATAGAGCCCAACATTGTGAAAAAGAAGCTTTCGTGTCAAGAATCAACAAAATGTAAATGGCTTAACATCTAACCAAAGACACCTACAATAAAGTTGCAGTGTCTTTCAAGGACAAACTCAGACACTACTGTACCGTTATTCGTCCGGAGGCGCTATTTAGATCAGAATCAGGCAGACCAACTGGATGCCAAAGAGAGGAAGATCTTGAGAAAGATCTTGGGCCCGTTCTAACAACAAGAAGAGTACCAAAGACGACAAAACGATGAACTTTATCTTCACATGGAGAAGATAACGGACACCATACGCAAAATGATAATATCTTTCTATGGCCACTTACACCGAATGAGCTCTGGCAGATCGTCCAATCGAATCTGTGCCTATATTGTGGGAAAGAAAACCAAAGGGATCAGGTTTACAGAGGTGGAGAAAGATCTACTAGTCACATTAGGACATTTTGGAAAGTGACCCTTTGAAGAAGAAACTTGGGGAAGTAAAGAATTTTCATCCAAAACCCAAAATGAAAACGGGCAATATGTGGACCGAAGAACGAACGGAAACTCTCCAAAGAAAAATGCGGGAATACTGGCCAAATATGAGGAATTGCGGGAGAAAACAGTTGAAATAGTGTGGTCCGTAGATGACCGAAACGAAAGAATAATAATAATATAACAAAAAAGTGATCTCAACTAAGTCTAAGCTCAGACATTATCAGACAGTGATCTAATTAGAGCCCCTGTATCCTTAAGAATCCCTAAGTATTGAAACCTGAAAAGATATCGATGAAATTGAGAAGAAATAATGATCCCAAGAAATATCCTCAGTCCCAGACAGTAGGCCAATGCTGACACTTACCGATTGTACAGCAACAAAGAACTGTACAAAACATGCGGCAAGATATCTGAATGCATACGAAAACGAAGGATTAAATTATTTGGACACAACTCGAGAATGAGTGGCATTAGGCTCACTATAAACTATTTAACAATTTTAACAAGTACAACATAAAAAGGCAGCTCTTAAGGAAAATGATTGGTTAACACAATGAAGGATCTCAAGGAAATTAACATCATAGAACAAGACATCAAAGACAAAGCCACATTCAGACACAAGATACACACACCTAACGGGTTACAGGAGTCAGAAACAGCGATCAAAAAGTTAATACATTGGACATATGAACAGAAAGAAGCTGCAAGTAAGAGAATGATGTAATATTCGCGACAAAGAAAAATGAAGCCATGAGGAGTTATTTGCGTGGTCCGTAGTAGTTCAAAATTGATTCAATAAGAAGAAGATAATACTTAACAATAAATCTGCTGTGGCTTTAAGGACGCCGGGGCAAGTAGAATAGCACATACAGATTGAAGCAGTTATCCACCGTTATAATGGAATCAACTGGTATAATTTGGAATATCATAGTGTATTGCTTACATGCATGGACATCTTGGGACATTAGGAAGAATGTGGAAGATCTTGGAACCAAATGGACTGACAAGGATACAGCTCAAGTACTTAGGATGGTTTTGTCAATTAGGGATATATCGCTAAATATCTTAATTGGTGAAGTAGTTTGATGTTTTTCAGTTGGTCAACACGATTGTACCCAATTATGGGTTATTCGCTAATCCTGAAAACATTTCCATGAGATTAATACATACACTTGGATGACCAGTTTCGATCGTCCAGCGATCATCATCAGATCTATTACACTTAGGCTATAAAATCTACCGTGTCTGAAATTATCGGTGACATTATTTACAATACATACACTTACTTAGTTGCAGTATTTGTTCAGAAAATGCAACTCGTCAATATTTGTTAGTTATAGTCTATGTGATGCTTTGTGAAGATACTGGAAATAGTGGGAGACTTCCAAAATTTGCTTGTTTAGAGTGACTATGTGGTTGTTACTAAATGGTCAGTTCAGATTGTATTGCACAGGCTACTTATCTGGATGGTTTCTTGCGCGGTCCTGGAGAGTTAACTTCGTCACTATCTGCTCCCGACTAAGGAGAGTTTCCTGTATGTGAGGATCCCTTATCTCTCTGGGCATTTCCCCCTCTCGCATTCCTCTGTTTGTTCATTCTACAAATGTGACTGTGTTTTGCCAACTCGTCTCCCTAATGTGGTGTATGTTACTGAATACTGGAGAATCTTCAACAATTAAAGCCCAGTTTTCATTCTCACCACGCATAAGCTAAAGAGTCATATTAATCGCAAACGGTCAAGTGAGAATGTTGCGGAATCTTTAATACTGCCGTTAATGCTGGCCTTGGTTTATTGAAGAAAGAGATACTTCATATCTCCTGATCCAGTAACATGTTCGCCTTAATAATCCCTTATCAAGCTTGGCTGCTGCGTCATGTTGTGTCTTGTTTCCGAAAGGGGGTGTATTTTTGTAGAGTGAAGTGGGATGAATTCTCCATCACTACATAGCAAAGCAAAGGCAAGGCTTCAGATGTCGTTTGAGAACACAATGTTTATAACGAACAACAAGTCATCCCCCAGAGAACTTCAGGTGAAAGATGGAGAAATAAAACAGACAGAGAAATTCAAATACCTGGGTGAGTGGATAGAGCCCAACATTGTGAAAAAGGAGCTTTCATGTCAAGAATCAACAAAATGGAAATGG
This sequence comes from Meconema thalassinum, assembly GCA_946902985.2. Taxonomy (NCBI): domain Eukaryota; kingdom Metazoa; phylum Arthropoda; class Insecta; order Orthoptera; family Tettigoniidae; genus Meconema; species Meconema thalassinum. The sequence continues at coordinate 617,458,912 of OX336390.1, forward strand.
TTTACCATCTAACCAAAGACACCTACAATAAACGATCAGTGTCTTTCAAGGACAAACTCAGGCACTGCTGCACCGTTATTCGGTCGGAGGCGCTGTATGGATCAAAATGCCTTACGATGAATAAGAAAGGCCTGGCAGAACAACTGCATGCCAAGAGTGGAATATTTTGAGAAAGATCTTGGGCCCGCTCAAAGAACAAGATGAGTACCGAAGACGACACAACGATGAACTTTATCTTCACATGGAGAAGATCACGGACACCATACGCAAAAGGAGAATTTCTTTCTATGGCCACTGACACGAATGAGTCCTGGAAGATCGTCCAATCGAATCTGCGCCTACATTGTGGGAAAGAAAACCAAAGGGATCAGGTTTACAGAGGTGGATAAAGATCTACAATAACTGGGAATATAACATAGACATCTTGGACGTGACCCTTTGAAGAAGAAACTTGGAGAAGTAAATAATTTTCAGCCAAAACCCAAAATTAAAACGGGCAAGATGAGGACCGAAGAACGAACGGAAGCTCGCTGAAGAAAAAATGCGGGAATACTGGGCAAATGTGAGGGATCGAGGGAGAAAACAGTTGAAATAGCGTGGTCCGTAGATAACCGAAACGAAAGAAAAATAATAATATAACAAAAAAAAAAAAACTCTCAACTAAGTCTAAGCTCAGACATTATCACACAGTGATCTAACTAGAGTGCCTGTATCATTCAGAATCGCTATGAATTAAAACCTGAAAAGACATTGATGAAATCGAGAAGAAAGAAAGATCCTAAGAAATATCCTCAGTCCCAGACAGTAGACCTATGCTGACACTAACCGATTGCGCAGCAACAAAGAACTGTACAAAATATGCGGCAAGATATCTGAATGCATACGAAAGCGAAGGATGAAATTCTTGGGACACATCTCGACAATGAGCGACATTAGGTTCTCTATAAACTTTTTAACAATTTTAACAAGTTCAACATAAAAAGCAGCTCATATGAGAAATGATTGGTTAACACCATGAAGGATCTGCAAGAAATGAACATCATAGAACAAGACATCAAAGACAAAGCCACATTCAGACATAAGATACACACATCTGACGGGTTCCAGGAGTCAGAAACAGCGATCAAGAAGTTATGACATTGGACAAATGAACAGAAAGTAGCTATAAGCAAGAGAATGAAGTAATATTGGCGTCAAAGAAAAATGAAGTCATGAGGAGTTATTTATGTGCTCCGTTGTACTGTAGTTCAAAATCGATTCGATAATGATAATAAGAAGAAAAGAAGGTAATACTAACCAATGAATCTGCTGTGGCTTTAAGGACGCCGGGGCGAATAAAATAGCACACACAGATTGAAGAAGTTATCCATAGTCAACTGGCGTAATTGGAATATCATAGTGTATTGCTTACGTGCAGGGACATCTTAGGACATTAAGAAGAAAAGTTGGAGAACTTTAGGTGTAAGATCTTGGAACCAATTGGACTGACAAGAATGCAGCTCAAGTACTTAGGATGGATTTGTCATTGAGGGATACATCCCTAAATATCTTAATTGGTGAAGTAGTTTGATGTTTTTCAGTCAGTCTACATGATTGTCCCCAATTGTGGGTTATTCTCTAATCCTGAAAAAAATAATGACTTGAAATTAATACATACACTTGGATGACCAGTTTCGATCGTCAAGCGATCATCATCAGATCCATTACACTTAGGCTATAAACTCTATGTCTGAAAGTATGGGTGACATCATTTACAATATATATACTTATTTAGTTGCAGTATTAGTTAATATAATACAACTCGTCAGTGTTTGCTAGCTATAGTCTATGTGGTGTTTTGTTAAGATACTGGAATTGGTGGTTGACTTCCAAAATTTGCTTGTTTAGACTGACTAGGCCTATGTGGTTGTTGTTAAATGGTCAGTTTAGATTGTGTTGCACAGGCTACTTATCTGGATGGGTCTTGCGCGGTCCTGGAGAGAGCAGTTAACTTCGTCACTATCTGCTCCCAAATGAGGAGAGTTTCCTCTATTTCAGGGTCCCATATCTCTCTGGGCTATTCCCCCTCTCGCATTCCTCTGTGTGTTCATCCTACAAATGTGACTGTGTTTTGCCAAGTCTTGTTTCCCTAATGTGGTGTATGTTACTAAATACTGGACAATCTTCAACTATTAAAGCCCAGTTTTTCATCTTCGCCACGCATAAGCTAAAGAGCCATATTCAAGCTCAAACGGTCAAGTGAGAATGTACCGGAATCTTTTATACTGCCGTTAATGCTGGCCTTGGTTTATTGAAGAAAGAGATACTTCTTACTTCCTGATTCAATAACATGTTCCCCTTAATAATCCCTTATCTACTTGGCTACTACGTTATGTTGTGTCTTTTTTCCGAAAGGGGGTGATTTCTAGTAGAGTGAAGTGGGGTGAATTCTCCATGAATGTGTATTCGTCTAAATTATTGGGGTTGAAAATTTAGGTAAGTGTATCTCGATTGCTTCATTTATGTCAAGTGCTCTGCCTTTCGAGTCGTGAGGAGTTATCATAAAGTCTTTTCCTATATTGGCGAAACTGTGTCCCACGTCGCACCTGTCTTCGCATACGGCCGAGTGAGTCCCTTATTTTATCGCATTTCAATGTTCATTGTATCGTGTATCCATTCTTCTCCGACTCTGCACAATATAATTTGCCTGGCAAACAGTGTCTTGGCACGTTCATTTCACCCTCCAGCTGCTTGTTTTTTCTGTCGAAAGGACTGGTTCTTACCCCAAACAATGAAAATCGCCTTCCTGTCAGGAGCATTCTGTAGCCCATTTTGGCCCTAAAGTAGAGCTACCTGGTTGTTACCAAGTTCTTCAATTGCATTAAATATTTCAGGCATTTGTTTGAGTTTGAGTGATTGCTCTTACACTGGTCACAAAACACACACATGGAAGAGGATTGTGAGCGAGCAGTGAAGATGAAATCTCGAAAGTTGTAGAAGAAAGGAAGGAAATAAAGTAACTTTGTCGCGCTTGTGGTTGATGTGCTGCTAACGTTTTCCCAAACTTCCCCTCCATTATCAGGCAGAAAGAAAGATTTGAAATTTGTTTACATTGTCGGGACAGAGATACGTTTAGTTGTTTACAGGTTTAGGACGCGGAGTTGTTATCTTACATAGATATCAGTAAGTAGCTTCTGAAAGAACGGTTGACATTTATCACACCAAAAACGTCATTCAAAGAGATGGACTCATACTATACTTATCAGGTCCAACTAGAGTGGCGTCTCTGGTCCGCCTCACAATCTAGATAGCTGTATAAGCTTTGGAACGCAGCCTGTTGGTTGTGCTGACAGAGGAATTATAACCAGTGGAGATAGGAGGTAATGAATGGCTATTTAGAAGAAAGAAATAACTTTGATTTGAGATACAGTGGAGACAGCTGGAGCCAAACAGGAATCAGCATGCACCAAACAGGACAGAAAGACAATGACAGTGAGTGCAACAAGACAAAAGCTCCCAAAGATGCTCACCTTCGGAGCCTAATCACGAGCACGTCTCTGTGCAAACAGGAGACCTTTGCCCTTACGGGATGTCTATAGGCTAATTTTATTATTATTATTATTATTATTATTATTATTATTATTATTATTATTATTATTATTATTATTATTATTATTATTATTATTATTATATATTAAAAACTTTTTGACTTCCCAATTATAGCCTATTTTCATACATTCTTCCGACCCTTTCATTTCAACATCCTTCCGCCACATTAATAGGCATCCATGTGGAAAACTTTGACTAAATGACTTTTAGTACATGGCCTTCATTGGTTGGTTGGTTCTTAAGTTTAAGGGCTGCGACAACGCGGTCATGTAGCCCCGTGTACGTTGGGTGTGTGTAGAATCTGTCTGATAACCGGTGTTAATTGTGATGACTGTATTAGATGGCCTTCATTGTAAAACGAATATGGCAACAATTTAAAACTCAAGCTCAATATCCGAACATTCTAGTCAATTTACACTAAACATTAATCCGCGGTTCTGCCAGTTAAAACAACAATTACTAACAAACTAAACATAAAAACAACTAGTTCTGTGACGAACTAAAGAGCCTATCCATGCCAATGATTAATCTACATAGACCTATCTAGAATAATGACGAAATTAAGTTGGCAATACTGATATTTTTGATTAGTTCGAAATGAACCTGAAATCGTCTAACCTAATAGAGCACTACAGTAGGCAGCCCTGGTGACTGAATAAATTCTTAGTTCCATCTCTTAAGGTACAGAATGCACATACAAAATTTGGTTGAAGTCCAATTTGAAGTCCAATGGATAACATGGATGTTACATGCAGTTCGACATTGGATCTATCAGTGCGCGTAAAATCATGATGGCAACAATGGCATATATATGTTGCTCAGAATTAATCTGAAATATTATGATCTATTATTGAGCCAATTTTGGATGAAATTCATTTGTTTGTATAGAAGTTACTTGTATTTAAACATAGGACCTATCAGCAGGCTTAGAATCATATTGGCAGCACTGACGTGTGTTAGTTACTCCAAATTACTCTAGAATGTCAAGTACTATAACTATGCAAAGTTTAGAGCTGTTGGCTTGCATACTTTATGATAAATTGATATTAGGATAAAAAGTCGAGCGAGCATTCATTAACAGTTGGCAGGCCTGGTTAATCTGAAGAATACGCATGGTCATATATATTACGGTGCACATAGCACATACGACATTTGGTTGAAATCCAATTTATAGAATTTATAGAATAGAATAGAATTTCAATTGTGATTTTTCATTAGTTGGTAGCACTGATGTCATTTTCATATATTGACGTGTGATATTCAGGTATGGATCTTTACTCATACGAAATTTTGTTTCCCATAAGTCCAATCCCTCGTCCACGTCGTGGGAGACGGGCAACGGCACAAAGTAGGGGATCGCCTGTAGGGGCGAAGTACAGTGGGGACTTGGTGTGCCCCGGGACCGTTACGGTAGCTGCGAAGGTCCTACAGGAACCCTGAAAAGTGACGGCTAACGGGGCTCTGGTGAAGCTACGATAGGCCCAGCAAGCCAGTAGTGGATGAAACCAAATGCTGTCAAAAATGGAACGAGCCTCGGACATGATGGATTAAATAGACGACGACACGGCTGTACACACGGACTAAGATTTGGAACTTTAAACCTAAGAACGCTGACGGGGAAGGTGGAGGAGATAGTGGATATGATGGAAAGAAGGAAGTTGGATTTATTGGGATTGGCAGAAACAAAGTGGAAAGGGGAAGGAAGGAGAGAACTGAGAAAAGGCTATAGACTGTACTGGAGTGGGAACGAAGAGGGAAAGAGGAATGGAGTGGGAGTAGTAGTACGAGATGGTTTAAAAGAAGAAGTGAGGAGAATAAGTGATAGGATGATGAAAGTGAAAGTAACACTGAGGGGAGAGACCGTAGAAATAGTGCAAGTGTATGCTCCACAAGTAGGCTGCGCCTCTGAAGAGAAGGAGGAGTTTGAAGAGGAATTGCAGAAGCAGCTGGTAGGAAGAAATATGATTGTTATGGGGGACCTGAATGCCCATGTAGGAAGAGAAAGACAAGGTTATGAGAGTGTTCTTGGACCAGAGGGTTGGGGCGGAAGAAATGAGGAAGGAAAGAGACTGTTGGACTTCTGCCAGAGGAACAGCCTGCTAGTTGGGAACTCCTGGTTTAAGAAAAGAGAAAGCCACACAATCACATGGTACAGTGACGACTTGACCAGGAAGTCGGTGGTCGACTATATACTGTATGAGAAAGAACTAAATAAGAACATCACGGACATCAAGGTTATACCATCGGAGAACCTGGATAGCGACCATCGATTGCTGGTAATGAACCTGAGAGGGAGTATGGAGAAGAAACGGACTGAGAACCAGGAAAGACGTATAAGGATATGGAAACTGAAAGAAGGGGATAGAAGGGTCGAGTACCTCAAAATGGTAAAGGAAGGAATTCCAACAGATGAAGAAAGAGGGGTGGAAGAGGAATGGGCTAGATTTAAGAAGACACTAGTAGGTGCAGCAGAAGCAGTATGTGGGAGGACAAGTAGTAAGAAGAGGTGGAAGGAAACACCATGGTGGAATGAGAAGACAAAAGATATAGTAAGGGAAAAGAATAGAGCCTTTAGGAGGTGGTATCAAAATAGGACGGTAGAGACAAGGGAAGAGTACCAGGAAAGAAAGAAGGAGGCGAAGAGAGTAGTGACTGAGGAAAGAAGAAAGTGGATGGAAGATTAGACAAAGATGATGGAGGATAGTGAAGGTACAAAAAAGGTCCTGTATGGGATGGTAAAAAAATAAGAGGCGGAAGGATCCTACGGATTATGTTAGAATGGTGAACAAAAGTGGACAAGAGATAGAAAATAGGGAATAACTGAAGAAAATATGGAAAGAATATTTTGAAGAATTACTGAACCCAAATGGAAATGATGGTGAGTAGGAAGAAATCGTGGAAGAGGAAGATGAACTACAAACAGAAAAGGACTTAACATGGAAAGAAGTGGAAGATGCAGTGAACAAGATGAAAGGAGGGAAGGCACCGGGTGTGGATGAGTTGAGTGTGGAGATGGTGAGAGCAGCAGGAGAGGTGGGGATACAGTGGTTGTACCGAGTGATGAGGACATCATGGAAGGAAAGGAAGACCCCAGAGGACTGGAAAAAAGGAATAATTGTCCCGATCTTCAAGAAAGGTAGTAGAACAGGTTGCAGAATCTATCGGGGAATAACACTGATGAGTCATTGTGCAAAGATCTTCCAGAAAGTTTTGGAAAAGAGAATTAGGACAAGGATAGAAGGAGGGATGAGGGAAGAACAACATGGCTTCAGAGCAGGAAGGTCCACAGTGGATTTGATTTTTGCTGTAAGGCAGTTACAAGAACAGCACTATGAGTATGGAACAGATCTACTGATGGCCTTCCTGGACATTGAGAAAGCATATGACAGTGTATGCAGAAACAAAGTATGGAAGTCCCTGGAGGATAGAGAAGTAGAGAAATGGACTATAAAGAGGATAAAGGAGATGTACAAGGGAAGCGTGAGCTGTGTGAAAGTGGGAGGAGAGAGATCAGACTGGTTGGAACAGAGAAACGGCCTGAAACAAGGAAGTGCACTGTCACCGTTACTTTTCATTGTGGTGATGGATGACATAATGACCCGAGTGGCACAAGTAATTGGGGAAGGAAATATGAAAGCAATGGTGTTTGCAGATGATTTGATGATCTGGGGAAACTAGGAGGAGGAGGTACAGGAACAGTTGGACGTGTGGGAAGGAATAATACAAGGATATGGGATGAAATTTAGCATAAATAAGAGTGAGATGGTGATCACAACAAGGAAGAAGGAAAGAACCACAACGGGAATAACAATTGGTGGGGAACAGCTGAAGAAAGTGGAGAGTTTCAAGTATCTGGGAAGCCTGATACAAGATAATGGAAGAAACGATAGAGAAATAAATGAGCGGGGGAGGCAGGCAGAAGCATTTCGGAGGAGTGTGAGAAGCATGTTATGGAGCAAGGATGTCCCTCAGAACAGCAAAAAGATCATATATCGGACGTACTATGTCCCTATCCTGACGTATGCCTCGGAGACCTGGGTTATGAAAGGAAGGGAGAAGAGCAATATACAGGCCAGTGAGATGAGGTTCTTGAGAAGCAGTATTGGAGCTACAAAGATGGACAGAATAAGAAATGAGAGGACCAGAGAAATAATGAAGGAGGAACCATTACAGGATGGTATAGAGAAATCTAGACTTGGATGGTATGGACATGTAAAACGAATGGAGGAGAAGAGGATACCCAGGAGAGTACACGAGACGAAGTGGGAAGGAAAGAGACCGAGAGGAAAACCGAGAGACAGGTGGCTGAAGTTGGTGGAAGAAAGCGTGAAGAAGAGAGGAGAAGACTGGACAAGGGTGGAGGCTGAGAGATGGTGGGAAGACAGAAGACGTTGGAGAGTTTTGTGTTCCAAACAGACCCGGCCAGTGGCTGGAAACTGTGCAAGATGATGATGATGATGAGAATAGAAGTTACATCTATTTAAACATTTGACCTAAAAGTAAGCTTAGAATGATGTTGGCAGCACTTACGTTTATAAGTTACTCCAAATTAATCCAGAATGGCAGGTACTATACGGATGCAAAGTTTAGGGCTGTCGGCTTGTATACTTTCTGATATATTGTTATCAGGATAAAATATAGAGAGAGCACATATCAACAGTTAGCAGCCCTGGTGGCTCTAAAGAAATCGCATAATAATAACTGTTATCGTACACGTAGCAAATACGAAATTTGGTTGACATCGAATTGGTAGTATGGAAGTTATATACATGCATTTAAAAATTGGACCTATCAGCATGTCTGGAATCATGATGGCAACACTGTCATGCATGGCCTCCTGAAAATGTGTCTAGAATGTCATTATCTATGTGTTTACCAATTTTGGAGCAGTTCGCATGCATAACGTCTGAGATACCCAACATAGAGATCAAATTTCAATTGTGATTTTTCAGCAGTTGGTAACACTGATGTCATTTTCATATATTGACGTGTGATATTCAGGTACAGATCTTTACTCATACGAAATTTTGTTTCGATTGCTGCAGCCGTTTATGAGTTGATAGTGGGGAACACACACACACACACACAGACAGACGGGAGGGACAGACACACATTTGTCCGGGTCGATCTCATAAGTCTACTTTTTCCTAATTTTTTGAAAAATGTGAAAAGTTGGCTAATAATATTAATTTGGGTACGGTATGTCTTAGGTCTGTGGGTCTCTCTGTGATTAGTGTGAGCAAGAAGAACCCGACAAGAATACTAGGTGGTTACCACGGCAACAAGTGTTTGTCATCTAGGCCTATGCATTCTAGTTCGGTAGAGACATACTGTATATGGTATGTAAGATGTTATTTTAGCGACATTTATTGAAAGTTAGTACGCCTATCGGTCACGAGAGAGTACTAACGAACTCATAGTATTGGAATTCGGCTATTGCTGAGTTTTAATTCACTGGTCGTGAAAGCCAATATATAAGAGATGTTCAAATGAAAAGGTACGAAACGATACTGTGAGTACAATTGATTCGTTATTCAAAAGCAATCACCACAGGCCTGTGCACAGGTGTCGCATTGCTTCACTAGCCGCAGGATTCCCTGTTGCCAGAAGTCTTGTGGTTGTGACAGGAATCAATCCTCTACGGTGTCCTTTAGTTCGTCGTCCGATTAGAAACGTTTTCCCTTGAGACGAACCATTAACAATGACGTGTATTGTGCGACACTCCGTAGCCTACGCAAGTCTAACTAAGAACAAACGGCCTGGACTGCTCTCGAAGGGAGTGATTCTGCTCCATCGTAACGCTCGCCCACACGTCTCTAACGTCACGCAAGGTGTATTGGCCACGTTCAAGTAGGAGCAACTTGAGCATCCGCCATACCTAGTGGACTTGTCACCCTGCGAATTCCATCTGTTTGGTCCGTTAAAAAAACAGCTCAAGGGAAAACGTTTCCAATCGGACGACCAACTAAAGGACACCGTACAGGATTGGCTCCTGTCACAACCACAAGACTTCTGAGAACAGGGAATCCTGCGGTTAGTGAAGCAATGGGACACCTGTGCACAGGCCTGTGATGATTTCTTTTGAATAACGACTAAATTGTACCCACAGTATCGTTTCGTACCTTTTCTTTTGAACACCCCTCGAATCATAGTATTGGATTTATAGTTCCAAAGATTCGTTCAAAATTTCGATATTTATTTTCGTTTAGCTTCTCCGAGTGTCATTTCATTTTTTTTTTTTTTTTTAGAATCAATGCTACCTGCATAAAATTTTAGTTTTGAAGTATTAGAAGTCATTTTTCAGTGTTGCCTAACCGACTGTAGTGGCTACGCGGGCTAAAGCTCCGCGTTAGGTCAAGGGGCCAAGCTATCTGCTGACTCGGTAGACGCGTGGGTTCGAGCCCCACCGTCGGCTGTCCTTGAAATGGTTTTCCGTGGTTTCCCATTTTCAACACCAGGCAAATGCTGGGACAGTACCTTCTGACAGGCCACGGCTGCTTCCTTCCACATCCTTGCCCAGTTTCATTCATCTTCATCCTTTCCATCTCTCATCCCGACGCGCAGGTCGCCCACGGGCGTCGACTAGAAAGACCTGCACTCGGCCTCTCAGGAGGCTACACGAAAAAAAATAATTGCCTAAGTTATTATTTATTATTTATCGTATGGATATATTACAACAATGTATACAAAATAAAATATATACAAGAGCTCTGGTCTTAAAAAGTGACGCCGAGTGAGTCTATCCATTCCAATGCTGTTGGAGAGGCATTGATGACATCCTTCCAGTCACCAATGGAACGTCTCTTGGGACATTCCTCTACAATGTGGTCTATGGTTTGCTCTGAAGCTTCACAATCACACAATTGGGAGTCTGAGATTCCCTATTTGTGAATAAAGTACTTAGTTCTTCCGTATCCACACCAGATTCTGTTTGGATAGCATCAATTTCTTCTAGGCAGTTGCAACCCTGATATATGTGTGGGGTCTTCGAGGCCGTGATGATGCATACTGACGTTGCTTCTCCATGTTTCCTTCCACACATCATCTATCCTGAGTGGTTGCATCCCACGAGCTGTCCAGAATGGTTTCCTTGATTTGAGACGCATGTTGGGTGGACTGGGCACTATTTCCTGGGCAGGTAGACTTCGGCAAAACTTTAAGCTATTATTATTTTCCCATTCAAGTTTGTCTAAGTATTCAATTATTATACATTTTTCAGTCCGTAAACACGTTTCTTTTCAAATAAGGTTGCGTAGGGAATTATAATTAATTTCCTAGTGACTGAAATTAATTACATAAATTATTTATTTTCCTAATAACACACTGTGTAAAAATAATTGATATAATTTCTTTCATGCACTAGGAAATTAGTTGTAATTCCCCGCTCAATCTAACTTAGCTGACAGACTGAAAACCTTTCAATAATAAACTAGATTGTTCTTACATTATTGACCGACGACTTGCTATGAATTAGTATAAATAAATAGATATGGTAAGCGATAATATGAAACAGGGTAATTCAAAACTATTGTCGGGGTTTCGTAGTTTGTTTTTAGAAAGAAAATGGAAAACATACCATTATTATTGTTGCAATGACGGTTAGGCAAACTCTCAAATTTTTGTTCTGCATCGACTTTAGGGTTATCAGTTAGACTACTACCAGATGACAGTAACATCAGTGTATAACAAAATGACGGTCAGCGGTAAGGAGAAAGGGTTTCGTACTCTTGAATATCATCAACACCGATCCGTTACCATACTCCAGTAGCTTGCCTCGGTGGGAGTGGTTATCGTGTCGGATTACTAACCCCAGACTCGTAGGTTCACTCCTCGCCGTGGTAAGTGATTTTTGAAAGGCGGGAAAAATCACGACAAGCATGTCATACGATGTTGGCATGTTGAAGAACCCATTTGAATTCAGTAGGCCATGTTCATAATGGCAAAATTAATCTCGGGATTTTCCGCCAACACAAAGTACCTCATTTCTCTACTAGAAAGCGCTATAGTGTCAAGGAGCTTAGATATCTAACCTCCTTGACTTTCATAGTGCTTCAAGGAACAACAAATAATTCGACATGCAAGCTGCCCTCTGGGTGTCAAATAACAAAGCTTGCACCCAGCACCCGATGCCATGCGATATTATTATTATTATTATTATTATTATTATTATTATTATTATTATTATTATTATTATTATTATTATTATTATTATTATTACCATAGTCCAGTGTCATTTTTGAATGAAATACGAGAAGGACCCTCCCTCCGACAACTTTATTCACAGATAGTACGAGCAATTTGAGGATACAGATTGTTCGTGTAAAGGGAAGAGAAGTGGTCGTCCCACTGTGTCAGAAGCGGAAATGGATCTGATCAGGGACGTTTTCTCCGTAGTCCTAAGAAATCAACTACAAGAGGCAGCATGGAACTGCATGTTACTCAAACCACAATATGGCGTGTCACGAAGGCGCCTGAAGGTAAAGCCATATCGGATACAATTACGTCAAGCTCTAACAGGTAATGACAAAGTCCTACGTTCGAATTTTTGCATGGTACTGCAAGGACGTTGTGAAGAAGATGATGGTTTTCGTTACAGGCTAGTTTTCAGTGACGAAGCAACTTTCCATGTCAGTGGATAGGTGAATAAACAAAACGTTCGAATTTGGGTGCAAGAAACCCCCATTGTTATGTGGAACATGTGTGTGACTCCCCAAAAGTGACTGTTTTCTGTGCCGTTTCAAAGACGAAGGTCTGTTACCCCCAGTTGAAAGATGACTGGGACAATTACGTGCTGCAACAGGATGGTGCACCGTCTCATTTCGACAGGGAGGTCAGAACATTTTTAAACCAAGAACTTCAACAACGATGGATCGGACGTGGAACGGTGATCAGATTCTCTCACCCTGGCCACCACGTTCACCAGATTTAACACCGTTTGTTTTATTCCTGTGGGGATATGTTAAAGATCAGGTATTTGATCCTCCTTTATCAGTGGATAATCAGGAACTGAGGCAGCGATCCAAGCCGCCTTCCAAAACATCACCGCTGACATGTGGGAGTGTGTGTGGGAAGAGCTGGACTATCGAGTAGATATGTGTAGAGTGACAAAAGGCACACATATCGAGCATTTGTAATGTATGTATAAATACTTTAAGAGTTACAATAAAATGCACTGAGTATTATTTTTGTAACCCCAAAATCATTTTGAATAAACCTCTATATGTTTCATCTTCGGAGAACTAACTTCCGATTTTACACTCTTTCCTAAATTTATTACCTTATGAGGGAAGCCTGTAAAGACCTCCTGGTGTGAGAGTCCATATCATGTTGGTATTAGGTATGTACAAGCCCTTTGAAGATTGATCAGCATAGCAGAGTGTGATGAGATGCGAATTAGGATTAGAACATCAAAGTGACACTATGCAGCTTCCAGCGTTTCTCTGGGGATCCCTTTGACACCTAGAGAATGACTCTTGGCGTAACGTATGGTCATCGAACAATAATTGTTACATATTCAACGATAATACAAGCGGAAACACAGCTGCACAAATAGATCGAGTAGATACACAAAGGGAATGCTATTTGAGCCTCTGAAGGAATGACTCTCGGAATGTTCCAAATGGTATAACGTTGGACAGTGACGCTTCATTGAGTGAAAAATATCTGATCATCAATCTACTACCACATTGTGACTGGAATATAGACTATTTCACTTGAGATGCAAATACAACGTACAACCTAGAGCATAAATTCCTGCCCTAATGTAGCGAGCCTTCATCTCTTCCATCATCCCCAGTGACTAATCTCGTTTAGTTGTAAACTCGCCTCACTGTACGCATGTTGTAACTACAATTAGTGATTCCTACCACTTATTCTTCGCATACACACGGTATCGGACACAATGCAACCAGAATTGGAGAATCCTACCACCTGTTCTTCACATACAAACGGTTTCGGACACAATGCAACCAGAATTGGAGAATCCTACCACCTGTTCTTCACATACAAACGGTTTCGGACTTAATGCAACCAGAATTGGAGAATCTTACCACCTGTTCTTCGCATACGAACGGTATCGGACACAATGCAACCAGAATTGAAGAATCTTACCACCTGTTCTTCGCATACAAACGGTTTCGGACACAATGCAACCAGAATTGGAGAATCCTACCACCTGTTCTTCGCATACAAATGGTATCGGACACAATGCAACCAGAATTGGAGAATCTTGCTACCTGTTCTTCGCATACAAACGGTATCGGACACAATGCAACCAGAATTGGAGAATCTTACTACCTGTTCTTCGCATACAAACGGTATCGGACACAATGCAACCAGAATTGGAGAATCTTACCACCTGTTCTTTGCATACAAACGATATCGGACACAATGCAACCAGAATTAGAGAATTTCATCACGCATACAACTGATATCTGACACAATGTAGCTTCAGTTTCAAAGTTTCTTAGTTTTATTCTTTCCTAAAGGTTCAATTAAAACTGTCAATGACACTCGGCACTTTTTTAGCCTATTTTCATTTTATAAAAGGCTTATGAGATCACCTTTTGTCCGTGTGTGTGTGAGAGGTGTGTGAGTCCCCCTAATAACTTCTAAACTGCTGGAGCGATTTCAATGAAACTCGGTAAGATCATAGCACTATTCTGGCGGACCCCGACCGTGCCCTTTAAATTTTATTGTGTCTCACCAATCCAACATACCGGCTGTGTGAAATATTTCACCAGCATTCTGTTTTTCCGAAACTATTACCGATATCGCCCTGAAATTGTGTACGGTGATAAAGGGCACTACTAGAAGTTCACCTATGAGACTTTCAAAAACCTGGTGACTACAAAACCAACATGGCGGCCAAGCGAAGTTGAGACTTTTAAATAGACTTTTCTCGCCATTTAACTATCCAAACGTATTGAAACTTGGTACAGCAAAAGTTTATACACATTGTAATGCACTGGAGTCTAATTTAGTTCAATTGTTTACATAACCTCAAATTGGCGGCTGTGTGAAATTTTAAAATAATTTTTTTTATTTCTTGTGTCGTAATCATGCGATCGAAGTGAAAGTTTGAATAATGAACCTAGGCAATAATTGTTCTTGAATGGTACATAACTCTATGGCCTGTACATATAACAATCCAAAATGGCGAGCATCCGAAACATTTGGATGGTTCTCAATATCTATGAATCTTTTAGAGCAATCAAACTGAAATTTTTTTTGTTCATAGAGGCTATGAACATAAGTTCACCTATAGGACTTTCAGTAACCTGGTGAGCACAAATCCAACATGGCGGCGACGCGAAACATAAATATTTAAATGGACATTTCTCGCGAATGAACTATCCGAGTGCAGCGAAACGTTGCCCGTTAAATGCTTATACAAATGTTATTTCACTGCCATCTAATTTATTTTAATTGTTTGCATAATCACAAGATGGCAGCTGTGTGAAATGTTCAAATCTCGTTTTTACTTCTTGTGTTCTAATCATGCGATTGAAGTTTGAATACCAAACGTACACAATAATCTTAATGTAATAGTACAAAAATAAAAATCCAACCTGGTGACCATCTGAAATATTTATACGGTTCTCAATATCTACGAATCTCTCACAACCTTCAAACTCAAATTTTGTATGTTGATAGAGGCAATTAACATGAGTAAGATATATGAAAATAGGCTGTATAGTTCTTCACGGAACTACTTGTTTAAATTCTAACAAGCGTTGTTATTGTGTCTCATGATGGAATGGTAAAAGCCCTAAAACATAAAAAAAATTAGAACATTTTAACCAGTTGTATTGACAGGGTTGCCAACCAAACTTTTATGAACATTTATATTTCAGATGTAAGATTTTACTTAGTAAAAACGTCAATACGAAACCACGCAAAACATTTTTGCAACCATGATAAACCTATTAGCTTCCGTTTTTTTTTTTTTTTGAGACTCGTTTTGTTTTTCTTGACTCAGATAAGGTGCCTCTTATAATGGCTTGATTTGTTATTGGAAATAAATCTCGTTTAGAAACAGCAATTTGTTTCGCGGGTTCCATGTAATTATCGTAGAATAGCTGTGGTAATCTCGTATCAGGAAACCTCATCAATTTATTGTAGTTATAGTGGGCGACTCATTGCTCTGATATCGATTCATCAGCTTGTTAGACCAACTTGTTTTATTTTTAGCATCTATTGGCATGTGCTTTCTGAATTCCTATTCATGTTCCATTCATAACTCTGAATGGATCCAATTTAAGAAGCATATAATAAATTGTGGTATATGGCATTCAGAAAAGATTCCCTGCTCAATTAAGTATACCTTCTTAATGCACTATTATAATACTAGATATGTCCCTGGAAGTTGTGATTAATGTTCACTGAACATCTACGATGAAATATTAGATTCATATTGGCTTCCGTGGCGTAGTTGGTAGCATGCTGAGCTTATATGCCCAAGATCGCAGGTTCAAACCCGGCCGACGTCATCGGATTTTTAAGAGCATTAAAATCCCTCCGTATGCCTTCCTTGGGAGGAGAAGTAAAGCCGGCGAGTCCATGTCATAGATTTATGGCATATAAAAGATCATTCCACTAACTACAATTGTATGAAGCAAAATTTGTAGGTTAGATTTGATTAGAGCTCTATTAATTTCCAACACTCACCACCAGGTGCCGGTTGCAGTGGCATCTAGTAGCCAAGTTCACAGCTAGGTGTCGTTGACGGTAGCATTTAGTAGCAAAAGCAGGAACTACTTCAAATTGATCGTCTTCCAGCAGTCATTACCTGAACAACAGATAACACACACTAATACAGCCATCACAATTAACACCGGTTATCAGACAGATACCGACAGTAGTGGCTACGCTGGCTAAAGTGCAGCGTTAAGCCATGGGGCCAAGCTCTCTGCTGACTCGGTAGACGCGTGGGCTCGAGCCCCACCACCGGCCGTCCTTGAAATGGTTTTCCGTGGTTTCCCATTTTCAACACCAGGAAAATGCTGGGACGGTACCTTCTGACAGGCCACGGCCGATTCCTTCCCCATCCTTGCCCAGTTTCATTCATCTTCATCCATTCCATCTCTCATCCCGACACGCAGGTCGCCCACGGGCGTCGACTAGAAAGACCTGCACTCGGCCTCTCAGAAGGTCACACGACAAAAAATCAGACAGATTCTGCACACACCCAAAGTACACGGGACTACATGACCGTGTTGTCGCAGCCCCTAAACTGAGGAACCAACCAACGTATTAGATTTATTTTGCAGTGGCCAACCAGTAGACTACAATTTGGTAAATAAATGCTGAATCGTTCCTATTTCACCAAATGAAGATGTTGAATAAAACTTGCCCGTTTAGTTTAAGTAGCTTGCTCTACACTTGAGAAAATTCAGTATATTCTAGGGTAATCCCATCACCTGGTATAGTGATTAGCATTCTTGACGGAGGTCCAGAATCGATTCGCCTCTTAGCCAAGAAATTTATTTCTGATCTGAAGCTTGGAACGGGGTTTATTTAGTATCGTGAAGCAGAACTATGAAGAGGTGGGTTTGAATCCTACCTCATCCATCATAGGTGTAGTTTTCCGTGATTTCCACATTTCTACACAAGGCGAATGCCGGCATGGTACCTAGATTAAAGACACGGCCACCACCTACCTAAATCTTAGCACCTATTTCAAATACACATTTCCAGTACAGTCATTAGAATGACACAGGTTAACAGACTGATTACACACGCACACCTAAGTACATAGCTTGCCACGGTGGGTGAGTGGTTATAGTGTCGGACTACCAACCCCAAGATTGCAGGTTCGCCCCTGGCCATGGTAAGTGATTTTTGAAGGCGACAAAAATCACGACACTCATGTCATACGTTGTTGGCATGTTAAAGAACCCATTTGAATTCAGTAGGCCGTGTTCAAGGGCAAAATTAATCTCGGAATTTTCCGCCAACACAAAGTTCCTCCATTGTCTACTTGAAAGCGCTGTAGTGTCAAGGAGTTTAGATATCTAACCTCCTTGACTTTCATAGCGTTCAAAGGAACGACGAAATTCGACATGCAAGCTACCCTCTGGGTGTCAATTAACAAAGCTTGCACCAGGCACCCGAGGCCATACGATTTT
This sequence comes from Meconema thalassinum, assembly GCA_946902985.2. Taxonomy (NCBI): domain Eukaryota; kingdom Metazoa; phylum Arthropoda; class Insecta; order Orthoptera; family Tettigoniidae; genus Meconema; species Meconema thalassinum. Next base: position 617,476,629 of record OX336390.1, read on the forward strand.
ATTATTATTATTATTATTACCTAAGTACATGACGCTACATGGCTACGACGTCATTAAGCTCCTGAATGACTCAATAGAAATCATCTAGTAAACAAGTACAGTCATTCCGCGAATAACTGTTAGGTAGTCAGCCCGAAGGCTGGTTGGATCCTCAAAAAGTACCGCCGTTACGTTATGTGAGTAGATACCCACAGAAACCCAAGGCAGCGCTATTTTGAGGCGTTCTAGGCAAGAAGAGGAGTGAGGTAGTTTGCCATTGCTTTCCTCACTGAGTCAGAACAGTAGTCCTAACCCTATGAGTTGAACCTTGCACAGCATTCACAGGCACTGACTGTGCCCTGAATGTCATTACTCAGCACCACCCATACCTCAGTAGCTTCCATATAATCACAGCCATGAGTGAGACTGAGACATCGGTGAAAAGCCACCTTTTACTCTAGCCTGTGCCAACTGACAAATGCAAAAGTACTGTATTCATCAAGAGATGGCGAACAGGCCACGCGAATAACTAGATAATCTATTTTCATAATAGCCTATTACACCGGTCTTTTTCATTTAAATAGTCTCCCACCTATGAAATGCCTTTGCCATATGCCATTGCCACAAGGTAAGTCACACCAACACCGTCATCAGTGGAAAATATCAGTTCATGGTACTGGTTTATCAGGTGGACCTTAGAAGCCATTCTTTTTTCAGTGTTGTCTATACAAATTGTCTTTTGCTGCTTTTCAGTCGGTCAACAGCATTGTGCCCAATGAATTGGGTAAGGTAAAAGTTATAAATATGTAAACACACTCCTGGAAAAAATTACATGTATTACTTAGTTGCCCATTTCAGTGTGACAACTAACTAATACATATATTTTTTTTCCAGGAGTGTGTTTACATACAGTGAAACCCCTCAAATCCGAACCTCGGAAATCCGAAATCCCTGGTAATCCGAACGAGCTTTTTTGACAGTTATAAGGTTGAAAAACACACACAAAAGAGAGAAACTTATTTATTTAGTCTTGAGACAATTATACGAGTATATTCTACATTATAACCTTATTTTACATAATTAGTTGAAAAATTAACAAAGAAGTACAGTTAGCATACCTAACAAAGTGTAAATGAGCCCACATACTTCTCTCATTCAGGATTGAAAAACGGAAAAGTTGGTTACTGTAATTCCTTAGGTTAATCACTTTGCAAAAACAAATGAAATGACAATAGAAACACACAAAATATCACTTAATATTTCACTTGAAATCAGTTATCTTCAATTGTCGAAGTGACGAAAACCTTCCCGTGGATGCAATTGCACACCATCGTCGCATGAACATGACGTTTGGCGTGGCTGCTGCGTGTTGTTCTACGAAGCGCAGTATAAGTCACATTGTCGAAGTTTTTTCTTCCTCACTGACACTAGCCTGCCTTGCTCAATGTACAGTCCTATTTCGTTACGAGGGCTGGTTATTATGTTAGGCTATGGATATTTTTCGGCTAATCTGAACAAATTGAAATCCGAACAGGCTACAGCCCCAATTAGTTCGGATTTGAGGGGTTTCACTGTATTCATAACTTGTATCCCACTCAAATCATTGGGCACAATCTTATTGACCAACTGAAAAGCAGCAAATGACAACTGGTTTATCAACTTACCGAGACAGGACATCCTTTTCAGGAATGAATTTGCGTGTAACCTATACTTTACGATACCCACATTAGATAATTGGAGCCTTTGACCTCGGATGTTATACCCCTACAAAAATAATACACAACCAGTGACTGGCTGCGTAGCTCAGCGGTAACGTTCTCGCCTGCTGTGCTCAAGGTTCCAGGATCAAATTCTGACGCAGTCAATTGGCATTTGAGGGTCTTAAAGATCCGTCTTCCATAAAATTCCGCTACCCCAATGTCTCTAAAAGCCTCAGTATTTAAAAGGAACTTAATACTTATAAGATTATTATTGATGTAAACATCAGAATATCATACCGATGGGAATGACAGCCTAGACACGAAACTGAAGTAACAATTTCCAAAATGCATATTGCGCATGTTTCCTAGTTTCCATCTTTTAATGTGAATTCAAGAATTGAAAAGATTAATTCGCTGGCTGTTGAACAATCTTCTGCATGATAAACGCAGTGTTGCTCTGTATAATATTTGATATGGCTGTGAATTCTGATTATGTTCACAAACATGCAATAATTAATTGGTGCTTGTAGCGGCTCTATTAAGAGTAGGTTTATGAGGGTTTGCAGCAGCCACTGGTTCTCATTCTTTATTCATTGTTCGCCTTGGAGGGAGCGCCAATTTATATCGAGTGTGTGGTAATCCTATCCAGGCGACGCGACGCATCTGCACCACTTGTTTATAGCTCCTTCTAAACTCAATACTGACTAAATTACGGAATATATCTTGTTAAAGTGGCAGCTCTAGCCTGATAGTTTCACGAGATGAACATTGTCGCAAACGCGTTTCTGTATTTGCTAGCTTCCATTTATATGCATTATATCATTAATTATGCATGTAATTTCGACTAGCTGGCACGACAATTAGCTGACAACTACAATACCCTGCTTGTCATTCTTGCAGAAGCATTTGCACATCAAAGTGCCTCACCAAGGACCGTAAACGCATACACTACAATTCAGTAGTAAAACCATCTGTTCTCTACGCCTCTGAGTGCCTTCTGATGTCCAGGAAAGTCCCTCTCAGGAAACTCGTACTCAAGGAGAAGAAGATCCTGTGACTCGTACTGGAACAGGGAGATATCTACAGGATTCGGCACAGTGCAATGATGAACTCTACGCACATCAGGAAGACATCGGCACAAGCATGAGGAAAAGACGCCTGACTTTCTATGGGCACTTAATCCGCAAGTGTCCTTGCAGACTCACCCACTAGATCTTCATAGTGGCAGGTGGGAAGCCTCCAGGAACAAGTGGATTTCTACGGTCTAGTCGGATCTGGAGCAACTGAGGATCCCACATGAGTTCTTACATGACCACCCATAGTTCCAGCAAGCCATTCGGCGGTGAGGTTTTCTCACATCACTTACTAGTAGGAGGAACACAAGGAACAGCAGAACTTTATGGACGGAGGAAAGAAAGCTGGCTCATAGTCAGAGGATGAAGGAGCACTAGGAGAAAACAGAGGGCCCAAGTGGTGAGAAAATACGAGCTTCGTGATGCGGCTTCTGTGGCTTAGCTGGTAGCATTCTGAGCTTCTATGCCCAAGATCGCGGGTTCAAACCCGGCCGAAGTCGAAGATTTTAAGAGCGTTAAAAATCCCTCAGTATGCCTTCCTTCCGAGGGGAGGTAAAGCCAGCGGGGCCATGTCATAGATTTATGGCGGGTAAAAGAACCTTCCAATACCTACAATTGTGTGAAGCAAAATTTATAGGGTAGATTTCATTATGGTTCGTCGCCAGGTGTCGGTGGCGGTGGCTCATATCAGCCAATTTCACTACTATGTGTCGTTGACGGTAGCATTTGGTAGCAAAAGTAGGAACTACATTAAATTGATCGTCTGCAGTCCTTGCCTGTATTACAGATAACACACACTACTACAGTCATCACAATTAACACCAGTTATATAAGACAGATAATCAGAGCACTTGGAAAACTTCGGCTGTCCCAAGCTCCTGAGGCAGCAATAGTGTCATTTATCGCCACATAGCTTTCAAAGATAAGGATCGGAATAAATGAAAGTAATTTTGAAATCACCATCGCTTATTGCAGCTGATAACCTCAATGTACTGCACCAATACCATCGCACTTATACAGAGGCATAATATTCATAATGACAACTGTTTTAAGAGGTCTAAGAAATCTTATTGCACTAATTATTTCTCGTGACTGCAATTTATAAGCAGCGCAAGATGTAACTATTTTCGGAATTCTGCACCAGAACACTGGTAGGGGCAACGTGATGCAGCCCGAATTACCAGCAAACAATAAACTTACTGTATTAAAATAGTCTTAGATGTACACTACTACGAACATGTTCTAGGGCCTAAAAATGTGGTTTTCACGTTCATTTTGTCTGTTTACTAAATGTAGGGAATGGAGAGGGTTGTCCAAACTATCAAGTGGACAGTGGTACCAGCAGGGTTTCAAGGGGTAAGTATGTAAAATTTGGTGCAATTAGGTGAAACGGTGTAGATTTATGCTCAATGGCCTAAATGCAGGGAATGGAGTGGTCTGTCCGAAAATTGAAGTGGACATTGTTACCCACAGGGTTCCAAAGGGTAAGTATACAAAATTTCGTTCAGATCGGTGAAACGTTGCAGATTTGTGCCAAAGGGCCTAAACGCAGGAAATGGAGTGGTCTGTCCGAAATTTCATGCAGACAGTGTTACTCGTCGGGTTCCAATGGGGGAAGTATTTACATTTTGGTTCAGATCGGTGAAACGGTGTAGATTTGTGCTAAAGGGCCTAAATGCAGGGAATGGAGTGGTCTGTTCGAAATTTCATGTAGATAGTGTTACTCGCAGGGTTCCAAAGGGTAAGTAGAGAATACACATTTTGGTTCAGAGCGGTGAAACGGTGTAGTTTTGTGCCAAAGGGCCTAAATGCAGGGAATGGAGTGGTCTGTCCGAATAGTCATGTAGATAGTGTTACTCGCAGGGTTCCAAAGGGCACGTATGTAAAATTTTGTTCAGATTAGTGAAACGGTGTTGAATTGTGCCAAACGACCTAAATGCATGAAATGGAGTGGTCTGTCCGAGATTTAATGTAGACAGTGTTACTCGCATGGTTCCTTCGGGTAATTACACAAATTTTGATTCAAATCGGTGAAACGGTGTGGATTTGTGCCAAATGGCCTAAATGTAGGGAATGGAGTGGTCGGTCCGAAATTTCATGTCAACAGTGTTACTCTCAGGGTCCCAAAGGGTAGGTATACAAATTTTGGTTGATACCTGTGAAACGGTGTAGATTTAAGACAAAGGGCCTTAATTCAGGGACTGGAGTGATCTGTCCGACATTTAAAGTAGACAGTGTTACCCGCAGTGTTCCAAAGGGTATGTATACAAATTTTGGCTCAGATCGGTGAAACGGTGTAGATTGGCGGCAAAGGGCGTAAATGCAGGGAAAGGAGTGGTGTGTCCGAAATTTCATGTAGATGTTGTTACTCGCAGGGTTCCAAAGAGTAAGTATACACATTTTGGTTCAGAGCGGTGAAACGGTGTTGATTTGTGCCAAAGGGCCTAAATGCAAGGAATGCAGTGGTCTGTCCGAAATTTCACGTAGACAAGTCTCGTAGGACTCCAAAGGGTAAGTATGTAAAATTTGGTTCAGATCGGTGAAACAGTGTAGATTTGTGCCAAAGACCCTTAATGCATGGAATGGAGTGGTCTGTCTGAAATTTCATGCAGACAGTGTTACTCGCATGGTTCCAACGGGGAATTATACAAATGTTGGTTCAGATCGGTGAAACGGTGTAGATTTGTGTCAAACGGCCTAAATGCAGAGAATGGAGTGGTCTGTCCAACATTTAATGTAGACAGTGTTACTCTCAGGGTCCCAAAGAATAGGTATACAAATTTTGGTTGATATCGGTGAAACGGTGTAGATTTAAGACAAAGGGCCTAAATGCAGGGAATGGAGTGGTCTGTCCGAAATGTAAAGTAGACAGTGTTACCCGCAGGGTACACTATATCATAGAGAATGCTACAGTCCAATAAATCCTTGAGCAACACTGAGAAATGGCTTCTAATACCATATCCTATCTCCAATTTACACATGCTAGTGCAACAATCACAGTAACGCAGGCAGGTTATCACAAACATTCTACACACACCCATGTACACGGTGCATCATGACCACGATGGCTAAGGCCCGGAAATGAAATAACAACTGCCTACACATGAAAACTGCAAAATGGTGATTGGTGAATGTAGGAATGTTTGCCACTTTGTTTCTCTGACAGGATAGCATTACATAATATTTTGCTAATATGCTGATTAACTGTACATACGATAGCATAGAGAATACTACAGTCCAATTCAATTCTTGATTGTCATCGGTCAGTTTTCCCATGTGTCTTTTAGCACATTTTACCGGCCTATCATGATACAGAGTAAATCGTTGTTGCCTAGTGACAACCTGTCCATCAATGGTGCGGCGTTGACTATCATGATACAGTGTTAGTCGTTGTCACCTAGCGACAATATGTCCGTCAAGTTATTAGATCGGTGAAACAGTGTTGATTTGTGCAAAGGGGCCTAAATGCAGGGAGTAGATTAGTATAAATAACAGACAAACAAACCAACATTGAGTTTTATATAAATAGATGTTAATTCTTTGAAAGTGTTTCGCTTTATTTGTCATGTTTATCAATAATTCCGTAATATTGTGGATTTATCTGAGCATACTATACATGTTAATTACTAGTTTTGGCACTCAATCCTGTCATCTTCAGCACACAAATAAAACAAGTAAAACTTATCCTACGGGTACATATAAAGTTAAATATAATTCTTAATTGCTCATATAACTGCTGACAGACCCCCAGCGAGTTGTACGAACATTAATATCAGTCAAAATGCTGAATGTAATTCCTTACAAAAGATATAATATGGAAAAACAAAATGATTTGTCAATGTCTAAAACATATTTAATATTAGTAATGAATGATTATTGTGACGCTCTCATCTCTGTAGATTTACGACTTGTAATTGATATCCTTAGGAACAAAATTCAAAATTGTTATACACTGACTTTCCTGATGACCCACGATCGCTTCTTTCTCAAATCCTTGTCTAACATTATTCTAAAGAGGTCAGAGGTAACCTATGTCCAGACGTCTAGACATATCTCTGATATGGAATAACAAGTTCGCCCCGACTAGTTTCGGTTTGTCAGTGAAGACTTGTTCAGCTAAAAGTTTAATTAAGAATATTAATATTAATATTAACTTTCTATCAGTTAGTTATTGTTGATTTAAGGGGCGGAACTACGAGGCCATCAGCCCCTTATTTTCTATGACTTTTAGTGCCGGGAATGTCCGAGGACATGTTCTGTTTGCCAGAGTTTGTAGCTGCTTCTATGCCGACACCCATAAGGTGAGCTACAAGTACCGTCGTGTGGATGAGATGAAATGAATCAAGATGAATGAGCAAGTTCAGTTTCAAGTAGTTCCAACTTTGGTTACCAGATGCCACTGGCACCTAGTGACGAACGTTGGAATTAATAGGGCGTTTCTAACGAAATATAACTACCAATTTGGCTACACGCTACCAATTGTAGTGGTAGGTTCTTTTTCATGCCATAAATCTATGACATGGACCCTCCGGCGTTACTTCCTCTCCGTAGTAAGGCATACTGAAGGATTTTAACGCTCTTAAAACATTCGACGACTTCAGCCAGGTTTGAACCCGCAAGCTTTGGCATAGCAGTTCAGCATGATACCGAATACGCCACCGAAGCCACTATCTCAACACAGAAGTCATAGAGAGAAACGATTAATGAAACTCGGAGAGGAATCTGAAGCGGCAGTCATAGGTTAAGCATTTTCCTGAGGGTAAAAATGGACTACGGAAAACTCTGAACACCGGACGACGAGGGTCGAACTCACTTGCAGTAGGCCTGAAACTTACTCGATGGGCCACAAGGACGAATTGTATGGTAATTAACAAACGCAACCATGCAGTTAGTGTGGACTTTACTCTTGCACACAACATATGCACATACATCAGTAAATATGATATAATATATCAAAGCACGTTGACTAAATCATGTCCGTCGCTCCACTGTGAAACGTTTTAATGCGTGAAACGTAAAGTTGGCGGGAATATAAGCCTTTAATGAATATCACATGAAGAACAATCTACTGAATATGAATGGATACATAACCAAGCTCTTCATATTGTCCACTGTTTAATCGCTTTTGCATACGAGGGAGATTAGCATCAACAAGCCATGGGTAGAGGAATACAAGCAAGTCTGTTTATGTCCGGGCGATCTTGTGCTTTGTCGTTAAATGGAAATCTAGGAACTCTTAGCACATGATTAAATTAACCATTATGAATATGTTATATTATGCGTGTTAACTGATATTAATCTCCAATTATAAAATCCGCCTTGTCAATCACTAAGAAGTCTAATAATTAAATTGAAACGTGCATGTTTCGGTATGCAATGATAGCTTCGTCAGTGCAGATTAAATAAAAGAATCTTAAAAACTATGTTAACAAATACAGAGAGAAAATGGATATCCGTACAAAAGCATTAGAATGTAAATAAATGAAAGTAAAAAAAAATAGAAAATACAAAAAATAACAAGATTAAAAGTTAAAATAAATCTACCATAACGGACTGTCTATCGGACGTCGCTGCTGAGAGCTATGGGTTGTTGCGGAGCAGCGCATACAATTTCAAAATCAACCCTGAGAATTCTGCCGAATTCCAAAGTGTCGCCTTCAATATGTCCTTTTGAAATTGTATGCGCTGCTCCGCATCATTATACACAACAACCCATAGCTCTCAGCAGCGACGTCCGATAGACAGTCCATTGTTGTTGTTTGAGTGTTCAGTCTTTTGACTGGTTTGATGCAGCCCTCCATGCCTCCTGTCCTGAGCTAATCGTTTCATCTCTACATAGCTAACACACCCTACATCCGAGGCAATCTGTTTAACATATTCTAACCTTGGTCTACCCCTACAGTTCTTGTCCTCGACCCTTCCTTCCATAACTAAGCTTTCTATTCCTGAGTGTCTTAGTATGTGTCCTACTAACCTATCTCTTCTCTTCATTAGCAGTCGCCAGAAACATCTCTCCTCTCCCACTCGTCTTAATACCACATCATTTGTAACCCTATCTACCCATCTGATCTTCATCATTCTCCTGTAACACCACATTTCAAATGCTTCAATTCTCCTCTTTTCTGCTGCACCAATAGTCCAAGATTCACTTCCATAGAGCGCCACGCTCCAGACAAAGGCTTTCAAATACGACTTCCTAATACCTAAATCTATATTCGATGTCAACAGATTCCTTTTTTGTAGAAATGCTTTCCTTGCCTGAGCCAACCGACGACAGACCATTAAGGTAGATTTATTTTTACTTTTAATCTTGTATTTTATGTATTTTCTAAAAGAAATTTGTGAACTCTCATTTATTTACATTCTAATGCTATTGTAAGGATATCCATTTTTTCTCTGTATTTGTTATCATAGTTTTTAAGATTCATTTATTTAATCTACGCTGACGAAGGTATCATTGCATACCGAAACATGTACGTTTTAATTTAATCTTATTAAACTTCTTAGTGTTTGACAAGGCGGATTTTATAATTGGAGATTTACATGATTACATTCCTATCCTAATAGAAAGATTTATTGTTTTAGTTAATTCTTTTTATGTTGAATATATTTCTTAGCAGGCAAAGTAGGTCCCATCTTGGCAAAAACGTAAAATTAAGCAATTTACCCCAATTGCGCCAAACGATGAAGGGCTAAAGAGCCAGGAAAGGTTTCAAATTGTGAGTCTTAGAGAGCTATATCAAACTGTCCGTCTGTTAGGTTGTCAGCCCGAAGGCTGGTTGGATCGTCAAAAAAATACCGCCGTTAGTATATGTGGGTAGATACCCACAAAAACCCAAGGCAGTGCTATATTGAGGCGTACTAGGCAAGAAGAGGAGTGAGGTAGTTTGTCATTGCTTTCCTCACTGAGTCAGAACTATGAGTAGAACCTTTCACAGCATCCACAGGCACTGACTGTGCCCTGGATGTTATTACTAAGCACCACCCATACCTCAGTAGCTTCCATATAATCACAGCCATGAATGAAACTGAGACATTGGTGAAAAGCCACATTTTACTCTAGCCTGTGCCAACAGACAAATGCACATGTACTGCGTTAATCAAGATATGGCAAACAGCTATCAAACTACAAAACCAAATTTCAAAAATCTATTTTTTAATTTATTTATTTAGTCAATTTACCCTCTAGGTTGGTGGTTCCCACGGACTCAGTGGGGAACTCACCACTACCGCCTCTATGGGCAGTGTCCTGGAGCTTGGAGCATCTGGTCGGGATGATACAACTGGGGAGGTGTGATCAGCACTTCGCCCAGGCGGCCTCACCTGCAAAGCGAACAGGGGCCTCATGAGGGAGGGGAAGGGATGGAAGATAGGGATGGATAGGCTAGGAAGAGGGAAGGAGGCGGCCGTGGCCTAACAGTAGGTACTGAACCCTTCAGAATAGCAGTGTTTATATGTAAGAAATCTTAATCAAGGGGTCGCGCTCATTTCCTATGTGATGTTTACGTTCGCCAAACAACATGCTCTACTGAGGTAAGGGTCATAGGATTAAAACTATAATTAAGAAAGAAAGGTGACAAGATGTAAAATAATAACATGATTTAATGACTAATAGTGCATAAAAAGAATATAAACAACAATAATAAAAAAAATCCTCCCTGAATTTTCCCATGACAGGACTATCTATCAATGCTGAGGAGTCAGACGGATCTCCCCTTTATTAAAATGTGGATCCTGGTTCCACTAACTTGCAATTTGGATTTTATGTACGCGTAATGACTAACTACGAGGAATGAGTACTTTGGATGACTGTTCGTTCACAACGGGTTAACAGCCACGATGCTCACGAACAATCATCTCGTAAATCAACGTTTACGGATATGGAACATGACACTAATAAAAACCCTTAAAAATGTAATGCTGACACACACACTAAAATCTACTATTTACAGGAATCTCTCTCGAGACCCTCATTTAGCGCGATGACGCACTTGACAATGAGCTGCCAACACCGGCCAATTGCTCAATACACAAGCAAGGAAATACAGCGTCGCACGTGACTTCACGGGTCACTGAATGGAATATAAACATGGACTAAACCAACAACAACAAAAGCCTGACCAGCTGATATTACTTTATATGAACAAAACTGCATGTTAAGCTAACGCTTCGGAGATTATCGTGATTCGTAGGCAACTCCCATTTATTTAAACAAATTTTTATCATTGATCAGTTCTTAATTCTGTATTTCAAGTAATTACGGTGCCAAACAAGCATTCTCCACTAATGACCTCGCTAGCAACCTTCAGTTCGTCTTGTGAAACATCTCCCCCTTTCCTCAATACCTGTCATCGTCCCAACTCCAGTGTGTAAAAATAACTGACCAGCTGTGCCGTTATCTCAAGGAATCAACAGCAACAAAATCTCAACCACCTCAACAAATGGTCATACATTAATCAAAATATCCACAATTGCCCTCGCAAGGTTACAATATGGACCTGGCACCAAGCTGACAGAAATCAGTCTACGCTGAAATTCCCGCTTGTAATGACCACAAAATACACACACACACACACATCTGGGAATGACGTTACGTTTTTCACACAGATCGGCTGAATAGATTCTCACAAAAAATTTAAAAAAAATTAAAACCTACGATAGAGCTGACTGCTCTTCGTCACAAATCACATTGCTCCAAAGGCAATAATCTCACTGAATCTGATCAATAATAAACCTTAAAAAGGATTAATTACCCTCCATTCTATTGTATAATTATATTACTTCAGTCCTACTTCTGAAACACAACATATCTCCGAGAGACGTTTTTTAACCGCATTGCGTAACATATGCAAACACGGTCGTCCACATAGCTACGTTAGTTAAAACAACAAACAAAAACAAGAACCTTCCACGAATAACATATGCGAGCTGTTTCCATGCAAAAGGTGTGTCAGACCAAAACTAAATATACTACGTTAATCACACAAGCAAATTATTTACAAAAATATGTCCCATACACCATAAGTTAATCTATCAGATAAATAAGAATATTATTCAGTACTCATCCTCAGCTAGTCACCCGTCAAAGAACATCAGCAGCCATCTCCCAACTGGATGCTTCTTATCTCATCTCAACCATCTTGACGGAGTGTTGATAGTTCCAGGCTTCATCCACGGTAAGCGATGTCATCTCCCGTGCTGATTCAAAAAGTTAAATTATTATACACTTGATATCTGACTACTAAATTCGCCGTTTCAGGTACTACTTTCCCCGGAACTGTTCGTTGGCGAATTATCGATGATACTGCCCCTACAAAATATAGTACTATGACTATCTAACACTGAATTTAACACATTTATTAATAATTTCTGTGTCCTTCATGACACGCAAAATATAATATCTTCCGTCCTCAGACGAACAAAAGTAATAAGCCCTACGTCCTCAGACGTACAAAAGTAATAGCCTACGTCCTCAGACGAACAAACGTAATAATCCCTACGTCCTCAGACGTACAAAAGTAAAAGCTTCCATCCTCAGACGGACAAATGTAATAAGCCCTATCTTGGCTCTACACGCCACTTATAAATGAACCGAACCTAGGTCTTGATAGAGGGGGAAATTATATAAAAAATTCTCAAAATAAAAGTGGTACAGGAATGAAATAAATATCATTGAACTCGAAAAATAGCGCAGGTCAAGAATATGCCCATTAATCCTAGAATCGATCATAGAGATGTTGTCTAGGCGATCTCCCGCGTTAATGCTAGCCATAGCGTGCCCAAGCTAGACTTGCCGCGCTGGTAAGCATTCTTCTCCCATTGGTTCCACACTTTCTGTAACTTGGCGGTTTTTATCAGACCTTGGCCTAGTAGGAGTGTCTAGTATTTTCATCAGCCACTCACGTTACAGCATCATATTCTTTCTAGGCGCGAATATTACAATGAACATACCAGAAGCGTGTCTCACTGCGCGTCGCTTCTATTTTGAGGTGGCCACCACCTGTACTTCTGAATCATTGCTAGGTCTTTCTTTTCACAATCCTAAGTATTTAGCCTTTTGTCAAACTGCTGCAGGTATTTCCTCATTGTCTCCAACCAATGCTTGAAATTTCCTCATCTCCGTCTGGCTATTTTCAAGATGCTTGTAGAAATATTTATTAATTGAAGAAATAAAACATCGAATCATTTATCCATCAGAGGGTAAAGGGTTCACAACTCCCCCACTCACAAAATTTCGAACTTCGGAGAAAGTCGATAATTTTAAAAAGATTTCCGTAGGCCAAATTGTTTTATTTCAGAATCACCCCTTTTCTATTACTTGGTCTAGCCGCTCCTGTCTTGAATGGCATTTACTCGTTTTATTTTCCTGCTTGGACCTCGCCCCTCCAACTGCTTGCATGACGCGCTGGTGCCTTAGGCAACACTCTGCTCGTCTCGTTAATGTTTGTCAACACCAATTCCACTTCCTTCTTCACGTGCCGTACTCAACTGCGCCCCGTTCACTTGGTTGATATTGGACGTCCACATATTTAAACTGCATCATTATTTCGGCGCTCTCATGGTTCACTTCTTCGATACTTTCTTTAGGTTGGCAGCGTTGTAGACCGACATTGTTCCTGTGCTTAACTCTTTCACTCTGTAAGCATTATTTCCAAGGTTTCTTACGATAGAATAGGGTCCTATGAACTTTTCGCAGAATTTGCTGAAGATCTTCTTCTCTGGATCCGATGTAGCGGGTCGTTTCACCAAAACGAGCTGGTTGATTTCAAGATCACTGTGAAACCTCTTATTTCTCACTCGCCGTAATCTGCGGTTTGCTTGTTTTCTCATGTAGGCTCTCGTTCTCTCAATTCGCAGGTCAGGTGCTATCATGGGATCTTGTGGGCAGTTAATGATGCTTTTCCACGTTCTCACTGGATACTCGTTTTTGTGTAGGACCATAGGGATCTGTCTTGTTGACTCGTGCCTGGTAGAATTCATGCATGTCTCTACATCCTTAATTTTATTCACCCATTTATGATGTTCTTTGGGAATGAAGATTCTCAAGTATGATGTTACACATTTTATTGCTCTCTCACTTGGATTAGCTTGGGCATGTCGGATACTGCTTAAAACGTGTTTTATACCCATGTCCTCCATACCTTTCTTGATTTCGGCGCTTGTAAAATAACTGCCATGATCTGACAATATACATTCTGGTTTTCCAAGGATTGGAATAACTCTATTTCGAATACGACTGAGTACTTGTTTCTATGTAGTTTTCTGAATGGGGCATAATACGACAAACTTAGAAAATACATCAATGCACACTAGCAAGTGACGGCAACCTCACCTTCCTTTCGGAATTGGACCGAAACAGTCTAGGGTCAGTAGCTCGCATGGTTTCTGAGGTAGCAATGGTCTAGGATACTGCCTCATTAAATAGTTATTGGGCTTTGTCCTCTGACAAGGATCACAAGTCGTAATGACGTCACATATAGTTGTTCTCATACGTGGCCATGTAAATGTCTCTCCTATTGTCGCTTCGCACTTGTCTAATCCGACGTGTCCGTAACTTTCGTGAGTATGCCATGTCAGTCCTCGCTGTAAGGATGCAGGTACTAATATGCGTAACTTGGTGTGGTCATTATCTACCCATTTGTGCAGCAAATTGTTGACATAAACATATCTTCCTTCTTTGGCTTTCGCATCTCGAAATACAGGTGTTCCTGTAGAAGTATTGAATTAATAGCATCATCCATGGTTCCGCTTCCTGTTCTCGCTGTATCTCACGTAACTCCTCCAAGAATTCCCGCTCCTTCGGTGTTAACTCCAAGTGTTGTACCATCGCTGTTTCTTCATTATCAGGCTCTGGGTTCCTGCTGAGTGCATCCGGAATCACGTTCATCTTCCCTGGGCAATGTTCAATCTCAATGCTAAACTGCTGAATATATATAGACCAACGTGTCACACGTTCGCTTGCCATTGACGTCTTAAACAAGAATGTTAATGCCTTGTGATCAGTCCTGACAACAATGGGGTAGCCATAAATTATTCGTTTCCATTGTTGTAGCGCATGAAGAATGGCCAACAACTCTAGTTCCGTTACAGTATAATTGCGCTCGTGCTTACGCAATTTTCGGCTGACAAATGCCAAATATGTTTTATGTTGCAGGTTAGCTGGACCTTCTTGGTAGAGCATAGCACCTATACCAATTAGTGAAGCATCCGCTTGGATTATAAATTTGTACTTGAAATCTGGATATCCTAACTTAATGCAGTTTTCCAATAGCTGTATTGTTGCTTGGAACGCCTTCTCACACTCCGCATTCCATAACCATTTATTATTCTTCTTTAGCATTTCCTGCATTGGAGCTACAGTCTCCGTGTAACCTGGACAGTTTTTCTTAAAGAATCCCGTTACGCCTAAGAAAGCCCGAATGTGCTTGACTCTCGTTGGTGTAGGGAAATTCTTTATCGCTTCGATCTTAGCTGGATTTGGCTTCACCCCATCCTTGTCAATGATGTGACCCAAATATAAGATCTCGCTCTTGAAGAAATGCGATTTCTTCAGGTTTACTTTGAAATTTGATGCATTCAGGTTGCCTAATACTTTATCTAAATTTTCCATGTGAGTTTCAATGTTGTCGGATGCCAGCAAAATGTCATCAATGTAGCGTACCGTCATCTCCTTAACTTCCTCGGTTAGATTCCGGTCCAGGGCTCGGATTAAAGCACAGCCCGCTGTTTTGACTCCAAAGGGCATTCGGACGAAGCAAAACGTTTGGTTATCGAATAAGAAGCCAGTTAGAAGCTGTGACTTCTCATCCAATTCAATATGGTGGAACGAGCTCGTCAGGTCAACTGATGAATAAATGCTTTTATTTTTAAAGCCTTTTAATACGTCTCTGATAATTGGCACTCTGTCATACTCAGGAAAAATGAGTCTCATGTTGAGATTTCTGGTATCTAAACAAAGTCTAATAGATCCATTTGGTTTTGTGACCGCCAAAATCGCATTTAGATAAGGTGTAGGTTTCTTCCTTATCACTCCAGCTTGTAACATCTCATCTATAATGACCTTAACTTGACCACGATATTTTTCAGGAATTGGGTACAACCTGCTTTTGAACGGTGACCAATCCTCGACTTGCATTGAATATTTGAAATTTAATATTTTCCCAGGTACTGTATCAAATACTGTTTTGTGCTTCCTTAAAATCTCTTCCAATTGTTTTCTGTGTTCACCCCCAAGTTGAATGTCATTGAGCCGCTCCTGTAGTAACTCTTCAAATTGTGCATCACTGTCGTCTCCTTCCGTTAATAAATACCATATCTCCTGGGATTCACTCTCCTCATCTAGTTCCACAACAGCTCCTTCTATGATGTTATCTTCTGCCTTTCGTATCTCCTCTTCCGTCTCTTCCGATATAGCTTCCAATGCCCAAGAATTTACATCTCTTCCGGTAGTGATTTCATCCATATGCAATCCCACGTTCTTCAGCTGATCATACTCTCTAAAACTGACTGTATTCTTGTGCAAATATATCACTGCTTGATAGTCACAAATAAAATTTGCACCAAGAATTATATTGAAATTCATCTTTGCCATGATAATGAATATTTGCCCAAAAGTGTGTTCCAATATGTTCAGCTCTAAGTATGCCTGACGTTTACAAGTGACGGTGCGTTCAGGAATAACACCCCTCACTTTGAGCTGTGGTACGGGAATTACAGGAATATTCTGACTCCGTCCCAACTCTCGAACCAAGGCCTCCGATACCAGACTGATCTGCGACCCCGTATCCAATAAACATCTTATATTAATTCCACCAATCCTCGCGTAAATAATGGGTAACTGCCTAATTTCATCGTTCCGTGGTTTCACCGTCTCCTCCAGGCAGTCTTCTGGCAAAGCAATCCATTCTTGTATGTTCGCTACTATCCATCCATCTTCAACTTCCGACTGTTGCGTTTGTAGACTGTCTCCTTTATCCAAATTTAGCATTTTTTAAAAACTCCGGTGCGACTCCCATCATCCGTTTGTCGCCCATGCCCTTGATATTCCTCTTGTCTCAGTAGACTTCCAGCTTCCTCAGTACGTGTGTCTGGATTCTTCATGTTCCCAATGGCTTTTTCCCATCTTCCTAGCTCTCCACCTTGACTAGCGTGTAATTCCTCTAGGTAATTTTGTGATTGAGCGTGCCTATCATCCCAGTCATTTCGATAATTACGCGCCTCTCCTTGATTTTGATCTCTTCTTCCTTTCCATCTTTGATTAGCATTGTAATCACCGTATCTTTCATAAGGCCTGTCATTTCTTCGATTTTCACGCCATTGCTGATATCCTCTATGTTGATATCTATTGTTGCCTTGATATGACCTATTGTTATAGTTATTCTCGTTACGCTGGTATGGTCTGTTTTCTCCTTCTTCCTGGTTTCGCCTAGGTGTGGACGTGCTTGTATTAGTACCCTGCGTTTTAGTGTTTGCCTGTTTAGGTTTTATGACCTCTGTCGTATTGACTAACTCCAGCTGTCTTCCTCCTCTATAATGATTATGAGATGTAGTCTCATCTATCTGGCGTAATATCTGCTCTGCATGTAAGGCCGTACTAACGTTCGCTGCGACTAGTACTTGTTGCACGTTGACTGGTAATTGCCGCGCTATTGTCATCACCAGATCCGCTTCATTTAAAGGGTAATCAAGGTCGCGAAATTTTAGCATTTGCATGTTAAAGAAATCTGAGTATTTCGTTTGCTGGGTGGTTTGGTATTTTCTAGAGTAAAGCTCCATCCTTAGACTCTGTTGTATTGTTGGCGACCAGTATTTGCGCAGAAACGCTAATTTGAAATCTGACATGGTTCCAAATGTATATTTGAAGCTTAAAAACCATGTAAGGACATTTCCTGATAAAAATCTCTCCATCATCCTCAATCTACGTGCTTCAGGTACCCCAGTGTCATTGTAATGATCTTCAATTTCTTTAATAAAAGCTTTAGGTGTCACCCCTGAATTCTCCGTGTATTTCTGCGGTTTATAATCGTTCGAGCGAATTACTTGGATAAGTTGTGTGGGCTGATGACCGTCTTGTGGCGTGGAACTCCTTTCAATATTCTTGCGAAACCCTTCCGTGTTTGCTGTTAATGGGCTCTCTGTCTGAGCTTGACTCCCTGCTGTGCTTTCCTCCCCGGGGCTATATGAGTCTTCCTGCTTGTCTTTCAATGTTCCCGTTTTAAATATCGAGGATTGTTCTAACGACCTCAGTTCGGCTTTAATGATCCTGTCTGTTTGCTCTTTAAGTTTACTCTTAATTTCTTGCTCTAATGCTTGAATACGAGTATGATTTTCGCCTACTGTTTTTAAGATGGTTGATCTTTCCTCTTTAGAATCGATATTCATTTTTCGCCAATCTTTCCTTATTTGCTCCTTAATCGTGCTTACTTTCTCTTCAATCTGGCTTTTAGTGTCATCCTGATTGCTTTCTATCTGGCTCAGCCTATCTTCCAATCTCGCGCTATTTTCGTCGATGGTACACTTTAATTGATTCTGATCCGCTTCTAGGCTTTTCCATTGCTCCGCTGATTTTATTTCGAGACGATCCATATCTTTAATTATGCCGGATATATTTTCATCTACTGCTGATAATTGTTGTTGAATGACTTTGCCGCTCTTTTCCATTTCCATAAATCGTCCTTCTAACTTATTCTGAGCTATCTTGACCTCGCTTGTATTAATATTGCACGCTAGTTCAATTTGCTCTAATTTAGCTAACACCGTTTCATCCAGAATGCTAAGTTTTTGATCAAAAATACTTTCCATTTTCTTAATCTGATCTAATTGTTTTTCATTATTTTTACTAACATCTAGGGCCAGTAATACCATCTGTTGATTAGTGTGATATTTCATCTCTGCGGTTAACGAAGCTAATTGGTTCGTGTTTTTAACATTCTGCGCCTCTAACTGCGAATTTATAGTGTCATTAATTTCACTTTTTAATAATCTAGCTTGTTTCGCCTGATATTCATTTTGTTCAATCCTACTGTAATTTAATTGTGTCCGCAATGATTCACTTTGTTCGGATAATTTGTTTATAGACTCACTTTGTTCTAACAAACTATTGATTATTTGTTCAGATAATTTCGCGTTTAATGCTTCACTTTGTTCTACCATACTAGTGTTTAATGTTTCACATTGTTCTGATAATTTAGCGTTTAATGATTCACTTTGTTCTGATAGTTTAGTGTTTATTTGTTCAGATAATTTTGTGTTTAGTGATTCACTTTGTTCTGCCAATTTAGTGTCCAACAATTCCTGTGTTCTCCTAGCCGCACTCTCAATGATTTCTTGAATCTGTTCCACCGTTGCCATCTTATACACTTTATAGGAGACATTAGGGAAATGGCATAAAGCAATGCCCTTTGACACACACATACAATCCAATGCACATTTAATTTCTTTACCCTACTCAGTTCATTTATTTTTACATTTAATCCCACTAGTCGATTGCATATCTGAGTGCTTCTAATTTTACTCAATTTAATTTAAACCCAAACACATATTCAGTCATTAAATTGTTATCCTGATCTGATATTAACACTGACTAATTAACAAAGTATTAATTGTCATTTAAGGCTACCAGCCTCCTAACATTTTCATGAGTTTGACTTTCTAAACAAATCTAGTTTTAACTTTAATCATTGGGCGCCCGGTATCACGTATATTACCTTTTACTTTAATTCAATAGACAAAAACGTGAACCGTATTTTACATTGCTAACTCCTGATTTTAATTTATATTTCACACATTTGGCGGTATCCACTTCGCCTCAATTATTTTTAATAAAATATCACTTTCCGGTGATTAAAATACTGTCATATCTGCCTGCACTTGCGGCATGTCAGTTTTACTCAAATACGCCACTTAAATGTGTTCCAGCAGCGAACCAGCAACAAAATTACACCTTCAATGTTGCGTCAGTTTGAAAACCCAACTACGCTTACATTGACATGTGCAAAATCTTTGCCGTTACACCACAGTGAACCGCCCCACGCTTGGCCGCGCCAGTTTATCTCCTATGAACCCTTCAGAATAGCAGTGTTTATATGTAAGAAATCTTAATCAAGGGGTCGCGCTCAGTTCCTATGTGATGTTTACGTTCGCCAAACAACATGCTCTACTGAGGTAAGGGTCATAGGATTAAAACTATAATTAAGAAAGAAAGGTGACAAGATGTAAAATAATAACATGATTTAATGACTAATAGTGCATAAAAAGAATATAAACAACAATAATAAAAAATCCTCTCTGAATTTTCCCATGACAGGACTATCTATCAATGCTGAGGAGTCAGACGGATCTCCCCTTTATTAAAATGTGGATCCTGGTTCCACTAACTTGCAATTTGGATTTTATGTACGCGTAATGACTAACTACGAGGAATGAGTACTTTGGATGACTGTTCGTTCACAACGGGTTAACACCCAAGATGCTCACGAACAACCATCTCGTAAATCAACGTTTACGGATATGGAACATGACACTAATAAAAACCCTTAAAAATGTAATGCTGACACACACACTAAAATCTACTATTTACAGGAATCTCTCTCGAGACCCTCATTTAGCGCGATGACGCACTTGACAATGAGCTGCCAACACCGGCCAATTGCTCAATACACAAGCAAGGAAATACAGCGTCGCACGTGACTTCACGGGTCACTGAATGGAATATAAACATGGACTAAACCAACAACAACAAAAGCCTGACCAGCTGATATTACTTTATATGAACAAAACTGCATGTTAAGCTAACGCTTCGGAGATTATCGTGATTCGTAGGCAACTCCCATTTATTTAAACAAATTTTTATCATTGATCAGTTCTTAATTCTGTATTTCAAGTAATTACGGTGCCAAACAAGCATTCTCCACTAATGACCTCGCTAGCAACCTTCAGTCCGTCTTGTGAAACATCTCCCCCTTTCCTCAATACCTGTCATCGTCCCAACTCCAGTGTGTAAAAATAACTGACCAGCTGTGCCGTTATCTCAGGGAATCAACAGCAACAAAATCTCAACCACCTCAACAAATGGTCAGACATTAATCAAAATATCCACAATTGCCCTCGCAAGGTTACAATATGGACCTGGCACCAAGCTGACAGAAATCAGTCTACGCTGAAATTCCCGCTTGTAATGACCACAAAATACACACACACACACACATCTGGGAATGACGTTACGTTTTTCACACAGATCGGCTGAATAGATTCTCACAAAAAATTTAAAAAAAATTAAAACCTACGATAGAGCTGACTGCTCTTCGTCACAAATCACATTGCTCCAAAGGCAATAATCTCACTGAATCTGATCAATAATAAACGTTAAAAAGGATTAATTACCCTCCATTCTATTGTATAATTATATTACTTCAGTCCTACTTCTGAAACACAACATATCTCCGAGAGACGTTTTTTAACCGCATTGCGTAACATATGCAAACACGGTCGTCCACATAGCTACGTTAGTTAAAACAACAAACAAAAACAAGAACCTTCCACTAATAACATATGCGAGCTGTTTCCATGCAAAAGGTGTGTCAGACCAAAACTAAATATACTACGTTAATCACACAAGCAAATTATTTACAATAATATGTCCCATACACCATAAGTTAATCTATCAGATAAATAAGAATATTATTCAGTACTCATCCTCAGCTAGTCACCCGTCAAAGAACATCAGCAGCCATCTCCCTACTGGATGCTTCTTATCTCATCTCAACCATCTTGACGGAGTGTTGATAGTTCCAGGCTTCATCCACGGTAAGCGATGTCATCTCCCGTGCTGATTCAAAAAGTTAAATTATTATACACTTGATATCTGACTACTAAATTCGCAGCTCAGGTACTACTTTCCCCGGAACTGTTCGTTGGCGAATTATCGATGATACTGCCCCTACAAAATATAGTACTATGACTATCTAACACTGAATTTAACACATTTATTAATAATTTCTGTGTCCTTCATGACACGCAAAATATAATATCTTCCGTCCTCAGACGAACAAAAGTAATAAGCCCTACATCCTCAGACGTACAAAAGTAATAGCCTACGTCCTCAGACGAACAAACGTAATAATCCCTACGTCCTCAGACGTACAAAAGTAAAAGCTTCCGTCCTCAGACGGACAAATGTAATAAGCCCTATCTTGGCTCTACACGCCACTTATAAATGAACCGACCCTAGGTCTTGATAGAGGGGGAAATTATATAAAAAATTCTCAAAATAAAAGTGGTACAGGAATGAAATAAATATCATTGAACTCGAAAAATAGCGCAGGTCAAGAATATGCCCATTAATCCTAGAATCGATCGTAGAGATGTTGTCTAGGTGATCTCCCGCGTTAATGCTAGCCATAGCGTGCCCAAGCTAGACTTGCCGCGCTGGTAAGCATTCTTCTCCCATTGGTTCCACATTTTCTGTAACTTGGCGGTTTTTATCAGACCTTGGCCTAGTAGGAGTGTCTAGTATTTTCATCAGCCACTCACGTTACTGCATCATATTCCTTCTAGGCGCGAATATTACAATGAACATACCAGAAGCGTGTCTCACTGCGCGTCGCTTCTATTTTGAGGTGGCCACCACCTGTCCTTCTGAATCATTGCTAGGTCTTTCTTTTCACAATCCTAAGTATTTAGCCTTTTGTCAAACTGCTGCAGGTATTTCCTCATTGTCTCCAACCAATGCTTGAAATTTCCTCATCTCCGACTGGCTATTTTCAAGATGCTTGTAGAAATATTTATTAATTGAAGAAATAAAACATCGAATCATTTATCCATCAGAGGGTAAAGGGTTCAGTACCATCCCGGCATTTTCCCGAAGACGAAGTGGGAAACCACGGAAAACCACTTCGAGGATGGCTGAGGTGGGAATCGAACCCCCTCTACTCACTTGGACCACCCGAGGCTGAGTAGACCCCGTTCCAGCCCTCATACCACTTTTCAAATTTCGTGGCAGAGGCGGGAATCGAACCCAGGACCTCCGGGGCGGCAGCTAACCGTGCTGACCGCTACGCTACGGAGGCGACTTTCAAAAATCATTTCCGGCCTAAATGCAGTTCCCGAAAATCATCCTAAAATCGATTATTTCTTTACTCGTTGTCCTTTTGATTGAAAGCTTAGCAAAAATAACTTATTTACATAATTTACATAATCGTTTGTCGAGTTTTTTGAAAAATCTTCACACCGCAAGTAGTTATAAAGATTTAAGTGGAACTCAGCGTTAACTCCAACTAGCGCTCGTAGTGGTAGAGAAAGCAAACTGCTAATCTAATCGACCGGATGTGGTTGAGATGCGGTGAACAATTATTAGTCTACCGCGTGTCATCTTGTCGGCACCTTGTAAAAAACATTTAGTGTGATTTTTACGTTCGGAAAAGTGGAGAAAACAATGACAATTCATTTCAAATGCGCCAACTATAATATTTAGTGATGAACCGGGTTCGAGTCAACAATCGGATGAAAATGTATTCTAATAGGATGTTTTCAACATTGAGTTGCTTGCCTGTAGGGCTAGAACTGTGTATTTTTGGAGACTTGAGACAATTTGGTCACCAGTCCCGTGTACTTGGGTGTAAGTTTAATTTGTCTGAAAACCCATGTTTCATTGTGGCTGTAGTGATGTGAGTAACTGTGATTATAGAGGACGGGTGCTTCTAGACTTGAAGTAAGGTAAGACCACCTCCTGGTTGAGCGGCTAGCATTCTTGGCTGTCGTCTCTATAGGTCTGGGTTCAATTTCCGACTCTGCCAAAGAAAATAATTGTGGTGTCAGGGCTGGAACAGGGTACACTCAGCCTCGTGAGGCAAAACTGAGACGAGGTGGGTTTGATTCCTACCTCAGCCTTCCTGGAAGTGGTTATCCGTAGTTTACCAAGTCTACTCCAGGTCATGGTCATGGCCGCCTCCTTTCCAATCTTCACCTGAAATACAAATACATACACTAATACAGCGATCACAATAACACAGGTTATCAGACAAAATTACACATTGACACACAAGTAAACGGGGCTAAATGACTGCGATGTCCAAGTCCCTCTATTACAATAACAATTGAAATAAGCTACTATCCCGGCATTTCTTGGAGAGAGTGTGGAAATATCCAGGAAAAACACACTTAGGATAGCCGCTCTTAGCGCCGGGATTGGAAGTTTAGATCTTCGGAATTCCTGCAGCTCCCTATCTCGGTCGTCATGAGTGACTTTTCGTGCACCACTCAACTAGGTGGTAAATATTAAAGGACCAACTAGAGTAGCAGAACGACCTAAGTTACTCGTCACGTCTTAATTAGAAAGCTCCGCGTTCATAAAATCGAGGTCCGAATCTCGATGCTGACAGCAGCAGTCATCGTTAGTTTTCCTCTCAGGTTTTCCTGCAGTAAAGCCAGGTTGTTTCTTTATTCATGTCCATGTGAATGTGTACATCTTTCCTCATCCCTAAAAACAAACTTAAGCACACCACTACAGTCGCCACAATAACACAGGCTTCCAGATACATTCCAAACAAGCAAGTAAATTCAACCAAGAAATGCTCCTATCGCCGGATAAAGCCATTTGTAAGAAGTCGTATAAGGGAGAAATAGATCACATTTTCACGAACGCAAATGAAAGGTTTCAGCTTTCCGACGTACGAAACCATAGGTAACTGGTTCGAGTCCCGGTGGAATGAAATATTTTAATTCTCTAAATTCCATCTACAGTCCCTGTCCTCAATATTAGGCCACTCTTAGATTATTTATATGTATACTTGTTTTTATGTACTGTATTTATTCTTAAAAATAAGAACTATTTTCTGCTGCTCTGAATAAGAATGCAATAATAGTAGATTATGCAAAGAGTCTATAATGGCAATTATTAAGACATGAGTATTTCCATACGAGTGTCTTAGTTACCAGTATGTTCGACGATAATTATTATATCTATTATATGTTCGAACATAAATATTCATAATATCTGTTGAGATTTCGCCAGTTTTATATACTGAACAGAGCGCATGAGACGCAGAGAATGCCTTGTATTTGACCATGGCCTCCTCGATTACCCCCACTATGACACTAGGCCACGCAGTGAAATTTAAATTAGAAGGCCGTGGAACTCAGCGCTGGTGCGATGCTGTTCATATCGAATTGGTCAAACAACTGTTTCTTGAGCTCTGATTGGTGGGAAAAACTGTTTCATAATGTTGTTGTTGTTGTTTGAGTCTTCAGTCTTTTGACTGATTTGATGCACCGCTCCATTCCTCCCTGTCCTGAGCTAATCGTTTCATCTCTACATAGCTACCACGCCCTACATCCGAGGCAATCTTTTAAACATATTCTAACCTTGGTCTAACCCTACAGTTCTGGTCCTTGACCTTTCCTTCCGTAACTGAGCTTGCTATTTCTGGGTGTCTTAGTATGTGTCCTACTAACCTATCTCTTCTCTTCATTAGCAGTCGCCAGAAACATCTCTCCTCTCCCACTCGTCTTAATACCTCTTTGTTTGTAACCCTATCTACCCATCTGATCTTCATCATTCTCCTGTAACACCACATTTCAAATGCTTCAATTCTCCTCTTTTCTGCTGCACCAATAGTCCAAGTTTCACTTCCATAGAGCGCCACGCTCCAGACAAAGGCTTTCAAAAATGATTTCCTAATACCTAAATCTATATTCGATGTCAACAGATTCCTTTGTTTTTAGAAATGCTTTCCTTGCCTGAGCCAACCTACTTTTTATATCCTCTTTGCTTCTTCCATCACTGGTTATTTTGCTTCCTAAGTAACAGAAGTCTCCTACTTCCCTCAGCTTATCACCTGCCAATTTGATGTTCATAGAGGTTTCTGATTTATTTCGGCTGCATTCCAGTATTTTTATTTGTTAATTTTCATCATGAATTCTTTCCTTAAGACGGAGACCATACCATTGAAAAACTCATTCAAATCATCAGGCGTGACGGCCAAGATTACAATGTCATCAGCAAATCTCAGAGTTGAAATTATTTCTCCTTGAATCTTCACTCCCACTTTAAATTTTTCTCCAATTTCCTTCATTGTTTGTTCAATGTAAAGATTGAAAAGTATGGGTGATAGGTTGCAGCCTTGCCTTACACCTTTCTGAATACCAGCTTCTCTCTCATGTCCTTCAGCTCGAATGACTGCTGTCTGGTTTCTGTATAGATTGTACATCACCCTCCTACCCCTGTACTTTATTCCAATAGATTTCAAAATGTCAAACAATTTAGTCCAATCAACGTTATCAAAAGCCTTTTCTAGGTCTACAAATGCCATGAACGTTCTCTTATCTTTCCTTATTCTACCTTCCAAAATCAGCCTAAGACTTAGTACAGCTTCCCTTGTTCCTACATTTCTCCTGAAACCAAACTGGTCTTCACCCAACTCCGTTTCTATCTGGCTTTCCATCCTCTTGTAAATTATTCTAGACAGGATCTTTGAAGCATGAGTAATCAAGCTGATTGTACGGTGATCTTCACATCTGTCAGCTCCCATTCTTCTTGAAATCAGGGGGTACCTCACCTGTCTCATAAAACCTGATCAGACCTTCATCACCTATGCAGCGTAGCAACTCAATCGGTATATCATCTATGCCTGGTGCTTTGTTCCTGCTTAGGTCAAATTCGGATCTCACTATTAAATCTCCTTTTGCATCCTCATAAATTTCCTCCTCCCTTTCCATTACATGAGTCTCAATCTCCTTTCCCTTATACAAACACTCTATGTAAGCTTTCCATCTCTCAACCTTTTCTTCCCTATCTGTTAGAGGCTTTCCATTTGTGTCCTTAATATTACAGCACTTAGTTTTCATTTCCCAAAAGTATTCTTAATCCTTAATCCTTCCTAATTTCAGACAATTTTCTATACCTGCACATTTCTCTTTCAACCATTCTTCTTTCGCTTCCTTGCACTTCTAGTTAACCTCATTTCTCAGACGTCTGTATTCTGCTTTCCCCTTTTCATCTCTTACATTCATGTGTTTCCGCCTTTCATCCATCAATTCTAGTATATCCCGAGTGATCCACGGGTTTCTACTGTACCTATTCTTTCTTTCCTACCAATGTTTTCTTCTGCGGATTTTGTTATTTCATTCTTCAAAAGTGCCCATTCGTCTGCAATTGAAGTTTGTTTAGGGTTTATCATTAGTCCTTCCTTTATACTCCTCTTGAATCTTTCGTTTACATCCTTCTCTTTCAGTCTATTGCCCACCTTTTTGGCTTTTGACTTTTCTTCAGTTTCTTCAACTTTAATCTGCATTTCATAACAACCAGATTGTGGTCAGAGTTTAAGTCAGCACCAGGATATGTTTTACAATCCAAAATCTGGTTTCGAAACCTCTGCTTGACCATAATGAAGTCGATTTGGTAACGGCCTGTATCTCCAGGTCTCATCCATGTGTATATTCTTCTATTGTGATTATTAAATAAGGTGCTATCTATGACCAACTCAGGCTGCTTCCTCGATCATTCCTTTCACCTAATCCTAAATCTCCTACTATCTTCCCTTCCCTCCCTTTTCCTACCACAGCATTCCAATCTCCCAATACTATAACATTTTCATCACCCTTGATATACCTCAGAATTTCATCTATTTCTTCGTAGACCTTTTCAACATCTTCATCATAATGAAAATTAGTGTTATAATGAGCGTCATTATAGTACAGTTTTCTGACATATAATAGTCAGGGTCGAACATGAAAGTACTTAATTAACAATTTATGTTAGTGATTGAGGTACATGTTGTAGGTGCAGATGTATTACACTCCAAAATAAATTAGGAAATTTCTTATAAACTTGGAATATATAGGTAAGGGAACGATGATGCACTGTCTAAAATTTGGCAAATTTTGAAAATTTTCTAAAATACACTTATGGTAATAATTTTGACATTATGGTTGCTGTGATATGAGTATCATTTGTCAACAATATTTGTAGAATGTTCAACAATCGAATTAATATTGGCATTGTATTCCTCTCTTAAGCTGGATCTCTCCCCTTAAAGCAAGAGGCGGCTTGCCAAAATAATTGAGTTGTTATTCCTGAAGAAGGTGTATCATTTTAAAACTGTAATGTGTAGTGTTGACAAATGTTATTTGTACATGTCCCAGAAGCACATTACAAAATAAAACAATATAAAACAAGATATTCAAATGTTGTTCGGAATAATCTAAGAGTGGCCTAATAATGTGGCCAGGGACTGTACATGGCTGGCATTACACGACCTAATAGCCTGCATGTGTATCACTGCGGAATCTATAGGTAGGCTATAGCAGGCAACAATTTACAGTATCATAGGTCTGCAACATACAGTAGATGTGCCATTGCCAAGCGAGAATTAAACTGTTCTTCTAGCTCAGAGTTCAGAACTTCGGCGTTACTAAGTGCAAGGTCGTGGGTTCCAATTGAAGGCCTTCGTTTGTATTTGGAGAAATATTTGTAATTGCCTAATAAAGAAAGCTTTCCAGTCGGTCAACACAAATTGTGCCCGGTTACATTAGGCGGGAAGGCAAGTACAGTATATATATGCCCTAATATGAAAAGCATTTGGCCTACATAAGATATTTATTACATTATAACACGCTTTTATATACAAAGATCGGGGCACTTAAATTGAATGACATGTTTCGTTCGCCAAGCGTTCTTGAAGGTGTCAGTGAACTTTTCAGACTGCTAATGACGCTCCTGAGACTTCAGTATCGTCCATATTCCTTCTGTGCTGACTGGACCAAGGATTTTCCTCTCTTGTTTCTCTACGTATATAAAAAGAGGCCTTCGTCCAACGGTTAATTATTATTATTATTATTATTATTATTATTATTATTATTATTATTATTATTTGCAAACATTCCCCTTTAAGGAGAGTGCTAAAAACACAAAAATCTAGCTTTTGGTTGTGGCTATTTTCTTCTTTTTATCTTCTCAAAAACCTTTCATCCGTTCACTGTGTGCCTTCTTCTCATCTGTCCATTTACGCCTATTTGTTTTGGGTTGTGATCTAAATTCATGTTTCAGGTTTATGATCTTTTATCTACAAATGCTGTGGTCATGAATGTCTTCTATGGTGCTACGTAATTATTGTAAGTCTTCCATAGTTTCTTTGTATCCAGAAGTACCCAATTTCGACGTAGAAATTATGTTGAATATTCTTTTAGTCATTCTGGTGTCGCGTCAAGTTATTATTATTATTTTTACTATTATTATATAATCTATGCATTATAGCTAAGGATTAAAATAGCTATGCATGCAACTCCCTCGGTCGTAGCATGTATGTATTGAATAATAATAATATTAAAGTAACATCCTAGAATTAAGGGTAAGTTTCTGAAAAGTCTTTTGAGGACAGCATGTACTTGTTATTACATGGTGCCTGGAGGCAGAGTGCAAGAGGCAGCGGGAGAAGAAACCTCATTTCTGAAACCAGCGAGCTATGCATAGTAATATACCGTACGTAGGTCAACCTGTCCTAGACTCGAACCGCGTGGGAAGTAGACGCTTGATTAACCCTGTGTGGGTAGCCTAACCTGAATGGAGCTCATCTTCTCAAACATGACCTGGTACAGTGAAATATATTGGTGAACACTACTTAAGTCCGTGGACAACTTCATTCTAAGATACACTGTTGTTGTTTGAGTCTTCAGTCTTTTGACTGGTTTGATGCAGCTCTCCATGCCTCCCTGTCCTGAGCTAATCGTTTCATCTCTACATAGCTACCACACCCTACATCCGAGGCAATCTGTTTAACATATTCTAACCTTGGTCTACCCCTACAGTTCTTGTCCTCGACCCTTCCTTCCATAACTAAGCTTGCTATTCCTGGGTGTCTTAGTATGTGTCCTACCAACCTATCTCTTCTCTTCATTAGCAGTCGCCAGAAACATCTCTCCTCTCCCACTCGCCTTAATACCTCTTCGTTTGTAACCCTATCTACCCATCTGATCTTCATCATTCTCCTCTAACACCACATTTCAAATGCCTCAATTCTCCTCTTTTCTGCGGCACTAATAGTCCAAGTTTCACTTCCATAGAGCGCCACGCTCCAGACAAAGGCTTTCAAAAATGACTTCCTAATACCTAAATCTATATTCGATGTCAACAGATTCCTTTTTTGTAGAAAGGCTTTCCTTGCCTGAGCCAACCTACTTTTTATATCCTCTTTGCTTCGTCCATCACTGGTTATTTTGCTTCCTAAGTAACAGAAGTCTCCTACTTCCTTCAGCTTTTCACCTGCCAATTTGATCTCCATAAAGGTTTCTGATTTATTTCGGCTGCATTCCAGTATTTTTGTTTTACATTTATTAATTTTCATCATGAAGTCCTTCCGTAAGACGGAATCCATACCATTCACTGCACCACATCAAATAACATGTAAATCAGTTCACCATATTCTATCAAGAAGGAACTGATTACTGGAGAAGGGAGTCGAAGTCACCTCCCTTTAAACATTACAAAGTATATTAAAGTGATAGAAGCCATTTTTCAGTGCTGTCTATTGTGTTGACCGACTGAAAAGCATTATTATCTAAAAATAAATTATTAATTCATTGGAGAAAATGTTTCGGTGAGATCTGTTTAATATTAGTATCATATGGCTTGGGTGCCGGGTGTTACTTGACACCCAGAGGGCAGCTTGCATGTCGAATTTTGTTGTTCCTTGGAGCGCTATGTAAGTCAAGGAGGTTAGGTATCGAAGCTCCTTGACACTATAGCGCTTTCTAGTAGGGACAGGAGGAACTTTTGTGTTGGTGGGAATTCCCGAGATTAATTTTGCCATTATGAACACGGCCTACTGAATTCAAATGGGTTCTCTAACATACCAACAACGTATGACATGCGTGTTGTGATCTTTGTCGCCTTTCAAAAATCATTTACCATGGCCAGGAGCGAACCTGCAAGCTCGGGGTTCGTAGTCCGATACGTTAACCACTCACCCATCGTGGCATGGTATTACTTTCTTAACCACTTATAAGTTAGTGGACAAATATGTATCCCCCATATTTTTCTCTCTATGCTCAACAGAATTGTTCTCTCTGTTCTGCAAAATATTATGTTAGAAGAGTTTGTATGCGAGTAATTTCCATCAGACGTGCATGCTCCTCAGATACGAAAGGTGGCTCCATAGTTGGCCACTAGGTGTCTATGAACATCATTCTTGCTACTAAGGATCGAGTACAATGCATTTTACCACGTATAGAAGTGGTCACATATAGCTACCAACCATTCATGCAAAATGTACTCGAAAAAGGTGAACGTTGAGGGGTTAATAATACAATCCCGCTGCATTAACAGAAGAGAAGGTTATTATATCCAACGCTAAAGTGTATGTCTTACAAGACTCATGCTCTAAAACCAGAGGGAGTTAGAAGGTGTGGTTTGTGCCAAAATCTTCCAAATAGTCTCAATAGTACAGCACAATTCTTGCAATTCAGGGAAAGTCAACGGAATAAAATGTATTTGTTTATTTGTTTTAAAGACAATAGCACCTACCAGAAATGTGCCGTCTCAAACCCATATCAGTAAAGCCAGGTGGGTGGTATATACACATGGGATGCTCACAAGCAACCGATTGTAACGAATGAGCATTCAAAAGAAAGAGAATTACACTCAGCATTCAAGAATTGGTTCTAATTACCTAGGTACATAAATGTCAGCAATTTGTTTGAAAAGTACGTTTAAACAAATGAAAAAGACGATAGTCTCTGCCAGAACTGTGTCTTGTCGAGCCCATCGTAAGTGCCAAATTCTATGTTACACTTCAAGGGAATAAAAGTCGATGGAGGAACCAGAAAAACGGGTTACCTCAAGGCAGTGTGTTATCCCCATTACTATTCAACATTTATACAAATGACCAGCCAGAATATTTAGAGACCAGGCGATTTATTTATGCGGATGACACCGCTATTGCTGTACAGGGTAGGAGCTTTGAGGAGGTGGAGGGAAAACTGTCCAATGCTCTTGAGAGATTAGACAATTATTACACCCAGAATCACCTGAAACCTAACCCTGGAAAGACACAAGTATGCGCATTTCATCTTCGCAACAAAGAGGCCCGGAGAAAGTTGAATGTTGTCTGGAAAGGAGTGACACTCGAAAGCTGTGAAACGCCTCGATATTTGGGAATCAAGCTTGATCGTACCCTCAGCTTCAGGAAACATTGTAGAGAATTGAAGTGCAAGATCAGCTCAAGAAATAGCATAATGTGGAAGTTGATAGGTTCAACATGGGAAGCGAACCCTCACGTTCTACGTTCAACAGCATTGGGACTTTGCTTTGCAGCAGGAGAGTACGGATCATCAGTGTGGGGAGCATCTGCCCATACCAAGCAAGTGGACATAGCTCTTAACGAGTCCACACGTATTGTCACTGGATGTCTGAGACCTGCTCCAGTGCAGAAGATCTACCCTCTCGCTGGCATTGCACCTCCAGTTATTCGACGCAGGGTGGCAGCAGAGAAAGAGAGACAAAAGCTTGAAACAGATCCCAGACATTCTATGTTCAACCACAAGGTGACCACTCCTCGCCTAAGATCCAGGAAGAGTTTTATTAAGAGAACAGTACCCCTCCATACCAAGCCAGACGTCCGGCGTGTGTCACTCTGGAAACAAATAGTACCAGAGGGGTTTACCCCTAAAGAAGAACTGAGCAGTGGTAGTCATTTGCCTTATACCACCTGGAGGTCCTTAAACCGGATGAGAACAGGAGTGCCTAAGTGTCGTAGCAACCTTGTGAAGTGGGGATATGCAGAAGATCCACGATGTGCCTGTGGAGAAATCCAGACTCCACAACACCTGC
This sequence comes from Meconema thalassinum, assembly GCA_946902985.2. NCBI lineage: Eukaryota > Metazoa > Arthropoda > Insecta > Orthoptera > Tettigoniidae > Meconema > Meconema thalassinum. Next base: position 617,509,199 of record OX336390.1, read on the forward strand.
TCACGTGCAAAGATCTTAATGAAACCTGCAGCCAGGAAGACCTTATGTTGGCCACAGACCGAGGGATAAGAGCTGCAGAGTTCTGGAAAGGAAGAATTTAGTGTGTCTCCCGGACACGGAAAGTAAAGTAAATCTTTTAGGGATTTATTTACACTAACATTTTATGTAGGTAACACTGATTTTCAAAGAAACAAAGAAGAAAATGTTCTAATTTGACTTTGAGTAACTCTATGGTCTTTCGAGTTCATACAATCTTGTGACCGATAGGCGTAGTAACATTCAATAAGGAAGATGTTCTCATAGCAACATACAGATGTATCTGCTGAGCTAGAATGCATAGGCCTAGATGACGACTACTTGTTGCTATGGTAACCACCATATATCCATGTGTTATTAGCCTACTTTCGATTTTTGCAAAAGTTGAAAGTAGACTTATGAGATCAACACAGGGCGAAACATTGTGTGTCTGTGTGTGTGTGTGTGTGTGTGCGTGTGTGTGAGTGCGTGTACTCTGAATCACTGTCCCCCCCCCTATCAATTCGAACACGGTGAAACAGAATTGAACGAAATTTGGTACAGAGGTAGCACTAGCAAAGGGCACCTCAGTGTCATGTTTTATATTGCCGCCATCTTGACGGAAACGTAATGGCGGCCAGCAAAATGTTCAAAGCTTAAATCAAATTATGTCTGACCTAATCATCCGATCTCTACCAAATTTTGCAACAACATACCTTTATGCGGGAATTATCTTTTGACCAAACGACAATGTTATCAGCCCAATAGTTTACAGATAGCGGCCATGTATGTGTGCAAATCGATTCCGCCTATCATTTCATCACAGTGAAATCGAATTTAACGAAATTTGGTACAGAAGTAGCACTTGCAAAAGGCAACACAGTGTCATGTTTTATATCGTTGCCATCTTGACGGAAACGTAATGGCGGCCACCCAAATGTTAAAAGCTTAAATCAAATTCCGACCAACCTAATCATCTGATCTCTAGCAAATTTTGCAACAACATACTTTATGTGAGAAGCGTTCTTTGACCAAGCTACAAGGTCATCAGTCCAATAGTTTGCATAAGGCGGCCATGTATGTGTGCAAATCGATTCCCCCTATCAATTCAAACACGGTAAAACCGAATTGAACGAAATTTGATACAGAGGTAGCACTAGCAAAGGGCACCTCATATTCATGTTTAATATCCCTATAGCACGTTGTATTTCAACAAGCTACTACAACCAACATTCAATTATACTCCTTGAAAAGGACAAAGAGTTACAACAATACCCATGCATTTAGGAGAAAGTAGGCTATATGTTCTTTACTGAACATCTTGTTTATTGATATTTCTGTTAATAGATCTGTTTGTTAGGTAGTCAAATCCGAAGGCTTTCTGCATCCTCCAAAAGCACCGCCGTATCCACAGAAGCCAAAGACAGCTTACAGCTCTAGGTAAGATGAGGAGTGAGGTAGTTTGTCAATGCTTTCTTCACGGAGTTAGTACAGCAATTCTGACCCTATAGATATAACCATTCATATTATCCACAGGCCCTAGCAGTGTCCAGAATGCCTTAAATAACAAATTCCAGTTCAATCAAATGCGGGTGTATTTAGTTTCTCTAATGAGTTAGTTCTGAAATGACCTGCACATTTGTGGTCTGTAGGATAAGCAGAGTGGTCCAACTATTCAATTGAACGTATGAGCAACTAAAACAATGTGAACGGTTCACAGATTTCACAAAATAAGGCTGACACAGATACAATGAAGCGTGTAGTCGGTGTTTACAAGGGCTATTGCCAGCAACCAGCCACCACAACACGCGGTTGTGGTAGCTTCCATTACATTCACAATGACATCCGATAAACATTTCTAGGTCATTACAACTTTATTCACCACCGCCATTAACGTGGCACTGGAGCGTGATGCTTGTCCCAGTTATTATGACAACACTTATGCTACCAAATAACTCTTTTAGTGTTCGGGTCAGTTAGCTTTGCGTTCAATTCCCGGCTGATCCATGGGATTACAAACTCACATGATTAATTCCCATGGTTTAGGGCCTGGGTGTTTGTGACACCTTCATCTTCTCATGCTATAAAAATAGTGCATACAGACCCAATATCACACTGAAAAACGAACACCATATACGGTACAAGCAATATATCAATGAATCCATATAGCAGGTTCACAGCTATAGGCCGGATGTTATAATTAAATGTTGTTTAAATCTTTAGTCTATTGACTGGTTGGATGCAGCCCAGCATGCCTCTCTGTCCTGAGTTAATCGTTTCATCTCTACATAGCTAACACACCCTACATCCGAGGCAATCTGTTTAACATATTCTAATCTTGGTCTACCCCTACAGTTCATGTTCTCAACTCGACCTTCCATAACTAAGCTTGCTATTCTTTGGTGTCTTAGTATGTGTCCTACCAAGCTATCTCTTCTCTTCATTAGCAGTCACCAGAAACAATCCTCTACCATCTCTTCCCTCTCCATAACAGTAACCTCTTAATATAATGCAGAAATCAGATGTGAGAGGTATAAGAGACAGGATGAGAGACGACTTTTGAGAGCTGCAATGCTTGCAATGTTAACGAACGTATATAAATCAAAGATGTTGAAGTTACTTGAGGCAGTGCAAATAAAACCCAATAACTTTAAAAGAGACACTGGATATCAACTAAGTGATACATGGCTGCCAGTTATTAAAGATCTGGGAAGATAGTTCCTCTCAGTTTATCTATTTCTTCACCTATTTCAAATTGTACGGGTTTCTCTATGGCTACAGGGCCATGATTTGATCTCCTTTATTCGTCACTGGAGGAGTTTCCATCTGTTCTTTTCGCCGAGGCCTGTATGGCGTTGGGTACAGTACAGATACACTTCCCTTTTGTTTTTGTTCCCTTATATCCATCCATCCCTCTCCCCTTCTCCTTATTTGGACATCCTCATTCTTCGAGGAATCTCAATTCCCCCCCCCTTTTACCTTCTCCTTCGTTACTAGTCTGTTCGTCGTTCTAATTAATATGGCGCGTTTACCTGCCAAGGTCCATACAGTAGTTTCTGGCTGCTCTCTGGTGACGAACAGGGGAATTTCTCTAGTATTTGTAAGCTCACTGACACCCATTCTTTGGCCACATTGTTTTAATTCTATTGAAAAAGGAGGCCAAGTTCCTTTCAAAACGTTTAGAATTTTAAATTTGATTTTCACACGGCAATATCCCAAAAGCATGAATAATTTTAATATTATTCCGGACCGTGAAATCCTTAATGTAGGTAAAAAGATTAATGACTCGGTGGAGAATGTGTTATCTGTTTTTAATTCAAGTAAGGAATGCATACGATAATTTCAAGTAGTTGTTACTTTCCCTACCAAATGCTACCGTCCACGACACCCAGCTGTGAACTTGGCTACTATTAGTTGCCATCGCAACCAGCGCCTGGTAACGAAGGTTGGAATTTAAAAGCATTGATCAAACCTAACCCACAAATTTTGCTTCACACAAGTTTAGTTAGTGGAAGGTTCTTTTACATGCCATAAATCTATGACATGGGCCCCCCGGCTTTACTTCCCCTCCGAAGGAAGGCTTACTGAGGGAATTTTAACGCTCTTAAAAAATCCGACGACTTCGGCCGGGTTTGAACCCGCGATCTTGGGCATAGAAGCTCAGCATGCTACCAACTACCCCACCGAAGCCGCCTGAACAAAGAATTCATGGTACTAGAAATAAGGTTACGTAAGATATCACAAGTGTCTGGAAACCTGTGTGTATTTGTTAAATGCCCACAGTGGTCTTAGGGTACGTACTAAGACTCTGAATATAGACAACTGGGGTTCGGTTTCAGACTCTGCCAAGAAATTCAATTTTGGCCTAAGGATTGGAACGGGGTACACTCAGCCCCGTGAGACAAAGCTGAGAAGAGATGGGATCGATTCCCAGCTCAGCTGTTCTTTAAGTGAGTTTCCATGGTTTCCCAATTCTACTCTAGGGACCTGCCTGGATTTTTCCTGATATCCTGTTGCCTCCTTCCAAATCAGTTACAAATACACATCCTAATGACAGTGTTCATCAGTCAAGTACACGGGGCTGAACCACCATGATGGCATAAAGTCCCTTAATAACTCAAGAAAAACAACAGTTCTAGTGCATACTGCCACCCACTGAGAATCACATCACAGGAAATATGCCTCACATTTGTTTAATAGAGTGGCTCCCGGTTGTTCTTTGGTCTGGTATTACGCATTCCTTCCTCTCTCACGTGGTAGGCCTATTAACATTTACATAATTAGTTTCCTATGTCACCAGTGAATAATGGGTTGTAACCCAGTAAATGTTATCGTGTTGGCAGCCATATTTCAGTGCTGTTTTTTTTTTTTTAGCGTATGGCTTTTAGTGCCGGGAGTGTCCGAGGACATGTTCGGCTCGCCAGTTTTTTGTAGCTGCTTCGAGACGGACACCCAATGGGTGAGCTACAAGTACCGTTGGGGAGGAATGTTGGATGGGAGGGTCGAGGAGTTGGAAGGTAGCGGCTGTGGCCTATAGTTAGGGACCAACCCCGGCATTTGCCTGGAAGGAAGATGGGAAACCACAGAAGACCATCTTCAAGGTTGCCGGCGGGGGGATGCGAACCTTCTCGCCTCCCGGATGTGAGCGACTGCCAACAGTCATGCCGCAACGACCTCGGCTAATGCTTTTCTTAATAACAAAAATGTAAATGATTTTCAGTCAGTCAACACGATTGTACCCAAATTGGAATGGGTGGTGTTCCCTACACATGAGCTTAATTATTACAGATTTCCGTGTATTTGTCATGCAAATGTACTAATTAATCTCGTGTAGTTCTTTTCGGAAGTATGGAATAACACCCATTAAAGTTTGGGTACAATCGCGTTGATCGACTGAGTAGTAGTAGTTGTTGTTGTTGTTGTTGTTGTTGCTTGAGTCATCAGTCTTTTGACTGAATTGATGCAGCACTCCCTGTCCTCAGCTAATTGTTTCATCTCTACATAGCTACCACAACTTTCTCTTACAGTTCTTACCCTCGACCCTTCCTTCCATTACTAAGTTTGCTATTCCTGGGTGTCTTAGTAGATGTCCTAACAAACTATTTCTTTTCTTCATTAGCAGTCGACAGAAACATCTCTCTTCTCCTACTCATCTTAATACCTCTTCATTTAAACAAAAATTGTGCTAAATGTTCCGGCATAACTCAACAAAATGACAGTGTTTCGCCCCGGTGTGCAATTGGGCTCTTCAGTTGGTTAAAGCACACCTCACCAAGACACTGTCTAGTACACACTGGGAAGGCCATTGCAAGACGTATTTGATACATTGCAAGACGTATTTGATACATGTGTGTACTAGACAGTGTCTTGGTGAGGTGTGCTTTAACCAACTGAAGAGCCCAATTGCACACCGGGGCGAAACACTGTCATTTTGTTGAGTTATGCCGGAACATTTAGCACAATGTGTGTTTAAATATATAATGGCTCAACGGACAATACATATTTTTCTTTTGAAAATTATATACCTCTTCATTTGTTATTCTATTTACCCATCTGATCTTCATCATTCTCCTGTAACACTACGATTCTTTTCTCCTCTTTTCTGTTGCACCAACAGTCCAAGTTTCATTTCCATACAGCGCCACGCTACAGACAAAGGCATTAAAAATGACTTTCGAATACCTAAATCTATATTTGATGTCAACACATTTATTTTCCGTATAAATGCTTTCCTTCCATGAGCCAGCATACTTTGCTTCGTCCATCACTGGTTATTATGCTTTCTAAGTAACAGTAAACTCCTACTTCCTTTAGCTTTTTACATGCCAATTTGACGTCCATAGGGATTTATGATGTTTTTCGTCTGCATTTCATTATTATTGTTTTTTTTTCTTTTCTTAGTCGTTTACCCTCCAGGTTGGTGGAACCCACGGACTCAGCGAGGGAACTCACCACTACCGCCTCTACGGGCAGTGTCCTAGAGCTGGGAACATCTAATCGGAGTGGATACAACTGGTGAGGTGTGATTGGCACCTCACCCAGGCGGCCTCACCTGCAAAGCGAACAGGGGCCTCATGAGGGAAGGTAATGGGTGGTCAGGATGGATAGGCAAGGAAGAGGGAAGGAGGCGGCCGTGGCCTTGAAGAAGGTACCATCCCGGCATTTGCCCGAAGACGAAGTGTGAAACCACGGATAACCACTTCGAGGATGGCTGAGGTGGGAATCGAACCCCCTCTACTCATTTGGACCACCCGAGGCTGAGTAGACCCCGTTCCAGTCCTCAGACCACTTTTCAAATTTCGTGGCAGAGCCGGGAATCGAACCCAGGACCTCCGGGGCGGCAGCTAACCATGCTGACCGCTACGCTACGGAGGCGACTATTATTTGTTTTACATCTATTGACTTTCATCATGAATTCTTTCCTCAGGAAAGAGCCCATACCATTTAAAAACGCAATCAAATACTCTGGTGATTCAGCTGATGACTGAGTAACATTTACATTTCAATAACCCAGTAAAACACTATTTAACTCATACGTTATTTTAATCATACAGGGAGAAAGAAAACATGAACTAACCGCTATTAACTCCAAACAGAGCAGGGCTGATCAAACTAATAGTCTTTAATCATCAAAAGTCTTCAACGTCATTATGCTTGAAAACAAACGACCTTGTAGTTTGAAATTAACGTGCAAGTGTTATCCTGTTTAATAGGTAAAACTTGCGTCGTAACCGTTGGAGATAATCCTCACAGAACATGAAGCGATATGAGTTTCAAAATGCTTTATAGTATCGTTCTGACCCATTTCGAACGCAACATAACGTTATTCAGCTGTATGCTCGATAAGGCGCGACAAATGGAACTCATAAAATACGTAAGAGCAAACGTAATTCGATCTAATGGCTGCTAGCCGTCGATCTTCCTCGACAGCCAACCAGCCTGTGCTTCACCCTCACTGAAGATTTAGTAGCAACATCCAATATTACTCAAGTGTGACGTCTCTTTCTCCGGGAATTACATACAGTCTAGTTACCTTATAGTTATTTGTGCTGTTACACACTAGCTACAGTACAGCACTCTCCTCGACCAATAGCATTCGACATAGTTCGATTCCCGACTCGGCCAAATAATTTATTTCTGCTCTGAGGGTTCGAACCGGGTGCATTAAGCCAAGTGAGGCAAAACTAATAAGGTAATAATATTAGTTAGGTTGGTTGGTTAGTTCCTCAGTTTAGGGGCTGCGACAACGCGGTCATGTAGCCTCGTGTACTTTGGGTGTGTGTAAAATCTGTCTGTTAACCGGTGTTAATTGTGATGGCTGCATTAGTGTGTGTTTGTTTGCCATCTCTTGATGAATGCAGTACATTTGCATTTGTCTGTTGGCACCGGCTAGAGTAAAATGTGGCTTTTCACCTATGTCTCAGTCTCACGCATGGCTGTGATTATATGGAAGCTACTGAGGTATGGGTGGTGCTTAGTAATGGCATTCAGGGCACAGTAAGTGCCTGTGGATGCTGTGAAAGATTCTACTTATAGGGTTAGTACTGCTGTACTGACTCAGTGAGGAAAGAAATGGCAAACTACCTCACTCCTCTTCTTGATTAGTACGCCTCAATATAGCGCTGCCTTGGGTTTGTGTGGGTATCCAACCTAATAACCTAACAGCGGTGCTTTCTGAGGATCCAACCAGCCTTTGGGCTGACTACCTAACAGACAGACCTGTAATTCAGGTAAGGACTGCAGATGACCAATTACAAGTACTGTAGTTCATACGTTTGCTACCAAATACTACCGTCAACGACACCTAGCTGCGAAATTGGCTACTAGATGCCACCGCAACAAGCGCCTGGCAACGAACGTTGGAACTTAATGAGCGTTAAGCAAATCTAACCTACAAGTTTAGCTTCACACAATTGTAGTTCGTGGAAGGTTCTTTTACATGCCATAAATCTATGACAAGGGCCCAGCGGCTTTACTTCTCGTCCGAAGGAAGGCATACTGAGGGATTTTCAACGCTCTTAAGAACCCGACGACTTCGGCCGGGTTTGAACCCACGTTCTTGGGCATAGAAGCTCAGCATTCTACCAACTAAGCCACCGAAGCTGCCTAATGTTAGTTATACTTCCTTCTAACTACTTCGGCTTTTAGAGACACGAGGGTGCTGGAATTTGGTCCTGAAGGGGATCTTTAACGTTGTTATAAAGTGAACCATTCTGATTGGATCCGTACTGACTTACATATAGATAAATCGCAATTGATCCTATACTCTTCTGCCTTGTCTACACTTATATAATACAGTACGACCCCATTATCACGCTCTTCAAGGGACTGTGGTTTAAACGAGTAATAAGCGAGACATACGTAGACCAACATGCATTTTAATTTGAGACTGTTTTGCCATTTAGCGTCCAGTATAATCTGCAAGTCTCTTGTTCGCTAACAAGTCGCATCCATGATCCCCTATTAGCAGTTATCAGAGTTGGCTCATACGAACAGCTTCATCTAGCGTGTTCATTTCTAACTTAGCTTTATCTCTTCATTACTAGCACCTTCCAGCAATTGCTCCCATCTATTTGTCCCAGCAATCATTCGTGCTACTCTCATATCAGTTATATCTAGCTTATGTATCAGGAATCAGGACATCAAATTGGCAGGGGGAAAGCTGAAGGAAGTAGGAGACTTCTGTTACTTAGGAAGCAAAATAACCAGTAATGGACGAAGCATAGAGGATATAAAAAGTAGGTTGGCTCAGGCAAGGAAAGCATTTCTACAAAAAGGAATCTGTTGACATCGAATATAGATTTAGGTATTAGGAAGTCATTTTTGAAAGCCTTTGTCTGGAGCGTGTCGCTCTATGGAAGTGAAACTTGGACTATTGGTGCAACAGAAAAGAGCAGAATTGAAGCATTCGAAATGTGGTGTTACTGGAGAATGATGAAGATCACATGGGTAGATAGGGTTACAAACGAAGAGGTATTAAGACGAGTGGGAGAGGAGAGATGTTTCTGGCGACTGCTAATTAAGAGAAGAGATAGGTTAGTAGGACATATATTAAGACACCCAGGAATAGCATGCTTAGTTATGGAAGGAAGGGTCGAGGACAAGAACTGTAGGGGTAGACCAAGGTTAGAATATGTTAAACAGATTGCCTCGGATGAAGGGTGTAGTAGCTATGTAGGGATGAAACGATTAGCTCAGGACAGGGAGGCATGGAGAGCTCCATCAAACCAGTCAAACAACAACAACATCCTGAATCTATCCAGCTCTGTGTAGCGTAGTTACGACTTCCAGAAAGAGAAACTTCCGTGTATTAGGAGTTATGAATGAAGTGAGTTCTGTGATATTTTTACAAGCTTTTGAGGAAAGTCAGATAGTTTAAATAAATTGATCCCTCGAATCAAAACTATTACAATGCGAAGGGAGAAACCTTCTTGTTGACAGCGGCATTAGTGATTGATGTTTCCCCTGGGTTTCTTTTCTCGAGTCAGAAAATTACCCGGACCACACCTTATTATAGTTCCGGTTGTATTTAATCCAATTCTGTACCATGATAAATATACTCTACAATACCACAGGTTACCAGACAAACATACAGGGTGCAACACAACCTACGGCTCAGTAAGTCGGGCTGCGTACAGTAACAGGAGTTACGAAAATACCAATCAAACCCCTGGTGTGTCGACATTTTTCTGCTTAGGTGCGATAGGACGTTCGAGTCAAAAGACAAAAGTTTCGAGTGACAGAATCTGCAGCTTTCGTCTGTAGAGCATTATAGTCTCACCAGATGAAAAAAATGAAAATCCACCGCCTGCTTCCAGTCTCCGACCGGGTCAGGAATGGAATGAATGAAGCCCCCATCTAGCGGCGAGGATATGAACTGTGCCGGCTGCCGAGGCCTGACGTACTCCTCTGGGGCAATGAGTAAATGAATGACAGATGAAATGAAATGATAGTGGAGAGTGTTGCTGGAATGAAATTTTGACAGGAAAAAACCGGAGTACCCGGAGAAAAACCTGTCTGCCTCCGTTTTGTCCAGCACAGATCTCACATGGAGTTACCGGGAGTCTCACCAGATAAAGCAGGGAAATTGCCGACACATCAGGGGTTATGCTAAAGATCTGCATTCTATTTTCACATTGAGGCGTCCGCCACTAAATTTTAATTCTATCGACATTTTTATCAATTTATGTGTGTTAATAAGAGCAGATGACATCGCTGTTCCGCCCCTTAAGACAACAATAACTACTGCTCGGTTCCAAGCTCTGTGAACTTGCGGGATGAAGGGCAGAGGCAGGGTAGGAGCAGGCGAGAATTGAGAAGCCTGTCGACAGCCCGCCGTGTTATCTGACATTCTCTTCTATTCCAATACTGCTAACATACGGTCTTTTCTGAAACCAGTGTGGTGTTACGAATAAGTCAGTGAGTCACCGACCAATGTATTTGGTTCGGTGCTATGCATGGACCGAGAAACCTCATCACTCGTCAACACCATTTCTCATAGTCCGCGGTGCACATTCCTCTCAGGTTCACGCAGCTTAGACTCGAGCAGTAACTACCTCTCAGAAGCACCTGTCACTGTATGCAGCACAACTTACTGAACTGTGTGTATCTGTCTCACATACGCGCAAGTACGCGTGGATGATCACAAAGAATGTTACAATCCCTATATGAAACAACAATCAGATCTCATATCATCCCAATCTAGTTGTTGTTGATTAATTTAGGAGTTTTGCGACATCGTGGTCATGTAACCGCATGTACTTGGGTGGGTGTGGAATTTGTCTGATAGCCTGTGATATTGTGAAGTCTGTATCAGTGTGTGTATTTGTAATTCATATGAGGATTCGAGGGAAGGAGGCAGTCGTGGCCCTAATTTAGGATCCATCCCGGCATTCACCTGGAGTAGAATTGGGAAGCCATGGAAAACAACTTCCAGGATGACTGAGGCGGGAATCGAACCCGCCTCTTCTAAGTTTTGCCTTACGAGGCAGAGTGTACCCCGTTCCAGCCCTCAGACCAGAATTCAATTTATTGATAGAGCCGGTAATCGAACCCGGGACTCCGTGGTGTTAGTCCATACGAATAGACTAGAGATAATGTCCGGCTCTGTGGCTAATATGTTAGCAAACCAGGCTTTGGCCGGAAGGGTTCCGGGTCCAATTCCCGATCGGGTAGAGGGGACTTTCTTATTCTATAATTAATTCCCATGGCTCGGGGACTGGGTGTTTGTGAGGTCTTCATAAATGAAATTAAGTTTAAAAAAATCAATAGAAATGAAAGTAAAACGAAACGAGTAAAAATATTTTTTAATAAACTGAAGTCGAGGGGAGCCTTTCTTAGCCCAAGATTCAAGTCACTGTCCATGGTCCTGTTTATGAATACATTTTCTCCATCCCAGTAATGGATTGCGCGTTCAATACGAGGTCCAAGTTACTCCTGTAAGACGCTTCATGTAATAATAATGTGATCCTTGTGCACTTCCGTCTCTCACAGTATTTAGGAAGGAATTTGTTCATTCCGCCATAAGTCTTAGCTGCATCGAGCCAGGCTTGCCTGGTGCTTATCGACCGGAATTCTTCAAGGTGAAGCATTCTTCAGTGTTATCTCATAAATTATTCCTCTCTATAGGCCACTGGTTTCATGCCTCAGCGTGGGATTAGCGCTGACATCCTCTCCACAGCTACATACACTCCACCCACACACCAGATTCAGAAGCAACACCTTAGTAAGCCGATACGATTAAAGGATAATAATATTAATAATAATAATAATAATAATAATAATAATAATAATAATACATAAATAAACAATATTAATGTGTAGGGTTATAAATAGAATTAAAATGCTTCACGATCTACTGAAATAGATTCATTTCCACACAGTTTAGTAATGCAAAATTTTCATGAAAGTTAACTTTTATTTGATCAATATAATAATATTGAATTATACATAATTATTCAGATTATCAAATATATAAATATATAAGAAATCATTGAGCAAAATATCATACCTCATTCACTAAATACATCTAGCAATTAGTTCATATTGAGGTCGATTTAAGACACTGAACAACTGTAAGAAGAGGACTCATAGTTACTGCGACACACGCGAAGGCAGCTATTGAAGTGGTCACAACTGCGATATTTTGATTTTATCATCTTTATTCAAGGGAAAACTGCTTCTCAGGGTTAAGCAGATTACAGACCCCCTCCCCCTCCCAAAAAAAATGCAGTCAGAAGATTAGTAGATCTCACGGCTACTTTTTCCTGGTGCCTAAAAATTATATTCTTACGCTTTTATTTTCAAGGGAACAACACTTTTCAGGTTTGAGATTTTTCTTTAACTGAAATTAGTTAAGTGATTTTCCTTCTTCTTATTATTATTATTAATGATGATGATGATGATTAACAATTTAAGGGGACGGAACAGCTAGGTCATGCTATTATCATCCATCAAACTTTCGCAATCATCAACTCAAGCGTCCGCGATTGACTGTTTGGCCATCTCTGAATTCGATATTCAAAAATTATACCGTCGGGGTAGGAATATTTTATATTTGTTTCTCGTTAATTCAATTAGGGGCTTGTGAATAAATAAGATTTGACTTATAACCTGTGTTATTTTGAATTCTAGTAGTTTGGATGTATACGTATTTGTACTTAAGACTAAGATTGGGAAGGAGGCAACCGTGGCGATTAGTTAGGATCCCTACATTTATTTCGAGTAAGAATGGGAGACCAGGAATAAACAATCTTAGGTGGGAATCAAACTCTCATATTTTCATTCTGCCTAACGTGGCTGAGTGTATACCGTTTCAGTCCTCTGACAAGATTTCAATTTGTTCACACAGAACCCGGACCTCGAGGTGACAACTAAGAATGCTAAGCACTGCACCACGAAGGGAAGGAGAACAAGAGTTCATCAAAGGACGTTAGTAGGGAAGTTAAAAGAGAGGAGCCTGGAATAGTAAAGGGTGTGCGCATTAAGTAAGATGAGATGGACATCCTGAGATCGAAGGTTCGAGTTCCGGTGCTGATAGTGGCCATGTGTTCTTTTCCCAGGTGTTTCCCCCACATTGCTTGATTGAGAATGCTAGGATGGTGCCTTACATACATTTTGTTGATGTTTTTTGTTAATTCATGTAGGAGCTTAGCGACATCATAGTCGTTTAGATCTGTGTACTGGGTGTGTATAGAATTAGTCTGATAACCTGTGCTATGTGTGTATTTGTAATGCAGGTGATGATTGGTAAGGAAGGAGATGGCAGTGGCCTTAAGTTAGGATCCATCCTGGCATTTGCGCGGAGTAGAAGAAGGAAACCACTTCCAGGATGGCTGAGATGGGTATCGAACCCACCACTTCTCAGTTTTTGGTCACGAGGCTGAATGGACCCCGTTCCAGCCCTTACACCAGAATTAAATTTCTTGGAAAAACCGGGAATCGAACCCAGTCCTCCACCGTGACAGTCAAGAATGATAGCCACTACGGCTTATATGAAGTCTCGGCGCATCTAACCCAAACATAAGTCCTAAATTGCAGGTCTAGACACTATTACAGTCACGATAGAAACGTGGGTTATTGAACACACACCCAAGAGCAAGAATCTTGTCACTGAAATGCCTCAGTCCCGTAATTAGATTACTGTCAAATTAACAACAAGTTGTAAGTTGATGCCGCTAAGTCAATATCCCACGTTCCATAAGTTTTGTCCCTCTAAAGTGATACCACAAAGCTTAAAGGGACAAAGCGGAATGCTTGGAATTATTCGTCTTTGTCCACCTAATGCAGGGGAAGACAGCTTCAAGCGGTTTGACGTGTCGAAACGAAGGGCAAGCCTATCAGTTTGCGTGACGTCAGGTGAGAGCCGTGTAATACGATGTTGCCTGGATCAACGTCAGTCCGATGAAGAGCTCTTGATGCGAACAGATTGTATGCACTTGCTGCACGGTTCGACATATTTTGCTCGTCAGACGGGACCGTCAGGGTACCACCAACCGGAGATGCCATTCCAGGCGCCCCCATCCTCCAAACACACACACTTGTGTTCCTCAGGCCAGCTGCGGCTATAAAGAAATCCAGGCTTTGGTAATATTCGTAAAAATCCTGCTTCGGAGGGTTGAAAATCGGCTAGTCCGCAAAGCTAATAAAATCCTTTCCTAAACTGACGTTAAGTTGATCCTTCTCGAAAGTCCTTCTTACAAACATCAAACAGTAAGCAAGCTTGGAATGTGGCACGAATATGAAATCCCTACGCAAATACAATAAGTCATTAAGAATACGAATAATCACATCATCGAATTTACAGCAAAGAAAGAGTATTAATTGATCTGCAGCAACTATAATTTACATATAATGCACCAATAGCCTGTAGGCTAAGTTACGAAGGTACCAATTCCGACATTTATCTTTACGTTAATCTATTAGCTAAGCAGTAATTTACGTTATATACGGGTGCGAAGCATCCGTAACAAGAAAAGAATAAATCTAAGATAGCAACCATGTCCTAACTTTATAATAAAAAAAATCAAGTCTAAAGAATACACACAAAGTACAGGAAAAATGAATAAATACACTTGTAAACAAATACATTCTGTATTACTAAAAGATCCTGCCTGCGCTGATTAGAATACTGTTTGCATCTAACCGTCATCTAAGTGCATGTGGTTATGTTGGCAACTTCACAGTGAAAACTGGTTCTAACATTACATGAGTCACTGGTGCCCACAAGTTACGAACTATAGTGGCGTTAGTGACCTTCGTCGTCACAAAATAGTTTCAGCTAGTCCTAATAATGTCAGTTCCACCAGAAAAATCGGCTCAATGCGTCGGTCAACAAAAAAATGGTATCTCAAATTTAGAATTAGTTCACAGTAATTATCAGCTGTTTTAAATCGTCGGTTTAAAATAATTAGGTTTCATGATTTAGTTGTTCATTAAATTCGATGTTTTAATCCCTCACAGTTAAGTTTAAATTCCTATGGACAATCAAGGCACCTGCCGAAAGACAAAGGCACACATTTCTAAAGTGTTGTCTGTAGCAATAGCACGACTACCACCTCACGCGTAGCACAATAACACAGGCTATAAGAAATGCATTGCGCGCGGCTCTCAGGCTTGCTAAACCTTGACTTATGTGATTGAAAAACAATCATCATTACTGGAAAACACCAGTTATATCTGTGGGTGAACAGCGTCAATCCCACCATAAGTCTCCAATAGGCACAACAATAACATTGGCTACTACTCTTATACATGGTCTGGTCCTTCCTCAAATACAGGGGTCACAGATTACAAACTCATGAAAACATCAATTAACTGTCCTAAGCATGGACGACTTTCCAGTATGGCGTAACAGTCTTACAATAAATTCCAGCTATCAGCTGTGACGTCAATTTGTATCATAACTTAGCATTGAATCAAACATTCATGGGAACAATCTGACGTGCGTCTAAAAAACACTGCAGTAGTCTCGCTATAAGGATCACTATGAATGCTGGGTAATATCAGCTCGTAACATGTGGCTTGACCTTGATTCAACCAGCCACACACCTCCACTAGAATGACAATGTTCATTGCGTGGCATCGCCTTTTCAAATCAGAATGCATTATTATTTGAGCTTACGAAACGACAGTCCTATCTGTAGCTCATATAACTTAAATATTCACTTACTTACAGGTTCGTTAACACTAGAGCTAGTCTCAAACTCAGCTCATCAGAAAATCTGAAGTTTAAGTCAAAGAAGGTAAAACGACAGATATGTCAGTGCACACCAAGTGCTTTGGAATGTGTAAAGTACTGTTAGCACCCTAGTAGCGGCTTCGGTGGCGTAGTCGGTAGCATGCTGAACTGCTATGCCCAAGATAGCGGGTTCACACCCGGCCGAAGTCGTCGGATTTTTTTAAGAGCGTTAAAAATCCTTCAGTATGCCTTCCTTCGGAGGGGAAGTAAAGCCGGCGGTCCCATGTCATAGATTTATGGCATGTAATAGATCCTTTCACAGACTAAACTTGTGTAAAGCAAAATTTGTTAGGTTATATTTCGTCAGAACGCTCTATCAAAGTTCCAACGTTCACCACTAGGTATCATTGATATCTGGTGGCGAAAGTTGGAACTACTTGAAATTGAACGGAACTTGTATCTCGCCCTTTATGGTGTCCGCTGGAAGCAGCTACAGACTCAGGCGAGCCGAACATATCCTCGGACACTCCCGGCACTAAAAGCCATACGATAAATAAATAAATAAATAAATAAATAAATAAATAAATAAATAAATAAATAAGCACCCTAGTGCTTCGTTCCAAAGACCACATATACCGCCTCTAATACCATTACAACTCGTAGTATGTTCCAAAAATGGTCACTGTCCTCCTCGACACATACGCATACGAAACAAAACCAACACCTTTCATGTTGAAAACTGGTACGTTATTGTAGGGAAGACGAATACATGGCTTCTGAAGCCTAATGCACGAATTCTGCTGATTCCAAACAGTGGAATAATGTGGCACCAGAGCTCAAAATCAAAATTAACCAGGATTAAAGCGGCAGGGTGACCCTTACCTCCGCCAAACAATACTATGATAATTAAGGGTGTTCAATGAGTGGTGAATGCCTCGGTATTCCATAACCAAAATGAAGCTTATCCACGGTGTCTGATTAACAAGTTGTCTACCGCGTTGACACGGAATGTAACTTGCAAGGGCTATAGGAGTTCATAGGTGCCTTCTAAGATTACACCAATGCACGATAATTGGCACGTGGCATAGTTGCGCCACAGAGTGTCACAAAAATTAGTGATCGGACCAGGGCTGTGCCAAAAATCTAAAAACAGTGAATATTAGAATAGGTCTATACAGGTCCTACCTAAATGGTTGCTATTGAGTGCGGTTCTATAACTACCCAACTGAAGCAGAAACCTTAACAGACTGAAATTGTTGGACTCACATGGTCGGCGAGCTGGATCTCATGGTACTTTGGGGTTAGGATCGTCTTCAAGTCCTGCCTTCGATCCTTTACCTCATTCCGATTCATCGCTTCTGTTTCCTCCTAATTATGCGGAATTGACCTCTAGCATCCCCCTCACAGGGAAGTTTACTCCATCTCATCAATCACCTCAAGGTCAGTAATCTGTGCGTCCACGTGGTTGTTGAATAGTTCCATCTTGATAGTTGAAAATCGTGACACTGCATTTACAATTATTGTACACAAAATAACCAATCACTGACTTTAAACTATTGCAGACTTGTGACAAAAATGGCTCTATGTCTGGCGTTAATGAACACGCGGGTGGTATTCTGCTCACAGAAGCTAGTACTTTCATAAAATATTGCAGAAAATTGTTACGATCGTCGTCCAATAATAATTTCTAGAAATGTTCCAGTCCATTTCATTGGCTGATTTGACTCAAACTAGCCTTAATAAACACTTCACAAGGTTTTACGATATGTTAGAATACCTCGTGGCTTGACCGTGCGAAAATGTGGTTGCAAAAGTTCCAATGTACTGTTGGAAATACACTGTTTCACCAAACATCGTGCCTCCTTCGCACGCCGAACTTGTTCGTAGGATGTAATAATTAGGGCTCGGATTTTTAGGTGATACAAATCGGGAAAATATATATTTTGTATGTATTAACAAGATGTTCAGTAAAGAACATATAGCCTACTTTCTCCTAAATGTATGAGTATAGTTATAACTCGTTGTTATTATCAATGAGTATAATAGAATCATTTCTTGGTTGAAGACCTTAGAAACTATTTACCTCTACCAAACGCCACAACCTAGAAAAAAACTACTACCATCATTGAAGAAAGATAGATAAGAAGTATCTCAAGAATGTTATGGATCTGGAGACATAATCGACCGGACTGGCTGCGTGGCTCAGCGGTAACGTTCTCGCTTGCTGGTCCCTAGGTTGCAGGTTCGTATCCTGGCGCAGTCAGCTGGCATTTGAGGGTGCACAAATGCGAGGGAGCCGTGTCAGTAGATTTACTGGCACGTTAAAGATCCCCTTCGGGCCAAAATTCCGGCACCCCGGCGTATCTAAAAGCAGCAGTAGTTAAAAGGGTCGTAAAACAAATAACATTATTATTATTGTTATTATTACATAATCGACCTGCCGTGGGCAACATCCAACTTTGAGTTGAGGCATGTCTTTACACGTCTGGTTGTGCTTGGCTTTCACAACTCTAATTGAATTAACAAATATTTCCGTGTCCCTGTAGAGTCGTGTGTATACAAACTATGTGGATATTTTCGATTGCTATTTGCCTGAAATAAAAGTATTAATAACCTGAACTAGTACCAGCGGCTAGAATTCAGTTACTATGTGAAATCGTTTTGTTCTTTACTTCAAATAACATTTTCAAATAACGCACAATAGGCTGTAACAAACCCTTTAAAATAAGAAGTAAAAATGTATCATAGTATCATCCTGTCATTCTTCAAATTCGATGCGCATAGAATGCCAATGGTATACAATCAATGGAGTCCCATGTAGACCAGTCGTGAAATCTAGTGGAGAAATATCGAACAATATAATCCTAACAGGGCGAGTGCATTCTAGCGGCCATAAGAAGAAACTTTTCAATAAAATCTGGAAGTTAATAAGTAGGCCGGCGTGTAGTTACCTTTTTGGCTGCTAGATGTCTCGAGCAAATCTGCTGGCGAATTATGTTTTAATTAAATATATGTTTTGCACCGTAATATGCACAATATAAGGCTTAATTTTAAAATGTCTGAGTCATTACAAAGCAACAAATATGTAAAATTTCAAGCAAAAAACCAAACTCTGATGGGGTTTGAACCATAGGCATATGAATGACAGACTAACGCTTTACCATGGAGCCATTTGTGCCAACGAACATTGATCTGTATAAAATGACTTATATAGAACTTGTTAGCAAATAATGATTTAGACCTAACGATTTCATCAGTGGAGTATATTATTTACGTATAAAGCATTTCATACTAAGTATATTTATTTTGTATCAGTACGCTATATTGCATGCAATATTCAAATTGGTGAAATATAAGTCAGGCACAAGATATCCGCTGCCATCTTGTCTTCTTACCGAGACGGCTCAGCGTTTTAAAATCACTTCTGCACTATAGTATTACAAAATAAACTTTTAATTTCTAACGTGCCTCTTCCTTTAGAACAGTTAAATCGATTCTCGGCTCGATAATCGGAACTGGTGGGTCCCATGATATGGATTATAAAGTTTGCATAATTCGCACGGCCGCCATCCTGAAATGGTACGGCGGATGACTTTGTAGTTTAGTCACAAGACGCGTCCTATATGAAGGTATGTTATTACCAAATTTGGTAGAGATCGGATAATTTGGTTAGTCGCTATTTGATTTTACGTTTTGAACGTTTGAGTGGCCGCCATTCAGATTTGGTAAAGATGGCGGCGATATAAAACATGACACTGAGGTGCCCTTTGCTTGTTCTACCTCTGTATCAAATTTCATTCAATTCGGTTTCACCGTGTTCGAATTGATAGGGGGGGACACACATTCAGAGTACACACACACACACTCACACACATACACACACACACATACACACACACAGACAGACACACCATTTTTGGCCCTGTAGTGATCTCATAAGTCTACTTTCATTTTTTGCAAAAATCGAAAGTAGGCTAAAAAATACCTGAAATATGTGACAAAAAAGTAAAAATATGTAATTACAATTTAGTTTTGTCATTTAGACTTTCACGGCCCGTGTAATTATTCATAATGTTGAATTTTGGGCTTATGCCGTGTTTTATTATATTATATTATAATAAAACACGGCATAAGCCCAAAATTCAACATTATGAATAATGTACAATTTAGTTTATTAATGTGAATATAAACAATATGCAGTACTCAAGAATACAATTTATTCTATGTCTCACTGACTGCTGAAGCATTACAATACACATCGAGATATCAGGTTGTCCATCACATATGACCGACGATTATCGCGAAACACTTATTCTGAAGGCGCGAAATTGGGGCAATATATTTCTTGCCTTTGATGTGTTGTGTAACTTGAGATTGCTGTTCAGCCTTGATTGCTTTCCCACATGGTTGGCAGAACAGAACGCCCCATCAGAAGTAAAATTATCTTCAAATTCTGCAACAGACGATAACTTGTAGAACTGCCTTACACTTCATAGTGCCAGAAATGAACTGCATGTGAGTGACACTGGTTCCAGGTGGCTGGGGGAGTGGGGGGTCTAGCACGTGGTGCAATATGGCTATGGACAAGGAAATCCTCGGCTACCAAAGTGAGTGGCACGGGGCGACAAGTTAAGAATAACACAGTTGCAAGTTGACATATGCTCTGCATGACGTTAGATAGCTCACAGGTTATTCCCCGTTGAAGTAACACAGAACAAAAATGCAATACACTGAATGATCTATCATACTGATCTTAAAAATGTAAATATTGTGTCTTTCTATGTGCTAATAAGTGAAAAGCAGGAATTTATGTATTCATAGAAAATATGCTTAAAATATGTATTTACTTAAAAAAATATTTATTTACCTAAAAATCCGAGCCCTAGAAATAATCCAACTGTAGCACTTTGATAAGTAAACTTTACACAGTCACGCAACTTTCCAACATAGATTTTCAATTGACACGGGACGTCGTCCCAAAAGCACGCCTGCACCACTTTCAAGCAGACACGGTTGTGACGTCACTCTAGACAAGGTTCCGGGTTCGAGAAGAAGCCCATCAAGTCGTGTAGCGACTAATTAAACATGATTCGCATATCTGTGAGTAATAATTGGGATCCCATATCGCCATAAATCCATGAATTCAGAGTAATATAACGGGATATTCATAATAACATTAATAAATTCGTAGAATTACAAATGAAAGACATACAATCACTTTCTCCCAGTCAGAAAGTTACAATGCATTACTGGAGTCAAAATAAGGGTTGGAACTAGCTCAATGCTCCCGCGGTGCGCTCTAGCCGTCTTTGGGCGGAGCTCCAACTTATGGTCATTGATGTGATCACCAACATGAGCCTTTCGGGGTCAATATAATGTGCAAACAATTCATTTCTATTATGAAACTAGCTAAGTCCAAATCTCGAAGTACCTTGTCACAACCTAACATGCAGCAAACGATTGCAACTTTCACAGACCCTATGTCCTAACATGGATAAACTAGTTCACGAAAATCGAAACAGAAAGTGTCGGAAAATTGCTTCGTGATTGTATTTTCTATGGCTCTTTTCTAATGTGCAGGGAAAATGGCACTGTGTTCAGTTCTATTTACGTTATAGCATGACTGTCCTTCACATTAACTACTTGTGTTACATATCTTTTGACAGGAGAGAGCCGAAATGGCATTGGTCATAATCTGTGATCAATTGTGTTATTGCAACAAGGAGCATTAACATTATGACGTTCAGTTCGTTGTGTTATTAACACCTGTATGCTCCCTGTCTTTCCCACATTGTTGCATCCCGCATGCCTCAAACTAAATCCTTGTCCTCTGCGGCGGCCGTACAATGCGCGGTGACGTCACACTCTACACTGGTCTTCGGTGCGAGCATGTACAGCGGAGTGAGCTGACGTCACACCAGCACCGCCTGTCCTCCCCTGACCTGGCGCTAAGTGTAGGCTTTGAGTTACTACGGGGCAAGTTATGTATTGGAATATTTTGACTCTCCCGGCCAGAGTAATATGGTACAGCAAATTGTTTAAGGTGTTATATCGTGTCTGCTGGATGCACTGATTGCAGTTGTCAGTAGACGTTGGTACATCCTGTCTGGTGGGATAGTAACTACTTGTTTTGTCCCATCTATGAAGCTCATTGCTGTGCAACTTGGATAAAGGAGCTAATAGATTCGAGCTACTTCAGCACAGCTTACAAGGGAAGTATCAGGTAAGACAGGTCGAAACTTATCTTGAAACTTTGTGGACGCAATCGTTGTACTATAAGAGGAGAATGTGCAGAAAATCAGCAGCAAGGCTGTGGCGAATCTCTCATATAAATCAATGGAAGGTAGCGAGTACCGTACTTGTTGGAATGGACAGCCCTGACGGTCCGGACACTCAAGGCTGGTGGGAAGCAGCCGCACGCGCCAGTCATCATATACGCCCCGCATCGCCACTACTTCGAGTGCCACAGGGATGTTCAGCTTCGCCAGTCGTCATGTCTGCCTACCAGGATGTCAGGTACGATTTCGGAGCCCTGCAGTTCAATCTGGCAGCTGATTTGTCCTCTTATAGTACAGCGATTGCGTCCACAAAGATTCAAGATACACTGAAGAAAATGGAAATTGCAACACCCAGAAGGAGTGGTGCTACATTGCTGCATTTGAACATGCAGGACGAGTGTTTGGTTGTGATTCGATGATTACACTTTCAGGTCCCTCTGACTGTAAGTTTGAACAACAATCAATACAGGACGTGACCACCACGAGCTGCAATACATTCATGAATGCGGCGAGGCATGGAGTCAATAAGGCCCTGGATCGCTTCCTGAGGAATTGTGGCCCATGCTTACTGCACTGCATGGGTCAGCTGTTCCAGAGTTGTGGGTGGCTGAGGACGGTTGGCCAGTTGTCGACCCATCATGTCCCACACATGCTCAATAGGACTGAGGTCCGGTGATCTGGCGGGCCATTCTAAGGTCGTGATGTCGTGGAGAGCTTTTCTGGAGATACGTGCAGTTTGAACCCGGGCATTGTCCTGCTGAAACATCCCATTAGCAATGTTCGCCATCATAGGAACAACCACTGGATCGAGTACCCTATCAACGTACTGTCGAGCAGTCATAGTGCCCTCAACAAGCACTAATTGTGATTTCACATTAATGGCAAGAGCTCCCCAGACCATAATGCTTGATGTTGGACCTGTGTGCCTCTCGACAATAAGGTCTGGGCGGCACGTCTCTCCGGTACGTCGGCGGACACGATTCCGGCGATCACTGTGGGCAAGACAGAAGCGCGATTCATCACTAAAGACGACCGACCCTATGCCATTCGTCGACCCACATCGATCGTTCTCGACACCAGGCCAGCCTTGCACGTCGCTGTTGTGGGGTCAATGGAACACCTTCTGCAGGGACACGGGATCGTAAGCCAGCTGCACGCAGGCGATTACCAACTGTTTGTTGTGTAACGTGGGGTGCCACAGCTGCTCGAATTTGCTCTGCTGTTGCATTGGGTTCCATCCGGCCCATCCGAATGATGCGGCGATCCTCTCTCACAGTTGTCTGTCGCGCTGGGCCTGTGCCAGGTCTACGATTGTGGATACCTTCACTTGACCACTGCTGTCATGCACGTTGTACCGTAGATGCCTGTCGGCCAACACGTGCAGCGACAGTCCTTAGCGATAATCCAGGCTAACACAGCCCAATTATCCGAGCCCTCTCAAACGGCGACAGTTGTTGATAGCGTGCTCTTCTCTGTCGTCGAGGCATGTTTGACGGGGAACACTTCACTGCAAAGACTGCAAGTCAACTACGCTACACCAGAGTCCGTATACTGGAGTTGATTCTTCCGCGACCAATCACGTGGGGAGACCTGTAGCAACAATCCAATTGGTCTGAAACTTTGATCGATTACATACCTACACGGCATCGTTCCATATCTTGAAAATCAACACAAACGACCAATGCCTTCATGGTGTTGCACTTTCCATTTTCTTCAGTGTAGGTTTCGACCTGTCTTACCCGATACTTCCCTTGTTAGTTTCCTATGAAGGAACCAACGAGATGGAATGTTTTGCTTCACGGGCAGGGTAATGAATTACAGCAATATTTTCAGGATACAACTTAAATATAATAATACGGATTATGGTGATATTATTTGTTGTTTTAAGGCACCTAACATCGCGGTTATCAACCCCTCGTGGTTTGGTGAAAGTAATAATGAAATGGATACTACTGCTACAACTGAAGACTATCAGGAACGTACATACTAGAAGAAGAAACGAAAAACTGAAGACGGGAAATAAAGGACAGGAGGAAAATATGTTTTTGGCCGCCGGCATTAGTATCTCAAAGTTGTCTCACAAAGATCATGGCCATCCCAACGATATCCCGGAAGATGCTGTCCATTGCTCTCTTCATGTAAGACTTGGTCGTAGCGAGGTCACGGTGATCTGAACAGCAGGAGATTCGGTTCCAAATTCCGTTTGCTCTCCTATCTTCAAGTCTTACTCAACATTTACAGTATTTCAATCTCACCTCTGCCGCCTTCTGTGGTCACGGGGTACGCATTGAGACTCCGGGCCTTGGGTTAGAAATTTAATTCAAATTTCAGGGCTAGATACACTCTGGCTCATGAGCAAAACTCAGAAGAGGTGGGTTCAACTCCCACCTGATCCATCCTATAAGTGATTTGCTATGGTTTCCCACTTCTAAATGCCTGAATCGTTCGCAACATAAGACAACGACCACCTGCTCCTAATTACAAGTACACACACTTCTACAGCCTTCACAGTTGTTGTTGATTGAGGGGTTCGGACATCGCGTTCACTTAGCCCCGTATACTTGGATGAGTAGAAATCGTCGTATTAACTGTGTTATTGTGATGACTGTATTAGTATGCGTACTTGTATTTCAGGTTAGGATTGGGGAGGAGGTAGCCATGGCCTTAACTTAGGAACCATATCGGTATTTGCCTGGAGTAGAAGCCGGAAACCGCGGATAAAACACTTCCAGGATGGCTGAGGTGGGAATTAAACCAAGTTCTTCTCAGTTTTGTATCACGAGGCCGAATGTATCTCGCTCCTGTACTCAGACCAGAATTAAATTTATTGGCAGAGCCGGGAATTGAAACCGGACCTCCGGAATGACAGCCAAGATTGCTAGCCGTTACACCACAGTGACAGATTTCCAGATAGTATCCATACACACCCAAGTCACAATACCCTAAGTGAAGCAAGAACAAACAACTAAAGATTTGAAATGAGTTCTGGGCGTGGTATATAAATGGCCCTAGAATAGTTGAGATACGGGTTCGAATCCCAGATGCTGTCTTATTTTCAAGTCTTACTCAACAATTAGATTATTTCCGCCTGGACAGCGATGCGGAAACGCCCTGGGGTTGAACATGGTCCTAATTACTGGCCTGCCTTGCTCCCAACACGCTATATCTACGTAACGACCCTACTGTCGTATACTTTATAGCACATAGCCTAGATAAAACTCCAATTTCATTCCATTCTGTGCTGCAATAAAAATGATATGAATGTTCTCAAACTAACGAAATTACATTGGTATAGCCGGTTTTAATACCTCTGTCGTAAAGGTGCTATTTAAATACTCCCTCCCAGCTGGTAATAACCGTTGTATCAGCTGATGAAGCACTGACAACGGGTGGACACTCGCAAACGAGAATTATCAAATACAAGAGAGTGGAGTGTTTCTTCTCCGAAAATTGGTCATAATACGATAAGCCACGCCCAGATTGTCTGAAGTCGAGAAGATAAATATACGTTCTGGTTATTTACTGTACCTGCCTTGTAAAATTTTACAAATTTTTCGCCATGCGGAAATATTTTGCAAGGCTGTGCGGATAACGGATAAGCTGAGGATATAGTTTAGAGTAAATTTGCAGAAAGTTTTTAGAATAAATGTTGAATTGGATATTTTTAAAATAATTTTAGTTTTTTGTAAGATAAAGCCACGTTTCTTGCCATTTCCCTATTTGCATTCGCCTGGATTGTATGAGAATAAAGAAGTGAGAGAAACCAGTAATGGAAATACTCTTAATTAGTGTTGACTTAAAGTCCTTTATTTCTGCGTTTGCCTGCGTGGATATATCCGACGACTAAGTAGCCTAAGTGCTATAATTAGCCGACCGCTGTTATAGGACATAACGTACCACGGACATAACGTACCACTTGGCCGGCTGATTACTTGCGATGAGTCAGCTAATGACCTTAAAGTATTTAGGAGAGGACAAAACGTACCACTTGAAAGAGTGGGAAGTCTTTAGGGTGCATGAAACTCTAACCGCACGGCCACTTGCTCGGTATTGCTCAATTAATCCTGGTAATAAATACGTGGGCAATAACATAACATAAACTAATATAAAATATGATAAAGTTTTTGGATTCCCATCACACTTTATCCAGGCTTTGGACTGGCAAAATGTTTATAAACATTTTGGCGTGTTTAAGCTGTGGTTAAGCTCTGGTCATTTTTCGTTTTATTTACTATGATTTTTTAATTTTTAAAAATTAAAATTGTTTTTGTGGGTTTTATATGCTAGCGAATAGCAAGTTGGTCATGGGATATTTCATTCTAAGTGAATAGCAAGTTCGCCATGTGAAGTTTCATTCCAAGTTCTGCGAATATGAGAGAGAGAACTCTCAAGCAAGATTTCAAGTTTCCATTCTCTTCATACCGCTTCATTATTCTGTCAAGCCGTTGATCAAACTTGACATATTTCTTCTTTCTCTTTGAACTTTCAATATACAATTCGTACTTCATCCGTCGAAGTGCGCACATAAACCGCCCTTATTCGTTGTACACAACTCCATGTTACAATACAAATATGTTTCAAGCCGCACAGTGTGATCGCCACTGATGTTTATGAGGTAATGAACATGTACCTGGAATGCCCGTCTGACATCAAGTGGTACGTTATGTCCTAGCGTAAATATTTGGGGATTACGGGAAAACCGTTCTTAGGTAGATAACGACCTAGGAGGTACGTTATGTCCTCGAAAGTCAAGTGGTACGTTTTGTCCGTGGTACGTTATGTCCAGACTCCCCGTTGCTCAGAGGGACAAAACTCAGTCAATATTATCTTGCGATTCACACAAAGCCTAGGGGAACGAATATATCCTCAAATGTCTAAATGTATTGCTTTAATACTTGATGCTTTATCTAATAAATTTAAATAAATATTGTAATGTCAACGGATTGGAATAACAAACTTGCTGATACGGATAAAAGTCGTGTGGTTGCAGTCCGGATGAGGATAATGTTTTGTTTATCCCCGAAGGGCTCTGCGTAATTATCCTGTGTTTGGCTCGTTATGCAGCCCAACTTAACTTACTGATATATGCACTAATCTAGGTTTCGTCTAACTGCCCAATTCGATCGTTTGGCACACAGCTTCGGGACTTTCGGGCAATCTTAAGGATTACCGTATGCAAGTATGTTTTGTAACTACTGTTAGCCTTCTGAGTGAGCTAGGCGTGTCAATATTGAGTAGGAAGGAATGGCATTAGTTGTTGGACGCAGAACCTCGGGGACTGCTCTGGTGTTTCATGTGCTGAACAACCAGACAGTCGTCTGTAGTGCGTGGTTCAGCGGTAACCTTATCGCCTGCTGTAACCAAGGTTACAGGATTGAATCCTGGCACAGTCAGTTGGCATTTGATGGTGGGCAAATGCGGGGGCGTCGTGTCAGTAGATTTACCGGCACGTACAGGATCTCCTTCGGGACAACATTCCGGCACCCTGGCGTCTCTCAAAGCCACACTAATTAAAAGGGACGTAAGACCAATTATATTATTATGTAGAGTTCTGTCTCTTTTTATTCATTTATTCGCTTTGAAATTTACTATGATTTCATTGGTTTCTCCCCATTTTAATGCAGAATTTGAACTCTACTCAATCACTGCAATGTAACCGTCAAAAACACGGAGACTGAAATAAGACGCAGTTCTTTCCGCTGTCTCCTGCACTCTTTATATAATTACACTGAGACAGCACTCTGTCGACTATCGCCTTGCTGAAAGCTAAGTCGAGGGCTCGGAGAATCGATCATGAGAAATGTTCGTGAGCTGAGATCCATTAGACTCAGATTAGAGACGATGGGATAGATAAGATATGGAGTCGTGATTTAATTCATCATACACACAAAGGATTCCTCTCCAGCGAGATGTTGAGATAAAAATAAATCACTCTAAGCACAGAACAAAGACCGAAGTACTACACTAGTGTCAGACATCTCTTGAGAGTTTCTGTCTGAGCTATGAAATATGGGTTACCAATCTGTAGACTACTATTTTTGTGTCTAAAATAATGTATAATAGTGCATCTGTTGTTGTTGAGATTCTAACTGTCCTAGTGAATATACAGTACGTCTTGTTATTACACTTTTCACATCTCCACTCCTACAGCGAGCAAGTTTCATTGTGTTTGACTTGGAAGAACAAGTCATTCACACTACAGTTTAAATGCTAGTCCCATTATACATTCTTACAAACAAAGTGCGGGATTTTTAGCCTGCTTTTCACATTTTGCAAAAATGAGGGAAAAGTAGACTTATGAGATCGATCCGGGAAAATGTCTGTCTGTCCTTCTGTCTATCTGTCTGTCTGTGTGCCCCCTCCCCCTATCAACTCCTAAACGGCTGCAGCAATCGAAACCAAATTTGGTATAAGTAAAGAGCTATACCGGAACACCTCAATGTCATACTTGAAAATGATGTCAGTGCTACCAACTGCTAAAAAATCGCAAATGAAATTTGAGCTCCATGTTGGATATCTTGGAATGTATACATGGAAACTATTCCAAAATTGGCACACATATAGATAATAATACTTTAGTTTAATTTTCAGGAGGCCATACATGACAGTGTTGCCAAAATGATTCTAAGCCTGCTGATAGGTCCAATTTTTAAATGCATATACCTCCTACGCTGTCAATTGGATTTCAACCAAATTTCGTATGTGCTATGTGTACCATAACAGATATGACTATAAGTATTCTTAAGAGCAATCAGGGCTGCCAACTGTTAATAAATGCTGTTTATATATTTTACCCTAATATCAATATATCAGAAAGTATGCAAGCCAACAGCTCTAAACTTTGAGCACATATATTATCTGACATTCTAGATTAATTTGGTGTAACTAATATATGTCAGTGCTGCCATCATCATTCTAAGCCTGCTGATAGGTCCAATTTTAAAACACCAGTAACTTCTATACTAGTAAATGGATTTCATCCAAAATTGGCACAACAAGAGATCATAATATTTCAGATTATTTCTGACCAACATATGCATGACATTGTTGCCAACATGATTTTACGCGCACTGATAGATCCAATGTCTAACTGCATGTAATGTCCATGCTATCCATTGGACTTCAACCAACCAAATTTTGTATTCTGTAGCTTAAGAGAAAGAACTAAGAATATATTCAGTCACCAGGCTGCCAATTTTAGTGCTCTATTTGACTACATTATGCCCGGTATATTTCGAACTAATTAGAAATTTCGATATTACCAACTTAATTTCGTCATTATTCTAGATAGGTCCATATAGATTAATTGGCATGAATCTTACATTTTAAGAAAAGTAGGCTCTTTAGTTCGTCACGGAACTTCTTGTTGCTCTATGACTTGGTATTAAATAATGAACCACAAAAATATATTACTCCACACACTCATTGATTAAATGAATAAATAAATAAAGATGTAAATAAATGTCTAAATAAATTAACGCCATAACAAGGAGTCATTAGAAGTGAATGAACATATACCTACAAGGATAGTATAGAAAATAGTGCCAACAAAACCTTATACCGGGAGGTCCACCAGTCCCTTGTTATTCAGTACTAGCAGTAGTGCCCGGCTTCGCCCGGTGGATTTATTTGTTTTATGGATGATAACAAATATTTAAAAATATAACTTTTTGTGGAGGTGGTGGTGGTAGTACAGTATAATGGACGTAACATTCAGGTCATATTCTCGTAATGATATTGATAATAATGAATAGGAAAACGGCTATTTACTAACTACAGTACAGACACACGTAATTTACAAGCGAATTGAAAAATACGATTAGAAAGAGAAGTGAAATAAAAGGCACTGCCTAGGGCCTATATCTCATTGGCTGTTAAAAAGTAGAGACCAATAGTGTCGTCTTTTGTCGCATAGCGCCGTAGGAAAATAATCAGAGCACTTTGGAAATCATTGGCAGTCCCGAGCTCCTGAAATAGCGATAGTGTCATTTATCGTCACATAACGCTCAAGGATAAGGATCTGAATAAATGAAAGTAAATTTGAAAGCACCAAAGCTTACTGCAGCTGATAAGCTCAATATACTGCACCAACACCATCGCACTTATGAAAATGAAAATCCACAACCTGCTTCCAGTTTCCGACCGGGTCAGGATGGAATGAATGAAGCCCCCATCTAGCGGCGAGGATATGAACTGTGCCGGCTGCCGAGGCCTGACGCACTCCTCTGGGGCAATGATTAAATGAATAACCGATTAAATGAAATGATAGTGGAGAGTGTTGCGGGAATGAAATTTTGACAGGGAAAACCGGAGTACCCGGAGAAAAACCTGTCTGCCTTCGTTTTGTCCAGCACAGATCTCACATGGAGTAACCGGGATTTGAACCACGGACCCTGCGGTGAGAGGCCGGCGTGCTGCCGCCTAAGCTACGGAGGCTTTCAACGCACTTATACAGAGGCATAATATTTTCATGATGATAACTGTTTTAAGGGGCCTAAAATCCTTTTGTACTATTACTCCCCGTGACTGCAATTCATAACCAGCGCAAGATGTAACTATTTTCGCAATTCTGCACCAGAACACTGGTAGGGGCGACGTGAAGCAGCCTGCATTGCCAGCCAACAATGGAATTATTAAAATACTGTATTCCTACAGTTACACCACTACGGACATGAATGGTTCTAGGACCATAAAACGTGGTTTTCAAGTTCATTTTGTCTCTTATTCTAAATGTAGGGAATGGAGAGGGTTGTCCAAAATATCAAGTGGACAGAGTTACCCGCAGGGTTTCAAAGGGTAAGAATGTAAAATTTGGTGCAATTAGGTGAAACGGTGTAGATTTGTACTAAAGGGCCTAAATGCAGGGAATGGAGTGGTCTGTCCGAAATTTAAAGTGGACAGTGTTACCCGCAGGGTTCCAAAGGGTAAGTTCTGGTGACATCGCCTCACGAGGTTCTGGTTCGATTCCTGATTCTGCCAACTTATTAATTTGTTTTTGTTATCCCATTTCAGGGGATTGGCCATCGTTGTCATGTATGCACGTGTACTTGAAGGTGTGTTGAATTCTTCTGATAATCTGTGTTATTGTGTGTCTGTAATAGTGTGTGTATTCGTAAGTCAGGTGAAGATTGGAAAGAAGGTGGCTGTGGCCTTAAGTTAGGAACCATCTAGAATTTGCCTGGAGTTGAAGTGAAAAACCGCAGAAAACCATTTCCAGGATGGCCGACATTGGAATCGAACCCACCAATTCTCAATTCCGCCTCACGAGCCTGAGTGACCCGTCCCAGCCCTCAGACCAGAATTAATTTTCTCGACAGAGCCGATATTCAGTTCAGGTCTGAGGGCTGGGAAAGGGTACACTTAGCCTCATGAGGCAGAATTGAGAAAAGGTGGGTTTGATTCCTACCTCAGCTATCTTGGAAGTGGTATTCCGTGGTTTCCCACTTCTACTCCAGGCAAATGCCCAATGGTTCCTAACTTAAGGCCATGGCCGCGTTCTTTCCTATCTTCACCTGACTTACAATTACACACACTATTACAGAGACACAATAACACAGATTATCAGACAAATTCAACTCACCCCCAAATACAAGGGCATACATGACCACGATGGCCAAGCCCCTGAAATGAGATATCCAGAGATATCCTTGTTGTGTGGTTTCGCGCGTTAATGCACTGAGCTCCACGTCTCCCGCGTCTTCCACCGAGTTTATGATGAAGAATGACCGTGATATGACTTAAGCTGGGACGCCAAGTAAGTCGATAATAATTTTAATTTGCATCGCTAAATGCTTGACAGGGTCAGGTGGCGGCAAGTGCTTGAGCCAGTAGAAAGAGAGGAGTGCCTAGTTACAATCGAACACCTGTTTAACAACTGTGACTGATCTGTGTCCATGCTTAAAGGTACACGTGCTTGGTACGCAAACGTAACTCAAACCTTCAAAACAACATAGGATAGACCAACCAACTAATAACAAGCTTCACAGCGAATCGTAAGAGCGTTAACATCCTTCAGTTTGACTTTCTTCGGAGGGGAAATAAAGCCGTCGGCCCATGTCATCGATTTTTGGGTTGTAAAAGAACCTACCACTACAATTGGTAGTGTGTAACTAAATTTGTATGTTATTTGGTTAGAAACGCTCTGTGAAGTTCCAATGTTCGCCGCCAGGTATCAGTGACGGTGACATCTCTGGTAGCCAAAGTTGGAACCACTTGAAATTGAACTTGATGGGGAGCCTACGGGAGTTCAATTAAACTACCCCACTATGGCCATTGGCTGCATTTCAAATATAAAATTTCAAAAATAAATACTACCGTAATAGAGAGCCGCGGTGGCTTAGGCGGTAGCACGCCGGTCACCCACCGCTGGGTCCGTGGTTCAAATCTCGGTCACTCCATGTGAAATCTGTGCTGGACAAAACAGAGGCAGACAGGTGTTTCTCCGGGTACTCCGGTTTTTTCACTGCCCCAAATTTCATTCCAGCAACGCTCTCCACTACCATTTCATTTCAGCTGTCATTACCGGGTGAGTTAGCCGTGGTCGTTACGGCATGATTGCTGGCAGTCGCTCACATCCAGGAGGCAAGGAGGTTCGAATCCCCCGCCGGCAACCTTGAAGATGGTCTTTTGTGGTTTCCCATCTTCCTTCCTGGGAAATGCCGGAGTTGGTCCCTAACTATAGGCCACAGCCGCTACCTTCCAACTCCTCGTCCTTACATTCCAACTTCCCTCCCCAACGGTACTCGTAGCTCACTCATTGGGTGTCCGTCTCGAAGCAGCTATAGCGTGGCAAGTTAGACCTGGCCTGTCATGGCGGAGTCTCCTCTAGGAGGGGAAGTGGTGGGATCACTAGGCGCAAATGCGATTTCCCCTCTTTGGTGCAACAGCCGTTTGGAGCTGCTCGCTGCTCGTCGTGGTTATATTATGCAAGCGTAAAGTATCCAATAGGAGCATTCCCAGTGACATAGCATTGCTTTTGGTGGTAATGAACTGAGAGCGCGCCCACTTCACACACTCCTGACAGCAAGCTTGTTGCCGTGCTTGTCATAGAACAGAGCCGCTCAGTCTTGCTTCGCATGCCTCGACAGCATCTGTACCCTGCCAAGGTTCTGGGAATAATGACTACTTGGCAACATCTAACCAGCGCGTGATGAAGTATGTGCTCACTGGTTGGCAAACAATCCAGGCGGGGGGATGACGTAATGCAACTGGACGCACATGCGCATCGGAAGGTTCAGATCTAACTTGTTCCGTTATACAAAACTGGCGAACCGAACATGTCCTCGGACACTGCCGGCACTAAAAGCCATACGCTAAAAAAAAAGAACTGTAATTCATTTAATCATTGCCTCAGAGGAGTGTGACGGGCTTCGGAAGCCAGCACTGTTCATATCCTCGCCGCTAGATGGGGGCTTCATTCATTCCATTTCCTGACCCAGTCGGTCGACTGGAAGCAGGCTGTGGATTTTTATTTTCATATTACCGTAATACAAGTAATTGCTTTTTAGGATAGTGTGTGATATATAGCTAACCCGCCAAATCTAATTGGACAAAATTATTTTGACCGACCGAAGAGAGTATAAAATTGATTGTCCCTGAACTTAATCCACCCGTTTGTTCTAGGTGTCACTTTTAAGACGCTACTTGTGTGCAGTGACACATTCCTGACATGGACAAAGTGTGTAAAGAGGAAGAGGAAGCAGCGATATTGCCCTACATAGATGAGCTAAATCCCGGTAATTTATCGTCTTGTAAGTGAGCCAACGCTCACCGCGGCTGATGTTTTTGGAACGATTGATATCAGTGTGGGTAGAAGCTCATAGGCCAGCACAAAGCTGGGAACCCCGGTGATTAATGCTCCGTCCTCGTTCTTACACGGGCCAGATTGCCTGCTCGACAACCACTTGGCAGGCATCTCCACTCAACACCACCCACTAATTTCACATTGTACATGTAATGGACAACGTGATCGACTATCAGCCAGCCTACCATCAACTCCACTTCGCACACACCTATCCTAGAGCTATCGAGGCGAGAGAGAGAAGAAGCCGCCGCATTTGGTCAACCTGATCGACGTTATATTCAAAATAGTCCTTTACGTCCATACATGTTATTGAGTCATCAGTCTGTTGGCTGGTTGAATTTAATTGCTAAATTACAAACATTTAAGTTGAAGCTAATTGCTGAAATTTGTAACTCACCAAAGGTAAGCAAAAAGTTGAAAATAAAAGAAACCATATTAAAGTTTATTACCGGTTATGGTGTTTGAAGCCATTTTTCAGTGTTGCCTCAGTAAACAAAAGTTTGGTGTTTTTCAGTCCGTGAACACGATTGTACCCAAGTGAGATGGGTTATTCACTAATCCTGAAAAAAAAAAAAAAAACAGGAGATTAATATATACACTGGGATGACCAGTTTTGATCGTCAAGCGATCATCATCAGATCCATTACACTTAGGCTATAAAACCTATGTCTGAAAGTATGGGTGAAGATATTTACGATCGTAAATCGCTTGACGATCTCGTTTGGGTACAATCGTGTTGACCGACTGAGAAGCAGCAAAATAGTAAAGTTTCCAACAAAGAATATTAGAACAATTGTGTGAATATTTGATTTTAGACTGAAAGAAAATAGACAACACGAAATAAAACATTTAGAAATCGTAGTTACTGTAGGATTCTTTAAGCACAACTAAAACTGGGTAGTTACAGAGTCTCTGCACCGCCTTGAAACGTTTAAGCTCTCAGACAACCATATGAGTAACTGACTTTAACTTGCAATTTTCACCGTAAAGGGCTGCTATTTTCTGATTATGAAAGTAACGAATATGTTAAAACGTAATCCTTAATTTCAAGTTTGTTGTACAGGTCTACGCGGCTTCGGTGGCGTAGTCGGTAGCATGGTGAGCTTCTATGCCCAAGGTAGCGGGTTGAAACCCGGCCGAAGCCGTCAGATTTTTAAGAGCGTTAAAAATCCCTCAGTATGCCTTCCTTCGGAGGGAAAGTAAAGCCGGCGGTCCCATGTCATAGATTTATGGCGTGTTAAAGAACCTTCCACTAATTGCACCTGTGTGAAGCTAAATTGGATAGGTTAAGAATGTAAACAACGCTCTTAGGTCTCTACGTTCGTTGCCAAGAGCCGACTGCGGTGGCGTCTGGTATCTAAGTTCTGAACTTGGCCTAGTAGTCGTTGACGGTGGCGCTTGGCGGCAAAAGTAGGAACTATTTGAAAAATTCTAAGCTGCAGTACTTAATAAAAAGAAATCAGATAACACACACTAATACAGTCATCACAATTAACACCGGTTATCAGACAGATTCTACACACACCCAAAGTACACGGGGCTACATGACCGCGTTGTCGCAGCCCCTAAACTTAAGAACCAACCAACAACAGTGGTCTACGCCTACATCATCTCACATTCAAGTATTTCTTATACATATCCCTGCGTGCCGTCACTTTTGATACTGATGTTTTGAGCAAACAAACCAAACGGACGGTATCATCCACTTTCAAGTTTGTTCTCTTTAAAATGTTCGCAGCTTTAGGAAAATCGAGCCGCGGAAGAACTCAATCTGCTAGGTCGGACAGCTTAAGAACGTCTAATTTTGTTTTAAATATTACATTCCAGCTAAGATTTAATATAAGACGTAGACTAAGTCAGTGTATTATGATTTAAAATAGTAGAGTCAGAGTCAGTTTTAAGCATGACAAAATCACAAAAGGGCATAAATATAAGATTTATTAATATTTCAGCGTCCGCTTTGGTTCGGCATTTTAATGTTCTAGGAGTCAGAGTTAGAGTTCAAAATCCAATTTAGAGTAAAAAAGCTTCTCTCGACTGAAGCAGATGATGGAGGAGCCATAATTGCCTTCATTGCCTGCTTACATAGTAGTAGTTGGTGGAATGTTCCTGCCAGAAAGATAATGCAGAAGTTGAGGAGATGTTTTATCTATGATAGCATGATTGCTGCATATGTTGAAATTTCCTACACAGGAACATCAATGACAGAGAAACGTTTCCAAGTTCACCCGGAGTAAATAAAACTGGAAAACCCCTCTCAGGACAGCTAATGTTGAATCTAAATTCCAAACTTCCTTCCAGAAATGTAGTGCATGTTCACGTTCATTCATATATCCTGCCAACATTTTACACGTTGCACCTGAAATTTTAACAATATGAAGAATTGTTGCATGTTTATTATCTGATTCCAAAACCTGTATTTGATGGCAGATTCCATTAGACGTTTCTGATATAGCTCTGTGTTGAAGTAAAAGTTTTTTTCAATTTTCAACCAGTCACTTTAGGTTTGTTACATCTGCACTGCCTTCACCATCTTCCAAATCAATCCACTGTTGGACTGCATTGAAATTGATGCCATGATATTTCCCTGCATTCAGCCATGTTCCCCAGAGAGTTATTGCAGGAACTGATGTAGAACAAATATTCCTGCTTCTTTTAGGCACTTCAGCAATCTCTCCCTTCTGGCTGGAGTTTTTGCTAAAGCTGCAATGAATTTATCAGCATTTTGGTGAGAATCTAATCTTTTCAGCACAAATATGCAATACGTAAGCCCAACAAGTTGAATGTTATATCTGAGGTGAAAATCCAGGTAGTCACCTACCAGCAGAAAGAATATACAGTATGGATTATTGTCTGATATTAAAAAAAAAAAATTGTCTCTGTGAACACCAACAAGATCTAGTGTATCATGTATTAAATTGTCATGGAGGACCATTGTTGCTTACGTCCGCAGGTATTACCTACTATTACCCTGCACGTGTCCTCCGGGTGGTGCTAAGCGAGCAACAACGATCAAGATGAGACCGAACTGTCATAATCGACCTCTCGGTCATAATAACCTATATTCGTCGAACAGTCCTTCTAAGGACTATGAGTTTCATACACGGAAGATAGGCCCTCAGATCAACATCTGTCTGTTTAACATAGAAGGCATTAGTAGAGCGAAGAGTGAGTATTTATCAAGCATTTTACAGAAGCACTCAGTTGACATTGTCTTACTACAGGAAACTCATACAGAGAACATTGGACAGTTATTGGCAAGGGGAAAGATACCAGGATTTAAAGTGATAGCAGCTCATGACCATACTAAATATGGAATTGCTACTTACATTAGAAATAACATTTGCAACTACAGTCCCTTACCAGCAAGCGAGCATCCAACTTATTTCTCATCCTCAGTACAAATAGAAGACATTGTGGTAACGAATATTTACAAGCCACCTACTGTAACATGGCCTGATCCCATTCCCATAATACCCTCACAAAATAACATCGTCCTTGGAGATTTCAACAGCCACCACACATCTTGGGGCTATACACAAGACGATGATAATGGAACTAAGGTCACTGAATGGGCTGAAGCAAACAACCTTGCGCTAATATATGACCCTAAAGACATTGGAACGTTTCACTCTGGCCGTTGGAAATGCGACTACACTCCAGACCTTTGTTTTGTCTCGCACAGTTTTATGTCACCATCTTACCGTGTTAGGAGACAAGTGCTCAATAACTTCCCTCACAGCCAGCATAGACCAATAATTTACCAAATAGGAATCCAGATCCCAGTTATACAATCTACACCCAAACCACGCTGGAACTTTCAGAAAGCAGACTGGGATGCTTATGCCAAGTCTACTGATGCCAACATCAGATGGATTAAACCTGTCCCAGAGAACTACATGAGGTTTGTGGGCTTAATAAAATCAGCAGCAAAATCAGGTATTCCTAGAGGGTTTCGTAAAGACTATATACCGGGTTGGAGTGAAGAGTCCAGCAGACTGAGTGAGGAATTCGAGGAAAATAGCAGCCACGAGAAAGCAACAGATTTACTACTGTCACTTGATCTTGCTAGAAAAGAGAAGTGGGTGAAAACTGTACAAGACATGAATTTCACCCATTCTAGCAGAAAAGCATGGTCACTTATTCGGAAATTAGATTCCACATCCATACCCCCGAAGCAACATTCTCCAATCAAGGTAGAATCAATAGCAAATCACCTCGTTTCTATCTCTAAAACAACAAGGAATAAACTGACCACGAAAGGGGTTAAAACTGAGCTTAAACAGGCAAAACGTGAAACCCAACCGCACGCCACCTATTCACAACCTTTCACATTGCAAGAGATCGACGAGGGATTAAAATCACTCCGAAATGGCAAAGCTGCAGGACTAGATGGAATCTACCCAGAACTCCTAAAGAGCTGTGGTCCAGCTACAAAAGATGGCTCGTTGCGTTCTTCAGCTCCATACTTCAGTCAGGAAGACTCCCCCCAATCTTCAAGAAGTCAAAAATTATCGCCCTTCTGAAACCAGGAAAGGATCCAACTCTCCCACAAAGCTAGCGACCTATTGCTCTACTCTGCGTCACCTACAAGTTA
Organism: Meconema thalassinum; assembly: GCA_946902985.2. Taxonomy (NCBI): domain Eukaryota; kingdom Metazoa; phylum Arthropoda; class Insecta; order Orthoptera; family Tettigoniidae; genus Meconema; species Meconema thalassinum. Next base: position 617,547,571 of record OX336390.1, read on the forward strand.
TTAGAAAGACTGATACTGAACCGAATAGCACCGGCCATCGAAGCAATCCTTCCAGTTGAGCAGGCAGGGTTCCGACCCGGCCGTGACTGCAGTGACCAAGTACTGTCCTTGTCCACGTATTTGGAGGTTGGTTTTGAGAAGAAATTGAAAAACGTCTCTGTCTTCTTAGATCTTACAGCTGCATATGACACAGTTTGAAGGGAAGGTCTTATGCTTAAACTTATTAAAGCTGTTCCTTGCATAAAAATTGCAACACTAATTGACAGAATGTTAAACTACCGGCTATTTCAAGTTCACTCAGAACACATCAGAAGCAAATTCCACAAAGTCAATAATGGTCTGCCACAAGGGTCGGTTCTATCTCCTGCTCTTTTCAACTTATATATCCATGACCTGCCTGAAACAGTGTACCGAAAGTTCATATATGCGGACGATATTTGCCTTACAATTCAGCGACGCAACTTCGCAGAAGCTGAAATAGTTCTTAATCGAGACCTCGAACTGTTGGATGACTATTTTCAAAGATGGTATCTACATCCTAACCCACAGAAAACAGTGACATCTACATTTCATGTAAACAACGCAGAAGCGAACTACCATCCAAGGCTATTCCTCAAGGGTCATGAACTTCCATATTGTGCCAATCCCAGTTATTTAGGAGTAACATTGGATAGGTCTCTTACGTACAAACATCATCTGCAGAAAACCGCCAACAAACTAAAAAGTCGTAATAACATTCTCCAACGACTGGCTGGAACTTCTTGGGGAGCGGATGGAAACACTTTACGGACAACCTCTTTGGCCTTGGTCTATTCTGCAGCAGAATACTGCTCTGGTATCTGGCTTAATAGTGCTCACACACAGCTAGTAGATTCACAACTTCGCCAAACCATGCGGATCATAACTGGTACACTTCGTGCTACACCGATCAAATGGTTACCGGTACTCAGCAATATAGCACCTCCACATATCAGGAGACAGAAGGCCCTTTTTCAGCTGTGGACAAGAATGTTGAAGAATGAACATTTACCTGTTCATGAGGATATCAGACAGAAATGCACACGCCTTAAGTCTCGTCAGCCTGCTTGGAAGACGGCTGTGAAATTAACATCCAGCTCTTTCAACTCCACTTCTAAGTGGTCAACAGAGTGGTCATTATCCCCACCTCGTGCATTAGTGGACATCAATAATCCATCTACAAAACTGGCAGGCTTCGATCTGCCACGCTGCACCTGGAGTAGACTAAATCGCATGAGATGTGGAGTAGGTAGAACAGGATCTACTTTACACTCATGGGGCTGGTCAGTTTCCCCCCATTGTGATTATGGGGAGGTTCGCCAAACAATGAAGCATGTAGTGCAGGAATGTCCACTCCGTGCTTTCTCTGGCACCATGGAAGACCTCAATTCAGCAACACCGGAAGCAGTGAAGTGGGTATCGGAATTGGACATTCACATTTAGTGAGACGTACATCACTCACACTCAATATTTACAATCTCAAGCTTCGTAAATTGCTTTGTATAGCCTATACATGATAATTTGTATTTACTCTCTGCTTATCTTCCACTGGATATGTAAATAGTTACAGGTTGTTTCATCATACGCTAAATAAAATAAATAAATTGTCATCAGCATTGCAGTGTTCAACAAATTTGATTTTCACAAGAGGGTTTCTTATTTTCAACACCCAATGCGACAATAATAACAGTCACCGCTTAACAATTCTTTATATATGTTGTTACATCAGCCATTACATAGACAGAATTTCCTGAAGGTCTTCTTCAACACACCTTGCAAAATACCTTCTTTGAGTAGTTTCTCAGGAAGCCAGATGCATAGGCCTACATGTAGTTGTTGTTATCCACTGAGAAAATCGTTCGTTATGAAAGACATGCAATGGAATACCAACAGACGTGAATGCTCCCATAAGATCTTTCGTATTATCCATGATTTTTTATATGCTGATATACTTGACGTATCGTACTGGTACGTATGCTGTCAGGACTACCTGAAGTTGAACCCTATCCACCACTCTGTTTCCGAGATGTATACATAGAACGTTCCGCATGTTTCTGCACAATGGATTTTCTTATTCAAAATTAATAAACTCTTAACGTATGGTACACAAACGTTTCCCATTTTTAGCCACAAAATTGTCTGTAGGAAACTCGTGAACTTTTTTTTTTAAATCGCAGTTACAGACGTTTTCAGTATGCTGGTATTAAGTAGATGTAAACCCTTCTGATTCAGAGTGTGAACTGGCCATACATCCGATGTATACTCTGTTATGTATTTTTTAATTGTTTAAATTTCCGTTGTTGATAAACTAGCTTCGCGTTGTTAATCTGAGTATTTATAATATTAATCGTTGTTCTCTATTGTTACAAATAACGCATTGAAGCAGGCCGTTCATTTTCCAAGAGTTACCTATGTATGATCTATTTTAAATATTATGATTTTATGCTTTATTTTTTAAATTATGCTTTACAGTATTGTGCTTCTAACATTAGTTTCTAACATTAGATTGATAACTGAAATCATGTTTGGAGTAGCAATCATATGTCTAAAATTATGTTATACTTTAATGCTTTTGGGTTGCTACTGAGGCAACTGACACGCTGGAGCAAAACTCTGGAAACTAGATTCAGAAGTTTGAAAAACATTAATTCTTGGAAACTGGATTTAGAAGTCTGAAAAGCATTAATTCTTTTCAATTGCAACACGCGTCTTAATTTTTTAGGTCAGGTTCAATGTTATCAGTATCCCAAAATAACACCATTAAAATCGTCCGAGTAGCCTAGGCCTTAAGATAATAATCCCAACTTCCGGTTTGAATTGATCATGACACTGAAGACCTCGCACCCCACTGGAGAGCCTGCTCATAATTCATGAGCACTCTCGACACTCTGGTTGCTATTCATCCCCATCGTCTCTTACCTGGCACATTTCAACTCGTTTACAGCTGCTCTGGCACTTGTCGATATTCTTCAACTTCTTCTCTCTGCACTTCCCTTCATGGTTGGCTGATATCCTTTTCAGAAATAGGAAGTTAAAATTCACAGTTACATTCCAAGATAAGTAGATCAATTACAACACAGTTGTTTTGAACAAAAAGAAACAAAATAGCATTTCACTTGATCTGGAAGTAAAGTGCAGATATTGTTAAGACAGTGACGTACCCTGGAATAAAAACTAATAACACCACACCATTAGTTTTCGAAGTAGTAGGGAGCCGAGAATTAATACACCTACTGTTAAAGTATAGCTTCTAAACTTATTATAGATCAGAAGCAATTTTTGTACAAGAAAGTTTTACTAATAAATACACAATGGTATTAAGAGTAACCCCAAATGTCAATAAATTAAGAACTAGTTTCAGCCTCATTGTGGCGTAATTAACAATTGACAAGATATATTGACAGATGAGTGGTAAACAATTGCGAGTACAGAATTGATATTTTGTAACAAAAGTGTTGCTATCTGGTAGCGTGCTCTTTAATATTCATTATGTTCGACCCTGACTATTATATTCAGAAAACTGTACTATAATGAGGCTCATTATAACACTATTTTTTATTATGAAACAGTTTCTACCACCAATCAGAGCTCAGGAAACAGTTGTTTGACCTATTAGATAATTAGATGCGCTGTGTTCCACGGCCTTCTAATTTAAAAGTCACTGCCTGGCCTAGTGTCATAGTTTTGTAATCGAGGAGGCCATGGTCAAATACAAGGCATTCTCTGCGTCTCATGCGCTCTGTTCAGTACATAAAACTGGCGAAATCTCGACAGATATTTATGAATATTTATGTTCGAACATAAAATAGTCATAATAATTATCATCGAACATAAACAGTCGCATGCAACTCGCCTATAATGGTAATTAAGACACTCCTATGGAAATTATAAAACTCACATTCGCTCGTTTTATAAACATACTCGTGTCTTAATTATTGCCTTTATAGGCTCGTTGCATATTTGGACTAAATAGAAACTATTATATAAAACTGATTTATTATCATTAAAAGTATTTTTGAAAAGTTCTTAAAAAAAGTGAAATGTTAACGAAGAAGAAATCAGTTATATTACAATTGTAAATGATAATCATTTTCTTAAAAAACTTTCGTTTACTTACATTTAACACAATATTTTAAATTATTTAAGAAATCTTTTATTATTTAACAATTACCAGAACTGTTTTTTTTTTTTGCATTTTATATTTAAGAAAAAATGCAAAATATCATTTTATAAAGTAAATAAGTTTATAAGTTTAACATATAAGTTTATATTTAGTCCTAATATTAAAGATTACTCACCGCTGGGTCCGTGGTTCAAATCCCGGTCACTCCATGTGAGATCTGTGCTGGATAAAATGGAGGCAGACAGGTTTTTTTTCCGGGTACTCCGGTTTTCCCTGTCAAAATTTCATTCCAGCAACACTCTCCACTATCATTTCATTTCATCTGTCATTCATTTAATCATTGCCCCAGGGGAGTGTGTCAGGCTTCGGCAGCCGGCACAGTTCATATCCTCGCCGCTAGATGGGGGCTTCATTCATTCCATTCCTGACCCGGTCGGAGACTGGAAGCAGGCTGTGGATTTTCATTTTCATTAAAGATTACGCTACCAGATAGCGACACCATACATGCAAAATATTAATGCCGTACTCGCATTTATTCATCACTTTTCTCTCATTATCACCTGTCTGAAGAAGACCATAATGTGGCTGAAAACAGTACATTAAAGAACTTCTAGTATTTGATTTATTGACTTTTATACCATTGTGTATGTATTAGCATGATTGCCAATATGGACCAATGTTGAATTCAATATGATAAATTAAATATCAGTACAAACAGGAGAGTTATGTTATGCTACATAAGGCAAGTGATAAATCATTTGTTGTAACTGCTTCGACGTATTTCCTATTTAGGAGCATTTATTTCAAAAGGAATGCTAATTTTACACAACCAATCATATATAATCGGGGTCTGCATACAAAGTAATTAATATTAAAACCGGAATAGACTCTTCTCATAATTATGAGCTTTAAGAAAGAAACTTATTTTGAGGAAGGTTGTTATTGTTGATTATTTTAGTGGATTTACGACAGCATGATCATCTAACCCCGTGTACTTGGGTAAGTGTGGAATCTCTCTGATAACCTGTATCATTGTGACGGCTGTATTATTGAGTGTATTTAAAACTAACGCTAGGATTTGGAAGGAGCTGGTCGTGGCATGAAGTCAGAAACTATTTCGTCATTTACCTCGAGTAGAAATGGGAAACAACGTAAAAACACTTCAAGGACAGCTGAGGTAAGAATCGAACCCATCTCATCTTATGTTTGCAGCACGAGTGTTCAATAATCAAATCTTCAGACTATATAGATTTTTTGATGGAACCTAGAATTCAACTAAGGACCTTTGGATACAGTATCTATATACGTATTCCGAGGCCATAAGTAGGAGGGTGTATCTGGAAAGAATTGTTAGGGAGAATATATGGGAATTCGCAGTATGATGGAAGTCTTGGATAGAAAATCATTTCTACATTTAATATTAACTATATTCCTCCTTTTATCATAAAAAGAACCCCTTCCTTTAAAACTCTCACGGAATTCTTGAAAACATTAAAGCTTTACCATTTACAAGGACACCCATTCTTTCTTTCTTTCTTTCTTCTTGTTGTCTCATTAATTTCAATGCGCCCTCTCTTCTTGGTGTCGTTTATTTAAGAAACTGCACGCTACACTCCCGTCCTTATTGTAACTTGGCACTACCTTTTCAACCCTCTTTTAATGATCCCTTTTAATTGCGTTCTTATATTAACAAGGTCCCCAATAAAATACAGATGCGTATCAAAAGATGCCATTCATAAAATGAACATAGCAATCCTCTTAAAATGAACTGCAATCTATTATTGAGAATGGCTTTACGGTTCAATACATAAATATTGTTTGAGAATCTGGGGTGTTCTTAGGGCGAGTGATAGCGGAACAAAGCACCCCTAAAATAAACATTTATTGTAACTTCATAAGAGAAAGGTAAAATTAAGTTGCAGTGGAAAAGGTTCTGACTTTTGACTGTGCATTGTACCAAGGAAGTATCGCGACAATATTATTGTTACACAGTTTGTATGATTGTTCTAATTGTGTTCCAGTATTTGGGTAACTGTACTAAGTTGTTTGCATGCCTTAACAAGTAGTTCACTAAATAACTAGTCAAACTATTTTCATATATTTTATTGGTATATTCCATTGGAAACTGTCCCGCCTATTAGCATTTTGACGACTGCGCGTGCAATAATGACGCCGCATCCGAGTACGTATTTCACCAGAAAACAACCTATGGGGAGTAGGAATAAGCTAAAGTCAAAATCTCTAACAAATTATAATGCAAATGGGACCAGTAGACAAGTGTGATATGAAGGTCTCATTCAATGTTTTGACAATAATAACTATAGAGTGGAACACAGAACCTTTTTTTCATTAACTAGGCTTTTGTGATTTGAACACTTTTTTTGTATACAAAGAACTAGCCTAGAACGACAAATGCCATGCTCCCTCATCTGAGACCAAACGGCAAATGCCATGCTCACTCTATTGACTGTCCATTGGTGCACTCGTCAACAGGTTAAATTGATTTACTATGTGGTGGACTAAATATTGGTATATGAGTAAGTATTTCAAACTCAAAACTCAATATCAGAAAGTTTCAGTCATTTCAGGCAATAATTTTAAGATAGGAAAATGGTTTTACTATGACACTAAATCAAAGCTCTGTTCGTTACCCAATTATAATGGGTGGTTCCTTAATCCTGAAAAAACTTAACATGAGATTAATCGTCAAGCTGCAGTGGGAGGTGGCAGCTGCCACACATCAATTAACCAGCTAAGAGCACAATCCATAATAACTTGACCATTTAATAAGAATCACTTAATCACACTAAGCAAGCAAACTTGAAGGTTGCTCTGCGCCAATATAAACACGGGAAGGTTCCTCAAATACTGTGCACCACTCAACCAAAAGTCACATATCTTGACTAGTAGTGCAGGGTTAATTACGATTACAACTGTAATTATCCTAACCCATACTTGTAGACATAGGTTTTATAAGCCTAAATGGAGATTTCTATCATAATTCAAAGCCTTATGATGCTGAAGTTATGGGATGAGCTGAGGGTTTGGCTAACTATTCACAGTGTAAAGGATCCGATGATGATCGCTTGACGATCAAAACTGGTCATTCAAGTGTGTTTATTAATCTCATGTACATTTTTTATCAGGATTAGGGAACCACCCATAAGTCGGGTACGATCGTATTAACTACAATGGCACATCCCACCCTGTCGTTTCCATCAGAATTCAGTACACGGGATACATCTGTATAAATGATGCGGTCATGTTTGTATGAGCAGCCGACATGAAACTGAGGTGGCCCTTGCCAGTGCTACCTCTGTACCAAATTTCGTTCAATTCGGTTTTACCGTGTTTGAATTGATAGGGGGAATCGATTTGCACACATACATGGCCACCATATGCAAACTATTGGACTGATGAACTTTTAGCTTGGTCAAAGAACGCTTCTCACATAAAGGTATAATGTTGAAAAATTTCGTAGAGAAAAGATGATTAGGTTGGTCGTAATTTGGTTTAAGCTTTTACAATTTGGGTGGCCGCCATTAAGTTTTCGTCAAGACGGCAGCAATATAAAACATGACAATGAGGTGCCCTTTGCTAGTGCTACCTCTGTACCAAACATCGTTCAATTTGGGTTCACCGTGTTTGAAAATATAGGGGGAATCGATTTGCACACATACATGGCCGTCATCCGCAAAATATTGGACAGATGACCTTGTAGTTTGGTCAAAAGATTCCTCATACATAACGGTATAATGTTGCAAAAATTGATAGAGATAAGATGATTAGGTTGGTCGTAATTTGATTTAAGCTTTTAACATTTAGGTGGTCGCCATTACGTTTCCGTCAAAATGGCGGCGATATAAAACATGACACTGAGGTGCCCTTTGCTAGTGCTACCTCTGTACCAAATTTCGTTCAATTTGGTTTCAACGTGTTTGAATTGATAGGGGGGAATCGATTTGCACACATAGGTAGCCGCCATCTGCAAACTATTGCGCTGATGACCTTGTAGTTTAGTCAACAGACGATCGCCATATAAATATATGTTGTTAAACAATTTGGTAGAGATCGGATGATTAGGTTAGTCGTAATTTGATTTAAGATTTGAACATTTGGGTGGCAGCCATTACGTTTCCGTCAAGATGTCGGTGATATAAGGCATGACACTGAGGTGCCCTTTGCTAGTTCTACGTCTGTACCAAATTTCGTTCAATTCGGATTCACCGTGTTCGAATTGATAGGGGGAGGGGGGGGGGGGCAGACATTCAGAGGACACACATTTACACACAGAGACACACTCACACACACACACACACACACACAGGCAGACACACAATGTTTTGCCCTGTGTTGATCTCATAAGTCTAGTTTTATTTTTTGCAAAAATCGAAAGTAGGCTAATAAAGAAAGAAAGAAAGAAAGAAAGAAAGGAAGAAAGAAAGAGGGAGAAATAAAATGAAACAAATAAATAAGTAATAAAATTTATGCATGTACAGTATGTCTACCTCTTATTGTTCCCGTTTTTAACGGAGTCGGGGATGATATGTTATGTGGTGGATGGCTTTTACGGCCGGATATCCCCATGAGAGGAGTTAATGAGAGATGAAATTAATGAAGGTGAATGCAACTGAGCAAGGATGTGAAATGAAGCGTCCGTGGTCTGTCAGAAGGTACCGTTCCAGCATTTTCCTGGATTTGAAAATGGGGAAACAACCAAAAACCATCTCGAGGATGGCCGACGGTGGGGCCCGAATCCACATCTACCGAGTCCACAGAGAGCTTGGCCCTATGACCTAGCACTGCGCATTAGCGAGCGGAGTACCGCTGTCGGAAAATAAATAAATAAATAAATACATAAATAAATTTTTATTATCACTAACAACCGTGATTAGTTGCGCATGTTTACAATAAACTTCGGTAACTAAATAAGTGTATATATTGTAAATACCTTAACCCACATGTACTGTATGTAGACATAGCCAGATTGTGAGGGATCTAATAATAATAATATCGTATGGCTTCGAGTGCCGGGTGCAAGCTTTGTTATTTGATGCTCAGAGGACAGCTTGCATGCCGAATTTTGTCGTTCCTTTGGACGCTATGAAAGTCAAGGAGGTTAGATATCTAAACTCCTTGTCACTATAGTGCTTTCTAGTAGTAAAAGGAGGAACTTATGTTGGCGGAAAAACCCGAGATTAGTTTTGGCATTATGAACACGGCCTACTGATTTCAAATGGGTTCTTTAACATGCCAACGACGTATGACACACGTGCCGTGATTTTTGTCACCTTTCAAGAATCACTTACCACGGCCGGGAGGGAACCTATAAGCTTGGGATTGGCAGTCCATCACGATAACCACTCACCCACCGTTGCAAGCCAGAAGGGATCTGTTGATGATTGCTTGCCGATCGAAACAAGTTGTCCAAGTGAATTTATTATTCTAATGTATTTATTTCTTCAGGGTTAGGGCATAACACACAACACAGTTAGATACACTCATGTTGACCGACTGAAAATCATAAATTACGTTCGTTAAATAAATAAATAAATAAATAAATAAATAATAAATAAAAATAAATAAGTAAATAAAGAAGGAAGTGTATAAAATGAGTAGCGGATAATTAATCCGTATAATTATTCCTGGTTGGCAGGTGTGATTAGATGAGTGTAATTCCCCGCCCAATTTAATTCGGCACATTAACGTGTTGACCAACTGAAAAGCAATTCTTTCACTAGATTATGAAGGCAACACTCAAAAATGGCTTCTAAAATTTCTATAAAATTACTTCCATATTATTCATTGAGAGTAAAACTCTTGAATTGCTGAGGCCCAAGTGGAGATTTCTCTCAGAATTCAAAGCCTTATGATGCTAAAGTTATAGGATGAGCTGAGGGTTTGGCTAACTATTCGCAGTCCATTGGTCTTACGATCATAAGATAAGGGGAATAAATTTCTTGGAAGGTTTCCTCATGACAGATTCTTGCGCCTAAGTTTACTGCAGTATTGGAGCCGGGACGTTTGATTCCTCTATCCCATTAATTCTATCTCCTTGGTGCTGGTCAAAGAGATGCGCTTTGCTTCTTTTCAAGCTGACGGGGTGCTTCTTGATTCCTCCCCTCGCTGGAACGTCGGAAACCATCCTACGAACGCTTCCATTAAAAATTTCACGCTTGAGCGAACACGAACAAAACAACACTTCAAAAACCGTTTGCGATCTCTTCGTCTCTGTCTTATTGTTCTCTTTCACTCTGCGAGCACGTTCGTTATGCGCAACTTGACAGGATACTCTCTCTGTCTCACCTCCACTCACACAACCCCTGGAGCGCGCTCTCTCTCCCTCTTGGCGGATAATAAGAATATTACTTACTATGTAAGCCTACTCCCTACGGAACGCCGTCATTGCAGAAGGCAGAAATCACATACATGTAAATTGTTCCACAATTGATATTGTAACTTTCTGTCAGTCAACACTAAACAATTCCAATTACTGGAATATGTGATCGAAATTTAATGTTATTTTTCAGTTGACCAACACGATTGTACCCAATAGTATTAATAATAATAATACTGTTATTGGTTTTACGTCCCCGTTAACGACTGAGGCTTTTAGAGACGCCTTAGTGCCAGAATTTTGCCCCGAACGTGATCTTTAACGTGCCAGTAAAACTACTGACACGGCTCCATCGCATTTGCGGACCATTAAATGCCGACTGACTGTGCCGGGATTCGATCCCAATATCTTGAACTCAGCAGGCGAGAACGTTACCACTGAGTCATGTAGCCAGTCCCCCAATAGTATTGGGAGTTTACCTAATCCTGAAAGAAATGTACACGAAATTAATAATTTCAATCGTCAAGCCAACATCATCAGATCCATTGCACTTAGGTTATTAAATCTATGCCAAAAAGGATGGCAAACGTCTGGGAAATCTCACCTACCTGAGCAGGGCAGATCATCCGCATAAAGTTAGGGGCCGACCACAGTGTACAAATTATGGGAAATATTCTTTCATTAATCGTGGTATTGGTAATTGGAACTCATTACCTGCTACAGTCTTAGAGCCTTTCCCCAAACATACAGTATTGATGTGTTTAAGATAAGACTGACATTTTGTGTAAATACTCCGATGTAACTACTACCGTATAGTTTCCAAATCGCGACTTGTGTATATTAAGTGTGTTTGATAGTCTATTATTGTTGGTAATTTTCGGTAATTGTACAATTTGCCACCGGGATATTACCCCCATTGGCAAATAAAGTAAATAAATGAATGGATGAATGATGCAGTCAACAAACACTAACGAAGCCAAGATCATCTTCCATCGTTTGTCAAGTACGTAATGCATCCTTGATCATAACGTCAATAAACAGGCTTATGTTTTGAAACACTTTTAAAGAATAATCGCCTTAAAGTTCTTTAAGTATACAGTAAACTTTAATTCATTCTAACATGGAATTACATAGTTTTAATATAATTTATTTCCCTGGTTATACCATTTCCATTAAAGCCTACAGTAGTTCATACGACTCATTTTGACGTAGAGTGGTGTAATCTTAAGAAAACTGTCCCTTTTGAAAGCCAGAGCTTCTTCTTTGCATATCACTTTAACAATGTCTCTAATTTATTTTCCAACTTTCTTAGTTCACGTTAAATGATATTCCTTGGCTCTGGGATCATATCTTTGAGAAGTGGCTGCTAGAACTTCTCCTATTTTACGATTCAGTAACTTCACTTCATGTCCGTGGCCCCACTAAGTCCACTGCAGCATCACATTCAATATATCTCGAGTGCTAAATTACGTGCAGTACATTAATGCCGAGCTAGGTTTATCGTTCTCAGAATGATGGAATATTTCTTTCAAGTCCGACAGATTTTGCTACTGTGCAGTATTTCTCTTAAATGGCTCATTCATTCCAGAAACTAATGCTACGATTTACGAAGGTAGCATTGAGCCAATATTTATTGGGAAATGTTCTATTATTCACTATAGTAATTTACTGTATCGCGGTTCGAAGCGGTGAATATAGGGTCTCAGTACATTACCGCTTGATCTAATATACGCTATAACTTAATTTAGTAAGTTGTTGATTTTGATTCGTTTTACGGGCTTTGCGACAACGTGGCCATTTAGACCCATGTAATAAGGTTGTGTAGAATTTGTCTGACATTCGTGGTATTGTGGTGTCTTTAGTAGTGTGTATAATTGTAATGCAGGTGAGGATTGGGAAAGAGGTAGTGTGCCCTTTCAGCAATTAAGTTGGAAATCTTCCCGGCATTCGCCCGAAGTAGAAGTGCGAAACCACGGAAAACCACTTCCAGGATGGCTTAAGTGTGAATCGAACCCACCTCTTCTCAGATTTGCCTCCAGAGGCTGAGTGAGCCCCGTTTCAGCCCTCAGACCAGAATTACATTTCTTGGCAGAGTCAGGAATCGAGCCCGGGCCTCCGCAGGGAAAGCCACGAGTACCAGCTACTAGCGCAAAGATGCGGATGACATCATTTAGTAAGAGAAAATGTTCTTGATGATACGATCCTTAAAACAAGAAAAGAAACTATCTTGTGATTTTACGTGACCGTTAAGCTCGCCATCTTGAGCAACGGGACTTTCATTTTTACGTGGAATCTGAACCACAGGACGAGATATTTCACTTCGAAGATATCACTTGTATTGACCGGGAATCGAACCTGTTCCACCGTGGTGAGAAGCAGGCAGCTCGATCACTCCACCGTCAAGACACTGATCTGTAAAACAACAATCACCACCAATCACTTAGTGTTTCAGTAATTGCATTCTTTACCGCTTTCCGTGGGCTCCTTTTACTCCAGACAATTGCCGGGATAGTTCCTGCCTTAGCACCACTTCCGCTTCCTACCAAATCCTAGCCTAAATAACAAGTTATCCTAATAATACAGCCATCACTTTGACACAGTTTATCGGACACATTCCAAACACACTGAAATACACGGGGCTTCATGACCTGGATCAATCAACAAAAAAAGAGCTTGGTTGAAGTTTCAGAACGGTATTCCGTATAGGTCTAGGGGCGTATAGTTATGTTGTGATGAACTGTTCGTTTGGAATAATCCTGTATAATTGTCCCCTGAATTATTCGTCCTACTTCTTGAAGTGCTGCCTCGCTTCTCCACTCCTCACAGTGCTGTAGGGTTAGTTACCTCATGGGATACGTTGTCATTTGCATGTCGCATCTACTTGGTCTCTCTGAATGTGGAGGTGGCCTACTGGTTGAAGAGAGCCAAATCTCCCTCTGTAGTGATTTCCCGTCTCCAAATAACAACACTGACTTGTATGATGGGCGGGAAACTCGTCGGATCTGGACATCTTCCAGAAGCCCTCATCAAAGAGAACTATATATTGTTGGGGTATTTAAACCACGAGTAGTTTAAAGCTTAATGGATTTGAGAATTATGATAGCATATTAATCTTTAATCAATACATTCGTACAGTATGAGTGGCTTAGCCGGATTGAAATGTCGACATCCGCGAGATCTTCCAAGTCAGTACTTCATAAGATGACCGGCACAGGGACATGCTGTCAGTTGGGGAAGGAAAGGAAAGTCACTCGTCCACAAGTAAACCTTGGCTAAGGAGCGCCTCTTTGGGGTACAGATCAACCTAATGGATGAAAAGCCTTCTGTTCTTCTATTCATCTCTTGTAACAACATTTCTCCTAACACTTTGGCATCTTCAAAGACTATTGTACAATCGTTAAGAAATTAATTAATTAAATAAATAATAAATCATCATCATCATTTATTGTACATATCAGGCCATTAAGGCCCATGACAGAAAACAATGAGACATAACAACCACATCAAATATACAATTTTACAAAACACTATCCTAATCAATCACACAGGAGGCATTATCCCGATCACAATCTCAAGCATTTGTTACAAATGCCGTTCCATTTTTCTCTATCGATTGCATCATCCAGTACGGATGGTGGTTCCACGGCCTCATGGACGTTTGCCAAATAGCTGAGCATTGAACACTCTGTTATGGATAGATTCCACAGCTCTTACGATGTGTTCCATCCACTGGAGCCGTCTTCCTCTGATGATCCTACCCTCATCAGCTTTCCCAAAACGTTGGTATAAGTCCTCTTTTTCCTCCTTTCTCATCTTCCTTCTTCCCTATTGTAAATAGGTCCATATTGTACCCATGTAAGTAATTTCCATGGAAAACATGCTTCTGCCTCCAGCTAGTTTCAGGTCTCGGCGTGTACCGTTCTCCCACAGAGCAGTTGCATATTTTTGATTTGAGACTAAAATGTATCAACTCTACAATGATAAGGCACAACTCTACTCTAAAGACTTTAATTCAGTATAAACATCATGGCTTCAAACATAAAAAGAACATAATCCCCACAAATATAATACACAAACAAACAAAGTTACTCCCACAATCCACTAATTATTCACATAGTTTAACAAATTAAATCCATATCATTATTCAATCCTCTACCATTAGGTGGACTTTAAACTTCAATCAAGTGCGCTGATGCACATGTAACGTTTCACAAAAACTGTACTTTTACACTCATGTCACCTAATGTGACTTCTTTAAATTCACAAAATTACTTGTTTCTTACAACACATCTTAATTTACATCATGTGTACTGTTTGTGTTATATCTCTCGCTCCCACCAAATGCTTATCATGCATTAGCCAACTCATGGGTTGCACTACAATCTACTTGCAACACCACAATTACGTAAGTCCACCCCTCCGCTCCCCTCTTTTTAAAGTTCCACTGCATGCCATTGTGATTTCAATTCCAACTTATGTTATCGCTGTGTCGGATGGTATTATTAAGCTACCCTTGCGAGCGTAGCCTGTGGCGTCAAGTGCCCAACTTCATAAACTCGTGTCAGTGTCAGTACAAAATACAACTTCCGACCATTCGTAAGATTGCTAAAATTTTATATCATCAGGGTGATCTATGATTACCAATGTGTTTTTAAACCACACACATTCATTACACAATATAACAATGCTTCCTTTCATTACAAGCAAGGTCTCAAATCTGTCCTTTCAAAACACTAGCCTTCACGGTTCGTTTGACAACTCAGCCCCTTTTAGAGCTGCCTGTTTACAATGGAACGGAGTGGGGTGGTTACCGCAGTAAACCGTCCCTCGCCTTCCTGACTCCTGGCTTTCATCTTCCCAAGCAGTATCACGATTCTGAATACAATATTGTGGTCACAGTGATTCACGTGATCCTATATGATTTAAACTGAATAGTATGCAATAGGTTTTGGATGAGCTTAAATATTTATTCCTAACCTTAGGATATTAATAACGGCCTCAACAGGTCCGTATAATCAAATGAAGGCACGAGATTCATCAAACACAGGTCTAGTGGGTAGCCGGTATCTTAATAAATGCTACGGTCAGTCAACAGCTGCCGTCAATAAGATTCGCTTCACAAGAGCCGAATCATTCAATAACACGTTCTCGGGCGATTAGGTATGGTGCAGAGGTTTCCAAAGTTCTCCCCTCACCTACCACAGGATTCGAACCCGGAACATTCCATATCCATCATCGGAGTTAGGGTATCACACTAAATACACTCCGGCATAAATAAATATCTCTGTACGCCCAAGGCTGTACGAGACTTCACACGTCGATTAGATTACCTGGCTTCATAACCCGATGCTCTGATCTCGCCCTTTAATTATTAAGAGAACTCTATCCGTTACTCTACAAGCTTATACACAAGCCACAAATTCAATTCACTATTAAGCTCTTCCATTTCCTTGCATAATTATATTCCCATTAACACAATATATTCCAATATTAACTCTTTTCTCGTCCCTTAATGTATAATCTACTGCTTGGCTAGATAAATATTCCAATTAGCGTAAATATTTCTTGCTTACAACCTTTTATCCTGATGCATTCAATTATACCTTTTATCATTATTATAATTATTATTATTATTATTACTGACATAAATTACCTTAACCCGACACAACGTAACCGTTTCAATAATCGAACATCCGTGTTCGTTACGTTAAGTTTTACATAACTGAATTGCCATTTTATTAATAGTGGTAACGATTAATCCACTCTCTGATGTATAACAACATCTTAACTTTACTGAAATCAAAACAACCATAAACACTTGAGGGTATACCTCCTAATATTGATTCTTACTGGCACATTTTATAATTCCGAAATCACATTACATGCAGTGGCTATAACTTCTATAACAACATGATTTGTGGGATACTTACATAGGCTTATCCAGGTGGCTCCAACCACCCATATCTTCCAGTGTCGCCTGCCATTGGCATAATTAGCGAAACATTTCCATACTGTTAATACACATTTTATATGACATTTGATTCATAAACGCACGACACTTTTTCATTTCTATGATGAAGCTAATGCTTCCAAAACACATGACACTTTATAACACTTGTTATATTATTAATTTAAAAGATATTTTACATAAGATCACTGCACAAACAAGCGTCACAATTTATATTCCTGACTGGTTGAAATTTCCTGGCAAGATATCAGAATTGCAGGTGCGGACGGCCTCTTCTTCGGTCCTACTACCTCCTGATTGAACATCTCGATCATCTGCCTACTGATTCACCAACAGTCTATCGATTATCCCTTGATAACCTTCCTGATATTGCATTAATATGCTTACATATCGTCATGAACGCTAATTATTGGTATACTTAAGATATGTATAACCAATCATTATTTTTCACTGCGCTCAACATTGTACATTGTATTTACACAAATTATTGCTTTCAACAGTTCTGCCTAGTATATCACACGGTACTTCCTATGTGAACACTACCAATTGCTCGTACTGCCGACTACACACATACGGCACGACTGTCCTTAATAAAAAGTATAACAGTTTTACTGCACGGCTTCCCAAACTGAAGTCCGAGCCTCCTATCTTAACTTCGGTAATATGCATTTCGCATAATCAAGTTTATTGATTACCGTACTCATTCTTACTTCATGACCATGCATGATTATAGTATCACTGGTGCATTACACTGCACGGCTAATATACTGATTACCAGTAAAATGTTTAAGTCTTTGTGTGCGCGCCTGGGCGCTCCGCGCTAAATTCTGGTACAACTTCCAAACACAACTGCCAACCGATAACTGCTGCCAACAACTGACCTCTGCCAAGGGTCTAATCCCTTATATCCGTTTCACACGAAAAAGTAGGTCTCAGATTCCCTCGCAATGTCATCTTCTGTTCCAGGATGATTCTGGTCTTGGAATAATATTCATATTGTTCCTTTTTCTTCGCTGGTCACAAAAATGCATGCGTGCTCGAGGATCGATCGGCCAATTAATTAATATTAATTGCCTTTGCCATGGCGTGGGTAAGCGGCGTCACTTAAAAATCCCCTGCGACCTAGTCAAACCATACCGCGAACACCAATAGTCCTGTGTGCATGCGCACTCCATTAAATATGCCTTGATTTCACAGTTTGATGGCTCTAAAATTAGCCTCCTGGCTAAAGATTCACCTGTGTGCAACTCTCATGTCATTGCATTGCTCCAATCATGAGTAATCAATGATTTTCCTTGGGATCTTCCCCTTCCAATCTCGTTTTCATTCTCAAACGGGGAAGAACAGGGTCATTATTCAACCCCCCGACCTCTTGCAGACGACTTAAGTAGGTCAACGAGATTGACATGGCTCCACGAGTCTCCTCCTACAATTCTGGGGCTATTAGTAAACTGTCAAACTCTCCACTTCTGTGTTCCAAGTCCAGCATAGCCTACTTCATGTAGTCCAATAATGCTATATTCCACTCATTTCCCCTACATTATTTCAATAAATAATGTCAGTATCAACTGATATCACACCAGTGATTAAATATATACTTTCCTCTAGGGTTTTTTTTACAACGAAACTCCCTCAACAGATCTCGGGTTCGTTCCCTGGTGGAACCTTAATTCAGAGCTCAACTTATCTCCAAGGTCCACGTTCGATACCAGTCAGCATGACCCCCTCGGGTTCAATATATCTTTCTGAGCACTTTCCTCTCAAATGCACAAATGTGCAATAAATAAATAAATAAATAAATAAATAAATAAATAAATAAATAAATAAATAAATAAATAAATAAATAAATAAATATATAAATAAATAAATCTCAGATACTATGCTGAAGAGAAGGCTAACATTCCTCGGACATCTATACAGAATGCACAAACATAGATTAACAAATCAAATATTCGACTATCTCTGGAAGATGAACACCACTCCGACGTGGACTAAGGAAGTTACGAAAGATTTAGAAAAGTTGAATATCACAGAGTCTCAGATGCTACAAAGAAGTGAATTTAAGAGTAAAGTGAAATATCTGGAAGAGTTTCAAGATGAAGGAAGACCTAAGAGCAGTGGACGAACGTGGACAGAAGATCCAAGGAAACACGGCAGTGAACGCATGAAGGAATATTGGAGACCGAGGAAACTCCAGGCGAAAAAAGTAAAAAGAAATATAGTTGTTGCGTGATGGAAAAACATAAAAATAAACAAGATGTTCAGTAAAGAACATATAGCCTACTTTCTCCTAAATGTATGAGTATAGTTATAACTCGTCGTTATTATCAAAGAGTATAATAGAATCATTTCTTGGTTGAAGACCTTAGAAACTATTTACCTCTACCAAACGCCACAACCTAGAAAAAACTACTACCATCATTGAAGAAAGATAGATAAGAAGTATCTCAAGAATATTAAGGATCTGGAGACATAATCGACCGACTGGCTGCGTGGCTCAGCGGTAACGTTCTCGCTTGCTGGGCCCTAGGTTGCAGGTTCGTATCCTGGCGCAGTCAGCTGGCATTTGAGGGTGCACAAATGCGAGGGAGCCGTGTCAGTAGATTTACAGGCACGTTACAGATCCCCTTCGGGCCAAAATTCGGGCACCCCGGCGTTTCTAAAAGCAGCAGTAGTTAAAAGGGACATAAAACAAATAACATTATTATTGTTATTATTACATAATCGACCTGCCTTGGGCAACATCCAACTTTGAGTTGAGGCATGTCTTTACACGTCTGGTTGTGCAAGGCTTTCACAACCCTAATTGAATTAACAAATCTTTCCATGACCCTACAGAGACGTGTGTATACAAACTATGTGGATATTTTCGATTGCTATTTGCCTGAAATAAAAGTATTAATAACCTGAACTAGCACCAGCGGCTAGAATTCAGTTACTATGTGAAATCGTTTTGTTCTTTACTTCAAATAACATTTTCAAATAACGCACAATAGGCTGTTACAAACCCTTTAAAATAAGAAGTAAAATGTATCATAGTATCATCTTGTCATTCTTCAAATTCGATGCGCATAGAATGCCAATGGTATACTATCAATGGAGTCCCATGTAGACCAGTCATGAAATCTAGTGGAGAAGTATCGAACAATATAATCCTAACAGGGCGAGTGCATTCTAGCGGCCATAAGAAGACACTTTTCAATAAAATCTGGAAGTTAATAAGTAGGCCGGCGTGCAGTTACCTTTTTGGCTGCTAGATGTCTCGAGCAAATCTTCTGGCGAATTATGTTTTAATTAAATATATGTTTTGCACCGTAATATGCACAATATAACGCTTAATTTTAAAACGTCTGAGTCATTACAAAGCAACAAATATGTAAAATTTCAAGCAAAAAAACTAACACTGATGGGGTTTGAACCATAGGCATATGAATGATAGACCAACGCTTTACCACGGAGCCATTTGTGCCAACGAACATTGATCTATATAAAATGACTTACATAGAACTTGTTAGCAAATAATGATTTAGACCTAACGATTTCATCAGTGGAGTATATTATTTATATATAAAGCATTTCATACAAAGTTTATTTATTTTGTATCAGTACGCTATATTGCATGCAATACTCAAATTAGTGAAATATAAGTCAGGCACAAGATATCCGCTGCCATCTTGTCTTCTTACCGAGACGGCTCAGCTTTTTAAAATCACTTCTGCACTATAGTATTACAAAATAAACTTTTAATTTCGAACGTGCCTCTTCCTTTAGAACAGTTAAATCGATTCTCGGCTCGATAATCGGAACTGGTGGGTCCCATGATATGGATTATAAAGTTTGCATAATTCGCACGGCCGCCATCCTGAAATGGTACGGCGGATGACCTTGTAGTTTGGTCACAAGACGCGTCCTATATGCAGGTATGTTATTACCAAATTTGGTAGAGATCGGATAATTTGGTTAGTCGCTATTTGATTTTACGTTTTGAACGTTTGAGTGGCCGCCATTCAGTTTTGGTAAAGATGGCGGCGATATAAAACATGACACTGAGGTGCCCTTTGCTTGTTCTACCTCTGTACCAAATTTCGTTCAATTCGGTTTCACCGTGTTCGAATTGATAGGGGGGGGGGGCAGACATTCAGAGTACACACACTCACACACACACACACACACAGACTCACACACACACATACACACACACACACAGACAGACACACAATTTTTGGCCCTGTAGTGATCTCATAAGTCTACTTTCATTTTTTGCAAAAATCGAAAGTAGGCTAATAAAATGTATGTAGATGCGTTAAAGGTTTATGCCTCATGAAAACAGTTACTGTTCATTTAAGTTTTCTTCCAACTCAGTCTTATTGGACGCCTCCTAAGACGTCATCCTGTGTGCACTCCTGCTCCTGATCATACCTAATACTAGTTTCTAATCAGATATGACAGTTTAATTCAATTCATATTGATGTTCTAAATGCATCATTTGAGTTAGCTGTGGGAGTTCATAGAGAACCAGTTTCACACACAGTGTTTCCCTTTTAGCATGGGGGCGAGTGCTATAAAGCTGGACAATTGCTTACTCCAAAGTGTCCAGATATTCCCGAAGGACCGAACTGACAATGTCAGGTATTTACGAAAGCACTCGTCATTGTCCTTTGAAAGAATACCAGAGAATACTGCACCGTAAGCTTTAATGACTTTTGTGAGGACTCGCCACTCTCTCACCCGTCTACGATTATGAACATAGTCGTCGCTTGGTACTAGAAGAAATCGACTCTTATCTCTACCACCACAACTTAACTCTCCAACACACACTCCATCGACAAATTTCGTTGCGTTGTCTTTTCATTAGGGGCTTAGACATCGTGGCCATTAAGGCCCGTGTGCTTAATTGTGTATATAATTTGTCTGATAGTGTTACTGTGGTGTCTGTAGTAGTATGCATATTTGTAATACAGATGAGGATTTGGAAGGAGGCGGCCATGGCCTTAAGTTAGGTCTGTACCAAAACCTTCGAAATTGTCTCAATAGCACAGGAAAAATCTTGCATTGAAAAATCACCGGAAATATATTTTCTTTTTACGAAGCGCGTTTAAACAAATAAACCATACGATGGTCCTTGCTTAAGGTCTATGTTTCACGAAACTCGAACTCTTAGATCAGAGGGAGTTAAAAGGTGCGGTTTGTACCAAAATCTTCCAAATCGTCTCAATAGTAAAGGAAAAATCTTGCATTTCTTGAAAAGTCAACGGAAATATATTTATTTCTTTATAAAGTGCTTTTAAACAAATATACACGACGATAGCCCCTGCCAGAATGTTGTCGTGCTCAGCCCGCATAACAATAAACGGGTGGTATACCTATACAAATGCGTGAGTTCGCTAGTACGTAATAATACCATGTGACCTCCACAGAGCCTGGTAGGTTACCGGCGCATCGTGTTGAGGATGAAATGAACGACAAAGACGTCATAAACGCCCAGTCCTCGAGCCATTTACGCCTGAAGCTAATAATAATAATAATAATGTTATTGGTTTTACGTGCCTTTTAACTGCACTGGCTTTTAGAGATGCCGGGGTGCCAGAATTTTGCCCCGAAGGGGATCTTTTACGTGCCAGTAAATCTACGGACACGGCTCCCTCGCATTTGCGCACCCTCAAATGCCAGCTGACTGCGCCAGGATACGAATCTGCAACCTTGGACCCAGCAAGCGAGAACGTAATAATAATAATAATGTTATTGGTTTTACGTCTCTTTTAACTACACTGGCTTTTAGAGACGCCGGGGTGCCGGAATATTGCCCCGAAGGGGATCTTTAACGTGCCAGTAAATGTACTGACACGGCTCCCTCGCATTTGTGCACCCTCAAATGCCAGCTGACTGCGCCAGGTTTCGAACCTGCAACCTTGGGCTCAGCAGGCGAGAACGTTACCCCTGAGCCAAGCGAGAACGTTATGCGCCTGAAGCTGAACGTATTGTTACATGCCACCCCCTAGTGGCACTTTTGTTAACTGGATTACGGTGGGAGTACAAAGCACAACACCAATTACTGCTTAAAGAAATAATTAACTTTATTGTGGCCAGAAAATTACACTAATCAGCAAATACAAGCAATTAGGAACCTTACTCCAGTTTACAAAGTCTCTTGCTTGTGGAGAGCTCTTGCCCCTTTCACTTGTCAACAAACCACAGGAGTTAATCCTGCCGCTAATGAGCCTAGTGGCCTTGACAGAACTACATGCAACTTCTTTCTAATGTGCGCCTACTACAGTACTTACGAGTACTTGCTGCGCGCTGTTCACCAGCTGGGAGAAACAATGTCACTGGATTTCGACACCACAATATCTGACACTCAGTGAAAGCACACTTACTCAGAACACGGCAGTCCCCTGTATGTTCCTCACTTCGCCGCTACACTAGGGGTTTCGCAAGTCACCACACTTCTGTCGCTCAGAATAAACGCTCACACTAGCTCGTAAAACACAACAACAACAACTGCTTCACGGGTCACTCTTATATAGCAGGTCGGTGACTCAATAAATGGTTCTAGATCCATCCAGGGTCCACGGCTTCTCGAGGTTTCCATCGCTGGTCCAGTCACGAATCTTCTGGACTATCCCTTTGTCTGTAGTAGCCCTGTTGCATAAGGCGCGCGCAATACAGGAGGCATGCCACAGCCCAGCCCTGGGGCAGTTGTGACTCATGCGGCGAGTGATGACACAAACTCACAGCCGTAACACCACCCCCTTCCTAAAAAGGCTGATCGTCCCGATCAATCATTGGTCCGTCTGTGTCCCTCCGTAGGCTGCCAGGCGATCTCGATGCACGATCTTCATCTTCGCCCTCGGGCTCCGCTGGATCCTGTAGACGACATCGTTGATCCGTTTCACGACTCGGTACGGGCCCTCCCAGGACTTCTGCAGTTTGGGTGACAGGCCTTTCTTCCGTAATGGGTTGAAGAGCCAGACCAGGTCGTCCTCGTGGAATCCTCCGGCATACGTCTGCTGGTCGTATCGGGTCTTCATTCGGTCGGTCTCGATCCGCAGTTTCCTCCTCGCGAACGCGTGCACGTCCTCCAGTTGGTCGACCAGTTCTTGACAATACTGGCTTACCGGGATCGGATCATTCCCAGGTCGGCCGAAGGCAAGATCGACGGGTAGACGGAGCTCCCTCCCAAACATGGCCCGGGCTGGTGTGCACCCGGTGGCTTCATGCACGGCGGCGCGGTAGGCCAGGAGAAATAGTGGAAGATGCTTGTCCCAATCCCTCTGGTGCTCGCTGACAACTATTCGGAGATGGTTCTCGATGGTGCGATTGAATCGCTCTACCATCCTGTCGGACTGAGGGTGTAGCGGCGTTGTCCTTGTCTTCCGGATTCCCAGCAGCTGGCATAGGTTCTGGAACACCTGCGACTCGAAGTTCCTCCCTTGGTCGGAGTGCAGCTCCAGGGGTACTCCGTACCGGCTGACGAATTCCTTCACCAGGGTCTCTGCAATCGTCGCGGCTTCTTGGTTAGGGAGCGCATACGCCTCCGGCCATTTGGTAAAGTAGTCGCTGACGACTAATATTGTAACGATTCGATCCCCAAGCTTTTATATTTATAATAATTAATCTTTTTCGTTATATTTATATATATATATTAATTTTTTATTAAGTAGTATTCCATGCTACAAGATTTTATCTGTCTGTAAGCAGCTCAAATCATTCTGAACAGATTTTCATTTACGAATGGTTGTAAAGTTAGTTGTCAGAGAGACGTGGGAAGTGACAGGGTCGCTCGCATTTCTACAATAGATGTTATTTCCTGAAGAAGGTCCTAGCGCGTGACAAAGACGATGCGGTTTCCGGTCACTATTAGTGCCGGTAGTGGTAAATCTATTCTCAACCCCAAATGAATGTAAGGAACCCTTTCTGCTGTGGAGAAATAACTTAAGAAATGACATTATTCAATAATGGAAATGTCAGTAGTTCAGACGAGTATTGTTCGTTAAGGAGCAGTGACTTATAGACTGTGTCTAATTGAAAGGGTTGGACTTTAAGAAACATTCTCAACCCCAAATGAATGTAAGAAACCCTGGCAGCTGTGTAGAAATAACTGAAGACATGGCATATTCTATAATGGAAATGTCAGTATTCCTGATGAGTATTGTTCGTGAAGGAGAAGTGACTTATAGACTGTGTCTAATTGAAAGGGTGGACTTAAGGAACCATATTATCGACAAAAACTTGAAGATGATATAAATACAGGAGCTCAAGCCAGAGAAGAACACTTACTATTATTCATTCAGTCACGCCAGTAGTCCTACGTACTGGGAGTCAGTTTAACGTGAGTTGGGAGTCGCCATCAAACCGTCGTTCCCTGAGCATCGACCATCCAACTTTATACATTCAGAGGAAAATATTAGCGAGGCATCATGCTGAAGTACTACAACATGTCAACTACGGGACGGATCAACGAGGACATCAGTCATATTATCTATATATATGACAATACTTCAAGAGGTGAGCGAAGATCATGATTTATCTCACGTCTCTCAGGCCATGTAAAATCAAGCTTGTATTCATTTTAGTTCAATCCATTCATTATCCTTTATCTGTTGAGCCGCAGTAAATTTTCTTTAAATTCAAATTTGTAACTATTCTTATTGTGTTTTTCTTTTTATATTTGTTACCTAGATTCATTAAATTCATTTAAGTCAATGTCAGGACCCTCATTTATAGTAGTTAGTAATATTATATAAGGCTAACCCAACTATCCTTCATAATGCTGAATCGGTTTGAGTACTTCGGTTTCACTTCGACCAGGGGTAAGATATCGTGTTTTCTGCCAATGAGTAGCTGTGCAATCCCCTTCTTTTGACTATCTAATTAGTCTGGCGCCCATACCAAATCATATCATTTTTAGTGTACAATTCAAGGTAAGTACAAAACAAAAGTGCATATTTTAATTGTGTCTCATTTTCATTTCATTCATCATTTTATATTAATTTATTTCCCACATATCTCTCAATACGCCCCATTACATTATGGCGCCCAACGTGGGGCTCGAAAACCTGTTCAGTATTTATGAAAGGAGGGTATAAATGTCAGTGCAAGTGTGATTTTGAGGGAGTGAAGTGATTTTGGAAGGGCAATTTTTAAAACGGTGTACTTCGAGATGGCGAATGAGAAACAGAAATCTCCAGATATTCCGGAAGATAAATTCGAGGCAATCATGAGGGCGTTGCAGAATATAAAGAGTAATAATCAGGATCTGAGTAACAAGTTAGAAGCCACTAATGCTAAAATTGAACTTAATAATGAAGAATTAAATAGGAAATATGGTATATTGCAGAAGAGTATTGAGGGGATGAAACAGGAAATCAGAGGTGAAATTAATGAGATGATAGAAGTGAAGGCTAAATATATCATAGAGAAAATGGATAAACAATTAGAAGCAGTAGAAAGTAAGATTGAAAAGAAAATAGTTAAACAAATTGAGGAAAAAATAGCAACTCAAGGTGAGATTGTTAGCAAATTAGTAGACGCAGAAACTAGGCAGGTGAGAATAGAGCTGGGGGACAAGATTGAGAGAGTCGAGTCTGAATTTCATAGGAAGGTAGAGGAAAATCACTTGAAAAATACCGAGAATTATCAAGAGATTCAAGAGAAACAGAAGGTATTGAGAAGGGAACTAATGAATAAAGAAAGTAATTTCCAAGAAAAGGTGGAAATGGTAGGAACGGTAGACGTAGATGAAAGTAGCTTAAAAGAGGAAGCGGAGATAGTAGAAGGAATCATAGTAGAGTTGGTAGAAACGGTAGACGTAGATGAAGGTAGCTTAAAAGAGGAACGCCAGTTAGCAGAGATAGTAGAAGAAAGCATAGTAGAGTTGGTAGAAACGGAAGACTTAAATGAAAGTAGCGTAGATGAGGAACAACAGTCAGCGGAGATAGCGGAGGTAATAGGTGAAAGCAGGATAGATGTAGAAGAGATTATAGAACGTAATGAGATAGGGGAGAAGTGTAAAGAAAATATAGCAAGGGAAGTAGGTAAAATAAAGAAAGTACTAAGCACTCAAGAAATAGAAATGCAGAAAAATATATATGAAGAGAAGAGGCAGACAAGGGAAGATTTCCAAATTGGTATAGAGGAAATTAATATAAAATTATTAGAGGCAGAGAGGCGTGCGTTAAGTAACAGGCATAAAGACATGGTTATCGTACAAGGTCAGCAGGCGGCAGATTACAGTGAACGAGGAATGCAGATGATAGGAGTTAAAGTCTCTAGGAGTAGGTCAAAGCGGAAAATCCAGGTCACATTGTTAGATGAGATTAGAAAGATATTTAAAAATAAGAATGAAGATTACTATTTGGAATGGAGGCTAGAAGTAGAGATATTAGGCGAAAAGTTAGGAGGAGGGGTTAAGGGTAGCTTCATTGCAGCGATGTATTGTAATGAGATAGAATCTATTGTGATAAAGAGAGAAGGATGTATAACTAGTAAGAAAGGTAGAATCGAAGAAGAAAGTGGTGAGAACGTTAAAATAACAGAGAGAGTAGTTATCTAAATGTGTAGTACCATGTGTTAATTATCCGTAGGACCTTAATATTCGTGATGAATTACTATTTGATTTATGTGAAGTACCAGAGGAACCAATTAGTAATAAATTCAACTCAGCCGTAGAATTTAGAGTGCGAGGGGCGCACATACCTGTGCTTCTTGATAGTGGGATAGGTAAACATGGTGAACTGCTTAACGATAGGTAGCTTCTATTAATATGTGCGTAGTTGGAAGAAGTATTTAAGTGTATTAAAACAGAAATGATAAGAATATATTGAAAGTAATAACTATTATGCCAACCATAATAATGAGAATAATAATAATACGAAGAAGTATAATAATAATAATAATAATAATAATAATAAAGTAGAGATGGTTAATTGATTTACGTTGAGGTGGTACAGTGAGAATAAAATTAATAAGTTGATTAAGTAAATATTGATATACAGTAATTAAGTTTCAGTTGAGGACATCGAGGTCATCAGGTACTATAAGTGGAGAAATGTACAAGTGGTTTGAAGTTAACGAAGGTAACGCATAGTGAATTAACCAACATCTGGTGGAGAAAAGAGAGTATTGGACTAATAGGACGTCGGATACGTGGAGAAGAATATATGTGGATGTGTAAGGTCACATAAATGGTGTAAGGAGGAAGTAGGCTAGCGATGTTTAGTGCCATTGAGCATTTGGGGTTTAAGATTTGGTAGTTGGCCAAATGAGTGAGAGTTGAAGAAATAAGTGTGCCAGAGTAGATTGGTATCTCTGAGCAAGAGTTTTTATGGTGTCTAAGGAACACGTGGAGGTGATGCTGGGAGTTTTTGGAGTAGGAAGAAGCAATGTTGTATGCAAGGGAGTACAGATGAGAGTTGGTCGAAGTTTTTGATATAGATCGTTATACTTAATTTATGAACACAACCAAATAGATTACAAAGCTTAATACCTAGTTGAACCACTTCTAACATAAATTGCTGATGATGAGCGAGAAGGAATTAATGGTATATTGTGTTATTGTTCGACGCAAGTTTAAAAGTAAAAATAATAATAATAATAATTATAATTTGGTTGACATAATATTCGGAAGTTATTGAAAGGAATTTGTTATAATTCAAAAATAATTGCTTGAATGGTTGAAGTATTCGGAGAAGAAGTTAATGTATGCAAAGTGGGACTAATTCATGTGAAATTTAAAATGAAGTGGCGGTTTACTGGTAGTTTATTGGGTGAGAAAGCATTGAGATTTATTGTCAGAAGAGATTTCGGAGGAATCATTTATTAATAATTTTAAATCAGTTAAAGGGATAAGGGGTGCGCGATGCTACATTTATTGATAGTGAGGTAATCACGGTACTCTAGATTTAAAGGTAAGTCATTTCTTTAGAGGAGAAATTAAAATCTCATGTTATCAGGCGGATTTCGCGGAAGGATAATAATTAAAGAGTATTAAGGCAGGTATCTACGGATAAAACAGGTAAAGGTAAGTGAGGGTTCTATGTATAATTGAACGAACAGGTGAGTAGAGTTATTAATAACCTGTGTTATTGTGTGTCCGGATAAGAGCAAGTAGAATACTTGGGTAAATATAATATCAATTGACGGAAATTTCATGTGTATGTGGGGTAATGTCATGAGTAATACATATGTACTGACATTTGGGTTGTTTTATGAGTATTGCTAATTGTTCCTTGTTTCTACATTTACATATTAAGCATCACCAGATTGATTCATTGCAACTTCGTAATTCTTTTAAAGAAACGAAAGATAAATTATGTAATTCGTGAAAGTAATCGTGTGCAGTGATGTGTAACGAGTGATATTGTCAGTAGTACAACAACTATGTATTCCTACACTAGGCTGACAGAAAAATTCTACGCTCATTAGCTATAAAGCTAACACGCATGATATGCATACGATATGTCAGTTATTAAAGTGCAACGAAGACGAATTACGTCTAATGCGAAAGTGAAGGGTACATCAATGTCTCTTTCTTTCAGGAATTCCTTTAAATAAAACCAAAGACTATATGAACACTTGAGAAGTTGAGAAATGGGGAACGCAAATATAAAATGAAGGGTATATTTTGTTTATATGTATAATTTTGTGGTAGTGTAGTTGTATATTTTCAGGGTGGAAATTTTTTATGTTGTCATTCTGAAGTGTATTTGTGTATTTTCATTTTGAGTATTTAGATATTTTTTGGCAGAGTGCATTGAAAGAAATAATGTTGTCATTTCATGTAAAATAATTTATTTCAAGGGGCGATTTGTAACGATTCGATCCCCAAGCTTTTATATTTATAATAATTAATCTTTTTCGTTATATTTATATATATATATTAATTTTTTATTAAGTAGTATTCCATGCTACAAGATTTTATCTGTCTGTAAGCAGCTCAAATCATTCTGAACAGATTTTCATTTACGAATGGTTGTAAAGTTAGTTGTCAGAGAGACGTGGGAAGTGACAGGGTCGCTCGCATTTCTACAATAGATGTTATTTCCTGAAGAAGGTCCTAGCGCGTGACAAAGACGATGCGGTTTCCGGTCACTATTAGTGCCGGTAGTGGTAAATCTATTCTCAACCCCAAATGAATGTAAGGAACCCTTTCTGCTGTGGAGAAATAACTTAAGAAATGACATTATTCAATAATGGAAATGTCAGTAGTTCAGACGAGTATTGTTCGTTAAGGAGCAGTGACTTATAGACTGTGTCTAATTGAAAGGGTTGGACTTTAAGAAACATTCTCAACCCCAAATGAATGTAAGAAACCCTGGCAGCTGTGTAGAAATAACTGAAGACATGGCATATTCTATAATGGAAATGTCAGTATTCCTGATGAGTATTGTTCGTGAAGGAGAAGTGACTTATAGACTGTGTCTAATTGAAAGGGTGGACTTAAGGAACCATATTATCGACAAAAACTTGAAGATGATATAAATACAGGAGCTCAAGCCAGAGAAGAACACTTACTATTATTCATTCAGTCACGCCAGTAGTCCTACGTACTGGGAGTCAGTTTAACGTGAGTTGGGAGTCGCCATCAAACCGTCGTTCCCTGAGCATCGACCATCCAACTTTATACATTCAGAGGAAAATATTAGCGAGGCATCATGCTGAAGTACTACAACATGTCAACTACGGGACGGATCAACGAGGACATCAGTCATATTATCTATATATATGACAATACTTCAAGAGGTGAGCGAAGATCATGATTTATCTCACGTCTCTCAGGCCATGTAAAATCAAGCTTGTATTCATTTTAGTTCAATCCATTCATTATCCTTTATCTGTTGAGCCGCAGTAAATTTTCTTTAAATTCAAATTTGTAACTATTCTTATTGTGTTTTTCTTTTTATATTTGTTACCTAGATTCATTAAATTCATTTAAGTCAATGTCAGGACCCTCATTTATAGTAGTTAGTAATATTATATAAGGCTAACCCAACTATCCTTCATAATGCTGAATCGGTTTGAGTACTTCGGTTTCACTTCGACCAGGGGTAAGATATCGTGTTTTCTGCCAATGAGTAGCTGTGCAATCCCCTTCTTTTGACTATCTAATTAGTCTGGCGCCCATACCAAATCATATCATTTTTAGTGTACAATTCAAGGTAAGTACAAAACAAAAGTGCATATTTTAATTGTGTCTCATTTTCATTTCATTCATCATTTTATATTAATTTATTTCCCACATATCTCTCAATACGCCCCATTACAATATGTAGCGGTTCCCTGCCTCGCTTAACGGGAATGGCCCAGCAACATCGATGGCCACTCTCTCCATGGGGCCGCCCACGTTGTAGGTCTTCAGTGGACCCCGTCGTCTTCGTCCTGGGCCCTTGCTGGCTGCGCAATCGTGGCACCTCGCGCAGTGGTTCTCCACGTCTGTTCGGCATCCGATCCAGTAGAACCGCTCTCTCAGCTTCTCCAGGGTCTTCTTTATCCCTAGGTGTCCACCAGATGATCCTCCATGAACTTCCTTCAGGACTTCCTCCGTCATAGCCTTAGGAACGACGACTTGTTCCCGAGATGTCTTCCCGTCGGTGCTCTCCCAGGCGCGGCAGATGAGGCCATCCCTTACAATCAGCGAGTCCCACTGTGCCCAGTAGGACTTAAACTTTGGGCTGCAGTCACTCACAATGTTCCACCCGGGTCTGGGGACACAGGCCCTCTTCCATTCGGCTATCAGTCCCAGGTCATCATCTTCTGCTTGTGCCCGCGTGAAAGATTCGCGGCTCCAGTTCCCATGAAGTTCCACAGTAGTCCGTCGGCACTGTATCCCGGTGTTCTCCTCCCTTCGGGCACAGAAGGTGCAGTCTTCGGGGCACGGTCTTCGTGACAGGGCGTCGGCGTTAGAATGCAGTTGGCCTTTCCTGTGCTGAATCTCAAAGTTGTACTGTTGAAGCCTCTCTAACCACCGCGCGAGTTGACCCTCGGGCTGCTTGAAGTTCAGGAGCCACCGCAGGGATGCATGGTCGGTCTTGATGAGAAATTCTTGCCCTACAGGTACTTGTGGAAGTGTTCAATGGTCTTCACGATGGCGAGCAGCTCCTTCCTGGTGACGCAGTAGTTCCTTTCTGGCTTTGACAAGGCCTTGCTGAAGTAGGTCACTACTCTCTCCTCGCCGTCCACTACTTGCGACAGGATCCCCCCTATGCCAAAGTCGCTGGCATCGGTATCGACGATGAACCTTGTTCCAGGTCTGGGGTAGGCCAGAATAGGCGCGGTGCACAGAGCCTGCTTGAGTTGCTCGAAGGCATTGTGGCATTCTGCTGTCCACGTGAAGAGTTGGTCCTTCTCAGTCAGTCGATGTAAAGGTTTGGCGATGTCGGCGAATCCTCTCACGAAGCGACGATAATAAGTGCAGAGTCCCAGGAAGCTTCGTAGTTGGGACTTGTCCTTCGGAACTGGCCACTCCCTCACAGCTGCGGTCTTCTCTGGGTCGGTGCGCACCCCTTCCTCGGAGACGATATGCCCAAGGTACTGGACCCGCTTCTGGAAGAGCTGACACTTCTTGGGGCTCAACTTCAGCTGGGCAGCCCGTAGCTTCAACAAGATCTCCTTCAGGTTGTTGTAGTGCTCCTCGAAGCTCCTCCCCAGAACGATGACGTCGTCTAGGTATACCAGGCAGGTCTTCCAGTGTAGTCCCCTCAGAATGGACTCCATTAGCCTTTCGAAGGTTGCAGGGGCGTTGCACAGACCGAATGGCATGACGGTGAACTGCCAGAGCCCGCTGCCCACAGAGAACGCCGTTTTCTCGCGGTCCTTAGGGTGGACCCCCACCTGCCAGTAGCCACTCTTCAAATCCAAGGTGGAGAACCATCTTGATCCTGATATGGTGTCCAGCGTGTCGTCGATCCGGGGTAGAGGGTAGCTGTCCTTTTTCGTGACGTCGTTCACCCGCCTGTAGTCCACGCAGAACCTGGTGGAACCGTCCTTCTTCTTCACTAGCACGACCGGAGAACTCCAAGGACTATGTGATGGCTCGATCACCCCTTACTCCTTCATCTCTTCTACCATCCGGTCGACTTCGGCTTGCTTGGCGAGCGGGACACGTCGGAATGGGGCCCTAATCGGTGCGCTGTCCCCAACGTCGATTCTGTGCTGGACCAAGCTTGTCCTGCCGAAGTCTTTGCTCCCCACGGAGAAGACATCCTGGAATTCGCGTAGCAGGTCCTGAAGTTGGCGTGATTGCTCTTCGTCTAAATGGTCCTGGGATCCTTGGTACAGCTTCTGTAGTTAGTCGTTCAGGTTGGACAGGCGGACGTACGGCCGAGACGTCGTGTTGATGAGAGTCTTGGCAACTAGCAATCCTTTTGTCTGGATGTCCTCATATTTTGGCTCGATAACAGCCGCCACTCCCTCAGCAGTTCCGTCGACAATTACGGCAGCGCTGACCTCCGTCCTGGCGGGAACGATGACGTCCTCTCTCAGCCTTACTCGTCGTGCGGTGACGGCCTCGTGTGCTGGTTGCAAAGCAAGTTCCTCACCTCCGAAGTGCAGAGTGTTGGTACTCAGGTCCAAGATGATGTTGTTCTGGTCCAGGAAGTCCAGTCCGATGATCACTTCGATTGATACGTCAGCCACAAGCACTGGATGCTTTATCACCCGTCGACCAATGACGAACTCCAGTGATGCTTCGCCATGTACCGGTGCGGTCTCTCCGGTAGCGGTTATTAGCTGGAGGTTCCTATGTGTGGGTTGCACTCTCCACTTCGGGATCACAGTGGGATTGACGATGGTCCTCGATGCTCCCGTGTCGATCAGCATGGGCCAGCTCACTCCGTTGATGACTCCGTCGACCATCAGGCTGCTATTGTCCCTCCGTAACTTCGTCACACGCACTTGGACTGCCGGGGCTTGACGACTGTCACAAGCCAACCTTTGCCCCCCAAGGCTGGCTAATACTCGTTTCCCTGGGCCGCGCGGTTTTCAGACGACTGATTTCCCGTCGGATACCATCGGCGGCGGCGATCACCGCAGTCCTTGCTCAGGTGGCCTTTCTTACCGCAGGCCCAGCAGGTCGGTAGTCCTCTTCCAGGCCGCCTCTCCGGTTGTCTTCCGGCTGTGTC
Source organism: Meconema thalassinum (assembly GCA_946902985.2). Taxonomy (NCBI): domain Eukaryota; kingdom Metazoa; phylum Arthropoda; class Insecta; order Orthoptera; family Tettigoniidae; genus Meconema; species Meconema thalassinum. The sequence goes on from OX336390.1 coordinate 617,581,134, forward strand.
GTTGCTGGTGGTGCCGCGACTATCGAAGAAACGGCTTAGCGTCTCCATCAATTCGTCGGCCAGGGGCTTGGTCTCGTTGGCTTTTGCTGGTTCGTCGACGTCCACTTGACGCACCCGCGCGTGCATTCTGGATGCCTGTTTTGCCGTCTCGAATTCAAGTGCGTGGCTCAGCGCATCTGCCAGGGTCTTATTGCGCGCGAGTCGCAGTGCCTGTTGAGTGTCCGAGTCCCGTAGCCCGTCGGTGAAAGTCTGCGTCGCTATCTGCTCCAGAAAGTCGGCCGGCGCTGTTGGGTAGGCGAGCCTTACGAGGCGTGCGATGTCCATCTCGAACTCCTGCAGGGTTTCCGCGTTCTTCTGTACCCGGGTCCGGAGCTGCATCTGGTAGGCCTGCTGAAGATGGCTATCTCCATATCGGGACTCCATATGGGCGATCAGTGCAGCGTAGTCCTGGGATCCAGTCGGGATGGCCTGAAGGACATTAAGGGCGTCGCCTCTCAGCGCTACAATGAGAGCTGTAGCCTTTTCTGTGTTGTTCCAGTTATTTATGGAACAGGCTGCCTCGAACTGACGTAAGTAGGTGCTCCACGGGACCTTTCCGTCGAAGGTTGGGGGCGTCACTCTGCTATGTCCCGTTCCTGATATTCCCGGTGTAACGGTGGGCGGGCGTTGGCGCAGCTCGGCAACTTCCTCTCGTAGAGCGTTGAATTCCTCTTTCACCCCCGTCAGTGGGCGTTGGCGCAGCTCGGCAACTTCCTTTTGTAAGGCGTTGAATTTCTCCTCCACCCCCATCAGAGGGCGTTGGCACAGCTCGGCAACTTCCACTTGTAAGGCGTTGAATTTCTCCTCCACCCCCATCAGCGGGCGTTGGCGCAGCTCGGCAACTTCCACTTGTAAGGCGTCGAACTTCTTTTCCACTGCCGTGACTTCCTCACGCAGACCCAGTTCTAATTTCTTCAGGTCCTGTGTCAACTTATTCTGACCGTCTTCCATCTTCTTCTGGCCGTCCTCTATCCTCTTCAGGTCCTCCGCTAGCTTCTTCTGGCCGTCTTCTAGTTTGGCAGTTAGGTCCTCGGCTAACTTCTTCTGGCCGTCCTCCATCTTCTTCAGGTCCTCCGCTAACTTATTTTGGCTGTCCTTCAGGTCCTCTGCTAACTTCTTCTGGCCATCCTCCATCTTCTTCTGGCCATCCTCCATCTTCTTCTGGCCATCTTCCATTTTGGCAGTTAGGTCCTTGGTTAAATTCTTCTGGCCGTCTTCTAATTTGGCAGTTAGGTCCTTGGTTAAATTCTTCTGGCCGTCTTCTATGCCATTTAACTTTTCTAGCAATGCTGCCAATTGCGCCTCCATTTTAGTTGTTCGCCTTGTAAATGGCATGCACTCACAGGAAAATTAGAGAAAATGACCTGCTCGGGTTTTGAAACCAGGACCGTCAGGTGTTGTGCTTGAGTTCGTAATCCGGCTTCTGACACCAGTTGTTACATGCCACCCCCTAGTGGCACTTTTGTTAACTGGATTACGGTGGGAGTACAAAGCACAACACCAATTACTGCTTAAAGAAATAATTAACTTTATTGTGGCCAGAAAATTACACTAATCAGCAAATACAAGCAATTAGGAACCTTACTCCAGTTTACAAAGTCTCTTGCTTGTGGAGAGCTCTTGCCCCTTTCACTTGTCAACAAACCACAGGAGTTAATCCTGCCGCTAATGAGCCTAGTGGCCTTGACAGAACTACATGCAACTTCTTTCTAATGTGCGCCTACTACAGTACTTACGAGCACTTGCTGCGCGCTGTTCACCAGCTGGGAGAAACAATGTCACTGGATTTCGACACCACAATATCTGACACTCAGTGAAAGCACACTTACTCAGAACACGGCAGTCCCCTGTATGTTCCTCACTTCACCGCTACACTAGGGGTTTCGCAAGTCACCACACTTCTGTCGCTCAGAATAAACGCCCACACTAGCTCGTAAAACACAACAACAACAACTGCTTCACGGGTCACTCTTATATAGCAGGCCGGTGACTCAATAAATGGTTCTAGATCCATCCAGGGTCCACGGCTTCTCGAGGTTTCCATCGCTGGTCCAGTCACGAATCTTCTGGACTATCCCTTTGTCTGTAGTAGCCCTGTTGCATAAGGCGCGCGCAATAAAGGAGGCATGCCACAGCCCAGCCCTGGGGCAGTTGTGACTCATGCGGCGAGTGATGACACAAACTCACAGCCGTAACAGTATATTTATGACAAAACGTTTATGTTTTACAACTGGATTTTGCTATAAATTGCATATAGTCTAGCGTAACTAAAATGAAAAAAAAAACACACAGTCTGCTTCCAGTCGACCGACCGGGTCAGGGAATGGAATGAATGAAGCCCCCATCTAGTGGCGAGGATATGAGCTGTACCGGCTGCCGAAGCCTGTCGCACTCCCCTGGAGCAATGATTAAATGAATGACAGATGAAGTGAAATGATAGTGTTACTGAAATGACATTGTGACATGGAAAACCGTAGTACCCGGAGAAAAACCCGTCTGCCTCCGCTTTGTCCAGCACAAATCTCACATAGAGTGACCGGGATTTGAACCATGGACTCAGTGGTGAGAGGCCAGCGTGCTGCCGCCTAAGCCACGGAGGCTCACAGTCTAGCGTAACTACTTTTGCTAATAGTTAACAGAGGTTAGCCTATGATATAAGGACATGATAAAAACATATATTGAATATGATTTTGGAAACGTGCTGTCTGTAAAACTGAATACAGCATGTTATAAAAGTCTTCCTTCTGCCAAGCGTCCAAATATTGATATCATAACTTAGTACATAACAAATAATCAAAACATAAACCCCGGTCAATGCATGTGAAATTTTCAAAGTGAAATGCCATGTCCTGTGGTTCGGATTCCACGCAAAAAGGAGGTCCCGTGGCTCATGATCGCATGATTAATGGTCACGTAAAACTAGAAGCCTCCATTTTTACTCACCCTAAAAGATCAATTCTCACATTTAAACTATCAAAATTCTTATTTAAAAAATCCCTCTCGGCAAGCCGGAAGGCGGAGGTAGATTTCACCTGGCAAAAAAAATGTTTCAAATTCACTAAATTGTCCAACTGTTGTACACTGTGTATACAAAAGTTCCACTTGTTTAGCATATAAGCATCTTCTTATAATTCTGATAACTGTTTGCTCATTATTTGGCGTAAAGATTGGTCATATCAAAAATTCTTTCATACAAAAAGTTTTAGGTAATTTTTAAAGGAGTGTTGACCATTCTAATCGGTTTTCATATTATGCCTATTAAAGGGGTAATGATTTTTTCTCTCAGAACTCCATTTTCCCACCCCAATGGTTGCTACTGTAAAAAAAACGATGTTGAGTGTTTTGCACTTATTCGAAGAACAGTATGAACTTTGAATGGATACGATTTTAAGTACTAAGAATGTTATAGCGATATTCCATATTTTCGAAAAAGGCCCACCATTTCCAACCCCCTACAAAATTTTCCGGAAGTCGTCAAGTAGTACCCATTATAAAAGGTAGCTTCTTAATTAAACCTACACGCAGCAAGATAGGTTTTCGTCAAATTGCTGCTTACGACACCCTGGCTTTCTAGCGACGATATAGTGGAGGGCCTTAATGGCCCTGCTCTGACCTCTTTGAGCCATAATACCGAGAGAAAGCCGCTCCCTGTAGAGGACCTTGTTAGTTTAGTAAACCACGTGTTGTCACTCAGGCTATAGAAGTAATCCTATTTTGTGGATACAAACCGAGTGGGTCGTTGGGAAGCTCAGTTTGTTTACATCCTTTGACTGCAGCTTACAGCAGGCCTCATTGTTCAGAGGGCAGCTACACAATACAATTAACCTGCGCGGTCCTCAGGCTGTATTGAGCTGCCTACACACGTGCGGCGCGGCGTCTTCGTCCTACCTTGTCCAGTCAGGAGAACCGTGCCCTGACTCTTAAAACTGCCCGCCGGTGATCGACGTTCTTAAGGATTCCATTTCTTGGTCACTAAACTCTTAGTTCATAACGAGAGACTCTTATAAACGATAGGAAAATAATATGCCCTTTGTTGTCACGGAGATTCACCCTTGACATTCAGAGTTCTGAATAGGAATCAGAACAGCCATTTGGCGACGTAGGGTACAGGGTGTAACAGGTACAGCCTGTTCCGATACAACACGGTACTGTACAATGGGTTGCCTAACCACCCGCAATCGGCTTGAAATCTGCTTGCAGCGCGTTAGCGATGGGGCTGAGTTCGATTTCACTGATTGCCGCCTTCTTATGCAGCATTGCAAAGTATTTTGCTGTTTCAAAATATGTCACGTCGAAGACTGATTACAATTTTGTAACACATCATTTCCAAATTGTATCTCGTTTTGTGGTATAAATTGTGTTGTAAATAAAATGCAACACAATGTGTTGTAATAAACTATGTTGTATAAAATAATTATATTTCATAGAAATGCTCCGCAAAAGCCATTAACAGAAGTGTAAAATAATAAGTTATGAAACAGAAATCGTTCAAACTTATTGTGAAGCCTGTGTAAATATATTTTGAAAGAACAAAATACTTTGCAATGCTGCATAAGAAGGCGGCAATCAGTCAAATCGAACTCAGCCCCGTAGCTAGCACGCTGCGATCAGATTTTAATCCGATTGCGGGTGTGTAGGCAACCCATTTTACAGTTCCGTGTTGAATCGGAACAGGCTGTACATTCAGTTCAGTAAATTGGGCTGCCTACAGTGATAGGAGCTTCAGAAGAGAAGGTGCACAGTCATTCATGTCACAAGGGCAGGACTAAGTAATTTAAAGGTAAAAGCTTTGAGTGATAGAATCTGCTGCGTTCGTCTGAAGAGTAGGCTTCTTCAAGACCTCGTTAATTCCAGAAAAACTATTTCCTCAAATTGTCTGCGAATTCATTGATTCTCATTATCAGGGTCGGGGAGTAACTTATAACGCCGCACCGTTACTAGTAACAGTAACGTTTTATGGCAACGAGAGGGTAACGACTTTGTATTTTAAGTTAGTTACTGTAAATCAAATGCCGTTACTTTTAAGAGTAACGAAGTACTTTTTTTAAATAAGTTACTGTAACTCAAATGCCGTTACTTTTAAGGGTAACGAAGTACTTTTAAATTAGTTACTGTTACTCAAATGCCGTTACTTTTAAGAGTAACGAAGTACTTTTTAGATAAGTTACTGTAACTCAAATGCCGTTACTTTTAAGAGTAACGAAGTACTTTTTAGTTAAGTTACTGTAAATCAAATGCCGTTACTTTTAAGAGTAACGGAGTAATCTTTAGATTCGTTACTGTAATTCAAATGCCGTTACTTTTAAGAGTAACGAAGTACTTTTTAAATAAGTTACTGTAACTCAAATGCCGTTACGTTGAAGATGAACGAAGTACTTTTTAAATAAGTTACTGTAACTCATATGCCGTTACTTTTAAGAGTAACGAAGTACTTTTTAAAAGAAGTTACTCTAACTCAAATGCCGTTACTTTTAAGAGTAACTAAGTACTTTTTAAAATAAGTTACTGTAACGTTAATGCCGTTACTTTCAACCCTCGAATACTCGCGCGGGCTACAGGTGTAGCCCAGTGATTTATTTTGTTGTAGCGCAGAGTATATTCTTTGCTAGGAATATTGAGAATCTCGGTAGCTGCCTGTTGATGCTGTATTTAACAGATGGGTGTGTTTCCGACTGAACTAATTGCACCAAACTGACACTGATGCATTAGAAGTAGTCTGGGCTACAATAGTAGCCGCGCGAGCATCGCTGTATCAGAATTGGCCGTGCAAAGGAAACATCGCCCCACAGGAGGTGGCCATGTAAATGAATTTCAAATCACTCAGTGTTTGTATGAAAGTAGGGAATAGGTTGAGTGTAGTGTAGTGGAAATAAAGCGGGCTGTTGCTTCTTGTGTGGACGAGGAAGGGATAAATCAACAAGGAACAGATGCGCAAAGTGCAATAAAAATCTTCTCGATTCATTGTGCCCATTTGCACGGAAGGCTTGGGTAACAAATTTGTGTGAGCATGTTTATGTATTTCCTGGGCTATAGATTGTAGCCAAAAGGTCAAAAATAAAATTCAAAAATTTGAAAAAATAAATAAATGAAAATAATGAAATTATTCACAATAAGTGCTGATTTTCTAAGGAAATCATCTAACCTAGCATTATTTTTGTTTAATTCCTATCCAAATATTCACTAATGTAAGTATTTAGGTTTACATAAAAATAATTTAACAGGTCTAGTTCCATTAGTTTTATTTCTGTTACAGTTTTACCGAAGATGTACAATTAAATTGAATTTTCTTCTTAGGTTTGTATTTTCTCTCCATATGAAAATAAAAACCTACATAAAATCCTCAGATTTAGCTGAGAATACTTCATAGCCTACTATTTATCATATTATGAAAACTGAACACCAAAAACAACGTGTGAAAGTCCATCAGATGGAATAAATGTTTGGGCTACATATGTAGCCCGCGCGAGTAAAGCTGTATCTACTACTAGCGCGAGTGTCCGAGGGTTAAGAGTAACCAAGTAACTTTTTTAAATAAGTTTCTGTAACATTAACTTTTAAGACTAACGTAGTAACGAAAATGCTCGTTACTTTATTAAGGTGCATCAACCAGTTGTCAATGGCACTTGAGAATGGAGCCAACACTTTCCATTATTAACCAACACATCTCTCTAATCAATTCAAACAATAATCATAAAGGAACCGTGAATTTATGAAATGTTCAGGTACCTGCGCCTATCTGTCCCCCTCGTGTGTTGGTGCCATAAACGTCCCAAATGCTCTTAGAGTCAGCATATTCTGACATGTCCCTTGTAAACCAATTCCTAGGACATCTGAGAATAGAAAACTTCCCACAATATTCTGTGATGCACATCCGACTTTTATGAAGGTCTGTAAGTGATTAGGCCGACCCTCAATCAGGGTTTATGAATCATTCCTGGTATAAAACGTGCATAATAGCTCAAATAGGAGCTGTATTTCGAACATGTTTCAGTAGTTAATTGTGAGAAACATACTGTATTTTCCACTAGAAAGCCCGAGAACAATGCAACATTTTACAACTAATTTTCCGACCTGTATTAAAAGTTCCGGGGAGGGGGAGGAATCTCTTTCGTATTTTATGTTGTACGCCAAATGTCTTGTTAAAATTATCCCTGAGGTATTACTTCGCTAGTGGTGTTGAAGTTAAAACGTGTTTGTGTGCACATAGAGTTGTGCCATTGTTACGGAGCCGTCATATTTAATTTCTTAAAATCAGCTGTAAAGTGGGCTCAGGTGCAAAAATATATGATATTCATAATATAATATAATATATAATATGCACAGATTGGCAAAGAAAAAGAATACCAAAAGAATGTAGGCAAATACCCAGCTCATAAATTCACCAACAAGAATGGCATGAGACTCATTGAACTGTGCCAACAGAACAACTTGAAGATAATGTCCACCTCTCTGAGGAAGCACCCTCGAAAACAGAAGACTTGGCGATCACCTGTGCAATCTCTTGGAGAATATCAGATCGACCATGTGGCCATCACACATCCTTTACAGAAAGAAATTCATGATGTGCAAGTTCGAAGAGGAGCCAATATTGACTCCGACCATTATCTAGTGCGAATAAAAGTGAAATTTACCCCGAAAAGAATCCACCCCAAGAAATCTCATCTTCAGAAATTTGACACGAAAAAGATAAAGGAAAGTAACATAACAGAGGAATGGGAAAAGGAAACGGCAAGCACCTGGAAACAGTTCCATGACAAGATCATTACGAGAGCTAAAGAGATTATTCCATTGAAGAAGAATACGAAACATCCGTGGTGGAATTCTGCATGTGAAGAAGCACTGGAAATGAGAAATGATGATGATGATGATGATAATTGTTGTTTAAAGGGGCCTAACATCTAGGTTATCGGCCCCACAGGAAATGAGAAAGAGAGCTTTTCAGAAATACAACAGTAAGAAGTCACTCGAGACTCAACAACACTATTTTCAGACCAGGAAGGAAGTAATCAGACAAACTAAGAGGAAACACATGAAGGACCAATTGGAATCTATAGATCAAGACTTCCGAGATCACAAAACGCGAGATTTCTACAGGACGTTCGCAGGAAGAATCCGAGGATACACCCCACAGAACTTGTGTTTCCGAAAACAAGACGGAAACCTCGCGTTGTCCAACCGGGATAATTGTAGTGAACTGGCTCGGTATTTCTCTGAGTTATTCAATTGCGAGGAGCCAACATCACGATCGCCCAAAGAGACTCCCGTACATGTAAACCCTGAATCTCCACCACCCACTAAAGAAGAAATCGAGAGACACATTTTCAGACTCAAAAGTAACAGGGCGTCTGGAGAAGATGGCATAGTTGCAGAACTATTAAAGAACATAGGCCCAAATACACTTGAGGAGCTCACACTAATCATCATGGATATCTGGAAAACAGAAAAGCTACCTGAAGAATGGAAATGTGCACTCATCCATCCGTTATACAAGAAAGGTGACAGAACGGATGTGAATAACTAAAGAGGGATTTCTCTCCTTCAAGTCACCTACAAGATTCTCTCCGCGTGTCTTCTTCAAAGAGTACAAGAACAGCTTGAACACAAAATTGGTGAATATCAAGCTGGTTTCCGACCTGAGCGTTCTTGTGTTGAACAAATTTTTAACTTGAAGACGATATTGAAATATAGAGCGACCCGAAGCTCTCCGATCATTTGTAGTTTCGTCGACTTTAAGAAGGCGTACGATTCGGTCGATCGACAGTCTCTCTTTAACATCTTAGAAGAACTAGGACTTGATCCAAAGACATTAAGACTCATCAAGGAAACACTCACGGACACGAAGTCAAAAGTAAAATTTCTGGGTGAATTATCAGAGCCCTTTGCGATTAAGACCGGCGTGCGACAGGGTGATGGATTGTCACCACTGCTCTTCAACCTTGTTCTAGATAAAGTCATTCGAGAATGGGAGAAGGACTTGAATGCCCAGAAGCTCTGGAAACCCATTCAACTTGGACGAAAGAATGATGACATCAAGGTCAGTTGTTTAGCTTTCGCAGACGACCTAGCGATACTAGCGGACAGCGATATTTTAGCGATCAAACAGATTGAAGTCCTCAAGGAATGCGCTGAGAAAACTGGGTTGCAAATCTCATTCGAGAAGACCAAGTTTATTTGCACTAGGTTCGACATCCAGGAACTACAAACAAAATACGGGCACATCAAACGGGTTCCACGCTTTAAATATCTCGGTGAGATCCTAGAACCAACAGGATTGGAAAAGGAAGCTCAGAAAGTTCGATTACAAAAACTCAAAAGAGCGTATTGGAGAACCCGTGACATCTATAACAAGAAATGCATGTCCATACATACAAAAATCAAACACTATAATACGGTGATTAAACCTGAAGTGCTGTATGCAAGTGAAACCTTGGTACTTAATAAGAAAGGTGATCTGGAAAATATCTTGAAGGAGGAAAGAAAGATCTTGAGGAAAATTCTGGGCCCAGAGAAAAGTGAAGAAGGGTATAGACTCAAATCACGCAAAGCCACGGAAAAACTATCCAACCTCGCCGCAGACATCAGGAAACGAAGACTGAAATTCTATGGACACGTTCACAGACTCTCATCTTCAAGGTTAACTCACAAGATTTTGACATACTCTGGAAAACTGAAGAACGTATCTTGGATACAAGATGTTAAAAATGACCTGGAAAAGGCCCGGATAGAAACGTCAGAAATACTAGACAGAAATGTCTACCGTCAGAAGATAAATAAATGGGTGGTACAGCCAGAGAATGAAGTCCCCAGAAGATTGGGGACTAAGTGGTCAGAAGAAAGGAAACAAGCGCACAGTGAAAGAATGAAAGCAATATGGTCTGTTAGAAAGGCGAATCATAAATGTAATGCGTGATCCAATAGGGTCCATACGCACATAATAATAATAATATACATGTAAATCAGAGAAGTAGCATTTCCGAAGCAAAATTAAAGAAATTCGATCGCTTGATACTATTATTATTATTATTATTAATATTATTATTATTATTATTATTATTATTATTATTTTTATTATTATTATCATCATTAGTCTTCTTCTTATTTCTTTTTACCCTCTTTGGGGTACGTCGAATCAATCATTTCACTGTGTGTTCTACTTTCCTTAGTGCCCAGTATCTCTTCATTCTTTCTGATCATCGTCTCCTCTCAGCTTCTGAGATGATGGGTTTGGATTTTCGTGTAGAGTTTATTGTCTTGGAAACTTATACTGTATTTTCGACCTTAGTAATTATTTTACCTTTCGATTGATATTCTACTAGATATTTTCAGTTTCTGTAAACCATGTGGGTTTGGTTTCGTGGTTATGGAAGATTGGTTAACCTATTAGAGTTCATTCTGAGAAGATGGCCGTAAACAATTATTCTCCTATTTCGCATTGTACTTTATCTGCGAGTTTTTATTATTGGTCTATTATTATTATTATTATTAATTTTTTATTTTTATTTAAGCGAAAATTCCCCTACAGGAGAGCGAATTAACTTGGATCCCATGATGTCATTTGGAGGCGTGTCTCCTCCGCTCCTCCCAAAATCTCTTCATTCTCGCGGAATGTTCCCTCTTCCTCTCATCCGTCCACTTTTTTCCAGGTTGTCGTAATGATCTTAGTTCGAACTTAACATTCTTCGTCTGGCACTCAGCTCGGTCTTCGAAATTTTGTATACTGATAATTTGTAAGTCTCTTTGTACCTCTTTAAGCCATTCTGTGCCGCATTTGCTCTGTGTTATGATACTGATTAGTTTCTTGGGCAATCTGGAGGTGGCCATCCTGTGGATGTGAGTGTAAAAATTGGCTCTGCGTTTTCTAATATCGTCTGTTATCGTAATGGTGTTTTGATAGAGTTCAGTACTAGGTCTCTTCATCCAAATGCCGTTTCTGTTGATTGCTCCGTAGATCTTCCGGAGAATTTTTCGTTCCTGCTTTTCCAGTTCCCTAATCTTGGAATGACCATCGATTACTATTGTTTCAGCCGCATATGTTGCTTCTGGAAGAATACCTGTTTTATAATGTCGTAATTTGGCGTTTGTCGAAATGCATTTCTTGTTGTAATGGGCCCACGTTAGCCTGTAGGCCTTCTGAAGCTTAGTGATTCCGTCTTCATTGGCAATTCGATTAAGTCCTGAGGGCTGTATAATTTCGCCAAGGTATTTAAAACTGCAGACTTGTGCGATTTTACCGTATTTGGTGTTTAAAGGGGATTTATTTTCTGGCCTTCTCTCCATATATTGGTCTTGTCGTAAGATATATGTAATCCGGTCTTTTGTGCAATCTCATGGAGCTTTTCCACTGCGTAAGTCGCTTCCGATCTGTTGTCAGCGACAATTGCAATATCGCCCGCGAAAGCGAGACATTTGACTTTAGTTCTGTTCTCTTTTTAATACCTATTTGAATGCCCTTTACAAGAGGTTCCCATTCCCTAATTATCCTCTCCAGAACCATATTGAAGAGAATTGGGGATAGTCCATACCCCTGTCGGACTCCCGCCTTGATTTCGAAGGGCTCTGATATTTCGCCCATGAATTTCACTTTGCATATTGTTCCTGTAAGTGTCTGTTCTATGATTTTGCGTGTCTTACGATCGATCCCAAATTCTTCCATGATTTTAAAGAGGGTGTCGCGGTCAACAGAGTCGTATGCTTTTCTGAAGTCTATGAATGCAATCACGGTATTTCTACATTTCCTCATTTGTAAGATCGTCTTTAGGCACTAGATCTGTTCAGCACACGATCGCCCTTTTCTGAATCCAGCCTGGTAGTCACCAATGAGTGGATCCATTTGTGGCTCTAACCTGTTCAGAAGTGCTGTGGAAAGGATTTTATAAGCAACCGGGAGCAGGGAAATTCCTCTATAATTGTTGATGTCCGTCTTGTCGCCCTTTTTGTGCAACGGGTGAATCAAAGCGCATTTCCAGTCATCTGGTAATTGCTCCGTTGTCCAAATATCTGAAATTATGGAATGGAGTTTCCGCGTCAGTGTGGGATCATTCAGTTTCCAGAGTTCAGCAATGATCCCATCTTCCCCTGGTGCTTTGTTGCTTTTGAGTTGTCGGATTATCTCCGTAATTTCTTCAATGTCGGGGGCTTGCGAGTCCAAGTGTATGAATACCGGAGGAGAGAAGTCAAGTTTTACTAGAGGTGGTTCACAGTTAAGAAGAGAGTTGAAATATTGGGCTAATAGTTTGCAATTATTTTTGGAGTTAGTTTCCAATGAGCCGTCGTGTCTCTTGAAGCACAGACTGGGTGCTTGGTATCCCCGTAGATGTTCTCTAAATGTCTTGTAGAAATTTCTAGTATTATTTTTGGTGAAATCCTGCTGGATTTCGTGGAGTCTGTTGTTGTCATACCTTCGTTTTTCTTTCCTAATTATTTTTGAGGCCTGTTTTTGAGTGGTAAGAAAGTTCTCCCAGTTTTCCTTTGTTTGGCTACTGTGAAATTTTTTCCAAGCCATTATGCGATTGTCAACTGCTTGATCGCAAATTGTGTTCCACCAGCGATGTTTTCTGGAGCGAGGCGGTTGTCCTAGCTTCATGGCTTCCTGAATTCTCCCCGATAGTATTCTCCAGTCTGTTGATTCCTCCTGATTGATTTGCAAAATGATTTCTTCCTTGTGGAGTTTCAGATATTCCGGATCTGGTCTGAAATTTTTTGGTGGGCGTTTTGCTCTTCTATTTGGTTGGAATTTTGTCTTTATTTGGAGAAGATAATGATCTGATTCAAAGACGCCTTTACGAGCCCTGACGTTCAAAATTTCTTTTATGTTTTTCTTGGAGATTGCGACATGGTCAATTTGGTACTCACCCTGTTTAAGACTGGGTGATCTCCATGTGGTCAATTTATGTGCAGGTTTTTGAAATAGGGTGCTCATGATTTTAAGTCCAAAGTTTCTACAGAGGTCAATTAATCTTTCCCCATTTTTGTTGGTACGTTTGTGTTTAGTATGAGGGCCTGTGGTATCCTTGAATTTCCTTTCTTTCCCTAACTGTGCGTTAAAATCACCTAATAAAATTTTCACATTGTGTTTTGGTATGTTATTGGTTGTTCCATCCAAAGTTTCCCAGAAATTGTCCACGGTTTCAGGATCAGTTTTATTGTGTTGATTTGTGGGGGCGTGCATGTTGATCAGCGTGTAAGCTTTATTACCTGATTTTACTGATAGTAAAGAGACTCTCTCGGTTGGAGAAGTAAAGTCGATGATCGAATCAAGCACAGAATTGTGTACGGCGAATCCTGTTCCCAAGAGAGGTAAGTTGTCATTAATTTTGATGGCAGGTTTTCCCTTGTAGATTCGGAAATTCCCTGTGTTGAAGTGGTCTTCGTCCGTGAAGCGTGTCTCCTGCAGCACAGTGATTTTTAATTCAAATTTTTCCAAGGTGTTGAGAAGTTGTGTTAGCTTACCCGTCTTAGTGTGGGTGTTAACGTTAAGCGTGCCAACAAAATGTTTACGTCTGGTCTTGAGAGTATGAAGAGTTCTTGAGAAGCTCCGATTCTTTTCCGCATGGTGTCCCCGATTCCCCAGAATCCGATGATCAGGTGGGTCCAGTCCATCGACTGGTGCCTGGGGTAGTGATTCTATGATCGTCTCTTCCATCATGCGCTCAAGTTGAGTTTTGAGTGTTTGTGGTGGTCTCAATTGAGACCACAAGTATACGACTCGATTTTTGAGTTCGAGAAGATTTAAGTACAGCCGCCTCAACTAGAGGAACAGACGCTGACCACTGGCCGTCGGATGCCGAACAAACGCCAGTGGATTTGCTATTTTACGGCTTAGAGCCAACCCTCCTCCTTTGTTCGGGCTTGGGACCGGCAACAGAAACTACTGAGCTACTCAATCCACTCAGTAGTTACTGCAGGCGGAGTTATTATTATTATTATTATTATTATGGTTACATAATATGTTACACTTCTATTCACTTTTCATGAATTATTTTTAAGGCGGGAGATGTGCTAACAAACGACGAGCGTCAGGTTGTTGTAGCGTCGTAGTGATAGTTTTGTCTCGTGATAGCTTATTTTCTTTCTCCAAATTACCGTTCAAGTCAAGAAAATACAATCGGGATGAAAATATTATTAGCAACGATATATTATACAAAAGTAACGAAAAGGAACGATTTGTTATTGCGACAATTGAAAATGTAACAAAGTTGCTTTTGAGAATAATTTACCCAATTCTGCTCTGTTAAGCATTTCGGTATTTAGTTGTAAATCTATCAGGCTGAGCTACGTACCACCACGATTTGTACATCTATATCCTTTACCACAAAAATAGGTAAAACTGAATCTAACCACTGTCCCAATTTCTCATGCTCTCTACACATGAGTCAATTAACCTTGTGAGTAATCTCTCTTTATCCAGTCACTAGCAATCCTCCCCGACTTCGCCCGGCATCTTTAATGTTTTACCCAGTGTAAGCTTAAAAGGAGCACCGACGGCAGGTTTATTTCAACTCGACTCACTGAAATCGTTACTGCTCAGCTTCCTTTGATCATAAATGAATGGTTTTCTAAAGAAACCTTCCTCGAGAATACCTTTACAGAATGGTGAAACACGCATCAAAATCCATTCAGTGGACATGGTTGGTTGCTTGGTTCCTTAGTTTAGAGGATGCGACTACACGGTCATGTAGCCCCGTGTATTATGGGTGTGTGTAAAATCTGTCTGTTAATAGGTGTTAATTGTGATGACTGTATTAGAGCGTGTTATCTGTTTTTAATTCAAGTAGGGCCGAAGGACTGCATACGATAATTTCAAGTAGTTCCTAAATTTGCTACCAAATGCTACCATCCACATCTAGCTGTGAATTTGGCTACTAGATGCCATCGCAACCAGCACTTGGAGACGAACATTGGAACTGAGCATTAATCAAATCTATCCTACAAATTTTGCTTCACAGAATTGACGTTAGTGGAAGGTTCTTTTACATGCCATAAATCTATGACATGGGCCCGCTGGCATTACTTTCCCTCTGAAGGAAAGAATACTGCGGGATTTATAACGCTCTTAAAAATCCGACGACTTTGGCCGGGTTTGAACCCGCAACCTTTGGTATAGAAGCTCAGCATGTTACCAACTACGCCACCGAAGCCGCCACCCAGTGGACAAATAGTTTAATAATCCAAATCAGTGAAGTAAGAGAGGAAAATGTAAGATGGAGATTGTATTTGAAATGAGACTCGTAACATAGTTGTGGATGTGGCAGATGATTTCGGTGTTCCAGCTCTTGAAATAGCAATCAATAGCTCAATGAATCATTTTTCAGGGTAAGATAAGTAACTCAACAAATGATCAAGCTAGTGATATTGAGTGAGAGCTTGACCGTTGTTGAATTACATAATTAAAACTGCAGGGACATACAAAAATAATCATAGTTGCCTAAATATAAAATACAACAGATTTTTTTAAATCAGAGTAATATATAATACTGTCTAGGTAGCATAACATTTTTGGAATAAATTAAGAATATGCTGTGTTAATCTAAATGGTAACGAAACAGCCCATGAAGGACCTAGGCCTACCAAGCAACCGATGCTCGGCCTGCAGATTATGGAGTGACGCGTGGTCAGCCCGTCGGGTCCCCTCGGCCGATAATTTTGGTGTCCGTGACCGGGGCGCTTACTTACTGTTAGACAGCTACTCAATTGTCCTCACGAGGCTGAGTGCACCCCGTTCCAACCCTAACTTCAGTTTCTAAAATCCCTACCGAAGGCGGGAATCGTAACCAGGGCCTCTGTATGGGAGGCAGTCACGCTACCCCAACACCATAGGGCCGCCAATCTAAATCATACTTTGGAGAACTTAACAACCCTGATCGACACGTAAATATGAAGAATAAGTTCTATGTCCAAATGAATGTATTCTTTAATGGCTTTGATAAACTATACTTAGTGGAGCCAGGTAAATATAATAAATTGATAGTTTAGCTGAAATATTTAAAAGTACCCCCTCTGTCTAAAAAGTTCGGTGAATGGGTCTATATTACGAACGGATTGTTGGCTTACCTGAAACAGCCGTTACTGTCCTTCGAAGTAATCCCCGTGGATTGTTATTCACTTCTGAGAACGACTGAACAAGTCCTGGAAACTCTTGGCATAGTCTTCTTTAGGAATAGCCTTCAGTTTGGGTCGTCAACACGCTAAATTGAAAGCAAAAGAGAAGAGTGAATATATGCAACCTGCCTTGCACACCTGATAGACGGGCGGCAGTGAGAAGGGTGAATGTATGCAACCTAACATGCACACCTGTTCGACGGGTGGCAGAGAGAAGGGTGAATTTTCCGTGGAATGGAATGGTCCTGAAAACCATCGTCACGGGTGACGAGACCTGGTACGACCTCGAAGCCAAGCGTCAAAGTATGGAGTATCGGGGTTTCCGAATAGCCCTGAAGGGCCTGAGGTTTTCGGACATTTCGGACATCGAACGTAATGTGACGACCCAACTGAAGGCTATCCCTCAGGAAGACTATGCCAGGACTTGTACAGACGTTCTAAGAAGTGCTTAACCATCCACGAAGCAAAGAGGGTTTAAAAAGTAGGTTAGCTCAGGCAAGGGAAACATTTCCACAGAAAAGGAATCTATTGACATCGAATATAGATTTAGGTATGAGGAAGTCATTTTTGAAGGCCTTTGTCTGGTGTGGCACTCTATGGAAGTGAAACTTAGACTATTGGTGCAGCAGAAAAGAGGAGAATTGAAGCGTTTGAAATGTGGTGTTACAGGAGAATGATGAAGATCAGATGGGTAGATAGGGTTACAAACGAAGAGGTATTAAGGCTAGTGGGAGAGGAGAGATGATTCTGGTGACTGTTAATGAAGAGAATAGATCGGTTGGTAGGACTCATACTAAGACACCCAGGAATAGCAAGCTTACCTGTAGTTATGGAAGGAAGGGTCGAGTACATGAACTGTAGGGGTAGACCAAGGTTAGAATATGTTAAACAGATTGCCTTGGATGTAGGGTGTGGTAGCTATGAAGAGATGAAACGATTAGCTCAGGACAGGGAGGCATGTAGCGCTGCATCAACACTCAAACAACAACAACAACAACAACAACAACCATCCACGGGGATTACTTCAAAGGATAGTAACGGCTGTTTCAGGTAAGCCAACAATCCATTCGTAATATAGACCCATTCACCGATTTTTTCAGACAGAAGGTGTAATTTGACCACACCTCATTTAAAAAGCTATTTATTTTATAGAATGCGCTATAGCCTACCATCAGTTTGCTATTGCCAGTTGTTGGCTTTCTCGACCTTGAAAATCAGCTGAGTTGTTGCCTTACAACATCGGTTTTAAGAAATCTACATGGCCTCAAATATCTAAAATACTTTTTTTTGTATCGTATTACTCCTAAAAATGTAAAAGCATTGTCTATGGAACCTGTTACGCTAAGTTATCTCTGATTGTATCAATATTTCTTTGCTAATGGCGCTTGCTCTTACCAATATATCCTGCAAATCTCTACCTAGTATAAAATGAAGTACCCAATTCTTGAATGTAAAGGGTAATCTCGAGAACCACTGGATGGATTTTGATGCGGTTTTCACTATTCTGTAAAAGATATCCTGAGGAAGATTTCTATAAAAATATTAATTTATGACCAATAGAAGCCGAGCAGTAGCAATTTCAGTGAATCTAGTCGAAGAAAAACCTGCCATCCGTGCTCTTTTTAAGCTTACGCTGGGTAACCCGTTAAAAATATTTATATACTGTGAGTGTAAGAATTGTTCAGCAGGAAAAGTTCTACAAACAAGTCAATGACAGCATTTCTATGTTTAATACCTCACCCACTATAAGTGATTTTATGTTTTAATTTATTCCAACAATCTCCATTTAGTGGAAAGTTTAGAGCAAGTTTACGAGCTAGTGAGCGAGCCTATCACCCCAGCTTCGACCAGCATCACAAATTCGAGTCATGTCTCGTTAAGACTTCAGAAATGAATACATGTGTTTGGAGTTTCGGTGTTCACCTTGGCTTTTCTGAATTGCGTCGGGACCTGCCGTCCGTGCGACTTTTAAGCTTACGATGGGTAAACCGTTAGAGATACCGAGAGAAACTGGGGCGGGTCGCAAGTATAATAATAATTGAACGAGTTACAAATAGGATAATGTGTTAGAGGTATATTTTTTCTGACTAATATCATGGCACAAATGTGATAAAATCTCTCACGCGTCATTTTTAATCCCTAGTGTGTAATGAAATGCATAAAAACAAATGATATCACGCTACAGTATCACGAATATATATTTTGTTGATTGTGGCTACACTTTTTAGTTGGAAAATGTGGTCTCCGTCACGATCCGCTGGCAATGTTCGTCCTACACAGACACATTAACATCACGTAGAACTATATATCACACCAGAGCTTTGGAAGTTGTGTGTTTTATTAATATAGCCTTGTGAAGAGGCTGTTATAAGTTCCATTGCATCGCTTCTTTTCTTAGAAACTAAATAAGTAGTTATGTGAAGAACAATAATATTAGGACTTATAATAATAATAATAATAATAATAATAATAATAATAATCTTCCACTATAATAATTGATCTTGGTTACAAACTGTCTTTCCTTGAATAAATTAACACACCTGAGAAAATCTTTAAATTCAACAGATGTTTAGGAATCATCTATTAAGTTTTTAGACCATCATTAGTTCAGAAACACACCCGAACAAGAATTGACAAAACCTTGTTTGTTATGGTTGGCTTTGTTATGGTAGCGAAGCGTGGACCCTGAGGAAATGCTATGAGAGACGAATAACTACCTTCGAAATAAAATGTATGTGACGAACAGCTGGAGTCACTCATTGGGATCACAAACAAAACACATAAGTACTGAATGGTCTTAACAGCAGACCTATATTGGAATACATCCATGAATACCAAAGAAATTGGCTAGGACACCTCAACAGGATGGTCAGAAGCAGGATCCCTAAAGCAGTCGTCAACTACTGCCCCGGTGGGAAGAGATCTCTAGGTCGCCCCAGGAAAAGATGGCGTGAAAATTAAAATATTTTGTGTGGACCGTAACAGTTTTTCTAGGACTAACACATGAAAGGATGATGATGATGATGATGATGATGATGATATAATAACTGATCGTTCTGTAGAAGCCAAAAGGCCAGACCTTGTGATATTCGATAAGTAAACACACAAGGCTACCATCGTCCATGTTACTGTTCCACTCGATGAAAACCTATAGAATACGGTGGCTTGGAAAAGGAGCAAATACCCGCCACTAGCCACAGAGCTCAGCCACATTTACAGTGTGGCCTAAAGGACGTTCGTCATCCCAGTTGTTGTCTCTGTGAATGGTTTAGTCACAAAGGACTGGGACAATGCAAAGGAACCATATGCAGTTAATGCAAAAAGCTGCCCTCCATGGTACTGCAAGTATAGTACGTAAAGGTTTTAACTCTTCAGTGACTCTGAACATCTTGAGACCCAGTGTTATTATCAGTTTCTTTGGCTCACAAGGAGTCCGACGGTGATGGCTTTGTATTTTTATGTAAATTTGATATATATAATAATAAAACTATAAGGTGGCCTCCAGGAAGATGATTTTAGGGATTAAAGACTGGCTCTATAGCTTTGCGCGTAAACGCTCTAACCTGCCTTGGTCATCTGCTCCTAACAAAATCTATTATAATGACGAATGAAAGAAAAAAGATCACTGCTCTTAACTTAGTAATAAACTACTGTCTTACATCTAACTTACATTCTGTATATACATCCCGTGGCACTACAGCCCATGAAAGGCTTGGCCTGCCGAGTGACCACTGAACTGCCATTTGCCTTCACAGATTGTGGGGTGTCGTATCCCGATGGTCATTAATCATAGCTTTCTTCTCTTCTCTGATCAGACAGCTACTCATTTACATTCAAGGGGCTGAATGTGTCCCATTCCAACCTTCACGGCAGTTCCTAAAATCCCTGATAGAGCATGGAATCAAAGCCAGTACATCCTAGATGTGAAGCAGACGTGCTAATATGTGTGGGTTTACCCCTTATCACCGTTGACAGGGACACACACAAACACACACACAGCCAGACAGACACACGGACAGACACACATCTGTCCATATTGATTTTATAAGTCTACTTTCTCAAAATGTGGAAAGTAGGCTAATAAAAGGGAAACTAAAAAATACAGACGTAACCTACCCTCAACCCTCTGAGAATGAGAGCTGAAAGACTTGGAAGGAAGAAGAGTCATAAGAGGCAGGTAGAAAACTGAAAGGGAGAGGATTCACCCAAAGTCATAGGCGACAAGGAAAAATGAAACGGACTGGCTTAGGAGCCGTGAGGGAGTATCACTATCCAGGGTGAATCATGCGTGGTTGGGCTACAAACACCCTGCCTCCTTTAGCGTCTCTGTCACAGAAAGCAGAAGGTGCCATAAAAGAATGTCAGATGCCTCGAAAAATGAGAGTATCAGAATAGAAAAGATACGCGACAATTTAGGCGTGAAAATGAAAATCACCCTTGATCTCGTATATCATAATACCGTTTGGATCAAGTGCGAGTTAAGCATGGGAAATCAACCGAAGAGAAGAAAGAGAGGTTCCCGGCACGAGTGGAAGCAATGCCAGACTCAGCTACGGGTCCGGTGGTCAACTCCCAATAGTAGTGAGCTCCTGAGCTACCCTATCAGCCATCATCTGTTGAAGAGTAGGCCTAATAAGAAAGAAAGCTTGTACAGTAGTTTTACTCGACCGCCAGTCTCATGACTATGAGCTAAGGGACCTTACTTCTACGAGGAATTTAAACCACAGGACATGACATTTAACTTCAAGAAATCTCAGCTGCATTAACTGACATTCGAACCCGGTCTGCCTTGGTGATAGCTTGACACTGTGTCATCTGTTAAAGAGTAATCTTCAAAAGGTATCATACACCTGTCACAGAGTTTAGTTGATGAGTTTGAGTGGCTACTCCACTGCATGCATCGTCTATCTTGTAATGAGGCTTAATTAGACCCCGTTTCAGAAATTAACGAATCTCTCTTCTCATTAGCAAGCTACCGCCAGATAGTCTTAATTACATCTCTCACTGATTGCGCCGTATTAACTCCAGATTATTTATAATGAACTCTCTCGCTGACGGTCTCGTACACCTGGCACCGGGCCGATAATTTAGAAAAATATAAGTTGAACTGATGGTGCAATTCCTGTATAGAGTATATGCTGTCTTTGAGGGACTTCAGAACGACCTACTGTGGTATACAGGGTGTTTCAGGAGGAATAGCAAATATTTTAGGAGGTGGTAGTATAGATGAATTGCAAAAGGAAATTCCATATGACATGTGTCCCATTTGTATTTCCTACAGAGATACAGCTGGTAGTATTTAACCCAAACAAATGTAAAGCCAAGGAAAATGAGGACGTTCAAAGTGTCAAAAGTTTCAAAAATTCCACCACCAATGCATTTTGCACTTCTCACCCCGTGTAGCTCTTCGGAGGGCTTCTTGGCGTTCTACATGAGGGCTGCACTATGCATAATCCGAACGACCAACTCTGCTCTTATGTTATTTTTTTCCTTTTAGACTTCGCCTTTCAACCATCCCCACAGGCAAAAAACCAAAAGAGTAAGGTCCGGGGACCTTGGTGGCCAAAAAATCCCATATCCCCCTATCCATCTTCCGGGGAATGTTAGGTTTACATGATGTATCACCAGACGACTAGAATGTGCAGGAGCCCCGTCATGCTAGAAGTACATACGCATTCTTGTAGCCAAAGGAATCTCTTCCAATAATGCTGGAAGTTCATTTCCAAGAATGTGTAGATAATGGGGTCCTGTTAGACGATGAGGTAACAAAACAGGCCCAATCAATTGATTGTCAATCAACCCACACCACACATTACCGAGGAGCGTTCCTGAAAATGTGGGTTTTCTTCTGACCACTGATGTTCATTACGAGTGTTATTAATGACGTCACGAGTGAACGTGGCTTCATCAGTGAAGATTACAAATGGGATTACTTGGCGATTTGCACGTATCCAACCTCAAAATTCCAATCGTCTATCTGCATCTCCTGCTCGAAGGTGTTGACCGGGCTGGTAATGACACGGATGCAACCCGTGCATACGTAATGTCCGCCATACTCTTGTACACGGAACACCGATACGTGCAGAAAGTCTACGTTGTGCCCAACTCTAGGAATGGCTATTCCAAGATTCAGACACCTAGATATCAAGGGAAAGGCTACAGCCGCTTTTGAATGTTGAGATATTTGAATATCGCGCTCCATTGCTTCTCGAAGCAATTGGAAAGAATATACCGCTAACAGCATGTCAAGTGACGTAGCGAGTAATAGCAGAGGTCGAGGCTATTTATTGATTAAATAGTTAACCATGGAGTAGAGACTTGAGACTTGGATCAGATTACTGGCACGGCCAAATGAAAGAGAATGCACTTAGTATCAAGTAAATCGGACCAGGGATACCAGAGATATGAGGATTTCCAGATTTCAGCGTGATGACGCGTGACCCTGGCAGTTTTGAATAAAAGCCGGCCGGCCGTGGCATCAGGAGCTCACTTCGACACAAGCACTTGCCTAGCAAGGTGCTACTACGCTGAGCCAAGGCACATGGTTGCCGGATCTACGCAGAAGTTATTTTCAAAGTTGTGATAGTCACAAAAGTGCTGCGCTAACGAGTGGAACTTAGTAAGTTTCCGGCAGGGAGGATCACTAAGGTGATAGTTATTTTCTACAGACACTGGTGAAATATTTTTATTTTCACATGGACATACGCTAGACTTTGTCTAGAATTAGTACTTTGTCACAGTCCAGTAATAACCTAATACTTGGATAATTAAATCCATTTCAGTCAGTTTTCATATTTGTAACTTGATAACCACTCCGATCTATCAGTACATTGAAGACCAGTCTATCACGGTGGTGTTCATTAGCCAACGCAGGGAAACTACATGTTGCTTCGCGCATGGTAGATGGTGTGAAGCCATGCCCAGGGAACGATCTTCAGAACAGCCGTTGATTGGTTAGACTGTCAGTGTTTTCTTGTACTGAAAAGATTACCGTGAGTTATGTTACAACTGACATATCTGAGAATAGATCACTTAGATCTGACCCCATTTAAGCAAACTGTTATGGTTTTGATAGAAGCCTATATTAAAATGGATCAACAGTTACTTCAAACGTCAAGCAATATCTCCACTATGTCTTGTTAGACGGATTGTGGGTATATAATGGCGGCCGATAAAAGGATTATACGTGCTTGTCCGATAGGGCATGTCTATGGATAAATCTGGTACAGACCAGGTTCACTACGCTTCAAGACCATCAAGAAATGTAAGCCACATTTGAATTATATTATGCCTAGCTAATTGGAACAAACTATTTTTCGGCAGATGACCAACACATTTACTTTTCTTCGTATTTAAATCTTGCAATGATTTACGCAAGACTTGTTAGTGTTATTCTGAGTATTTTCAGCACTCAGAACAGTTTAGGATCGATGACCGAGCATTTCGAGCATTTATTTGAATATTTCATATTTTAGGGATATCACGGAAAACCGTCGATGTAATGGTTGAGTTAAATTATTTTTGTTGAGGAATGGATATTTTTTTTTCATATTCGAAGATTCGAACATGTGGATTCTCACATAATGAGATGATAATTAAATATATTTAAAATAATATAACTAATAATAATAGTAATAATCCACTAATGATAATAATTTTTATAACTTTTCTAAATAATTCTTGGATATTATATTTTATAATAATCACATGTATTGAGAGAGAGCCTATGAAGTAGTTTAATCATTCCTAGTCTGGAACAGGAGATTTTCCGAAGGAGAGTGGTTAGCGCAAGCCCACATTCAACCAACATTTCAGTTCTGGTTGAACAGTTAATATTTGCAATGAGCAAAGTATATTTTTCAGATAACACGGAGAGGCATGAAACGGGAAGCAAATGATATTTGTATCAAATAGGATATTTTTGTACTTATATATAAAATCATGACGTAAATACACTCGAAAGTGAAATAAAGATTTTCATAAGTATGGTAAATTCACGGGTTGAACTGAATGGTAAAATAAAATAAACTTGTAAGTTTATTAATCTTCCAGTGTTGACAACAAGCAGAGGCTTGATTTATTGTATAAATTTTGTCAAGAAAATTTATGTGTGTGGAGTAGTTGAAATGCCATTCCCAGGTGCGCATGTTTAAGTCGCAGGAATGAGGAGTTTTTTTCGAGCATCAATCAAATAGCAGGTTCGATGGCTCAGGTTTATAGAAGGAGTATTGGAACTACACATTTCGTCGTATGAATGACCCGAAGGTTATTTCTTAGAAACCATCAGTTCTTATTTCAACCTTGTTTACGGATTCCATTTAGACTTTGATTTTGCTAGAACCCGGATTTGTCATGATAGTAGTTTATTCTTCTTCAGAGGAAGACCTTTGTCGTTGTTGTTGTAATATTGTGTTCTTACACAAATAATAGAATGGGCCACTGCCAATTAAAAATAATTCTATAACCACGAATAATTTGAAGGATGTTTTCAATCCTAGTGCCATGAACTAAATGCATTTATTACGAAGCTGCAATTCTTAT
This sequence comes from Meconema thalassinum, assembly GCA_946902985.2. Classification (NCBI taxonomy): domain Eukaryota; kingdom Metazoa; phylum Arthropoda; class Insecta; order Orthoptera; family Tettigoniidae; genus Meconema; species Meconema thalassinum. Next base: position 617,605,812 of record OX336390.1, read on the forward strand.
TTCCGCATTCTGTCGAAGAATTGCAAGTTGTGAAAGTTACTAAAATGGCCATGAATATAAATATTTTTTTAAATAATGATTCCAAGTGGAAAATTGAATAGTTGAATGGTTCAACAATTTATTGATCAAGTTGATGATTCAGAAATCATATATTTTGTTAGGAACTTGAAGTTCATAATCGAGTCACTTCTCGAAATGTTTAATGTCAGAAGAACAATTAATTTTTGTTGTGCTTCGCACAGTTCTTCAATGCTATGCTCAAGGTCAAATACTTTTCAGATGTTATTAATATGTGTAAATAATTTGTGTTGATTCAGAAATAATATTTTTTGACAATATTTTTTGAAACTGGAAAAATAAGTGAAAGTTAAAATTCTATGAACATTTATTCTACGAGTGTTAATATTATGTAAAAATTCAAACAGTGAACTACGATATTTCCAGTAAAGACAATTAAATTTGAACTGGATTTAATCACAAATAAATGAATATAATTTTGGAACACAGTCTACAGGACTAATAATCAGACTTGTGTTTCCAAAGCTAATTGTCAAATGTGTTTGGAAAAATTCTGTACATTGTGTAAATAGGAGTGTGGATCGCCACACGTGAGTGATGCTACTTCGAGCATTTTTGCAGTCAATTTTAAATTCAAAATAAAATGAGATAATTTTACATGATGTGTTATGCCCAGTTGAATCTCCTTCTACCCTTATTGTTGCATTGAGCCAAAAATCAGTAAAGCATTTTTTTCATTTGATGTCGTTTTTGCGATTAGCTTTAACCCATCTGGCGCTCCGGGATATTTTGACTCTCGTGCTGACTGATTCTTGGTAAAATGCATATGTGGTCGTGCGGACTCCGGTCTAAACGGGCACATAAAATAAGATAGAGAAATGGCTTCGAACGTGGGGATCGAGTTAGACATGGTCAATCGCATGCCGATTTAAATTGTGATAATTTTTATAGAAATATTTTGGGAGTTGAGAGATGTCTGGTTTGGATGAATAAATTAGTAGGAAACCCAATTAGTGGGGAAAATTAAAAATTTAATTGGATTAATAATTAGAATGGGTTTGATTATTTTTGATAATGGCTTAACCATTAGGGCGTCAAGTAAATTCAGTAGTAAACGTTCGATGACTGGACATACGCATTATTAGAATCCAGGTGGAGGATATTTGAGAACTTGCATATTTTTCTTGTGATATTGTGGTAAATGTAATTCGTAAAAGTAGAGAATTTTGTTTTTCCATCACGTCGACATTAGGACGAATCTCATTTTATTAGAGTGTTCCAATTAGCTATTAAAATTTCTTGTTCTAGTTATAAGCTTGTGTTTGCCAATATTGTATACCCCTAAGTTTTGAATAATAATTGAAAATTATGGAAGAGATGATGAGGATGATGAGGAGTTTGGAAGGGAGTTCCAAAGAAGCTGGACTGCGTGTAGCAGCCATTATGAAAGAAAATACTGAGGCTTTGGAAAGGAAACTTAAAGAAAATTCTGATAAACTTAAAGAAAGTTTAAACGATAAACTTAAAGAAAATTCTGATTCTTTAGAAAATAAACTTAAAGAAAATTCTGATTCTTTAGAAAATAAACTTAAAGAAAATCTAAATGATAAACTTAAGGAAAATTCTGATGCTTTAGAAAATAAACTTAAAGAAAATTCTGATTCTTTAGAAAATAAACTTAAAGAAAATTCTGATTCTTTAAAAGGTAACTTGAAAGAAAATTTAAATAGTAAATTTAATTCAATGGAAAACAAATTTAAAGAGAATTCCGAAATTTTGAAAATGTCACTTGAGTGTAAAATGTCTAAATTATGCGAAAAAACACATGAGCACGAAACTTCATCAGCCACTAACGCAAGTTTAATGGACGATAAATTTCGCGATGCCGATCTTAGATCCCAAAGCTTAGCTGATAGGATAGAACATGGTCTTAGGAAAGTTGGTGAAGACATGATCAACCTAGAAGTCAGAGTGAAGAAAGAGAGTAATGAGATGGGAATTCTAGTTGTTCAACGGTTGACAGAACAATTCAAAGAACTTGTAATGGGAGAAATAAGAGAATGTGTGATTAATGAGTTACAAACTGAAATTAAAACCACAGTTGTCAATGAAATTAAAGACACACTCAAGCTGGAGAACCAAGAGGGAATCAAGGAGATTAGGGAATCTTTGTCATCCCATATTCAAGTAATTTCCAAAGATATCCAAGCAACTCAGAAGGACATATCAGATATGACAGGGTCATTGAAAAGTCATGAGGCTGTTATGAACCAGATATCCACTGATGTCAAGGAAAATTGTAAAGAAACTGAAGCAATTAAGAAAATGGCAGAAGAAAACCATAAGGAACTTGAGGCTATGAAAACTCAAATCAAGGACGAGAAACAGTCTGACCATCTGTTGAAAATGCCAAGTGTAAGGGGCAAGGAACAGATACAGATAAATCTAGGAGGAGCTAGAGAAACTGATAGTCAAAGACAGGATGAGGTCAGGACAGTATTTCAATCCAACCACATAACTGTATTCAAGAATGTAGAGGATAAGCCATCTAAATTTTCAGGGCGAGATTCTGTGACACCCGTGGAATTTTTTGAGAGAAGCAGGGGATTACCTGAAAGATTCCAAGATCCCTAAAGAAAGACATATCCGAGTGATAGGGAAGTTTTTGGAAGGTCCTGCACTTCTTTGGTTTAGAGCTTTTAGATCCACTCTAACCACTTTTGAGGAGTTTTCTCGTGGGTTATTGAAAAGGTTTTGGTCCCCGGAAACCCAACAGCAAGTCAGAGCAGAATTATATTCGAAGAGATTCTCGACGTCACAACCTACTCGATACTCTACGTACTTTTCTGGACAGCCTTCTAAACTGCAACATTTAGATCCGCCGATGCCAGATAACGAACTAATTACTGCATTAATACGTCAGTTTCCAGCAGACGTCCAAAGGACTTTGATCGCTGCTGACATCTATAATATGGAGCAATTTGACGAGGTATTACACAAGCTGGATCATACGAACGCTCAATTCTTCCATCAGAAAGGAGGAAAGAATAACAACGCTGTGTACGCTGTTATGGCCGACAGTTATTCTCAAACACCTCGAGAGATTCGAGAGGGGCGAGAAGAGAAAACGCCGAGGGAAGATCCCAATAAAAGAGGATGGTATCAGTACAGTAACAGATACAGTTACAAGCCTTATGCGAGACCGGATGGTGGAAATCGATATAATACTCGATGGAGAAGGCCAAGGGATAACCACGGAAGGTACCAGGAAAGAAGATACTATGGTAGAAACAACTACAATAACAGAGGGAATGTGGATACTCGTCAGTCCAATGAAGAGTTCAACAAGGAGACGAGGAAGAACTTGGAAGAAAGACACCAAGATAACTTGCAGTTTTTGGAGCAGACGCCCAATGAACCAGGTCCATCGGGAATACAACAATCCCGGGGGAATGGAAACGAAAGAAAAAAACTTCGAATTCACAGTAGAAGATAGAATTTTGAACACTTTCACTTCCAGAATTATTAAATGGCAAGCAGAGGATGATGACTTAATTCAACAGAATGACGAACGGAAAGAAATGGGTACAAGAATTAGAATGCCAATCATATCATGCGAAGTATTCGGTATGCCTGTCGATACTCTGATTGATACTGGGGCTATGCTTTGTCTTGTAAGCGAGAAGCTTTATATTCTGTGGAAGCTCAAAGAGAATTTAGAGGAGATTCCAGTATCAGGAATTAAAATCCAAGGAATAATACCCAACAAAATATCTCTGTGTAAAACACAATTATACTTATGTATTACGATTGGAGGACATGATTTCCGACATGTGTTTGTAGTAATGAAGGACATGGCTTTTGACATGATATTAGGAGCGGATTTCATTCAGAAATATCAAGCAGTGATAGACATGAAGACAGAGACGATCAGATTCAAGAATACCGAAGAGATTAACTTCGAGGGAAAAGAAGAGGAAGACATCGAGGGAGATGCTCAATGGTCTCTGATTTTTCATGAAGCTGAAGAAAGAGAAGTCTACACTGAGGAGGAGTCCCCAGAGCTAGGAAAAATTTTAGAAGAGTATCACGATATTTTTGATATTAAACCTGGTGAAATTAAAGATTTTGAATATCGTATTCGTGTAAATGATGATGCACCTTTTCATGCTAAATTGTATCCGGTTGCGGAAAAGCATCAAGAAAGAGTAAAAGTGCTTATCAAAGAGATGGAAAGTAACAATGTGATTGAAAAGTACACTACATCTTATGTCAATCCATTAGCAGTAGTGTCTAAGCAAGATGGAAGTCTGAGACTATGTTTAGACGCGCGAAATTTGGATTCAAGAGTACTGCCAGAGTATGACAGACCACCAATCAGGGAACTGTTAAGGAAATTCCAAGGCAAGGTCTGGATCTCTAATATTGATCTCACTTCGTCCTACCATCACATTAGGCTTAGTGAAGATTCTAAAAAAATTACAGGATTTATGTTTGACCAGCAGACATATGTATTCCGCCGTCTACCATTTGGAGTCAAAACATCTGGATCTGTTTTGATCGGAGCACTGGAACAAAATTTGAGTCCTGAAGTAAAGGAGATAGCAATTCGTTACATAGATGATATCTTAATTGCATCTGAGACTAAGGAGGAACATTTGTTACATCTTCAGATGTTATTCGCAGATTTGAGAAAAGCGAACTTTAAAGTAAACCTTCGAAAATGTCAGTTCTTTCGAAAGGAAATAAAATTTTTGGGTCACATTTTGGATGGAGAAGGATACCGTCCCAATGAGACGAAGATACAGGCAATTGCAAATTTCCCTAGACCTACTAGAGTGAAGAATGTCCGCAGTTTTCTCGGGACATGCCAATTCTTTGCAGGGCATTGTCCAAACTTCACCAAGACGGTAGCGCCATTGCAGGAATTATTAAAGAAAGGAAAAAATGGAAATGGGATGAAGATTGTGAACAATTATTTCAAGATGCCAAGAGGTTATTGGTAAACAGTGTGAAATTGGAGTATCCTGACTTTACCAAGAATTTCATCATAGAATCTGATGCATCCACCGTAGGGATTGGAGCTATTCTTCTTCAAGAAGATGACGACCACAAAAGACGTTACCTGGCGTTCATTAGCAGGAAACTTCGTCCATCAGAAAGGAATTATTACACCACAGAGTTAGAAGCACTTGCTGTAATCTTCGCGTTGGAGTCGTGGAAGAAAATGTTAATTGGACATTCAGTAATTGTGAGGACTGATCACCATGCATTGGAGTTTATCTTGAGAACAAACTTTGCCAGTGATAGGATAACTAGATGGTCACTTTTTATTCAACAATTCAACCTAGTTATTGAACACACTCCTGGAAAGTTGAACGTGGGAGCTGATTTATTGAGTAGAGCAGTGGAGTCTACATCTAAGGTTTTTCAAGTTAACCTGACGCAGGAAGATGAGGATACCTTGAGAAGGTTAAGATTGTTGCATTTATCCCAGAGGAGAGACCGACGTTTTAGAAACATTTTTCGTTTTCTACAGGGAGACATGGATCCAAATGATGATGATTTTGTGGAAACTGAAAGAATTTCAAGAGATTTTATGATGTTAGATGGTTTAATCTACAAGTTTGCAGATCCCGACCATACGAAGCTGAGAGTAGTGATACCTCCACGAATGCAAAAACCCATTATCTGGATGGCACATCGAATCGCAGGTCATGCTGGAGTAGATAAGACGGTCAACATGATTCAAGAGAAATTTTCGTGGGAGTGAATGCGACAAACTGTCAGGAACACTATTCGAAAATGCGACTTATGCCAAAGGAGTAAACATAATTCTAGATTACTGAGAGAATTACCAAGGCCTATTATTCCTTCTAAGCCTTGTGAAATCTTCGCGACTGATTTATATGGTCCTCTCCCAAAGTCTAAAAGAGGTAACCGATATATTCTGGTGACCATGGATGTATTCAGCAAATACACTATGTTACACCCAATCCAGAAGGCAAACGCAAAATATTGTGCGAAGAGAATTAGAGACAACGTGATTCCGGAAGCAGGCAAACCGGAATTCCTTTTATCAGATCGTGGACCTCAATTTACATCTTTAGAATTTCGAACCGTCATGAATAATCTTGGGATTAGACAATTGTTTTGTTCTATCAGACATCCTGAGAGCAATCCAGCAGAACGCGTGATGGCTGGAATAGCAAAATTTTGCCGCCTCTATTGTCCAAATGAGCATTGGAAATGGATGGATGTTCTCTCTTTAGCATCCGAATCCATCAACTCTACGATTCATGAGAGTACTGGACAGATTCCCATGTTGCTTCATCATGGAATTAAACCAACAAGATTATGGGATCGAATCATCTCTATTCCACCTGAGATTGAACCAAGTCGTCAGATGAGGGAAACTCTAGCTTTAGACAAGTTGAGGAGCCAAGCTGAGAAAAGAGAGCGCAGAGTGAGAGGAAAGCGTTTTCGCAGACCCTTGCGCGTAGGAACTCTTGTTTTAGTGAAAAGACCTACACCCTCTGACGTGCAAAATCAAGTGTACTCGAAGTTTGCAAGCCTTTACGCTGGACCCTATCGTATTGTGGAAGTAAACAACAATGGAAGCTACAAAGTCGCCAATACACGAACTGGTAACATCGTGGGAACTTATAATGCATCGAATTTGAAGACTTATTATTCAAGAACCAGATGATTTAATGTGTAGATAGGAAAAATAAAAAATTTTCAATTTTTATTTTTTGCTAGGTGTGGGGTCGATGTGCCCAACTCTAGGAATGGGTATTCCAAGATTCAGACACCTAGATATCAAGGGAAAGGCTACAGCCGCTTTTGAAAGTTGAGATATTTGAATATCGCGCTCCATTGCTTCTCGAAGCAATTGGAAAGAATATACCGCTAACAGCATGTCAAGTGACGTAGCGAGTAATAGCAGAGGTCGAGGCTATTTATTGATTAAATAGTTAACCATGGAGTAGAGACTTGAGACTTGGATCAGATTACTGGCACGGCCAAATGAAAGAGAATGCACTTAGTATCAAGTAAATCGGACCAGGGATACCAGAGATATGAGGATTTCCAGATTTCAGCGTGATGACGCGTGACCCTGGCAGTTTTGAATAAAAGCCGGCCGGCCGAGGCATCAGGAGCTCACTTCGACACAAGCACTTGCCTAGCAAGGTGCTACTACGCTGAGCCAAGGCACATGGTTGCCGGATCTACGCAGAAGTTATTTTCAAAGTTGTGATAGTCACAAAAGTGCTGCGCTAACGAGTGGAACTTAGTAAGTTTCTGGCAGGGAGGATCACTAAGGTGATAGTTATTTTCTACAGACACTGGTGAAATATTTTTATTTTCACATGGACATATGCTAGACTTTGTCTAGAATTAGTACTTTGTCACAGTCCAGTAATAACCTAATACTTGGATAATTAAATCCATTTCAGTCAGTTTTCATATTTGTAACTTGATAACCACTCCGATCTATCAGTACATTGAAGACCAGTCTATCACGGTGGTGTTCATTAGCCAACGCAGGGAAACTACATGTTGCTTCGCGCATGGTAGATGGTGTGAAGCCATGCCCAGGGAACGATCTTCAGAACAGCCGTTGATTGGTTAGACTGTCAGTGTTTTCTTGTACTGAAAAGATTACCGTGAGTTATGTTACAACTGACATATCTGAGAATAGATCACTTAGATCTGACCCCATTTAAGCAAACTGTTATGGTTTTGATAGAAGCCTATATTAAAATGGATCAACAGTTACTTCAAACGTCAAGCAATATCTCCACTATGTCTTGTTAGACGGATTGTGGGTATATAATGGCGGCCGATACAAGGATTATACGTGCTTGTCCGATAGGGCATGTCTATGGATAAATCTGGTACAGACCAGGTTCACTACGCTTCAAGACCATCAAGAAATGTAAGCCACATTTGAATTATATTATGCCTAGCTAATTGGAACAAACTATTTTTCGGCAGATGACCAACACATTTATTTTTCTTCGTATTTAAATCTTGCAATGATTTACGCAAGACTTGTTAGAGTTATTCATATTTTAGGGATATCACGGAAAACCGTCGATGTAATGGTTGAGTTAAATTATTTTTGTTGAGGAATGGTTTTTTTTTTCATATTCGAAGATTCGAACATGTGGATTCTCACATAATGAGATGATAATTAAATATATTTAAAATAATATAACTAATAATAATAATAATAATCCACTAATAATAATAATAATAATAATTTTTATAACTTTTCTAAATAATTCTTGGATATTATATTTTATAATAATCACATGTATTGAGAGAGAGCCTATGAAGTAGTTTAATCATTTCTAGTCTGGAACAGGAGATTTTCCGAAGGAGAGTGGTTAGCGCAAGACCGCATTCAACCAACATTTCAGTTCTGGTTGAACAGTTAATATTTGCAATGAGCAAAGTATATTTTTCAGATAACACGGAGAGACAAGAAAAGGGAAGCAAATGATATTTGTATCAAATAGGATATTTTTGTACTTATATATAAAATCATGACGTAAATACACTCGAAAGTGAAATAAAGATTTTCATAAGTATGGTAAATTCACGGGTTGAACAGAATGGTAAAATAAAATAAACTTGTAAGTTTATTAATCTTCCAGTGTTGACAACAAGCAGAGGCTTGATTTATTGTATACATTTTGGGAAGAAAATTTATGTGTGTGGAGTAGTTGAAATGCCATTCCCAGGTGCGCATGTTTAAATCGCAGGAATGAGGAGTTCTTTTTTGAGCATCAATCAAATAGCAGGTTCGATGGCTCAGGTTTATAGAAGGAGTATTGGAACTACACATTTCGTCGTATGAATGACCCGAAGGTTATTTCTTAGAAACCATCAGTTCTTATTTCAACCTTGTTTACGGATTCCATTTAGACTTTGATTTTGCTAGAACCCGGATTTGTCATGATAGTAGTTTATTCTTCTTCAGAGGAAGACCTTTGCCGTTGTTGTTGTAATATTGTGTTCTTACACAAATAATAGAATGGGCCACTGCCAATTAAAAATAATTCTATAACCACGAATAATTTGAAGGATGTTTTCAATCCTAGTGCCATGAACTAAATGCATTTATTACGAAGCTGCAATTCTTATTTCCGCATTCTGTCGAAGAATTGCAAGTTGTGAAAGTTACTAAAATGGCCATGAATATAAATATTTTTTTAAATAATGATTCCAAGTGGAAAATTGAATAGTTGAATGGTTTAACAATTTATTGATCAAGTTGATGATTCAGAAATCATATATTTTGTTAGGAACTTGAAATTCATAATCGAGTCACTTCTCGAAATGTTTAATGTCAGAAGAACAATTAATTTTTGTTGTGCTTCGCACAGTTCTTCAATGCTATGCTCAAGGTCAAATACTTTTCAGATGTTATCAATATGTGTAAATAATTTGTGTTGATTCAGAAATAATATTTTTTGACAATATTTTTTGAAACTGGAAAAATAAGTGAAAGTTAAAATTCTATGAACATTTATTCTACGAGTGTTAATATTATGTAAAAATTCAAACAGTGAACTACGATATTTCCAGTAAAGACAATTAAATTTGAACTGGATTTAATCACAAATAAATGAATATAATTTTGGAACACAGTCTACAGGACTTATAATCAGACTTGTGTTTCCAAAGCTAATTGTCAAATGTGTTTGGAAAAATTCTGTACATTGTGTAAATAGGAGTGTGGATCGCCACACGTGAGTGATGCTACTTTGAGCATTTTTGCAGTCAATTTTAAATTCAAAATAAAATGAGATAATTTTACATGATGTGTTATGCCCAGTTGAATCTCCTTCTACCCTTATTGTTGCATTGAGCCAAAAATCAGTAAAGCATTTTTTTCATTTGATGTCGTTTTTGCGATTAGCTTTAACCCATCTGGCGCTCCGGGATATTTTGACTCTCGTGCTGACTGATTCTTGGTAAAATGCATATGTGGTCGTGCGGACTCCGGTCTAAACGGGCACAACGTGTACCAACACACGAAACGACATCTACTCTGGTATCTCGTATTTCTGTATCTCGGTACGCAATAAAAATGGGCCACATGTTATACGGAATTTCTTATTGCAATTTATCTATACTACCACCCCCTAAAACACAGGGTCTTTATTTTTGCTTGGCAAGGACATTCTCGCTCACGCGCTCCGCCAGTGACAGCTCAGTTCCCGGCGACCGCGCGCGCGTGTAGACGGCAGATACGGTGCTGAAAATCAGTATCATGCATTTTTACTCACCATGTTTACAGTAGATGCTGAAAATGTTCCCCATCCGCTGTCAAACATAATCGACATCTCCTTATGAAGTTTCCGGTTACTCCGATTAATTTAGTTTCAGTAGGGAAATAACGACATTTTCGTATATTGTTATTGTTTGCTGAACCTGTACATTTGAATCTCTTAGCCAGTTGATTTTTTGTCCGATTTATAGGAATGGGTCACCCTGGAAATGTCATTCGAAACTTTTGTCCTGTTCTAGCGCACGATTTCCTGCACTTTATGTAGGCCTACGTATTGTGCAGATATAGCCTACTCGTTCACGTACCGTAACGAATATTTCACATAAGGCATTACAGCACTATACACAATCACAATAAAACACTACACAATAAGATATACAGTACCGGTACACAGTAGCTTTATAAAACACTGAAATACTGAAACACCCAATTAGCTCGGAGCTCACACGTGTACAGAAGAGCGAGGGAATACCCGGGCAATACGGCTGGAGACCACGCGCCGGGGACCGGTGGTCAAGGTCGAGCGAAGGTCTGCATAATAGGCCTACGTACCGTTCATAACGTGCGCTAGGACAAGACAAACGTTTCGAATGACATTTCCAGGGACCCATGCCCCATGGAGTCGGACAATAAATCAACTGGCTAAGAGATTCAAATGTACAGGTTCAGTAAACAATAAAAATATACAAAAATGTCGTTATTTCCCTACTGAAACTAAATTAACCGGAGTAACCGGAAACTTTATAAGGAGATGTCGATTATGTTTGACAGCGGATGGGGAACATTTTCAGCAATTACAGTACTGTAAGCATGGTGAGTAAAAATGCATAATACTGATTTTAAACACCGTATTCTGCCGTCTATATGCGCGCGCGGCAGCCGGGAACTGAGCTGTCACTGGCGGAGCGCGTGAGCAAGAATGTCCTTGCCAAGCAAAAATAAAGACCTGTAGTCTATTTACTGTTCCTCCTGAAACACCCTGTATTGCCCATGCTAATTTCCAACTTCTCTTTTACCATTTTATTAACAGGAACTAATCGATTTTCTTCAGGGATCTTCTTCAAAACTCTCTCCTTACATTGGCACATGGTTTTTGAAAATCGTGGTATTTTTGATTTTTTTATAATTTTTTAAATCTTGCATAATTTCAAGAGTCATTTGTAGCTCTTCAGTTGAAGCTGTATTCTGGGATAGTATGTTCATAAAACGAGCGAAGTGAGTTATATAATTTCCATACGACTGACTTAATTAACATTATAGGCGAGTTGCATACGACTGTTTATGTTCGACGATAATTATAACTTAATTATATGTTCTAACATAAATATCATAAATATCTGTCCAGATTCTGTCAGTTGGCTTTAGTGAACAGAGCGCATGCGCTGGATTCCCACTAAGGATCAAAGATCTTCCAAAGCTTTCTTCTTCTTCTTTTCTTCTTCTTCATAAGAATGGTGTGGGCTCAGCATTTGCTCTCTATCCAATAGCAAATTTCAAAGCTTTGAAACATTGTTTATTCTCAACTAGCCCCAACATTTAGCGCACAGGTAGGCCCTACTATATGGGATCATTTTGTTATTTTGTTCAAATAACACACAATAGGCTGTCACAATCGCTTAAAAATTAAAACGTATCGTATTATCAACTATTTATTCTTCAAATTCGATGCGTATAGAATGCCAACAGAAGGCAAATCAATGTAGTCCCACATAGAACAGTCATGACATCTGGCGGAAAAGCTTCGCATAAGAAATCCCTTTACTGAACAGAGAGCTGTGTTATTGAGTTCCGTGGATCTAATGTCATACGTTTGCTGCCTCAATGACGTTCTGGTGTGGTTATATCAACACCAGCATTCACTAAAATTGTCGGCGAAATCGTACGAAAGCAATGCCCTGTGTAGAAATTAGAGTTGGGGATATTAAGGTTGGACCGATAACCTAGATATTAGGCCCCTTCATACTACAATTTTCATGAATATTTTTTCGGATATTAAGGTACAATGCTATTTCTTTAGCCATATTCCCCAGTTTATTTTGCGAACATTTGGGACGGTGCACACTTTCCATGTTGGTAATTTATATAGGTAAGAAGGATGTTGTGTTGCGAACTTCTGGACGTAGATTCCTAAACTTCTTGCATATTTCATAGTATTTTCCTGTTACCGTAAAGGTTCCTGCTGATTTTGTCTTTGTGTTTGGGATTGTAACTACAATGGTTGATCGGATATCGTTTGTAAACTTTCAAATCATGTAATTCATGTCCGATATGTTGGATTCTGAGTGCGTTAAGCGCACGTGTGAAGCTATCCTTATATAATTGGTCACACAACTGTTATGAAATGAAAAACTTGAGCTCTGATTGGTGGAGAAACTGTATCATAATGAAAACTTCTACTATAATGACCCTCATTATAGTACAGTTTTCTGGCATAAAATATTTACATTTCGCCATGGTCGAACATAAATGTTATTACAGAAAGGATGTTCTGTCTTCTAGTATGTGATATTTGAGTCTAGGAAGGGGAAACTCCTTGTTATAGGTATACCAAGCAAATGTCAAAAGCGTGCGTTTCCTGCAAACGGAATAGTTAATTTTGCTAAGGAAGCCATTGCAAGGTTCATTTATGCCAAGTTACATTGAGGTAAAGATGCTGTACTTCTAAGGAATGACTAATGAAACTAAACAAACTTCAATTGCAGACGAATGGGCACCTTTGAAGAATGAAATAACAAAATCCGCAGAAGAAAACATTGGTTGGAAAGAAAGAATAGGTAGAAAACCGTGGATCACTCAGGATATACGAGAATTGATGATTGAAAAGCGGAAACACAAGAATGTAAGAGAGGAAAAGGATAAAGCAGAATACAGACGTCTGAGAAATGAGGTTAACAAGAAGTGCAAGGAAGCGAAAGAAGAATGGTTGAAAGAGAAATGTGCAGGTATAGAAAATTGTCTGAAATTAGGAAAAGTAGACACAGCTTATCGAAGGATTAAGAATAATTTTGGGGAAAAGAAGACTAAGTGCTGTAATATTAAGGAAACAAATGGAAAGCCTCTAACAGATAGGGAAGAAAAGGTAGAGATGGAAAGCTTACATAGAGTGTTTGTATAAGGGAAAGGAGGTTGAGAATCATGTAATGGAAAAGGAGGAGGAAATTGATGAGGATGCAAAAGGATATTTAATACTGAGATCAGAATTTGACAGAGCATTGAAAGACTTAAGCAGGATCAAAGCACCAGGCATAGATGATATACCGATTGAGTTGCTACGCTGCATAGGAGATGAAGGTCTGATCAGGTTATTTCACTTGGTGTGTAGGATTTATGAGACAGGTGAGGTACCCCCTGATTTCAAGAAGAATGTGATCATCCCTATACCGAAGAAAGTGGGAGCTGACAGATGTGAAGATTACCGCACAATCAGCTTGATTACTCATGCTTCAAAGATCCTGTCAAGAATAATTTACAAGAGGATGGAAAGCCAGATAGAAACGGAGTTGGGTGAAGACCAGTTTGGTTTCACTAGAAATGTAGGAACAAGGGAAGCAGGACTAAGTCTTGGGCTGATTTTGTAAGGTAGAATAATGATAGATAAGAGAACGTTCATGGCATTTGTAGACTTAGAAAAGGCTTTTGATAACGTTGATTGGACTAAATTGTTTGACATTTTGAAAACGATTGGAATAAAGTACAGGGATAGCAGGGTGATCTACTATCTATACAGAAACCAGACAGTGGTCATTCGAGCTGAAGGTCATGAGAGATAAGCTGGTATTCGGAAAGGTGTAAGGCAAGGCTGCAACTTATCACCCATACTTTTCAATCTTTACATTGAACAAGCAATGAAGGAAAATCTAGAAAAAATTAAAGTGGGAGTGAAGATTCAAGGAGAAATAATTTCAACTCTGAGATTTGCCGATGACATAGTCATCTTGGCCGACGAGCCTGAGGATTTGAATGAGTTTTTGAATGGCATGGACTCCATCTGGAGGAAAGAATTCATTATGAAAATTAATAAATGTAAAGCAAAAATATTGGAATTCAGCCGAAATAAATCAGAATCCTCTATGGACATCAAATTGGCAGGTGAAAAACTAAAGGAAGTAGGAGACTTCTGTTTCTTAGGAAGCAAAATAACGAGTGATGGACGAAGCAAAGAGGATATAAAAAGTAGGTTAGCTGAGGCAAGGAAAGAATTTCTACAGAAAAGGAATCTGATGACATCGAATAGAGATTTAGTTGTTAGGAAGTCATTTTTGAAAGCCTTTGTCTGGAGCGTGGCGCTCTATGGAAGTGACACTTGGACTATTGGTGCAGCAGAAAAGAGGAGAATTTAAGCGTTTGAAATGTGGTGTTACAGGAGAATGATGAAGATCAGATGGGTAGATAGGGTTACAAACGAAGAGGTATTAAGACTAGTGGGAGAGGAGAGATGTTTCTGGCGACTGCTAATGAAGAGAAGAGATAGGTTGGTAGGACACATACTAAGACACCCAGGACTAGCAAGCTTAGTTATGGAAGGAAGGGTGGAGGACAAGAACTGTAGGGGTAGACCAAGGTTAGAATATGTTAAACAGAGTGCCTCGGACGTAGGGTGTGGTAGCTATGTAGAAAACGATTAGCTCAGGACAGGGAGACATGGAAAGCTGCATCAATCCAGTCAAAAGACTGAAGACTCAAACAACAACTTCTTCTTATCTAATATGTGGCTAACATCAAGATAGATAGCTCCTTATAAACATATGTCGAATGTTTCTTTTAAGTTGTATTAATTTCTCTACCGCACAGGAGAAGTAGTGACGGCTTCGAACGTTTTCGACCATCTGAATGAAAATTACGAGTCTTATTTTTAGCCTACTTTCGATTTTTGCAAAAAATGAAAGTAGACTTATGAGATAAACACAGGGCGAAAAAAGTGTGTCTGTCTGTGTGTGTGTATGTGTGTGTGTGAGTCTGTGTGTGTGTGTGTATGTGTGTGTGTGAGTCTCTCTCTGTGTGTGTGTGTCTGTGTGTGTGTGAGTGTGTGTACTCTGAATGTCTGTCCCCCCTATCAATTCGAACACGGTGAATGCGAATTGAACGAAATGTGGTACAAAGGTAGCACTAGCAAAGGACACCTCAGTGTCATGTTTTATATCGCCGCCATCTTTACTAAAACTGAATGGCGGCCACTCAAACGTTCAAAACGTAAAATCAAATGACGACTAACCAAATCATCCGATCTCTACCAAATTTGGTAACAACATACCTTCGTATAGGATGCGTCTTATGACCAAACTACAAGGTCGTCCGCCATACCATTTCAGGATGGCGGCCGTGCGAATTATGCAAACTTTATAATCCATATCATGGGACCCACCAGTTCCGATTATCGAGCCGAGAATCGTTTTAACTGTTCTAAAGGAAGAGGCACGTTCGAAATTAAAAGTTTATTTTGTAATACTATAGTGCATAAGTGATTTTAAAAAGCTGAGCCGTCTCGGTAAGAAGACAAGATGGCAGCGGATATCTTGTGCCTGACTTATATTTCACTAATTTGAGTATTGCATGCAACATAGCGTACTGATACAAAATAAATAAACTTTGTATGAAATGCTTTATATATAAATAATATACTCCAGTGATGAAATCGTTTAGTATAAATCATTATTTGCTAACAAGTTCTATGTAAGTCATTTTATATAGAACGATAATCGTTGACACAATTAGCTCAGTAGGAGTTGGTCACTAGTCGTGGCCGAGTGCGGTACGTGTGTGCGCGCTGTGTGACCGCATTGGAAGAGTTTACGGTTCCTAATACCGGTGCTTCCTTAGTTCCACGTGTGTACTGACCTTCCGTGTGTCATTCGGACAATACTTTTTCAAGTAGTGTTCCAGATAGGACAACAAAACCAGAAACCCAGAAAACCCCGCTGAAAATCATGTCCGGATACCAGAGAAAAAACACCGTACGCTGCCAATGGGACAGGCAAAGTTCTCGCCCCTCACCAGGAGAAATTCACCGCTGGATTGGCGATACCCTCCGGTTGACTGTCGACCAAGTAGAAGCCATCCAGTTAAATGCGCACGAAAAAACCATGTACATCAAGGTAATCAGCATATCTATTTATCAGAAATTGTTACATACTTTTGCAGATCCTATTAAATTTCAGTATGACTCAGGCGAAATGACAAATGTTAAGCTCTCCACAGCGGATTCCAATTTTACCACATTGCGTATATTTAATGTCCCACTCGAAGTTTCCCCTGAAATTTTCGAATCCGTCCTGTCGAAATATGGCACTGTGAGTGACGTCAGGAAAGAACAATGGTCTTCTGATTATCAGTTCCCGGTGTATAATGGAATACGTGCCGTCACTATGGAAATCAAGCAAGATATCCCCTCCACTGAGACTTTTGGTGGCCATTCTGGCTATATAACGTATAATGGACAGAAACAGACCTGTTTAATTTGCAATGCTACCACACATCTACGTATTAACTGCCCAAAAAAAAAATGATTCCCCTCGGTATAACTCCTACACAACAACGACGTGTCCAATACTCGGAAGTTGTGACGCAGCAAACGTCATATGAAAACATGCTTATTGATCAGTCAGCTGGGACAACACCAGAAGTGACCTCGGATACATCTGACGCAGAACTGGTACCTTGCCCTGACCAGAGCTGCGAGCCACAGAGTGCCCCTGTGCTATCGGCAACCTGTATCGCAGCCTTAGAACCAACTATGCCGTCACTACAGGCTGCCACAGAAATTTTGTCTTCACTGCCCCCACCTTCGCTGGTCCCTACCGACTCACTTAAGCAAGTTGATCGGGGATCCGAGAACGTCTCTAAGAAGATTAAAACAAATGCCTCGATTGCCGTACCAGCCCCGAAGAATCAAACTGGCTCTACAAACGTTCCCGCAGCTGTGAAAAAGAAACAAAATCTTCATTCTACGTCATCTAGGGACCCACGAACGCTCTCAACCGCTGACAGCCGGCCTATGAATGGCAGTCAAAAGGAACTATCTCAACCTAATTTGACATAGTGCACCAGTATATTTCTCACCTGTGTCTTTTTTTCTTTTTTCTTTTTTCTCGAGTCCAACTTCCAGTATGTCTAGTACAACTTTTATACTTATCTTAATGGCGCAATTTCTCACTGTGGCCACTGTGAATATCAATGTAATAGAATGCCCTCTGAAATTTCAACTGTTGGAGAGATTCCTTCGAGATGCAGACATTGACATTGCCTTCATTCAAGAAGTTGCTCTACCCTGTTTGCCCATATCTGCCTTCTACAAACAATACATCAATACCGGTAATACGAATAGAGGGACCGGATTCCTCATAAGACATGATATCCCACTCGAAGGTGTGCTATGTCATCCATCAGGACGCATAATATCTGGACACATAAACAATACCACCCTGATAAATGTATATGCCCCTTCCGGGTCCAATAAACGTGTGGAACGGAAAATTTTCTTTCAACAGAGTATACTGCCTCATCTGCACGACGTTAAAGAAAAACTTATTCTTGCAGGGGATTTCAATTGTATTCAACGCCCAGAAGATTCCACTAGCTCATACCAAGGTGTCAACCCGGCTCTCAGGACCCTTCTTACCTCCCTACACCTCATTGATGCTGTGGATAGTTTAAGGGTACCCCTGCCCCATTACACCTGTATAAGTCACAACTCCTCATCACGACTTGACCGCATCTACTTTTCACAGGAACTTATCCAGCCTAGACGATATGAAGTGATACCTGCCAGTTTCACTAACCATCATGCTGTCGTATGTACAATCTCTTACCCCCATCCCATATTTCACATAGGAAGAGGTTATTGGAAGCTGAATTGCTCGCTGTTACTGGAGGAGGAATGCCAAGATATTTTCAGACAACACTGGACTCGATGGGTCCAACAAAAATGCAAATTTCGCGACTGCACAGACTGGTGGGATATTTTAGTTAAACCAGGGATCCGCCGCGTCTTTAAGAACATATCTTACCAACGAGGTCGGGAAAGACGGGATACAGTTGAATTTTACTATCGAGTTCTTCGCCAGCTCCAGCAAAGATCTGATGCTGGGGAGCGTATATATGAGCAGATCCGGGAAATTAAAACCAAGCTCCTGTCTCTACAGCAACGAACGCTCGCTCATATAAACGTGGCTTTAAAAGATCGTACAGTGCTCCCGGACGAAAGTGCAAGTGTATACCATATCGCCAAAGGACAACGTGAGCGGCAAGGTAAATATATCCACCGCCTCCGCACCAGTACTGGAAGTGTCGTCACCTCCCCTGACGCTATACGTCGTGAAATATCATTATTTTATCAACGGTTCTACGCTAAGGCTCCCATTGATCCACAGCAGGTGACCCTATTGCTGTCATCTTGCAGTACCCAACTATCTCCGGACAACAAAACTCTGCTCAGCGCGGATATTACGGATGAAGAGATTCACTCTGTGGTTAAACAACTCCCAAACAACCGCTCACCTGGCATTGATGGACTGCCATATGAAATGTATAAACACTTCTGGCCTCTCATTGGCAAAGAATTTTGTCATGTCCTGCGTACCATTCTCCAACGTCGTGCTCTTTGTCAATCACATCACGAGGGTACCATAGTCCTCATACCAAAAACATCCTCTCCAATGGCAGTTGGTGACTTCCGACCAGTTACTCTGCTCTGCAGTGACTATAAAGTCCTTACCAAAGTACTTGCATGCCTATTGAAGACTGTTCTACCTGATATCATTGGTGATGAACAATGTTGTAGTATTCCTGGAAGAACTCTGTTAACAAACTTAGCGATACTACGGGACCTACACCTAAAAGCCGAAATGCTCCCCACTGAGCCAATGAGTTTTCTCACCTTAGATCTTGATAAAGCTTTCGACCGCATCAGTCATGAATACTTGTACATGGTCCTGCAACACTTCGAATTTCCTGAAATCCTTATTGACTACATTCGTATGATAAATTGTAATGCTACGTCTAGAGTGCACGTCAACGGTTTTCTTTCCCCTCTGATTCCAATACAACGATCAGTTAGGCAAGGATGTCCCCTTTCTATGCTACTTTTTGTCATTGGCCTTGAACCGTTCATTCGGACTACCCAGGTGAAGCTACAGGGTTACAAACTGTCCACACATGTTTTTGGAATGTGCGCCTATGCTGATGACGTATCAATATTGATCCGCAATAAAGAAGACATCTCCCACATCGATAGCGTCCTTCAGCTCTACCATATCGCCTCTGGAGCACAATCGAACCCCCAGAAAACTGCTTTGCTTCCGCTCAATACTAACTCAGTGATTACCCCACAGCCCTGGTTCCGGATAGTAAATGAGGTGAAAATTCTTGGCATTACCTGGAAGCAATCGCTTCTGGACACAGTGAAAGCAAACTGGACTAAGGTCATTGCCAGAGTTAGGGGAGTGCTGATCCAATTTGGTCAAAGAAACCTCAATATAGTGCAACGGGTCATGGTCCTCAACGTGTTTGCGCTCTCTAAAATATGGTATGTCGCACAACTTTTCCCACTTCCCAAAATGTTTGAGAGCCAATTGGCAAAATATACAGGTTGGTTTATATGGCAAGGATTTTTGTTCCGAGTACAACGGGAACAGTTGTATCTCCCATCCCGGCAAGGCGGGCTAGGGCTAACAGCTCATGGCATGAAATGCCGTGCACTCCTCTGCAAGAACGATATCACCATTCTTTCCCAACATGACACTTTTACGAAAGCGCTATACAAAGATATTCGAAACACAGCCCGTGGTTGTGATAGAGCTTTGCCGAAGATATTTAGGGACCATCAACAGCACCTTCTGGAAACTGTTCGCCAAATGCCTTCAGGGACTGTTCCAACGACGAAAAGTATCTATAACATGTTGCGGCAAGTGGTACACTCCAAACCGCGAATAGAGGCCACCACCCTCTACGTCCATTGGCCCACTGTTTGGAAAAATTTTGGGGCTATGACCATTTCTTCTGCTGTACACTCCCAGGTTTTTATCTTCCTCAACGATCTCATCCCAACCGCTCTACGGCGATATACCATCCACCTTGAAGCTTACCCATGGTGTGCTATATGTGGTCAAACTGATACGGTGATACACCGCTTCACATCTTGCACGCGAGTTGCCTCCACGTGGCTGTGGTGTAAGGGAAAAGTATGTCAACTATTAAATGTGCCCACGGATGACCTTGATGACAGGAAGTTGGTTCGTTTGTCGGTGACCGCCTTCCCCCAAATTAAACAGACTGCCATTGGGTGGATAATGGGCCAATATGTACACTTCGTGATGGACAATGATCAACATTTCTCTTTCCTGGATCTCAGGTATCACCTGCAAAAAGAGCGTTGGAAACTTAGTGAAAGTGGACAATTGTACGATAAATATGGACACTATCTGGATTTCTTGTGATGTATTAGTATGGTATTTATCATATCTGAAAATTCTGTAATTCTGTAAAGAGCTAATAAAAAAAAGTGGTAAAAAAAGTGGTAGAGCGTTAGCCTATCGCTCAAATGCCTATGGTTCAAACCCGATCAGAGATAGGTTTTTTGTTTGAAATGTTATATGTTTATTGTTTTGTAATGACTCAGATGTTTTAAAATTAAGCGTTATATTGTGCATATTATGGTGTAAAATATATATTTAATTAAAACATAATTCGCCAGCAGATTTACTCGAGACATCTAGCTGCCAAAAAGGTAACTAGATTAACTTCCAGATTTTATTGAAAAGTTTCTTCTTCTGGCCGCTAGAATGCACTCGCTCTGTTAGGATTATATTGTTCGATATTTCACCACTAGATGTCACGACTAGTCTACGTGGGGCTCCATTGATTACTACACCATTGGCATTCTATGCGCATCGAATTTGAAGAATGACAAGATGATACTACGATACATTTTTACTTTTTATTTTAAAGGGTTTGTAACAGCCTATTTTGCGTTACTTGAAAATGTTATTTGAATTCAATTAGGGTTGTGAAAGCCATGCACAACCAGACGTGTAAAGACATGCCTCAACTCAAAGTTGGATGTTGCCCACGGCAGGTCGTATATGTAATAATAATAATAATGTTATTGGTTTTACATCCCTTTTAACTACTGCTGCTTTCAGAGACACCGGGGTGCCGGAATTTTGGCCCGAAGGGGATCTTTAACGTGCCAGTAAATGTACTGACACGGCTCCCTCGCATTTGTGCACCCTCAAATGCCAGCTGACTGCGCCAGGATACGAACCTGCAACCTAGGGCCCAGCAAGCGAGAACGTTACCGCTGAGCCCCGCAGCCAGTCCGGTCGATTATGTCTCCAGATCCATAACATTCTTGATATACTTCTTATCGTTCTTTCTTCAATGATGGTAGCAGTTTTTATCTAGGTTGTGGCGTTTGGTAGAGGTAAATCGTTTCTAAGGTCTTCAACAAAGAATAGTTCTATTATACTCTTTGATAATAACAACGAGTTATAACTATACTCATACATTTAGGAGAAAGTAGGCTATATGTTCTTTACTGAACATCTTGTTTAAAGGATCGTTAACTTCAGTTAATTTCGTTAATTTGCCCATGTACATGTATTAGTTAATAAATTATCACTATTAAATGGTGAAATTTAGGATAGCGATAATTAACTAATACGTGTTTTCTTCTTGGAGTGAACTTCCATATTTTCACTTTGTACGCCGCCCATTCAATGGGAAAATTCGTGTTGACCGACTGAAGAGCTACAAATGACAGTTTCTATGTGCAACAGTGAAATAATGGCTTCAAGTCTTTACATAATTTAAACAGCACTTTAAACGAACATTTATTTTCGACCCTGACTACTAAATGTCAGAAAACTGTACTATAATGAGGCTCATTATAGCACTATTAGCCTACTTTCGATTTTTGCAAAAAATGAAAGTAGACTTATGAGATCACTACAGGGCGAAAAAAAGTGTGTCTGTCTGTGTGTGTGTATGTGTGTGTGTGAGTCTGTGTGTGTGTGTGTGTGTGTGTGTGTGTGTGAGTGTGTGTACTCTGAATGTCTGTCCCCCCCTATCAATTCGAACAGAGTGAGCGCAAATTGAACGAAATTTGGTACGAAGGTAGCACTAGCAAAGGACACCTCAGTGTCATGTTTTATATCGCCGCCATCTTGACGGAAACGTAATGGCGGCCACACAAATTTTCAAAGCTTAAATCAAATTACGACTAACCTAATCATCCGATCTCTACCAAATTTTGCAACAACATACCTTTATGGGGGCAGCATCCTTTGACCAAACTAATAGGTCATCAGCCTAATAGTTTGCGGATGGCGGCCATCTTTGTGTGAAAATCGATTTCCCCTATTAATTCGAACACGGTGAAACCGAATGGAACGAAATTTGGTACAGAGGTAGTACTAGCAAAGGGCACCCCAGTGTCATGTTTTATATCGCCGCCATCTTGACGGAAACGTAATGGCGGCCACCCAAACGTTCAAAGCTTAAATCAAATTACGACTAACCTAATCATCCGATCTCTACCAAATTTTGCAACAACATACCTTTATGAAGGGAGCATCCTTTGACAAATCTAATAGGTCATTAGCCTAATAGTTTGCGGATGGCGGCCATCTGTGTGTCAAAATCGATTACCCCTATTAATTCGAACACGGTGAAACCGAATGGAATGAAATTTGGTACAGAGGTAGCACTAGCAATGGGCACCTCAGTGTCATTTTTTGTATCACCGCCATCTTGACGGAAACGTAATGGCGGCCACACAAATGTTCAAAGCTTAAATCAAATTAGGACTAACCTAATCATCCGATCTCTTCCAAATTTTGCAACAACATACCTTTATGGAGGAAGCATCTTTTGACAAATCTAGTAGGTCATTAGCCTAATAGTTTGCGGATGGCGGCCATCTTTGTGTCAAAATCGATTACCCCTATTAATTAGAACACGGTGAAACCGAATGGAATGAAATTTGGTACAGAGGTAGCACTAGCAAAGGGCACCTCAGTGTCATGTTTTATATCGCCGCCATCTTGACAGAAACGTAATGGCGGCCACACAAATATTCAAAGCTTAAATCAAATTACGATTAACCTAATCATCCGATCTCTACCAAATTTTGCATCAACATACCATTATGGAGGGAGCATCCTTTGACCAAACTAATAGGTCATTAGCCTAATATTTTGCGGATGGCGGCCATCTTTGTGTGAAAATCGATTCCCCTATTAATTCGAACACGGTGAAACCGAATTGAACGAAATTTGGTACAGAGGTAGCACTAGCAAAGGCCACCTCAGTGTCATGTTTTATATCACCGCCATCTTGACGGAAACGTAATCGCGGCCACCCAAATGTTAAAGGCTAAAATATAATTACGTCCAACCTAATAATCTAGTCTCTACCAAATTTTGCAACAACAAATCTTTATGTGGGAAGCATATTCTGACCAAACTGCTAGATCATCAGCCCAATAGTTTGCAGATGGTGGCCAAGTATGTGTGCAAATCGATTCCCCCTATCAATTCAAGCACGGTGAAACCGAATTGAACGAAATTTGGTACAGAGGTAGCACTAGCAAAAGGCACCTCAGTGTCATGTTTTATATCGCCGCCATCTTGACGAAAAAGGAATGACGGCCACCCAAATGTTAAAAGCTTAAATCAAATTTCGACCATCCTAATAATTTGATCTCTACCGGATTTTGCAACAACATGCCTTTTTGTGGATAGCATCTTATGACTGACTACAAGGTCATCAGCCCAATAGTTTGCTAATAGCGGTCATGTATGTGTGCAAATCCATTCCCCTGATCAATTCAAACACGGTGAAACCGAATTGAATGTTTTTTGTTTTTTTTTACAGAGGTAGCACTAGCAAAGGGCACCTCATATTCATGTTTAATATCCCTATAGCACGTTGTATTTCAACAAGCTACTACAACCAACATTCAATTATACTCCTTGAGGACAAAGAGTTACATCAATACCCATGCATTTAGGAGAAAGTAGGCTATATGTTCTTTACTGAACATCTTGTTTTTCATTATGAAACAGTTTTTCCCACCAATCAGATCTCAAGAAACAGTTGTTTGACCAATTAGATAATTAGATGCGCAGAGTTCCATGGCCTTCTAATTTAAATTTCAGTGCCTGGCCTAGTGTCATAGTAGGGTAATCGAGGAGGCCGTGTTCAAATACAAGGCATTCTCTGCGTCTCATGCTCTCTGTTCAGTACATAAAACTGGCGAAATCTAGACAGATATTTATGAATATTTATGTTCGAACATACAATAGTTATATTATCGTCGAACATAAACAGTCGTATGCAACTCGCCTACAATGGTAATTAAGACACTCGTATGAAAATTATAAAACTCGCATACGCTCGTTTTATAAACATACTCGTGTCTTAATTATTGGCATTATAGGCTCGTTGCATAATATACTATTACGTTCAAGTAAATCTTGAAAAACTGTACAATTGCACACGAAATGCATGTTTTTTTAGTTTTATAACTTATAAATAAGTATATCATAGAAATGGTTACAATATTATGTCACAAGTGCTGAAGATGGGTTTAAATATGACTCGAAACAATTGTACCCTATTATAAAAAGTAAAGAAAGAAAGAAAGAAAGAAAGAAAGAAAGAAAGAAAGAAAGAAAGAAAGTAAGAAAGAAAGTAAGAATGAAAAAAGTAAGTAAGAATGAAAGAAAGAAAGAAAGAAAGAAAGAAAGAAAGGATTTTATTATATTGACTAGGTGGAATTATATGTACCAATTATAAAGTAACTAGCTGTACCCGGCATGCGTTGTAATGCCAATCAAAGAAAGTGTTGGGGTTTTGACTTTGTTACTTGCTGTGCTTTTGGATTCCCAATATTTTCTTCTTTTTCCGTTAACCACCTCTAAACTATTATAAAAAATAATTTACATTCTCAGAAACATTCACGGGAGCGTGATCAACAACTCACGAAAGTTACATCGCAATTAAATGAATGGTGTATGAACGCATAAGGGACTGCTGAAACGATTAAAGCGCCGTCACCCATTTGTTGAATATACTCGTACGCTACCTATTGTAAAATGGATTTACTAACTCGAAACCCTTTCCTGGCGTGTACACAACAACTAATCAAAGTTTCATCGCGATCGGATGAATGGCATATGAACGCAAACGGGATTTTGTTTAAAGGATTCGCGCCGTCACTCATTTGTTGAATCTTCTTGTGCGCCACCCATTGAAAAACGGACTTACTAATTCATGAACCTTCGAAGGACTGTACTCAGCTCTCCAAAGTTTTATCACACTTGGATGAATGGTACACGATCGCATACGGGAGTTGGGGGATGGTGGTGCTTCTACTTCACTTAAGAACATACATGTTGTTACGACTAAGCCCCAGTCATGTTAAATATCTCTCGAACGCATGGTCCGATTTTGACAAATGAGGTGTCGTCGGGCTCGGGCGGACGTCCTCTTTGCTATGGACCACTCGTTATATTTTTTATTTTTTTATTTTTTTCATTTTCGAAAGTTGGTGATAGTTTGAAAACCAAACATGGTAGAACGATGTGCTATGGCTCAAACGAATGGTCTTTATGATCTTTATTTTCTGTAATAAAACTTTTTTATTTTTTATGTTTTTTTTGAAAACGCTCGAATTTTTAAAATCCTATATTTTGGAAACTAGGAACTCTACAAAAAACATTGTTTGACGTAAATCAATGGTCCCTACCCCCTCTACCCCCAAAATAAATTTCAAGTCTCTAGAACGAAAACCTGTAGTAGTGGGGTAAGGAGAGTGCTGCTTCCAAAAGCGAGTGGTGAGCCCCTGCGACCTTGAAATGGAAGGAGCCATGCTAGGAGGGCGTGCTTGGATTCGTTTTTTTCGTCTCGTCGTGCTCTTTACGGGAATGTAGGTGTCGAAAAGGTGAAAATCTGGAAACACGTTTTTTTTGCTATATCTCGCGAACCAATTATGCTAGAGGCGTGTACGACAGGTCCAAGGACTCGGGGTGACGTCCTCTTTGCTATGGACCACTCGTTATAATTTAAAAAAAAATTGGAAACTCGATTTTGGGGTAAACACGTGTTTTTGTGATTTTTGCTGATATCTCACGGACCCATAACCGTAGAGACGTGTACGAGGTGGCCTAGGACTCGGGCTAACGCCCCTTTCAAATGTGGTAGATATTGTTTCCAAAAAAGAATTCACAAAGGGCCTAACGCCGTACATGTTGAAAAAACGTTTTCTTTTTTTTATTTGTTTATAATGTTTATGAAGCGTGGTGGTTGAGAGAGACGATACGGCTGTGTGTGTGTGTTTCAACGAACCTGTCGCTGACCATGGTGGCTGTGTTCAATAGATTAATCGCTATTTCGGCGGGTCGATGTATGACAGAGCGAGCGTGCGTTTTCTGATATTTTACCTTTAATGTGTAAACGGTGATGAGAACTTGGTACTATGTTGGTCGAAGCGAGTACAGAAAACCAACTTGCCGAGGAGCAGGAGATGAATGTCATTTGAGCTTATTGGAAGGCGTTGATCTGACTTGACAACAAGTGCAATGGAAAAATGACAATGACGCTTCAAGGTGAAATAATCTGACCATTTTGGTGGCAGGGAAGAGCGAAAGGCATGTGAACACATGTGTGAAACCACAGGCACGCTAAACCAGTGACATCCTGTCTTGCTTCGTACGTGACAAAATGCAAGTCCATGTGAAATTTGATCTTCCACAGGTGTTCGCTTGGGTGTTAGCTGTCCACGTGCGCGATAACTGTTAACAAGTTACATCCTGTCTTGCTTCGTACGTGACAAAATGCAAGTTCAGGTGAAATTTGATCTGCCAAAGGTGTTCACCTTGGACGTTAGCTGTCCACGTGCCTGATAAGAGAATGTTCAAAGCGTGGGAATCGCTGAATCAGTAAAAAGTATGATCTAACTTGTGGGAATGATGTCACAACCAATAGATTGGCAAGAGCTGCGAACAGCAGTGGTGGTAGGTGGAGGGGTGGAGAAGGGGAGGGGTAATGTAAGAGAGAACACAGGTGGAAAGGGAAAGACAAAATATGTATGAACATGCACGAAGCGCGGAGTGCTGTACACACAGAGCTATTAGTGGTGTACAACATGTGTGAATAAATAAAAAGTACACAGGTTCACACAACATGTAATTTATTGATCCAAGAATTAAACGTGGAGTTAAACCCTAACCATTTGACATAGAGTTTATTTCCTTTTTTTTCAACACTTTTTCCACAAGATAATGCTGAGGAAATGCTGTTTTCTGAAGTTCATGGAGATAAAATCTGCCTTTTATGGGTTGGTCGTTGAGGTCCTCGAGTAAATAGGTGACTGGAGTGTCCAAATTGACTTGACGAATTCGAAATAGTTCAGTCCCCCACTGAGGCGTGTAGCCCTTATTGAAGGCAGACTTAAATTTGCTCACACGAACAAAATCCCCAATTTTCAGTCGGTGACGTTTAGGATCGGCTGTTTTTATGGGGTTAAACAGTTTATCCAATCGCTGAATATTTTTAGTCACGAGGCATGGCTTGGTCCCAATCGTTCTATGTTTGGTGTCATTGTAACGTGATACTAGCTCAGGTAACATGTCCAACCAGCGATACGTGCCCTGAGCGGTAAACGCTTTCCACATATGGGTTTTCAATGTTCGGTTGAACCGTTCGACCACACTGGCTTTGAGGTTGCTGTACGTGGTGTAATGGTGAATATCCTTATATTTGAGAAAACTGGAGAAATCCTTGTTGAAAAATTATTTTCCCTGGTCAGTTTGTAGCAGCTGAGGTTGACGTTTGGAGTGTTGAATAATATGTTGAAAGGCCTTGGTAACTAGTGGGCCAGACTTGCGACGCACAGGTTCAACAAAGGCCATTTTGGAATAGACATCAAAGACGGTCAACATATAGCGTACACCGTCGTTAACGCTAGCATAGGGTATCATTTCAACCAAGTCAGCCTGCCAAAGTTCATCCACACCTCGTGAAATCACCTTGAGTCATGGATAGTGACGCCTAGCTGGGCGATGCAACTCGTGAGCAATACCCATTTTAATGGGTGAGGGCTTAAACAATAATTTTGGCATTTCGAAGTTCTTGTTCAATTTCTTGAATTTCCCAATCGTGACCAGTATGGCCAGCATGACGTGAAGCATGCAACAACTGTAGCCGCTGGACGAGCTTATTGGGATTGTGCCAGTAGGTAACATCCACAAGGGCTTTTAATGGTTTAAATGTCACTCCCGAAGCGGACGCTTTACGACGAGTACTTTGACTGGTGGGAAACATTTTTGCAATGATGGTTTTATATTTTTGAGATATATTGGCATTCACTTGTTGAGCGGGATCATACTGTCTTTTGTGGGCATGGGTATCCAATAAAATGGATTTATATTTGTCAAGGTCCTCTGACGTATAATCATGGGGAGAGGGGGTCCGAGAAAAGAGCAGCTTTAACAGTCCTGTCGTTAATTTATAGTTGATGTTTTTAATGACAGCTTTAGTTCGAGCAAATTTAATGGATGACTCGCCAATTTTAAAACTATCATCCTCATAGCGAACACCATACGTGGTATCTGTGTTTCCAATAAATAGATCGGTGAAATAGGGTTCCAATGTTGATCCATAATATTTTATTAAAATGGTTTTCAGTTGAGCATTATGTTGAGGGGTGGCCAAGAGTTGTGAAAACGGAGACGCTCTGGAAGAGCAAGGTGTTTCGACCATGGCCAAGGATTTCTTTTTTCTCAAAAACTCTGCAAGGGGTGTGGCCTTTTTTGAGGCGTAAACACTTGTTCCTCGTCATCCTCAACTTCACTAACACTAGTCAAATCTTCCTGTTCCTCTTCCTTTTCCTCAGGGTCCTCGTGCAGCGTCTGCGTGGCTTGTGAAACGGTGGGTAGCGTTTCAGATGGCTTGAAAGAGGGTTTCAACATGGCGTTTAGTGGAGGTGCTAAATGTTGCTGAATAAACAAAGCATGAATGGCACGAGATTGTTTCAATTGACGAAACTTTTGGCGAATAGTATTTTTTTCTCTAATGATATGCTTTTTCAATTGACTCTCTGCTAACGCCATGGTGTCTTGACAAATGACTTGCCGGGGAATGAGACAACGCCTTAAATAGCAATAAAATGATCAAACCCTAAGCGATACCGTCCTTGGTTGAGTTCACTTTGTTTGTCAATCACTAAACAGGCATGACGTTGAGTGTTCCAGCACTTGACACACAATTCTGTAAACATTTGAAAGGTCATATCCGGATTCACATGTTCATTATAAATGTGACGACTGTTCCTCTCGTCCTGACGAAATAAAACAATGACATTGGCATTGTCACGAATCAACTGTTTGGACATTTTTGAATACGTTTGTCCAAGATAGAAGCAATCGATATGTTTGTGTCGACCCATGCTGAAATAGCTTTGAATGATGCCTTGACGTTCAGTGGATACATCATCGAAAATCATGAGTGAATCAGGCTTTACCTCATCCGGTGAAATCACATTTTCTTGCATGGAAAATGTAAAATAACCCATATTCTCTTTTTGTAATCCAGACATGACTTGATCCAGAAACACGTAGAGGGGTTGGTAGAGAGATTTTGAAAAAATATAAATATTTTGAAAACGCAGACCATTGGGTGCTGTGATGAGCGTTAGCAAAAGATTTGTCTTTCCACAGCCGGAAGGCCCCACAATGATGCAGCGAATGGAAGATGGAAACAGTGAACCATGGCGTTGTTCACGTGATATGGGACAGAGATGGGAAACCATGTCCCCCACGGGGAATGACTCTTGCTGCTTAATAATCTTCATTTCAACTAAGGCTTAGACAGGCTAGCAGGCTGTCTATATACAGGACGCCGAACCTTGTCATCGAAACAGTAGACTGGTACTACAGGTTGACGATGGATGTCTTTGGACGTGCGTTGATGGCCAAAGCTAGGCCTGTCCCCATACATGATCCTAAACAAGAAACAGATCCTGCTAATAAACACTATGTGGATAGGTCTGTAGTGCCACGCACAAAACATGGAGATTATGACTTTAAGGGAAAGCGGTTAACCCATGTAAAACATCCTCAAGTGTCTACAGACGTTACTACGAAAAAGTATGTGGATAACAAAGTGTATGAGTTTTATGACAAAGTGCCCCAGCTTACGGTGAATGGCTATAGCGCTAATCACCATCGGATTATTCACGTGGAAGACCCACAATACGAAGACGATGATTGTACCAAGCGTTACATGACCTATGAAATGAAAAGGCTTTATAAATTTATCCCATCTGTATTTTTAGTGTATCTGACAAATGAAAAACCTGTGAATGACAGAAACCATTTACCGCTAGTCCATGATCAGCACTTGACCTATGAGCTTGCTTCGGGTTTAAGCCACTATCGATTACACTATAATGGAACCATTCACATCAAATATGCCATACCTGATGAGAACCATTTACAAATAAAGATAAATGGTCATAGGATGTTGGTCCATAACCATGAAATGGTCAATGCAGGTGGCGAATTATCCTTTCACCTCATGTTGACATGGGATGAAAAGCAAGCGGGAAAAACCATAAACGATTTCCCACTTTATGTGGAATTGGAATATACATCCATGAAATAACCATCTAACGTTAGTTGTGATTTAAACTTTCTTGTGGAAGGTTGTGGGCCATTATCATCATGGTGAAACAAAGGTATGTGGTGAGAAAGACTAAAAAAAGGACTTTGTCCTTGGCAAAGCCTGGGCTTACGACATTCGTGGACAAGCCCTTGCGAAAGAAAAAAGAAAAAATAATGTATTGACCATAAGGAAATCCCTTCGAGCAGCACAGAGACATGTTATTCCAAAACGTCGGCGACAGGTTTCAAACCAAGGGCGAGTGATTCCCGTCCCCAAACGAGCGGGATTTTTACCTGCATTATTTGCCGGTTTGGCTGCTCTGGGTTCACTTTTGGGCGGTGCCAGTACAGTGGCGAAAACCATTAAAGCCGCGCAGCAGGGCAAGCAACAACTCAAAGAAAGTCAGCG
The DNA here is from genome assembly GCA_946902985.2 of Meconema thalassinum. Classification (NCBI taxonomy): domain Eukaryota; kingdom Metazoa; phylum Arthropoda; class Insecta; order Orthoptera; family Tettigoniidae; genus Meconema; species Meconema thalassinum. The sequence goes on from OX336390.1 coordinate 617,637,205, forward strand.
ACACAATGAAACGATGGAAGCGATTGCCATGGGGGCTAGAAATGCCAATTTAAAGCCAGCCTTTTATCAACAAGGATTTGGGATTTCACCATTTCAAAATATATATAAAAAAAAAAAATAACCTCAGCCATAGCAAGACATGCCCTGACGCATCAACAAGTGGAAAGCCTTGCTAAACAACTAAAGCTTTCTCATTTTCGAGGTGTGTTTATGCGAAACCAATTACCCCCACGACCCTGGAAACAGGAGTGTGCTGTTGTCAATTTGGATGATCACCGAGGACCAGGAACGCATTATGTAGCTTATGTCAAAGAGGGATCCACTGTATGGTACTTTGACAGTTTTCGGAATTTGCCCCCGCCCATGGAACTAGTGACCTATTTTGGAAACAGGATCAAGATATATTATAATGTGAAACGAGAGCAAACGTTTAACAGCCAACAGTGTGGACGTTTGTGTTTATTTTTTTTATATAAGACGCAGCATAAGCTAAAACGCCACCAGTATGTCGGCAGAAAGTAAAACGTTTACACTGCATGGACGTGGACCTGAAGTCAGCCTAGACTTTTACCCGCCTATCGAATTGAGTGAAAAACCCTATGGTTTAGGACTTGTTTCTCTTGAAACGTACAATCGAATATACAACATACGTGAAAATGTGAACAACAAGTTTTACTATGATGATTCTGTGCTCACCTTGAACTCTGGCGGATACACGATCGATGACATTTATGAACACATTTATGTGGTGTTGATCAATCAATATGGTTTAAAGTCATTTCTCGACGGAACGCACAAGTTTGAACTTGTAGGAAATACCAACACTCATCGCTGCAGTATTTTCTCTACCTTTAACATTGACTTTAAAACACACCCCGATTCCATTGGCCCATTACTAGGATTTAAACCACGTGTGTTGGAGCCCAACAAAAAACATGAATCAGACAATGAAGTGAAATTCATTGAGGACCATCATGTGTCGGTGACGTGTAATATTATTAGCCAAGTGTACACCAATCAAGAACCATCGCATTCGCTTTATGACTTTATTGTAACATCGCCCAATGGGTATATTATTCGTGAAAACCCTCCAGTGGTGCTTTTTCATTCTGTGGCTGTCCATAGTATTAGTAATATAACATTAAGACTGATCAATAGAGATCAACAACTCATTGATCTAGATTCTACCACACCAGTGACTTACAAGTTGGTGCTAAAGCCACTATGAAATTTGTGTATAAAGCAACAACACCGCCTAGGAATAGTGTTAGTTTTTTGCCACGTGAATACACGTTAACATCTCAAGGCAAGCAGATTTTACAGCATTTGGGTTACCACGTCAACCCTCATAATGAATTCTATCCTAGAGATAGCGAACCACATCGAGGAGCAACCAGGAGTGGTAAGAATTGATCTCCATTCCTATCAAGCTCAAACATCTGGACTCAATAACAATGATGAAATTCAATTTGTTATCAACAACCAAGATATTTACACCATACCGCATGAAAGTGTCATTCAGATTGAAGATCGGCTCACCAAAGCCGATGGCTCTACACCCACCACATCCAAGTTGGCCAACCATGGTTTGGCCTTTCTGTTTTCTGAAGTGCGGTATGTCATTAACGATATCGTGGTGGATAGCACTCGAAATGTGGGCATTTCCAGTGTCATGAAACTATACCCCTCTTATAGTGAGGAAGAAGGTAAAACACTTTGCATGGCAGGTTGGTGTCCTGACTCGACCAATGACTGGATGGTACACACCGATGGGACCTTTACTGGATATTTACCTCTTAAACTGATTTTAGGCTTTGCCGAAGATCACCAACGCATTGTGGTCAACGCAAGGCAAGTGCTTTACCTAGTGAGAGACAGGAGTGATAATAATGCACTCAAGGGAGCCGACAATGCCCCCATCGATTCAAAAATTCAACTACAACGCTTGCTATGGAAAGTCCCCCATGTGACCCTTGAAGATAGCAAAAAACTGGACATACTCAAAATGGTAAAGAGAGATATGCCTCTACCCATGGAATTTAGAAGCTGGGCACTCCATGAGTATCCGCTATTGCCCACCACCAACACACACAGTTGGTCTGTAAAAACAGCTCGCTATACAGAGAGACCTCTCTACCTGATCGTGGGTTTTCAACGAATCGCAAGTATCAACAAACCAAAGATGCCACGCAATTTGATCACCTGCAATTGAGAAATGCACGTATTTTCCTCAACGGAGCTGTGTTTCCCTATGAAGGACTGGATTTGGATTTTTCAAAAAATAAGTTTGGCCCCCTGTACGACTTGTTTTCTAAATTTCGAGGGTCGTATTATCAAAAAGAGAACGGCCCCATGCTACTACCCCAAGCGTTTAAGGCAAGAGCGCCACTGATTGTTTTTGACTGTTCTTACCTGGAAGAGTCTGTCAAGCCATTCAATATCGACATTCGACTAGATTTTGAAACGCATGACAATGTACCAGCCAATACCACGGCCTACTGTTTGATTATTCATCACAAACAAGTCAACTATTATCCACTGTCCAACCAAGTGACGAGTGTATAAATAACAGGTCATCCCACGTCAAGCCGCTCAGTCATGTCTTGCTTTAAAGCCTCAAGAGACGTTACATCCATGAATTTAAACTCTGAGGAACAACGTTTCAAGACGTTTGCCACATGGCCAGTGCCTTTCATAAACCCTCAAGCCTTGGCGGCCGCTGGATTCTACTATTTAAAAACAAGGGATGAAGTGAAATGTGCCTTTTGTCCCATCATCATAGACCAATGGCAGGAGGGCGATGAACCCATGCAGGAACATCAGCGCTGGTCACCCTCCTGCCCCTACCTGTGCAGAATGAAAGTGGGAAATATACCCTGTCATTCAAGCTATCCCTCACTTGTGTCTCTGGGTGATGAAAAAAAACAAGTTACGATACATGTGGGCCGTATGGTATCCATGGTGCTTCGGTGAGCAGCTCACCATCAAAAACACCTAGTTTAGAGACATTGGGACATCATCGGTGTTATGGACGTTACAAACACACGAGACTATATTGTTGTATCAGTTGCTATCGTCCTTATCCAAAAATGAGAAAAGCCTGTAAGACGTGTTATGATAATAACATGATGTAATTCTTAAATTCTAATTTTTGCATGTCCCCCTGTCCTACCCTAACCTCTATTTGCAACTAGCATGGCAGGTAAGCCCATGCCATGATCACACGTGATCGTCAGTCAGTCGTCAGTTGAACTTGATCCAGGCAAGCGTCAACATGTTGCGCACACTCATTGTGGATTGCCAAGGGTTTAAAATTGGTGACAACAAATTTATATCTAAACAAGTGGCCATGATCGATTGTACCACGTTTTGGATATCGCAAGCTACGCATTTGCTATTTAAAGCACCCCATGCTTTTGATTTGTTGTGTGAAAAAGACCGTAAACAAACCCAGTGAATTGAAAATCATAGGCAACTAGACTGGAATCAGGGAACCATTTCCTATAAATATTTGGACGTGGTCATGAAAGCACACTTGTCCTCGGCCAATGTGGTATTTGTGAAAGGTAATGAAAAACGTCAATGGTTGCAACCATTTTTGGCGTCTTACTGCCAATGTATCGACCTCATGGAGTTGGGCTGCCCCTCCCTGCAAACGCTCATGGATACTTGTTCCTGTGGCAACATTACCCATACAGCCCTATCGCATGCGTGGCATCTCTTTCATTGGTTAACCACCCATGCCTGCTGGGAGTTGTTAAACAAAATTATAACTCATGATTTACCTGTGAATGACGCCAGTGAGATTTCTACAAGCGACGTGTAAACATCTACAGCACGTGATACCATGGAGAAAGGCAATGCTACGGACAAAGCCATCGGCAAGTTCTTTGTGTGCAAAAAGAAACTAGACAGTTTTACCAAAGAGGAACTCTTGGCGCTGCCCAAGTCGTTCATTTATTATGTGGCCGCCAATGCAGTGAAAGAAATCTGGCAACATGTACCAAAATCATGGACTCAAGACCCTGTGTTGAGTGAATTGCAACCCTGTACGGATTACGATCACCATAAGCAAGTGGCCATGGCAAAAATACCGTCTATGCGTCAGTGTGCGACTTGCCAGCTAGTGAAACTGTATCACGGTCATAAAAGTCCGTGTAAAGACTATGTTGAATCATTCCACGGGTGTCATGGCGAGAAAAAGCAACAACAACAACAACAACAAACACAAACATCGTCCACAGAGGAGGAGGAAGACCAAACCTTTTTACCATCGATTGAAAAGGATATGCCAGACCTGTACTGGCAATGGCGTCATTGACAAAGTGATTCAATACCTACCTTTCGAAATCCATCTTCCAGGTTATCGTTTTTGCGGCCCTGGAACTCATGTTGAAAAACGTTTACAACGTGGTGACGTACCCATTAATCTTTTGGATCAAGCATTCAAGGAACAAGACCTTTCTTATCGCCATAGTCATCCTGGTTTAAGACATGTGGCAGATAAATTGTTATTGAAGAAAGCTAAACAACGTTTCACATCCAGTGATGCCTCAGTGTGTGAAAGGATGGCAGCCCTGATTGTCATGAGTGCTATGAAAGGAAAGTTGATGATGCATGGACATAAACATTGAGGAGTGAGGAATTGGGATGTGTTTGTATTCTATATTTCTTTTGTCAATTCACTATGACTATGAAATAAAAACAAAGGTTTGCCAGAGTACGATGTTTTGTGTTTTTATTATTTTTAAAAATTATGATGTTGATGGCTGATTTCTCATTTTCACATTTCACACATTGTCATTTTGCTGATTTGCAATTTACAGTTTTTGAAAACGTCCGTTTTAAGTTTTGCGTTTTGATGATATGGATTTTGCAGTTTGTTGATGACACTTTTTAAACAATGTCCGTTTGAAGTTTTTTGAATTTTCAAATTTCACACATGGCCATTTCCAGTTTTTAAAAATGTCCGTTTTAAGTTTTGCGTTTTTGGTGGTATGGAAACATGGATTTTCCATTTTGCTGTTTTCACATTTTACATTTGGTGTATGTCGAAAGTTGAGATTTGACAATGATGTTGATGCGAGTGCTTGACCTTGATAATACTGCAATGTGCTGATGCGTGTTTGGAGAAACGTCGAGGTCTACGACTACTGCAGGTAAGACTGTTTTTTTACAAAAATAATGTCTTTTGTCTGCCACATTTCAATGAAAAACAAAACTAATGACATAACAAAATGAGTATAAAAGTGACAATTTCCCACACACCCACCCTACCTCATCGTGTTTGCTCTGGTCAACCATACACACCAGCTTTCTCTCTCTACTCATACATTCACACCTGTCTTTGGGAACAAACACAACCACTTTATTTATTTCCAAAAGCATATTCTCGACATGCACACTCATCCCAAAATAACTTTTTTTAGTTTACCATTTTACCATTTCAAAAAATAATTAAATACTAGTTATTAAAGTTACTAAAAAAATACTATTACTCATTACATATTTACAAAAAAAACTCAAATTTGTACAGCGTTAAAATAATCAAACTATTTACCAATCAAAAATAAAAATTAAAAAAGGTTGCACACAACTTTTTTAAAGAGCAAAAGGTCCAAGTGGGTTGCCACTATTTACAAAATCTACTATTTACAATGTCAAAAAAAACAATATTTACAAAATACTAAATCTACAAGTTGCATAAAGCTATGCCCCATAAACGATTAAACAATGAAATCACACCTCCTCCTCCTTGCGATCATAACCCCAGGGCAGGCTAGTGAGCAGGTCATCAGCCCACACACGCTTGTTATCAATGGAGGCGAGGGTGCGTTTTCTCTGTTCCACAAGATACAAATGATGGTTGCTGGATTGTATTCTGCACTGTGTATGAGACATAGCTTTGCCAGTGCGTAAAACCGCTAGATAGTCATCAACACGTAGCGATTTTACCACTGCTCTACCTACACCTTTTGCTCTTTTGGCTTCCTTACAGTCGAGTGTGCGATAAGCATACAATTTTGAAGCCAAACCTACGAATTCCGTCATAATGGAATCACCGCATTCATCTTTTAAAACGCCCATTTTCTTCTTGTTCTTATGGGCAGCTGAAACACGTTGTCAGCACTATAGCAAGAGGTGTCGAACCAGTCACTATGTTGCCTCATGACGTCATAGGGGTTGCAGTGGCGAATGTGGTAAATGAATGAGTCCGTATCCATATACAAAAGAGAAACGTCCTCAAAATGGCGTTTGGCAAACTCGTAGTGAAATCGATACATGACCGATTTAGAAAAGTCTAAAATGACTTGACCCAAGTAAATGGGTTTATCCATGGTCACGCTGGTCTTACTCATTTCAATAGTAGCCAAATCCGCATCGATAATTTTAATCGATTTAAAATTTGGCTTGGCAATGTACCGCCGGGCACCCCACTGCCCCTACCAGACATTCACTAATTTAATGTCACGGTATTTGCGGACATTCTCCATGGACTTGCCATAGATGCAGTTGTTCATTAATTTAAAAAAATTAATTTCAAACTGCTGTGTTGCCATTTGTCGGTGCTCTGTGTTGAGTCGCATGTATGGCTCAGCCATGCTTTTTGAGCAAAAGAAATACCCCTGTGGATTTTCTTCAACACCAAGCCTTGGGCGAGGCATTGCACCAACATTTGGATATGTAGCACATACCGATTTTTGTTGTAAAGTGTGCCCATGAGTTTTTCAATTTTCACTTTACTGTCAGGGGGGACCATTTGCTCAAGGCAGAATGGGAAATCGGCATGTTCATCATACAAGGATGAGGGATATTCAATATCCACTTCTAGCACATATCCACGGCCTGTTTCTTGGCTAGCCATGTTCACATCAAATTCTGACACTTGTTTGTCTGTCAGCCAAGCAAACTTTCCATAGGGCAAAGGCTGACTCATGGCGTAACCGTACAAATTATTCACGTCATAGTACATTAAGTACGATTCTAGTTTGTCCGGTGAATAATCAGGCATGTAGATATTGTTCGCTTCGGCATGGCGCTGGTTAAGTGACACAAAGCCGCCACGAATGCCCTTTTCAAAAAATAGAACCATGTCTACATCAGTGTGTAAATCCAATTCCACTTGAGTGTATTTCAAAGCGGCATCGAACGAGAGCCCAGGACTCGTATAATAGTGTGCCGGGTCAAGCCCATAAATGTGTTGACACAAGTTACGGAATTTTTCAAACACATCAGTGAGCAGCAATACATCCAGTTTTAGGTAATGCAAAGCATATTCACTTGGCGTCTTCATGCCAAACACTCGCAAAACTTGACATGCATGTGCATAGTCTTCATCGGAAACAGTACTGTGTTAGTTTCGAGTAAAATTTCTCTTGTGGTGGGAGTTTTCTTTTCTTTAACACGTCCCAGCCATTGCAAAAATCATACGGGAATATACCTTTCCGAATGCACAATTGAAATTGCTCAGGATCATTAAAATGCATTCTAGTATTTTTTAATTCCTCATCATTCAAGCCATTCACAAGGCTGTCAAGCGAGGATGCCATAAACTTAAAGGAATCCAAAAATCGAATGCTAAAGTCGCCCAACCTCCATGTCAGGGCTGTAAAACGCTCATGGTTTTGAGGAATAATCGTAAACGAGCCCTTGTTGACATGACCCAATTCACGAATCAAAAACTGAATGTCATAATTACACTGATGAAACGAGGAGCTGGAAAGTTCAAGTTGCATTTACTATGCGCAGCTCCACGAAACTCTCCCGTAAAGTGCGAGTGATCACGAACGGTGTCTTCAGCACTGGTCACTGGCTTTTCGCAAATATGACATGTCGTGGCATGCTCATACTGCTGCTGCTGTTCTGGAGATAGGCTCATGGGTACTGGGTGGTCCAGTATTTCCTGTACATCATGAGCCAACTTGACAAGTTCATCCAAGAACCATTTGGCACAATCTGGCCCCTCACGGTATTTGTAAACGGATTGTGTGGGGTCATAGGCACACATCACAATAAATCCAATGGCAAAGGGTTCATGTTTTTGAATGAGTGTGGTTGAGCTCATGGAGGGATCTGGTTCACATCCCGGCATGGGTGTAGTGAGAGCTTCAAAATCTGCATACACCTCATAGGGGACAGCGTCACGCTTATGAATGTCCTTAAACTTTAACACAGCCTTGTCCCCTTGTGGCAATATCAATCTCACCGCTTCCTGAGAAACGCAATCTACCATATGACGTTCCAAAAGCGTAGGGGTTTTAAAATATTGCAAGCAACGATCACAAATATGTTTTACACCAGCGTGCTTAGACACTTGTCTGCTTAGCAATCTACTTAGGCTTTTAATAAGGCAATAGTGATTCACCTCTCCTACAGATAAATATAAAAGATGAATGTGGTGTCGTTTCGGTTCTTTTGTGGCATAAAGAGGACCCACAATCTCATCACCGTCAAGGCCATACACCATGAACGAAAAGTCCTGGTTGTCATGTTCAAACCTATGGATCTCGGTTAAGTCCATAGGGAACGTCACTCGAGTTAAATTTAAAAATTGTTTTAATTCATCAAACTTGGCCTTGTACTTTCCTGGCCTAGAACCATTATAGTCTTGTGCAGGTTGCAAATACGCAGCCACAGACCACAGAAAGCAATCAATGTCACGATTCTTTATATTGACCACAGCCTTTTTCGAAGCTATAGCTGGTGGTGTTTTAATATAGCTAGACCCAGCATTCAACGGGTTGAATTGACAAATGTTGATTTGTAGATGATGAATTTTGTCTAAGGCAAGGCCTTGTTGCAGTTTATCAAATTTTGATAGCAAGGCATTCACCACATGGCTTTGATACCACTCGTTCAGATTATCGGCTATCAACAGCTCTTGCATTTTACTGCAAATATAAAATTTCTCTTTATGCTCTACGTCCTTTTTTATATATGAAATCGCACACCAGTTCTGTATTCACATTTAAAGCCGTATGCAACCTTTGCGCTGTGCAAATTTCAATTTTGAAAATTTCAAAACAAGATTGTAAAAATTCTTTGGGAATCAAACTTTTTCTAACATTGACCACACGACCTGAGCAGACACGTGATTTGAAACAACTGTTTAGGGGTTCCCATGTTAGGCTATCGGTAGCAGTGGCAAAATACATTATTTTGAAAGAACATTCTCACCTGAGTTTTCAGCTGTAGACTGCTTGAAAATGGTTCCACTCTAAAGCCACTTAGTTTTCAACTGTATTTGCTATAGCAGCGAACCCTTTTTTTCCAAATATCTAAAAAGAAATAAAATAAACCACCATAAGTATATCCATTCCATATAGTTTATGCATTTCATAAACAAAACAAAATCAAACAGGTTATATATTAAAAAAAACAAATCTCACCTTGACGTGTAATGCTTTGCTATATTCCCGTCTCGTGGACTAGTGTGGAAATGGTTTTCTTTTCTAACTGTCTGTCTTTCTCTTTCTTTAATATATTTCCCACAGACACACGACAGGTAGGCTATACACGTTATCTGCAAACAAATAAATAAATAAAATCATTAATTACCTAATCAATAAATAATTGCATGTATTTATATAGAAATCAATAAATGAATAAATATATACCTACCCCACAACAAGGTTAAATATTTCCCACCAACACCAAAACTGTTAAACAAGACCAGGGGTTTCATGCAACGCAGTGTGTTCAAAGGTAGTCACCTAAGTGAGAGTGGAAATGATAACGACATGTCTTTATATATGTTACGTTGCGTGTATAATCATTTTTTCCCACGCTTTGAACATTCTGTTATCAGGCAGGTGAACACCTGTGGCAGATCAAATTTCACGTCAACTTGCATTTTCTCACGTACGAAGCAAAACAGGATGTAACTTGTTAACAGTTATCGCGCACGTGGACAGCTAACGTCCCAGGCGAACACCTGTGGCAGATCAAATTTCACATGAACTTGCATTTTGTCACGTACGAAGCAAGACAGGATGTCACTGGTTTAGCGTGCATGTGGTTTCACATGTGTTCACATGCATTTCACACTCCCCTGCCACCACGATGGTCAGATTATTTCACCTTCAAGAGTCATGGTCATTTTTCCATTGCACCAGTTGTCAAGTCAGATCAGCGCCTTCCAATAAGCTCAAATGACATTCACCTCCTGCTCCTCGGCAAGTTGGTTTTCTGTACTCGCTTCGACCAACATAGAACCAAGCGACAGGTTCGTTGAAACACACACACACAGCCGTATCGTCTCTCTCAACCACCACGCTTCATAAACATTATAAACAAATAAAAAAAAGAAAACGTTTTTTCAACATGTACGGCGTTAGGCCCTTTGTGAATTATTTTTTGGAAACAATATCTGCCACATTTGAAAGGGGGCGTTAACCCGAGTCCTAGGCCACCTCGTACACGTCTCTACGGTTATGGGTCCGTGAGATATCAGCAAAAATCACAAAAACACGTGTTTACCCCAAAATCGAGTTTCCAATTTTTTTTAAAATTATAACGAGTGGTCCATAGCAAAGAGGACGTCACCCCGAGTCCTTGGACCTGTCGTACACGCCTCTAGCATAATTGGTTCGCGAGATATAGCAAAAAAAAGTGTTTCCAGATTTTCACCTTTTCGACACCTACATTCCCGTAAAGAGCACGACGACTCGAAAAAAACGAATCCAAGCACGCCCTCCTAGCATGGCTCCTTCCATTCCAAGGTCGCAGGGGCTCACCACTTGCTTTTGGAAGCAGCTCTCTCCTAACCCCACTACTACAGGTTTTCATTCGAGAGATTTGAAATTTATTTTGGGGGTAGAGGGGGTAGGGACCATTGATTTACGTCAAACAATGTTTTTTGTAGAGTTCCTAGTTTCCAAAATATAGGATTTTAAAAATTCGAGCGTTTTCAAAAAAACATAAAAAATAAAAAAGTTTTATTACAGAAAATAAAGGTCATAAAGACCATTCGTTTGAGCCATAGCACATTGTTCTACCATGTTTGGTTTTCAAACTATCACCAACTTTCGAAAACGAAAAAAATCAAAAAAAAAATCAAAAATATAACGAGTGGTCCATAGCAAAGAGGACGTCAGCCCGAGTCCAACGACACCTCATTTGTCAAAATAGGACCATGCGTTCGAGAGATATTTAACATGACTGAGGCTTAGTAGTAACAACATGTATGTTCTTAAGTGAAGTAGAAGCACCACCATCCCCCTACTTACGGGACTTTATTGAAACGATTCATGCGCTGTCGCTCATTAGTTAAATCTACCCGTTTGCTACCAATATTGTAACATGGATTTACTAAATCCGAAACCTTCCCTGGAGTGTACACAACAACTCACCAAAGTTTCATCTCTATCGGACGATTGTATATGAACGCATACGGTCTTTGTCGAAACACTTCGCGAGTCTTCGCTCATTTGTTGAATCCATTCGTGCGCTACCTAATGTAACATGGATTTACTAAGCGAGAAATCTTCCCTGAAATGTACACAACATCTCACCCACGTTTCATCGCTATCGGACAAATGGTATATGAACGCATACGTGACTTTGTTGAAACAACTCGCGCATCGTCGCTCATTTGTTGAATCTACTCGTGCGCTACCTATTGTTAAGTGGATTTACTAAGCCAGAAACCTTCCCTGAGTGTATACAATATCTCACCCAAGTTTCATCGCATTGGGGTGAATGGTATATGAACGCATGTGGGACTTGGTTGAAACAAACGCACGCCATTTTGTTGAAGTTACTCGCGCGCCATATATTGTAAATTGGATCTACTATGCCTATAACTTTTCCTGGCGTATGCACAACAACTCACCGAAATTTGATTGCAATCGGATGAATTGTATATGAACGCATCACCAACACTCATTTGTTTAAACCACTAGTGCGCCATCAATTGTTAATTGGATTAACTATGCCTATAACCATCCCGGAAGTATGACAAACAACCCATCAAAATTTGGTCGTAATCGGATGAATTGTAGGCTATATGAACGCATCGCCAACACTCCTTTGTTTAAAATACTCGCACGCTGTCCATTGTAAATTGGATTGACTATGCCTATAATGATTTCGGAAGTGCTCACAAGAACTCACCAAAGTTTCATAGCAATCGGATGAAGGGTATATGAACGCATACGGGACTTGGTTGAAACGATTCGCGTGCCGTCGCTCATTTGTTGAATCTACTTGTGCGATACCTATTGTAAAGTGGATGTACTAAGCCAGAAACCTTCCCTGATGAGTACACAACATATTACCCAAGTTTCATCGCTATCGGACGAATGGTATATGAACTCATACGGGACTTTCTAGAAACGCTTCGCGCGACTTCGCTCATTTGTTGAATCTACTTGTGCAATACCTATTGAAAAAAGGATTTACTAAGCCTAAAACTTTCCCTGGAGTGTACACAACGACTCACCCAAGTTTAGTCGCTATCGAACGAATGGTATATGAACGCATATGTTGAAACACTTCGCGCGTCGTCGCTCATTTGTTTAATCTACTTGCGCGATACCTATTATTAATTGGATTTACTAACCCAGAAACGTTCCCTGAAGTGTACACAACATCTCAGCCAAGTTTCATCACTGTCAGACGAATAGTATATGAACGCATACGGGACTTTGTTGAAACACTTCGCGCGTCGTCGCTCATTTGTTGAATCTACTCCTGCGCTACCTATTATAACATGGATTTACTAAGTCAGAAACCTTGCCTGTAGTGTACACAACCTCTCACCCAAGTTTCATCGCTATCGGACGAATGGTATGTGAACGCATACTGGCCTTTGTTGAAACGCTTCGCCCGTCGTCGCTCATTTGTTGAAACTACTCGTGCGCTACCTATTATAACATGGATTTACTAAGTCAGAAACCTTGCCTGTAGTGTACACAACCTTTCACCCAAGTTTCATCGCTATCGGACGAATGGTATGTGAACGCATACTGGCCTTTGTTGAAACGCTTCGCCCATCGTCGCTCATTTGTTGAATCTACTTGTGCGATACCTATTGTTAAGTGGATTTACTTAGCCAGAAACCTTCCCTGAAGTGTACACAACATCTCACCCAAGTTTCATCGCTATCAGAAGAATGGTATATGAACGCATACGGGACTTTTTTGAACCGCTTCGCGCGACGTCGCTCATTTGTTGAATCTACTCTTGCGCTACCTATTATAACATGGATTTACTAAGCCAGAAACCTTGCCTGTATTGTACACAACCTCTCACCCAAGTTTCAACGCAATGGGATGAATGGTATATGAACACATGTGGGACTTTCTTCAAACAAACGCACGCCATTTTGTTGAAGCTACTCGCGCGCCATCTATTGTAAATTGGATTTACTACGCCTATTACTTTTCCTGGATTGTGCACAACAACTCACCAAAATTTGATCGCAATCGGACGAATTGTATATGAACGCATCGCCATTACGCATTTGTTTAAACTACTCGCGCGCTATCTATTGTGACATGGATTAACTATGCCTATGATCATCCCGGAAGTGTTTACAAAAACTCACCAAAACTTGATCGCAATCGGATGAATGGTTTATGAACGCATAAAAGACGAACACACAGACATTCCTTTATATATATATATATATACTAGCTGACCCGGCAGACGTTGTCCTGCCAATCAAAGGAAGTGTTGGGGTTTTGACTTTGTTAGTTGCAGTGCTTTTGGATTCCCAATAGTTTCTTCTTTTTCCGTTAACCACCTCTAAACTATTATAAAAAAATAATTTACTATCTCAGAAACATTCACGGGAGCGTGATCAACAACTCACGAAAAGTTACTTCGCAATGAACTGAATGGTATACGAACGCATACGGGACTGCTGAAACGATTAGAGCGCCGTCACCCATTTGTTGAATATAGTCGTACGCTACCTATTGTAAAATGGATTTACTAACTCGAAAACCTTTCCTGGCGTGTACACAACAACTCATCAAAGTTGCATCGCAGTCGGATGAATGGCATATGACCGCATGCTGGATTTTGTTTAAACAATTCGCACCGTCACTCATTTGTTGAATCTTCTTGTGCGCCACCCATTGAAAAACGCACTTACTAATTCATGAACCTTCGCAGGACTGTACTCAGCTCTCCAAAGTTTTATCACACTCGGATGAATGGTACATGATCGCATACGGGACTTTATTGAAACGATTCACGCGCTGTCGCTTATTAGTTAAATCTACCCGTTTGCTACCAATTGTAAAATGGATTTACTAAATCAGAAACCTTCCCTGGAGTGTACACAACAACTCACCCACGTTTCATCGCTATCGGACAAATGGTATATGAACGCATACGGGACTTTTTTGAAACACTTCACGCGTCGTCGCTCATTTGTTGAATCTACTCGTGCGCTACCTATTGTTGAGTGGATTTACTAAGCCAGAAACCTTCCCTGAGTGTTTACAACATCTCACCCAAGTTTCATCGCATTGGGGTGAATGGTATATGAACGCATGTGGGACTTTGTTGAAAAAAAACGCACGCCATTTTGTTGAAGTTACTCGCGCGCCATCTATTGTTAATTAGATCTACTATGCCTATAACGTTTCCTGGCGTATGCACAACAACTCACCGACATTTGAATGCAATAGGATGAATTTTATATGAACGCATCACCAACACTCATTTGTTTAAACTACTGGCGCGCTATCTATTGTTAATTGGATTAACTATGCCTATAACCATCCCGGAAGTGAGCCAAACAACCCACCAAAATTTGGACGCAATCGGATGAATTGAAGGCTTTATGAACGCATCGCCAACACTCATTTGTTTAAAATACTCGCGCGCTGCCCATTGTAAATTGGATTGACTATGCCTATAAGGATTTCGGAAGTGTTCCCAACAAATCACCAAAGTTTCATGGCAATCGGATGAATGGTATATGAACGCATACGGGACTTGGTTGAAACGATTCGCGTGCCGTCGCTCATTTGTTGAATCTACTTGTGCGATACCTATTGTAAAGGTGATGTACTAAGCCAGAAACCTTCCCTAATGAGTACATAACATCTTACCCAAGTTTCATCGCTATCGGACGAATGGTATATGAACGCATACGGGACTATGTTGAAACACTTCGCGCGACTTCGCTCATTTGTTGAATCTACTTGTGCGCTACCTATTGAAAAATGGATTTACTAAGCCTAAAAATTTCCCTGGAGTGTACACAACAACTCACCCAAGTTTAGTCGCTATCGGACGAATGGTATATGAACGCATACGGGACTATGTTGAATCACTTCGCGCGTCGTCGCTCATTTTTTTAATCTACTTGTGCGATACCTATTGTTAAGTGGATTTACTAACCCAGAAACCTTCCCTGAAGTGTGCACAACATCTCACCCAAGTTTCATCGCTATCGGACGAATGGTATGTGAACGCATACTGGTCTTTGTTGAAACGCTTCGCCCGTCGTCGCTCATTTGTTGAATCTACTCGTGCGCTACTTATTATAACATGGATTTACTAAGTCAGAAACCTTGCCTGTAGTGCGCACAACAACTCAACAAAGTTTGATCTCAATCGATGAATGGTATATAAACTTATACGGGATTTTGTTGAAACACTTCGCGCGACTTCGCTCATTTGTTGAATCTACTTGTGCGCTACCTATTGAAAAATGGATTTACTAAGCCTAAAAATTTCCCTGGAGTGTACACAACAACTCACCCAAGTTTAGTCGCTATCGGACGAATGGTATATGAACGCATACGGGACTATGTTGAATCACTTCGCGCGTCGTCGCTCATTTTTTTAATCTACTTGTGCGATACCTATTGTTAAGTGGATTTACTAACCCAGAAACCTTCCCTGAAGTGTGCACAACATCTCACCCAAATTTCATCGCTATCGGACGAATGGTATGTGAACGCATTCTGGTCTTTGTTGAAACGCTTCGCCCGTCGTCGCTCATTTGTTGAATCTACTCGTGCGCTACCTATTATAACATGGATTTACTAAGTCAGAAACCTTGCCTGTAGTGTGCACAACAACTCAACAAAGTTTGATCTCAATCGATGAATGGTATATAAACTTATACGGGATTTTGTTGAAACGCTTCGCGCGTCGTCGCTCATTTGTTGAAACTACTCGTGCGCTACCTATTGTAAAATGAATTTACTAAGCTAGAAGCCTTCCCTGGAGTGTACACAATATCTCATCAAAGTTTCATCGCTATCGGACGAATGGTATTTGAACGCATGCGGGACCTTCTTGAAACGCTTCGTGCGTCGTCGCACATTTGTTGAATCTAGTCATGCGCTATCTATTGTAAAATAATTTACTAAGCCAAGCTGGAGTACACTCAACATCTCACCCAAGTTTCATCGCAATGGGATGAAAGGTATATGAACGCATACGGGACTTTGAAACGCTCCAACGTGCAGAGGCAAAAAGTAGAATTCGACATCACTGCCACCTTTGGTATAAAACACAACTTTCCGCCACGGGCGGAGTGTATGTTATGGCGGTAGTTGTACAGTTTGCGACCAGGTGGCTCTAACGTGCAGAGACAAACCGCCCAAAGACATCAGCTTTCACCAAGGCCAAGGCTAGTGGTTTCCATGACGACTGTTTTTGACTGTATATTGTGGTTCTAAAATTTTGTGTAAATTGTGGTTCTAAAATTGTGTTCATTCCACCTACCGGGTCAGATTGTGAATCTAAACCATACATGGACCCACCCTAATGTACATACCAAATTTCATCAAAATCGGTCCAGTCGTTTAGGAGGAGTTCAGTCACATACACACTTGTCGAAGAATTATATATATAAAGATATACTAGCTGAAGTACCCGTGCTTCGCTACGCGTCATAAATAAATTAAAATGTGAAGGTGACTGTTAAAACAGGGAATTGGCTAGGTGCTGCGCAGAGGGAGATTAAGGATGGAACATTTTGTCCAACTACACCGCTCGGCGTTGACCGTATTTTAGCACAAATTTAGGTTTTACTCGCTAACCGTTGGAGATACCTTTCGGATAGAAGATGTAATTATAAAACTCGTAAATGCCATCAAAAGTTTGCTATTTCTTAGCGTTCTCTTTTTATTTGAAATGGAAATATGAACGTTTGAAACCAAAGGGTGTAGTGACGTCACTAAAATGGTCGCCATCTTATAAATAGTGCAAATTATTGAAATCAACAGTAGCCTATATGTTAACCAGGTAAATCAGCTACTTCCATGTAAAATTCATGTAAATCGGACCAGCGGTACTTACGTGATTGAGTAATACACAGACACACACAATCTCATTTTTAGTCTAGCTTCACTCACGTCATAGTCGTGTCATATTGTTATTCAATGAAATGCAGGTTTAACCCCGTTAACACCCCTTTAGAACCTGAATACCCAAACATACCTCCTTAGTAGACGTTTTCGACATACAACAAACATATCCCCAAAATATCATTCTTCTAACTTTAATAGTTTTGGTTGGTCGATGAGAGTGAACATCCAAAAATACTTCCTTAGTGGACGCTTTTCTTCCAGAATTTCACCCCTCCCCATAGGCCCATTAAATTGCATTTATGAAAAAACGGTCGAACACCTATTTATTTTATTTATTTATTTATTTATTTTTAAGCTGATTGATTTCCTCCGAGTTTCAAACTCCTCGCCAATGTCGTTTAAGAGATACACGCTCCGTTAGGAATCTTTCAACCCCCACTATTCACCCCTTTCACCTCATAATATACACCATATCGATAAACCCTTAGACATATGTCTGCTTATTCTTAATGATGAGTTAACAGTATATGCCGAGTATCCCATCCCCAAGGAAAGCAATGGGGAGATATTGTTATTCAATTAAATGCAAGTCTACCCCCTTAATACCCCTTTAGAATCTGAATATCCAAAAATCCTTCCTTAGTGGACGTTTTCGACATACAACGAACATAGCCCCAAAATGTCATGTTTCTAACTTCAATAATTTTGGCAGGGCGATGATGAGTAAGTGAGTATGTCAGGATATTTTCTTTCATTTATTTTTCAGAATTTCACCACTCTCATGAACCCCTTAAATTGGATTTATGAAAAAAAAAACCGGTCGAACACCTATTTACTTATTTTTGAGCTGTTCTTCTCCCTGAGTTTGATGAGTGAGTGAGATAGGACACTTTCTTTCCTGTTTTTCCCCCAGAATTTCACCCCTCTCTAAGGGCCCCTTAAATTGGATTTGTGACAAAACGGTCGAACACCTATTTACTTATATTTTAAGCTGTTTTTCCCGCCGAATTTCAAACTTCTCGCTTATGTCGTTTATGAGATACACGCTCCGTTATGAATCCCTCAACCCCCAATTTTCACCCCCTTTCCCTCATAATATACACCACATCGATAAACCCTTAGACATGTCCGATTATTTTTAAAGATTAGTTTATATGCCGAATATCACATCCCCAAAGAAACAACTCATGAGATATCGTTATTCATTGAAATGCACGTTTACCCCCTTAAAACCTCTTAAAATCCCGAATAAACAAAAATCATTCCTTAGTTGACGTTTCCGACATACAGCGAACATATTAACACAAATTTCATGTTTCCAACTTTAATAGTTTTCGATGGGCGTGATGAGTGAGTGAGTCTGATAGGACATTTTCTTTCAATTATTTTTACCAGAATTTCACCCCTCCCCATGGGCCCCTTAAATTGGATTGATGAAAAAACGTTTGAACACCTATTAACTTATTTTTAAGCTGTCTTTTCCCCCTGAGTTTGATGAGTGAGTGAGTGAGTTAGTCAGTCAGTTAGGACACATTCTCTCCTTTTTTCCCCCAGAATTTCACCACACCCCATTGGCTCCTTAAATTAATTTATGAAAAAAAAACGGTTGAACACCGATTTACTTATTTTTTAAGCTGATTTTTTTTTCGCTGAGTTTCAAATTTCTCGCCTATGTCGTTTAAGAGATAGGCCTACACGCTCCATTTGGAATCTTTCAATCCCCCACTTTTCACCCCTTTCACCTCATAATAATACACCACATCGAAAAACCCTTAGACACATGTCTGCTTATTTCTAATGATTAGTTTATATGCCGAGTATCACATCCACAAACGAAACAACTCGTGAGATATTGTTATTCAATGAAATGTAGGTTTAACCCCCTTAAGACCCCTTTAGAATCTGAATATCCAAAAATCCTCCCTTAGTTTACGGTTTCGACATACAACGAACATATACCCAAAATGCCATGTTTCCAACTTCAATATTTTTGGCTGGGCGATGATGAGTGAGTGAGTGAGTCAGGACATATTCTTTCTTTTTTTTTCTTCAGATTTTCACCCCTCCTGATGAACCCCTTAAATTTGATTTATGAAAAAAAAACTGTCGAACAGCTATTTACTTACTTTAAAGCAGTTTTCCCCCCCTGAGTTTGATGAGTGAGTCCAGTCAGTCAATCAGTTAGGACACTTTCCTTCCTGTCCCCCCCCCCCCCAGAATTTCACCCCTCCCCATGGGCCCCTTAAATTGGATTTATCAAAAAACGGTCAAACACCTATTTACTTATTTTTAAGCTGTTTTTTTCCGTTGTGTTTCAAACTCCTCGCCTATGTCGTTAAAGAGATACACGCTCCGTTAGGAATTCTTAAACCCCCATCCTTCACCCCTTTCACCTCATAATATAGACCCCATCGAAAAACCCTCAGACACGTGTCTTCTTATTTTTAGCCTACTTTTCACATTTTGCAAAAATGAGGAAAAAGTAGACTTATGAGATCGGGCAAATGTGTGTCTGTCTGTCTGTCTGTCTGTCCGTCTGTCTGTCTGTCTGTCTGTCTGTCCTTCTGTCTGTCTGTCTGGCTGTGTGTGTGTCCCCCCCTATCAACTCCTAAACGGCTGCAGCAATCGAAACAAAATTTGGTAGGAGTAAAGACCTACACCTGAATATCTCACGGCCATATTTGAAAATGATGTCAGTGCTACCAACTGCTAAAAAATCGCAATTGAAATTTGAGTTCCATGTTGGATATCTTGGAAAGTATGAATGGGAGCTATTTCAAAATTGGCACACGTACAGACCATAATATTTCAGTTTAATTTCCAGGAGGCCAAATATGGCAGTGTTGCCAAAATGATTATAAGCCTCCTGATAGGTCCAATTTTTAAATGCATATAACTTCTATACTATCAATTGGAATTCAACCAAATTTCGTATGTTGTATGTGTACATAACCAGATATGACTGAGCGTATTCTTCAGACCTAACAGGGCTGCCAACTGTTAATAAATGCTCCTAATTTATTTTATCCAAATACCAATATATCAGAAAGTATGCAAGCCGACAGCTTTAAACTATGCACACGTATAGTACCTGACATTCTATATTAATTTGGAGTAACTTATATACGTCAGTGCTACCAACATGATTCTAAGCCTGCTGACAGGTTCAACTTTAAATACATGCAACTTCCATACTATCATTTGGATTTCAACCAAATTTCGTATGTGTTATGTGTACCATAACAGATATGACTATGCGTATTCTAAGGAGCAACCAGGGCTGCCAACTGTTAATATGTGCTGTCCATATTTTTGTTACCCTAATATCAATATATCAGAAAGTATGCAAGCCAATAGCTCTAAAATTTGCACACGTATAGTACCTGGCATTGTAGACGAATTTGGAGTAACTAATATACGTCAGTGCTGCCAACATGATTCTAAGCCTGCTGATAGGTCCAATTTTAAAATGCATGTAACTTCCAGACTAACTAATGGATTTCATTCAAAATTGGCACAACAATAGATCACATTATTTCAGATTATTTCTGACCAATACATGCATGACATTGTTGCCAACATGATTTTACGCGCGCTGTTAGATCCAATGTTTAACTGCATGTAACGTCCATGCGATTCATTGGACTTCAACCAAATTTCGTATTTTGTAACTTAAGAGATGGAACTAAGAATATATTCAGTCATCAGGGCTGCCAACTGTAGTGCTCTATTAGGATACATTATGCCAGGTATACAGTATTTCGAACTAATTGGAAATTTCGATATTAACAACTTAATTTCGTCATCATTCTAGATAGGTTCATATTCTGTAGAATAATCATTGGCATGAAAAGTAGGCTGTATAGTTCTTAACGGAACTTCTTGTTAATGATGAGTTTATATGCCGAGTATCACATCCCCAATGAAACCAATCGGGAGATATTGCTATTCAATGAAATGCAGGTATACCCCCTTAACACCCTTTTAGAACCTGAATATCCAAAAATCCTTTCTTAGTGGGCGTTTGCGGCCCTTGAGGAAGCTGCATACAAAATTTCATTCCAATCCGTTCGGTGGTTTCTGAGATTTCTTGATGAAAGTATGAGTGAGTGAGTGAGTGAGTGAGTGAGTGGTATTTGACAAATTAATATATTGTAGATAGTGTCAAGTCTTTGTTATGCTAAACTCGGTTGACAGTGCTGTGTGAGCAGTTGAGTAACTAACGGGATTTCAAGTAAAGATCCTCATTTTCTATACCTGTAGTGGCGAGCGCAACTCGCATCCAGTCTGCCGTGTCTCCACTTTAGCTATGTTGCCATGGAAATGATCTGCCTTGCCATTCCTTCATGAGTATATTTTATGACTTTATATTAGCCTTTGCTCGTGTACAAAAGGACCGAAATCAGAAGAATGAGAAAGACTATCGAAAATGCATGTAGCCAGCGGTTCCTTCTGGGTCCTAAACTATGTGTAAGCAAAATATGGTTGAGATTGGTGGAACGGTGTAGATTTGTATACGGAACCAACCCACATACATACATACAGACTTTCACTTTTATATATTAGATAAAATTGTAAGTCAATACGGAACAATATCATATGTAATTATGGTCCTTTTTAAAGCTTACACAGGTATAAGTATGCCTACCCCTATTATTCCCTTTTCCACGTAGTCGTCCTCATGAGAGGATTTAATGAGAGATGAAACTGGGCAAGGAATTGGAAAGAATCAACTTAGATCTACTAGAATGTGCCATCCGAGCATGTGCCTAGAGTTGATAATGGGAAGCCACGATAAACGATTTCAAGGACTCCTTATGGTGGGACTCTTATCCTCTCGCCTGGCATTGCACCTCAGTGCGTGTAGTTACCGTGGCCGGTACAGGACGGTCACTGGTTTATTCGGAGCAAATTGTACTACGTGTGCTGATGCAAAATACAGAGTGCTTCCGTGATTCTAATACAAGCGGACCACCTTGTGAAACAGGGGATAGCATTGATGGTTGCCACCCTAGAGGTACCTGGTTCGACTCCCAGCTCTGTTAAGAACGCATGAATCTTGGTATGGTCTGGTGCGGAGTCTTCCAGGCTCGCGATTGATCTATAACCCCACGTTCTCCACATTTTTTTAGGAAAGTACGCTAATGCTTATTTTTATGATGAAAGTAGACTATGAGTTTCTTAGAAAATCGTCGTTTATTTTTCGACTTCATTCCTAATTTAGCAAATATTAACCATTATTTTATACAAAGTTTTGAGAATAATTTATTCATCTGGTGATAACGATACTTTCGAATAGTATTATAGTTGTCCTAAATCATTTAATTACACTGATTCAATATTAATATTGATAACTTGGCTCACGTAAACGTGCTGATCAACTTAAGTGCTAGCTACAAATAATAATAATACTATCTTACGGCCTCGGGTACTGGGTGCAAGCTTGCATGTCGAATTTTGTTGTTCCCCGGAGCGCTATGAAAGTCAAGGAGTTAGATATCTAAGCTCCTTGACACTATAGCGCTTTCTAGTAGAGAAATGAGGACCTTTTGTGTTAGCGGAAAATCCCGAGATTAATTTTGCCATTATGAACACGGCCTACTGAATTCAAATGGATTCTTTAACATGCCATCAATGTATGACATGCGGGCCGTGATTTTTGGTGCCCTTCAACAAAAATCACTTACCATGGCCAGGAGCGAACCTGCAAGCTTGGGGTTGGTAGATCGACACGATAACCACTCACCCACCGTGGCAAGCTACCCTAGGTCTACAAATAGAACATACAAACAAAGGGCTCGTGACCGCTAACTACTGACTGCACTCCTGTCAGTTCTTGTACGCCGCACATATCGCTCCTAACCCCCTTGCTCTGTGCTAGGATGTTGTGCAGCATGCAGGGCTTGTTAATGACTATCCTTATCTAAATGTTCTGTATACTGGAGCTAGACGCGAGAATAGAATTAGACAAGATACAATCTGTCGCTCGCCATTTCCCCTGCTTATCAGCCTCTCGCGGCCAACTTGGAGCTTCCTTCCCACCAGCTAATTTGCTTAACATGTCCATCAACAACTGAGAGACTGCACGGCGAGCTGTCTTCACTTACATCAGTTGGTTATTCTAGAATTCACTGAACATGGTAATGATTTCTTAGTCCTGAACATTAGGCCACTGTGAGGAATATTATTAATGTCAGTTTGGTAACATACTTTAACTTTAACTTGGCCTACTGCCCTAGACTTACGTAATCTAACTAGTATGGTGTGGTCAAAAGGACTCTCACAATTTCTGATGCTTAATTTTTATCTGTTGTTGTTGATTCCTAAGGAGCTTTGTGACATCGTGGTGTGTGTGGAAGTTGTCTGATAACCTGTTTCACTGTGATGTCTCTACTAGTGTGTGAACTTGTAATCGTGCTAGTTTTTGGTTAGGAAGCGGCCGTGGCCTTACGTTAGGTACCATCCAGGCATCTGCCTGTAGTAGAGTTGGGGAGACCACTTCCAGGATGGCTGAGGTTGGAATCGAACCCACCTCTTCTCAATTTTGCCTCACGAGGCTGAGTGTACCCTGTTCCAGCCCCCATATCAGTATTAAATTTATTGGCAGAGCCAGATATCGAACCCGGGCCTTCGTCGTGTCAGCCAAGAGTGCTAGCCACTGCGCAACGAAGCGGACGTACGCTGCATGAAAAGGAAGAAGACAGTTTATATGTTCACAATAGACACAATGAAAATGTTGTACATTATTAAAGGGCACTGTATAACTGTTGGGGTAGCGCACCTGTCTCTCACCCGGAGGTCCCGGGTTTGATTCCCGGCTCCGTGAGGACTGCGGGTTGCACTCAGCCTCATGTGGATAATTGAGTAGCTCTCTGACAGTGAGGCAGCTCCCAGGTCAAGAAAACGAACGAACGCGCTAATTACGCGTCACCGCACACTCTGCTGACTATATACTGTAGCTTGGTAGGTCAAAGTCCTTCAAGGGCTGTGGTACCACGGGGTTTGGTTTTGGTTTTTGTATTACTGTATAACTAATAAGGTGAAACATGCGATGCTGAACTGAACTTTGTCTGACAAACTCGGTAAAACCTGATGAAGATTGATGCTGTAGGAGCGTGTGTACTTGGGTGTGCCTAGAATTTGCGCCTGCTAACCTGTAGCAGTGTGTATAACTATAAGTTATCATTTAAGGTCTGGGATTGGATAAGTGCATCGAGACTTGAAATAAGGTCCTATCCCGACATTTGACTGGAGTGGGCGTGGGAAAGCCCAGCGAAACTCTACACTCAAGATAACTGCAGTCACCACCGGGATTCAAACCTCCGATCTCCAAATTTGCTGCAGCCCCTCATCATGGCAATGGTGCATTATTTGATCGCGCACGACTACGACGTGGGGTACATGATAGAGAGCCCAATACTTTACAAAAAGAAACGCGGCGTAGCTGTGTTCGTTTAATCGTGCACCACGACCGCAAGGGCAGCTGCAGCAAGTCCGGAGATCGCAGATTTGAATCCCAGCGCTGAAAGTGGCTATCATAAAATGTGTTTATTTTAATACTCCTCCCAGGCAAATGCCGGGATAGTACCTCACTTCAAGTTCCGGGACGCCTATCACATCCCTGTCCCTAATATAGTTACACACACTACTTCACGTCATCACAGGATTACAGGTTATTAGACAAGTTCAACACACACCCAACTGCAAGCGGATGATAACCAAGATGCCCCGAGCCCCTTAAATGAATTAACAACAACAAAGACAAACTTTGCAAAAGAATCCTAGATATTTAAAAAAACGTAATTCATCTACAGTTAGCGGAAAAACGTGGCGGACAAGGCTGCCATGTAGGATAAACCGGATATATAGAACCGTTTAGGAAATGACTGCCACTTATAAGGCAAACATAAGATACATCCTTAAGTTCAAATAGTTATTAATTATTTATAAAACATTTGCCATTGGTCAAAGTCGGGAGCCGACCGCGAAACTTTCTAAATAACAATGGGCAATGCCACCCACTATACTTCTCTGTTGGTCATCCATTTATCAATAGGGGTATTAATTTATACGCAGGTAAGTTTAATATCCTCGGCCACAATTTCGAAGCGTAGTTGGTCTAGTTGTTGAATGGATATTGCCGGTAATCACTCTTTCCTTAATAAATTAGAACTACGTGGACCATTAGTGTCCACAAACCACTCGCCAACCCTCACAAAACACACATAACTTGTAGCAAAATACAAAAATATTTTGATGGGGTCGTTAATAAAATCACCCTCCAAGTCTCATTTGTTGATAGACTGGCCATCAAATTTGCTTTGTTAATTACATGGTCTGTGTGTGATGAATATTCATAAGTGTGGAAGATATGAGGGTTTGGGAAGGCCGTCCACATACGACTGTAACACATGCGTCATTATAAAGGCTAATATCATGGGCCCAGTACAGCATATAGAGCAACTACTCTCCTTGATTGATAAACATTAAAATAGATACATAGAGATGAATTTTACAAAAGAACAGAATTCAGCATTTTTCAAAAGTGCTTCTCACGTGACAGAAAAGGACTGACTATTCAACACAAGAATGATATGGACGAGGGTAACACATAGTTGACTATTATATCGGCCAGAAAAAGACAGGGTTATTGCAAAATATTGGTGTGGTTTAGAAAAATTAATGCTTCTACTGTATAATATTTGACATATTTGTCACAAAATTTTATAATCATATAGGGAAACTCAGTGAAGTATGATCATTTTCAGTCGGTCAACACTATTGTACCCAATTGTGCTGGGTTATTCCCTAATCCTGCAAAAAATTACTTGAGATTAATGAAATGAAAAATCCACAGCCTGCTTCCAGTCTCCGACTGGGTCAGGAATGGAATGAATGAAGCCCCCATCTAGCGGCGAGGATATGAACTGTGCCGGCTGCCGAGGCCTGACGCACTCCTCTGGGGCAATGATTAAATGAATGACAGATGAAATGAAATGATAGTGGAGAGTGTTGCTGGACTAAAATTTTGACAGGGAAAACCGGAGTACCCGGAGAAAAACCTGTCTGCCTCCGTTTTGTCCAGCACAGATCTCACATGGAGTGACCGGGATTTGAACCACGGACCCAGCGGTGAGAGGCCGGCGTGCTGCCGCCTAAGCCACGGAGGCTTCACTTGAGATTAATAAATACATAAATTAAATTAAATAACCCATCACAATTGGGTACAATCGTGTTGCCCGACTGAAAACATCAAACTTCGTTTACTAAGGTAACACTGAAGATGGATTCAAACACAATAATAGAGAAACTCAGTTAGTGTTTTTACACAAGTGCTCGGTATGTGCCCCCTTACTATTCTGATTGGGGCCGATAACCTAGATGTAAGGCCCATTTAAACAACAATAGCATCATCTTCATTACTCTTCTGAAGGTACCATCACGTTCTTTTTTGTTGTTGATTATTTTAGGGGCGGCGACATCACAGTCATGTAGTCCCGTGTATTATTATTATTGATTTAAGCCCACTACGGAGCGCTTATGACTAGTTCTTCTTCGATGCTCTTTTTCCGTTCCCAATATCTCTTGAGCCCTGCTGATAATTTCTCCTTTCTCTCCTGCGAAATAGGCTTCCGACATTTAGGGACTCGGTGGTGGGGTCCAAGACTCTACCATAGCACAAAATTTAGAACAATCTTCTACATCAAGGTCAGCAATTCCAGCCGAATCCAAGTCCTTTAGTACTTCATTAAGCCACAGGCTTCCAGTCTTGTAGCTTTTAACCAAAGAGAAGATCTTTTTGGTAAGCCTGTTGCTGTTCATTCGTTGTAGGTGCCCGTAGAACTTTAGCCTCCTACGTCGCATACTGGTATTGGCTGATTCTAACTGTTGATATAGGTCAGAATTAGATGTCAAACGGTAGGCTCCATCTGGGAGCAATCTCAGGCCATGAATTTTCCTGAGGATACGTCTTTCGGCTTTCTCCAGGTCATCCATGGTGCCTTTTCTGTACATCAAGACGGTCTCTGCGGCGTACAGAAACTGTGGTCTGACAGCAGTTCTGTAGTGACAGATCTTAGCATTCCTCGAAATGCATTTCTTGTTGTACAAATTGTGGGATAGTTGGTATGCTGCGTTGAGTATGTTACGCCTTGCTAAGGTGGAGGTGCCATCTCTACCATTGGGGTGGACCCATTCACCAAGAGAACGAAAGCGATTGACTCTTCCAATCGTTCCATATATGGTCGATAGCCCCATGTAGTTTTTGGTACGTGTAAAATTTGAGTGATAACTGGTGTCATTGTGGAGGCTGCATTAGTGCATGTATTTGTAAATTGGAGATAGGATTGACCTTAAGTTAGGAACCATCCCGGCATTTGCCTAGAGCAGAAATGGAAAACTAGAGAAAACCACTTCCAGAATGACTGAGGTGGAAATAGGACCCACCTCGTCTCAGTTTTGCCTCACGAGGCTGAGTGTACCCCGTTCCAGACCTTAGAACAGAATTAAATTTCATGGCAGAGCCGGGAATCAAATGCGGACCCTCGGGGATGCAGTCATGAATGCTAACTGCAACACCAAGATGGAATTTAAGCTACATTGATAGGCTGATGTTGTTATTTTATTGTTGTTTTAGGGGGTGGAGCAGCGAGGTCATCCGCCCCTTGATAATTTGATGAAGAGTCACAATACAAACTGGAAACATAAGCCGATAGGGGCACAAAAGAAAAGTTTTAAGTATTGACAAGGCGAAACATATTAACCGTTCAAGGACAATACTCAATTTTGAAGTGTATTGTTTAGTTTAGTTTGGTTTTTGTTTTGTATTGCCTTGTTCTGTTTTACCTTGTTTCGTTTAGCCTTGTTTTGTTTTGCTTTTTTGTTTTGTTTTGTTTTGTTTGTTTGTTGTGTAATGTTTTGTTTTGTTTTGTTTGGTTTACATTTTTGTTTATTTTTTGTCTAAATTGTTTTGTTTTATTTGTTTTGTTTGTTCTGTTTAATTTGTAGACTATTGTTAAATGTGTTGGTTTTGTTTACTTTTTGTCTAATTTGCTTAGTTGAAATTGTTTTGTTTAATATGCTTTGTTAATTTGATTGGTTTATTTTTTCATTTGTTTAATTTGTTTCGTTTTGTTGAAGTTTAATTTCTGTATTAGGTTTCGTGTCTGTATTCAATTTTTTGCCTTAACTTTTGCTTTTTGTTTAATTTTGTCCTTTGGTGTTAATTTTCTTTTGTTGTACTTCTGTTGTGTTTTGCTTTTCAATTTTTATTGTTTCTTTCTCATCTTTTGTTTTATTTTATTATTGGTGTTGATTGTTTTCTGCCTTTCCCTTATCTTTTTGACAGTGTATGTGATGACTTAAGAGGATAAAGAATTAATGAAGGGACAAGTAAATGTCGCGCACTATGACATTACCTTAATTAGTTGCATCGCTCACGTACATGTAGGAAGTCTACTGCTAACGGTTATGTATTTCTCCCTAGTCAAGTTCTGGTAAGACAAATGGAAAGTATTCTAATTTAAGCATGCTATAATGCAACTATTTAAATGCTAGTGTTTCCTGTTTATGAAACGTAGTTACTGAACCCATGTGCTGTTAGTTCAAGCGCCGAATCCATCATTTATTGGTAAAAGAAGAGAGGAAAAATACAGTCTTTAGAATGACTTAGAAAGATTTTATGTAGAGGACGGTTACAACGTGGCGCAATAATAAGAGACCACTAGTCACGAGGAAATGATATCATGCATGACGCACTGATAGGGAGCCGATCATGACTATTAATAGAACGATAAAAACTTTCCGCTGTGTGTAAGAGAGGAGGTTTCGGAAATTGATCTTACGCAGCAATAAAATGGCAACCTCGCAGTTGCTCAAGAAGAGGAATAATTAAATTTAAGCCATTTGCGAGCATATAATTAATAGAAGAAATACATCATTGTGAATCATTTTGGAATAGAGATTTTTGTGTGGGGAAAAGATGTTATAATATTTGCACAGGAAAGAAGTGCCGACACAGCATGACGTCGTTAGTAATTCCCCGAGACCAGAGTTGGTAGGGAGAGAAAATAAACCGCAACACCCACGTATCTGAAGTGCAAAATTTATTTAATATCTTGGAATTGTACGATCGATTTTCATGTTCAAAGAAGTCAGTTTACGTTTAGAACACGAGCTTTCCAGAGATATATTTTTCAAAATTATGCGACTATTACTTCAAAAGTTAGTGCTGAAGAAGACGAGGATATTATCTTTTTGTCGCCGATTTGTATAAAAACCCTGGCAGAGCCAGGATGATCATGCAGTCTTTACCAGACCTTGAGAGGTCGTGATACGCTGTATCACCAACGAGCACCCCGTATGGGAGTGGCCGAGCAGTATCGTCATTAGTATCGCCGTGTGAAGACATACTAAAATCCTAGTATAGGATTAATCTCAGCAAGCTACAGACTTTGTCGTTAAAGTTCATTATTACAGTCAGAATTAGGCTGCGAACTTGAAGAAATAACAGGCGATAGGCATTCGAATTATAGTTCAGTTAAAGACATAAAGCATCGTAAAATTTCGAATATCAAAGGAAGTGAAACAAACAGTTCTATCAACGTTAAGGAACCCGATCAGGGTCGAACGAAATAAATAACGCCTAGTGTGCCGGAAAGATAGGGACTAGAGCGCAGAACAATAAGAATTAGGAATTGTAATTTAAAGCTTTGTCTAAGGAGACAAACGAACAGTAAAGGCAATAAGCTACGAACTAAAGAAATAGCAGTTAATGCTAGGAAAGTATTAGGTCACCGATAAACTATTCGAGAGGCCGTAACCAGGACAGACTTTATCTAGACGAAATAGCTAGCGTCTAGTAAGAAACGACATCGTGCTAGTAAAGTATAGAAGCCGATAGTCAGAACCCGGATCTGAAGATCAGCCGTTCCAGTGAGGTGTAGATTGATCGAGACTTTCCATCATCTTGCCAGATTAGGGAGCCGACGTTATCAAAGGGTCACCCTTGGAAACGGGGAAGAAAGAAATCACGTGTGTAAGGCGAAAATTAACGCCCAAGTGATTAAAAGCTGTGTAATGTAAATTTAGTGAAAATTTTTGAGGGTAATAATTGTAGTGAATTTATATTGTGTTAAGGTAAAAGAGTACAAAATGGTATTCATTATGTTACAAGTGATTAAGGTAAATAATTTATGTGTTGATAAAGAAGTGTCATTGTGTGAAAGTGTATCAATGAAGATGGCGTAAAAAGCAGTGAATGGGCAAAAATGAAACATCGCTGGAAGATTCGGTCGTTGACCGTACAATCATGTGAGTAACCATTTCATTATGTTAAGTGTTGGGGAAGATTTGCGTATAATCCACATGAGAAAGAAAGAGTAGGGAAGATTGAATAACAAATAAAAGAAACATAGCGCGATCTGAACGATTAATTTGAGAAAATATACAATAAAAAAATGTAATAATGTAAATGAATCCCTTGGGGAATGTGTTAAGAAAAATATCAGTGTGATTGATAAATGATTTAAATATGAGAAAGTAAGCGTAATAATAATAATAATTATTATATAAATGAATGAATATTATGATGAATTATATGGAAAGTAGTAGCTTCCGAGCTCCTTTAAATGAATTAATACATGTTATGAACACATGTTCTTATGGTAAATGATTATTGTCAAGGGAGAAGAGTAATATAGAATTGAGATGTAGAGTAAACGTTTATTTTGAATTTTCTCTGAAGGCAACTTGGCTAATTAATGTATAAGCGCCATGTAGCGCATTGAAGTAATTTTTCACGCTAGGAATGCGTTGAAATACTCGGTAAAACTAATTATGAGTGGCAGTTGGTCGTAGTAATTGAACTATGATAAGTCCTCCAAAGTAGTGATGTAATCACGAGGCCGCGTGTGTGTTGTAGGGTAAAAAGGGTGCTAATTATGTGTATTATGAGCGCTGGTATAAGGTGAGCCCTGCCCTAAGTCGCGAATGTTTTAAGTCCTCCAGTGTGGGATATTGCTCCCGAGGCATTTGAAAGGATCGAACTCAGTGTCGTCCATGTTTAAGCCCCTAAATATTTGTTGTAATATTGAATTATTCTTACCCGCCAATGAGGACACTTCATAATTACTAAATGCCGAATTTAAGAGAATAGGTTTGTTGAACCTAAATATGTTGTAATAAAAATTAGTATGAAAGCCTTGTCATTTGGGGAACTGCATCTAAGAACAGCTGTAGAAAAGCTGAGGATAGCTCGTCTCTTGTGAAGTGAGACAGTGAAGTCTTTGCCTCCCTGCAATAAATCACGCTAAGTAGCCAAGGCCAGACCCTTACCATTGACGGAGTGTGGTAGGTCTGGGAGCTGTTTGTTGAGTTATAGTACACAAAAGTGTTTAGAGTTTGTTGTAACGACCCGGTCCCCGAATCGAGGTTCTTTTAGATGAATATTACCGCTTGCAAAGTTCAGATCGTTGCTTTCTTATGATATAATGGTATTTTAAGACAAATAATGATAAATCCCTAATGTTATGATTATATGATTTAGTGATTCACGAGTTTTAGTGAAGACAATTAGATTCCGGAAGTGATCTTAATTTTTGACTTGTTCAAGTAGTCTTCTGTAGCTCGGGAGTACGCAAATGTTTCCCAATCGCAGTAGTGAATTGTTGACTGGAGAGAGAGGGATGGTAACATATGAGCGTTGTGAAAGCCCAAAATTAAGTAAATGAGTAACAGTACTTGGTAAATTTTTATATTTTTGATTAGAAGATATACTCATGTAATAGGAAGTGATGTGTATTAAATGGATAACACAATGTATATAAACATTATCGAGCCGATTGGAGCTCTTGATTTTATTGAATTTTAAAAGGACACTATATGGAAGTGAAACTTAATGGAAGTTGGTGGTTTATGGAAAACCATTTATGATGATTTAATATTGTTCAATATGAGTTCCTTGTTCAACTGTGAACAAGTATTATTTGAAGGGTCAGTATTTTATTTGTTTAATTTTTGTAGCGCCATATATTTGAATAATTAAATGTTTTTAAAGTAGGAGTTGATTTTTTTTGAAGTGTATCCTCTATTTGATCCAAAGTATGTAAGTCACAGAGTGGGAGAACATACCATGAACCCCGATACTCCCGATTGAGCGTTGCTGGCAAACTGTGATTTGCATATTTCATTGCTGAATGGGCACATTACATAGAAAGAGAGAGATTGGGAGTCAAGCAATAAGCCCAAATTTACAATGCCATTAACGAGTATGTTATGATTATAAGCTTTTCAAATGTGAACATTACGTCTAAGGGTATAAAAAGCTAGAAGATTGGGTGCCAGGTTATCGAAGTAGAAAGTAAAGCAAGTAAGCTAGAAGATTGGGTGCCAGGTTATCGAAGTAGAAAGTAAAGCAAGTAAGCTAGAAGATTGGGTGCCAGGTTATCGAAGTAGAAAGTAAAGCAAGTAAACTGTTTACAAGTACGTAGACTGTGGGCCCCCAAGTTGACGGTATAACCACGGTCATACCAACGTACGTGTAGCGCTGTGTAGCGGCCATTATCTTGAAGTAATAAGCTACAGTTCAGAACACAATGTGTCTTATTGTGTTCAGTCCGCAATCTGTATAATATGCTTGAAAAGGGGAAATATATGTCCACGCGAGCCATTGTAAATAACCAAGAACGGGGAAAATTACTCTGGTCCGAACATAAGCCGCAAATTTCATCCGAATTTAGGTTGTGAAAATTTGAGGTGCGGTTTATATGCCAGTCTTAACGCGTCGCAACATTATAGGTTAGAGTAAAATTCAACCATAGTGCTTGTTTCCCATTTTGAAATACTGTTACATTGTCGCTAGTGTTAGCAAGCGAGAGGCGAGTAGTAAAGTGTAAGTTTACTCTATTGCGTACGAATGCAATGTTTGAACTCGGCATAATTTGCCTGGTTTTATTCTTGTGAGCAATACTTTTCTTTCTTTATAGTATTCTAGTACAGTAATATAACATTTTCTTTTAGTCGTTTACCCTCCAGGTTGGTGGAACCCACGGACTCAGCGAGGGAACTCACCACTACCGCCTCTACGGACAGTGTCCTAGAGCTGGGAACATTGAATCGGAAGGGATACAACTGGTGAGGTGGGATTGGCACCTCGCCCAGGCGGCCTCACCTGCAAAGCGAACAGGGGCCTCATGAGGGAAGGTAAGGGATGGTGAGGATGGATAGGCAAGGAAGAGGGAAGGAGGCGGCCGCGGCCTTGAAGAAGGTACCATCCCGGCATTTTCCCGAAGACGAAGTGGGAAACAACGGAAAACCACTTCGAGGATGGCTGAGGGGGAATCGAACCCCCTCTACTCATTTGGGCCACCCGAGGCTGAGTAGACCCCGTTCCAGTCCTCGTACCACTTTTCAAATTTCGTGACAGAGCCGGGAATCGAACCCAGGACCTCCGGGGCGGCAGCTAACCATGCTGATCGCTACGCTACGGAGGCGATTAATGTAACAGTAATAACGTTAATTATTTATCACTATGAATGGTTACCGGTAGTTGGAGCTTAAGACATCAACAAGCTTAGGAATTCGGCGTAGTTTCAAACTAGCAGTTGTGTGTTATGCTAAAAGCAAATTCCTTAAAATAAAATTGTTAATTGCTCCTCCATAATCTCTCTTCTTTCTCCTTTGATATATTCTTTTCTTTTTTCCTTCCTTTTCCCTCAAATTTTTAAAGGTACGGCTTATATTCGAGTGCGGCTTATAATCGGACCAATACGGTAAATAGGGAGCTGTACAGTATGTATATCCTTTACTCCCAGTGTAAAACATTACTAGTGATACAATTTTATTATCATTACTGTATTGTTGCTGTTACTTTACTCTCAGAACATTGTCTGGCAAATACATGGCACCTATACAGATTATAAGAAATCACAGCATAAAAACCACTTATCAAAAACTATTTTCACTACCGTAGTCCATGAATTTTCGAACTCATCTGGTTGTCGCAATAATGACTACTTTTTGCATTGACTTGTAAAAACTTGTGTCTACATCAAGTTACTTCAACCCCTGCAGTAGCCTCCTAGGTACAACGCCAGTGCTTGAGATCACAATTGGTATGAACTTCACCTTTCCAACCTGCCATTGCTTCCTGATAGGCTCCACTATGTCTTTATTTTTGGAGATCTTTACGTCGTCCTTTGTCTTTATGTTGTTGCTATAGGGAACTGCTACATCAAGCAGGATGGCTTCCTTCACCTTCTTATTGATGGCTACAATATCTGGCGTGTTATGGCAGACTGTCCACTTTGTCAATATAGTGCGATCTCTATAAAGACGATAGGTTTCATTTTCTGAGGTGCACTCTGGGATGTACTGATGTACTCAATGACGCCCCAGAAGCTGAAATTTGTCAGCCAGCTCTTAGTCCAAAATTTTTGCCACTGCATCATGCCTTCGTCTGTATTCTGTACATTGTACATCCAGACGTAATATGGTGGACACAGGGCCCCCGGAGCGACACCTATCATCTTGAAGAGTTCCATCTTTAACAATGAACTTCAAATAATTACGTCGTGGAATGAGATGACCTGGGTTGATGGCTGATTGGGAATCTATTTATTTAACGTATGACCCATACAAACATGTTATATACAGAAATAAGTTATATTCATATGTACATAACAGGAAAACAACGAACAATAAAAGACACCTTACAATTGAATGTCAAGATCATTGATCCACTGTCTTGCTTCTGGAGTTGCCATCAAGAAATCCTCTTGGCTGCCTGTGTACGCCCTAATTCACATTCGCTGACAATATGGTGGATGGTCTGTCGCGCATTTCTGCAGTCACGCGCAGCTGTCGGCAACTTGTTCCATTTAAACAGCATGTCTCTACACCTACCATGGCCTGTTCTTATTCTATTCAGGGCAGTCCATGTTTTACGTGGTAGCTGGAATCCACTTGGAAGTTTGGCACCCGAGAACATACTGTGTAGGTGCATCTCCGTTGCTGCTTCCCACTGTCTTTTCCACTATGTAGTTGGGTCGTAGCTTCTAGCAACCATGTCACAGGCGTAACGTAGAGCTGGATGGCATGAACGAAATCTGTTTTGATTAAGAGTGGGTAGATCTTCATGTACAGATCAGGATTGCTTAATATTTTAGTGAATTCCTGATTGGGAATGATTATTCTTAACTTAAAAAGTAATCGAGCGGTGATTATAACCTGAACATTTTAGTTATTAATATTATTATCATTGTTATTACTATCATTCACAGCTACTGCGTTCGAAGTAGCGAGAATTTTGTCAGTTTGAGAGCCATGGTGAAGACAAATGGAGGCTGTTCAGATAAGATAAGATAAGATAAGATAAGATGACGTCTTGCAATGGCCCGTACGGCGACTGCCTAGCCAAACAAAATTTAAAGGCAGGAGCATCACAAAAAAAAACACACAAAATATAGCTGATCAATGCGCTGATATCCCCGGTTATCGCATATGCTGCAGAGACATGGACAGCCAAGACAGCTGATAACAAGAATACAGAAGCGTTGAAAATGTGGATGTACTGCAGTGTCTTGCAAATATCCTAAACACCAGAATAACGGTCGAAATCTGCATCCGTTTTTGGAGTTGATAGACACACACACAGAAAGACAGACATCACCATTGGATTCGTCTCATAAGTGTAGTTTGTCTTCATTTCTGCAAAGTGTGAAAAATAAATTAACATGATTTTACAAAACTAATTTGATGATGAAGGAAACTAGAGAAAATTGTAAAGTTGGAGCAAAGATTCAAGGACAAATAATTTCAACTCTGAGATTTTCTCATAACATTGTCATCTTAGCCCATTCACCAGAGGATTTGAATGCGTTTCCAATTGTATGGACTCTGTCTTCATGAAAGAATGCACGATGAAAATCGACAAAAGGAACACAAAAAAAATCGAATGCAGCAGAAATGGACGTCAAATTGGCAGGTGAAAAGCTAAAAGAAGAAGCAGACTTTTGTTAATTAGGAATCAAAATAACCAGTGATGGACGAAGCAAAGAGGATATGAAGAGTAGGTTGGATCAGAGAAGAAAAGCATTTCTGCAGAAAACGAATCTGTTGACATCGAAGTAGAGGTTTTGTGGGGGTTCTAGCACCTCCTTCTCCTCACCCTCCTCACAAGATGGCGGCGGCGCGATATCTCTCGAACGCATGGTCAGATTTTGACAAATGAGGTGTCGTTGAACTCGGGCTGACACTCCCTTTCCTATGGACAACATATTTCAACCCCAAAAATAAAACCTACCCCTAATAGGGGGGTGAAATTGTAATTTTTTAGAAAATCTCGCTTTCCAATTGCAACATGTGAGAGTTTAAATGTCAATATGGAATGAAACGTTGTTCTACACATGAGACATGTGTGCGGTGGAAAGCCACTATGAATTAGCATGCCCACTCATGGCTTTTGAAGAGGGTGGGGGAGCGATTCCCTGTGGACGGGTCCTTGTTGACAGGTCATTGTTGACAGGTCATTGCGGATGAGTCTGTGTGAACAAGTCCTTGTGGACAGGTCCTTGTGGACGAGTCCTTGTGGACGAGTCCTTGTTGATGAGTCCCTTTGGACTGATCCCTTTGGACCGGTCCCTTTGGCCTGGTTCCTACGGACTAGCCCATGAATTTATTTAAATTATGTCAAAGGGCCTAACTACATTTTGCATGTAAAGCAGTGTGTTGAACTGACGTTGTTCACTAATCCCCCACTACTATAATGGGATAACGATATGAAAGGAAAGTGATGAAATACATGTGAACATACAAGGGATCTAACTTGGTGGATGGATGTGTTCTAACGAGTCATTTGTAGTTGAAAGAGAATAATGCACATTCTTAAAATGTTAAAACTGTGGAGATGGTACGTGCAGTAAGACGTCTTGTGATTTCCTGTGTCATATTACAGACATGGCAGAGAGCGCGCAGATCTGTTGCTATGACTAACGCTGCAGTAATTTGAAACCGCAAGTGTTCATGAAGACAATGGGTGATGATCATGCAAAGTTTGCAGTTATTGGATATTACACAAGTGTTCCTTCCGGTGTCATGTTGCTGACATGGCAGAGAGCGCACACTGCTGTTGCTATGACTGACGCTGCAGTAATTTGAAACCCCAGGTGTTGATCAAGACAATGGGTGATGATCATGCAAAGTCAGCAGTAATTGGATACCACACAGGTGTTCCTAGTGTACTTTGGACTCTCAGCTGTATTGGGAAAGGAATTGCAATAATCTGCAAAAAACTGCTGACACGAGCGATGAGAGTTTATATAATAGAGGTGTCATATATTCCCCTACTGTCAGTCTTTATTACTCGCTTTGAGGGAACAGTGCTCTATTACTGCTCAAGAGTTGTAAAAAAAGCCTTTTTTTGGTAGAAAATCATTAAATTATTTTGCAAGGTAAGTACATATTATTAATGGATTGTAGTATTTTATTACTAATTGATGTTGAAGTTATTGATTGGAATGTATTTATTTATTGATTGATTGATTTGTTTACAGATAATTGGGTACCTGTAGGTTACCAGATTCCTACAATCTGTTCATTCAGTGACAGCAGTTGATAAATTATAAAAAGGTAAGTGCCCCTCTAATAACTTTTAAACAATTAGAGTGATATTTTCCAATGTTCACTACTAGATGTCAGTGACAATGGTATATTTGGTAGTGAAAGTTGGAACTACTTGACCATGGTGTGTAAAGCTAAATTTGTAGGTTAGATTTTGATTACCGCTCTATTAAGTCCGAATGTTCGTTGCTAGGTGTCAGTGACATAGGGAATATTTAAAGTCTTAACCTCAGTTCACCTAACATAACCTAACTTTACCTAACTTAACCTTGTCACTTGACGTATTTTACAAGTTTAGACTTGCTTTAAAACTGGTTATGACGTCACACCTAGCTCACTTAACAGGTGGCCGCTGGTTTCTATCACGTGACATGTTCTAGAAGTTTAGACTTGCTTTAAGACTGGCTATGACGTCACACCTAGCTCACTTAACTGGCGACCACTGGTTTCTACCACTCTATCAAGTTCCAATGTTCACTGCTAGGTGTCAGTGACAATGGTATATAGTAACCCCCAGTTAGAACTACATGAAGTTAGACTTGCTAGGAGTTCACAGATGATCGATTTAAATACCCTGCTATAACCATTGACTGGAATATAATTAAACTATTTATATTGTACTTTGTTTTATCATTTATTAACGTTTATGATTTCTTTCTTTTATAGGTAATTTCGAAAGTGATCATCATGTTCAAGTGTGGTGACTGTAAGAAACAGTTTTCAAGACCTGACAACCTTCAACGACACGCAAATGCTAAACATGACATTAAAATGTTTGTGTGCAGTCATTGTGCTACCACATTTAACAGACAAGATAATCTTGCACGTCATGTAAATTTAATGCATGTTAGTTCAGCACCATTTTCGTGTTCAGTTTGCTAACTTGGTTTTTCTGCTGTAAAGCGATATCAATGCCACATGGTTGAAGTGCATGGAGAATAACCGGAATTGAAATCTGTAAAACCATTAACTAGCACGGAACCTTTAAACGAATGTAATGCTCAAAAGCGTAAACGTTCTCAAGATTGTGAAAATAGTTGTGCAACAAAAAGAAAGAAGAATGGTGAACTTTTGATAACACATTGTGATGTATGTAATATTGATATACCTTCTTCAATCATTCATGGGCATTTACGCAGTATTCAACATAAAAATAACGCTTGCCATGAATGAAATTCTGGAAATATTCAAAAAATTGGTAGTGCATTTAAAAGTCGAATTGCTAGTTATAGACTTTATAGTGAAGAAAAACTCAAAGTATTGAATAATTTTTAAGAAATGTTCAACCTAGTGTGTTTGGCTTGGTAGGTAATGTTTTATTAGAGCATAAAACAATTAAAATGAATTTTGAACTTTTTGGACTCTATGTAAAATCTGTGAGCGAAGGTGAAATTACGGATATCAAATCCTATAATACAAAAAATATAATTGTTAGCGAATCAACTAATATTAGTGATATATACCAAGATATTTCAAGTGCTATCATTGTGAAGAGTGAAGAGTTTCAGGAAAGGGAGTCAGGCTGGGCGTTGGTTGAAGTACTATATTTAGAAACCAACATGAATAAATATAATCCCCTTCGAGCATCATCATACATTGATTTTCCAGGATGGATCAAACGAAAGAAAGCTGTTGTGAACGTTATGAATTATGATGACGCATGCTTTGCGTGGGCTGTAACCTCAGCTCTCCATCCAGCAGAAAAGGCTGTGGAGAGAACGTCATCTTATCCTCACTATTCTTCAGTGTTAGATTTAAAAAAAATGGGATTTCCTATGGCGATAAAAGACATTCAACGTTTTGAAAAGCTGAACAATATAAGTATTAATGCGTATGAAATTGAAAATAAGAGTATAGTTGGTCCTCTATATTATACTCAGGAAAAAAGAATGCTCATGTAAATTTACTATACATAACCAAAGGTGAAAATGCTCACTATTTTTGGATAAAACATTTAAGTAGACTTGTTGGTAGTCAAGTATCAAAACATAAATCTAAGAAGTGGTTGTGTGATGGTTGTTTGCTACATTTCCAGAAAGTGGATCAACTAACTCAACATCAAAAATGGGGGTGTGATCATGTTTGTACGGTATTACCTACTCCTAAAAATAACATTCTAAAATTTAAGGATTAAGAGAAACAGCTTCGAGTACCATTTGTTATATATGCTGACTTTGAAGCTTTGCTAAATCCATTTAATACATGTTCATCGAATCCAGCCCAACCTTTTACCAACACTACTCACATTCATCAACCTTTTAGCTTTGCATATTATATTAAATGTAGTTACGATGACTCTTTAAACACAGTAAGTTTGAGCTCTAAAGAGGACCTGATGCACCTAAAGTTTTTATGGAAAGACTTGAAAAAGATGCCATCCGTATATCCTCTATTTTAAATACGATCATTCCAATGGAGCCACTAACTTCATCAGAGCAAATTAATTTTGAAACTGAAACTAATTATTTTATATGTGGTGAATGTTTATATACAGACAGGGTCCGCGATCATGACCATTTAACAGGATAATATCGTGGTGCTGCTCACCAAGAATGTAATTTAAATTATAGAGTAAGTATATTCATTCCGGTCATTCTAAATAACGGTAGCAAATACGATAACCACTTTATCGTTAAAGAATTTGGAGCTTCAGATGTGAAAATTGATGTGATTGCAAATAATAAGGAACAATACATATCGTTCACAAAATACATCAAAACTAGCAATAAAAAATCCATTAAACTGCGATTTTTAGATTCATTCCGCTTTATGCCGAGTAGTCTTGATAAGCTGGCTAGTAATTTAAAATCAGATCAGTTTCATGAAATTCAACGTGTCTTTCCTAAAGAAGATGATTTTAATTTGATTCGTCAAAAGGGTATATTCCCTTATGAATATATTAACTGTGTGGAACGTCTTGAGGAGTGTTCTTTACCGCCGAAAGATGCATCTTACAGTTCCTTAAACACAAGTCATATCAGTGATCAGTAATATTTACACGCACAACGTGTATGCATACAGTTCCACATTCAAACTTTAGGAGAATTTTCAGACATATATTTGAAGACAGATGTGCTGTTATTAGCAGATGTTTTTGAAAATTTCCGAAATGTTTGTATGAAAACTTACGACCTTGATCCTTGTCAGTATTTTACTGCTCCTGGGTTAAGTTTTAGTTCAATGTTGAAAAAGACAAAAGTAAATTTAGAATTAATGACTGATATAGACATGATCAATTTTATCAAATCATCAATTCGAGGTGGATTAAGCCAATGTAGTGGACGGTACTCTAAAGCGAATAATAAATACATGCCTAGCTACAACCCTTGTGAAGAGTCAAAGTATATTGTCTACCTCGATGCAAATAACCAATATGGTTGGGCTATGAGTCAGTATCTACCACTAAAATATTTTCGCTGGCTGACACAACCTGAAATTGATGTCTTACATGTTGACACTCTTAATGATAACGATGATAAAGGATATATTTTAGAGGTAAATCTTGAGTACCTTAAGAGTTACATGATGATCATAATGATTTACCATTTTGTCCTGAGAATATGAAATCTCCATACATCACATCACGAACAAAAATGTTAATTGCTAATGTAAATGATAAATGTAAATATGTAATACATTATCAAAACTTGAAACAGTGTCTACAGCATGGATTGAAATTAACTAAAATTCATCGCGTATTGCAATTTCATTGGTCAGCATGGCTCAAACCGTATATTTATCTAAACAATAATTTAAGAACACAGTCAACAAACGCGTTTGAAAAAGTTTTTTATAAACTCATGAATAATGGTGTTTTTGGAAAGACTATGGAGAATGTTGATAAACGAGTTGATGTAAAGCTGATAACAAAGTGGGAGAATGATGGTAAAAGGTATGGTGCGAGCAACTTAATAAGCAAGCCTAACTTTCATAGCTGTTCAATTATTCATGAGCATTTAGTTGTAATACAAATGAATCGTCTTAAAGTAACTTACAACAAACCCATATATGTGGGTTACACCATTCTGGAATTGTCAAAAACACTTATGTATGAATTTCACTATGATTATGTAAAGAAAAACTATCTTGATAATGCTAAATTACTCTACACAGACACAGATTCTTTTATTTATGAGTTTAAAACTGATGATTTTTATGAGGATATCAAAACTGAGCTAAATAGGTTTGATACAAGTGACTACCCCGAGGATAATATTTACCATTTACCTCTAGTAAACAAAAAGGTTCTTGGGAAATTTAAGGATGTATGTGCTGGTGTTATTATAGACACCTTTGTAGGCACAAAATCTAAATCATACAGCTATATGACAA
This sequence comes from Meconema thalassinum, assembly GCA_946902985.2. Classification (NCBI taxonomy): domain Eukaryota; kingdom Metazoa; phylum Arthropoda; class Insecta; order Orthoptera; family Tettigoniidae; genus Meconema; species Meconema thalassinum. Next base: position 617,679,438 of record OX336390.1, read on the forward strand.
TTGATGATGTAGTAGTAAAAAAGTTAAAAGGAGTGAAAAAGAATGTTGTTGGTAAAGAGTTAGATATAAGTGATATAAGTGAACCCACCTGTATTATATAAGAAAATGTGTGTATTTAGAAGTAAAAATCATCAGCTACATACCAATTTGCTGAACAAAGTTGCTTTAAGTAATGAAGACAACAAACGATTCATTATACCCAACACATTTGATACTCTTGCTTGGGGAAACAGTCGCATTGACGACTATTACTTTTCTTAAGTCTAATTATCACTATATTGTAATATTTGTAGTGTGTTTTTTATATTGTAATATTTTTTTTGTAAAAACTATAAGTAGAATGTATAATGTTAGGCTACTGTAGTTTAGTAAAAATAAGATAAGTAAAACATTTTAGTGTAAAATGTTTGTTTTTGTATATTACGAAGAAGATTTTAACAAATCTACAGAATGTGTGAACTAAACAAGGGGAATGTAAAAAATGTAAAGTGGAAATTGTAAATATCCATGTGTGAAAAATTGAAATGGCCATCACCATTTTAAAATTAAAAAGACATTGTGATCTGATAAACCTTGTTTTTATTTCACAACAACAAAAATGTACAGAATGTGTAAAGTAAACAAGGAGAATGTAAAAAATGGAAAGTGGAAATTGTAAATATTCATGTGTGAAAAAATGAAATGGCTATCACCTTTAAAAATTAAAAAGATATGGTGATATTGTGAACCTTATTTTTATTTCACAACAAAAAATGTACAGAATGTGTGAACTAAACAAAGTGAATGTAAAAAATGTAAAGTGGAAATTGTAAATATTCATGTGTGAAAAAATGAAAATGAAGAAACGGCTATCACCATTTTTAGAATTAAAAGATATAGTGATTTAGTGAACCTTATTTTTATTTCACAACAAAAAATGTACAGAATGTGTGAACTAGACAAGGGGAATGTAAAAAAGGGGAAGTGGAAATTGTAAATATTCATGTAAGAAAAAATGAAAATGAAGAAATAGCTATCACCATTTTTAAAATTAAAAGACATTGTGATCTTGTAAACCTTGTTTTATTTCACAACAAATAGAGCTTTACAAAAATAGATTACAAAAGAAATACCAATTCCTCAATCCTTTTCAATGTTCATGTCCACTCATCATTAACTTTCCTTTTATAACACTAATCACAATGAGAGCTGTCAACCTCTCCCCACTGAGACATCACAGGATGTCAAACGTTGTTTAGCTTTTCAACGATACTTTATCCACTACACGTCTTAATGCAGGATGACTGTGGTGATAAGAAAGGTGCATGCTTGATCCAAAGGATTAATAGGTATATCACCACGCTGTTCCACAAGATCCAGGACTACGCAAATAATAACCAGGTAGGTAGATTTCGAAAGTTAAGTATTGAATTACTTTATGAATGACGCCATTGCCAGTACAGGTCTGGCATATCCTTTTCCATCGATGGTAAAAAGGTTTGATCTTCCTCCTCCTCTGTGGATGATGTTTGTTGTTGCTGCTTTTTTTCTTCATCACACCCGTGGAAACAAAGTCTTTACACTGACTTTTATGACCGTGATACAGTTTGACCAGCTGGCAAGTAGCACATTGTCGCATAGAGGGTATTTTTGCCATAGCCACTTGCTTATGGTGATCATAATCCGTACATGGTTGCAATTCACTTAACACAGGGTCTTGAGTCCAAGATTTTGGTACATGTTGCCAGATTTCTTTCACTGGATTTGCTGCCACATAATAAATGAATGATTTAGGAAAAGCCAATAATTCTTCTTTGGTAAAACTGTCTAGTTTCTTTTTACACTCAAAGAACTTTCCAATCGCTTTATCGATAGCATCCCCTTTCCCCTTGGTATCACGTTGATGTTTACACGTCGCTTGTAGAAATATCACTGGTGTCATCCACAGGTAAACCTTTAGTTTTAATTTTATTTTACAACTCACAGCAGGCATTGGTGGTTAGCCAATGAAACAATTGCCACACCTGGTCCAAGGCTTTATGGGTAATGTTGTCACAGAGGCAGCGGTCCATGAGCGTTTGCAGCGAGGGACAGCCCATGTCCATTAAATCGATACATTGACAGTAAGACGTCAAAAATGGTTGTAGCCATTGACGTTTTTCACTACCTTTCACAAATACTACATGGGAAGAAGACAAGTGGGCTCTCATGACCATGTCCAGGTGCTTATATGAAATGGTTCCTTGCTTCCAGTCTAGTTGCATATGAGTTTCAATCCACTGAGTTTGTTTACTGTCTTTATCACACAATAAATCAAACGCATAAGGTGGTTTAAACACCAAATGGGTAGCTTGTGATATCCAAAAAGTGGAACAATCGATGATGGCCACTTCTTTAAATATAAATTTGTTATCTCCAATGTTAAACCCTTGACAGTCGACAATCAGTGTACGCAACATGTTCAGTCTTGTCTGGATCAAGTCCAACTGACCACAGACTGACAATTGTTCAGTAAAGCCTACCCATGTCATTTACTTACATTCCATTCTAGTAAAATAAAATAAAAACATAGAGTAGTCACTATAGAGGTAAGGATATGACAGGGGGGCATAATAAATAATAATATAACAACAACAACCAATTTTTATTACATTATTTTATTAGCCTAACAAGTTTTACATTCTTTTTTCATTCTAGGATAGAGGCGGTACCATCTCATACAACAAAAAAGTATTTTGTGTTTATAGTATCCATAACAACGATGATATTCTAATGTCTCTAAACTGGGTGTTTTTGACTGTGAGCTGCTCACTGAAGCACTGTTGACACCATAAAGTCCACACGTATCGTAACTTTTTCATCACTCAAAGGCATGAGTGAGGGTTAATTTGAATGACAGGGTATATTACCCACCTCCATTCTGCACAGATAGGGGCAGGCAGGTGACCAGCGCTGATGTTCCTGCATGGGTTCATCACTTTCTTGCCATTGGTCTAAGATAATGGGACAAAACACACATTTCACTTCATCTCTTGTTTTTAAATAGTAGAATCCAGCGGCCGATAAGGCTTGAGGGTTTATAAAAGGCACCGGCCACGTCGCAAAGGTCTTGAAACGTTGTTCCTCAGATTTTAAATTCATGGATGTAACTTCTCTTGAGGTTTGAAAGCAAGACATGACTGAGCGGTTTGATGTGGGTTGACCTGCTATTTATACACTCGTCACTTGGTTGGACAGTGGATAATAGTTGACTTGTTTGTGATGAATAATCAAACAATTGGATGGTTTGACAGACTCTGCCTAGTTGGAACTGTCAAAGACAATCAGTGGCGCCCTTGTCTTAAAAGCTTGGGGTGACAACGTAGGACAATTCTCTTTTTGATAATACGACCATCTAAATATAGAAAACAAGTCGTAGAGGGGGCCAAACTAATTTTTGAAAAATCCAAAACCAGTCCTTCATAGGGAAACACAGCACCGTTGAGGAAAAGACGTGCATTTCATAATTGCAGGTGATCAAATTGCGTGGCATCTTTGGTTTGTTGATACTTGCGATTTGTTTGAAAACCCAAAATCATGTAGAGAGGTCTCTCTGTATAGCGGGCTGTTTTTACTGACCAACTGTGTGTGTTGATGGTGGGCAATAGAGGGTACTCATGGAGTGGCCAGCTTCTAAATTCCATGGGTAGAGGTATATCTCTCTTTACAATTTTGAGTATGTCCAGTTTTTTGCTATCGTTAAGGGTCACATGAGGCACTTTCCATAGCAAGCGTTGTAGTTGAATTTTTGAATCAATGGGGGCATTGTCGGCTCCCTTGAGTGCATTATTATCACTCCTGTCTCTCACCAGGTAAATAACTTGCCTTGCGTTGACAACAATGTGCTGGTGATCTTCAGCAGAGCCTAAAATCAGTTTAAGAGGTAAATATCCAGTAAAGGTGCCATCGGTGTGTACCATCCAGTCATTGATTGAGTCAGGGCACCAACCCGCCATGCAAAGTGTTTTAGCTTCTTCCTCACTATAAGAGGGATATAGTTTCATGACACTGGAAATACCCATATTTCGAGTGCTATCCACTACGATATCGTTAATCACATAACGCACTTCAGAAAACAGAAAGGCGAAAGCATGGTTGGCTAACTTGGATGTGGTGGGTGTAGAGCCATCAGCTTTGGTGAGCCGAACTTCAATCTGAATAACACTTTCATGTTGTAGAGTGTAAATATCTTGGTTGTTGATAACAAATTGAATTTCATCATTGTTATTGAGTCCAGGTGTTAGAGCTTGATAAGAATGGAGATCAATTCTTACCACTCCTGGTTGCTCCTCGATGTGGTTCGCTAGCTCTAGGATAGAATTCATCGCGGGGATTGACGTGGTAACCCAAATGCTGTAAAATTTGCTTGTTCTGAGATGTAAACGTGTATTCACGTGGTAAACAACTAACACCATTCCTAGACGGTGCTGTTGCTTTATATACAAACTTCATAGTGGTTTTAGCACCAACTTGTAAGTCACTGGTGTGGTAGAATCTAGATCAATGAGTTGTTTCTCTCTATTAATCAGTCTTAATGTTATATTACTAATACCATCGACAGCCACAGAATGGAAAAGCACCACTGGAGGGTTTTCACGAATAATATAGCCATTGGGCGATGTTACAATAAAGTCATAAAGCGAATGCTATGGTTGTTGATGAGTGTACACTTGGCAAATAATATTACACGTCACCGACACATGATGGTCCTCAATGAATTTCACTTCATGGTCTGATTCATGTTTTTTGTTGGGCTCCAACATGCGTGGTTTAAATCCTAGTAATGGACCAATGGAATCGGGGTGTGTTTTAAAGTCAATTTTGAATGTAGAAAAAATACTGCAGCGATGAGTGTTGGTATTTCCTACAAGTTCAAACTTGCGCGTTCCATCGAGAAATGACTTTAAACCATATTCATTGATCAACACCACATAAATGTGTTCATAAATGTCATCTATCGTGTAACCACCAGAGTTCAGGGTGAGCACACAATCATCATAGTAAAACTTGTTGTTCACATTTTCACGTATGTTGTATATTCGATTGTACGTTTCAAGAGAAACAAGTCCTAAACCATAGGGTTTTTCACTCAATTCGATAGGTGGGTAAAAGTCTAGGCACACTTCAGGTCCACGTCCATGCAGTGTAAACGTCTTACTTTCCACCGACATACTGTTGACGTTTTTGATTATGCTGCTTCTTATATAAAAAAAATTAAACACAAACGTCCACACTGTTGGCTGTTAAACGTTTGCTCACGTTTCACATTATAATATATCTTGATCCTGTTTCCAAAATAAGCCACTAGTTCCATGGGCGGGGGCAAATTCCCAAAACTGTCAAAGTACCATACAGTGGAACCCTCTTTGACATAAGCTACATAATGTGTTCCAGGTCCTCGGTGATCATCCAAATTGACAACAGCACATTCATGTTTCCAGGGTCGTGAGGGTAATTGGTTTCGCATAAACACACCTAGAAAATGAGAAAGCTTCAATTGTTTAGCATAGCTTTCCACTTGTTGATGCGTCAGGGCATGTCTTGCTATGGCTGAGGTTAAAGATGTTTTTTTTATTTCGAAAAGGTGAAATTCCAAATCCTTGTTGATAAAAGGTTGGCTTCAAATTGTCATTTCTAGCCCCCATAGCAATGGCTTCCATTGTTTCATTGTGTCGCTGACTTTCTCTGAGTTGTTGCTTGCCCTGCTGCGCGGCTTTAGTAGTTTTTGCCACTGCACTGGTGCCGCCTAAAAGTGAGCCTAGAGCAGCCAGACCAGCAAATAATGCAGGTAAAAATCCCGCTCGTTTGGGGACGGGAATCACTCGCCCTTGTTTTGAACCCTGTCGCTGACGTTTTGGAATAACATGTCTCTGTGCTGCTCGAAGAACTTTCCTTATGGTCAACACATTATTTTTTCTTTTTTTTTCCTTCGCAAGGGCTTGTCCACGAATGTCATAAGCCCAGGCTTTGCCAAGGATAGGGTCATATTTTTAGTCTTTCTCACCACATATCTTTGTTTCACCATGCTGATGAAGATCAACAACCTTTCACAAGAAAGTTTAAGTCACAACTAACGTCAGCTTGTTATTTCATGGCTGTATATTCCAATTCTACATAAAGTGGGAAATCATTTAAGGTTTTTGCCAGCTTGCTTTTCATCCCATGTCAACATGAGATGGAAGGATAATTCGTCTCCTGTATTGACCATTTCATGGTTATGGACCAACATCCTATGACCATTTATCTCTATTTGTTCTCATCAGGTATGACATATTTGATGTGAATGGTTCCATCCTAGTGTAATCGATAGTGGCTTAAACCCGAAGCAAGCACATAGGTCAAGTGCTGGTCATGAACTAGCGGTATATGGTTTCTCTCATTCACAAGTTTTACATTTGTCAGATACACTAAAAATACAGATGGGATAAATTTATAAAGCCTTTTCATTTCATAGGTCACGTATCGCTTGGTACAGACATCATCATCTTCTTGTGGGTCTTCCACGTGAACAATGCGGTGATGATTAGCGCTATAGCCATCGACCGTAAGCTGAGGCACTTTATCATAAAACTCATACACATTGTTATCCACATACTTTTTGTAGTAACATCTGTAGACACTTGAGGATGTTTTACATGGGTTAACCGCTTTCCTTTAATGTCATAATCTCCTTGTTTTGTGCGTGGCACTACTGACTTATCCACATAGTGTTTATTAGCAGGATCTGTTTCTTGTTTAGGATCATGTACGGGAACAGACCTAGCTTTGACCATCAACGCACGTCCAAAGACATCCATCGTCAACCTGTAGTACGAGTCTACTGTTTCTATAACATGGCTCGGTGCGATGTATATAGACAGCCTGCTGGCCTCTCTAAGCCTTAGTTGAATTGAAGATAATTAAGCAGCAAGAGTCATTCCCCGTGGGGGACATGGTTTCCCATCTTTGCCCCCACATCACGTGAACAACGCCATGGTTCACTGTTTCCATCTTCCATTCGCTGCATCATTGCGGGACCTTCCGGCTGTGGAAAGACCAATCTTTTGCTGACACTTATTACAGCGCCCGATGGTCTGTGTTTTCAAAATATTTATATTTTCGCAAAATCTCTCTACCTACCCCTCTACGTGTTTATGGATCAAGTCATGTCTGGATAACAAAATGAGAATATGGGGTATTTTACATTTTCCACGCAAGAAAATGTTCTTTCACCGGATGAGGTAAAGCCTGATTCACTCATGATTTTCGATGATGTATCCACTGAACGTGAAGGCATCATTCAAAGCTATTTCAGCATGGATCGACACAAACATATCGATTGCTTCTATCTTGGACAAACGTATTCTAAAATGTCCAAACAGTTGATTCGTGACAATGCTAATGTCATTGTTTTATTTCGCCAGGACGAGAGGAACAGTCGTCACATTTATAATGAACATGTGAATCCGGATATGAACTTTCAAATGTTTACAGAATTGTGTGGCAAGTGCTGGAACACACAACGCCATGCCTGTTTAGTGATTGACAAACAAAGTGAACTCAACCAAGGGCGGTATCGCTTAGGGTTTGATCATTTTATTGCTATTTAAGGCACTGTATCATTTCTTCTCAAGTCATTTGTCACGACATCATGGTGTTGGCAGAGAGTCCATTGAAAAAGCATATTATTAGAGCAAAAAATACTATTCGCCAAAAGTTTCGTCAATTGATACGATCGCGTGTGGATCATGCTTTGTTTATTCAACAACATTTAGCACCTCCGCTAAAAGCCCTGTTGAAACCCTCTTGCAAGCCATCTCAAACGCTACCTACCGTTTCACAAGCCAGTCAGACGGACCACGAGGAAGAGGAAGTGGAAGAGGAACAGGAAGATTTAACTAGTGTTAGCGAAGTTGAGGATAATGAGGAACAAGTGTTTACGCCTAAAAAAGGCATCACCCCTTGCAGAGTTTTTAAGAAAAAGGAAATCCTTGGCCATGGTCGAAAAACCTTGCCCTTCCAGATCGTCTCCATTTTCACAAATCATGGCCACCCCCCAACATAAACCTCAACTGAGAAACATTTTAATAAAATATTATGGATCAACTCTGGGACTCTATTTCACCAATCTATTTATTGGAAACACAGATACCACATATGGCGTTCGCTATGAGGATGATAGTTTTAAAATTGGTGATTCATGAATTAAATTTAGTCGTACTAAAGCTGTCATTAAAAAGATCAACTATAAATTAACACCAGGACTGTTAAAGCTACTATTCTCTCGGACTCCCTCATCTCAAGATTATACGCCAGAGGACCTTGGTAAATATAAATCCATTTTATTGGACGCCCATGCCCACAAAAGACAGTATGATCCCACTCAACAAGTGAATGCCAATATATCTCAAAAATATGAAACCATCATTGCAAAAATGTTCCCCACTAGTCGAAGTGGTCGTCGTAAAGTGTCCGCTTCAGGGGTGACATTTAAGCCATTAAAACCCCTTGTGGATGTTACCTACTGGCACAATCCAAATAAACTCGTCCAGCGACTACAGCTGTTGCATGCTTCACGTCAAGCCGGCCATACTGGTCACTATTGGGAAATTCAAGAAATTGAGGAAGAACTTCGAAATGCCAAAATTATTGTTTAAGCCCTCACCCATTAAAATGGGTATTGCTCTCGAGATGCATCGTCCAGCTAGACGTTACTATCAGTGACTCAAGGTGATTTCACAGGGTGTGGATGAACTTTGGCAAGCAGACTTGGTTGAAATGATTCCCTATGCTAGCGTCAACGATGGTGTACGCTATATGTTGACGGTCATTGATGTTTATTCCAAAATGGCATTTTTTGAGCCTGTGCGTCGCAAGTCTGGTCCACTAATCACCAAAGCCTTTCAACATATTATTCAACAATCTAAACGTCAACCTCAGCAGCTACAAACCAATCAGGGAAAATAATTTTTCAACAAGGATTTCTTCAGTTTTCTCAAATCTAAGGATATTTACCATTACACCACGTACAGCAATCTCAAAGCCAGCGTGGTCGAGCGGTTCATCCGAACATTGAAAACCCATATGTGGAAAGCGTTTACCGCTCAGGGCACTTATCGCTGTTTGGACTTGTTACCTGAGCTAGTGTCACGTTACAATGACACCAAACACAGAACCATTGGGACCAAGCCACAACTTGTAACTAAAAATATTCCACAACTGGATAAACTGTTTAACCCCATAAAAACAGCAGACCCTAAACGTCATCGCCTTAATATTTGGGACCATGTTCGTGTGAGCAAATTCAAGTCCGTCTTCGACAAGGGCTACACACCAAATTGGGGGACTGAATTATTTCGAATTCGTCAAGTCAACCTGAACAGTCCAGTCACCTATTTACTCGAGGACCTCAACCATCAACCCATAAAAGTCAGGTTTTATCTTCAAGAACTCCAAAAGACAGCGTTTTCTAAACATTACCTTGTGGAAAAAGTGTTGAAACAAAAAGGAAATAAACTATATGTAAAATTGTTGGGATTTAGCTCAGCCTTTAATTCTTGGATTAATAAATTACATGTTGTGTGAACCTGTGTGCCTTGTATTTATTTATTCACTCATGTTGTACTTAACCTACAGTCCTATGTACAGTCCTCAGCTCTACATGTATTATGAGCAATACATATTTCTTTCTCTCCTCACCTGTGTTCTCTCTTACTCAAACTCCCCCCCCCCCCCCTCTCCACCCCCCCCCCTCACCGCCCACCACTGTCAGAACAGGTTGTGACTTGTTAGCGCTTATCGTGCGCGTGTACAGGTGAACACATGTGTGTTAGATCATATTACACATGAACTCTCATTTTTCTCATGTATGAACCAAAACAGGATGTGACTCGTTTCACAAGGAGGACGGTAATAAGGTCATCTCACACGTGTTCACATGTATTTCGTCACTTTCCTTTCATATCGTTATCCCATTATAGTAGTGGGGGATTAGTGAACAACGTCAGTTCAACACACTGCTTTACATGCAAAATATAGTTAGGCCCTTTGACATAATTTAAATAAATTTATGGGCTAGTCCGTAGGAACCAGGCCAAAGGGACCGGTCCAAAGGGATCAGTCCAAAGGGAATCATCAACAAGGACTCGTCCACAAGGACTCGTCCACAAGGACCTGTCCACAAGGACTTGTCCACAAGGACTTGTCCACACAGACTCATCCACAATGACCTGTCAACAAGGACCCGTCCACAGGGAACCGCTCCCCCACCCTCTTCAAAAGCCATGAGTGGGCATGCTAATTCATAGTGGCTTTCCACCGCACACATGTCTCATGTGTAGAACAACGTTTCATTCCATATTGGCATTTAAACTCTCACATGTTGCAATTGGAAAGCGAGATCTTCTAAAAAATTACAATTTCACCCCCCTATTAGGGGTAGGTTTTATTTTTGGGGTTGAAATATGTTGTCCATAGGAAAGGGAGTGTCAGCCCGAGTTCAACGACACCTCATTTGTCAAAATCTGACCATGCGTTCGAGAGATATCGGGCAACCGCTATCTTGTGAGGAGGGTGAGGAGGAGGAGGAGGTGCTAGAAACCCCACAAAACCACTACTCATCGAACATAGAACTAGGTATAAGAATATCATTTTTGAAAGCCTTTTTCTGTATTATGACACTTACGGAAGTGACTTGGCTTGCTCGTGCAGCAGAGAAGTCGAGAATAGAAGCAATTGAAATGCGGTGTTACAAGAGAATGATGAAGATCAGATGGGTAGTTAGTGTAACAAATGAAGAGGTATTAAGACGAGTGGGAGAGGAGAGATGATTCTGGCGACTGCTAATGAAGAGAAGAGATAGGTTGGCATGACACATAGGCCTACTAAGACACCCAGGAATAGCAAACTTATTTATGGAAGGAACGGTCTAGGAAAGTAACAGCAGGGGTACACTTAAGTTAGAATATGTTAAACAGATTGTCTCGGATGTAAGGTGTGCTACCTATGTAGAGATGAAACGATTAGCTCAGAACAGGGAGGCATGGTAAGCTGCATCAAACCAGTCAAATGACTGAAGACTCAAACACACACACAATTTGGTGATTAGATTAATAGTATTTAATCATATTCACGTTTTAATCACCGCTCAATTACTTTTCCAATCAAGAATAATAATTCCCAATTAACTGGAATGAACATAGTGTAGTAATGGTTAATATTATTCTCAATCTTACTTCAATGACATGTTTTAGAAACTATACAAAACAACAAGGTGTTGTCTCTGCCGACTAGAACAAAATAAAATGAACAGTAATACTTTATAATTCATATGACAAATCGGAATTCATAATTTAAAACTTTTCGTGAACTCAATAAGTACAATTCGTTAGATTCGTTTTTCGATGCCATTATCAACACTTCCAATATTTATATTCACAAATTAATACAGGTAGGGTTGCTTGACTACGAATCATATTAATCAACCTCAAATACCGACAGCTCACTAAAGCGCAGCGTTAGGTCATGGGGCCAAACTCTCTGCTGACTCGGTAGACGCGTGGGTTTAAGCCCTATCGTCGGCCGTCCTTGAAATGGTTTTCTGTGGTTTCCCCATTTTCAATACCAGGAAAATGCTGGGATGGTACGTTCTGACAGGCCAAGGCCGCTTCCTCCAATATCCTCGCCCAGTTTCATTCATCTTCAACTATTCCAACTCTTATCCCGGTGCACAGGTCGCCCACAGGCGTCAACTATAAAGAGCTGCATTTGGCCTCTCAGGAGGCCACACGACACGAAAAGCCCTCAAATGTAATAATCTAAATTATGAAGAATGTAGAGTCTGTTAATCATTACTTCATTAAAGGTCTCGTAGAAATCCGCAAACGCATGGACGTCCGGCGTCCCTAGTGTGCAAGCAGACATTATTATTTTATCCACGTTGTCAGCGTGGGCTCTTAGTTCTGCAGTGTTTAAGACGATCAAGTGGTCCACCGATTGTGAGATACGGTCAGTTATTCGTTAGGACCAGGGAATGAGACATATAGTTCTTATTAACTCATTTATGGGTTGGCAACATCGTTTTCATTTAGCCCCTCGTACTTAGCTGTGTCTGTAGGTTTTGTCTGATGTATGTATGTAAAAGTGATATCTGAATCTGAATCTTTACTTGGGAAGGAGTGACAATCCTGTTATTTGTCTGAAGTAAAATTGAGAAACTACGGGAAACTATTACGATAGCTTAGATGGGATTTGAAAGCTTAGTTCTGCCTTACGAGGTTGAGTTTTCCCCAATCAGACCCTCACAACATAAATAAATTCCTTAACAGAGTCAGAAATCAGATCCCGTCCTCAGGGGTGACAGCTAAAACTGCTCGCCCCTACACCACGAGGTGATCGACAGATTGGTGTCGCATTTAATTTCCTAATCCAAGCAGCAGCCGATGGAGAGGCAACACACGCCGTTTACAACTCAATTGGGAGAGCTGGTGCTGTGATGTAATTAATTCGATCTTGTAATCAACAAATGTGATCACGTAGTGCCATGAACCATACAATATGTCACTGCTCCACCGAGGAAGGTTGTTGTTTTTGATGTGTAACATCTTTCCGCTCGGCTGCAGGATAGTTTTGTGGGAGTGATTTTGAAAATTGGGGACGGAAGTGGATCGGAACGATCGAGCTGGCAGTGGTGGATCCAAGGCAAATATGCACTGCCCGCTCGATCGATCAAACGGAAGTGTACTAGCTGGCAGTGGTGGACAACGGGAGTATGCACTGCCCGCTTGATCAATCGGACGGAAGTGTACTAGCTGGCAGTGGTGGAAAACGGAAGTATGCACTGCCCGCTCGATCGATCGAAGTAGTGGTTTTTGGACAGTTCCAGCACCACCTCCACCTCACCCACCTCATAAGATGGCGGCGGCGCGATATCTCTCGAACGCATGGTCGGATTTTGACGAATGAGGTGTCATTGAACTCGGGCTGCCACTCCCTTTCCAAAGGACAACATATTTCCACCCCAAAAATAAAACCTACCCCTAATAGGGGGTTGAAATTGTAATTTTTAGAGAATCTCGCTTTCCAAGTGCAACATGAGAGAGTTTGAATGCCAATATGGAATGAAACTTTGTTCCACACAAGAGACATGTGTGCGGTGGAAAGCCAATATGAATTAACATGCTTGTTTCTTTGTTTTTTACGCATGTCCACTCATAGTTTTTGTAAGAGGGCGGCTATTTAAAGATGACGGCTGTAGTGTAACCTAACCTAACCCAATCCACGAGTGGTGATCAAAAAGTATTTTAAGCGACGCTTGTCGATCGGCAAACCAATAATCAAAGAGGGGTATGTCAGGCCTTGAGGCGATAACCCCTTTTGATTGATCGCAGTTGACTGGTCCCTTTTGATTCATCTCTGTTGATTTGTTTCTTTGGACTGATCCCTGTTGACTAGCCCCCCCCCCTCTTGGACGGGCCCTTTTTGACAGGGGGTAATTTTTGATGGATCCTTTTTGACAGGTCCTTTTTGACGGGTCCCTGTTGATGGGCCCCTTTGGATGGGTCATTACTGACGGGTCATTGTTGACGAGTCCCTGTGGACGGGTAACTGTAGACGAGTCCCTGTGGACGGGCTCTTGTTGGCGGGTCCTTGTGGACGGGTCCTTGTTGACAGGTCCTTGTGGACGGGTCCTTGTTGACAGGTCCTTTTGACTGATCCCTGGGCTGATAACCTAGATGTTAGGCCCCTTTAAACAACAATTATCATCATCATCTTTTGACTGATCCCTTTGGACCGGTCCCTTTGGCCTGGTCCCTATGGACTGGCCCATGAAATTTATCAAAATTATGTCAAAGGGCTTAACAACATTTATGTATAAAGCAGTGTGTTGAGCTGACGTTGTTCGCCAGTCCTCACTACTACAATCTCATAACGATATGAAAGGAGAGTGACGAAATACATGTGAACACGTGTGAGATGACATTATTACCGCCTCCGTTGTGAAAACCACATGTACGCTAACATGTCACATCCTGTTTGGTTCGTACGTGAGAAAATGCAAGTTCATGTGTAATATTACCTAACACACAGGTGTTCACCTTGAACGTTAGCTGTGCACGTGCGCGATTAGAGCTAACAAATTACATCCTGTTTTGAGTTTGGTGGGAGGTAAAGGGGAGGAGAAGGGGAGAGTCGGTGTAAGAGAGAACACAGGTGAAGAGAGAAAGAAATATGTATTGCTTATAATAATACATCTGGAGCTGAAGACTGTACACACATAGGGCTATAGGTTAAGTACAATATGAGTGAATAAACAAGATGTTCAGTAAAGAACATATAGCCTACTTTCTCCTAAATGTATGAGTATAGTTATAACTCGTTGTTATTATCAAAGAGTATAATAGAATCATTTCTTGGTTGAAGACCTTAGAAACTATTTACCTCTACCAAACGCCACAACCTGGAAAAAAACTACTACCATCATTGAAGAAAGATAGATAAGAAGTTTCTCAAGAATGTTATGGATCTGGAGACATAATCCCCCGGACTGGCTGCATGGCTCAGCGGTAACGTTCTTGTTTGCTGGGCCCTAGGTTTCAGGTTCGTATCCTGGCGCAGTCAGCTGGCATTTGAGGGTGCACAAATGAGAGGGAGCCGTGTCAGTACATTTACTGGCACGTTAAAGATCCCCTTCGGGCCAAAATTCCGGCACCCCGGTGTCTCTAAAAGCAGCAGTAGTTAAAAGGGATGTAAAACCAATAACATTATTATTATTATTACATATACGACCTGCCGTGGGCAACATCCAACTTTGAGTTGAGGCATGTCTTTACACGTCTGGCTGCGTATGACTTTCACAACCCTAATTGAATTAACAAATCTTTCCATGACCCTACAGAGACGTGTGTATACCAACTATGTGGATATTTTCGATTGCTATTTGGCTGAAATAGAAGTATTAATTAATATCCTGAACTAGCACCAACGGTAGAGTTCAGATACTATGTGAAATCGTTTTGTTCTTTACTTCAATTAACATTTTCAAATAACGCACAATAGGCTGTTACAAACCCTTTAAAATAGAAAGTAAAAATGTATCGTAGTATCATCTTGTCATTCTTCAAATTCGATGCGCATAGAATGCAAATGGTATAATAATCAATGGAGCCCCACGTAGACTAGTCGTGATATCTAGTGGTGAAATATCTAACAATATAATCCTAACAGAGCGAGTGCATTCTAGCGGCCAGAAGAAGAAACTTTTCAATAAAATCTGGTCGGCGTGCAGTTACCTTTTTGGCAGCTAGATGTCTCGAGTAAATCTGCTGGCGAATTAGGTTTTAATTAAATATATATTTTACACCATAATATGCACAATATAACGCTTAATTTTAAAACATCTGAGTCATTACAAAAGAATAAACATATAAAATTTCAAGCAAAAAAACTAGCTCTGATCGGGTTTGAACCATAGGCATTTGAGCGATAGGCTAACTCTCTACCACTGAGCTAATTGTGTCAACGAATATCGTTCTATATAAAATGACTTACATAGAACTTGTTAGCAAATAGTGATTTATACTAAACGATTTCATCACTGGAGTATATTATTTATATATAAAGCATTTCATACAAAGTTTATTTATTTTATATCAGTACGCTATATTGCATGCAATACTCAAATTAGTGAAATATAAGTCAGGCACAAGATATCCGCTGCCATCTTGTCTTATTACTAAATCAGCTCAGCTTTTTAAAATCACGTCTGCACTATAGTATTACAAAATAAACTTTTAATTTCGAACGTGCCTCTTCCTTTAGAACAGTTAAAACGATTCTCGGCTCGATAATCGGAACTGGTGGGTCCCATGATATGGATTATAAAGTTTGCATAATTCGCACGGCCGCCATCCTGAAATGGTATGGCGGACGACCTTGTAGTTATGTCACAAGACGCATCCTATACGAAGGTATGTTGTTACCAAATTTGGTAGAGATCGGATGATTTGGTTAGTCGTTATTTGATTTTACGTTTTGAACGTTTGAGTGGCCACCATTCAGTTTTAGTAAAGATGGCGGCGATATAAAACATGACACTGAGGTGTCCTTTGCTAGTGCTACCTTTGTACCAAATTTCGTTCAATTCGCATTCACCGTGTTCGAATTGATACGGGGGACAGACATTCAGAGTACACACACTCACACACACACACACAGACACACAGACACACACACACACAGACTCACACACACACATACACACAGACAGACACACTTTTTTTCGCCCTGTGTTGATCTCATAAGTCTACTTTCATTTTTTGCAAAAATCGAAAGTAGGCTAATAAATAAGGGTGCACAGTTTCATACAACATGTAATTTATTAATCCATGAATTAAAGGCTGAGCTAAATCCCAACCATTTTACATATAGTTTATTTCCTTTTTTTTTCAACACTTTTTCCACAAGATAATGATTTGGAAACGCTGTCTTTTGGAGTTCTTGGAGATAAAACCTGCCTTTTATGGGTTGATGGTTGAGGTCCTCGAGTAAATAGGTGACTGGACTGTTCAGGTTGACTTGTCGAATTCGAAATAGTTCAGTCCCCCAATTTGGTGTGTAGCCCTTGTTGAAGATCGACTTAAATTTGCTCACACGAAGGTAGTCCCCGATGTTAAGGCGATGAGGTTTAGGGTCTGCTGTTTTTATGGGGTTAAACAGTTTATCCAGTCGCGGAATATTTTTGGTTACAAGTCGTGACTTAGTCCCAATGGTTCTGTGTTTGGTGTCATTGTAACGTGACACTAGCTCAGGTAACAAGTCCAAACAGCGATAAGTGCCCTGAGCGGTAAACGCTTTCCACATATGGGTTTTCAATGTTCGGTTGAACCGCTCGACCACGCTGGCTTTGAGATTGCTGTACGTGGTGTAATGGTGAATATCCTTAGATTTGAGAAAACTGGAGAAATCCTTGTTGAAAAATTATTTTCCCTGATCGGTTTGTAGCAGCTGAGGTTGACGTTGAGATTGTTGAATAATATGTTGAAAGGCTTTGGTGACTAGTGGACCAGACTTGCGACGCACAGGCTCAAAAAACGCCATTTTGGAATAAACATCAATGACCGTCAACAAAAAGCGTACACCTTCGTTAACGCTAGCATAGGGAATCATTTCAACCAAGTCTGCTTGCCAAAGTTCATCCACACCCTGTGAAATCACCTTGAGTCGCTGATAGTAACGTCTAGCTGGACGATGCATCTCGTGAGCAATACCCATTTTAATGGGTGAGGGCTTAAACAATAATTTTGGCATTTCGAAGTTCTTCCTCAATTTCTTGAATTTCCCAATCGTGACCAGTATGGCCAGCTTGACGTGAAGCATGCAACAGCTGTAGTCGCTGGACGAGTTTATTTGGATTGTGCCAGTAGGTAACATCCACAAGGGGTTTTAATGGCTTAAATGTCACCCCTGAAGCGGACACTTTACGACGACCACTTTGACTAGTGGGGAACATTTTTGCAATGATGGTTTTATATTTTTGAGATATATTGGCATTCACTTGTTGAGTGGGATCATACTGTCTTTTGTGGGCATGGGTGTCCAATAAAATGGATTTATATTTACCAAGGTCCTCTGGCGTATAATCTTGAGATGAGGGAGTCCGAGAGAATAGCAGCCTTAACAGTTCTGGTGTTAATTTATAATTGATCTTTTTAATGACAGCTTTAGTACGAGCAAGTTTAATCGATGAATCCCCAATTTTAAAACTATCATCCTCATAGCGAACACCATTTGTGGTATCTTTGTTTCCAATAAATATATCGATGAAATAGGGTTCCAGTGTTAATCCATAATATTTTATTAAAATATTTTTCAGTTGAGCTTTATGTTGAGGGGTGGCCAAGAGTTGTGAAAACCGCGACGATCTGGAAGGGCAAGGTGTTTCGACCATGGCCAAGGATTTCTTTTTTCGTAAATACTCTGCGAGGGGTGAGGTCTTTTTTTGAGGTGTAAACCCTTGTTCCTCGTCATCCTCAACCTCGCTAACACTAGTTAAATCGTCCTGTTCCTCTTCCTCTTCCTCAGGGTCCTCGTGGTGCGTCTGAGTGGCTTGTGAAACGGTAGGTAGCGTTTCAGATGGCTTGCAAGAGGGTTTCAACATGGCTTTTAGCGGAGGTGCTAAATGTTGTTCAATAAACAAAGCATGATCCGCACGTGATCGTTTCAATTGACGGAACTTTTGGCGAATAGTTTTTTTTTTGCTCTAATAATATGCTTTTTAATTGACTCTCTGCT
This sequence comes from Meconema thalassinum, assembly GCA_946902985.2. Taxonomy (NCBI): domain Eukaryota; kingdom Metazoa; phylum Arthropoda; class Insecta; order Orthoptera; family Tettigoniidae; genus Meconema; species Meconema thalassinum. Next base: position 617,697,726 of record OX336390.1, read on the forward strand.
AGCACCATGGTGTCTTGACAAATGACTTGAGGGAGAATGACACAGTGCCTTAAATAGCAATAAAATGATCAAACCCTAAGCGATACCGCCCTTGGTTGAGTTCACTTTGTTTGTCAATCACTAAACAGGCATGACGTTGAGTGTTCCAGCACTTAGCACACAATTCTGTAAACATTTGAAAGGTCATATCCGGATTCACATGTTCATTATAAATGTGACGACTGTTCCTCTCGTCCTGGCGAAATAAAACAATGACATTGGCATTGTCACGAATCAACTGTTTGGACATTTTAAAATACGTTTGTCCAAGATAGAAGCAATCGATATGTTTGTGTCGACCCATGCTGAAATAGCTTTGAATGATGCCTTGTCGTTCAGTGGATACATCATTGAAAATCATGAGTGAATCAGGCTTTACCCCATCCAGTGAAATAACATTTTCTTGCATGAAGAATGTGAAATAACCCATATTCTCATTTTGTAATCCAGACATGGCTTGATCCATAAACACGTAGAGGGGTTGGTAGAGAGATTTTGCAAAAATATAAATATTTTGAAAACGCAGACCATTGGGCGCTGTAATAAGCGTCAGTAAAAGATTAGTCTTTCCACATCCCGAAGGCCCCACAATGATGCAGCGAATGGAAGATGGAAACAGTGAACCATGGCGTTGTTCACGTGATGTGGGACAGAGATGGGAAACCATGTCCCCCACGGGGAATGACTCTTGCTGCTTAATAATATTCATTTCAACTAAGGCTTAGAGAGGCTAGCAAGCTGTCTATATACACGTAACCGAACCTTGTCATAGAAACAGCAGACTTGTACTACAGGTTGACGATGGATGTCTTTGGACGTGCATTGATGGCCAAAGCTACGTCTGTTCCCATACATGATCTAAACAATACACAGATCCTGGTAATAAACACTATGTGGATAGGTCTGTAGTGCCACGAACAAAACAGGGAGATTATGACTTTAAGGGAAAGCGGTTAACCCATGTGAAATATCCTCAAGTGTCTACAGACGTTACTACAAAAAAGTATGTGGATAACAAGGTGCATGAGTTATATAACAAAGTGCCTCAGCTTACTGTGGATGGCTATACAGCTAATCATCACCGCATTATTCACGTGGAAGACCCGCAAGAAGATGATGATGTCTGCACCAAACGCTACCTCACCTATCAAAAATTTTTAAATTTATTCCATCTATATTTTTAGTGTATCTGACAAATGAAAAACCTGTGAATAATAGGAACCATTTACCGCTATTCCATGACCAGCACCTGACCTATGTGCTTGCTTCGGGTTTAAACCACTATCGATTACACTATGAGGGAACCATTCACATGAAATACGCGATGCCTGATGAAAACCATTTACATGTAGAGATTAACGGTCATAGGATGTTGGTCCTTAACCATGGAATGGTCAATGCAGGTGACGAATTATCCTTTCACCTCATGTTGACATGGGATGAAAATCAAGCTGGAGAAACCATAAACGATTTCCCGCTTTATGTGGAATTGGAATATACAGCCATGAAATAACAAGCTGACGTTAGTTATGACTTAAGCATTCTTGTGAAAGGTTGTTGGTCAATATCACCATGGTGAAACAAAGATATGTAGTAAGAAAGAATAAAAAGACTAAAAATAAGACCCTCTCATTGACAAAGCATGGGCTTAAGGCATTCGTGGGCAAGCCCTCGCGAAAGAAAAAAAGAAAAAATAATGTTTTAACCATAAGGAAAGCTCTTCAAGCGGCACAGAGACATGTTATTCCAAAACGTCAGCGACAGGGTTCAAAACTAGGGCGAGTGATTCCCGTCCCCAAACGAGCTGGATTTTTAGCTGCATTATTCGCTGGTCTGGCTGCTCTGGATTCACTTTTGGGCGGTGCAAGTGCGGTGGCATAAACTATTAAAGCCGCGCAGCAGGGCAAGCAACAACTAAAAGAAAGTCAGCGACACAATGAAACAATGGAAGCCATTGCTATGGGGGCTAGAAAGGCTAATTTGAAGCCAGCCTTTTATCAACAAGGATTTGGAATTTCACCATTTCGAAATAAAAAAAACATCTTTAACATCAGCCATAGCAAGACATGCCCTGACGCATCAACAAGTGGAAAGCTATGCTAAACAACTAAAGCTTTCTCATTTTTGAGGTGTGTTTATGGGAAACCAATTACCCCCACGACCCTGGAAACAGGAATGTGCTGTTGTCAATTTGGTTGATCACCGAGGACCAGGAACACATTATGTAGCTTATGTCAAAGACGGATCCAACGTATGGTATTTTGACAGTTTTGAGAACTTGCCCCCGCCCATGGAATTAGTAACCTATTTTGGAAACAGGATCAAGATATGTTATAATGTGAAACGTGAGCAAACATTTAACAGCCAACAGTGTGGACGTTTGTGTTTAATTTTTCTATATAAGACGCAGCATAAGCAAAAACGTCAACAGTATGTCGGCAGAAAATAAGACGTTTTCACTGCATGGACGTGGACCTGAAGTCAGCCCAGACTTTTACCCGCCTATCGAATTGAGTGAAAGACCTTATGGTTTAGGACATGTTTCACTTGAAACGTACAATCGAATATACAACATACGTGAAAATGTGAACAACAAGTTTTACTATGATGATTCTGTGCTCACCCTGAATTCTGGTGGATACACGATAGATGACATTTATGAACACATTTATGTGGTGTTCATCAATGAATATGGTTTAAAGTCATTTCTCGATGGAACGCACAAATTTGAACTTGTTGGAAATACCAACACTCATCTCTGCAGTATTTTTTCTACATTCAAAATTGACTTTAAAACACACCCCGATTCCATTGGTCCATTACTAGGATTTAAACCACGTGTGTTGGAGCCCAACAAAAACATGAATCAGACCATGAAGTGAATTTCATTGAGGACCATCATGTTTCGGTGACGAGTAATATTATTAGCCAAGTGTACACCAATCAGGAACCATCGCATTCGCTTTATGACTTTATTGTAACATCGCCTAATGGCTATATTATTCGTGAAAACCCTCCAGTGATGTTTTTTCATTCTGTAGCAGTCGATGAGATTAGTAATATAACATTACGACTGATCAATAGAGAGCAACAACTCATTCAACTAGATTCTACCACACCAGTGACTTACAAGTTGGTGCTAAAGCCACTATGAAGTTTGTGTATAAAGCAACAACACCGTCTATGAATGGTGTTAGTTGTTTGCCACGTGAATACACGTTAACATCTAAGGACAAGCAGATTTTACAGCATTTGGGTTACCACGTCAACCCCCATGATGAATTCTATCCTCGAGGTAGCGAACCACATCGAGGAGCAACCAGGGGTGGTAAGAATTGATCTCCATTCCTATCAAGCTCAAACACCGTGACTCTATAACAATGATGAAATTCTATTTGTTATCAACAACCAAGATATTTACACCCTACCGCATGAAAGTGTCATTCAGATTGAAGATCGGCTCACCAAAGCCGATGGCTCTACACTTACCACATCCAGGTTGGCCAACCATACTTTTGCCTTTCTGTTTTCTGAGGTGCGGTATGTCATTAACGATATCGTGGTGGATAGCACTAGAAATGTGGGTATTTCCAGTGTCATGAAACTATACCCCTCTTATAGTGAGGAAGAAGGTAAAACACTTTGCATAGCGGTTTGGTGTCCTGACTCGACCAATGACTGGATGGTACACACTGATGGCACCTTTACTGGATATTTACCTCTTAAACTGATTTTAGGCTTTGCTGAAGATCACCAGCGCATTGTGGTGAATGCAAGGCAAGTGCTTTGTTTGGTGAGAGACAGGAGTGATAATAATGCACTCAGGGGATCCGACAATGCCCCCACAGATTCAAAAATTCAACTACAACGCATGCTATGGAAAGTGCCCCATTAGACCCTTGACGATAGCAAAAAACTGGACATACTCAAAATGGTAAAGAGAGATATGCCTCTACCCATGGAATTTAGAAGCTGGGCACTGCATGAGTACCCGCTATTGGCCTCCACCAACACACACAGTTGGTCTGTAAAAAACAGCCCGCTATACAGAGAGACCTCTCTACATGATCGTGGGTTTTCAAACAAATCTCAAGTATCAACAAACCAAAGATGCCACGCAATTTGATCACCTGCAATTAAGAAATGCACGTCTTTCTCTCAACGGTGCTGTGTTTCCCTATGAAGGACTGGTTTTAGATTTTTCAAAAAATAAATTTGGCCCCCTGTACGACTTGTTTTCTTAATTTCGATGGTCGTATTATCAAATAGAGAATTGCCCCATGTTTTCACCCCCAGCTTTTAAGACAAGGGCGCCGCTGAATGTCTTTGACTGTTCCTACTTGGAAGAGTCTGTCAAGCCATCCAATATTGACATTCGACTAGATTTTGAAACGCATGATAATGTTCCAGCCAATACGACGGCCTACTGTTTGATCATTCATCACAAACAAGTCAACTATTATCCACTGTCCAACCAAGTGACAAGTGTATAAATAACAGGTCAACCTACGTCAAGCCGCTCAGTCATGTCTTGCTTTAAAGCATCAAGAGACGACACACCCATGAATTTAAAATCTTAGGAACAACGCCTCAAGACCTTTGTGACGTGGCCGGTGCCTTTCATAAACCCTCAAGCCTTGGCGGCTGCTGGATTCTATTATTTAAACACAAGAGATGAAGTGAAATGTGCCTTTTGTCCCATCATCATAGATCAATGGGAAGAAAGTGATGAATCCATGAGAGAACATCGACGCTGGTCACCCGCCTGCCCCTACCTGTGCAGAATGGATGTGGGTAATATACCCAGTCATTCAAGTTACCCCTCACTCGCGCCCCTGAGTGATGAAAAAAGTTATGATACATGTGGACTTTTTGGTGTCAACGGTGCTTCAGTGAGCAACTCACAGTCAAAAACACCCACTTTAGAGACATTGGGATATCATCGGTGTTATGGACGCTATAAACATAAAAGACTTTTTTGTTGTATGAGTTGGTACCGTCCCTACCCTAGAATGACAAAAGAATGTAAAACTTGTTAGGCTAATAAAATAATGTAATAACAATTGGTTGCTGTTGTTGTTATATTATTATTTCTTATGCCCCCTGTCATACCCTAACCTCAATAGTGACTAGTCAGTGATTTTTTTTACTTGAATGGAATGTAAGTAAATGTCATGGGTACACCTTACTGGACGAAGTCAGTCAGTGGTCAGTTGGACTTGATCCAGACGAGAGTGAACATGTTGCGTACACTAATTGTAGACTGTCAAGGGCTTAAAATTGGAGTTAACAATTTTATATTTAAAGAAGTGGCCATCATCGATTGTTCCACTTTTTGGATATCGCAAGCTACCCATTTGGTGTTTAAACCACCCTATGCGTTTGGTTTATTGTGTGATAAAGACCGTAAAAATCCCAGTGGATTGAAACTCATATGCAACTAGACTGGAAGCAAGGAACCATTTCATATAAGCACCTGGACATGGTCATGAAAGCCCACTTGTCTTCTGCCCATGTGGTATTTGTGAAAGATAGTGAAAAACGTCAATGGCTACAACCATTCTTGGCGTCTTACTGTCAATGTATCGATTTAATGGACTTGGACTGTCCCTCGCTGCAAACACTCATGGACCGCTGCATTTGTGACAACATTACCCATAAAGCCTTGGCACAGGTGTGGCAATTGTTTCATTGGCTAACCACCAATGCCTGCTGTGAGTTGTTAAATAAAATTAAAACTCTAGGTTTACCTGGGAATGACAGCAGTGAGATTTCTACAAGCGATGTGTAAACATCTACATTATACCATGGCGAAAGGAGATGCTACCGATAAAGCGATTGGAAAGTTCTTTGTGTGTAAAAAGAAACTAGACAGTTTTACCAAAGAAGAATTATTGGCTCTTCCAAAATCGTTCATTTATTATGTGGCAGCAAATGCAGTGAAATAAATCTGGCAACATGTACCAAAATCATGGACTCAAGACCCTGTGTTAAGTGAATTGCAACCATGTACAGATTATGATCACCATAAGCAAGTGGCCATGGCAAAAATACCCTCTATGCGACAGTGTGCTACTTGCCAGCTGGTCAAACTGTATCACGGTCATAAAAGTCAGTGTAAAGACTTTGTTTCCTCATTCCACGGCGATAAAGAAAGCAACAACATCAGCATCGTCTGCAGATGAAGACGAAAATCAAACCTTTTCTCCACCTATGGAAATGGATATGTCAAACTTGTACTGGTCATGGCGTCATTAACAAAGTCATTCAATACTTACCTTTTGAAATTCACCTTCCTGGTTATTGATTGTGTGGTCCTGGAACAAAACTGAATCAACGTATGCAACGTGGTGATGTACCTATTAATCCTTTGGATCAAGCGTGCAAAAAACATAACCTTTCTTATCGCCATAGGCATCCTGCATTAAGACGTGTGGCGGATAAAGTATTGTTGAAAAAAGCGAAACAACTTTTGACATCATGTGATGCCTCAGTGGGAGAAAGGTTGGCAGCCCTCATCGTGATTAGTGCTATAAAATGAAAGTTAATTATGAGTGTACATGAACATTGAAAGGATTGAGGAATTGGTATTTCTTTGTATTCTATTTTGTAAAGCCCTATTTTTTGTCAAATAAAAACAAGGTTTTCCAAATCACAATGTCTTTTAATTTTTAAAATGGTGATAGACATTTCATGATATTTTCATTTTTCACACATGGATATTTACAATTTCCACTTTACATTTTTACATTGCCTTGGTTTAGTTTTATATTTTGTACATTAATCAAAATTAACCATTTTTCACACATGGATATTTTCAATTTTCTCTTTATATTTATACATTGTCTTGTTCAGTTTTTTCACATTTTGTACATTTTTAAATCATTTGTTTAACCATAATATAAAAAGCAAAATTTTAAAGTAAAGTGTGTTATTTTAAACTAAAACTATAGTGGTCTAACAGTATACATTCTACGTACAGTTTTACAAGTATATCACACAATAAAATACACTACAAATGATACAATATGGTGAACATTAGACATAAGTAAAGTAATAGTCGTCAATGCGACTGTTCCCCCAAGCAAGAGTAGCAAATGTGTTGGATATAATGAATCGTTTGTTGTCTTCATCACTTAAAGTAACTTTGTTCAGCAAATTGGTATGAAGCTGATGATTTTTACTTCTAAATACACACATATTCTTATATAATATAGGTGGGTTACTGACTATACAGTTCATATAATCACTTATGTCTAACTCTTCACTAACAACATTCTTTTTCACTCCTTTTATTTTTTTATTACTACATCATTAATTGTCATATAGCTGTATGATTTAGATTTTGTGCCTACAAAGGTGTCTATAATAACACCAGCACATACATCCTTAAATTTTCCTAGAACCTTTTTGTTTACTAGAGGTAAATGGTAGATATTATCCTTCTGATAGTCACTTATATCAAACTTATTTAGCTCAGTTTTGATATCCTCATAAAAATCATCAGTTTTAAATTCATAAATAAAAGAATCTGTATCTGTATAAAGTAAGTTTGCATTATCATGATAGTTTTTCTTAACATAATCATAGTGAAATTCATACGTAAGTGTTTTTGACAATTCCAGAATGGCGTAACCCACATATATGGGTTTGTTGTAGGTTACTTTAAGTCGATTCATTTGTATTACAACTAAATCCTCATGGATAATAGAACAGCTATGGAAGTTAGGCTTGCTTATTAAGTTGTTCGCACAATACCTTTGACCTTCATTCTCCCACTTTGTTATCAGCTTTACATCAACTCGCTTATCAACATTCCTCATAGTCTTTCCAAAAACACTATTATTCATAAGTTTATAAAAATCTTTTTCAAAAGCATTTGTTGATAGTGTTCTTAAATTATTGTTCAGATCAATATATGGTTTGAGCCATGCTGACTGATGATATTGTAATACACGATGAATTTTAGTTAGTTTTAATCCATGCTGTAGACACTATTTTAAGTTTCGGTAATGCATTACATATTTACATTTATCATTTACATTAGCAATTAACATTTTTGTTCGTGATGTTATGTACGGAGATTTCATATCCTCTGGACAGAATGGTAGATCATTATGTTCATCATGTAACTCTTTAGGGTACTCAAGATTTACCTCTAAAATATATCCTTTTTCATCGTTATAATTTAATGTGTTAACATGGAAAACATCAATTTCGGGTTGGGTCAGCCAGCGAAAATCTTTTAGTGGTAGATACTGACTCATAGCCCAAACATATTGGTTATTTGCGTCGAGGTAGAAAATATACTTTGACTCTTCACAAGGGTTGTAGCTAGGCATGTATTTATTATTCGCTTTAGAATATCGTCCACTACATTGGCTTAATCCACCTCGAATTGATGATTTTATAAAATTAATCATGTCTCTATCAGTCATCAATTCTAAATTTACTTTTGTCTTTTTCAACATTGAACTAAAACTTAACCCAGGAGCAGTAAAATACTGACAAGGATCAAGGTCGTAAGTTTACATACAAATATTTCGGAAATTTTCAAAAACATCTGCTAATAACAGCACATCTGTCTTCAAATATATGTCTCAAAACTCACCTAAAGTTTGAATATCAAACTGTGCCCATACACGTTGTGCATGTAAATATTCCTGATCACTGATATGACTTGTGTTTAAGGAACTGTAAAATGCATCTTTTGGAGGCAAAGAACACTCCTCAAGACGTCCCACACAGTTAATATATTCATAAGGGAATATACCCTTTTGACGAATCAAATTAAAATCACCATCTTTAGGAAAGACACGTTGAATTTCACGAAACTGGTCTGATTTTAAATTACTAGCAAGCTTATCAAGACCACTTGGCATAAAGCGGAATGAATCTAAAAATCGCAGTTTTATCTTCTTTTAGTGTTAGTTTTGACGTATTTTGTGAACGATATGTATTGTTCCTCATTATTTGGAATCACATCAATTTTCACATCTGAAGCTCCAAATTCCTTAACGATAAAGTGGTTATCGTTATATAGAATGACTGGAATGAATAAACTTACTCTATACTTTAAATTACATTCTTGGTGAGTAGCACCACGATATTTTCCTGTTAAATGGTCATGATCGCGGACCCTGTCTGTATATAAACATTCACCACTTATAAAACAATTAGTTTCAGTTTCAAAATTAATTTGCTCTGATGAAGTTAGTGGCTCCATTGGAATGATCGTATTTAAAATAGAGGATATACGGATGGCATCTTTTTCAAGTCTTTCCATAAAAACTTTAGGTGCATCAGGTCCCCTATAGAGCTCAAACTTATTTAAAGAGTCATCGTAACTACATTTAATATAATATGCAAAGCTAAAAGGTTCATGAATGTGAGCGGTGTTGGTAAAAGGTTAGGTTGGATTCGAAGAACATGTATTAAATGGTTTTAGGAAAGCCTCAGATTCAGCATATATAACAAATGGTACTCGGAGCTGCTTCTCAAAGTCCTTAAATTTCGGAGTGTTATTTTTTGGAGTCGGTAATACTGTGCACACATGATTACAACCCCATTTTTAGCCTACTTTCGATTTTTGCAAAAAATGAAAGTAGACTTATGAGATCACTACAGGGCGAAAAAAAGTGTGTCTGTCTGTGTGTGTGTATGTGTGTGAGTCTGTGTGTGTATGTGTGTGTGAGTGTGTGTACTCTGAATGTCAGTCCCCCCCTATCAATTCAAACACGGTGAGCGCAAATTGAACGAAATTTGGTACAAAGGTAGCACAAGCAAAGGGCACCTCAGTGTCATGTTTTATACCGCCGCCATCTTGACGAAAACGTAATGGTGGCCACAACAATGTTCAAAGCTTAAATAAAATTACGACTAACCTAATCATCCGATCTCTACCAAATTTTGCAACAACATACCATTATGGAGGGAGCATCCTTTGACCAAACTAATGGGTCATTAGCCTAATAGTTTGCGGATGGCGGCCATCTTTGTGTCAAAATCGATTACCCCTATTAATTCGAACACGGTGAAACCGAATGGAATGAAATTTGGTACAGAGGTAGCACCAGCAAAGGGCACCTCAGTGTCATGTTTTATATCACCGCCATCTAGACGGAAACGTAATGGCGGCCACACAAATGTTCGAAGCTTAAATCAAATTACGACTAACCTAATCATCCGATATCTACCAAATTTTGCAACAACATACTTTTATGGAGGAAGCATCCTTTGACAAATCTAATAGGTCATTAGCCTAGTAGTTTGCGGATGGCGGCCATCTTTGTGTCAAAATCGATTACCCCTATTAATTCAAACACGGTGAAATCGAATGGAAGGAAATTTGGTACAGAGGTAGCACTAGCAAAGGGCACCTCAGTGTCATGTTTTATATCGCCGCCATCTTGATCGAAACGTAATGGTGGCCACACAAATATTCAAAGCTTAAATCAAATTACGATTAACCTAATCATCCGATCTCTACCAAATTTTGCATCAACATACCATTATGGAGGGAGCATCCTTTGACCAAACTAATAGGTCATTAGCCTAATATTTTGCGGATGGTGGCCATCTTTGTGTGAAAATCGATTCCCCCTATTAATTCGAACATGGTGAAATCGAATGGAACGAAATTTGGTACAGAGGTAGCACTAGAAAAGGCCACCTCAGTGTCATGTTTTGTATCACCGCCATCTTGACGGAAACGTAATCGCGGCCACCCAAATGTTAAAGGCTAAAATGTAATTACGACCAACCTAATAATCTAGTCTCTACCAAATTTTGCAACATCAAATATTTATGTGAGAAGCATATTTTGACCAAACTGCTAGATCATCAGCCCAATAGTTTGCAGTTGGTGGCCAAGTATGTGTGCAAATTGATTCCCCCTATCAATTCAAACACGGTGAAACTGAATTGAACGAAATTTGGTACAGAGGTAGCACTAGCAAAAGGCACCTCAGTGTCATGTTTTATATCGCCGCCATCTTGACGGAAACGGAATGACGGCCACCCAAATGTTAAAAGCTTAAATCAAATTTCGACCATCCTAATAATTTGATCTCTACCGGATTTTGCAACAACATGCCCTTTTGTGGAAAGCATCTTATGACTGACTACAAGTTCATCAGCCCAATAGTTTGCAAATAACGGCCATGTATGTGTGCAAATCCATTCCCCGGATCAATTAAAACACGGTGAAACCGAATTGAATGATTTTTTTTACAGAGGTAGCACTAGCAAAGGGCACCTCATATTCATGTTTAATATCCCTATAGCAAGTTGTATTTCAACAAGCTACTACAACCAACATTCAATTATACTCCTTGAAAAGGACAAATAGTTATAACAATACCCATGCATTTAGGAGAAAGTAGGCTATATGTTCTTTACTGAACAACTTGTTTGATGTAGAGTTAGTTGATCCTCTTTTCTATAATATAACAAACAGCCATCACACAACCACTTTTCCCCATCACGTTTTGTTATCTGACTACTGACAAGTCTACTAAAATGTTTTATCCAACAATAGTGGGCATTTTCACCTTTAGTTATGTATAACAAATTAACATGAGCATATTTTTTTCCTGCGTATAATATAGAGGACCTACTATACTCTTGTTTTCTATTCCATACACATTAATACTTACATTGTTCAGCTCTTCAAAACGTTTAATGTCTTTTATCTCCATAGGAAATTCCATTTCTTTTAAATCTAACACTGAGGAATAGTGAGGATAAGATGACGTTCTCTCCACAGCCTTTCCTGCTGGATGGAGAACTGAGGTTACAGCCCACGCAAAACATGCATGGTCACTATTCATAACGTTTACACAAGCATTCTTAAGTTTGATCCATACTGGCAAATCAATGTATGATGATGCTCGAAGGGGGTTATATTTATTAATGTTAGTTTCTAAATAAAGTACTTCGACTAACGCCCAGCCTGACTCCCTTTCCTGGAACTCTTCACTCTTCACAATGATAACACTTGAAATATTTTGGTATATATCACTGATATTAGTTGATTCACTAACAATTACGTTTTTTGTATTAAAAGATTTGATATCCGTAATTTCACCTTCACTCCCTGTTTTACATATAGTCCAAAGAGTTCAAAATTCATTTTGAGTGATATATGCTCTACTAAAACATTTTCTACCAAGGCAAACACACTAGGTTGAACATTTCTTAAAAATGATTCAATACCTTGAGTTTTTTCTTCACTATGAAGTCTGTAACTAGCAGTTCGACTTTTAAACGCACTACCAATTTGTTGAATATTCGCAGAATTTCTTTCATGGCAAGCGTTATTTTTATGATGAATACTGCGCAAATGTCCCTGAATCAATAAAGAAGGTATATCAATATTGCATATATTACAATGTGTTATTGGAGGTTCACCATTCCTCTTTCTTTTTGTTGCACAACTATTTTTACAATCTTGAGAACGTTTACTGTTTTGAGCATCACATTTGTTTAAAGGTTCCGTGATAGTTGATGGTTTTACAGTTTTTAACTCCTGTTGTTCTCCATGCACTTCAACCACGTGGGATTGATATCGCTTTACAGCATAAAAACCAAGATCACAAACTGAACACGAAAATGGTGCTGAACTAACATGTATTAAATTTACATGACGTGCAAGATTATCCTGTCTGTTAAATGTGGTAATACAATAACTGCACACAAACATTTTAAGATTATGTTTTTTACTTGCATGACGTTGAAGGCTGTCAGGTCTTGAAAATTGCTTTTTATAATCACTACACTTGAACATAATGATTATCAATCACTTTCCAAATCTTATATATAAAAGTGAAAGTCGGTATGTATGTATGTGGGTATGTGGGTGGGTCTGTTCCGTATACACATCTACACCGTTCCACCAATCTCAACCAAATTTTGCATACACATGGTTTAGGACCCAGAACGAACCGCTGGCTACATGCATTTTCGATAGTCTTTCTCATTCTTCTGATTTCGGCCCTTTTGCCCTCAAGCACAGGCAAATCAAATCATAAAATATACTCATGAAGGAATGGCAAGGCAGATAGTTTCCATGGCAACATAGCTCAAGTCGAGACACGGCCGACTGGATGCCATTCGCGCTCTGCACTACCGGTATAGAAAATGAGGATCTTTACTTGAAATCCCGTTAGTTACTCAACTACTCACACAGCACTGTCAACCGAGTTTAGCATAACAAAGACTTGACACCATCTTCTACTATATATTTGTCAAATACCACTCACTCACTCCTTCATTCATTCATCACGAAATCTCAGAAACCACCGGACGGATTGGAATGAAATTTGGTATGTCGCTTCCTCAAGGGACGCAAATGCCCACTAAGAGAGGATTTTTGCATATTCAGGTTCTAAAGGGGTGTTAAGGGGGTAGACCTGCCTTTCATTGAATAGCAATATCTCCCGATTGGTTTCATTGGGGGATGTGATACTCGGCATATAAACTAATCATTAAAAATAAGAATACATGTGTCTGAGGGTTTTTCGATGTGGTATATATTATGAGGTGAAAGGGGTGAAAAGTGGGGATAAAAAGATTCCTAACGGAGCGTGTATCTCTTAAACGACATAGGCGAGGAGTTTGAAACTCAGCGAAAAACATCAACATAAAAAAGAAGTAAATATGTGTTTGACCGGTTTTTCATAAATCCAATTTATGGGGCCCACGGGGAGGGGTGAAATTCTGGGGGGGGGGGGGGTGGGCGAAAACAGGAAAGAAAATGACCTAAATGATTGACTGACTGACTCACTCATCAAACTCAGGGGAAAAGTAAGTAAGTAAGTAAGTAAATAGCTGTTCGACAGTTTTTTTCATAAATCAAATTTAAGGGGTTCATGGGGAGGGGTGAATTTCTGAAAAAAGAAAATTGAAAGAAAATGTCCTGACTGCCTCACTCACTCATCATCGCCCAGCCAAAATTATTGAAGTTAGAAACATGACAGGTTGGGGATATATTCATTGTTTGTCAAAACCGTCTACTAAGGGAGGATTTTCGGATATTCAAGTTCTAAAGGGGTCTTAAGGGGGTTAAACCTGCATTTCATTGAATAACAATATCTCCCGGTTGGTTTCATTGGGGGATGTGATACACGGCATATACACTCATCATTAAAAAGTAAGAAGACACGTGTCTGAGGGTTTTTCGATGTGGTGTATATTATGAGGTGATAGGGGTGAAAAGTGGAGATTGAAAGATTCCTAACGGAGCGTGTATCTCTTAAACGACATAGGTGAGGAGTTTGAAACTCAGCGGAAAAAAATCAGGATAAAAATAAGTAAATATGTGTTTGACCGTTTTTTTCATAAATTCAATTTAAGGTTCCCATGGGGAGGGGTGAAATTCTGGGAGGGGGGGGGGCAGAAAAGAAAGTGTCCTAACTGATTGACTGACTGACTCACTCATCAAACTTAGGGGGGGGGGGAGACTGCTTTAAAGTAAGTAAATAGCATTTCGACAGTTTTTTTGAACAATCAAATATAAGGGGTTCATCGGACGGGTGAAATTCTCAAGGAAAAAAATGAAAGAAAATGTCCTGACTCATTCTCTCACCCATCATCGCCCAGCCAAAAATATTGAAGTTGGAAACATGGCAGTTTGGGGATATGTTTGTTGTATGTCAAAACCGTACACTAAGGGAGGATTTTTGGATATTCAGGTTCTAAAGGGGTCTTAAGGGGGTTATGCCTGCATTTCATTGAATAACAATATCTCACGAGTGGTTTCATTTGTGGATGTGATACTCGGCATATAAACTAATCATTAAAAATAAGCAGACATGTGTAAGGGTTTTTCGATGTGGTGTATTATTATGAGGTGAAAGGGGTGAAAAGTGAGGGTTGAAGGATTCCTAACGGAGCGTGTAGGCCTATCTCTTAAACGGCATAGGCGAGAAATTTGAAACTCAGCGAAAAAAAATCAGCTTAAAAAGTAAGTAAATCGGTGTTCGACCGTTTTTTCATAAATTAATTTAAGGGGCCAATGGGGTGGTGTGAAATTCTGGGGGAAAAAGGAGAGAAAGTTTCCTAACTGACTGACTAACTCACTCCCTCATCAAACTCAGGGGAAAAAGACAACTTAAAAAACAAGTTAATAGGTGTTCAAGCGTTTTTTCATCAATCCAATTTAAGAGGCCCGTGGGGAGGGGTGAAATTCTGGTCAAAATAATTGAAAGAAAATGTCCTGTCTGACTCACTCACTCATCACGCCCAACGAAAACTATTCAAGTTGGATACATGAAATTTTGGGAATATGTTCGCTGTATGTCGAAAACGTCAACTGAGAAATGATTTTTGTTTATTCGGGTTTTAAAGAGGTGTTAAGGGGGTAAACGTGCATTTCATTGAATAACGATATCTCATGAGTTGTTTCTTTGGTGATGTGTTATTCGGTATATAAACTAATCATTAAAAATAATCAGACATATGTCTAAGGGTTTATCGATGTGGTGTATATTATGAGGTGAAAGGGGTGAAAATTGGGGGTTGAGGGATTCTTAACGGAACGTGTATATCTGAAACGACATTGGCGAGTAGTTTGAAATTCGACGGGAAAAACAGCTTTAAAGACAAGTAAATAGGTGTTCGACCGTTTTGTCAAAAATCCAATTTAAGGGGCCCTTGGAGAGGGGTGAAATTCTGGGGGAAAAATCAGGAAAGAAAGTGTCCTAAATGATTGACTCACTCACTCAACAAACTCAGGGGGAAAACGGCTTTAAATAAGTAAATAGGTGTTCGACCGTTTGTTTCATAAATCCAATTTAAAGGGTTCATGGGGAGGGGTGAAATTATCAAAAATAATTGAAAGAAAATGTCCTGACTGACTCACTCACTCATCATCGCCCAGCCAAAATTATTGAAGTTAGAAACATGAAATTTTGGGGATATGTTCGTTGTATGTCGAAAACGTCCACTAAGGAAAGAGTTTTAGATATTCCGGTTCTAAAGGGGTGTTAAGGGGTAAATGTGCATTTCATTGAATAACAATATCTCACGAGTGGTTTCATTTGGGGATGTGTTACTTGGCATATATTCTAATCATTAAAATAAGCTGACACATGTCTAATGGTTTTTCGATGTAGTGTATATTATAAGGTGAAAGGGATGAAAGTGGGGTTTGAAAGATTCCTAACGGAGCGTGTATCTCTTAAACGACATAAGCGAGGTGTTTGAAACTGGGAGGAAATCAATCAGCTTAAAAATAAATAAATAAATAAATAAATAAAATAAATAGGTGTTCGACCGTTTTTTCATAAATACAATTTAAGGGGCCTATGGGGAGGGGTGAAATTCTGGAAGAAAAACGTCCACTAGGGAAGGATTTTTGGATGTTCACTCTCATCGACCAACCAAAACTATTAAAGTTAGAAGAATGATATTTTGGGGATATGTTTGTTGTGTGTCGAAAATGTCTACTAAGGAGGGATTTTTGGATATTCAGGTTCAAAAGGGGTGTTAACGGGGTTAAACCTGCATTTCATTGAATAACAATATGACACGACTATGACGCGAGCGAAGCGAGGCTAAAAATGAGATGGTGTGTGTGTATTACTCAATCACGCATACCACTGGTCCGATTTACACGAATTTTACATGGATGTAGCTGATTTACCTGGTTAACATATAGGTTACTTTTGATTTCAATAATTTGCACTATTTAAAGATGGCGACCATTTTAGTGACGTCACTACACCCTTTGGTTTCAAACTTTCATATTTCCATTGCAAATAAAAACAGAACGCTAAGATATAGCAAACTTTTGATGGCATATACGAGGTTTAAAATTACATTTTCTATCTAAAAGGTATCTCCAACGGTTAGCGAGTAAAACCTAAATTTGTGCTATAAAACACGGTCAACGCCGAGCGGTGTAGTTGGACAAAATGTTCCATCCTTAATCTCCCTCTGCGCAGCATTTCGCCTATCCCCTGTTTTAACTGTCACCTTCACATTTTAATTTATTTATGACGCGTAGCGATGCACGGGTACTGCAACTAGTTACCTATAAAAGAAAGAAATCATAAACATTAATAAAAATAAAACAAAGTAAGAGAAAAATATATTCATTAAATTACAGCCAATGGTCATAGTAGAGTATTTAAATTAAACGTCTGTGACTCTCAGCAAGTCTAATTTCAAGTAGTTCCAACTTTGGTTAATACAGTAGATATCTTTGTCACTGACACCTAGTGGTGAACGTTAGAACTTGATAGAGAGTTAATCAAATCTAGCCTACAAACCTAGTTTTACACAATTGTAAAGTAGTTCCAAGTTTGTTTAACAGATATGTCACTAACACTGTCACCTAGCGGTGAACATTCGGAGTTGAGCGTTAATCAAATCTAACCTACAAATTTAGCTTTACACCATTATTGCGTATTTCCAACTTTAGTTAGTAAATATGGTACTGTTGCTGGCACTTAACAGTGAACATTGAAACTTGATAGAGCGTTAATCAAATCTAACCTACAAATTTAGCTTCACACCATTGTTGAGTAGTTCCAACTTTACTTACCAGGTACCATAGTCACTGACATCAAGTAGTGAACGTTGGAATTTAATAAAGCGTTAATCAAATCTATCCTACAAATTTAGCTTCACACCATTGTCGAGTAGTTCCAACTTAAGTTACCAGGTACCATGACACCTAGTAGTGAACTTGCAACTGGATAAAGCGTTAATCAAATCTAACCTACAAATTCAGCTTCACATAATTGATGAGTAGTTCGAACATTGGTTAACAAATATTATTGTCACTGACACCTAGCAGCGAACGTTGGAACTTAACAGATTGTTAATAAAATCTAACCTACAAATTTGGCTTTACACATCATAGTCAAGTAGTTCCAACTTTAACTATCAAATAAACCATTGTCATTGACATCTAGCTGTGAACATTGGAAAATATCGCTCTAGTTGTTTAAAAGTTATTAGAGGGGGTACTTACCTTAAATAATTTATCAACTGCTGAACTAGGTACAGGACTCTGCTAACCTACAGGTACGTCAATTATCTGTAAACAAATAAATCAATCAATCGGTAATACATTCCAATCAATAACTTGAACATCGATTAGTAATAAAAGACTACAATCCATTAATAATAAGTACTTACCTTGCAAATTAATTTAATGATTTTCCACCAAAAAGGGCTTTTTTGCAACTGTTGAGCAGTAATAGAGCACTGTTCACTTGTAGCGAGTAATAAAGACAGACAGTAGGCAAATATATGACACCTCCCTTATATAGGCTTACATCACTTGTGTCAGCAGTTTTTTTGCTGATCATTGCAATTCCTTTCCTGTACACCTCCCAGTCCAAAGTGCACTAGGAACACCTGTGCGGTATCAGATTACTGCTGACTTTGCATGATCATCACCCATTGTCTTCATGAACATTAGGAACACCTGTGCGGTATCAGATTACTGCTGACTTTGCATGATCATCACCCATTGTCTTGATGAACACCTGCGGTTTTAAATTACTGCAGTGTTAGTCATAGCAACAGAACTGTGCGCTCTCTACCATGTCAGCAATGTGACACAGGAAATAACAAGTTGGCTTACTGCACGCACAATCTCCTCAGTTTTAACATCTTAAAAACGTGCATTATTCTCTTTCAACTACAAATGACACATCCATCCACCAAGTTAGATCCCTTGACCTGTCCTCAAATTGCATGTGCCCCGTGTAGTAGAGTGTGTTCATTAACCCTAGCACTAGAACATATTCATCCACCAAGTTTTGCACTTACCCCTTGACATGTCCTCTATCGACCAAGTTTTACACTTATACAAACCAAAACAGGATGTGACATGTTAGCGTACATGTGGTTTTCACAAGGGAGGCGGTAATAATGTCATCTCGCACGTGTTCACATGTATTTCGTCACTCTCCTTTCATATCGTTATGAGATTGTAGTAGTGAGGGCTGGCGAACAACGTCAGCTCAACAGACTGCTTTATACATAAATGTTGTTAGGCCCTTTGACATAATTTGGATAAATTTCATGGGCCAGTCCATAGGGACCAGGCCAAAGGGACCGGTCCAAAGGGATCAGTCAAAAGATGATGATGATAATTGTTGTTTTAAGGGGCCTAACATCTAGGTTATCGGCCCAGGGATGAGTCAAAAGGACCTGTCAACAAGGACTCGTCCACATGGACCTGTCAAAAAGGACCCGTCCACAAGGACCCGCAGCAAGAACCCGACCACATGGACTCGTCAACAGGGACCCGTCCACAGGGACTCGTCAACAATGACCCGTCAACCATGACCCATCCACAGGGGCCCATCAACAGGGACCCGTCAAGAAGGACCTGTCAAAAAGAATCCATCAAAAATGACCCCCTGTCAAAAAGGGCCCGTCCAAGGGGGGGGGGGGGCTTGGGGGCTAGTCAACAGGGACCAGTCCAAAGAAACAAATCAACAGAGATCAATCAAAAGGGACCAGTCAACTGGGATCAATCAAAAGGGGTTATCGCCTCAAGGCCTGACATACCCCTTTTTGATTATTGGTTTGCCGATCGACAAGCGTCGCTTAAAATACTTTTTGATCACCACTCGTGGATTGGGTTAGGTTACGTTACACTACAGCCGTCATCTTTAAAAAGCCCGCCCTCTTACAAAAGCTATGAGTGGGCATGCGTAAAAAACAAAAAAACAAGCATGTTAATTCATATTGGCTTTCCACAGCACACATATCTCTTGTGTGGAACAAACTTTCATTCCATATTGGCATTCAAACTCTCACATGTTGCACTTGGAGAGCGAGATTCTCTAAGAAAATACAATTTCGCCCCCTATTAGGGGTAGGTTTTATTTTTGGGGTGGAAATATGTTGTCCATTGGAAAGGGAGTGTCAGCCCGAGTTCAATGACACCTCATTCGTCAAAATCTGACCATGCGTTCGAGAGATATCGCGCCGCCGCCATCTTGTGAGGTGGGTGAGGTGGAGGTGGTGCTGGAACTGTCCAAAAACCACTACTGATCGATCCAGCTACCAGATTATCATTTTAAACGATATTTATCATATCAATATGACTCATTTTAACAGAATCCATATGAAATTACGTGTTGGCCTGTGAATGAAGAGGACCTGTTTATAAGGAATTTAAGGTTATGAGCGGTGTCGCGTCTATTAATCTAGTTGATCCATATCGTATTCTTTATTTAGACTAGTGCTGGCGGAAGCTACAAATCATCTAATAAATTAGTTCCGTATTATAAACTACAATATCTGTAAAGCACTCCCTTTTACAATAACAATTGAAAATGTGTGTATTGGAAACAAGGCAGTGTGTGCTCTGTAGCGCGAGAATATTATGGTAATACTGTAGGCAGTGCATTTAGCAGGCACTGGTTTGACGAGCACAGTGGCAAATGTTTCACCGACTTTCATTTGTCATTGAGCAGTTTATGAAGCTTCTCGTTCAAGGTTGAACATCACATGGGGTAGGACAAAGACGACAAATGACATTTAAGTAAGCGGCATTATTGTCAAGCTGTGGTTGAGTAGGCTAGTCAAATATTCAATGCATAACAGAATGTTGTTATATGAGTGGAATAAAAGCTGAGACTAGGTCATTTCATGATTGTAGGAAGGCGTGTTTTGATTGTTTACGACGAATTGTATGAGAGTCTTGAGAATAATGAATGATATAGTTACTGAGGAGTGTGCTCACAGTATTTGAGAGTACGGGTCGACGTTGTGTGTCACTTTGTTATTATGAATTATTAAGGAAGGAAGGAAGCTTGTAGTTTTGCGTGACCGTTAATCTCACAATCATGATCCACGGTACCTCCCTTTTACGTGGAATGCGAACCACAGGACATGGAATTTCAATTCGAAAATCTCACATGTATTGACCGGGAATCAAACCCGGTCTACCTTGGTGAGAGACTAACAGCTTGGCCACTGCGCCACAAGGGCGACAGTAGCATATCTCCACTTCGATCTATACATTCATCATAGTACCAGTCTGAAAATGGAGCATAAATTAACATTTTAAGAATGTCCAAGCTGTGTAGTATACCAGTAGGATAACATGTCAGATGTTACACATCACATGCGACTACTGTAAGGCTCGTATCTTTTTTTCTTTTATTTTTTTCGTTTTTCGTTTTTTACCTCTTATAACCCTGAGTCCTCTACACATCGCGTGTTTAAAATAATGCCCACTTCTATTCCCTTTGGATGTGGTTTTCTTTGATGCAGGAAGATAGCAGCACATACTGAAATAAAAAACTCAGCAACTTTTCTAGGTTTATGCCGTGCCTTGTGTGGTGTTCTTGGGTGAAACTATAAGGACATCAGCCGTACCATTTCAGGACGGTGGCCGTGTGAATTATGCAACTTTATAATCCATAACATGTGACCCATCAGTTTCGATTATCGAACCGAGAATGGTTTAAACTGTTCTTAAGCACGTGCCCTTCCGAAATGTAAAGTATACTGTATATAACAATATTATACTGCAGAAGCTGAGCCGTCTCGGTTACAAGACAAGATGGCAGCTGATCTCTCGTTCTGACCTATATTTCACTAATTTGAGTATGTCGCATGCAATATAGCCTACTGATAGAAATAATATAAACTTTGTATGAAACGGCTTAAAACGAATATATACTCCAGTGAAGAAATCGTTTAGTCCAAGTCATTATTTGCTAAGATGTTGTATTCAAATCGATTGATAACGTTTGTCTTCGGTGGACACGTTTGGCTCTGTGGTTAGAACTTTGGCCTTTCACCCGCTCGGCCGGAATTCAAACGCTATCAGTGTTGTACTTTTTTGCTTGAATTTTTTATATTTATTATTTTGTAAGTACTGAGACGTTATAATATTGAACGTTATGTTGTGCATTTTGCAATCGACAGGAAATAATTAATTAAAACAAAGTTTGCCACCGCATCTGCACGAGTGACATCTACTAGCAACCAGTTGAACTATGCTTGTGCTAATCACGGCCCACTAGATGCGAACTGCGCTCTATACCGGTCTTGACATTTCCAGTTAGTGGACCCATGCATACGGTGTAACTGACAAATTTCCTCTTGTTGCCGATAGGGTGCACTCGCCCCCAAGGATAGGAACTATTAAAAATTAGCTGTGCAGTAGTGTTTCTCCCAGTGATACGTTTTGACCAACGAAGTTTTGTTTCAATTTCAATTATTGTAAGTAGTCGATGTTAATATTCTGAATTCCCACGTTGTTTGGAGTGTTTGTTAATGAAATTGTAAAATGCTGGGGTAAATTATAAACTATGATTTGAACACCGCTGCTCAAATCCAGTATGTCATACTGTTTTGTGCCATTTTGCACTTCGAATAGGAAGAACATAGGAGGTGATAACGACAAAGAGTTATATACCCATCCATTTTGGAGAAGGTAGGTTATATGTTCTTTGCAAAAAAGTCTTGTTTAAAACATGTTTCTCTCAATCCTTGATCCACCGTTTTAATTAAATTCCCAAAAAGATAGTAAAATTATACAATTAATATCCTGGATACATGAAAATTATACTATTTAAACAAAATAAATACCAACTTATCTACACACCCTGTTGGTGAGCTGAGGATAATGCAAAAGTTTAATGAATGGGCGCGCTAAATTTGCCGCAGATGCGACACATCATCAGATTGATAATTTGTGATAAACAACAAACTTGGTCGAGAATTGGAACAACCTTCCCCCTGTTTCCGGAAAGACACCCGTGTAGTCAGCCATGAACAAGACATCAGCTTATCGAAGCAGACTGGACCAAACTCTTAAGCTTGAAGACCCTTCTGCTTCCAATTTCCGATGTTCCATTCATTAGATAACAGGTCGCTTGCTGGTGAATGTGGCGATGCCAGATGGGATGATGCGTAGGGGAGAACAGGGAGAGCACCGTCCGTGGTCAGAAAGTGTCACTACTGTACTTAAGTACAGTATCCCGAAACCACAGAAGGCGTCTAGATATAATCAGGGAAGAGGCTGAGATGAATACCATAAGGAATTATGACATATTGGCTTTCAATCTTAGTCTATGATTTTTAATTCACTCCGAAACAGCAGAAGAAGAAAGTGTGTATTGGTTTTCAATATTTCACGGCCTAGGACCACCACGTGTTGTAGCGGCTAGTATTCCTACCCAGGAGGTCCAGGTTTGATTCCAGGCTCTACCAAGAAAATTAATTCTGGTCTGAGGGCTGGAACAGGGTACACTCCGCTTCGTGAGACATAACTGAGAAGAGGTGCGTTCGACTCCCACCTCAACTGTTCTGGAAGTGTTTTTTCGTAGTTTCCCACCCCTAGAAAAATCATTGGATGGTTCCTAGTTTAAGGCCACGGCCGACTCCTTCCCAGTACTTGCCACAAATACAATACCCACTACTACAGACACCACAATGACGCATGTTATCAGACATTGTTTTCATACACCCAAGTACACGTGGCTAAATGGCTTCGATGACAATGCCCTCTAATTGAAGCAGCAACAACTCTCTTTTACATAAACCCATTTATTCTCATTACATGTTAAGTATGGAAAATGTATGCAAAGCTTTGTCAAATTGTCTGCTTTAAATTCATACATACATTTCGTTTTCAGACTGTTTTGCCTTTCAGCGTCCAGTGGAGTCTGCAAAAGCCTGTTTTGCTAACAAATTGCCTCCATGATCCCCTATTAGCAGTTAGCACTGCGTCCTCCTCTGCTTCTACACCTCTCAGTTAGAAATCGTTCAACACTGGATCTAACCATCACCTCCTACTGTAGGTCTAGCTCTGATTATCTTAACCTCTACAGCCGAACTCACTAACCTCTTACATAATCTCGTATCCCCATTATGCTGAAATAAAAAACTCAGCAATTTTTCTAGGTTTATGCCGTGCCTTGTGTGGTATTCCTGGGCGAAACTATAAGGACATCAGCCATACCATTTCAGGACGGTGGCCGTGTGAATTATGCAACTTTATAATCCATAACAATCTAATTCGGCTCATACGAACAGCCTCATCTAGCGTGATAATTTCTAACTTAGCCTTCATCTCTTCATTAACCAGTGCCTTCCTGCCATTGTTCCCATCTATTTGTCCCAACAATCATTTGTGCTACCCTCACAAATAAAGCAATTAAAAGCTAGAAACACCGGTCATCAACTAAATTCAACACTCCCAAACTATGTGCGGCTTATGACGATGATATCTCGAGGCCCGCACATGAACTAACAACAACTTTTAGTATATGAGATATCCCTTTCCAATATAATATCAATGATCGTGGAGTCAACCAGGCGAAATTAAAATTAAAGTTCGTATTTTATAGCATTTTCACTTGCTACAGAGTGTACTGCACCACGTGTCCCGATTTAATTGGAAATGGTAGGAACACATATAAATCAATACAGTCCCGTGTTTGAATTAATTATACCTTTAGGTTATACATGGCACAAGGATATACGTGTATAAACCTGAGAGTTCTGATGCAATGATAATACAGTACCGTACTTTTAGTACGTTCGATACAAGAATTCGACAGTTCTGGTGTCATGTCACCACACACAGTCAATCCATAAAGTGAATATCTACCAACAGTGTCTACTAATTGACGTCACACATTATTATTTTCGTTTCGGTCATCTAGGGACCACGAGCCAATTTCAATGATTTGTCCTTTGCTGTTCCTCCTTCTTCCTTCAGTATTCCTTCTTCATCTCACTATGTTTCCTCTTCCTTTCCACATACCCTTTCGAGCCGGTTTTCTTTCCCTTCCTCCCTTGGAATCCTTCCATTTTTAACAAGTTTTGCCTAAACATATCTCTGTGTGGTGTATCTATATCTCTGATATTGTTTCTTTCCAAATCCTTTTTGACTTCTTGTACCCAGGTTGTTGTTGAGTTCTTATTCCACAGGAATGTGAAAATCTGCTTGGTTAACCTACTGTCATCCATCCTGTACAATTGTCCAAAAATAGCAATCTCCTTTTCCGTATTGTTTCTGACATGCTTACTATTTTTTTAAATATATTTCATCATTACTTCTTAATTTTCAAAATTCTGCAGTTTTTAAAGGACCGAGTATGTTGCGTATAATTCTCCTTTCTACTACTTCTAATTTATCCAATTTGTAGTTCAGTACAAAACATTCACTCGCATACAGGCATTCAAGTTTGACTACGGTATTGTAGTGCTGCACTTTTTGTTGCAGGTTAAGCCATACGCTCTTTCCTTCTTTCGTCACACATTATTATTATTATTATTATTATTATTATTATTAATAATAATAATATCGTATGGCCTAGGGTGCCGGGTGCAAGCTTTGTAATTTGACACCCAGAAGGTAGCTTGCATGTCGAATTTCGTTGTTCCTTGAATCACCATGAAAGTCAAGGAGGTTAGATATCTAAGCTCCTTGAACACTATAGCGCTTTCTAGTAGAGAAATGAGGAACTTTGTGTTGGCGGAAACTCCCGAGATTAATTTTGCCATTATGAACACGGCCTACTGAATTCAAATGGGTTCTTTGACATGCCAACATCGCATGACATGCGTGTCGTATTATTGCCGCCTTTCAAAAATCACTTACCACAGCCAGGAGCGAACCTGCAATCTTGGGGTTAGTAGACCGACACGCTATCCACTCACCCACCGTGGCAAGCTATTATTATTAATAATAATAATATTATTATTTACATCGTTATGCCATTCTGTGGAGCGCGATAGAACTTCTTAGCAAATGATGCGTTTTTCTTCTTCCAAAATGTCAACATCTGGGCACTGAGAATTTTCCTCCGTTCTTCCGTTCATATTTTCTTGGTCCTTGTAGTAATTTTGAACTGGAGTTGTAAAATTTCCTCTATAATGCCAATTTCTTGAAGGTGTTTTTCTATTTCACTAATCCAGTTGTTCTTGATTTTCTTTGAGAGAGCAAGGGTGAGAATCCGTTTGGTAAGTCTGTCATTGTTTATTCTGAGAATGTGGCCGTAGAACATCAATCGCATTTTTAGCCTACTTTTCACATTTTGCAAAAATGAGGAAAAAGTGGACATGAAATCGAGCAAATGTGTGTCTGTCTGTCCTTCTGTCTGTCTGTCAGTCTGTCTGTCTGTCTGGCTGTGTGTGTGTGTCCCCCTATCAACTCCTAACCGTCTGCAGCAATCGAAACAAAATTTGGTAGGTACCTGAATATCTCACGGCCATATTTGAAAATATTGTCAGTGCTACCAACTACTGAAAAATCGCAATTGAAATTTGAGCTCCATGTTGGATACCTTGGAAGGTATGAATGGCAGCTATTTCAAAATTGGCACACGTATAAATAATATTCCAATTTAATTTCCAGGAGGCCTTACATGGCAGTGTTGCCAAAATGATTATAAGCCTGCTGATATATCCAAATTTTAAATGCATATAACTTCTACACTATCGATTGGATTTCAAACAAATTTCGTATGTGCTATGTGTACGTAAAGATATATGACTGAGCGTATTCATAAGAGCCACCAGGGCTGCCAACTGTTAATGAATGCTCTCATTTTTTAAAATCCGAATACCCATATATCAGAAAGTATGCAAGCCGACAGCTTTAAACTATGCACACATATAGTACCTGGCATTCTATATTAATTTGGAGTAACTTATATACGTCAGTATAACCAACTTGATTCTAAGCCTGCTGAGAGGTCCAACTATAAATACATGTAACTTCTATACTATCATTTGGATTTCAACCAAATTTCGTGTGTGCTATGTGTACTATAACATATATGACTATGCCGATTCTTAAGAGTAACCAGGGCTGCCAACTGTTAATAAATACTGTCTCTATTTTTGTTACTCTAATATCAATATATCAGAAAGTATGGAAGCCAATAGCTCTAAACTTTGCACATGTATAGTACCTGGCATTCTAGATTCATTTGGAGTAACTAATGTATGCCTACGCCAGTCCTGCCAACATGATTCTAAGCCTGCTGATAGGTCCAATTTTAAAATGCATGTAACTTCTATACTCTCTAATGGATTTCATTCAAAATTGACACAACAATAGAATATATTATTTCAGATTTTTCTGACCAATACATGTATGTCATTGTTGCCAACATGATTTTACGCGCGCTGTTAGATCCAATTTTTAATTGCATTTAACGTCCATGCTATACATTGGACGTCAACCAAATTTTGTATTCTGTACATTAAGAGATGGAACTAAGAATATATTCAGTCACCAGGTCTGCCAACTGTAGTTCTCTATTAGGCTACATTATGCCAGGTAAACAGTATTTCGAACTAATTAGAAATTTCGATATTACCAACTTAATTTCGTCATTAATCTAGATAGATCCATGTAGATTAATGTTTGGCATGAATCTTAAATTTTAAGAAAAGTAGGCCCTTTATTTCGTCACGGAACTTCTTGTTCTGAATGTGTCAGTGATCTCTTCAGCATGCTTATTCTTTCTGAGCAGACTGGACCAAGGATTTTCCTCAATATTTTCCTTTCATGTTTCTTTACGTCTTTAATAAGTCATCTTCCTCCAATGATCACGGTTTCCGAGGCGAATAGTGCTTCAGGTTTGATTACTGTAGTGTAATGTCATAATTTTGTGTTCTTGGATATTGTTATTTTGTTACATCGCTTCCAGGTGATTCTGTAGGCCGTTTATAATTTTTAAATTCTTTCTATGTTTGCCTCACGATTCAATCCTTATGGCTGAAATACTTCTTCTAGGTACTTGAATTTATTTACTTGATTAATTATTATTATTATTATTATTTCTTCGTTTAGGTCAGCTATGGACCACGTCATTTCGACTGCTTCCGTCTTTGGGCCTTGAACATAGCCCAGTGTTCACGCATTCGCTGTCAGTGACACTCATTTCTTTCATCAGACCACTTCTTGCCGATTTTTAATTTCGCTACTTCTATGGAATTCGTGGTGTGCTCCAAGCTTTCCCTTCAAAAGATTACGTTCCACAACGTCTGCATGGGTGAACCCTACTTCTTGCAAATCCTTGTCTACCTCATAAAACCGGGGGCCTTGGTTTTCTTGATAAGAAAATAGGTAAATATCCGATTGGCGATTCTCTCAGGTTTCATTCGAGTTAAGTGGCTATAGAAAGATATTCTTCTCTTCGGAATTACTTGAGATATCCTTTCTACATGATGGTACAGCTCATTGTTATGCCGTCCCCTGTATTCACCATCGTCTCTCAACGGCCCTAAGATCTTCTTCAGGATCTTCCTTTCCTTATTATTATTATTGATGCTTCGTTTCGGCCAACTCAGGCCCACGCAAACTGAACTCTTTCTTTTGAGCTTTACCATTAATCCAGTATTGCCTCATACTTAGACGGTATTGTTCGTCTCTGTCTTTCATCCTCGCGTTTCTATTTTTTTTCGTCGGCATTTGTTGGAAACTCTGATATTCTAGGTATTTTCTCTTGTTGTTGTTATTTCATATGAGAGGTTTGCACATCGTGTAATTTAGGCCCGTGTACTTGGGTGAGTGTTGAATTGGTTTGATGACCTGTGTTATTGTAATGGCTGTATTAGTTTGTGTATTTGTAATACTGTTAGGGCCCCTTTAGGGACCCTACACACCCCCGAGAGGGATGTTTGCATACCCCCTCGAATCTACTACACGCCAGACATCGATACATCTATAATCACCCCTAAGCACATGTACGCATCTGCTCAACACTCTACACCCTTTCACCCCGGAACTACCCTCAGGCTGGAACCAACAACACCCACCACACACTTCTATTACACCAAGCCGGCAGAATTATGAAATGGTTCTTGCCCAAGCTTGTCACACATCCACATGCACACAGAAGCTGCTACAGAAACAAGTATTCAGCAACATTGCAGAGTCGGCACTTGAGAAACATTTATAAGGACCACCATTCTGAGGGAAGGGATCCGTCTACGCCGACGGCTCTGTCCGACTGCATCACGACAGCATGCCTCTGGTAAGTGTGATTCTCAGATTCCACACACTCACAAGTTGTACTCCTTACTTTTGCCACCCTGATTGATTGATTGATTGTACCATTTACACATTGCTACACTGTCCCTGAATAAAGGGAACCATTCAGTACACTTTGGGTCCAATAAACAAGTGACCACAATTATTACAGATCAATTGTAGCCTTTATTCACACTGTTTTTATCGCTTACCACCCACCCCCCCCCCCCCCACCTTACACCTTGACCTGCCAGTGCATTGTTTCCAAAACCGCTGTGACAGCACCAGAAACCTTTTCATTACCAGTAGCCTTGATTGCTTGGTCACGCGCCCGCAGAGCATAACGTTGCACGGTCAGCGGATACTTGGATTATTCATAGCGGTACTTGCTCTGCAAACTGATAGCTTCCATCTTAAAAGTGCGTCCCTTTGATTTGCAACCCTTGTCGCATAGAGCTCCTCCCGATCATCCAACACACTCTCCTACACTCATTCGGAGTTTCAACACCTCCGTTAAACCTCCCCCTGATTAAACACCACCCTCCACACTCAACCTCATCCCGCCCCCAGTTCGGCCAACCCCCGTTAAAGGCCAGAACAATACAGGTGAGGATTGGGAAGGAGGTGGCCACGACCTTAAGTTAGGAACCATCCTGGTATTTCCCAGAAGTAGAAGTGCGAAATCACGGAAAACCTCTTCCACGATGACTCAGGGGAAAATCGAAGCGGGTTCGATTCCTGGTTTTACACAGAAATTTTAATTCTTGTCTCAGGGCTGGAACGTTGTACACTCAGCCACGTGAGGAAAATTTGAGAAGAGGAGGGTTTGATTCCCATCTTAGCCATCCTGGAAATGGTTTACCGTGGTTTCTTACTTCTGCTCCAGCCGGGTGCTGGGATGGTTCCTAATTTAAGGCCACGGCTGTCTCCTACCTTATCCGAACCTGAATTACAAATACACACAATATGAAACGTTATCAGACAAATTGCACAAACCCCCATGCATACGGGGCTATATGACCACGGTGTCGCAAAGCCCTTAAAGCATTCAACAACTACAACAACAACTGTAAAATATGTTAATACACAAATGTCCTTTAAATCAATACTTGTAATTTATATAACGTATTCGTACATGTTTCAAACCATTCTTACGGGCCTTCTTCAGCCAATGTTGTTGCACTAGCCTACATTAAAGAAAACATTGAATCGGCCTCGTTTTTTACAAATCAAGTGCCAATCTAAATTCAATCACTGCAAGCTACACATCATTCTTTGTACAATAAAATTTCTAAAACATAGTAATAAAACACAAATTCATAGTGCTAGTTCATAATTGCTATATGGTGTACATTATAAACTGCGAAATATACATATATTTGACTATTATTCTGCTGCCGTATTGTACAACAACAACAACAACAACAACAAACAATTGAAAAAAGATAAAATACAGGCATTTTACGAAGAGAGTGTGGATAATCCGGAAGGATGCTCAGAATGGCCACAGTGAGCTCCAGGATTTGATCGTTATATCTCGTTACTTCAGCTCCCCATGCAGCAATAGTGTGTGACTTGACGAGCATGGCTAAGCTGTAGGTGCCTTGTTTAATTGGGTTGAAAAGTAACGTGGAAAAGGGGTTTGAATGGAGAACAGAAAGTCTTTAAAGGGTAAAACATTAGCCTAAATATGATCCAACATGATTTCATTTCTGTGCTCTAGTTTTGCGCAATGAAATCCTAATTGTCCCTACGGATGATACCAATTGTATTTCACTGGGAATATACAGTCATGCGTACAGTGGGTTGGGAGGAAATATTATGACACCTCGGAGACCGTGCACAGAACTACTAATATAATATTGAACTGTTGAAAATTGTGGTACAAATCGCACATGAATACAAAATTAGGTCAATTTTCAATCTGCAGCACAGGCATTTGTAATAATAACTCTCTTATTAATATCATAATGACCACAATTACCACTACAAATATTTCACTCCAATGGGGTTTACCAAATTTTGAATATTTTATATCTGTATTCATAGTTTGATCACTCGAATACGCAATAAAAGCTATTGTACAATTCGATTGAATCTGAATTACACGTTACATTTTTCAACTATGCAAGTTTATCACAACACACTCTGACTTTACACAATGTAAAACGTCAGAGTCGCTGTCGTTTAATTTTTGAGCTTGAAGGTAGGATTGGAGTAGAGGTGGGACTTGGCTTACGTTAGGTGTTATCCCGGCTATGACCTGAAGGATAATCGGGACACCACGATAAAATACTTGTATTATTAGAAGCATTTCAGTCGGTCTACACAAGTGTACCAAAGTAGATTGGGCAGCGAATTACAATCAGGCAACACATTCGCATTGTTGCAGGCGACGGAAGCTGGTGCCACAACTGGGAGCCGGAATTGAAAGCGTTGACGATGCAGAGGTGTCATCCATCGTCCCCTCATTCCAAGCAGTTCAAGAGCCAACCATCCGCTGGAAGGGTGATGCTCACCCTGTTCTATGATTACCGGAACCCATTGCTTATTGATTTCAAGGAACCTGGTGTATCCATCACTGGGGAACGGTACTGAGCAACACTTGAGAAATTACGGCGCGCAATTAAAGCGAAACGTCCGGGAAGACTCTGACAAGGGGTACAGCTGCTTCATGATACCGCACGTCCCCATAACGCAGAAGGTACGCCAACTCAAGAGGGAGGCACTAGAGCATCCTCCCTATATCCCGATCTCTCCCCATGCGATTATCACGCCTTCAGTCCTTTAAGAGAGGCGTTGGGGGGTCGATGATTCCTGTTGGAAGAGGATGTACAGCAGGACTTTTTCACGCACCAGCACACAGTGTTTTACCACACGGGGATCTTCAACCTGGTGGGTCGGTGTGATGAGTATCTCAATGCTCACGGAGACTTTTCTTGATTGGCGTAGCGATTACTGTATGGACTGTACGACCATGAAACGGAAACATTTTGATAAAGCCTTATAATTCATGTAATTTATTTCATGCACTAGGAAAGTAATTATAACACCCCGCCCAATCTAATTGGGCACAATAGTGTTGACCGACTGAAAACATTTAATAATAGATTACTCAAGTAACACTGAAAAATGGCTTCTATTTTCAAAAAATATTTGGTGGCTGAATGACTCCGCGCCAGCCCTCAGAAAAAATTAGATTTTTTTATTGTGCTAGGAATTATTAACACAATTAATTTCAGTCGGTCAACACGATTGTGCCCAATCATATTAGACGGGAACTTGCAAATATCTAAACACCCTAACCTGAAATAAATATTGCATTAATTTTATTAACTATCGCTTAATTAGCACACAAACAGTGGGAGGGAGTAATTATTTGTACGCCCCATGTAATACAATTGGACACAATCGTGTTGACCGACTGAAAAGCATTATACAATAGATACTAGATAACACTGATAAATGGATTCAAATACTTCATTGTGCAAGGAATGGAACCCTAACCTTTTGCCACAGGAGCCAATACAGAATAGAATATAGAATATACATCCCTAAACCACATTGAGTACTGTAAACAATGTGTAAGGTTTACTGTCCTGGTGAAACTAATTGTAGACTACTTGTAACCTTTTGTGGCCTAGAGGTATTTACTGAATTTCCTGTCCCTAATACCGTCGGGATTGGATGAGAACAAAAGATAGCGAAATGCGGGCGAGATTTTATAGAATTTTATGGAAGATTTTCAATAAAGGTAGAACTCGCTCAAGGGGTTCGGTTACCGAAATCTTGCATATCACAAGCTATTAGCTCTTGTGGCGAAGCTTGAAATTATGCTTGTATTTGTATGCTTTCATGATCCCAGTGTCGGTGGCCGATGTGGAAACTATTATTTGTTTACTTGTGTCATGCTGTCAGCTTGCTTATTTAACTGGTACAGCCACGCGGGTAGGATATGACTCATATCCAGTAGCCTTTCATTGATTTACTCTCCATGGTGACATGAGCTCTTGTCAAGCTTAGCTGTGCTGTTGAAACGCATCTTTCTTCAATCGCCCATTATTATTAATTTTTCCGTTCACATTACACAATATAACTTTTCCCTAACACAAGTAGCACGCGCAATGCTGCTTGACTTATTTGAAGACTGCACTCCGTCATCGCTGTGTCGCCCTGCTCGTCCCACAAGACTCAAGCTATACTGCTCAAAAAAATTAAAGCACCACTTTTTTCAAAGGCCACCAAATTTTGAAACGTTGACCTACAAGCTTGAAATCTCAGTATGACGTTTGTCCTGACGCCTGCCAAGCATATGCTTCAGCACAACTCCCCAATTTGAGTAGTTTCGGGGTAGCACCCCGAAAACCAGCCCATTTTCGAAAACCGCAAATTGAAGTTTGCGAAAAACGCTGCAGGACTTGTCGCAGGTTGCCAAAGCAGTCGAAAATGAATGAGTCTTGCTCTTAAAGGTTCCACAAACACGTAGAAATCGTTACATTTGAAGTTTGGGCATTTTCAACCCCCTTCATCATCCCCTAAACATGGACTACCATTGGGGGCGTCTGAGAAGGTACCGGGTGTGTTTAACCATCTGAAAACCTGCACACCGTCCTCAGTTGCTGATTGCAGTAAGTTCTTAAGGCCTCCGGTAATGTCCACACCCCCTAACACCCTCAACTGGCATGGGACCAAACCACCCCCTCTCGATTCACCCCTAAGGAAGGTTTTAATCGAGATGTTTATCAGTGCTGTGAATGCGGGGGTCTTCCCCTACCGTTTCAAAAAAGGAGCTGTGCCTTTGTCACCACCCCTTCCCCTGCAACCCCCGTTTGTATGATTTTTCGAATCAGGCCCTTTTTAAGGGCTGAAACGAGGTCTTAATCGCTGAAAGGGCTGTAAAGGTCCTTAGAAGTAGTGGTGACACGAAATCAACCCCTTCCGATCGATAATTGACATTCCGTCCCCGAAATTCGAAATTTTTGCACCCCCAACCCTCCCTGTCTGGACGCGTAACGCGTCATGGCAGAGTTTTCAGAGTTGGATGGAAATGAAGCTTATGGCCTGCAATGGAGCCCAAAACAGCAGGTTGGATAGAAATGCATCGGTAGGTTGGGAAACGGGACCAAAATTTTTCAAAAAAGTGTACAGCCTACAGTAAGTACGCCCATGCATAGGCAACCCACATCACGTCCGTGCGTGTGGGTTGCCTATGATCGGCAATAGGTTACAAAGTTTGGCAATGAGAGAAAAATGACGTGATGTGGGTTGCCTATGTATTGGTGTACTTACTAGAGGCTGTTAACTTTTTTGAAAACTTTTTGGTCCCGTTTCCCACCCTACCGATGAATTTCCAACCAACCTGCTGTTTTGGGCTCCATTGCAGGCCATAAGCTTCATTTCCATCCAACTCTGAAAACTCTGCCATGACGCGTTACGCGTCCAAACAGGGAGGGTTGGGGGTGCAAAAAATTCGAA
The DNA here is from genome assembly GCA_946902985.2 of Meconema thalassinum. NCBI lineage: Eukaryota > Metazoa > Arthropoda > Insecta > Orthoptera > Tettigoniidae > Meconema > Meconema thalassinum. Next base: position 617,732,221 of record OX336390.1, read on the forward strand.
TTTCGGGGACGGAATGTCAATCATCGATCGGAAGGGGTTGATTTCGTGTCACCACTACTTCTAAGGACCTTTACAGCCCTTTCAGCGATTTAGACCTCGTTTCAGCCCTTAAAAAGGGCCTGATTCGAAAAATCATACAAACGGGGGTTGCAGGGGAAGGGGTAGTGAAAAAGGCACAGCTCCTTTTTTGAAACGGTAGGGGAAGACCCCCGCATTCACAGCACTGATAAACATCTCGATTAAAACCTTCCTTAGGGGTGAATCGAGAGGGGGTGGTTTGGTCCCATGCCAGTTGAGGGTGTTAGGGGGTGTGGACGTTGCCGGAGGCCTTAAGAACTTACTGCAATCAGCAACTGAGGACGGTGTGCAGGTTTTCAGATGGTTAAACACACCCGGTACCTTCTCAGACGCCCCCAATGGTAGTCCATGTTTAGGGGATGATGAAGGGGGTTGAAAATGCCCAAACGTCAAATGTAACGATTTCTACGTGTTTGTGGGACCTTTAAGAGCAAGACTCATTCATTTTCGACTGCTTTGGCAACCTGCGACAAGTCCTGCAGCGCTTTTCGCAAACTTCAATTTGCGGTTTTCGAAAATGGGCTGGTTTTCGGGGTGCTACCCCGAAACTACTCAAGTTGGGGAGTTGTGCTGAAACATATCCTTGGTAGGCGTCAGGACAAACGTCATACTGAGATTTCGAGCTTGTAGGTCAACTTTTCAAAATTTGGTGGCCTTTGAAAAAAGTGGTGCTTTAATTTTTTTGAGCAGTATATTATTTTCAACAAACGCTGGCGTAGCCAGTTTCAGCGGCAGACGTATTTTAAAAAGGCTAATAAGACAAGTGTAGTGGGTATCTGAATGTAGAATAGAATACAATCGTCTTCTGCAATTGTGGTTCCGTCATTACTCTTTTATTATTAGTAGTAGTAGAATAGAATACAATCATCTTCTGCAATTGTGGTTGCGTCATTACTCTTTTATTATTATTATTAGCAGACTAGAATACAATCGTGTTCTGCAATTGTGATTGCGTCATTACTCTTTGATTATTATTATTATTAGTAGAATAGAATACAATCGTCTTCTGCAATTGTGGTTCCGTCATTACTCTTTTATTATTATTAGTAGAATAGAATAAAATCGTCTTCTGCAATTGTAGTTCCGTCATTACTCTTGTATTATTATTATTATTTAGCGTATAGCTTTTAGTGCCGGGATTGTCCGAGGACATGTTTGGCTCGCCAGAGTTTGTAGCTGCTTCTATACGGACACCCATGCGGTGAGCTACAATTACCGTCACGTGTGGATGAGATGAATGAAACGAGGCAAGTTCAATTTCAGGTAGTTCCAACTTTGCCTACCAGACGTCACTGACACCCAGCGGTGAACGTTAGAAGTTGGTAGAGCGTTTCTAGCCAAGTAACCTACAAATTTAGCTACACACTGCCAATAAAATTGTAGTGGTAGGTTATTTTCCATGCCATTTGACATGGGCCCGCCGGCTTTAGTTCCCCTCCGAAGAAAGGCATACTGAAGGATTTTAACGCTTTTGAAATTCCGACAACTTCGGCCGGGTTTGAACCTGCGATCTTGGGCATAACAGTTCAGCATGCTACAGACTACGCCAACAAAGGCGCCCAGTAGCCTTACTCTTGTAAAGATCATAAAACGGCCCCTGACAGTTCATATAGGTAGTCATGTAACTCCTTAGTACTTCCATTTCATTTACCAACATACTGTGTTATGCCGGAGGATAGATGTGAGATCTAAACTGTCAAGTGTTGAAGTGCCTGTTGACGAGAATACCCGGGCATGTCATAACCGCGACGTGGAAGATGAAGTATTTGTGTCTGGTCGTTATGTGCAGAGCGCTGCGTGCGTGACTGCGACTTCAACTTGATGGCTTAACGGAGCCGTGAGGCGACGCGCTCGTGACCAAGATACTGCAGTCCAGGTACAATCATGTTCAAGAGAGACTGTAGGTACACTCATCTGCAAGATGAATTGCCTCTTCATCCTCAGACTGTAGGGTTCACCTCGTTGCGTAGTGGCTAGCTTTCATGGCATGTAAAGTTTTAAAGCCATTCTTTCAGTGTTGCCAATACAAACTGTTATTTGTAGCTCTTCAGTCGGTCAACACAAATTTTCCCAATGACTGTTGTTGTTTGAGTCTTCAGTCTTTTGACTGGTTTGATGCAGCCCTCAATGTCTCCCTGTCCTGAGCTAATCGTTTCATCTCTACATAGCTACCACACCCTACATCCGAGGCAATCTGTTTAACATATTCTAACCTTGGTCTACCCCTACAGTTCTTGTCCTCGACCCTTCCTTCCATAACTAAGCTGGCTATTCCTGGGTGTCTTATTATGTGTCCTACCAACCTAATCTCTTCTCTTCATTAGCAGTCGCCAGAAACATCTCTCCTCTCCCACTCGTCTTAATACCTCTGCGTTTGTAACCTTATCTACCCATCTGATCTTCATCATTCTCCTGTAACACCAGATTTCAAACGCTTCAATTCTCCTCTTTTCTGCTGCGCCAATAGTCCAATTTTCACTTCCATAGAGTGCCACGCTCCGTACAAAGGCTTTCATAAATGATTTCCTAATACCTATATCTATATTCGATGTCAACAGATTCCTTCTTTGTAGAAATGCTTTCCTTACCTAAGCCAACCTACTTTTTATATCCTCTTTGATTCGTCCATCACTGGTTTTGCTTCCTGAGTAACAGAAGTCTCCTACTTCCTTCAGCGTTTCACCTGCCAATTTGATGTCCATGGAGGTTTCTGATTTTTTCGGCTGCATTCCAATATTTTTGTTTTTAATTTATTAATTTTCATCATGAATTCTTTCCTCAATACGGAGTCCATACCATTCAAAATTTCATTCAAATCCTCAGGCGTGTCGGCCAAGATGACGATGTCATCGGCAAATCTCAGAGTTGATGATGATGATAATGATGATAATTGTTGTTTTAAGGGGCCTAACATCTAGGTTATATCTCATAGTTGACTAGGCGGGGTAAAATGTATATAATATGTAAATGTCAGTCCTGCAAATAACTTCATGTGTTAGTTTGTTTATTATCACTACAACCGCTTGAAGGTCGACACGCGTAATCCATTATTCGCCCCAGTATTCTATAATAGTGATCATAAACTAATACATGATATTTTCCAGGAGTGATATATCCCGCCCGTCACTGGCAAATTCCTGTTAACCGACTGAAGAGTTACAAATAAATGTAAATAATAGCATTCTTGACGGTAACCGCGGAGGCCCGGGTTTGATTCCCGCCTCTGCCAAAACATTTAATTCTGGTTTGAGGGCTGGAACGGGGTACACTCAGCCTCCTGAGGCAGAATTGAGAAGTATTTTCCGTATTTGTTCAAGGCAAAAGCCGGGATGGTACCTAATTTAAGGCCACGACCCCTGCTTAGCCAAATCTTACCACAATTATAAGTATACACACCAGTACAGACATCACAGTGACACAGGTTATCACACAAATTCAACACACACCCAAGTATCTTGTACTCGCTGGGCTGTAATGTGTGTGTAATCACTGTGGCGGGCTGTGTGGTAGATACCATGCGATGTTTTGCAAAAATAGGACCGAAACACTGACAATTTTCTGCGCCAACTAAATCATGAAATCATTCATATAATATGCACATTGTGAGAATTCCTGTATTTATTTATAAACTAGCCGGTACCCGCGGTTTCACTCGCGATGAAGACGATGGGGACGATGCATTATTGCTGATAATTGGTCTATCCTATTACAGCAATCTCGGCTACTGTTGGGTCCATTTTAATTCTGAAAATTCTGATACATTGATATGAGCAGCAAAGTGGGAAGTTCATAGAGTTGAGAAAGTCTGCAAGGTACGATGTTACTTTATGTGAACACATTTGAAAATTACGTTTTTGGTTGTGCCATATTTTACTGAGACATAACGATTTTGTTGTCCGTATACTCGTGAGCACGCCACATACAATTGTCCATGGAAAAAACTGGTTTTGTCTAAATGTACACCTTTTGCTCTAAGTGCGTGTCATTTCGCTTTGTTAATAATAATTAATTGCGAATACTGTTTGAAGAGGGAACTGCACTCATGCACACTGGAATGGCAAATCGGAATAATTGGAATAGCCCACGGGGAATTATATGTATTTTTCCTTAAGCTATTCAGGGTGTACTATTCCCTCAATTATTCATGATTTGAACGTCAACATGCCGCTATTAATATACCAATTGGTAAAATATCTCTCACCTTGGCCGCTGATGTATATTGTGCAGCGTCTTCCAGTGTTACATCCCAGGGATTGTAATTGTCCAACAACCCTTTTGCCTCACATGCCTCTCTAAATAATTCCTGATTATTGTGGTTTTAGAGATCTTTGAAATACGTTGCCCTCGCACATGGTGTATTGCCATTTCATTCAGCACGCTGTGACAGGGTGCGGGGAGATGGTCTTGCAGTACGCATGCGCGGCCCGCCTATTCCTAACAAATATATCAGCTTCCCGCATGCCAGTGGTTGTTATTGCAGCAGACGAGACGTAGCCAGTGAAGGAAGGAATGTGCTGAGTGAGTGAAGTAAGTGCTCACCAACTTTATGTTTTTGGAATGCACGCTACGCATTGAGCGGGAAGACATCCACAGTTCAAACCCTATTGCCATCTCCTGGCGCGATATCAATAGATGCATTGTCAATGGAAATCATTCCATGTTACGAACATGGGCCGTAAAACTTGTACCGAAAACTTCTGCAGATTTAACACCAGGCCTATTCTGAACAGCAGTTCCGTGTATTCAGATTTGTCAACATTTTATTGCAACTTTCCATGTGTAATATCTCTGTACCTCAACGTACAGAAAAGTGCTTTCAAAATCATGTCGTGTAAATGTTGGAAAAGGTAGTGAATGTGGTTTTTGTCGGAATGGATACTCATTCGTAGAAATTATTTTTAGTAAAATAGACTGGTTCACAATTCTGTAAGTGCATATTGAGGTATGTGACGGTGGGATGCCTTCACTGTTACGGAAACGGCAATAGCCGCCACATTGCTTCGTTGCTACTGACTTAACGACCAGACTGATATGTTGGTACTTAACTATACGGGATTTGTGAGCCCTGTGTTTATGAAATTAAACGTAGCTTGATCGCTACCTTTATTTAGTAGTCGCTACTGCAGTGTTACAAAATTAAAGGAGATATTAGATGGCGGTATCTCCTACTAATGTTCGTTATTGCAGTTCTAAAACATAGAAAGTTATTTTTCAATTATGATATAGATATATCTTGAAAGAGGTATGGCCGTTTAGATTTCTAATGTTCTTATCGTGTTTAGATATATCTTGAAAAGGGGATGAGCGTTTAGATTTCTAATGTTCTTATCGTGTTTTAATAATAATGTTATTCGGTTTACGTTCCTTTCAACTAATATGGCTTTTAGAAACGCCGGGGTGCTAGAATTTTGCCCCGAAGGGGATCTGTAACGTGCCAGTAAATCTACTGGCATGGTTCCCTTGCATTTTCGCACCCTCAAATGCCAGCTGATTGCGCCATGATACGAACCTGCAACCTTGGGCCCGGCAAGCAAGAACGTTACCGCTGAGCCTCGCAGCTAGTCTATCGTGTTTTAGATAATAAGTGGATTGGCATTGCCTCCTACAGGGATAGATGGACAATTGGATGTCATGTCATGAGCTACTGTTGCCATGGATACGGACTTGCGATTAATTCATCAGTTTATCAGAGCGTACTGTTGCCATGGATACAGACTTGCCATTAGTTCATCAGTTTATCGGAGCGAAAATAGTACTCTGGGAATATCTTTGTTGGTTTTAGGGCCTTAAAATGTGGTTTTCGGTGTGCCGTAGAGTATTGTTTCTCGCATCGAGGGGCGTAAAATGACCTATGTCCGGTTTTTATGCGACGACTTCCATATTTTGTCCCAGTTAAGTATAACAAAAATGTAAAATCACATTTCACCCCTTGTCACCCCTTTAAAATCAGACTGTTTAAAAATCCTTTCATAGTGCGCATCTACACTGCGGTAGGAACATATCTTCAAAGTTTCATGCAATTTTCTCCAGTAGTTTTTGCTGTGCGTTGATTATCAGTCAGTCAGTCTGGACATCTAGCTTTATAGGTACCGTATAGATAAATGCAGATTTTTCTTTACACTTCGAGCTTCCAAATACTTTCAAGTCACAGGATATATGAATTGAAACGTTTGAGGAAGTTATGCTGTATTGATAAATGAATATACAGTACGTTATTTTGAAAATATTTCAAAAAGATCCCAGTTTTGATAACTGACTGCACATCATTTTTGAGAATATCTTTGTAGCTTTTGTGATCTTTAACAGAATTCATAATAATATAGCTTCAGTTAAATTCTTAAATTTAGTGCAATGTTTTGTAAGAATATTTACAGTCTATTATGAATCTAGATACAGCTTTTTATTTTATGTTTTCATTAGAATGGTATTTTTGCCTTAGAAAAAAGCTGAAGAAGACCCTATCGAAGGGTCAAAATATGTACTATAATTTAAATATATTTTTCAAGAATTGTATTGATATGCGTATTATTTAAAGAGGAATCTATAAGTCAATACGGGAAAATATCTTTATTTAACTACCCTGGTAAAAACTATTGATTTTAAAAACAAAAGTTATAAACATAAATGGACAATAGACTGAAGAGTGGTCGCCAATAACATTAATTTTGAGATCGTAGAATATATCTGCTCTTCCGACTAATACTAATCTGCATTGATATATTCATATTTCAAAAAAAAATGATACGGAACGGCTAAAACTGTCAAAATGGCCCTTCTGCACATAGTCGAATTCTTTAAGTATTTTATGTCCATTTTTAAATATTTTTAAATAATTTTGACGATTGTAAAAAGATTTTTTAAAAGTTTCTTAACAATATCAACCCTAGACTGTCATATTGAGAATGTGTTTGACTGAAGAAGGCTCACAGAGCCGAAACATGTATCGAAAATTGTAAGGACATCGCATAAAAACATTTTTGTATTGTAAAGTGGATATTGGTGTAATATATCAAATCAATACTGGAAAATCTAGAATAATGACAAAAGTTATAGATATTCAAAATGCAGGTTCCTTTTTCTAAGCGACAATTTATCACATAGCTGTGAAATTATCAGCATAGATTTGTCTTAAAGTGGTTAATATTTTAATGGAGAAGTTTCCTTTTTTAAGGTAAAATTGTTGGGATTCTGGCTGTTTTTCTTTTAAGAAAAAGTAATTATATTACTTGACATTTAAAAAAAATATGTCTGACTCCCCTGAAGTTCAATTCTCTCCATTAATATATCAGGTAAAGCTTGATTGAAATGTGACATGAAGTTCATTATCATTCCTCTATTACATTCTGAGGAAAAGGAACATGAAATAACAAATTTTACATTGGTAAGATAGGCGATTCCGTATCTCTCCTAAAAAACTTGCTAAATGTGACTTAGCAACTTCTTATTCTGTTCGCTTCAAATGTTTAGATCAGATCTTATGAAGCTCTCGAGGCCTCATCCTGTGAAATGGATATAAACTGGCTGCTTAATGATTACTACGTGAAGGAAGGGAAGAGCTTAAATAAAGTGATGCTATCAAGGAAACAGAAGCGTCTCTCAGAGTCCGTGGCGACACAGCCCCGTTGGTCACAATTTGTGCTCTTATCAGCAAAGTTTCCGTGCAGACCCGCATGGTTAACGTGACATCATAATACGAGTAATAACAAGTATTGTGTGTGTGTTTGAATCATCAATTTTATTATTTCAAATGATCTTGTCGACTTCATCGTTATGCTTTGGTCTACCGTTATGCGTTACGGTTACGGCGTGTATGACGTCATCATGTTGTTCAGTGCATATGCACCGAGTCTGAGTTTACTCCTGGGGTCAGGCGTTATGCGATACGGAAACAGCGAGTGCGTGACGTCATGCAGCAGAGTGCACCTCCCGGTCTCCATTCTCCACGCGGGAAGCCTAAGTTAAATGGTAATAGAGTCTGTTGAGTCTGAATTTACTCCTGGGGTCTGGCGTTATGCAATACGGAGACGGCGAGTGCGTGACGTCATGCAGCATAGTGCACCTCCCGCTCTTCGTTCCCCGCGCGGGAAGCCTAAGTTAATGGATAATGGAGTCTGTTGAAAGAGTCCTGGAAGCTCTCCTGAGCCTTTCTAACATGTGTAGCATGTGTAGCCTGCGTCATTTGAAATGATATAAAGTCTAGTCTCTCAGTCTGACTGTATCTTTTTTTTTACTAGTTTGATGCAGTGCTCCATACCTCCCTGTCCTGATCTGATCGTTTCATCTCTACATAGCTACCACACCTTACAACCAAGACAATCTGTTTAACATATTCTAAACTTGGTCTACCCCTACAGTTCTTGTCCTCGACCCTTCGTTCCATAACTAAGTTTGTTATTCCTAGGTGTCTTAGTATGTGTCGTACCAGCCAATGTATTCTCTTCATTAGCAGTCATCAGAAACATTTCTCCTCTCCCACTCGTCTTAATATCTCTTCATTTACTACAATATCTACCCATACGATCTTCATCATTCTCCTTTAACACCACATTTCAAATGCTTTAATTCTCCCCTTTTCTGCTGCGTCAACAGTCCAAGTTTCACTTCAATAGAGCACTACGCTCCAGACAAAGGCTTTCAAGAACAACTTCCTTGTTATTCACTCAGCCCACAGCAGATGTGAGTACCGGGGTAATACCTGCAGAGCAATATATCGACCTTCCTGATAACACGTTTCGTTGGGCTGCATAAAACAATATTATTGGGGGCAGCTGGATCACCTGTTGTTTAAGGCAGGTCTGCAGCTCGCTCTTCTGGTTTTCAATCAGGATCTTGGACGTCTTGGACGTCTTGGACATTTTAACACCTTGTACTTGGGTGTGTGTAGAATTTGTATGATAAGCTGTGTTATTGTGGTGTTGGTACTTATGTGTGTAACCCATCCAAAGACGTCGGTTTTTTAAGAGCGTTAAAAATGCCTCTGTATGCTTTCCTTCGGAGGGGAAGTAAAGCCGGCGGGCCCATGTCACACATTTATGGCATGTAAAAGAACTTTCCACTAACTTCAATTGTGTGAAACAAAATTGTAGGTTAGATTTGATTAATGCTCTTAAGTTCCAACGTTCGTCGCCAGGTGCTTGTTGCAATGGCATCTAGTAGCCAAGTTTGCATCTAGGTGTTGTGGACTGTAGCATTTGGTAGCAAAAGTAGGAACTACTTGAAATTATCGTCTGTAGTCCTTACTTGAATCGAAACATATAACGCACACTAATACAGCCATCACAATTAACACCAGTTATCAGAAAGATTCTACACACACCCAAAGTACAAGGGGCTACATGACCACGTTGTCGCAGCCCCAGAACTAAGGAACCAACCAACCAACTTATGTGTGTATTTGTTATTGAGGCAAGGATTGGGAAGGAGGCGGCCTTCGCCGTAAGTTAGAAACTGTTAACCTGGATTAAAAGAGGTAAACCAAGGAAAGTCACTTCGAAGATATCTGAGGTGGGAATCGAACCCACCTTTTCTTAGGTTTTCCCCACGTGCCTTAGCCAAACTCCATTCCAATAAAAAAAATACAGCTTGGAATCACATATTACATAATATGTTAGGAAGCAAAATTATCAGTGATGAACGGAGTAAAGAGGATATGAAACGTAGGCGGGCTAAGGAAATGAAGGCATTTCTTCAGAAAAGAAATCTGTTGACACCAAAATAATATAGATTTAGTCATTAGAAAGTAATTTTTGAGAGCCTTTGTCTGGAGCATGTTTTTCTATGGAAATGAAACTTGGATGGTTGGTGCAGAAGAAAAGAGCAGAAAAGAAGCATTTGACATAGGGTGTGACAGGGTAATGATTGGTAGATGCAGGAATCAAGATGAGTGGGCGAGGAGAGATGTTTCTGGCGACTGGAAATGAAGAGACGAGATAGCTTGGTACGACACATACTAAGACACCCAGGAGCAGCAAAGTTAGTTATGGAGGGAAGGGTCGAGGATAAGAACTGTAGAGATAGACCAAGGTTAGAATATGTTAAACAGATTGCCTCGGATGCAAAATGTGGCAGTAATGTTGAGATGAAACGATTAGCTCAGGACAGGAATGCATGGAGATCTGCATCAAACCAGTCAAAAGACTGAAGAAACAAACAACACAGGTAAAAAGCCCTGTATTGATATCGCCGATATCCCTAATCAATACACTGTAAGGGAGAATCCTGTGTTCCATTTCACCATAGAAAATCCTATAATTATGTCATTTCGCAAATATGTATTCCAGTTTTTATGCAGCAGTAACATTGATATACAAGTGAAATTAAATTTCCACATCAAAATTATTACCGTACTGTGTGCTTCCTTCTCCAACGTTCCTATGTACGTAGCATTAAAAATGCATTTCAACTGTTACTAATTACTGAAACTTTTATCATCAAACTTGGCACTGTATATTTCACTAGTTCCATTGTTTCCTCATACAATGCATTCATCGCAGACAACTTGTTTAACGGGTTTTGATGAATAAGTAATACAAGAGCTCACAGCACAGGTAGTTCTACAATAAATTGTGTTCTACTCTACTTCACAATCTGAGAAAGCTATTCTTATAATTTGTGTTTTACTTATAATTTACACAACGTGATTTCTTCATGGGGTCACAACTAATGTAACGACATTTGTCGTTCGGAAGTTCACGGGTAGCGACTCTCCTGCGTAGAAGTGGCTGGTCCAGTAACTATACTTTGGTTCCCTGAAGCCCGTATAGTTATGTTCTGATGTACCAGCAATGTGTTATATGTACTGTATAAAACAATATTAGCCTAATAATTTGTAAATCTCCATCAGGCAAATCATTTCAAATACAACCATCTGGATTAAATCGTGAATCAAAGAAACACAGAATTTCTAAATTGAAAAAAGCCTATAGAATCACCTGAAAAAAAGCAATACCTCGGAATACAAAATTTAAAAACTATTTCAAGGTAATTCAACCTGACGCATTATACACATCAGAAACCCTAATCTTTGGACGCCGATTACTGACTAAAATGTTCGAAAAACAAGAAAGAAAAACCCTCAGGAAAATATTTGGCCCAGGGAGCGTGGATGAAAATTAGGTCTCACGAGTTATACCAACAATCCGAGAGAATATCAGACACTATTAGAAAAAAATATATAAAATTTTATGGACATATTCAGAAAATGGGCAATTATGCCTCCTCATCAAAAGTCAAGAATAACGGGATAATAGAAATTGTAAATGACCTTCAAAAAATGAACATAATACACGGAATTTTATGGGACGGACCTAGATTAAGATTGTTGGTGAACAAACTTCATTTTTCTGCAAACCCCCGAATGAGAGCCACCACTGCATGGACAGCAGACAGGAAGAAATATAATAGTGAGAGAATGAAGAGATTTTGGGAAGAGATGAACGCTTATTCAAATTCATCTGTGAAATAGGTTCATTCACACTCCTTAGATGGACATAACGTAAAAAAATCCCTGAGGAATTATAACAAAATAAACAAAACTATTATTATATTTATTATTATTATTATTATTATTATTATTATCATCATCATCGTAAGCCTCAGTGGCTTAGGCGGCAGCTCGCCGGCCTCACACCGCTGGGTCCGTGGTTCAAATCCCGGTCACTCCATGTGAGATCTGTGCTGGACAGAACGGAGGCAGACAGGTTTTTCTCCGGGTACTCCGGTTTTTCCTGTCAAAATTTCATTCCAGTAACACTCTCCACTATCATTTCATTTCATATGTCATTCATTTAATCATTGCCCCAGAGGAGTGCGTCAGGCCTCGGCAGCCGGCACAGTTCATATCCTCGCCGCTAGATGGGGGCTTCATTCATTCCATTCCTGACCCGGTCGGAGACTGAAAGCAGGCTGTGGATTTTCATTTTCATCATCATCATCATTATACGGCTTCGGTAGCGTAGTCGGTAGCATGCTGAACTGCTGTTCCCAAGATCGTGGGTTCAAACCCGGCCGAAGTCATCGGATTTTTTAAGAGCGTTAAAATCCTTCAGTATGCCTTCCTTCGGAGGGGAAGTAAAGTCGGCCGTCCCATGTCATACATTTATGGCATGTAAAAGATCCTTCCACTAAATAAACTTGTGTGAAGCTAAGTTTCTAGGTTAGATTTCGTTGAAACGCTCTATCAAAGTTCCAACGTTCACCACAAGGTGTCAGTGATATCTGGTAGCAAAAGTTGGAACTACTTGAAATTGAACGGAACTTGTAGCTCACCCCATGGGTGTACACACGAAGCAGCTACAGCCTCTAGCGAGCCGAACATGTCCTTGGACACTCCCGGCATTAACAGCCATACGCTAAATAAATAAATAAATAAATAAATAAATAAATAAATAAATAATCATCATTATCATAAAAAGTGCGCGTGGAAACTACGCACCAAGATGCAAGAGTGCAGACGTTTCTAAGATGTCAGAACATCTGGTGTGGTGGATTAACGATGCCGTTTACCTTCCTCCCAGTATGGGATCTACGACTATGCAGCGCCACCTATATGGGCCCACTTTATAGGCTAGAACCTCTTTGTAATATAAGGGCTTTGAAATATATAATGTAGATTGTTAGACGGACATGTTTTGTTTTTATGGTCCACGTACTATATAAGACGTAACATACATTGGTGCCGAAAACTCGAAGACGAAGAACCATCACCACTAACACGACTATACTTAACGGATATCTCCGGGGCCTTCACGCCGAGAATATCAATATCACGAGAGAGCATCCACAATACAACAAACGGCAGATGAGTAGATCACATTGTTTTGAGAGACTTAGGAAAGTTGTTGCAAAGAGTGAATGCCGAACAAGGAAGGTGGCGGTAAAGGGACGCATATGTTTTAGATCCCTTATTTGGGGGTGGATCTAAAAGGGAGAGTTGCTGTACTAATTTATGAGGTGGTGCCTAAAGAAGGGTAGCTTCCCTTGACAGGGCAAGCTGACCAGTGTAGTGTGTTGTGGTGTGCTAGGAACTAGGGGGCGTTCCTATAAATAATGTGGTAGTGTTTGAGGGGATGGGACCCACTGCAAAGGGTCGCTGTACTAGTCGCTCAGCTGACTGCTTGTTATGTAATCGACTCTGCTCGTATCAGCCGGGTGGCACGCGCTTCACTTGAGCACGCGAGCCGCTGTGAGGAATACAATGACGTCTGAGTTGGCGTTATTACTACGGTGTGTCACGTCTGACTGTGACGGGAGTAAGGAAGGGCGTTGGGATGTAAAGAGGCGTATAACAGTAATGCTAGTGTAGAGTGTGGACCAAGTGTTTTATTGGTCTGTGATATTCTTTGTGTGAGTCCCTTGTAGGGAATGAAATTATGTTTATAATGTGATACAAGTTGTGGGTTGCAGGTTACATAAATAGGAACTCTGAACACGATTGACTGACTCACCTCGGTTGACACCAGCGTAGCTTCGGCCGTCTTGATGGAGCACTGACAATGGAGAGAGCGTTTGACCTCATTAGGACGTCTTCTTATACCTTCAGACGCCCTCCTGTCAGCAATGTATTGGCCCAGTTAGTACTATGTCGCTGAGTCAAGTTGACGTTATTGCAAATTGAAGGTTATTAGTGCATAATAACCTAGATTTGGAGAGCAGCCATTTTGTAGGTTATCCACGAACCGGTAAGGTACAAGTGCTGCCATCTGGTGCTCATAATTATAACTGTCACCATACTTACTGCCATCCCATCAATTTCAGCCCGCCCGCTATTTGTAAGAACTTCCAATGACGGACAAGGAAGATCTCAGAAAACTTGAAAGAAAACACACCACTCTACGGAGTACTGCCTCTCGTCCCACAAATACAATAAAGCAAGCTAATAACACAACCGCTTTAAACGACATTTACATGCTCGCGATCGCCTCCACGAAACCCTACAGTCCCTGTTAGCACTAGACGACTCTATACAGAACTTCTTAAATGAAGATGAATACGGAGCCGATGTAGTAGTTTGCGAGGAATATGTTGAATCGTCAAAACGTGCCATTCGGACAGCTAACAATCTAATCGAACAGCGACATGAACACACTGTTGAAACATCAGGCGATACTCCCAGTACACCAGTGCAACCAGCTGCCTTTCTGCAAATTAAATTACCTCCCGTTCAACTCGAACTCTTCTCCGGCGACGTAGAGACATTGTCACGATTCTGGGAACAATGTCAGTCATAGTAGACTAAAATCCCACTATTCTGACATAAATAAGCACGTATTCTTACGAGGTTACTTAGAAGGTGAACCGAAACGTCTCGTAGATGGAATTACAGTCAGCGCAGATACATACGAACAAAATAAGAAAAAACTTTAAGGCCGTTATGGCAATAAGAATCGCATAATTCAGGCACACCTTGACTTCTTGGAAAGTTTAAAACCAACGATCTCGACTAGCCCAGATGACCTGAACGTTCTTTACGCGGAGTGCCATCGTAGAGTACAAGCCCTGAAGGCCTTAGGAGAAGACATAGATGTATATGGACGAATCTTAGCACCGACGATTATTCGTGCTTTTCCCGCTGATATCTGCAGAAGATGGTTAATCCACGCAAAGCGAGCTGACATTCCCGAAGGTCACATTTCCTCGCAGATGGACTTCCTCAACAGAAAGGTCTTTTAATTAATTTTGTGATTAATTTAATGGTAATAGCCGAGTAAATTTATAAGGTAATTTTAAAGGAGTTTTTGAGCACTGACTACTCAAAAGATTCGAGGAAATGCAGTGAATTCACTAGTCCCCCACTACACTCCAACAGTGGCCGCTCTTCACGTTACTACCACCACCAGGAAAACAAAAAGAAGACCAATTCCACCCCGTATTGCGTCTTCTGTGAAAAACGAGACCATTGGGCCGAAGACTGTAAAGAAGTCACTAACGTTCGGGACAGATTGGAGAAATTAAGAGCAAATAACAGATGTTTCCTTTGTCTAATTAAAGGACACACAGTCCAACAATGTAGGAAGAAAGATAAGGTTTCCTGCACAAAATGCAGAAATCAACATCACTTCTCTGTGTGCAACGAACGGAACCAGCAATCTACGTTTGTCGGTAAGATAGAAGTCACGACACCGAATCGCTCCTATCTCCAAACAGCACGAATTTGGATTAAAGGACCAACAGGCACTTTGAAACTCTCCAGATGTTTACTAGACGCCGGAAGTCAATCGAGCTTCATTAACAAATATCTAGTAGATACGCTTCAGAATTAAGTTCTGAGAACGCAACACTTGGAAATCAACGCCTTCGAATCTTCTTCATCATTTTACACACCACGACGTTTGATTGAATTCTAAGCAGTCGGATTTTCGACAAAATCTTCAATCAAGCTATCTGCTTTCGAGAGAAAAAATAAACACTCTTCACAGCCCAGCGTTCCCCAGGACTTCAAAAACATGATCCTTGCTGATCCGAAAGATGATGATCAGGAACTTCCCATTGAGATACTAGGCGGTGCACCTCATTATTGGAAGATTGTCAAACTACAAGAACAAGTACCAATCACCTCTTCCCTGTTACTGGTACCGACGATCTTCGGATGGATGTTAAGCGGAAACCGCTCCAGGATATCAGTACATTCAACAGTTGTGAATTTAATTGACGTGAACCAGCTACCGATTTAAAGACAATTGGAATAACCGACCGACACGAACAAACGAGAAACAACAAGGATTCTGCTATCTTAGAAAAAATCCAGTCAATCTGCATGTTACAGGATCAATAAAGGGTGGTCTTGCTCCCTAAGAAAGCAGACATCACGCTGTCAAGCAACCGTCAGAACGCTGAGAATTGTCTACGTTCTTTAGCAAATCGCATAAAGAAGGATGAAGCTCTGAAGAATATCTACAATAGTCAGATGTTGGACTATATCCTCAAGGGACAAGTGGAGCTTGTTCCTGCCACGGAGAAAGAAGGTGCAACATTTTTTTTACCTCAACAAGCAGTGAAGAAGGAAACATCAGGAGAAACAAAGTGGAGAATTGTCTTCGATGCCTCCTCTCATGAGAAAAATGCACCGTCCTTGAATGATACGCTGTATATAGGACGCAATCTTTTTCCAGATGTTCTAGCTGTCCTCTTGAGATTTAGAATGCATCCCATTGGAGTTATCTGTGACATCACGCAAGCTTTCCTACAGCTAACCCTAGACGAAGACGACAGAGACTTGACGAGGTTCTTTTGGCATGAAGTTCTTCAGGATGCAGACGAAAACTACAGGACTAGAAATAACGTTACAACCTACCGATTCACTAAGCTCCCATTCGGCCTTACCTGAAGTCCCTTTCTCCTTTCAGCCACTCTAAGAGAACACGCTGATAAATGCAAGGATTCTTTCCCTAAAGCTGTTTCAATTGTGAATGGCAAATGTTTATGGATGACTTCGTTTCTGGAGCAGAGGACGGAAATATGGCAATTGCACTGAACTATCAACTCACGGCAATAATGAAACTAATCAATTTCTAATTGGGCAACCAATTCGGAGGATTTGATGGGCATCTGGGGCGCAAAACAGCGGCCATTCTCGACGAAAACATCGGTGCTAGTACTAGGATGGAATAGGGAAACTGATTGTTTCAACATTGACATCCAAAACGTCTTTAAGAAACTACAACAGGGACCGACAACAAAACACCATCTCCTACAGACAAGTGCGAAATGTTATGACCCTCTCGATATACTGTCTTCTGTCTCCATAGTAAGTAAAATATTATTTCAGGACACTTGGTGCCTAGGCTTGGAATGGGACGAGATCTTACCTCTAGATCTCGGCAACCGTTGGGTCGCTTGGGTTTCCAGTTTATCCTGATTGCCTACGGTACATATCCCTCGGTTGTTAACTACACCAGGCGCAAACAGTACACACACCCACGTATTTTGTGATGCTTCAGAGAGAGCATACGGAGCAGCTGTATATGTTCGAGCTTCCACTGATACTCAAAATCGTGTCCGGTTAGCATGCAGTAAAAATAGACTTGCACCTGTCAAAAGAGTTACGCTTCCTAGGTTCGAACTTCTAAATGCACTCCTAGGAGCTAGATTGCTATATTACGTTTGCAATGCAACAGGCTCAAACATCACAAGGGCAACGGTATGAACTGACGCAACCGTTACCTTGGGCTGGATCAGAAGTAATCCTAATAGATGGAAGATATTTGTTTCGAATCGAGTGACTGAAATACAATCGTATACGTCTCCCGCGTAATGGAGACACTGCCCTGGAAAATACAACCCTGCGGCTATCTTGTCACGAGGTCTCATGGGAGATCAAATTCAAACCAGGGAACTTTGGTAGAGAGGACCCACATGGCTTTCACAACCTGAAGAACTTTGGCCAACCAACAAGATTCCACCAGGGACAACGCTTCCTGAAGAAAAGGTTGTCCGACAAATCATGATGGTCACCAGTTCCCAAGCCCTAATAGATGCCACCAAATGCAGCTCGTACTGGAAGATGATTCGGGTCATGGGCTAGATTCAGCGGTTGATGAAGAATGTTCGAAGCACGAAGAAACACGACGGGGAATTAACTGCCACGGAGCTTGAAACTGCGAAAATGCGTTGGATTTACATTGTACAACTAAGAAGCTTTGGTACAAAACACGCATGTCTACGAGAGAAAAGGAATCTCCCAACTAAATCCAACATTGCACCCTACAATCTCTTCCTGGATGGCGATCTCATCAGATCGGGGGGACGCCTAGATCATGCTGACTTGACATCTGAAGAGAAGCACCCAATCCTCCTCGACGGATCCCATCAATTTACAAAACTGTTGATCAAGCAGACGCACATCCATCTACAACATCTGGGAGTAAGAATGATGCTCTGCGAACTACGCTCGCAGTACTGGATCTTAAGGGCACGCCAGTCCATTAAGAAAGTCCTCCATATTTGCCTCCCTTTTAAGATCGCCAAGAACCACCGCAGAGACGAAATAGAAGCGCCCCTACCTGTGGATCGCATACAATCCACTAAAACTTTCTCCGTCACGGGAGTGGACTTCGCCGGCCCCCTATATGTCAGGGTGGGGAGCATACTACAAAAATCTTATATCGTACTGTTCACCTGCGCCATTACAGGGGCTCTGCATCTTGAATTAACATCAGACATGAGTACTGAAAAATTCATCATGTCGTTCAGACGCTTCTCAAGCAGACATGGATTATGTCACACCATTTACTCGTACAACACGAAGACCTTTCAGGCCGCGAGCTAAGAATTGGCAGAACGTTCTATACTCCTTATGTACCCAACTACGAGCCAGCATTTCACCCACAATGGTATGTCCTAGAAGTTTATTGTTCCACGGGTGGCATGTTGGGGAGGCTGGTGGGAAAGAATGGTGGGTATAACAGAACGATGTTTGAGAATAGTATTGGGTACGTCTCAAGTGGACGAGGAAACTATGAGGACAATATTGGCAGAAATAGAAGCCGCCATAAAACAGCAGACCAATTACAGAAGATGGTCCCAACGTACTGACACCAATCCGCTTCATAAACAGGGAACGATTAACAACATTACCCAACGGTCCAGAACCTAGTGTCTATACAGATCTAAGAAAAGAAGCAAGACTGAGGGCAAAGATGCAAGACGACTTCCGGAAGAGGTGGAAGAAGGAGTACCTTCTTGCCTTAAGAAGCGTCCACGATGTGCGGCAACCAGACGGAAGAGCGACTAAATGTCGGGAAGGGGATGTCGTCCTGCTTCAAGATGATCTGCGCCTTCGTCACATATGACAACGAGCTCGAATTTCTGGAGTGAGACCTGGCCGCGACGGTAAGGCGAGGACTCTCGTCCTCCGTCTTGGCGATGGAACGGAGATCATCCGACCAGTACAGCTAGTCGTACCGTTAGAAATTGACCAGGGTGGGGAGGATGTGGCGGATTAACGATGCCGTTTACCT
Organism: Meconema thalassinum; assembly: GCA_946902985.2. Taxonomy (NCBI): domain Eukaryota; kingdom Metazoa; phylum Arthropoda; class Insecta; order Orthoptera; family Tettigoniidae; genus Meconema; species Meconema thalassinum. The sequence goes on from OX336390.1 coordinate 617,751,255, forward strand.
ACCTCCCAGTATGGGATCCACGCCATGCAGCGCCACCTACATGGGCCTACTGCATAAGCTACAACCTCTTTGTAATGTAAGGACTTTGAAATATATAATGTAGATTCTTAGACAGAAATGTTTTTTTAATGGTCCACGTACTATATCTGAATTGAGCCGTTGGATTAGAAGACTGATTCCTCAGGTACAACGCTGGACAGAGCGGAAGCATGGAGAGATAAATAAAATTATTATCTCACCTAACTTCTAACTGGATATGGGTAGTATCGGTTCTACCTCAAGAAGATGGGGAAGTTCTATTCCCAACATTGCATCTATTGCTCCGAAGCTATTGCTGATGCCAAACACACCTTTTTTTCTCCTGCAAGAGGTGGATTGATGAAAGGCCATTACTTCAATAAGAGATTGAACAACAGATCTTCCCATACAATATCATGGGAATGATGCTTCAAGATGAATCGCACTGGAAGAATGTCGCTCATTACACTGAATAAATTATTCGAACGATGAAAAATTATCTGGACAGTCATGGATGAAAAATAGTTGAAGACAAGTGTTTTAGTATATGGTCCTAGCCTGAAGTAATGTGTACAACGGTTCCTGAAGTCACGGGGAGAGGTTTTAGTCGGTAGTCTGCCACTCAGGATTCCGACACTACTGTATGTGGGTAAATGTATTTCTTCTCCTCCGTCAAATACAATTAACATCATAATTACTATTCATAAATTCAAATAGTTGGCGTGAATTCATGCAGTGTTGAAGTAGCGATAGTAGCGATAGTGTCGGACTTGGAAATGTTGCTCGATATTATACTCCTCCGACAAAGACGACACATTGTCAATAGAAGTTGTTCCCGCTGTGATTCGAAGCACGTAGGCAAATAGGTTGATTTACGTTTCCGCAGTCTTACGGTGACTTCGCCATTCTACTATTAATGGTCTACTATTGAACCAGTCACTGGGAACGTTGATAGAGCGTTCAAAATCTTGCGTTCCTGCCTCATGTAATTGGGCACAATTTGTGTTGCCCTACTGGAAAGCTTTCTTTAATAGATCCAAGCAACACTGAAATATGACTTCCAATACTTCAAAATGATTTAGCATATCAACTAATTCCCCTGGTACAGAATTCCATGGCGTTTTACTAATACATTGGGAACAACATCTCATTTGATTTTGCTATCTTAAAACGTTTAACCTGTCTATTATTATCTAAATGTCTAAGACGTTTGGATATTGAGTTACGAGTATAGCAATGCTTTCCGTCTATTTTACCCAACTTTCTATTTTTGCAAAAATTGAAAGTAGACTTATGAGATCTACACAGGGCCAAAAGTTGTGTGTCTGTCTGTCTGTGTACTCTGAATGTCTGTTCCCCCTTATCAATTCAAACACGCCGAAACCGAATTGAATGAAGTTTGGTATAGAGGAAGCACTAGCAAAGAGCACCTCAGTGTCATGTTTTATATTGCCACCATATTTACTAAAACTTAATGGTGGCCACTCAAATGGTCAAAACTAAAAATTAAATTACGACCAAACTAATGATCTGATCTTGAGAAATCTTGGTAAAAACACACCTTCATATGAGACGCGTCTTGCGCCCAAACTACAACGTCACCAGTTTTACCATTTCAAGATGGTGGCCGTGTGAATTATGCAAGCGTTATAAACCATAACTTGGGATCCACCGGTTCCGATTAACGAACCACTGGAGCTGCACGAGTGACATTTACTAGCAACCAGTTGAACTATGTGCAAACCATGGCCTACTAGATGCGAGCTGCGCTCTATAGGCTACCGGTCTTGATATTCCCAGTTAGTGAATCCATGCATCCGGTGTAATTGAAAACTTTCTTTGGTGCCGATAGAGAGCACTCACCCCCAAGGACATGCGAGATTATAAATTAGCTGTGTAGTACGTTTATTAAATGTGTTTCTCCCAGTGATACGTTCAGACCAACGAAGGTTTGTTTCAGTTTCAATTATTGTAAGTAGTCAGTGTTAATATGCTGAATTCCTATGTTGTTTAGAGTGTTTGATGATGAAATTGAAAAATTCTGGGGTATATTATAAACTTTGGTTTGAACGCCACTGCTCAAATCCTTTATGTCATACTGTTGTGTGCCATTTTTCACTTCGAATAGGAAGAAAATAGGAGGTGATAGGGACAATGTGTTATAACTATATCCATACATTTGGGGAACATAGGCTATATGTTCTGTCCTGGACATCTTGTTTGAAAATGTAGGTCGTAAACCAAACGTTAATCAGTCAATCACGTGGAAAATACTGAAAAGGGACTTTAAGGAAGGAAAGGACCAGTAGAATGAATGAAATTAGGCTATACTCTGTTATTTTCTTAAAGAATTACATGTTATTTAAAACTCTTACAAGGAATGTTACAGTTGAATCATTAAAATGATATCTCTGTAGCATAGAACTTTTAAAATATTACCGATTCATTTAAATATTTGCACGTCCTGTCCTCAAAAAAGTTGATATATAGTACGGAGCAACTGGGTGGACAGCACAAATCGTATCCAGTAAAAAGTATAATCATCACGGCTGTGCTGTATGACCTAGATCTGCAGCAGAATGCTGGAATTTCTTCATTTACTCGCTGTTTCACGAGTTTGGTAGCCTTTTTATCAGAGCACCGCTGTTGCGAGACTATGCCCATTGGGGAGCCGATAGGCCACCAGTCAAACGGAGCCATACAGCAGATAGCATAAGGCCTGGGGCATCCTCTACGTATCGCAACTCTATATTTTACATTTCGGTATCATTCACTTTCAGTACATACATGTTTTTAATGCTTGCCTGTGGTTATATTTGACTTCATAACTTGATATATGAGCGTTCCTCTCAGCAGTTCAATGTAATACTGACTACCATGATCAAAACAACTTACAGATCTGTTCAATATTTAGAGTCAAACTCTTTGTTTTTATTAAATCTTTCTTCATCCAGTAGAGCACTAACAACTGCAACTTGACGTGATCCAATGTCTTTGCCTTTCTCCATTATCCAAAATCAATCCAATTTTACTGTACACGGCGCTAAATGGTGGAAGGAAACAACTGTTATCTATATTGTATAGTGAAAATGAAAATCTACAGCCTGCTTCCAGTCTCCGACCGGGTCAAGAATGGAATGAATGAAGCCCCCATCTAGCGGCGAGGATATGAACTGTGCTGGCTGCCGAGGCCTGACGCACTCCTCTGGGGAAATGATTAAATGAATGACAAATGAAATGAAATGATAGTGGAGAGTGTTTCTGGAATGAAATTGTGACAGGGAAAACCGGAGTACCCGGAGAAAAACCTGTCTGCCTCCGTTTTGTCCAGCACAGATCTCACATGGAGTGACCGGGATTTGAACCACGGACCCAGCGGTGAGAGGCTGGCATGCTGTCGCCTAAGCCACGGAGGCTCTATATTGTATAGTAACATTTCTAAATTAAGGAGTGAGAAATAGATTCACTTAGGGAATTGTGACCTCGCTGTTCCACCCCTTAAAACACTATTACAGTCATCACAATTAACACCGGTTATCAGACAGATTCTACACACACCCAAAGTACTCGGGGCTACATGACCGCGTTGTCGCAGCCCCTAAACTTAAGAACCAACGAACCAACATTAACTAATTGTGTTTTGCTGCTTTTCAATCGGTCAAAACGATTATGCCCATTTTTTATTTTTTTTTGTCGTGTAGCCTCCTGAGAGGCCGAGTGCAGGTCTTTCTAGTCGACGCCCGTGGGCGACCTGCGCGCCGGGATGAGAGATGGAATTGATGAAGATGAATGAAACTGGGCAAGGATGTGGAAGGAAGCGGCCGTGGCCTGTCAGAAGGTACTGTCCCAGCATTTGCCTGGTGTTGAAAATGGGAAACCACGGAAAACCATTTCAAGGACAGCCGACGGTGGGGCTCGAACCCACGCGTCTACCGAGTCAGCAGAGAGCTTGGCCCCTTGACCTAACGCGGCGCTTTAGCCCGCGCAGCCACTACTGTCGGTATTATGCCCAATGAATTGGGTGGGGTACATCTTCTTATACAGTGTGGTCCACCCGCCCCTCATTATTTAGTTTTATGAAACCCAACTAACATAGCATTTCTCCCGATGGTCGATATTGCTCTGCGCTCTGACTGTGTGACAGCAGTGTAATTGGGTCATGGGTCTAGCAAAGAAAAACCGACCTTAAACTTTTCCCCGCCAAATACTACGGCCCATTCTACTAACATATGACTTTCTGCTCCTTGAAATAACACACATACACGTAATACAATCGAATTAATAGCTTACGCCACGTGATCTGTAATAGTAGAAAGTTAAATCAACACCAGAAACCGTGATTGAAGACTTTGAGATGGACTTAAACGTTTGAGGTGGGACGGCTACAGTAACAAAAGTACGTTTAGCGTGCGGTAATTACCATGTCTTGGTGGCTGCGAGGTTTAATGCCTGACCGTACTTGGTGGACGCGAGAGGGTAGAACGTTGCTTCGAATCCAGTTGTAGGCATACTTTTTTTGAACGAAAGCCCACATTACATTTAGTCGGGATGTAACTACATTGCCACATTTATTGCCTTACGACGAATTTTTGTGAAGAGTTCGATGAATTTTGATGATTTATAAAGAGAACACGATCGAATTGGTACGTTATGCCACGTGACCTGTTATGGCAGAAAATTTAAAAACTGGCATGAATATTAACATAACATCTCGAAGTGTTGCTCCGGAAGTCCGGGTTCGATTCCCAGCTCTGCCAAGAAATGTAATACTTGTCTGAGGGCTGAAATTGGGTACACATAGCCTCGTGGAGCAAATATGAGAAGAAGTGGGTTCGATTCCCACCTCAGCCACCCTGGAAATGGTTTTCCGTGGTTTCCAAATTCCGGGACGGATTCTATCTTAAGGCCACGGCCGCCTCCTTCCCAATCCTTAATTGCAAATACACACATTATTACAAGCCCGCAATAACTCAGGTTATCAGACAAATTCTACACACACACACCAAGGAAACATGGCTAAAATGTTCTAGGCCCTCAAATGAAACAAAACAACAACATATCGAAGGATATTCTGATAGCCAGTGCTTGCATCGAAGTATACGTATTCCGTAGAAATTCCCATTGTATTATTAGCAAAAAATCGTGTGTCTGTCTGTGTGTGTGTGACGTGTGTGTGTGTGTGTGTGAGTGTGTGTACTCTGAATGTCTGCCCCTCCCTTCCACCCCCCCCCCCTATCAATTCGAACACGGTGAAACCGAATTGAACGACATTTGGTACAGAGGTAGAACTAGCAACGGGCACCTCAGTGTCATGTTTTATAACGCAGCCATCTTGACGGAAACGTAATGGCGGCCACCCAAATGTTCAAAGCTTAAATCAAATTACGAATAACCTAATCATCCGATCTCTACCAAATTTTGCAACAACATTTATTTATATGGCGAGCGTCTTTTGACTACACTACAAGGTAATTAGACCGATAGTTTGCAGATGGCGGCCATGTATGTGTGCAAATCGATTCCCCCTATCAATTCAAACACAGTGATACCGAATTGAACGATATTTGGTACAGAGGTAGCACTAGTAAAGGAAACCTCAGTGTAATGTTTTATATTGTCGCCATCTTGACGAAAACGTAATGGCGGCCATCCTATTGTTAAGAGCTTGATTCAAATTACGACCAACCTAATAATCTTATCTCTACCAAATCTTGCAACAACATACCTTTATGTGGGAAGCATATTTTGACCAAACTACAAGATCATCAGCCTAACAGTTTGCATATGGCGGCCAAGTATGTATGCAAATCGATTCCCCCTATCAATTCAAACACGGTGAAACCGAATTGAACGAAATTTGGTACAGAGGTAGCACTAGCGCAGAACACCTCAATGCCATGTTTTATATCGCCACCATCTTGACGGAAACGTAATGGTGGCCACCCAAATGTTCAAAGCTTAAATCAAATTATGACTAACTTAATCATCCTATCTCTACCAAATTTTGCAACAACGTATACCTGTATGGCGAGCATCGTTTGACTGAACTACAAGGTCATCAGCCCATTAGTTTGCAGATGGCGGTCATGTATGTGTGCAAATTGATTCCCCCATCAATTAAACACGGTGTAACCGAATTGAACGAAATTTGGTACAGAGGTAGCACTAGCAAAGGGCACTCCAGTGTCATGTTTTATATCGCCGCCATATTGACGAAAACGTAATGGCGGCCATCATAATGTTAAGAGCTTGAATCAAATCATGACCAACCTAATAATCTGATCCCTACCAAATTTTGCAACGACATACCTTTATGTATAGAGAATCTGTTGATCACACTACAAGGTCATCAGACCAATAATGTGCAGATAGCGGCCATGTTTTTGTGCAAATCGATTCCCCCTATCAATTCAAACACGGTGAAACCGAATTGAATGTTTTTTTTTTTTTTTTTGCAGAGGTAGCACTAGCAAAGGGCACATCATATTCATGTATAATATCCGTAAAGCACGTTGTATTACAACAAGCTACTACAACCAACATTCAATTATTCTCCTTGAAAATGACAAAGGGTTATAACCATACCCATGTATTTAGGAGAAAGTAGGCTATACGTTCTTTACTGAACATCTTGTTTTCTTATTAAATTTTAACAAAAAGTCTTAGCATATCTTTAGGCCCGTATCACACGACACTCGCTGGCAAGGAAGCTGGTGTGATCGCTGGTACAAAATCCTGTATAATTCTGTTCTCTTCGTCAGTACACCTGCTTGTATGACCGAAGTGTATCACACGCTAGCATTTTGGACGCTAAGTTGTATGAAATAAAACCGAAGGGCTGTCGTTTGAGGGCATTAGTTGCTGTTCTTTCGCCTTATTAACGCAAAGCGGTCGCGAAAATTGCTTTAAGTAAATTAGAAAACCTGCCAGGTACTGAACGAATGCATTCCAATCAATATTTAAGATCTAACTGTAATAATTGAATATTTTACCATACGCGTTAATAAGAAGCGCAACAAAAACCTCCAGAGTGTGTTGGAAATGTATGCAAGTGTTATTGCGCCCGCTCGCTCTTTCGAAGAACCCGGTTTCAAGACCATCCAACGGCAGAATTTTAAAATTCTTTCTAACTATTTTATTATACCCTCCCTACCTCGTACAGCAAGATTTCAACTTGGTTTTGTTCACATTATCTACGAAGACGATAGGGAAAGTTATTTTCTTGTCTCATTTAAATGGTTATTTTCCCTAAATACTGTTCTAAACCATGTCGCCTCCGTAGCATAGCGGTCAGCATGGTTAGCTGCCGCCCCGGAGGTCCTGGCTTCGATTCCCGGCTCTGCCACGAAATTTGAAAAGTGGTATGAGGACTGGAACGGGGTCTACTCAGCCTCGGGTGGCCCAAATGAGTAGAGGGGGTTCGATTCCCACCTCAGCCATCCTCGTAGTGGTTTTCCGTGTTTTCCCACTTCGTCTTCGGGCAATTGCCGGGATGGTACCTACTGTAAGGCCACGGCCACCTCCTTCCCTCTTCCTAGCCTATCCATCCCAATCTTCCATGCCTTCCCATCCCTCATGAGGCCCCTGTTCGCTTTGCAGGTGAGGCTGCCTGGGCGAAGTGCTGATCACTCCTCCCTAGTTGTATCCCTCCCGACCAGATGTTCCAAGCTCCAGGACACTGCCCATCGAGGCGGTAGTGGTGAGTTCCCTCGCTGAGTCCGTGGGAATCACCAACCTAGAGGGTAAATTGGCAAAATAAAAATTAAAAAAAACTGTTCTAAACCATGGATGGATACTATTCGTTATAATTAATATTTTTTTAGTCGATTTTACCCTCCAGGTTAGGTTTTCCCACGGACTCAGCGAGGGATCCCATCATTACCGCCTCTACGGGCAGTGACCTGGAGCTTGAAAAATCTCGTCTGGGGATACAACTGTTGAGGTGGGATCAGCACCTCGTCCAGGAGGCCTCACCTGCAAAGCGAACAGGGACATCTTGAGGGATGGGAAAGGTGGGGAGGATAGGGAGGGATAGGCAAGGAAGAGGTCGTGGCCGTACGGTAGGTAACATCCCGGCATTTGCCCGAAGGCGAAGTCGGAAACCACGGAAAACCACTTTGAGGATGGCTGAGGTGGGAATCGAACCCCCCTCTATTTATTTGGACCACCCGAGACTGAGTAGACCCCGTCCCAGTCCTCATACCACTTTTCAAATTTCATGGCAAAGCCGGGAATCGAACCCAGGACGTCCGGGGTGGCAGCTAATCACGCTGACTACTACGCAACGGAGGCGACTCTATTCGTGATAATTAGAATTTTAATAGTTCAATATTTATAATAATATGACACGTTCTGTAATTACTGGCTTGCTGCGAGGTTCAGCGGTAACGTTCTCGCTTGCTGTGCCTAAGGTTGCAGGTTCGTATCCTGGCGCAGTCAGCTGGCATTTGAGGGTGCGCAAATGCGAGGGAGCCGTGTCAGTAGATTTACTGGCACGTTGAAGATCCCCTTCCGAGCAAAATTCCAGCACCCCGGCGTATCTAAAAGCCAGAGAAGTTAAAAGGGACGTAAAACCAATAATGTCATAATTATCTGTATTTACTGTAGGTTTGGGGCAGATGACCTCGTAGTTCCGCCCCTTAAAACCTCACTAACTAACTAACTAACTAACTATTACTGTAAGTGTATAGCAAGCGCTTTTCGCACAGACGCAGTTGAAAGAAATTATAGTTTCGGTCTGATGTATTTATTTATTTGTTATGTGGGTCGTCTGAGTGAGTCGGAGTTTTCCTTTAAACAAAGGTGGTCAAAATTTCGAACACTTGCTACCTTGAATATACAGGATACCTTGCTTTCGTTCTACAGATCATTATGTCGTCGTCCAATCTGGCTGCGTACCATCGGATAAGTACGGTCCTTTTGAGGACCAAATAATAAATCACTCGTTGGAACAGATAGATATGCGTCCATAATACATCCACAATAAACGACATTAAGCAAAAAAAAAGTACTAGTTCAAGATTCGAACCTACTACAATGCGACTTCGTTGACGCTAGCCACCATAGCTACCGAGAAACAAGGTATATTGCTGGCACGCATTGAATCTATTCGTAGACACTTCCTGTCAAAACGTAAGCATTTGTTATTCGGAGCTCTAATCGTTTCAATCATGCATTATATTTGAGGTCATTGAAAGAAAACTGCCACTATTAATTTCTACTATATTCGCGAGGATGTACTCAACGGTAAAGTTGTACAATGGACGTAAAGGAACAGGTACTAATGTTTTTAGGATGACTGTGATATACGCGTTAGTTGGGTTGCCTTCCTCCAAAAAAATAAGGGGCTGGCGGACCACACTGTATATAAAAGTGAAAGTCTGTAAGTATGTGGTTGGGTGGGTGGGTGGGTGGGTCTATTCCGTATAATAATCTACACCGTTCCACTAATCTCAACCAAATTTTGCACACACATAGTTCAGGACCCAGAAGGAACCGCTGGCTACATGAATTTTCGATAGTCTTTCTCATTCTTCCGATTTCGGCCCTTTTGCACTCAAGCACAGGCTAATCAAATCATAAAATTTACTCATGAAGGAATGGCAAGGCAGATAGTTTCCATGGTAACATAGCTCAAGTCGAGACACGGCCGACTGGATGCCAGTTGCGCTCTGCACTACCGGTATAGAAAATGAGGATGAATATCCACAGCCTGCTTCCAGTCTCCGACCGGGTCAGGAATGGAATGAATGAAGCCCCTATCTAGCGGCGAGGATATGAACTGTGCCGGCTGCCGAGGCCTGACGCACTCCTCTGGGGCAATGATTAAATGAATGACAGATGAAATGAAATGATAGTGGAGAGTGTTGCTGGAATGAAATTTTGACAGGGAAAACCGGAGTACCCGGAGAGAAACCTGTCTGCCTCCGTTCTGTCCAGCACAGATCTCACATGGAGTGACCGGGATTTGAACCACGGACTCAGCGGTGAGAGGCCGGCATGCTGCCGCCTAAGCCACGGAGGCTTCAGAAAATGAGGATCTTTACTTGAAATCCCGTTAGTTACTCAACTGCTCACACAGCACTGTCAACCGAGTTTAGCATAACAAAGACTTGACACTATCTTCTACTATATATTTGTCAAATACCACTCACTCACTCACTCACTCATTCATTCATCACGAAATCTCAGAAACCACCGAACGGATTGGAATGAAATTTGGTATGCAGCTTCTACAAGGGCCACAAATGCCCACTAAGAGAGGATTTTTGTATATTCAGGTTCTAAAGGGGTGTTAAGGGGGTGGACCTGCATTTCATTGAATAGCAATATCTCCCGATTGGTTTCATTGGGGGATGTGATATTCGGCACATAAACTCATCATAAGAAGACACGAGTCTGAGGGTTTTTCGATGTGGCGTATATTATGAGGTGAAAGGGGGTGAAAAGTGGGAATTGAAAGATTCCTAACGGAGCATGTATCTCTTAAACGACATAGGCGAGGAGTTTGAAACTCGGCGGAAAAAAAATCAGCATAAAAGCAAGTAAATATGTGTTTGACCGTTTTTTTCATAAATCCAATTTAAGGGGCCCATGGGGAGGAGTGAAATTCTGAGGAGGGGGGGGGACAGGAAAAAAAGTGTCCTAACTGATTGACTGACTGACTCACTCATCAAACTCAAGGGGGGAAAACTGCTTTAAAGTAAGTAAATAGCTGCTCGACAGTTTTTTTCATAAATCAAATTTAAGGGGTTCATGGGGAGGGGTGAAATTCTGAAAAAAGAAAATTGAAAGAAAAAGTCCTGACTCACTCACTCACTCATCAACGCCCAGCCAAAATTATTGAAGTTAGAAACATGACAGTTTGGGGATATGTTCATTGTATGTCAAAACCGTCCACTAAGGGAGGATTTTCGGATATTCAGGTTCTAAAGGGGTCTTAAGGGGTTTAAACCTGCATTTCATTGAATAACAATATCTCCCGATTGGTTTCATTGGGGGATGTGATACACGGCATATAAACTCACCATTAAAAAGTAAGAAGACACGTGTCTGAGGGTTTTTCAATGTGGTGTATATTATGAGGTGAAAGGGGTGAAAAGCAGGGATTGAAAGATTCCTAACGGAGCGTGTATCTCTTAAACGACATAGGCGAGGAGTTTGAAACTCAGCGGGAAAAAAATCAGCATAAAAACTAAGTAAATATTTATTTCACAGTTTTTTCTTAAATCCAATTTAAGGGGCCCATGGGGAGCAGTGAAATTCTGGGGGGGGGGGGGAGGGGGAAACTGGAAAGAAAGTGTCCTAACTGATTGACTGACTGACTCACTCATCAAGCTCAGGGGGAAAAACTGCTTTAAAGTAAGTAAATAGCTATTCGACAGTCTTTTTGATCAATCAAATTGAAGGGGTTCATCGGGAGGGGTGAAATTCTGAAGAAAAAAAAATTGAAAGAAAATGACCTGACGCATTCACTCACTCATCATCGCCCAGCCAAAAATATTGAAGTTGGAAACATGGCATTTCGGGAACATGTTCGTTGTATGTCAAACCCGTACACGAAGGGAGGATTTTTGGATATTCAAGTTCTAAAGGGGTCATAAGGGGGTTAAACCTGCATTTCATTGAATAACAATATCTCACGAGTGGTTTCGTTTGTGGATGTGATACACGGCATATAAACTAATCATTAAAAATAAGCTGACATATGTCTAAGGGTTTTTGATGTGGTGTATTATTATGAGGTGAAAGGGGTGAAAAGTGGGGGTTGAAGGATTCCGAACGGATCGTGTAGGCTTATCTCTTAAACGACATAGGCGAGAAATTTGAAATTCAGCGAAAAAATTCAGCTTAAAAAGTAAGTAAATCGGTGTTCGACCGTTTTCTATAAATTAATTTAAGGGGCCAATGGGGTGGGGTGAAATTCTGGGGTGGAAAAGGAGAGAAAGTGTCCTAACTGACTGACTAACTCACTCACTCACTCATCAAACTCAGGTGAAAAAGACAGCTTAAAAAAATAAGTTAATAGGTGTTCAAGTGTTTTTTCATCAATCCAATTCAAGGGGCCCATGAGGAGGGGTGAAATTCTGGTAAAAATAATTGAAAGAAAATGTCCTGTCTGACTCACTCACTCATCACGCCCAGCGAAAACTATTAAAGTTGGAAACATGAAATTTTGGGAATATGTTCGCTGTATGTCGAAAACGTCAACTAAGGAATGATTTTTGTTTATTCGGGTTTTAAAGAGGTGTTAAGGGGGGTAAACGTGCATTTCATTGAATAACGATATCTCATGAGTTGTTTCTTTGGGGATGTGATATTCGGTATATAAATTTATCATTAAATATAATCAGACATATACTAAGGGTTTATCGATGTGGTGTATATTATGAGGTGAAAGGGGTGAAAATTGGGGGTTGAGGGATTCTTAACGAGCGTGTATCTCTGAAACGACATAGGCGAGAAGTTTGAAATTCGGCGGGAAAAACAGCTTAAAATACAAGTAAATAGGTGTTCGACGGTTTTTTCATCAATCCAATTAAAGGGGCCCTTTAAGAGGGGTGAAATTCTGGGGAAAAAAACCAGGAAAGAATGTGTCCTAACTGATTGACTCACTTACTCACTCATCAAACTTAGGGGGAAAACAGCTTTAAATAAGTTAATAGGTGTTCGACCGTTTGTTTCATAAATCCAATTTAAGGGGTTCATGGGGAGGGGTGAAATTATCAACAATAAATGAAAGAAAATATCCTGACTGACTCACCCACTCATCATCGCCCAGCCAAAATTATTGAAGTTAGAAACATGAAATTTTGGGGATATGTTCGTTGTATGTCGAAAACGTCCACTAAGGAAAGAGTTTTGGATATTCAGGTTCTAAAGAGGTATTAAGGGGGTAAACGTGCATTTCATTGAGTAACAATATCTCACGAGTGGTTTCATTTGGGGATGTGATACTTGGCACATAAACTAATCATTAAAAATAAGCTGACACATGTCTAATGGTTTTTCGATGTAGTGTATATTATGAGGTGAAAGGGATGAAAAGTGGGGATTGAAAGATTCCTAATGGAGCGTGTATCTCTTAAACGACATAGGCGAGGATTTTGAATCTCGGAGGAAATCAATCAGCTTTATAAAAAAAAGGTGTTCGAACGTTTTCCCATAAATGCAATTTAAGGGGCCTATAAGGAGGGGTGAAATTCTGGAAGAAAAAAGTCCACTAAGGAAGGATTTTTCGATGTTCACTCTCATCGACCAACCAAAACTATTCATGTTAAAAGAATGATATTTGGGGGATATGTTTGTTGTGTGTCGAAAACGTCTCCTAAGGAGGGATTTTTGGGTATTCAGGTTCTAAAGGGGTGTTAACGGAGTTAAACCTGCATTTCATTGAATAACAATATGGCACGACTATGACGCGGGCGAAGCGAGGCTAAAAATGAGATGGTGTGTGTCTGTGTATTACTCAATCACGCAAGTACTATTGGTCCGATTTACATGAATTTTACATGGGAGTAGCTGATTTACCTGGTTAACATATAGGTTACTTTTGATTTCAATACTTAGCGCTATTTAAAGATGGCGACCATTTTAGTGACGTCACTACACCCTTTGGATTCAAACTTTCATATTTCCATTTCAAATAAAAAGAAAACGCTAAGAAATAGCAAACTTTTGATGGCATATACGAGGTTTAAATTTACATTTTCTATCCGAAAGGTATCTCCAACGGTTAGCGAGTAAAACCTAAATTTGTGCTATAAAACACGGTCAACGCCGAGCGGTGTAGTTTGACAAAATGTTCCATCCTTAATCTCCCTCTGCGCAGCACCTCACCTATCCCCTGTTTTAACTGTCACCTTCACATTTTAATTTATTTATGACGCGTAGCGAAGCACGGGTACTTCAGCTAGTGTTATATATATGTAAACACTCTCCTGAAAAAAAAAACATGTATTAGTTAGTTATCACACTTAATACATGTAATTTTTTTCAGGTGTGTGTTTACATATTTATAACTTTTACCCCACCCAATTCATTGGGCACAACCGTTTTGACCGACTGAAAAGCAGCAAAAGGCAATTTGTATAGGCAACACTGAAAACAGAATGGCTTCAAATTTCCAACATTAACTAACTAGCTACACTTCCCTAACAACTCCCTATTAGCAGATTATTGCACCAACAATGACCATAATCTGACATTTTCATTGTTGTCTTAAGCTGTTACTTTCAGTCATAGAACGGCGAGTGACTTTCCCATCAAAACAAAACTGCTGAAGGTCAAAGCAATGTTGCCAACATCTCGGATGAATGCATAAATCAAGTGGTAACTGTTATTGCGCATTATACCAACACTCTGATAAGAACATTCCCTTTGATAAACAGTCATCTTGAAATATATTTTATATATTTGATATTTTAAAATGTGTGGGTTGAGTCTATTAATAAGAACAGATCTTTAAATTCATTCCAAATCGAACAATAAACATACCATAAAAGCATGGGGATGATATTTGGTTTGCTGGCACATACAAGTCTGTCAGTAAGCTCTCCACGTACCTTTAATATACGCTTCAGGGCCATCCTGAGGTCTCTTGAATCACGGCAATTTAGTTATTAGAATTATCTTGGTCTGCCATCCAGTTTGAAGTCTTCAAACTGCGTATCTTTCTGGCTCTTGTTGATCTGAACGGGGATGGAATACACGAGTCCTTTTCTAGCACTGAGTGGGATTTACTCTGTTTCCGCAAATAGCAACTTCAGAACTTGAGTATGAGACAGGCACCAGTGACCTAAATTCCTAGATCGTTTTAATCATATTAAATACTGGCTTGTGTGTGCGTGTTACCCCTAATCAATTTTGGTTGGCTGGAGCAATTCGGCAGTGCCTTTCAAATTTCTTAATGTGTCACGAACCCAACATGGAAGCCACGCTTAATAATTTACTGGCTCTCTATATCTCTGAAACGTTTGCAGCAATCAAACTAAAATATGGTATTAAGTAAGCACACACATGTCACCTTAAAAACCTTTTGAACAACAAAAAATAACACTTATCGGCCACGCGAAATTAAATATTTAAAACGACTATCCTGGCAATTTAATCAACCGTGTGCATTAATGTAAGACTTAGCACAGAAATGATGTATTAACAGCTTCATATATCAGCACGTAATTTTGTTCAATTGTTTTCAAAAATTCAATATTACGGTACCAGTAGTGCCAAATTTAAGAATCATAATACTATTGCTCTTATCCTATTCTTGCGATCGAAGGTAAGGTTTGTATTATAAAACAGCATAATAATCGTTATCGATTGGTACGTACGTCTATGACTTACATTAAAGCCAATCCTAAATGGTGGCCAGGCAAACTTCTTCACCAGCAGTCAATATCGCCGAAACTATAAGAAGGCTATTAAGCAATGAAAATGGAATTTTATATGGTGTTAGACGAAAATCAAGCAAGTGAACATTTGTGGCTTTTAAATACCTGATAATCACTAAAACAACATGGTGATCAAATATTTAAAATGACGTTTCAGGTGGTTTAATAATCCGAGGTGCAGCAAAACTTTGCCCAATGAATCTTTATTTATAGCTAGATATATTGGCATCCAATGTTGTGCAATTACTTTTAAAGAGCAAAGCAGAATTACATTTTTGACCGTGCTGGGAATCGAACATAGGGCATTTGTGGCTGGAGTCTCAATACGTGCCCCGAGACCACAGACAAAGCCAATATGTTAATATAGTTATGGTAATGGATTTTGTGGGCCAGGTAACATTCCACACCCGTAGCTAAAAATAACTACACCTATTTAGATACGTTATAATTAAAGTTTGAGTGAGTCAACTCTTGCTGAAATATATCTAGGCTTTGCCATTTCCTCATTTCCCCCACATATGCAATATTGACGTGTTTCTGTTCACCATATTATTCTAAATGAGCACGAGGCAAGTGATTTAACACCTTTGTAGGTGTTGTTGTATGTTGGTGTATCTTTTGAGGAACTTGATCTTCGTGGTTTTATAGCACTGTGTTCTTGGGTGTGTATGTGTATGTGTGTGTGAATTTGTCTGATAACCTGTGCCAAAGTAGTGTCTGTTTGTGTCAAGTGAGAACAGGGAACGAGGTGGCCGTGGCCTTAAGAATAATCCTGGTATTTGGTTGGAGTAGAAGTGGTAGACCATTTTCAGGATGCATGAGGTAGGATTGAAACCCACCCCTTCTTGGTTTTGTTTCATGAGGCCGAATGTACCCCGGTGTGACAACCAGGAATGCTAGCCGCTACACCATGAGTCCTTTCCAGATGTCAATAGGGTGATAATGACAAGGGACGCAAAATTATTTTCCGGATGGACTTTCCGGTTTACCACAAATGGGAAGGAATTTGTTGATTTTTATAGCTGTCACTAGTAAGATCAGCCAGAGTTTGCGTTGATATTGAAAAGCATTTCAGGATAAATGAAAGATCAATTTAAAAATTAATGTAAGGTTATGTGTAAAGAGATGTTGAGTGAACGATGTCATTTGCGAAGGAATTACTGTATTCATTCCTTGGGGTTGATAATGAACATAGCGCGCACAGAATGTGTGTATATACTGTATAACCTCTGTTCTAATCACTTGTTATCTCCAAATCGATCTTTCCTTTCATAAGCTCTGAAGGAAATAATATATGAAATACATGTAACTTTTGTGCTGACTATCTCTTACATTTTGATCACTCCGTTCGCGTCTGCCTTGTGGCGTAGTGGCTAGCATTCTTGACTGTCACTTTCTGACCTAAAGAGTACCTCGTGAGCCACAACTGAGGGGAGATGGGTTCGATTTCCAACTCAGCCATCCTAGAAGTGGTTTCCCGTTGTTTCCCACTTCTGTTTAAGACAAATGCCAGGATGGTGGGTTTCATTCATGAAGCGATATGAAGTAAAAATTTGCCAGTCACAAATAAATTTAATAGCAAATACGATTAGACACGCCTCCCTGGTCAATCAAAATGAATTAATCTCATCATAATTATCGCAGTATAAAAATACTATATTCAAGCAAAATTCATTTAACTGCAAAAATAGTCGAATAGAATGCAAATAGACCAGAAAATGCAAACATTATTGTTTCAATCTAGAATTGAGAAAATCTCCTATCAAATGTTCATTACTATAGTGTACTGAATAAATCGTATTCAAAGTTCATATTTCATAAAATTGTCTATAATGCAATGGTATTTCAGAATTGACTAAAAATGTCTGTGTTTCAATCATGTTCATAAAAACGACTAGTATTTCCAAGATCGTCGATAAAGTAGTAGATTTTAACGCTCTAAAATCTTTTAATCATTCTTCTTTCTTGAGGATGACAGAAAATTGGTCAAAGTAATTTACTGGAAAGAATTACTTTAATAAAACGACACGCTGTCTGAATTCAAACTTGCCATAGAAAATCGTTAACTTTACAGTCAAATTGTGACTACAAGAAAGATTCAAATTCTCGAAAGAATATTTAACTTCAATATAAACTGATCCAAAATGTTTAAATATGCAAATGACATAATAATGTCTCAATAAATCGACGAAAATGGCATAAAGCTGCAAAGTGTACAGAGTACAGAAACATCTAGCAAAAGAATATGGGGCAATCAAATATATGACAGAAAATATGGGAAAGATAGTTGCTCAGATATCACTAAAATGGCTCAAATAAATCAAGAAACGATCACGGCTACCTTATCTGTTGGATTGAAGTTCTAGAAGAAAATTTCAAAGAAGACTGCTGCTGGTTCCAATTCACCACAGGATAGATGTGCACCGACCTCGAACCTGGAACCTGCGCCCTCGGAGAATAGAACAGCTTCCTCCTCCGGAAATCGCACTGCTCCGTGTAGACGATAGACATCCTTCTGGCAAAACTCTTCTTTGTGTGCTGGGAAAAACCCTTGCCCCTCTTGAAAGTTCCCTGAAGTTCTTGTAGAAATCAGCCATGAACTTCATTGCAAATATTTCCGCAGAAATGTTCATAATTGTGGAGTATGAATTTATTTCCACTGCCATTTGATGTAATTCAGCGATGGATTACGATGCATGAGTGTAGCTGAATGTTCACTACATGCTCGTCTTTGTAGAATGACGATTATCGAAGCTCATGTTGCTACTTCACACTACTGATGTATGTCCCAATTGCATTAAAGTTTTAGTCTTCCATCTCCACTTCCATTATAATGTTAGTCGAAAGTACTGCCAGATTGTATAGTTCCATTGTAGAATGTAGCGTTGTATCACCAAATGTAATCTTCAGTATCAAGGTTGCAATACACGTGTCTGCCGTAGCGTAGAATGTGGTATTAAAAGTGCTTCTCAGGATTCGAGAAAAACACTTTTCTCTGCAGTCTTTAAATGCGAATATCTTCTGAAGTATTATAATGAAAATGTTCAACTTTCGCACACGCCTCAATATTGTAATGCACTATTGAATTAGTATAAATGCAGTAGCTAATTCTTGATAGATAAACTTGTAGAATCGTTTATGTGTGCGCTCCAACTTCGCCTAGTTTTAGTAACAGTAAAATTGCACTGCTGGATACCCAATACTGTTCGATGCGGTGGGCTCTGCCACGCTTGCTTATGACGATATGCTTGTTCTATCAGAACACGAAATCAGACTAACAAGTCAGAATAAAACCACGAAGTGAGAAAAAACTCTTTGCTGTGCAAGGCCTTTTATCAACTATGAAGGGGCGTATCCATCCCTACCATAGCTTCTTCTTCCATCATTACTCGAAGTTCCAACTTTGGCTATTCTTGACGGATTTTCAGATTTCAAAAACATATAATTAATTTCTTCAAAATTCCAAATCAATGCCATAACTGAAAATAGTTTTCCACAATTCTGCATGCCAAAAGTTATTAAATATGGTAGTTTCAGTAATCTCCGTCTCCCTTCAAGCTATCATTCATTGGTTCGAGCCTCTCCTCCAATAGCGTAACTTCTTCCTCAGCACGTTTACTTGCTTCCCTGCGACTGCGTCGTAAATCTAAGATCCTTCTCGAACAAAATCGTGACGTCAGCAAGACTCTAAGCTCAGCCAGACTACTTGCTCGAGCGTTGCGTCATCCACGCCTACGTCATGAATATACACGTCACAACTATGACGGCCATAACTTTATTCACATATGCCAATACAGCCACCGTGGTTTCAGTATAATTCAATTTACGGGGGCATTCTCCCTTCACCACGTTTTAAAAACAGTTGCAAATTGTTTTTAAACTCTGTTACAAATATCTGAATTCACTTGAACACGAAATTGAATTATTATTGGCTTACTCTTGGATAATATTTCTTCAAGTTTCCAGCATTGAACTTGCCATATACGACATCATTCTCATCATCATAGAGTTCATAACAGTTGTTTCCATAAGCATTCGTTATTCTGAACGGACCCATAAATACTATTCCAAACTTGGGATAGATTTTCTTACTCACGTCAGCCTTGACAGGTCTGCGTAGTAATACCAGATTTCCAATTTCTAAGGGAGTACAAAAACGTTTTCCAGCTACTCTTTTCAGTCGTTTTTGTGCTGCTCTCTGGAGTTGTTCTTTCGCTCTGTCAATTCTCTGTTGCCTTCCTAGGTCGGGATCTCTAGGAACGTGGTTGAAAAGATTGTCCCACGGCCTTTCTGGGTTTCTTCCTAGATGAAGTCTCATTGGCACCTCTCCTGTGCTCTCCCTTTGAACTTTCTAAGCAGATCTCTAATCTTAGGTGGTCGGTCATTTTCTGGAAGAATCTTTAAGTTGATGGTCCGAGCATCGCGACAGAGACGTATCTGACCATTACTTTTCTTGACTACAGTGATGGGGTTTATGTAAGACGACGCCTGTTTTTTTTTATAATCCCGTCTACCTCCATTTTTCTGATCAACCCTCGTACTTCTTGGTAGTATTTCTCAGGTATGGGGTATATTTTCTTTTGGTAAGGGGTTCCATCGGTCAGCCTTATCTTATACTTATAGTCATTAATCACTCCAGGCTTTTCATCAAATATATCTTGGAATTCCTTTATCAAATCCTCTAATTCCCCCTGAATTTCTTCAAATCCTTCAGTTTTTCTACTGGGTATTTCTGTTAGATTCTCCACTTCATTGATAATGGTATTTAAAGTCTCTTCCCTAAGGTCTATCTCCAGACTGTTTTTCACGTCCTGTTCTTCGATCTCTTCTGTGATCATGTACCCATCATTAAAGCTAATAATCCTATTCTTCATATCAATAATGGCTCCAACTTTCGATATAAAATCGATTCCTAGCACAATGTCGAAATGGATCTTGTTCACCACAATAAAGATCTGTTCATAATTCCTTCCATTAAATTCAAAGTTCAACAACACTTGGATCTTGCATTTCTCTGCCTTGTCTTGGAAAATTCCTCTCACTTTGACGGTAGAAGCGGGTAAAACTGTCATGTTTTCTCCCTTTAATAGACTTTGATAGCATTCATCAGAAATGATAGAAATAATTGCGCCGGTATCCATAAGAGCTTTGTACTGTTGGCCATCTATCAGTACAGAAATAATAGGTAAGGCACATGGTCTTTCCTCTTTGACGATTCCTCTCTCTTCTAATAAATCCTCATCAGTTACTTCGTAAATTTCATTGATAGTAATTATGTGTGGTGTGGCAAAGTATTCATTGTTTCTCACTTTCGTTGAGAAATCGGCGTTTTTTTCTGTGTTACCATTTTCAAAGTTCCCCTGCTGGCTTGTAGAAGGACCAGGATCGATCACTAAATCCTGTCTTTTCTTCTGGTTTTCAGCTTCCTTCTCTCGTAATTCCTTCAAATACTGCTGACTTTCTTTCTCTCTCTCTTGATACTTGTCCGGTGTCATAACCTGACCTTGAGAATTTTGATTCCGATTCTGGTACTGGTTATTTCTGTTGTAGTTCCTATTGTACCCATTGTTATTATAATATCTACCTCTTCCGTTATTATAGTTCCCTCTATTGTTATTCCAGCCTCGTCTTTGCTGATATGGACGGTAACCTTGTGATCTGTTGTTGCGAAAATAATTGTTCCTGTGAGGACCTACATTTTCCGTTTTCTCTTCAGCAGGCGTATCAGTTTGCTGAACTTGATCCATGTAGACTGTATTAATGTCTTTGAATTCGTGCCTCTGACCTTTTTGAACCAAATTTGGCACCGGACTCGTGTAATCAAGCCTTCTCAATAGTTCGTCCATACTGGTCAAATCCCTTATATTTGACGATATAATAAGTCTTCTTACCTCAACAGGTAGCATACGTGAAATGGCATCTATTAACTGCTCTGTAGACAATGGGGGTTGTAAAAATCTTAAGCGCGATAACTGGCTCGTGAAGAAATCAGCGTACCGTGTTGGAAGAGTACCCGAATACTTCCTCGAGTATACCTCAGCTCTTAATGAATTTTGTGCTTCTATTGGCCAGAATCGTTTTATCAGTGCCTCTGCAAATTCATCGAAATTACTAAAAGTGTACCGAAATGCTCTGAACCACTCAAGAGGTCCTCCAGCTAGAAATCTTTCTACGATTCTCATTTCTCTTTCTCTAGGAATATGGGCTTCAATAAAATAGTCTTTCAGGTTTCTGATATATTCTATCGGTGTTAGACTATTGGTATTACTAAATTTCTGAGGCTTGTCCTCAAAGTTTCGGATGACTGTCACATTTCTTGGATATGAATCCATATAATTCTTCCCACTATCACGATATTTCCATTCAGGTTCAATATTCCTATCCTCTTCTTCTTCCCGGAATCTGAATATACGTTCCTCAGGACTAATATATCTCTCTTCAGTAGCGAGGTTACATCTTCTCACGTAATTCCTATTATCTTCAAAAGTCAACCCTTCTGGATCCTTATCTGTGATTTCCGTGATGACTTTCCTAATCAACTCTTCTTTATACGTTTCCAACATGCTAGCTTCTCCTAGGTTTAAATTCTGAAGTTTGCTCGTAGTTTCATTGACATCAGAGACAACCTTATGAATTTGTTCCTCTAACGCGGTTTTTAATGCTTGCACGTCCTGGCCCACTTGAGTTCTATCCTCTACCTGCTTTTCGGATAGCGAATCCATCCTTATACTCAAATCCTTTCTAATTTGAACTACCTCATTATTTATATCTACTTGTGTACTGGCTAGTTTTCGTTCAATTCGCTCCTGAATCTGATTGACATGTTCCCCACTTGACTTGTTCCATTCATCTTTCCAAACCGTTACATTTGCAGTTAACATTTCAGCAATATCTACCTCAATGTCTTCCTTAAGTAAACGATTATGATCTAAGACTTGGGTCCTCATGACCTCTACATCATGTTTTAATCCAGCTAGTGAAGCTGTTGTCCTAACAGACTCGTCAACCAATCTAGTTGTTAAAGCACTAATGTTACGAGTACAAAGCGTTTTTGAAGTTTCAATTTCTTCTCTAACCTTATTAACATCAGTTTGAACTTTGGCAATGTCTACAAAAACTGTATTAACTTCTATTTGCACCTTATTGATATCGCTTTGCATATCATTAATATCAGACTGAATATTATTTATGTCTACTTGAACGTTTGACACGTAGGTTCGAACATTTCTAATCTCTCTTTGAACTTCTTCTACCATGTCTTGTACAGTAGCAACATCATTCCTAACAACGATTACTTCTGCTCTAGCACATGAAATATCACCCCGGACATTAGCAACATCAAGATTTAACAAAGTAAGGTCTTTCTGGACTGAATCAACTTTTCCCTGTACATTGGAAACATCAATTTTTACATCTGAAACATCTTTATGGACATTGGATAAATCTACTTTAACATCTGAGACATCCTTGTGAATGTCAGTCACGGCATTCTGGACCTCCTGTGTACTGGTCTGTAAACGCGACAGGTTATTTTCCAAATTTGCAGAACTGGTCTGGAGATCCTTCAAATTCTCCTTCATCATCTCCTGCATTCGACTAGCATTCCTAGCTTCCATCTCCCTCACACTTTCATTCATGCTAGCTTTCCAACTGTTGGACATCTCCTCCAACATCTTTCTCATACACTCATCTGCCATCTCAATAATATTTCAATAATAGACTGCGTTAGGGACATACATCAAATAGAGCAAGATAACAACATCTGAGCAACGCCTTTCACCATATATATAAAGTTTGAGCAATTTTATGTCTTAAATCTAACTTATAATTAGCTTATCACTAACTTCCTAAACACCCCATGTTGAAATAAACTCAAGCACATGTTCAAATTTCTTTGGTTCATTTTAAATATCCTAACATAAATAATTTACATTTACAATCCAAATAGTTTAATTTTATCTTTAATATGACTAAAAATGTCATAAGCCGGTCAAATAAAATAAGACTCCAGATCATAGGCGATTTTTCTAAGTTTCCAGCCTATTTAACCTCTCACAGGTTGTATAAGATCTGATCTTTTCTGAGTGTAATTTTTCCTAATACAACACAACATTTAATCCCTATATAATCACACTCTCAAATTCTACAATTGGCCAAGACATCTAACAAAGAATCAACCTCTTTATTTGAGTCTTCACAATCCCATTGACATCGATAACTTGGCAATCCAATGTTATTCGAGCCACGCGTTGATTGCGCCAATCCTACTGTCCCCGATAATCCGGATAGTAGGCTGTCAGAAATCCGCCCCCTCAATCGGATTGCCAATAATCGATTGCACCGGCACAGCTACGTCAATGAAAATGGCACTGACAGATACCACCGAGATTAGAGCACAGTAGTTAACATGAAATTATTGTGGAACACACCAAAATATACGGGGGTTCATACTTACCTTTTACTTACCTATTCAATTTAATCTCGGGTCTGGGTTTTCAACTGGATCACTTAATAGTATGCCCTCACAATAACCTCCACCACGATATTTAAAATGAACCAAGTCGAAGACCAGAAAATTTAAACTGCACAATAATTTATTTCACATAAAAAAAAATATTGTAACAAAATTTAACAACAAAATAGTTATGGCTGTCTGAAGCCATTGTCAATGCAACCATGTCCTCCTGTAGGATTGTAGACTTCACATACAACAATTCAGCTTTCTCTAGCTCAAAAGAACGTAATAATAACAATGCACATTGGAATGGATAAGGGAGCTGGGACGAGACATATAGCATTTGTTTCCTTGTTCATGAACTTCATAATTTAGTTCATTGACACACATTTATTAATAACCGCAAGGCCGCTAAGTAGATGACCTTGACCTCCACCATTCAGTTATCTGGCCACCTGCAATACACCCTAAGCAGTGTTGCATGCTTGCTTCGTCAAATGGACGCAGCTGCCTAACCAGTGTCACCATATGCTGGCCAACGCAGAGTCTAGCTCTCATTCAAAACAATTTAAATGCTCACATCACAACTCAAATATTATCACGCAAAATTTATACAAGTTCCGTTCACATTGCAATGGATTACTCTGTTAATCTCAATTATTATTTAAATGTTTATTCCAATTATCGAACTAGCGTTGTTTAAATGTTAATAGCAAAACGCATAATGTCATATCATAGTGTTCAATAATTATTTATAACATTAAGATTGTTCATAACTTAATCAAACGACAATTGAAAAATTTTTACACGCCTCTATTAATCCCGTTTGTTTCAAATTATTATTATAGATATTTACATAGTTATTTACATTATTCATATTTTATTTATATTTGAAATACATTAACCACACGTTTATCCGGTTGATAATTTCTTAAATCGTGGTAATATAATCGACCGATGAAGGTTACTTATATTAAAATTTTAGATTCAGGTTTAATAAGATTTAATAATTATAATTTGTGACGGTAACCTCAATTCAAAATCTATAATTCAATCAATTTATCACTCTTGTTAATTTTAACAGTAACTTCACATGAATAATGTTCAATGGACCTGAACAATACAACTCAGCGGAAACATACCTCGCACAAACGCACAAAATTGGCCCATAATTCATCATATATCTCATTATATATGGCATCAAAATCTTCCACAATACACACAAAAACCTCCACTTATAAATTCATCATCATCATCAATATTATTGTGGGAACCTCCTTCACTTATTAAAGGGCATTATTCATCAGCGACTTTTACACGTCCACTGAACTAACGATTATACATCCATAGTTCCTCTTTAAAAATTCTTATATTCATCAATTGTATCGAAAACTGTTATTATATTTAACCTTCGTGGGTTTAATTCATGAAGCGATATGAAGTAAAAATTTGCCAGTCACAAATAAATTTAATAGCAAATACGATTAGACACGCCTCCCTGGTCAATCAAAATGAATTAATCTCATCATAATTATCGCAGTATAAAAATACTATATTCAAGCAAAATTCATTTAACTGCAAAAATAGTCGAATAGAATGCAAATAGACCAGAAAATGCAAACATTATTGTTTCAATCTAGAATTGAGAAAATCTCCTATCAAATGTTCATTACTATAGTGTACTGAATAAATCGTATTCAAAGTTCATATTTCATAAAATTGTCTATAATGCAATGGTATTTCAGAATTGACTAAAAATGTCTGTGTTTCAATCATGTTCATAAAAACGACTAGTATTTCCAAGATCGTCGATAAAGTAGTAGATTTTAACGCTCTAAAATCTTTTAATCATTCTTCTTTCTTGAGGATGACAGAAAATTGGTCAAAGTAATTTACTGGAAAGAATTACTTTAATAAAACGACACGCTGTCTGAATTCAAACTTGCCATAGAAAATCGTTAACTTTACAGTCAAATTGTGACTACAAGAAAGATTCAAATTCTCGAAAGAATATTTAACTTCAATATAAACTGATCCAAAATGTTTAAATATGCAAATAACATAATAATGTCTCAATAAATCGACGAAAATGGCATAAAGCTGCAAAGTGTACAGAGTACAGAAACATCTAGCAAAAGAATATGGGGCAATCAAATATATGACAGAAAATATGGGAAAGATAGTTGCTCAGATATCACTAAAATGGCTCAAATAAATCAAGAAACGATCACGGCTACCTTATCTGTTGGATTGAAGTTCTAGAAGAAAATTTCAAAGAAGACTGCTGCTGGTTCCAATTCACCACAGGATAGATGTGCACCGACCTCGAACCTGGAACCTGCGCCCTCGGAGAATAGAACTGCTTCCTCCTCCGGAAATCGCACTGCTCCGTGTAGACGATAGATATCCTTCTGGCAAAACTCTTCTTTGTGTGCTGGGAAAAACCCTTGCCCCTCTTGAAAGTTCCCTGAAGTTCTTGTAGAAATCAGCCATGAACTTCATTGCAAATATTTCCGCAGAAATGTTCATAATTGTGGAGTATGAATTTATTTCCACTGCCATTTGATGTAATTCAGCGATGGATTACGATGCATGAGTGTAGCTGAATGTTCACTACATGCTCGTCTTTGTAGAATGACGATTATCGAAGCTCATGTTGCTACTTCACACTACTGATGTATGTCCCAATTGCATTAAAGTTTTAGTCTTCCATCTCCACTTCCATTATAATGTTAGTCGAAAGTACTGCCAGATTGTATAGTTCCATTGTAGAATGTAGCGTTGTATCACCAAATGTAATCTTCAGTATCAAGGTTGCAATACACGTGTCTGCCGTAGCGTAGAATGTGGTATTAAAAGTGCTTCTCAGGATTCGAGAAAAACACTTTTCTCTGCAGTCTTTAAATGCGAATATCTTCTGAAGTATTATAATGAAAATGTTCAACTTTCGCACACGCCTCAATATTGTAATGCACTATTGAATTAGTATAAATGCAGTAGCTAATTCTTGATAGATAAACTTGTAGAATCGTTTATGTGTGCGCTCCAACTTCGCCTAGTTTTAGTAACAGTAAAATTGCACTGCTGGATACCCAATACTGTTCGATGCGGTGGGCTCTGCCACGCTTGCTTATGACGATATGCTTGTTCTATCAGAACACGAAATCAGACTAACAAGTCAGAATAAAACCACCAAGTGAGAAAAAACTCTTTGCTGTGCAAGGCCTTTTATCAACTATGAAGGGGCGTATCCATCCCTACCATAGCTTCTTCTTCCATCATTACTCGAAGTTCCAACTTTGGCTATTCTTGACGGATTTTCAGATTTCAAAAACATATAATTAATTTCTTCAAAATTCCAAATCAATGCCATAACTGAAAATAGTTTTCCACAATTCTGCATGCCAAAAGTTATTAAATATGGTAGTTTCAGTAATCTCCGTCTCCCTTCAAGCTATCATTCATTGGTTCGAGCCTCTCCTCCAATAGCGTAACTTCTTCCTCAGCACGTTTACTTGCTTCCCTGCGACTGCGTCGTAAATCTAAGATCCTTCTCGAACAAAATCGTGACGTCAGCAAGACTCTAAGCTCAGCCAGACTACTTGCTCGAGCGTTGCGT
Organism: Meconema thalassinum; assembly: GCA_946902985.2. Taxonomy (NCBI): domain Eukaryota; kingdom Metazoa; phylum Arthropoda; class Insecta; order Orthoptera; family Tettigoniidae; genus Meconema; species Meconema thalassinum. Next base: position 617,778,739 of record OX336390.1, read on the forward strand.
CATCCACGCCTACGTCATGAATATACACGTCACAACTATGACGGCCATAACTTTATTCACATATGCCAATACAGCCACCGTGGTCTCAGTATAATTCAATTTACGGGGGCATTCTCCCTTCACCGCGTTTTAAAAACAGTTGCAAATTGTTTTTAAACTCTGTTACAAATATCTGAATTCACTTGAACACGAAATTGAATTATTATTGGCTTACTCTTGGATAATATTTCTTCAAGTTTCCAGCATTGAACTTGCCATATACGACATCATTCTCATCATCATAGAGTTCATAACAGTTGTTTCCATAAGCATTCGTTATTCTGAACGGACCCATAAATACTATTCCAAACTTGGGATAGATTTTCTTACTCACGTCAGCCTTGACAGGTCTGCGTAGTAATACCAGATTTCCAATTTCTAAGGGAGTACAAAAACGTTTTCCAGCTACTCTTTTCAGTCGTTTTTGTGCTGCTCTCTGGAGTTGTTCTTTCGCTCTGTCAATTCTCTGTTGCCTTCCTAGGTCGGGATCTCTAGAAACGTGGTTGAAAAGATTGTCCCACGGCCTTTCTGGGTTTCTTCCTAGATGAAGTCTCATTGGCACCTCTCCTGTGCTCTCCCTTTGAACTTTCTAAGCAGATCTCTAATCTTAGGTGGTCGGTCATTTTCTGGAAGAATCTTTAAGTTGATGGTCCGAGCATCGCGACAGAGACGTATCTGACCATTACTTTTCTTGACTACAGTGATGGGTTTTATGTAAGACGACGCCTGTTTTTTTTATAATCCCGTCTACCTCCATTTTTCTGATCAACCCTCGTACTTCTTGGTAGTATTTCTCAGGTATGGGGTATATTTTCTTTTGGTAAGGGGTTCCATCGGTCAGCCTTATCTTATACTTATAGTCATTAATCACTCCAGGCTTTTCATCAAATATATCTTGGAATTCCTTTATCAAATCCTCAAATTCCCCCTGAATTTCTTCAAATCCTTCAGTTTTTCTACTGGGTATTTCTGTTAGATTCTCCACTTCATTGATAATGGTATTTAAAGTCTCTTCCCTAAGGTCTATCTCCAGACTGTTTTTCACGTCCTGTTCTTCGATCTCTTCTGTGATCATGTACCCATCATTAAAGCTAATAATGCTATTCTTCATATCAATAATGGCTCCAACTTTCGATATAAAATCGATTCCTAGCACAATGTCGAAATGGATCTTGTTCACCACAATAAAGATCTGTTCATAATTCCTTCCATTAATTTCAAAGTTCAACAACACTTGGATCTTGCATTTCTCTGCCTTGTCTTGGAAAATTCCTCTCACTTTGACAGTAGAAGCGGGTAAAACTGTCATGTTTTCTCCCTTTAATAGACCTTGATAGCATTCATCAGAAATGATAGAAATAATTGCGCCGGTATCCATAAGAGCTTTGTACTGTTGGCCATCTATCAGTACAGAAATAAGAGGTAAGGCACATGGTCCTTCCTCTTTGACGATTCCTCTCTCTTCTAATAAATCCTCATCAGTTACTTCGTAAATTTCATTGATAGTAATTATGTGTGGTGTGGCAAAGTATTCATTGTTTCTCACTTTCGTTGAGAAATCGGCGTTTTTTTCTGTGTTACCATTTTCAAAGTTCCCCTGCTGGCTTGTAGAAGGACCAGGATCGATCACTAAATCCTGTCTTTTCTTCTGGTTTTCAGCTTCCTTCTCTCGTAATTCCTTCAAATACTGCTGACTTTCTTTCTCTCTCTCTTGATACTTGTCCGGTGTCATAACCTGACCTTGAGAATTTTGATTCCGATTCTGGTACTGGTTATTTCTGTTGTAGTTCCTATTGTACCCATTGTTATTATAATATCTACCTCTTCCGTTATTATAGTTCCCTCTATTGTTATTCCAGCCTCGTCTTTGCTGATATGGACGGTAACCTTGTGATCTGTTGTTGCGAAAATAATTGTTCCTGTGAGGACCTACATTTTCCGTTTTCTCTTCAGCAGGCGTATCAGTTTGCTGAACTTGATCCATGTAGACTGTATTAATGTCTTTGAATTCGTGCCTCTGACCTTTTTGAACCAAATTTGGCACCGGACTCGTGTAATCAAGCCTTCTCAATAGTTCGTCCATACTGGTCAAATCCCTTATATTTGACGATATAATAAGTCTTCTTACCTCAACAGGTAGCATACGTGAAATGGCATCTATTAACTGCTCTGTAGACAATGGGGGTTGTAAAAATCTTAAGCGCGATAACTGGCTCGTGAAGAAATCAGCGTACCGTGTTGGAAGAGTACCCGAATACTTCCTCGAGTATACCTCAGCTCTTAATGAATTTTGTGCTTCTATTGGCCAGAATCGTTTTATCAGTGCCTCTGCAAATTCATCGAAATTACTAAAAGTGTACCGAAATGCTCTGAACCACTCAAGAGGTCCTCCAGCTAGAAATCTTTCTACGATTCTCATTTCTCTTTCTCTAGGAATATGGGCTTCAATAAAATAGTCTTTCAGGTTTCTGATATATTCTATCGGTGTTAGACTATTGGTATTACTAAATTTCTGAGGCTTGTCCTCAAAGTTTCGGATGACTGTCACATTTCTTGGATATGAATCCATATAATTCTTCCCACTATCACGATATTTCCATTCAGGTTCAATATTCCTATCCTCTTCTTCTTCCCGGAATCTGAATATACGTTCCTCAGGACTAATATATCTCTCTTCAGTAGCGAGGTTACATCTTCTCACGTAATTCCTATTATCTTCAAAAGTCAACCCTTCTGGATCCTTATCTGTGATTTCCGTGATGACTTTCCTAATCAACTCTTCTTTATACGTTTCCAACATGCTAGCTTCTCCTAGGTTTAAATTCTGAAGTTTGCTCGTAGTTTCATTGACATCAGAGACAACCTTATGAATTTGTTCCTCTAACGCGGTTTTTAATGCTTGCACGTCCTGGCCCACTTGAGTTCTATCCTCTACCTGCTTTTCGGATAGCGAATCCATCCTTATACTCAAATCCTTTCTAATTTGAACTACCTCATTATTTATATCTACTTGTGTACTGGCTAGTTTTCGTTCAATTCGCTCCTGAATCTGATTGACATGTTCCCCACTTGACTTGTTCCATTCATCTTTCCAAACCGTTACATTTGCAGTTAACATTTCAGCAATATCTACCTCAATGTCTTCCTTAAGTAAACGATTATGATCTAAGACTTGGGTCCTCATGACCTCTACATCATGTTTTAATCCAGCTAGTGAAGCTGTTGTCCTAACAGACTCGTCAACCAATCTAGTTGTTAAAGCACTAATGTTACGAGTACAAAGCGTTTTTGAAGTTTCAATTTCTTCTCTAACCTTATTAACATCAGTTTGAACTTTGGCAATGTCTACAAAAACTGTATTAACTTCTATTTGCACCTTATTGATATCGCTTTGCATATCATTAATATCAGACTGAATATTATTTATGTCTACTTGAACGTTTGACACGTCGGTTCGAACATTTCTAATCTCTCTTTGAACTCCTTCTACCTTGTCTTGTACAGTAGCAACATCATTCCTAACAACGATTACTTCTGCTCTAGCACATGAAATATCACCCCGGACATTAGCAACATCAAGATTTAACAAAGTAAGGTCTTTCTGGACTGAATCAACTTTTCCCTGTACATTGGAAACATCAATTTTTACATCTGAAACATCTTTATGGACATTGGATAAATCTGCTTTAACATCTGAGACATCCTTGTGAATGTCAGTCACGGCATTCTGGACCTCCTGTGTACTGGTCTGTAAACGCGACAGGTTATTTTCCAAATTTGCAGAACTGGTCTGGAGATCCTTCAAATTCTCCTTCATCATCTCCTGCATTCGACTAGCATTCCTAGCTTCCATCTCCCTCACACTTTCATTCATGCTAGCTTTCCAACTGTTGGACATCTCCTCCAACATCTTTCTCATACACTCATCTGCCATCTCAATAATATTTCAATAATAGACTGCGTTAGGGACATACATCAAATAGAGCAAGATAACAACATCTGAGCAACGCCTTTCACCATATATATAAAGTTTGAGCAATTTTATGTCTTAAATCTTACTTATAATTAGCTTATCACTAACTTCCTAAACACCCCATGTTGAAATAAACTCAAGCACATGTTCAAATTTCTTTGGTTCATTTTAAATATCCTAACATAAATAATTTACATTTACAATCCAAATAGTTTAATTTTATCTTTAATATGACTAAACATGTCATAAGCCGGTCAAATAAAATAAGACTCCAGATCATAGGCGATTTTTCTAAGTTTCCAGCCTATTTAACCTCTCACAGGTTGTATAAGATCTGATCTTTTCTGAGTGTAATTTTTCCTAATACAACACAACATTTAATCCCTATATAATCACACTCTCAAATTCTACAATTGGCCAAGACATCTAACAAAGAATCAACCTCTTTATTTGAGTCTTCACAATCCCATTGACATCCATAACTTGGCAATCCAATGTTATTCGAGCCACGCGTTGATTGCGCCAATCCTACTGTCCCCGATAATCCGGATAGTAGGCTGTCAGAAATCCGCCCCCTCAATCGGATTGCCAATAATCGATTGCACCGGCACAGCTACGTCAATGAAAATGGCACTGACAGATACCACCGAGATTAGAGCACAGTAGTTAACATGAAATTATTGTGGAACACACCAAAATATACGGGGGTTCATACTTACCTTTTACTTACCTATTCAATTTAATCTCGGGTCTGGGTTTTCAACTGGATCACTTAATAGTATGCCCTCACAATAACCTCCACCACGATATTTAAAATGAACCAAGTCGAAGACCAGAAAATTTAAACTGCACAATAATTTATTTCACATAAAAAAAATATTGTAACAAAATTTAACAACAAAATAGTTATGGCTGTCTGAAGCCATTGTCAATGCAACCATGTCCTCCTGTAGGATTGTAGACTTCACATACAACAATTCAGCTTTCTCTAGCTCAAAAGAACGTAATAATAACAATGCACATTGGAATGGATAAGGGAGCTGGGACGAGACATATAGCATTTGTTTCCTTGTTCATGAACTTCATAATTTAGTTCATTGACACACATTTATTAATAACCGCAAGGCCGCTAAGTAGATGACCTTGACCTCCACCATTCAGTTATCTGGCCACCTGCAATACACCCTAAGCAGTGTTGCATGCTTGCTTCGTCAAATGGACGCAGCTGCCTAACCAGTGTCACCATATGCTGGCCAACGCAGAGTCTAGCTCTCATTCAAAACAATTTAAATGCTCACATCACAACTCAAATATTATCACGCAAAATTTATACAAGTTCCGTTCACATTGCAATGGATTACTCTGTTAATCTCAATTATTATTTAAATGTTTATTCCAATTATCGAACTAGCGTTGTTTAAATGTTAATAGCAAAACGCATAATGTCATATCATAGTGTTCAATAATTATTTATAACATTAAGATTGTTCATAACTTAATCAAACGACAATTGAAAACTTTTTACACGCCTCTATTAATCCCGTTTGTTTCAAATTATTATTATAGATATTTACATAGTTATTTACATTATTCATATTTTATTTATATTTGAAATACATTAACCACACGTTTATCCGGTTGATAATTTCTTAAATCGTGGTAATATAATCGACCGATGAAGGTTACTTATATTAAAATTTTAGATTCAGGTTTAATAAGATTTAATAATTATAATTTGTGACGGTAACCTCAATTCAAAATCTATAATTCAATCAATTTATCACTCTTGTTAATTTTAACGGTAACTTCACATGAATAATTTTCAATGGACCTGAACAATACAACTCAGCGGAAACATACCTCGCACAAACGCACAAAATTGGCCCATAATTCATCATATATCTCATTATATATGGCATCAAAATCTTCCACAATACACACAAAAACCTCCACTTATAAATTCATCATCATCATCAATATTATTGTGGGAACCTCCTTCACTTATTAAAGGGCATTATTCATCAGCGACTTTTACACGTCCACTGAACTAACGATTATACATCCATAGTTCCTCTTTAAAAATTCTTATATTCATCAATTGTATCGAAAACTGTTATTATATTTAACCTTCGTGGGTTTCATTCATGAAGCGATATGAAGTAAAAATTTGCCAGTCACAAATAAATTTAATAGCAAATACGATTAGACACGCCTCCCTGGTCAATCAAAATGAATTAATCTCATCATAATTATCGCAGTATAAAAATACTATATTCAAGCAAAATTCATTTAACTGCAAAAATAGTCGAATAGAATGCAAATAGACCAGAAAATGCAAACATTATTGTTTCAATCTAGAATTGAGAAAATCTCCTATCAAATGTTCATTACTATAGTGTACTGAATAAATCGTATTCAAAGTTCATATTTCATAAAATTGTCTATAATGCAATGGTATTTCAGAATTGACTAAAAATGTCTGTGTTTCAATCATGTTCATAAAAACGACTAGTATTTCCAAGATCGTCGATAAAGTAGTAGATTTTAACGCTCTAAAATCTTTTAATCATTCTTCTTTCTTGAGGATGACAGAAAATTGGTCAAAGTAATTTACTGGAAAGAATTACATTAATAAAACGACACGCTGTCTGAATTCAAACTTGCCATAGAAAATCGTTAACTTTACAGTCAAATTGTGACTACAAGAAAGATTCAAATTCTCGAAAGAATATTTAACTTCAATATAAACTGATCCAAAATGTTTAAATATGCAAATGACATAATAATGTCTCAATAAATCGACGAAAATGGCATAAAGCTGCAAAGTGTACAGAGTACAGAAACATCTAGCAAAAGAATATGGGGCAATCAAATATATGACAGAAAATTTGGGAAAGATAGTTGCTCAGATATCACTAAAATGGCTCAAATAAATCAAGAAACGATCACGGCTACCTTATCTGTTGGATTGAAGTTCTAGAAGAAAATTTCAAAGAAGACTGCTGCTGGTTCCAATTCACCACAGGATAGATGTGCACCGACCTCGAACCTGGAACCTGCGCCCTCGGAGAATAGAACTGCTTCCTCCTCCGGAAATCGCACTGCTCCGTGTAGACGATAGATATCCTTCTGGCAAAACTCTTCTTTGTGTGCTGGGAAAAACCCTTGCCCCTCTTGAAAGTTCCCTGAAGTTCTTGTAGAAATCAGCCATGAACTTCATTGCAAATATTTCCGCAGAAATGTTCATAATTGTGGAGTATGAATTTATTTCCACTGCCATTTGATGTAATTCAGCGATGGATTACGATGCATGAGTGTAGCTGAATGTTCACTACATGCTCGTCTTTGTAGAATGACGATTATCGAAGCTCATGTTGCTACTTCACACTACTGATGTATGTCCCAATTGCATTAAAGTTTTAGTCTTCCATCTCCACTTCCATTATAATGTTAGTCGAAAGTACTGCCAGATTGTATAGTTCCATTGTAGAATGTAGCGTTGTATCACCAAATGTAATCTTCAGTATCAAGGTTGCAATACACGTGTCTGCCGTAGCGTAGAATGTGGTATTAAAAGTGCTTCTCAGGATTCGAGAAAAACACTTTTCTCTGCAGTCTTTAAATGCGAATATCTTCTGAAGTATTATAATGAAAATGTTCAACTTTCGCACACGCCTCAATATTGTAATGCACTATTGAATTAGTATAAATGCAGTAGCTAATTCTTGATAGATAAACTTGTAGAATCGTTTATGTGTGCGCTCCAACTTCGCCTAGTTTTAGTAACAGTAAAATTGCACTGCTGGATACCCAATACTGTTCGATGCGGTGGGCTCTGCCATGCTTGCTTATGACGATATGCTTGTTCTATCAGAACACGAAATCAGACTAACAAGTCAGAATAAAACCACCAAGTGAGAAAAAACTCTTTGCTGTGCAAGGCCTTTTATCAACTATGAAGGGGCGTATCCATCCCTACCATAGCTTCTTCTTCCATCATTACTCGAAGTTCCAACTTTGGCTATTCTTGACGGATTTTCAGATTTCAAAAACATATAATTAATTTCTTCAAAATTCCAAATCAATGCCATAACTGAAAATAGTTTTCCACAATTCTGCATGCCAAAAGTTATCAAATATGGTAGTTTCAGTAATCTCCGTCTCCCTTCAAGCTATCATTCATTGGTTCGAGCCTCTCCTCCAATAGCGTAACTTCTTCCTCAGCACGTTTACTTGCTTCCCTGCGACTGCGTCGTAAATCTAAGATCCTTCTCGAACAAAATCGTGACGTCAGCAAGACTCTAAGCTCAGCCAGACTACTTGCTCGAGCGTTGCGTCATCCACGCCTACGTCATGAATATACACGTCACAACTATGACGGCCATAACTTTATTCACATATGCCAATACAGCCACCGTGGTCTCAGTATAATTCAATTTACGGGGGCATTCTCCCTTCACCACGTTTTAAAAACAGTTGCAAATTGTTTTTAAACTCTGTTACAAATATCTGAATTCACTTGAACACGAAATTGAATTATTATTGGCTTACTCTTGGATAATATTTCTCTAAGTTTCCAGCATTGAACTTGCCATATACGACATCATTCTCATCATCATAGAGTTCATAACAGTTGTTTCCATAAGCATTCGTTATTCTGAACGGACCCATAAATACTATTCCAAACTTGGGATAGATTTTCTTACTCACGTCAGCCTTGACAGGTCTGCGTAGTAATACCAGATTTCCAATTTCTAAGGGAATACAAAAACGTTTTCCAGCTACTCTTTTCAGTCGTTTTTGTGCTGCTCTCTGGAGTTGTTCTTTCGCTCTGTCAATTCTCTGTTGCCTTCCTAGGTCGGGATCTCTAGGAACGTGTTTGAAAAGATTGTCCCACGGCCTTTCTGGGTTTCTTCCTAGATGAAGTCTCATTGGCACCTCTCCTGTGCTCTCCCTTTGAACTTTCTAAGCAGATCTCTAATCTTAGGTGGTCGGTCATTTTCTGGAAGAATCTTTAAGTTGATGGTCCGAGCATCGAGACAGAGACGTATCTGACCATTACTTTTCTTGACTACAGTGATGGGGTTTATGTAAGACGACGCCTGTTTTTTTTATAATCCCGTCTACCTCCATTTTTCTGATCAACCCTCGTACTTCTTGGTAGTATTTCTCAGGTATGGGGTATATTTTCTTTTGGTAAGGGGTTCAATCGGTCAGCCTTATCTTATACTTATAGTCATTAATCACTCCAGGCTTTTCATCAAATATATCTTGGAATTCCTTTATCAAATCCTCAAATTCCCCCTGAATTTCTTCAAATCCTTCAGTTTTTCTACTGGGTATTTCTGTTAGATTCTCCACTTCATTGATAATGGTATTTAAAGTCTCTTCCCTAAGGTCTATCTCCAGACTGTTTTTCACGTCCTGTTCTTCGATCTCTTCTGTGATCATGTACCCATCATTAAAGCTAATAATGCTATTCTTCATATCAATAATGGCTCCAACTTTCGATATAAAATCGATTCCTAGCACAATGTCGAAATGGATCTTGTTCACCACAATAAAGATCTGTTCATAATTCCTTCCATTAATTTCAAAGTTCAACAACACTTGGATCTTGCATTTCTCTGCCTTGTCTTGGAAAATTCCTCTCACTTTGACAGTAGAAGCGGGTAAAACTGTCATGTTTTCTCCCTTTAATAGACCTTGATAGCATTCATCAGAAATGATAGAAATAATTGCGCCGGTATCCATAAGAGCTTTGTACTGTTGGCCATCTATCAGTACAGAAATAAGAGGTAAGGCACATGGTCCTTCCTCTTTGACGATTCCTCTCTCTTCTAATAAATCCTCATCAGTTACTTCGTAAATTTCATTGATAGTAATTATGTGTGGTGTGGCAAAGTATTCATTGTTTCTCACTTTCGTTGAGAAATCGGCGTTTTTTTTTCTGTGTTACCATTTTCAAAGTTCCCCTGCTGGCTTGTAGAAGGACCAGGATCGATCACTAAATCCTGTCTTTTCTTCTGGTTTTCAGCTTCCTTCTCTCGTAATTCCTTCAAATACTGCTGACTTTCTTTCTCTCTCTCTTGATACTTGTCCGGTGTCATAACCTGAGGGCCGATAACCTAGATGTTAGGCCCCTTAAAACAGCAATTATCATCATCATAACCTGACCTTGAGAATTTTGATTCCGATTCTGGTACTGGTTATTTCTGTTGTAGTTCCTATTGTACCCATTGTTATTATAATATCTACCTCTTCCGTTATTATAGTTCCCTCTATTGTTATTCCAGCCTCGTCTTTGCTGATATGGACGGTAACCTTGTGATCTGTTGTTGCGAAAATAATTGTTCCTGTGAGGACCTACATTTTCCGTTTTCTCTTCAGCAGGCGTATCAGTTTGCTGAACTTGATCCATGTAGACTGTATTAATGTCTTTAAATTCGTGCCTCTGACCTTTTTGAACCAAATTTGGCACCGGACTCGTGTAATCAAGCCTTCTCAATAGTTCGTCCATACTGGTCAAATCCCTTATATTTGACGATATAATAAGTCTTCTTACCTCAACAGGTAGCATACGTGAAATGGCATCTATTAACTGCTCTGTAGACAATGGGGGTTGTAAAAATCTTAAGCGCGATAACTGGCTCGTGAAGAAATCAGCGTACCGTGTTGGAAGAGTACCCGAATACTTCCTCGAGTATACCTCAGCTCTTAATGAATTTTGTGCTTCTATTGGCCAGAATCGTTTTATCAGTGCCTCTGCAAATTCATCGAAATTACTAAAAGTGTACCGAAATGCTCTGAACCACTCAAGAGGTCCTCCAGCTAGAAATCTTTCTACGATTCTCATTTCTCTTTCTCTAGGAATATGGGCTTCAATAAAATAGTCTTTCAGGTTTCTGATATATTCCATCGGTGTTAGACTATTGGTATTACTAAATTTCTGAGGCTTGTCCTCAAAGTTTCGGATGACTGTCACATTTCTTGGATATGAATCCATATAATTCTTCCCACTATCACGATATTTCCATTCAGGTTCAATATTCCTATCCTCTTCTTCTTCCCGGAATCTGAATATACGTTCCTCAGGACTAATATATCTCTCTTCAGTAGCGAGGTTACATCTTCTCACGTAATTCCTATTATCTTCAAAAGTCAACCCTTCTGGATCCTTATCTGTGATTTCCGTGATGACTTTCCTAATCAACTCTTCTTTATACGTTTCCAACATGCTAGCTTCTCCTAGGTTTAAATTCTGAAGTTTGCTCGTAGTTTCATTGACATCAGAGACAACCTTATGAATTTGTTCCTCTAACGCGGTTTTTAATGCTTGCACGTCCTGGCCCACTTGAGTTCTATCCTCTACCTGCTTTTCGGATAGCGAATCCATCCTTATACTCAAATCCTTTCTAATTTGAACTACCTCATTATTTATATCTACTTGTGTACTGGCTAGTTTTCGTTCAATTCGCTCCTGAATCTGATTGACATGTTCCCCACTTGACTTGTTCCATTCATCTTTCCAAACCGTTACATTTGCAGTTAACATTTCAGCAATATCTACCTCAATGTCTTCCTTAAGTAAACGATTATGATCTAAGACTTGGGTCCTCATGACCTCTACATCATGTTTTAATCCAGCTAGTGAAGCTGTTGTCCTAACAGACTCGTCAACCAATCTAGTTGTTAAAGCACAAATGTTACGAGTACAAAGCGTTTTTGAAGTTTCAATTTCTTCTCTAACCTTATTAACATCAGTTTGAACTTTGGCAATGTCTACAAAAACTGTATTAACTTCTATTTGCACCTTATTGATATCGCTTTGCATATCATTAATATCAGACTGAATATTATTTATGTCTACTTGAACGTTTGACACGTCGGTTCGAACATTTCTAATCTCTCTTTGAATTTCTTCTACCTTGTCTTGTACAGTAGCAACATCATTCCTAACAACGATTACTTCTGCTCTAGCACATGAAATATCACCCCGGACATTAGCAACATCAAGATTTAACAAAGTAAGGTCTTTCTGGACTGAATCAACTTTTCCCTGTACATTGGAAACATCAATTTTTACATCTGAAACATCTTTATGGACATCGGATAAATCTACTTTAACATCTGAGACATCCTTGTGAATGTCAGTCACGGCATTCTGGACCTCCTGTGTACTGGTCTGTAAACGCGACAGGTTATTTTCCAAATTTGCAGAACTGGTCTGGAGATCCTTCAAATTCTCCTTCATCATCTCCTGCATTCGACTAGCATTCCTAGCTTCCATCTCCCTCACACTTTCATTCATGCTAGCTTTCCAACTGTTGGACATCTCCTCCAACATCTTTCTCATACACTCATCTGCCATCTCAATAATATTTCAATAATAGACTGCGTTAGGGACATACATCAAATAGAGCAAGATAACAACATATGAGCAACGCCTTTCACCATATATATAAAGTTTGAGCAATTTTATGTCTTAAATCTAACTTATAATTAGCTTATCACTAACTTCCTAAACACCCCATGTTGAAATAAACTCAAACACATGTTCAAATTTCTTTGGTTCATTTTAAATATCCTAACATAAATAATTTACATTTACAATCCAAATAGTTTAATTTTATCTTTAATATGACTAAACATGTCATAAGCCGGTCAAATAAAATAAGACTCCAGATCATAGGCGATTTTTCTAAGTTTCCAGCCTATTTAACCTCTCACAGGTTGTATAAGATCTGATCTTTCCTGAGTGTAATTTTTCCTAATACAACACAACATTTAATCCCTATATAATCACACTCTCAAATTCTACAATTGGCCAAGACATCTAACAAAGAATCAACCTCTTTATTTGAGTCTTCACAATCCCATTGACATCGATAACTTGGCAATCCAATGTTATTCGAGCCACGCGTTGATTGCGCCAATCCTACTGTCCCCGATAATCCGGATAGTAGGCTGTCAGAAATCCGCCCCCTCAATCGGATTGCCAATAATCGATTGCACCGGCACAGCTACGTCAATGAAAATGGCACTGACAGATACCACCGAGATTAGAGCACAGTAGTTAACATGAAATTATTGTGGAACACACCAAAATATACGGGGGTTCATACTTACCTTTTACTTACCTATTCAATTTAATCTCGGGTCTGGGTTTTCAACTGGATCACTTAATAGTATGCCCTCACAATAACCTCCACCACGATATTTAAAATGAACCAAGTCGAAGACCAGAAAATTTAAACTGCACAATAATTTATTTCACATAAAAAAAAAATATTGTAACAAAATTTAACAACAAAATAGTTATGGCTGTCTGAAGCCATTGTCAATGCAACCATGTCCTCCTGTAGGATTGTAGACTTCACATACAACAATTCAGCTTTCTCTAGCTCAAAAGAACGTAATAATAACAATGCACATTGGAATGGATAAGGGAGCTGGGACGAGACATATAGCATTTGTTTCCTTGTTCATGAACTTCATAATTTAGTTCATTGACACACATTTATTAATAACCGCAAGGCCGCTAAGTAGATGACCTTGACCTCCACCATTCAGTTATCTGGCCACCTGCAATACACCCTAAGCAGTGTTGCATGCTTGCTTCGTCAAATGGACGCAGCTGCCTAACCAGTGTCACCATATGCTGGCCAACGCAGAGTCTAGCTCTCATTCAAAACAATTTAAATGCTCACATCACAACTCAAATATTATCACGCAAAATTTATACAAGTTCCGTTCACATTGCAATGGATTACTCTGTTAATCTCAATTATTATTTAAATGTTTATTCCAATTATCGAACTAGCGTTGTTTAAATGTTAATAGCAAAACGCATAATGTCATATCATAGTGTTCAATAATTATTTATAACATTAAGATTGTTCATAACTTAATCAAACGACAATTGAAAAATTTTTACACGCCTCTATTAATCCCGTTTGTTTCAAATTATTATTATAGATATTTACATAGTTATTTACATTATTCATATTTTGTTTATATTTGAAATACATTAACCACACGTTTATCCGGTTGATAATTTCTTAAATCGTGGTAATATAATCGACCGATGAAGGTTACTTATATTAAAATTTTAGATTCAGGTTTAATAAGATTTAATAATTATAATTTGTGACGGTAACCTCAATTCAAAATCTATAATTCAATCAATTTATCACTCTTGTTAATTTTAACGGTAACTTCACATGAATAATTTTCAATGGACCTGAACAATACAACTCAGCGGAAACATACCTCGCACAAACGCACAAAATTGGCCCATAATTCATCATATATCTCATTATATATGGCATCAAAATCTTCCACAATACACACAAAAACCTCCACTTATAAATTCATCATCATCATCAATATTATTGTGGGAACCTCCTTCACTTATTAAAGGGCATTATTCATCAGCGACTTTTACACGTCCACTGAACTAACGATTATACATCCATAGTTCCTCTTTAAAAATTCTTATATTCATCAATTGTATCGAAAACTGTTATTATATTTAACCTTCGTGGGTTTCATTCATGAAGCGATATGAAGTAAAAATTTGCCAGTCACAAATAAATTTAATAGCAAATACGATTAGACACGCCTCCCTGGTCAATCAAAATGAATTAATCTCATCATAATTATCGCAGTATAAAAATACTATATTCAAGCAAAATTCATTTAACTGCAAAAATAGTCGAATAGAATGCAAATAGACCAGAAAATGCAAACATTATTGTTTCAATCTAGAATTGAGAAAATCTCCTATCAAATGTTCATTACTATAGTGTACTGAATAAATCGTATTCAAAGTTCATATTTCATAAAATTGTCTATAATGCAATGGTATTTCAGAATTGACTAAAAATGTCTGTGTTTCAATCATGTTCATAAAAACGACTAGTATTTCCAAGATCGTCGATAAAGTAGTAGATTTTAACGCTCTAAAATCTTTTAATCATTCTTCTTTCTTGAGGATGACAGAAAATTGGTCAAAGTAATTTACTGGAAAGAATTACTTTAATAAAACGACACGCTGTCTGAATTCAAACTAGCCATAGAAAATCATTAACTTTACAGTCAAATTGTGACTACAAGAAAGATTCAAATTCTCGAAAGAATATTTAACTTCAATATAAACTGATCCAAAATGTTTAAATATGCAAATGACATAATAATGTCTCAATAAATCGACGAAAATGGCATAAAGCTGCAAAGTGTACAGAGTACAGAAACATCTAGCAAAAGAATATGGGGCAATCAAATATATGACAGAAAATATGGGAAAGATAGTTGCTCAGATATCACTAAAATGGCTCAAATAAATCAAGAAACGATCACGGCTACCTTATCTGTTGGATTGAAGTTCTAGAAGAAAATTTCAAAGAAGACTGCTGCTGGTTCCAATTCACCACAGGATAGATGTGCACCGACCTCGAACCTGGAACCTGCGCCCTCGGAGAATAGAACAGCTTCCTCCTCCGGAAATCGCACTGCTCCGTGTAGACGATAGACATCCTTCTGGCAAAACTCTTCTTTGTGTGCTGGGAAAAACCCTTGCCCCTCTTGAAAATTCCCTGAAGTTCTTGTAGAAATCAGCCATGAAGTTCATTGCAAATATTTCCGCAGAAATGTTCATAATTGTGGAGTATGAATTTATTTCCACTGCCATTTGATGTAATTCAGCGATGGATTACGATGCATGAGTGTAGCTGAATGTTCACTACATGCTCGTCTTTGTAGAATGACGATTATCGAAGCTCCATGTTGCTACTTCACACTACTGATGTATGTCCCAATTGCATTAAAGTTTTAGTCTTCCATCTCCACTTCCATTATAATGTTAGTCGAAAGTACTGCCAGATTGTATAGTTCCATTGTAGAATGTAGCGTTGTATCACCAAATGTAATCTTCAGTATCAAGGTTGCAATACACGTGTCTGCCGTAGCGTAGAATGTGGTATTAAAAGTGCTTCTCAGGATTCGAGAAAAACACTTTTCTCTGCAGTCTTTAAATGCGAATATCTTCTGAAGTATTATAATGAAAATGTTCAACTTTCGCACACGCCTCAATATTGTAATGCACTATTGAATTAGTATAAATGCAGTAGCTAATTCTTGATAGATTAACTTGTAGAATCGTTTATGTGTGCGCTCCAACTTCGCCTAGTTTTAGTAACAGTAAAATTGCACTGCTGGATACCCAATACTGTTCGATGCGGTGGGCTCTGCCACGCTTGCTTATGACGATATGCTTGTTCTATCAGAACACGAAATCAGACTAACAAGTCAGAATAAAACCACCAAGTGAGAAAAAACTCTCTGCTGTGCAAGGCCTTTTATCAACTATGAAGGGGCGTATCCATCCCTACCATAGCTTCTTCTTCCATCATTACTCGAAGTTCCAACTTTGGCTATTCTTGAAGGATTTTCAGATTTCAAAAACATATAATTAATTTCTTCAAAATTCCAAATCAATGCCATAACTGAAAATAGTTTTCCACAATTCTGCATGCCAACAGTTATTAAATATGGTAGTTTCAGTAATCTCCGTCTCCCTTCAAGCTATCATTCATTGGTTCGAGCCTCTCCTCCAATAGCGTAACTTCTTCCTCGGCTCGTTTACTTGCTTCCCTGCGACTGCGTCGTAAATCTAAGATCCTTCTCGAACAAAATCGTGACGTCAGCAAGACTCTAAGCTCAGCCAGACTACTTGCTCGAGCGTTGCGTCATCCACGCCTACGTCATGAATATACACGTCACAACTATGACGGCCATAACTTTATTCACATATGCCAATACAGCCACCGTGGTCTCAGTATAATTCAATTTACGGGGGCAGTACCTCAATTAAGGCCACGGTAGCCTCCTACCCTAAAATTTGCATAATTTACAAGTACAGATGGGGCTAGAATAATACCATGTCGCAATCTCGTAAAGTCCTTAAATGATTCAACAGTATCAACATCAATAATAATCCGATGATGCTCTCTATGGTTAACATGTAAAAATTAAAATACCTGAGGCCTTTGACAAAGAACTGTCAACTTAAGAAAAACTCCACGAAACGTATTACACAAATGGTGCGTATCTCTTCTCCACATGCCATGTAAAGAACCTACTACTACAATTAATAATGTGAAGTCAAATTTGTAGCTTATATTTGTCAGAAGCGCTCTATCAATTTCCAACGTTCACCGCTAGGTTCGGCATTATCATTAGCAGGCCCACACGAGCTTGGCTGCCGCAGTCGGAGCGCGCACCGCACTCAGACCACGCAGCTTGGATCTTACCTGGACCACGACCTACTAGCCCGGACAACTTGTACATAACTATCTCTTGTCTGTTAAAATATAATGAAATGTCTCATGAGACTTTACTCTTGGAACATACTCGACCCTCTGAATTATTAGTTTTGTGATGACTGGTGTTTGACCGTAGAGTTCATTGGGAAGTAGGCAGGTGACAACGTAACAACTCTACGGCCAATGGCTTCGCTGGGATAAGTAACCATATAGATAAAAGAATTCAAGTGCATACTCTTCTTTTTAGTTTTTTAATGTATATTTATTAAACTGATTTGTTCTAATTTGTATAGACAGGTATAATAATCATACATAGTCCATGAATCCCTGTAAAACAAACTAACCTTATAACGAGATTCAAACTGCGAATCTTACGTACTATAAACACCAACTTAACCCACTACACGTATTCTAGTTAGATAATATTTTTGTATATAAATTTAAACCGCAACACAGTGATCAGGATCTGATGATGACCGCTTGAAGGTCGAAACGTTTAATCCTAAAACCTACTCCAATATATTAGTGATAATTATACATATATATTTTCCCAGGAGTGTTTTACTTTTTATTCAAATATTATACAAATTGTACACCGCCCATTCATTGGGACAATTCTTGCTGACCAACTGAAGAGCTACAACTGGAAGTTTGTGTAGGTAGCATTGAAAGAATGGCTTCAAAACTTTACCTTAAAAAAATTACGAGCCTTACAGTAGTCGCATATGATGTGTAACATCTGACATGTTATTCGAATAATTCCATATTACTTACTCGCATTTTTTAAAGAATGAACTCATAATGCTACCTTGTGCCAGCAAACATGAAAGGATTCTCCAATGCATCTGCAGTAGTGACTGTATGCGGGAGCAATCCACTGCCTACTTGATGCGAGCTGCGCTTTATACCGGCCAGTTAGTGAACCCATGCCAGCGGTGTTGTTGAAAATGGCCTCTTATTGCCGATATAGCGCACTGACAAGTATAGGCGCGATTAAAAAATTAGGTGTGCAGTAGGTATATTAAATGCGTTTCTCCCAGTGATACGTTTAGACCAACGAAGTTTCAATTGTTGTTAGTAGTCGGTGTTAATATACTGAATTCCTACGTTGTTTGGAGTGATGGATTATGCGATATAGCACTCGACGTTTCGAGTGCGTACATTAAATAAGAATACAGCAAAAGTATGAAGATTTAATAAATCGTAATTGTTTTCAGCAAGTATGATATAATTAATATTTTCACACCAAAGAACGACAACTTGAAGATGATTTATTGTAGGAATTTCTTTAATGGGGCCTCCAAACCTTGAGGTAAACCGTATGCGATTTACATTCCACATAGTCACATGGGTTACAGTACGTCGTTGTACCGATCTCCGCCACCGCGCACGCTCATTGTTTCCGTCCCATGTACTTCCGTCCCATCCAATTCCGTCCCATCCACTTCCATCTCTTTTCCGAAATCACTCCCACAAAAATGTCCAGCTACCGAGTGCCACAAAAATATCCAGATACCGAGTGGAAAGATGTTACATATCAAAAATCACACGGCACAGACACTTACGAACACATTTGCTCTAAGACTTCTTCTTGAGAATTTTCCACTAGGAAAATTCGTTATTTTGCATCTGATGATGACCGCTTGAAAGTCACGGGATACGAGGTAGGCTACAGTACTTCACCACAAGTATTAGTTATCACAACTAAGGTATCTTGCCAGCTGCGTATGTAGTCAATGCTATGACAGCATCCAGGGCTTCCCAACCCGCTGTTTGGTAATTAGTACATGCTAGTTATGTGGCCATCACTCATCGTGATACTTCCACCACGTGGCCCCTGCAAGTCTCCGTCTTATAGAAAATGACCTCACTGTATATATTGATTGCGACGCCCATAGTATCGCAGAGGTATGAAAAGTGAACAACGGGATATCGGTTGAAGTTTAAAAGATGTTAATTTCTTTCTTTTTTGATTATTCAATGGAATGATTTCTTTTTCTTTGTTTAACGTAGTTTCTGGAATAACACGGCAAGTCAAAACAGCTTCAAGCTATGTACAGGTTTCTCTTTCCTTTTTTCTAAGTGAAGAGAAATGATGGCAAATAATTTCGATAAGTGACTATTAGTTTTGATTATAGCTACGGAGAGGTGGTTTTGAGAGGTGATTCCTTCCTTGGTCTGTCATTACCAGGAGAGTTGATGGAGTGAAGCAAGGGAGGCGTAGCCTTATCGGCGACCGCCAGTCGGCCACTGTTCACGGATTAATTTGTCCCCGCTCACTTCAGTTTGCGCCACAGAAAAAAAAAGACGTAATATATCCTGGGGGAATCCATTTTTGGGCCTGCTGGACGTATACAGCCGACGATCCATCTTGTATGGTCAGACAGCAGGCAGCTCCTGCCTAGATCATTTGTACCTCATCTGTTATGAGCTGCGAGAATCACATGTTTCATGGATAATTGATTAGTAACACCATATTCACATTTAATGAGTTACATCACTGGGTAAATCATTAGGTATATTGCAATGGTCAGCTGCGCAATAGCTTCAGTATGACTAATATGTGCGAAGTAGAGACCAGCAACCAATAACCAATTATAGCGCTGGGGTCTTGTTATTATTGTATTGCTAATGACTGTAGTATTCTTTCGTTTCACCCTCTTTGGGTTACTTTGAATCAATCATTTCTCTGTGTGTTGTTCCTTCCTTAGTGACCAGTATCTCTTCATCCTTTCTGAACTTTTCCTCTCTTCTTCCGAGATGATGGGTTTCGATTGTAGTGAATCAGTCATTTGAGAAACAACTCATCTCCATTTTTTTTTTACAGAAATTGAGTTAAATATACAAAATTGAAGGTGGAGGCAAGGCACATCCAATACATATAAAACACCACATCTCCGATAAGAAAGCACAGTGATACGAGACGTTCAAATATTCGTTCATTCGAGAAACACCACATCTCCTGGAAATGTGTTTCTCAAATGACTTGAAATTTGTAGTTGGTGGCAACACTGCTCCTCCTTATTCTGGGCCAACCGAAAACAGCTGTAAATGTGTTCAGTTTGTTGTATGTTGTTATCATGCTTTGTTTCTGAGTAAAAGTGAGTTCCAGTGAGAGTGATGTTAGTAATTCTACGCGTTTTAAACGTAGAAAAGGGCACAAGCAAGTCGCATATAAGTGTGAAAGAATAAAAAAAATTCATTGATAGCCTCATCGAGCATACTTTTGACTTGAACAAACAGGGAGACTGTTCACCAGAACTCCCAACGATTAGTGTCTACCCACAAAAATGTGTTCCTATAAACATTAACAAATTAATGATCTCAAGAAGCTCAATGACTATATTCCTACATACATTGATGCATTTTATTAAAAAATGTATGACTGGCAAACTATTGATAGGGATGACGTTGACCTGATGTAAAGAAACAATGTACGGTATGTAAAAAAAACAATGCCTTGAAAATGTATAATATAAAGGGCTAGATTGATCTTAAAATAAACAAGTAGTTCCGTGAAGAACTATACAGCCTATTTTCATATATCCTGCTCATGTTAATTGCCTCTATCAACATAAAAAATTTCAGTTTAATTACTGTAACAGATTCGTAGATATTGAGAACCGTCTAAATATTTCAGATGGTCGCCAGGTTGGATTTTTATTTTTGAACTATTACATTAAGATTACTGTGTACGTGTGGTATTCAAACTTCAATCGCATGATTAGAACACAAGAAGTAAAAACGAGATTTTAAAATTACGCACAGCAGCCATCTTGTGATTATGCAAACAATTGAAATAAATTAGATGCCAGTGGATCAACATTTGTATAAGCATTTAATGTGCAACGTTTCACGGCACTCGGATAGTTAATTCGCGAGAAACGACCATTTAAATATTTATACTTCGCGTCGCCGCCATGTTGGATTTGTGCTTACCAGGTTAATGAAAGTCCTATAGGTGAACATATGTTCATAGTCTCTATGAACATCAAAAAATTCAGTTTGGTTGCTGTAATAGATTCATAGATATTGAGAACCGTCTAAATATTTCGGAAGCTCGCCATTTAGGATTGTTATATGTATAGGCCATATAGTTATGTTACATTCAAGGACAATTATTGCCTAGGTTCATTATTCAAACTTTCACTTCGATCGCATGATTACGACACAAGAAATACAAACTTAATTTTAAAATTTCGCACCGCCGCCATCTTGAGGTTATGTAAACAATTGAATGAAATTAGATGGCAGTGCATTACAATCTGCAAAATCATTTACTGTACCACATTTCACTGCGCTCAGAGAGTTAAATCACGAGGAAAGTATATTAAAATATTTCAAATTCGCTTGGTCGCCATGTTCGTTTTGTACGTTACAGGTTTATGAAATATACATAGGTAAACTTGTATCAGTACCCTTTATCACCGTACAAAATTGCAGGGTGATATCTGTAATAGTTTCGGAGATATAGAATGTCAGTGAAATATTTCGCACAGCCGCCATTTTGAGGTTATGTAAATAATTGAACTAAATTAGACTCCAGTGCAATAAATGTGTGTAAACATTTTTGTACCAAGTTTCATTACGTTTGGATAGTTAAATCGCGAGAAAAGTCTATTTAAAAGTCCCAAATTGGCTTGACCGCCATGTTGGTTCTGTAGTCACCAGGTTTTGGAAAGTCACATAGGTGAACTTCTAGTAGTGCCCTTTATCACCGTACACAATTTCAGGGCGATATCGGTAATAGTTTCGGAGATATTGAAGCTAGTGAAATATTTCGCACAGCCGCCATGTTGGATTGGTAAGACGTAACAAAATTTGAAGGGCACGGTCGAGGTCGCCGGGAATAGTGCTATGAACTTACCGAGTTTCATTGAAATCGCTCCAGCCATTTAGATTTTATTAGGGGACACACACACACACCTCACACACACACACACACACACACACGCACACACACACGGACAAAAGGTGATCTCATAAGCCTATTTTTTCAAAATTGAAAATAGGCTAAAAAGTGGCTTTCTTTCATAATGTATATATTTTTAACAGTTATTCCATGCCTGATGAGTGACTCAACATTATGTCATTCATTTGAATAACAACTAATCTCCAACAACTTTGAGAATTTTTATACACATCAAAATGTACAAAAAATATTTTTCTTATCATATAATTCGCTTACCAAATCCCTGTACATATACATTAAAAACCTAACATTGATACTATGTGAAATATGGTCACGGCGAGGTTTTTCTTACTTTTCCTCAAGTTTAGTTTCGTGGAGATGAGGTGTTTCTCAAATGACTGATTCTAGTGTAGATTTGTCTTGGAACCTTATATTTTCGTCTTTAATAATAATTTCAGCTTTTCGATTGAGTAGGGGATTTTCTGTAATTTTAATTCTACTGGGTCTTTTTCAGTTTATTTAAACCATGTAGGTTTTGTTTTGCAGTTACGGAAGAAATCAAAGATTTGTTTGGTTAATCTATTGGAGTTCATTCTGTAAAGATGACCGTAAAATGAATCCTCATTTTCAGATAGTATCTGAGAGTTTTTCAATTTCTTGTAGAGAGTCTCATTCTCGATGTGTATTATATTATTTTCCTGAAATTTTGGTCGTATGATTTTTCTTAAAATTTTCTTTTCCTTCAATTTGATTTTCTCCATCTGGCATTTGCATTTAATGTTTAGTGTTTCTGCTGCGTACACTGCTCCTCATTTAATCACAGTCTTATAACGTTTAATTTTGGACCCCCCATGAAAGGGATTTCTTATTGTAAGTATCGTTTGTCAGTGGGAAGGCCATTTGAAGTTTATTTTTCTGGATTACATTGCTTTGCATTCCCCAGCATTCCAACTAATCCATTCTCTGATATATTTGAATTAATTTACTATTTCTATCTTTTGTTCATGGAATTCGAGTTATTTACGAGGGTGTTTGTTGTTTGTTAGATTATATATAAATTAAAAACAAGATGTTCAGTAAGGAACATATAGCCTACTTTCTCCTAAATGCATGGGTATTGTTATTTGTTATAAATCTTTGTCCTTTTCAAGGAGTATAATTGAATGTTGGTTGTAGTAGCTTGTTGAAATACAACGTGTTATACGAATAATAAACACAAATATAAGGAGCCCTTTGCTAGTGCTACCTGTGTACAAAATTTCATTCAATTCGGTTTCACCGTGTTTGAACTTTTAGGGGGAATCGATTTGCACACATACTTGGCCACTATCTGCAAATTATTGGGCTGATGACCTTGTCGTTTGGTCAAAAATGCCTCCCACACAACGGTATTTTGTTGCAAAATTTGTGAGAGATCAGATGATTAGGTTCGTCGTAATTTGATTGAAGCTTTTAACACTTGGGTGGCCACCATTACGTTTATGTCAAGATGGCGGCGATATAAACCATGACAGTGAGGTGCGCTTTGCTAGTGCTACCTCTGTACCAAAAATCGTTCAATTCAGTTTCCTCATGTTTGAATAGATAGGGGGAATCAATTTGCACACATACATGGCCGCTATTCGCAAATTATGGGGCTGATGACCTTGTAGTTCGGTCAAAAGATTTTTCGTTCACAAAGGTATAACGTTGCAAAATTTGGTAGATATCAGATGATTAAGTTGGTCGTAATTTGATTTAAGCTTTTAATATTAGGGTGGCCGCCATTACGTTTTCGTCAATATGGCGGCAATATAAAGCATGACACTGACGTGCTCTTTCCTAGTGCTACCTCTGTACCAAATTTCGTTCAATTCGGTTTCACGGGGTTTGAATAGATAGGGGGAATCGATTTGCTCACATACATGAACGCCATCCGCAAAGTATTGGGCTGATAACCTTGTAGTATGGTTAAAAGATTTTAATACATAAAGGTATAATGTTGCAAAAATTGGTAGAGATCAGATGATTAGGTTGGTCGTAATAATATTTAGACTTTTTACATTTGGGTGGCCGCCATTACGTTTTCGTCAAGATGGCGGCAATATGAAACATGAAACTGAGGTTCCCTTTGTTAGTGCTACCATTGTACCAAATTTCGTTCAATTCGGTTTCATCATGTTTGAATTCATAGGGGGAATCGATTTGCACACGTACATGTCCGCCATCTGCAAACTATAGAGCTGATGACCTTGTGTTTTAGTCAAAGGACGCTCGCCGTGTAGATATATGCCGTTGCAAAATTTGGTAGAGATCGGATGATTAGAATAATCGTAATTTGAGTTAAGCTTTGAACATTTGGGTGGCCGCCATTACGTTTCCGTCAAGATGGCGGCAATATAAAACATGCCACTGAGGTGCCCTTTGCTAGTGCTACCTCTGTACCAAATGTCGTTCTATTAGGTTTCACCGTGTTCGAATTGATAGGGTGGGGGACACACAGACATTCAGAGTACACACACACACACACTCACACAGACAGACTCACAAACAGACAGACACACAATTTTTCGCCCTGTGTTGATCTCATAAGTCTACTTTCATTTTTTGCAAAACTCGAAAGTAGGCCCATGAAGGGCCTGGGCCTACCAAGCGATCGCTGCCCAGCCATTTGGCCTGCAGATATTGGAAGACGCTTGGTCTGCGCATCGGGTCCCCTCAGCCGTTAATCTTGGTTTTCTTAACCGGGGTGCTGCCTCGCTGTCAGACAGCTAGTCAATTGTCCTTACGAGCCGGAGTGCACCCCGCTCCAGCCCTCACGCCATCCTCTAAAATCCCTGACGTAGCCGGGAATCGAACCCGGTGCCTCCGGGTGAGAGGCAGGTGCACTACCCCAACACCACGGGGCCAGCACGTTGTATCTCAGATTGCTAATATTATATTGTTATTTCAATTTGCTCCAGTTTTTCTTAGGGAAGTTTTGTATGTTGTTAAATTGACAGTCGCCTCCGTAGCGTAGCAGTCAGCACGGTTAGCTGCCGCCCCGGAGGTCCTGGGTTCGATTCCCACCTCTGCCACGAAATTTGAAAAAGTGGTACGAGGACTGGAACGGGGTCTACTCAGCCTCGGGTGGCCCAAATGAGTAGAGGGGGTTCGATTCCCCCTCAGCCATCCTCGAAGTGGTTTTCCGTGGTTTCCCACTTCGTCTTCGGGAAAATGCCGGGATGGTACTGCCCCCGTAATTGAATTATATAGAGACCACGGTGGCTATATTGGAAATTATAAGGAGAGTTATGGCTGTCATAGTTATGACGTGGGTAGTCATGACGTAAGCACGGATGAACCAAACGTTATACCAGCAGGCTACTTGAGCTGAGATTCTCAGTGACGTCAGCATTTAGTCGAGAATGTTCCAAGATTTACGACGCAGTCGCAGGAAACGAGGAATTCTGCTGAGGAAGAAACTATGCTATTGGAGGGGAGGCTTGAACCAATGAACGATAGTTTCAAGGAAGACGGAGATTGCTGAAACTATGGTATTTTTATTACTTTTGGAATGCAGAATTGTGGAAATCCATTTGCAGTAGAGGCATTGATTTGGAATTTTGGTGAAATTTATTTTCGGTTTTTGAATTTTGAAAATCCGTCATGTATTAACGAAGTTGGAACTTTTAGCGATGACGCAGTATCACGCTCTGGAAGGGATGGAAACGCCCCTCGTGAAGTTAATAAAAGGGCTTGCGCAGAAGAGAGGAGTCTCTTTCTCCGCTCTTTCTCCGATCATTCTCCGATCTCATTCTCCGATCATTCTCAGATCTCATTCTCAGATCATCGAAGTCAAATTGTGAAAGTTCTTTTCTTATACAGTCATTTTAGTGAGACGTCGAAGTGAAAAGTAGTGAAAAGAGTCGTCTTTATAACGCGTGGTGAAGCCACTGCATTTACGAGATACAAGTCAAACTAGGTGAAGTTAAAACGGACCTTAGAATGCATCTACAAGTTTAGCTTCGAACAGTTAGCGGTCGCCGATAAGCTAATTCTATTGTGCAGTGCTACATGAAGTAATATAGAAAAGCTGAATAATTTCGAGTAATTAGTTTGAAAGATATTAGCAGTTTTACACGACTGACAAAAGTGATTATCTCGCCACCTGAGAAGCACTATTGTATCGCCAGAATTAACGCCACGGCTGACGCTGCTAGTGAAATAGGGAGACTCCAGATTGCTTTTGTTACACAACGCTACAGTATAATGGAGCAATTTAATACGGCAGTTTGTTCTTCTATGACTACGACCGAAGAGCAAATGGAAGGCTAAAGGACTTAATGCAATTGGGACATATTTCAACGGAGTAAGATAGCAACATGGAACTTCGCTAATTGCTATTCCACACAAACGAACATGTGGTGAATACCATCTACACCCATGTTTCGTGATTAAAGGCTGAATACTATCGAACAGCAATAGAAACGATTTCATACTCATTGTATATGAATATTTCTTCGGAAATTTCTACAAAAAACTTCATGGCGATTGTCTACTGGAACTTCAGGGAATTTTCAAGAGAGGTCAGGGTTGTCCCGACTCACAAAGAAGATTATTGCCGGAAGGATGTCTATTCGTCTTCAAGGAGCAGCGCGATTTCCGGAGAAGGAAGCAGTTCGATTCTCCGAGGGTGCTATTTCCTATTTCGAGGATGGAGCTCAGCTTTAACTTGGTGAAATGGATCCATCAGCAGTCTTCTTTGGGGAATTTTCCTCTGGAACGTCAATCGGCAGATAAGGTAGTCGTGAACGTTTATTGTATTTGAGTTTCTTAATGATATTTGAGCAACCATTTTTCCCATATTTTGTCCTCATGTATTTTGCCCTATTTTCTTGTTTGAGATTCTTATTCTCAGTACACCTTGATGAGTTATGCCTTTTTCGACGATTTATTAAGACATTGTTATGTCATGGGCATAGTTAAATGATTTTGAATCAGTTGAGACTGATATTTAGATTTTTCAGTAATTAATATTTTTGTAGTCACGATTTGACTGAAAGTTAATGATTTTTATGGCAGATTTAAATTCAGACAGCATGTCTCTTTTATTAAAGTAATTCTACCCCAGTTTAATTACTTTGACCAATTTTCTGTCATCATCAAGAAGGAAGAACATTTAAATGATTTTAGAGCGTTAAAATCCATTACGTTGTCGACGATCTTGGAAATACTAGTCGTTATTTGAATTGATTGCAACACAGACATTTATCGTCAGTTATGAATGAACATTGCATCATAGACATTTTTGTGAAAGATTAACTTTAATAATGAATTATTGAATGCAATAAAGTCAAGAACTTTTGTTAGGAGTTTTTCTCAATTAGAGATTTATATAATGATGTTTGCATTCCCCAGTCTAATTGGATTCTATTCGACTACTTTGCAGTTTTAGTCGCACTTTTGATGATAGTATTTTTATACTACAATTTTTTTTTAAAGATGTTAATCTTAAATGTTGATAGACCAGACAGGCGTATATAAGCGTATTCACTATTAAATTTGTTTGTGATTGGCAAGTTTTGACTTCATTTCGGTTCATGAATGAAATCCACGAAGGTTAAATGAAAACAGTTTTGAAACAATTAATGATTATAAGAATTTTTAAGTGGAACTATGAATGTATAATCGCTAGTGCAGCGCATGTGTTGAAAGTCGCTGATGTATAATGCCCTTGAATATGAAGGAGGTTCCCACAGGAATTAATGTTAAAGAATTATTTGTGGAAGTTTTTGTAAGTTCTGTGGAAGTTTTTGATGCCATATAGATTAATATATGATGAATTTTGGGCCTAATTTTTAATGCAGTTTGTGCATTAACTTGTTAGCGAAGTATTTTCCGCTGGAGTAAGATTGTCATAGTTCGTTGAAAATTAATCAAGTGAATTTACTGTTATAATTAACACGAGTTTTGAAAGAATTTGAGATAAGATTTTGAATGAAGATTACCGTCACAAATCATTATTAAAACCTTTATTAAAACAGATTGTGACATTAACATGTATAACTAACCTTCATTGGTCGATTATATAGACACGATTATGAAAATTACCAACCGGATGAACATGTGGTTAATGTATTTCTTAAATTAATAATTTAAATAATTTAAATGTTAATATTGTAAATAATTGCTGTAAATATTTTTGAAAATAATGTGGAACGAAAGTGATGTTAAAGGCGTGCTTATAATATTTTATTGTCTTTGACAAATATTATAAACAATTTCTAATTGTTATAAATAATTTATGTGATTTTGTTATAAACATTTAAGAGCTAATTAAACATTTGGATTGAACTTAACAAGTTTAAGAAATTATCATAATAATCCAATAGGATGTGAGTAAAGTACTTGAAAGATTTGCGTAAATATATATTTGAGTTGTCTTGTAGACATTTAAAGCTTGAGAGAGAGAGCTGTATTCTTACGTAACGTAGCATGTGAGAAGGGAGTCCATTTGACAAAGTATGCAACAGGTTGGAGGGTAGCTCGCAGCTGTCCCAACATCTGGTTATCAGCGGGTGAGGTCGTCCACACTCTGGCCTTGCGACTATAAATACAATTGTCATGTTTATTAAAAGGAAACCAAATGCTCTATACATGTCTCGTCCTCACTTCCTTTCCAATCCAATTGTGTTATGAATATTACGTTATTTGGAGCTCTTGGGAGCTAATATGTTTTATATCATGTTGTATGATAATTTTTGCAAGTCCTACAGGAGGACGTAGTCAGATTGACATGGGCTACTGATAGCCACGTTTATTTTGTTGTGTTATTAAAATCATACCCTTTATTTGAAATAAAGCTTTTGTACAGTTCAGAGTTCTCGTCTTCGTTTTGGTTCATTTTTAAATGTCATGGTGGAGGTTATTGTGTGAACAGACTTTAGTGATCCTGTTGTCAACTCAATCCCCGAGATAATTTTTAAGAGGTAAGTAACGGTAAGTTTGAACCCCCGTCTATTTTGGTGTGTTCCACAATGATTTCCTGTGAACTTCTGTGCTCTTATCTCGATAGTATCTGTCAGTGCCATTTTCATTGATGTAGCTGAGCCGGTGCGATTGATTGTTGGCAATCCGATTGAGGGGGCGGATATCTGACAGCCTACTATCCGGGTAAACGGGGACAGTAAGATTGGCACCCTAAAACGTGGGGCCTGTTCGACAAAACTGGATCACCAGGTTGAACGCCAGTAAGATTGGCGCACCTAAAACGTTGGGGCTCGATTCAACATAACTGGATTACCAGGTTGAACGCTAGTAAGAGTGGCAAACCTAACACGTGAGGTTCGATCAGACTCAAATAAAGAGGTTGATTCTTTGTTAGATGTCTAGGCCAATTGTAGAATTTAAGAGTGTGATTATATAGGAATTAAATGTTGTATTGTATTAGGAAAATTACACTCAGAAAAGATCAGATCTTATACAACTTGGGAATGGTTAAATAGGCTGGAAACTTAGAAAAATCGCCTATGATCTGGAATCTTATTTTATTTGACCGGCTTATGACATTTCAGTCATATTAAAGATAAAATTAAATTATTTGGATTGTAAATGTAAATTATTTGTGTTAGGATATTTTAAAATGAGCCAGGGAAATTTGTACATGTGCTTGAGTTTGTTTCAACATGAAGTATCTTCGAAAGTTAATTATAAGGTAGTTATAAGTTAGATTTAAGACAGAAAATTGATCAAATTTATATATGGTGAAAAGTGTTGCTCAAATGTTGTTATTTTGCTCTATTGATGTATGTCCCTACAGCAGTCTATTTTTGAATAATATTGTAATGGCAGATGAAAGTTTGAAGATGATGTTAGAGGAGATGTCTGCTAACATGAATCGCAGTATGAAGCAGATGCTGAATGAAAGTATGAAGGAGAACAATAGTCGAATGGAGGAGACTGTTAGTAATTTGTCTGCTAATTTGAATGCAGGAATGGAGGAGAATATGAAGGTTCTTCATACTAGTGCTGCTAATTTGGAGGATAATATGTCGCGTTTACAGATTAATACCCTAGGAATTGAGGGTACTGTAACTGACATCCGCACAGATGTATCTAATGTGCATAAAAATGTTGATGATGTTAAATTTGATGTGTCTAAAGTACAGAAAGACCTTACAATGTTAAATCTAGATGTAGCTAATGTCCGAGGGGATATTTCTTGTGCTAGAGCCGAAGTAGTTGTTGTCAAAAATGATGTTGCGACTGTCCAAGACAAGGTCGAGGAAGTCCAAAAAGAAATTCAAAATGCTAGAACTGATGTATCCAATGTTCAGGTAGACATTAATAACATTCATTCGGATATAACTGAGGTGCAAAGTGACATAACTAAGATTCAGGTAGAAGTCAACACAGTTTTCGTAGATATTACTAAAGTCCAAACTGATGTAAATAAAGTCAGGGAAGAAATAGAAAACTCAAAAACCCTTTGTACGCGTAATATAACTGCATTAGCGACTAGATTAGTTGATGAATCAGTTAGAACGACAACGTCTTTAGCAGGTTTGAAGTATGATGTAGAGGTCATGAGAACCCAGGTATTAGACCATAATAGATTATTAAAAGAGGATATCGAAGTAGACATAGCAGAAATGTTAACAGCAAACGTAGCAGTATGGAAAGACGAGTGGAATAAGTCAAGTGGGGAACATGTAACCCAAATTCAGGAAAGGATTGAAAGAAAACTTGCCAGTACTCAGATAGAAATTAACAATGAAGTAGTACAGATTAGGAAAGATTTAAGCGTCAGGATAAATTCGCTATCCGAAAAACAAGTTGACGATAGAACACAACTAGATCAGGATGTGCAAACATTAAAGGATCAGATTCATAAAGTTGTCTCTGATGTAAATGAAACGACGAGTAAACTGCAAAATTTGAAGTTAGGAGAGGCTAGTTTAATGGAGAACTACAAAGAAGAGATAATCAAGAAAGTCTTAACGGAAATCACTGACAAGGATACAGAAGGCTTAGCTTGCGAATTGAATAGGAATTATGCCAGAAGATATAACCTAGATCCAGAAGAGAGAGACGTGACTCCTGAAGAACGTATATCCAGATTCAGAGAGGAGGATGACGAGAGGAATATGGAACCTGAGTGGAACTATCGAGATAGTGGGAAAAACTATCCGGATTCATATCCGAGGAACGTGACGGTCATCAGGAATTTCGAAGACAAACCGCAAAAATTCAGTAACACTGATAGTTTGACGCCTATCGAATATGTAAGGAATCTCAAAGATTATTTCATCGAAGCTCACATTCCCAGAGAGAGAGAGATGAAGATAGTAGAGAGATATCTGATTGGAGGACCCCTCGAATGGTTTTGCGCATTTAGATACACATTCAGTAACTTTGACGAGTTTGCAGAGGCATTAATCAAACGATTTTGGTCCATAGAAGCGCAGAATTCGTTAAGAGCGGAGGTGTATTCAAGAAAATACTCAGGTACTCTTCCAACGCGGTACGCTGATTTCTTTACGAGTCAATTGTCCCGCTTGAGATTTTTGCAACCCCCATTGTCCACGGAGCAACTAATTGATGCGATTTCTCGTATTCTGCCAGTTGAGGTGAGGAGGCTAATTATTTCGTCCAACATCAGGGATTTAACCAGCATGGATGAATTACTGAGAAGGTTAGACTACACAAGTCCAATGCCTAACGTAGTACAGAAAGGTCAAAGGCAGGAGTTTAAGGAAATCAATACTGTATATATGGACCAAGTCCAACAAACTGACAAGCCAGAGGAGGAGAAAACTGACAATGTAGGTCCTCACAGGAATAATCAGTTTAGAAATAACAGATCACAAGGTTACCGATCGTATCAACAGAGAAGAGGTTGGAACTACAACCGAGGAAACTACAATGGAAGAGGCAGATATTACAACAATAATGGGTATAACCGAAATTATAATAGGAATAACCAAAACCAAAATAGAAACCAGAATACTCAAGGTCAGGTTATGACACCCGATCAGTATCAGCAAAGAGAGAAGGAAAGCCAGCAATACATAAAAGAATTAAGGGATAAAGAAGCCGACAATCAAAAGAAAAGGCAGGATGTTGTAATCGATCCTGGACCTTCTACTAGCCAGCAGAACTTAGAAAATAGAAATACTGGACAGAAGAGAAAGTAGAGAGGAGAGAATACATTAGCCACACACAACCCAGAGTAGAAGAAATTAATGATTAAGGAACATAGAGGAAATATCATACTAGAGTAAGCCAGTAATAATTCAATTTCGTGTTCAAGAGAGTTGAGATACTTGTAACATTGAGTTTAAAAACAATTTGCAACTGTTTTTAAAACGTGGTGAGAGGAGAATGCCCCCGTAATTGAATTATATAGAGACCACGGTGGCTATATTGGAAATTATAAGGAGAGTTATGGCTGTCATAGTTATGACGTGGGTAGTCATGACGTAAGCACGGATGACGCAAACGTTATACCAGCAGGCTACTTGAGCTGAGATTCTCAGTGACGTCAGCATTTAGTCGAGAATGTTCCAAGATTTACGACGCAGTCGCAGGAAACGAGGAATTCTGCTGAGGAAGAAACTATGCTATTGGAGGGGAGGCTTGAACCAATGAACGATAGTTTCAAGGATGACGGAGATTGCTGAAACTATGGTATTTTTATTACTTTTGGAATGCAGAATTGTGGAAATCCATTTGCAGTAGAGGCATTGATTTGGAATTTTGGTGAAATTTATTTTCGGATTTTGAATTTTGAAAATCCGTCATGTATTAACGAAGTTGGAACTTTTAGCGATGACGCAGTATCACGCTCTGGAAGGGATGGAAACGCCCCTCGTGAAGTTAATAAAAGGGCTTGCGCAGAAGAGAGGAGTCTCTTTCTCCGCTCTTTCTCCGCTCATTCTCCGATCATTCTCCGATCTCATTCTCCGATCATTCTCAGATCTCATTCTCAGATCATCGAAGTCAAATTGTGAAAGTTCTTTTCTTATACAGTCATTTTAGTGAG
The DNA here is from genome assembly GCA_946902985.2 of Meconema thalassinum. Taxonomy (NCBI): domain Eukaryota; kingdom Metazoa; phylum Arthropoda; class Insecta; order Orthoptera; family Tettigoniidae; genus Meconema; species Meconema thalassinum. The sequence goes on from OX336390.1 coordinate 617,811,993, forward strand.
ACGTCGAAGTGAAAAGTAGTGAAAAGAGTCGACTTTATAACGCGTGGTGAAGCCACTGCATTTACGAGATACAAGTCAAACTAGGTGAAGTTAAAACGGACCTTAGAATGCATCTACAAGTTTAGCTTCGAACAGTTAGCGGTCGCCGATAAGCTAATTCTATTGTGCAGTGCTACATGAAGTAATATAGAAAAGCTGAATAATTTCGAGTAATTAGTTTGAAAGATATTAGCAGTTTTACACGACTGACAAAAGTGATTATCTCGCCACCTGAGAAGCACTATTGTATCGCCAGAATTAACGCCACGGCTGACGCTGCTAGTGAAATAGGGAGACTCCAGATTGCTTTTGTTACACAACGCTACAGTATAATGGAGCAATTTAATACGGCAGTTTGTTCTTCTATGACTACGACCGAAGAGCAAATGGAAGGCTAAAGGACTTAATGCAATTGGGACATATTTCAACGGAGTAAGATAGCAACATGGAACTTCGCTAATTGCTATTCTACACAAACGAACATGTGGTGAATACCATCTACACCCATGTTTCGTGATTAAAGGCTGAATACTATCGAACAGCAATAGAAACGATTTCATACTCATTGTATATGAATATTTCTTCGGAAATTTCTACAAAAAACTTCATGGCGATTGTCTACTGGAACTTCAGGGATTTTTCAAGAGAGGTCAGGGTTGTCCCGACTCACAAAGAAGATTATTGCCGGAAGGTTGTCTATTCGTCTTCAAAGAGCAGCGCGATTTCCGGAGAAGGAAGCAGTTCGATTCTCGGAGGGTACTATTTCCTATTTCGAGGATGGAGCTCAGCTTTAACTTGGTGAAATGGATCCATCAGCAGTCTTCTTTGGGGGAATTTTCCTCTGGAACGTCAATCGGCAGATAAGGTAGTCGTGAACGTTTATTGTATTTGAGTTTCTTAATGATATTTGAGCAACCATTTTTCCCATATTTTGTCCTCATGTATTTTGCCCTATTTTCTTGTTTGAGATTCTTATTCTCAGTACACCTTGATGAGTTATGCCTTTTTCGACGATTTATTAAGACATTGTTATGTCATGGGCATAGTTAAATGATTTTGAATCAGTTGAGACTGATATTTAGATTTTTCAGTAATTAATATTTTTGTAGTCACGATTTGACTGAAAGTTAATGATTTTTATGGCAGATTTAAATTCAGACAGCGTGTCTCTTTTATTAAAGTAATTCTACCCCAGTTTAATTACTTTGACCAATTTTCTGTCATCATCAAGAAGGAAGAACATTTAAATGATTTTAGAGCGTTAAAATCCATTACGTTGTCGACGATCTTGGAAATACTAGTCGTTATTTGAATTGATTGCAACACAGACATTTATCGTCAGTTATGAATGAACATTGCATCATAGACATTTTTGTGAAAGATTAACTTTAATAATGAATTATTGAATGCATTAAAGTCAAGAACTTTTGTTGGGAGTTTTTCTCAATTAGAGATTTATATAATGATGTTTGCATTCCCCAGTCTAATTGGATTCTATTCGACTACTTTGCAGTTTTAGTCGCACTTTTGATTATAGTATTTTTATACTACAATTTTTTTTAAGATGTTAATCTTAAATTTTGATAGACCAGACAGGCGTATATAAGCGTATTCACTATTAAATTTGTTTGTGATTGGCAAGTTTTGACTTCATTTCGGTTCATGAATGAAATCCACGAAGGTTAAATGAAAACAGTTTTGAAACAATTAATGATTATAAGAATTTTTAAGTGGAACTATGAATGTATAATCGCTAGTGCAGCGCATGTGTTGAAAGTCGCTGATGTATAATGCCCTTGAATATGAAGGAGGTTCCCACAGGAATTAATGTTAAAGAATTATTTGTGGAAGTTTTTGTAAGTTCTGTGGAAGTTTTTGATGCCATATAGATTAATATATGATGAATTTTGGGCCTAATTTTTAATGCAGTTTGTGCATTAACTTGTTAGCGAAGTATTTTCCGCTGGAGTAAGATTGTCATAGTTCGTTGAAAATTAATCAAGTGAATTTACTGTTATAATTAACACGAGTTTTGAAAGAATTTGAGATAAGATTTTGAATGAAGATTACCGTCACAAATCATTATTAAAACCTTTATTAAAACAGATTGTGACATTAACATGTATAACTAACCTTCATTGGTCGATTATATAGACACGATTATGAAAATTACCAACCGGATGAACATGTGGTTAATGTATTTCTTAAATTAATAATTTAAATAATTTAAATGTTAATATTGTAAATAATTGCTGTAAATATTTTTGAAAATAATGTGGAACGAAAGTGATGTTAAAGGCGTGCTTATAATATTTTTATTGTCTTTGACAAATATTATAAACAATTTCTAATTGTTATAAATAATTTATGTGATTTTGTTATAAACATTTAAGAGCTAATTAAACATTTGGATTGAACTTAACAAGTTTAAGAAATTATCATAATAATCCAATAGGATGTGAGTAAAGTACTTGAAAGATTTGCGTAAATATATATTTGAGTTGTCTTGTAGACATTTAAAGCTTGAGAGAGAGAGCTGTATTCTTACGTAACGTAGCATGTGAGAAGGGAGTCCATTTGACAAAGTATGCAACAGGTTGGAGGGTAGCTCGCAGCTGTCCCAACATCTGGTTATCAGCGGGTGAGGTCGTCCACACTCTGGCCTTGCGACTATAAATACAATTGTCATGTTTATTAAAAGGAAACCAAATGCTCTATATATGTCTCGTCCTCACTTCCTTTCCAATCCAATTGTGTTATGAATATTACGTTATTTGGAGCTCTTGGGAGCTAATATGTTTTATATCATGTTGTATGATAATTTTTGCAAGTCCTACAGGAGGACGTAGTCAGATTGACATGGGCTACTGATAGCCACGTTTATTTTGTTGTGTTATTAAAATCATACCCTTTATTTGAAATAAAGCTTTTGTACAGTTCAGAGTTCTCGTCTTCGTTTTGGTTCATTTTTAAATGTCATGGTGGAGGTTATTGTGTGAACAGACTTTAGTGATCCTGTTGTCAACTCAATCCCCGAGATAATTTTTAAGAGGTAAGTAACGGTAAGTATGAACCCCCGTCTATTTTGGTGTGTTCCACAATGATTTCCTGTGAACTTCTGTGCTCTTATCTCGATAGTATCTGTCAGTGCCATTTTCATTGATGTAGCTGAGCCGGTGCGATTGATTGTTGGCAATCCGATTGAGGGGGCGGATATCTGACAGCCTACTATCCGGGTAAACGGGGACAGTACCTTCTTCAAGGCCACGGCCGCCTCCTTCCCTCTTCCTTGTCTATCCATCCTAACCATCCCTTACCTTCCCTAACGAGGCCCCTGTTCGCTTTGCAGGTGAGGCCGCCTGGGCGAGTGCCAATCCCACCTCACCAGTTGTATCCCTTCCGATTCGATGTTCCCAGCTCGAGGACACTGCCCGTAGAGGCGGTAGTGGTGAGTTCCCTCGCTGAGTCCGTGGGTTCCACCAACCTGGAGGGTAAACGACAAAAAAAAAAATTAATTTACATTTCTGTATTGTCCTTTGTTTTGTCATAGTTCTTTTGATTTGTTGTGCTTCTTGCCAACTTCCCGTAATTGAAGTTGTACTTACAAAAGTTTTGTATAATATGGACTTGAAATACCTATTAGAAGTGACGACAAAGCTTTTGACCTGTAGTATTGATATATTTGTCTAGAGGCAACCCTTCACTTCGGAATGAATAAATAAATAAATAAGTAAGTAAATAAATAAATAAAAAAGTTATACGAGCCGTACAGTAGTCGCATATGATATGTAACATGTGACATGTTATCCTACTATGTGTGTCCCGGGAGCGCAAATCCCTTGTTAACAGTGAACTCTGTTGGTCATTGAAATAACTACCTGTAAAACTCCAGTGCCAAATCCTGACCGTAATCTCTATATACAGTGTGGTCCACCCGCCCCTTATTATTTAGTTTTATGAAACCCAACTAACATCGCAATTCTCTCGATGGTCGATATTGCTCTGCGCTCTGACTGTGTGACAGCAATATAATTGTGTCATGGGTCTAGCAAAGAAAACCCGACCTTAAACTTTTCCCCGCCAAATACTATGGCCCATTCTACTAACATATGACTTACTGCTCCTTGAAATAACACACATACACGTAATACGATCGAATTAATAGCTTACGCCACGTGATCTGTAATAGTAGAAAGTTAAATCAACACCATAAACCGTGATTGAAGACTTTGAGATTGACTTAAACGTTTGAGGTGGATCGGCTACAGTAACTACAGAACGTTTAGCGTATAGTAACTGCCATGTGCTGGTGGCTGAGAGGATTAAAGCCTTACCGTACGTGCTGGGCGCGAGCGAGTAGAATGCTGCTTCGAATCCAATAGTAGGCATACTTTTTTGAACGAAAACCCCCATTCCATGTTTTAGTCGGGATGTAACTACATTGCCACATTTATTGCCTTACGACGTATTTTTTGTAGAGTACGTTGAATTTTGATGATTTTTAAAGAGAATACGATCGAATTGGTACGTTATGCCACGTGACCTCTAATGGCAGAAAATTTAAAAACTGGCATGAATATTAACATAACATATCGAAGTGTTGCTCCAGAGTTCCGGGTTCGATTCCCAGCTCTGACAAGAAATGTAATACTTGTCTGAGGGCTGAAATTGGGTACACGTAGCCTCGTGAAGCAAATATGAGATGAAGTGGGTTCGATTCCCACCTCAGTCACCCTGGAAATGGTTTTCCGTGGATTCCCACAGATTCTATCTTAAGGCCACGGCCGCCTCCATCCCAATCCCTAATTGCAAATACACACATCATTACAAGCCCGCAATAACTCAGTTTATCAGACAAATTCTACACACACACCCAAGTAAACGGGGCTAAATGACCGCTATGTTCTAGCCCCTCAAATGAAACAAAAGAACAAAACAAAGGATATTCTCATCGCCAGTGCTTGCATCGAAGTATACGTATTCCTTAGAAATTCCCATGGTATTATTAGCATACTTTCGATTTTTGCAAAAAATGAAAGTAGACTTATGAGATATTCACAGGGCCTAAAATTGTGTGCCTGTGTGTGTGTGTGTGACTGTGTGTCTGTGTGTGTGAGAGTGTGTGTACTCTGAAGGTCTGCCCCCCGCCCCTCCCCCCCACCCTATCAATTCGAACACGGTGAAAACGAATTGAAAGAAATTTGGTACTGAGGCAGCACTAGCGTAGAACACCTCAGTGCCATGTTTTATATCGCCACCATCTTGACGGAAACGTAATGGTGGCCTCCCTAATGTTCAAAGCTTAAATCAAATTACGACTAACTTAATCATCCGATCCCTACCAAATTTTGCAACAACATATACTTGTATGGCGAGCGTCGCTTGACTGAACTACAAGGTCATCAGCCCATTAGTTTGCAGATGGCGGCCATGTATGAGTGCAAATTGATTCCCCCTATCAATTCAAACACGGTGAAACCGAATTGAACGAAATTTGGTACAGAGGTAGCACTAGCAATGGGCACTCCAGTGTCATGGTTTATATCGCTGCCATCTTGACGAAAACGTAATGGCGCCCATCCTAATTTTAAACGCTTGAATCAAATTACGATCAACCTAATAATCTGATCTCTACCAAATTTTGCAACAACATACCTTTATGTATAGAGAATCCTTTGACAACACTTCAAGGTCATCAGGCCAATAATGTGCGGATAGCGGCCATGTATGTGTGCAAATCGATCCCCCCCCCCCCCTGTCTTTTCAAACACGGTGAAACCGAATGGAACGAAGTTTGGTACAGAGGTAGCACTAGCAAAGGCCACCTGAGTGTCATGTTTTATATCACCGCCATCTTGACGGAAACGTAATGGCAACCACCCAAATGTTAAAATCTTAAATCAAATTATGACCAACCTAATCATTTGATCTCTACCAAATTGTTCAACAACATACCTTTCTGAGGGATGCATCTTTTGACTGAACTACAAGGTCATCAGCCCAATAGTTTGCAGATAGCCGCCGTATTTGTGTGAAAATCGATTCCCCATATCAATTCAAACACGGTGAAACTGAATTGAATGATTTTTTTTTACAGAGGTAGCACTATCAAAGGGCACATCCTATTCATGTATAATATCCGTATAGCACGTTGTATTTCAAGAAGCTACTACAACCAACATTCAATTATACTCCTTGAAAAGGACAAAGAGTTATAAAAATACCCATGCATTTAGGAGAAAGTAGGCTATACGTTCTTTACCGAACATCTTGTTTCGTTATTAAATTTTAACAAAAAGTCTTAGCATATTTTTAGGCCCGTATCACACGACACTCGCTGGCAAGGAAGCTGCTGTGATCGCTGGTACAAAATCCCGTACGATTCTGTTCTCTTCGTCAGTACACCTGCTTGTATGACCGAAGTGTATCACACGCTAGCATTTTGTACGCTAAGTTGTATGAAATAAAACCGAAGGGCTGTCGTTTGAGGGCATTCTTTGCAGTTCTTTCGCCTCATTAACGCAAAGCGGTCGTGAAACTTGCTTTAAGTAAATTAGAAAACATGCCAGTACTGAATGAATGCATTCCAATCAATATTTAAGATCTAACTGTAATAATTGAATATTTTACCATACGTGTTGATAAGAAGCGCAACAAAAACCTCCAGAGTGTGTTGGAAATGTGTGCAAGTGTTATTGCACCCACTCGCTCCTTCGAAGATCCCGGCTTCAAGACAATCCAACGGCAGATATTTTAAATTCTTTTTAACTATTTTATTATACCCTCCCTACCTCGTACAGCAAGATTACAACTTGATTTTGATCACATTATCTACGAAGACGATAGGGAAAGTTATTTTCTTGTCTCATTTAAATGGTTATTTTCCCTAAATACTGTTCAATACCATGGATTGATACTATTCGTTATAATTATTATTAGCCTACTTTTCACATATTGCAAAAATGAGGAAAAAGTAGACTTATGAGATCGATCCGGGAAAATGTCTGTCTGTCTGTCTGTCTGGCTGTGTGTGTGTTCCCCCTATCAACCCCTACGCGGCTGCAGCAATCAAAACCAAATTTAGTATGAGTAAAGATGTGCACCGGAATAGCTCACGTCCATATTTGAAAATGAAGTCAGTGCTACCAACTGCTGAAAAAAGCACTAGAAATTTGAGCTCCATGTTGGATATCTTGCAAGGTATGCATGGGAGCTATTCCAAAATTGGCACACAATGTAGATAATACTATTTCAGTTTAATTTCCAGGAGGCCAACAATGACAGTGTTGTCAAAATAATTTTAAGCCTTCTGATAGGTCCAATGTTTATATGCATATAACTTCTACACTATCAATTGGATTACAACCAAATTTTGTATGTAATATCTAAACATAAGCAGATATGACTGAGCTTATTATTAAAATCCACCAGGGCTGCCAACTGTTAATAATTGCTCTCTCTATTTTTTAAATCCAAATTCCAATATATCAGAAAGTATGCAAGCCAACAGCTTTAAACTATGCACACGTATATTCTGACATTTTAGATTAATTTGGAGTAACTTATATACGTCAGTTCTACCAACATGATTATAAGCCTGCTGATAGTACCAATTTTTAAATACATGTAACTTCTATACTATCAGTTGGATTTCAACCAAATTTCGTATGTGCTATGTGTACCATAACAGATATGACTATAAGTATTGTTAAGAGCAATCAGGGCTGCCAACTGTTAATAAATGCTGTCTATATTATTTTTACCTTAATATCAATATATCAGAAAGTATGCAAGCCAACAGCTCTATAATTTGCACACGTATAGCACCTGACATTCTAGATTAATTTGGAGTAATTAATACAAGGCAGTGCTGCCAACATGATTCTATGCCTGCTGATATGTCCAATTTTAAAATACATGTAACTTCTATACTAACAAATGGATTTCATCCAAAATTGGCACAACAAGATATCATAATAATTCAGATTATTTCTGACCAGCACACGCACGGTATTGTTGGCAACATGCTTTTACGCGTGCTGATAGATCCAGTGTCTAGCTGCATGTAACGTCCATTGGACTTCAACCAAATTTTGTATTCTGTACCTTAAGAAGTGGAACTAAGAATATATTCAGTCACCAGGGCTGCCAACTGTAGTGCTCTATTAGCCTACATTATACCAGGTATATTTTGAACTAATTAGATCTATCGATATTACCAACGTAATTTCGTCATTATTCTAGATAGGTTCATATGCTGTAGAATAATCATTGGCATGAAAAGTAGGCTGTATAGTTCTTCACGGAACTTCTTGTTTTTTTAGTCGATTTTATCCTCCAGGTTAGGTTTTCCCACGGAATCAGCGAGGGATCAAATCATTACCGCCTCTACAAATGAGTTATGCCGGAACATTTAGCACTATTTGTGTTTAAATATATTATGGCTCAACGGACAATGCATATTTTCTTACGAAAATTGTATATTCAATGCCAAGGTAAGGTTATAATTGCTTTGGAATGGAGTTCGACTCCCATAGTGCACTGGCTTGCTCGTGACGCGGATACACATGTATCAAATACGTCTTGCAATGGCCTTCCCAGTGTGCACTAGACAGTGTCTTGGTGAGGTGTGCTTTAACCAACTGAAGAGCCCAATAGCACACCGGGGCGAAACACTGTCATCTTGTTGAGTTATGCCGGAACATTTAGCACTATTTGTGTTTAAATATATTATGGCTCAACGGACAATGCATATTTTCTTACGAAAATTGTATATTCAATGCCAAGGTAAGGTTATAATTGCTTTGGAATGGAGTTTCGACTCCCATAGTGCACTGGCTTGCTCGTGACGCGGATACACATGTATCAAATACGTCTTGCAATGGCCTTCACAGTGTGCACTAGACAGTGTCTTGGTGAGGTGTGCTTTAACCAACTGAAGAGCCCAATAGCACACCGGGGCGAAACACTGTCATCTTGTTGAGTTATGCCGGAACATTTAGCACTATTTGTGTTTAAATATATTATGGCTCAACGGACAATGCATATTTTCTTACGAAAATTGTATATTCAATGCCAAGGTAAGGTTATAATTGCTTTGGAATGGAGTTTCGACTCCCATAGTGCACTGGCTTGCTCGTGACGCGGATACACATGTATCAAATACGTCTTGCAATGGCCTTCCCAGTGTGCACTAGACAGTGTCTTGGTGAGGTGTGCTTTAACCAACTGAAGAGCCCAATAGCACACCGGGGCGAAACACTGTCATCTTGTTGAGTTATGCCGGAACATTTAGCACTATTTGTGTTTAAACATATTGTGCATTTTGCAATGGAAAATAAAAAGTGTATATTGTAATATTATAGTGCAGAAGTGGCTTTAAAAATCTGAGCCGTCTCGTTTGCAGACAAGATTGCAGCTGATCTCTCGTTCTGAACTATATTTCACTAATTTGAGTTTGTTGCATGCAATATAGCCTACATATATAGAAACAAGATGTTCAGTAAAGAACATATAGCCTAATTTCTCCTAAATGCATGGGTATTGTTATAACTCTTTGTCCTTTTCAAGGAGTATAATTGAATGTTGGTTGTAGTAGCTTGTTGAAATACAACGTGCTATAGGGATATTAAACATGAATATGAGGTGCCCTGTGCTAGTGCTACCTCTGTAAAAAATGTCATTCAATTCGGTTTCATCGTGTTTGAATTGATATGGGGAATGGATTTGCACACATACATGGCTGCTATTTGCAAACTATTGGGCTGATGACCTTGTAGTCAGTCATAAGATGCTTTCCACAAAAAGGCATGTTGTTGCAAAATCTGATAGAGATCAAATTATTAGGATGGTCGTAATTTGATTTAAGCTTTTAACATTTGGGTGGCCGTCATTCCGTTTCCGTCAATATGGCGGCGATATAAAATATGACACTGAGGTGCCCTTTGCTAGTGCTACCTCTGTACCAAATTTCGTTCAATTCGGTTTCACCGTGTTTGAATTGATAGCGGGAATTGATTTGCACACATACTTGGCCACCATCTTGTAAACCATTGGGCTGATGATCTTGCAGTTTGGTCAGAATGTGCTTCCCACGTAGAGATATGTTGTTGCAAAATTTGGTAGAGACCAAATTATTAGGTTGGTCGTAATTACATTTTAGCTTTTAACATTTGGGTGGCCGCGATTACGTTTCCGTCAAGATGGCGGTTATATAAATAAGACACTGAGGTGCCCTTTGCTAGTGCTACCTCTGTACCAAATTTCGTTCCATTCGGTTTCACCGTGTTCGAATTGATAGGGGGAATCGATTTTCACACAAAGATGGCCGCCATCCGCAAAACATTAGGCTAATGACCTATTAGTTTGGTCAAAGGATGCTCCCTCCATAAAGGTATGTTGTTGCAAAATTTGGTTGAGATCGGATGATTAGGTTAATCGTAATTTGATTTAAGCTTTGAACATTTGTGTGGCCACCATTACGTTTCCGTCAAGATGGCGGCGATATAAAACATGACACTCAGGTGCCCTTTGCTAGTGCTACCTCTGTACCAAATTTCGTTCCATTCGGTTTCACCGTGTTCGAATTAATAGGGGGAATCGATTTTGACACAAAGAAGGCCGCCATCCGCAAACTATTAGGCTAATGACCTACTAGATTGGTGAAAGGATGCTCCCTCGATAAAGGAATGTTGCTGTAATATGTGGTAGAGATCGGATGATTATGTTAGTCGTAATTTGATTTAAGCTTTGAACATTTGTGTGGCCGCCATTACGTTTCTGTCAAGATGGCGGCGATATAAAACATGTCACTGAGGTGCCCTTTGCTAATGCTACCTCTGTACCAAATTTCGTTTCATTCGGTTTCACCGTGTTTGAATTAATAGGGGGAATCGATTTTGTCACACAGATGGCCGCCATCCGCAAACTATAAGGCTAATGACCTATTAATTTGGCCACAGAATGCTTCCTTCTAAAAGGTATGTTGTTGCAAAATTTGGTAGAGATCGGATGATTAAGTTAGTCGTAATTTGATTTAAGCTTTGAACATTTGTGTGGCCTCCATTACGTTTCCGTCAAGATGGTGGCGATATAAAACATGACACTGAGGTGCCCTTTGCTAGTATTACCTCTGTACCAAATTTCGTTCCATTCGGTTTCACCGTGTTCGAATTAATAGGGGGAATCGATTTTCACACAAAGATGGCTGCCATCCGCAAACTATTAGGCTGATGACCTATTAGTTTGGTCAAAGGATGCTCCCCCATAAAGGTACGTTGTTGAAAAATTTGGTAGAGATCGGATGATTAGGCAAATCGTAATTTGATTTAGGCTTTGAATATTTGTGTGGCCGCCATTACGTTTCCGTCAAGATGGCGGCGATATAAAACATGACACTGAGGTGTCCTTTGCTAGTGCTACCTTTGTACCAAATTTCGTTCAATTCGCGTTCACCGTGTTCGAATTGATAGGGGGGGGGGCAGACATTCAGAGTACACACACTCACACACACACACAGACTCACACACACACACATACACACTCACACACACACAGACAGACCCACTTTTTTTCGCCCTGTGTTGATCTCATAAGTCTACTTTCTTTTTTTGCAAAAATCGAAAGTAGACTAATAATAGGAACTACGTATGAAATGAACTCTGTATGAAGTATACTCCTGTGAAGAAATTGTTTAGTCAAAGTCATTATTGGCTACGACGTTGTATCTTATTCGATTGATAGCATTCAATTTGGGAAGACATAATTAGGTCTGTGGTTACACAGCGTTGGTCTCTCAACCGGCTGGCTGGGGTTCTAATACTAACAGAGTTGTATTTTTTTGCTTGATTGTTTTATATTTATTGTTTTTTTTGAGCGTTATATTGTTCATGTCGCCTTCGTAGCGTAGCGGTCAGCATTGTTAGCTGCCGCCCCGGAGGTCCTGGGTTCGATTCCCGGCTCTGCCACGAAATTTGAAAAGTGGTATGAGGACTGGAACGGGGTCTACTCAGCCTCGGGTGGCCCAAATGTGTAGAGGGGGTTCGATTCCCACCTCACCCATCCTCGAAGTGGTTTTCCGTGGTTTCCCACTTCGTCTTCGGGCAAATGCCGGGTTGGTTCCTACTTCAAGGCCACGGCCGCCTCCTTCCCCCTTCCTTGCCTATCCATCCTAATCTTCCCCTCCTCCCTTCCCTCATGAGGCCCCTGTTCGCTTTGCAGGCGAGGCCGCCTGGGCGAGTTGCTGATCACACCTCACCAGTTGTATCCCCTCCGACCAGATGTTCCAAGCTCCAGGACACTGCCCATAGAGGCGGTAGTGGTGAGTTCCCTCGGTGTGTCCGTGGGCACCACCAACCTAGAGGGTAAATCGACTAAATAAAAAAAATGCTTAGTTTGCAATGCAAAATATATATTTAATTTAAACAACGTTCTCCAATGGATCTGCAGTATTGACATCTGCCTTCAACCTATTGAACTACGGTATGCGGGAGCATGGCCACTGCCTACTTGATGCGACCTGCGCTCTATACCGGTCAGTTAGTGAACCCATGCCAGCGATGGTATTGAAAATGGCCTCTTTTTGCCATAGAGCGCACTGCCAAGTATAGGCTCGATTAAAAATTAGGTGTGCAGAAGGTATATTAAATGTGTTTCTCCCAGTGATACGTTTAGACCAACGAAGTTTCAATTATTGTTAGTAGTCGGTGTTAATATTGCCTACTGAATTCCTACGTTGTTTGGAGTGTTTGTTGATGCGATATAGATTCCACATAGCCACATGACCGACAGTACATCGAGTGCTTACATTAAATAAGAATACAGCAGAAGTATGAATATTTAATAAATCGTAATTGTTTTCAGCAAATATGATATAATGAATATGTTCACACCTAAGAACGACAACTTGAAGATGACTTAATGTAGGAATATCTTAAATGGAGTCTCCGAACTTTGAACTAAACTGTATGCGATATACATCTTCTAATATATAAAAGTGAAAGTCTGTCTGTATGTATGTATGTATGTATGTTGGTTCCGTATACAAATCTACACCGTTCCACCAATCTCAACCATATTTTGCATACACATAGTTTAGGACCCAGAAGGAACCGCTGGCTACATGAATTTTCGATAGTCTTTCTCATTCTTCTGATTTTGGCCCTTTTTCACTCAAAAACAGGCTAATCAAATCATAAAATATACTCATGAAGGAATGGCAAGGCAGATAGTTTCCATGGCAACATAGCTCAAGTCGAGACACGGCCGACTTGGTGCCAATTGTGCTCAGAACTACCGGTATAGAAAATGAGGATCTTTACTTGAAATCCCGTTAGTTACTCAACTGCTCACACAGCACTGTCAACCGAGTTTAGCATAACAAAGACTTGACACTATCTTCTTTCTACTATATATTTTTCAAATACCACTCACTCACTCACTCACTCACTCATTCATTTATTCATCACGAAATCTCAGAAACCACCGAACGGATTGGAATGAAATCTGGTATGCAGCTTCCTCAAGGGCCGCAAATGCCCACTAAGAGAGAAATTTTGGCTATTCAGGTTCTAAAGGGGTGTTAAGGGGGTAGACCTGCATTTAATTGAATAGCAATATCTCCCGATTGGTTTCATGGGGGGATGTGATACTCGGCATATAAACTCATCATTAAAAATAAGAAGACATGTGTCTGAGGGTTTTTCGATGTGGTGTATATTATGAGGTGAAAGGGGTGAAAAGTGGGGATTAAAAGATTCTTAACGGAGCGTGTGTCTCTTAAACGACATAGGCGAGGAGTTTGAAACACAGCGAAAAAAAATCAACATAAAAAAGAAGTAAATATGTGTTTGACAGTTTTTTCATAAATCCAATTTAAGGGGCCCATGGGGAGAGATGAAATTCTGGGGGGGGGGGAGAGGAAAGAAAGTGTCCTAACTGATTGACTGACTGGCTCACTCATCAAACTCAGGGGGAAAAACTGCTTTAAAGTAAGTAAATAGCTGTTCGACAGTTTCTTTTTTCATAAATCAAATTTAAGGGGTTCAATGGGAGGGGTGAAATTCAGAAAAAAGAAAATTGAAAGAAAATGTCCAGACTCACTCACTTACTCACTCACTCATCATCGCCTAGCCAAAATTATTGAAGTTAGAAACATGATAGTTTGGGGATATGTTCATTGTAGGTCAAAACCGTCTACTAAGGGAGGATTTTCGGATATTCAGGTTCTAAAGGGGTCTTAAAGGGGTTAAGCCTGCGTTTCATTGAATAACTATATCTCCCGATTGGTTTCATTGGGGGATGTGATACACGGCATATAAACTTGTCATTAAAAAGTAACAAGACACGTGCCTGAGGGTTTTTCGATGTGTATATGAGGTTAAAGGGGTGAAAAGTGGGGATTGAAAGATTCCTAACGGAGCGTGTATCTCTTAAACGACATAGGCGAGGAGTTTGAAACTCAGCGGGACAAAAATCAGCATAAAAATAAGTAAATATGTGTTTGACCGCTTTTCCATAAATCCAATTTAAGGGGCCCATGGGGAGGGGTGAAATTCGGGGGGGGGGGGACAGGAAAGAAAGTGTCCTAACTGATTGACTGACTGACTCACTCATCAAACTCACGGGAAAAAACTGCTTTAAAGTAACTAAATAGCTTTTCGACAGTTTGTTTTTCAATCAAATTGAAGGGGTTCATCGGGAGGGGTGAAATTCTGAAGAAAAAAAAATGAAAGGAAATGTCCTGACTCATTCACTCACTCATCATCGCCCAGCCAAAAATATTGAAGTTGGAAACATGACATTTCGGGGATATGTTCGTTGTATGTCAAAACCGTACACTAAGGGAGGTTTTTTGGATATTCGGGTTCTAAAGGGGTCTTAAGGGGGTTAAACCTGCATTTCATTGAATATCAATATCTCACGAGTGGTTTCATTTGTGGATGTGATACTCGGCATATAAACTAATCATTAAAAATACGCAGACATGTGTCTAAGCGTTTTTCGATGTGGTGTATTATTATGAGGTGAAAGGGTTGAAAAGTGGGGGTTGAAGGATTCCTAATGGAGCGTGTAGGCCTACCTCTTAAACGACATAGGCGAGAAATTTGAAACTCAGCGAAAAAAAACAGCTTATAAAGTAAGTAAATCGGTTTTCGACTGTTTTTTCATAAATTAATTTAAGGGGCCAATGGGGTGGGGTGAAATTCTGAGGAAAAAAAGGAGAGAAAGTGTCCTAACCGACTGACTCAGGGGAAAAAGACAGCTTAAGAAATAAGTTAATAGGTGTTCAAGCGTTTTATAATCAATCCAATTTAAGGGGCCCATGGGGAGGGGTGAAATTCTGGTAAAATAAATGAAAGAAAATGTCCTGTCTGACTCACTCACTCATCACGCCCAGCGAAAACGATTAAAGTTGGAAACATGAAATTTTGGGAAGATGTTCGCTCTATGTCGAAAACGTTAACTAAGGAATGATTTTTGTTTATTCGGGTTTTAGAGACGTGTCAAGGGGGGTAAACGTGCATTTCATTGAATAACGATATCTCATGAGTTGTTTGGCTGGGGATGTGATATTCGGTATATAAACTAATCATTAAAAATAATCAGACATATGTCTAAGGGTTTATCGATGTGGTGTATATTATGAGGTGAAAGGGGTGAAAATTGGGGGTTGAGGGATTCTTGACGGAGCGTGTATCTCTGAAACGACATAGGCGTGTAGTTTGAAATTCGGTGGGAAAAAAAAGCTTAAAATACAAGTAAATAGGTGTTCGAACGTTTTTTCATAAATCCAATTTAAGGGGCCCTTGGAGAGGGGTGAAATTCAGGGGGGGGGGAACCAGGAAAGAAAGTGTCCTAACTGATTGACTCTCTTACTCACTCATCAAACTCAGGGGGAAAACAGCTTTAAATAAGTAAATAGGTGTTTGACCGTTTGTTTCATAAATCCAATTTAAGGGGTTCATGGGGACGGGTGAAATTATCAAAAATAAATGAAAGAAAATGTCCTGACTGACTCACTCACTCATCATCGCCCAGCCAAAATTAATGAAGTTAGAAACATGAAATTTTGGGGATATGTTCGTTGTATGTCGAAAACGTCCACTAAGGAAAGAGTTTTGGATATTCAGGTTCTAAAGAGGTGTTAAGGGGGTAAACGTGCTTTCCATTGAATAACAATATCTCACGAGTGGTTTCATTTGTGGATGTGATACTTGGCACATACTGTATACTAATCATTAAAAATAAGCTGACACATGTCTAATGGTTTTTCGATGTAGTGTATATTATGAGGTGAAAGGGATGAAAAGTGGGGGTTGAAAGATTCCTAACTGAGCGTGTATCTCTTAAACGACATAGGGAGGAGTCTGAAACTCGGAGGAAATCTATCAGCTTAAAAATAAATAAATAAATGAATAAATAAATAAAATAAATAGGTGTTCGACCGTGTTTTCATAAATGCAATTTAAGGGGCATATGGGGAGGGGTGAACTTCTGGAAGAAAAACGTCCACTAAGGAAGGATTTTTGGATGTTTGCTCTCATCGACCAACCAAAAGTATTAAAGTTAGAAGAATGATATTTTGGGGATATGTTTGTTTGTTGTGTGTTGAAAGCGTCTACTAAGGAGGGATTTTTGGGTTGTTAACGGGGTTAAACCCGCATTTCATTGAAAAACAATATGATACGACTATGACGCAAGCGATGCGAGGCTAAAATTGAGAAGGTGTGTGTCTGTGTATTACTCAATCTCGCAAGTACCACTGGTCCGATTTACGTGAATTTTACATGGAAGTAGCTGATTTACCTGGTTAACATATAGGTTACTTTTGATTTCAATACTTTGCACTATTTAAAATGGCGACCATTTTAATGACGTCACTACACCCTTTGGTTTCAAACTTTCATATTTCCATTTCAAATAAAAAGAGAACGCTAAGAAATAGCAAACTTTTGATGGCATATGCGAGGTTTAAAATTACATTTTCTATCCGAAAGGTATCTGCAACTGTTAGCGAGTAAAACCTAAATTTGTGCTATAAAACACGGTCAACGTCGAGCGGTGTAGTTGGACTAAATGTTCCATCCTTAATCTCCCTCTGCGCAGCACCTCGCCTATCCCCTGTTTTAACTGTCACCTTCACATTTTAATTTATTTATGACGCGTAGCGAAGCACGGGTACTTCAGCTAGTTCCCCATAACCACACGGCTTACAGTACGTCGTTGTACCGATCTCCGCCACCACGCACGCTCATTGTTTCCGTCCCATGCACTTCCGTCCCATCCTTTTCCGTCCCTTTTCCAAAATCACTCCCACAAAAATGTCCAGCTACCGAGTGCTACAAAAATATCCAGATACCGAGTGGAAAGATGTTACACATCAATAAATAAATAAATAAGTAAATAAATTAGCTGGATACAGCAAAAAATCATTAACTGTGGGGACTTAAATGTCAGTGATAGCATTCAAACCTAAAACGGGTGGATGATTTGCGCAATGTTGAGGACGGGGTATTATTAAGGTAGAGATTTGTGAAGCGTGGAGGAAGTGGCATACAAGAGACGAAGTCTCAAATACAAGGCACATACTTTTACATTTTATTGCTAAATATGTTTTTGTCACTCGTGAGATTATATCTGTCCGGCAATAAAGAAAACATACTTAGGCCTACATATAGGTCTTGGACTTGGGTGGGTTGAAAAAAGTGAATAACCTGGCACGTGCCTGGAGTGAGAATGGAAACTAGTCAGAATGGATGATATCATTGTCAGGATATACCAGGGAAGCTCCGTGGTAAGTAGGGCATGTATAGTCATACGTAAGGAATGAATTCTGGTTAGCATGGAGATTGTTCCACAATAGTCGCAACGTTTATGAAATGCAGATGCGTTGGCGAGCAGCCAATTCCCTCGCCACAGAGTCACCATATGCCCAGTGCGCGTGAAAAAGCGCAAGAATTATGAGTCAAATGTTCACACTTTCTTAACTGAAGCGTCACTATATGGATATCCAGAGGACCAGAAGTGAAATAATGAGGAGAGCTAGTCTCAGAGCAACTTAATTCTGTAAAACGAGGCTTGAATCTATTTTACATAAACTATAAAGGAAACTTCCAAGGTGGATCAGTGGTTAATGACCACAAAATCGTGGGTTCTGATTCCGGTCAAGAAAGTCGGATCTTAGAAGGGTGGATGATATGGGTTTGTAAAAGTTTTCTCGTATCATGTTTGGTGCTTAATGAAAGAAGTTAATTAAATAACTCACAGTTGTAGTCTCCCGGAACACGTCACTTATTCAAATTATGACCACGCCTTTCTATGGCTTAGTTCGGACGTCTCACGGGAAACAATATTTACAAATAGCTACACCTTTAAGCTTGTTGTTTCTTAGGGTTTGGTACTCATCAGCCCCATTATTTGTGCGTATATGCATGATTTCAGGTAATACGGTGGACATGATTTCCAATTAGGTGTAATCCATGAATTTTCCTGGTGTTGAATTGGGAAACCAGCTACAATATTGACGTCGAGATTTAGCAGAAATTTATCTATTCTATCCCTCTACTTCTGGTTAAGTCGTAGAGAATTTAATGTTGTTATGTGATTTGGATAGGGCACACTTAGATCATCGAGGCCAACCTTTTTATGTAAAAGCTTTGAATTCAAATTTGTGTTTGCCTTGTTCTCTATTTTATTAACTGGAACGCTTGAATATAGCAAGTGTACGGTAAGTGTTGTGCAAGTTATGCTACCTTCATCTGACATGTTTAAATATGGACTTAAAAATATTTGAATAATGTAAAACGAATGCTACCATTATGGTGATAGCCTTGGCAGCACACATATGCTACAATATTCTATGAGCACAGACAGTTAGGAATGTGGAAAGGGGCAGGGAGCCTAGGCGGATAAGAGAGAACGGACACACAGGAAATTCCTCCCAGTTCAGTGCAGGCAGTGACGAGACTGGCTGCTCCTCGCAACCAGACCGCAAGACACTCAAGCAGTTAAGATAACAATTCACTCTAACCTGACCATTTAACAACAATCAAAGTCAAACTAAGTATCTTAACACAGAAACCACATAGACTATAACTAAGAAATGTTTACTACTTGTGTTAGTTTAACTACTACTGCAACTAAATATGTGTACATATTGTAAATAATATCATCCATTCTTGTAGACATAGATTTAATAGCCTTATTTTTCCCCTTTTTTACAAGGGATTGTGGAAAATCTGCTTCCAGACGCTTGAAAATGGTCCGCACTTTTCAAGTGTTTGAGGCTCTTACCCACTAAAACCCATGCACCCTTCTCCCACGACGTGTATATCCACCCCAGAACCGCTCTCGCATTACTTCAGGGCGGCGTCGTTTATGAAGCATCTTATGCTCCTTCTTCCTTCAGATCTTCTTTACTATTGGTCGTAAGTGCGTAGATCCCGCTCCTTTAGGCGCAAAATACTCTCCACACACACTGCCACCTGATCCCAGGATTCCTGGTTTTGTAGCATGATATGGACTATGTTGTCTGGCGTGAGCTCTCCCTGCATTGCCTCCAAACATCTTCTTTGTGGCAGCCAATGTTCACATGTAATGAAAGTATGGAGTGCATCATCAATTTCACTGCAGTATATGCACGCCGGACTACTCGCTCGCTCTAGTCTGTAGATGAATTGGCGAAAGTATCCGTGACCTGTCAAGAACTGCGACAGGTAATAGTTCATCTCACCGTGATTCCGGTTGACCCAGTCAGCCAATGATAGTATCAGCTTCTTCGTCCAATTTCCCGAGGCTCATTTCCCATCTCTGTTGCCATCGCCTCATCCATTGGCGAAGCGCCAGCTCATTTGCCTGTTTCCTTTCCAGCTCTCTTTGGGCACGCCAGATCTCCTATCTTTATAAGGCAAGTAAGTCAATAGGAGCTACTGCTTCCACTACAAGGTTCGCAGGTTCTGACACCGTACGATATGCGCACGCAATTCGCAACGCTGTTCTCCGCTGTACTGCAGCCATCCTTCTCCGATATTTATCAATCCTCAAAGACTCACTGCAAATTTCATATTTACGATCGAAACTGGTCATCCAAGTATATTTATTAACCTCATAAATTCATTTTCAGGAATAGGGAAACAACCAATACAATTGGGTAATAGTGTTGACTGACTGAAAAACATTACATTTCAAACGGATCTACCTGGACAGCAGGAGATTCGGGATCGAATCTCGACTGCGATTACATTTTCAAGTCTTACTCAACAGATAATACCACTCCAAGTAGAGCTATGTCGTAAAGCTATTTCTATTTTGCAATATTTTATTTGTTTTTACAACACTAACATGAAACTAGTACATTCATATCTCAGAGGGATTTGGTTCGAATATAGTTTTATTATGCTAGATTATATGGTTTATTTATGTGTGCAGCGGACACTGGCATTAGCGCTTTCAAGCAGCCAACTACTAAACAAAATTTGGAGGAACTGACTGCATTGGATGAGTAATGTACGGGAGCGTATGTGATACAGAGAATTGTAATGGATGAGAGCTTAATGATATTCCATATAAATTACGAAAGTTCTTCAGTTTAAAATTATACCCGTGTTGAGCAGTAATGCGTTAGAAGTAACTCCGTTACTAGTAACAGCTACTTTCCAGAGACACTGTAGAGCAGGGATGACCAACCCTAGGCCTGCGGGTCAAATAATGGTCCGTCAAGACATTTTGATTGGCCCACTGACAGCTCAAGATCCGATACGAACCTATCAGACTGTACGATTGCTAGAAGCCAATTTCCAAACACAGTTCATTTCCTTTCTTGCAACAGATGGCGCAGTCATACTCTTTCGGTTCTAAATAATTGTCGATGAATTATTTTTTCTTGGTGGGGTTGGTACACTCCATTGCAACTTGTGTTGCGCTGTGCTGGCACCTAAGTTGTGGTAAATATCTCGAAAATATACAAAAATATAAGATTGGGCGAAAAACGCCAGAGGAGTGTCAAGGCTCAGAAATCGCACTTCCACTCCTGTTATCTCTGTAGGCTAATTATTAAACATGTATACGTTTATATGATACAATGGTAGCATAATAGTATTACTTCATATTAATTAAGTAGCTTAAGACAGTTTTGTATATACAGGGTGTATTTGATATAATGGAAGTCCGTTACACGGGTGATAGAAGAGATTATTCTAAGCTTCCTAGGTAAAAAAAATGTCACCTATCTCTAAATTAAACAAGATGTTCAGTAAAGAACATATAGCCTACTTTCTCCTAAATGCATGGGTATTTTTATAACTCTTTGTTCTTTTCAAGGAGAATAATTGAATGTTGGTTGTCGTAGCTTGTTGAAATACAATGTGCTATAGGGATATTAAACATGAATATGAGGTGCCCTTTGCTAGTGCTACCTCTGTAAAAAAAAATTCATTCAATTCGGTTTCACCGTGTTTGAATTGATATGGGGAATGGGTTTGCACACATATATGGCCGCTATTTGCAAACTATTGGGCTGATGACCTTGTAGTCAGTCATAAGATGCTTTCCACAAAAAGGCATGTTGTTGCAAAATCTGGTAGATATCAAATTATTAGGATGGTCGTAATTTGATTTAAGCTTTTAACATTTGGGTGGCCGTCATTCCGTTTCCGTCAAGATGGCAGCGATATAAAACATGACACTGAGGTGCTCTTTGCTAGTGCTACCTCTGTACCAAATTTCGTTCAATTTGGTTTCACCGTGTGTGAATTGATAGGGGGAACCGATTTGCACATATACTTGGCCACCATCTGCAAACTATTGGGCTGATGATCTTGCAGTTTGGTCAGAATATGCTTCCCATATAAAGATTTTCTGTTGCATAATTTGGTAGAGACTAGATTATTAGGTTGGTCGTAATTACATTTTAGCTTTTAAAATTTGGTTGGCCGCGATTACGTTTCCGTCAAGATGGCGGCGATATAAAACATGACACTGAGGTGCCCTTTGATAGTGCTACCTCTGTACCAAATTTCGTTCCATTCGGTTTCACCGTGTTCGAATTGATAGGGGGAATCGATTTTCACACAAAGATGGCCGCCATCCGCAAACTATTAGGCTAATGACCTATTGGTTTGGTCAAATGATGCTCCCTCCACGGAGGTATGTTGTTCCAAAATTTGGTAGAGATCGGATGATTAGGTTAATCGTAATTTGTTTAAGCTTTGAACATTTGTATGGCCGCCATTACGTTTCCGTCAAGATGGCGGCGAGATAAAACATGACACTGAGGTGCCCTTTGCTAGTGCTACCTCTGTACCAAATTTCGTTCCATTCGGTTTCACCGTGTTCAAATTAATAGGGGGAATCGATTTTGACACAAAGATGGCCGCCATCCGCAAATTATTAGGCTAATGACCTATTAGATTGGTCAAAGGATGCTCCCTCCATAAAGATATGCTGTTGCATAATTTGGTAGAGACTAGATTATTAGGTTGGTCGTAATTACATTTTAGCTTTTAACATTTGGTTGGCCGCGATTAGGTTTCCGTCAAGATGGCGGTGATATAAAACATGACACTGAGGTGCCCTTTGCTAATACTACCTCTGTTCCAAATTTCGTTCCATTCGGTTTCACCGTGTTCGAATTAATAGGGGAAATAGATTTTCACACAAAGATGGCCGCCATCCACAAACTATTAGGCTGATGACCTTTTAGTTCGGTCAAATGATGCTCCCCCTATAATGGTATGTTGTTGCAAAATTTGGTAGAGATCGGATAATTAGGTTAGTCGTAATTTGATTTAAGCTTTGAACATTTGTGTGGCCGCCATTACGTTTCCGTCAAGATGGCGGCGATATAAAACATGACATTGAGGTGTTCTTTGCTAGTGCCACCTTTGTGCCAAATTTCGTTCAATTCACGTTCACCGTGTTCGAATTGATAGGGGGGGGACGACAGACATTCAGAGTACACACACTCACACACACACAGACTCACACGCATACACACACACACACACACACACAGACACACTTTTTTTCGCCCTGTGTTGATCTCATAAGTCTACTTTCATTTTTTGCAAAAATCGAAAGTAGGCTAAAAATTAATTATTTAAAAGTCAATGTTTTTGGTTTTTTCAGAAACTCTTCAAACAGAAAGGAGGGTGGCAGTCGGGGGGGAGGGGGGGGGGGAACAATGCGTGGCGAGTTTGGACGACGCGGGTGAGAGGAATTTGTTACGTAATCGGAGCATTGACCTTACCGGTTGAGGGGTCGTATCAGCTGCCTATGGTAGAAGTGGGAAACCATGGAAAACTACTTCCAAGATTTAATACTAGTACGGTACCACATGTACATAATAATAATAATAATAATAATAATAATAATAATAATAATAAAGCAATTATAGCGAGTTGGTCGGCCCTATCAAAAGGCAATAGCATGTCGAACGGACCTATCATTGTCTCAAGTACGGGCGTGAACCCAAGTACCTTGCTCCAAGGCCTTGAAGAACGGCTTGAAAAGCTTGTTGTTATGGTTGTTAATTCAGTTTAGGGGTTTGGGACATTTGTTTATCAGCCCCATGTAGTTGGGTGAGTGTTAGATTTGTCTCATAAACTGTGTTTCTGTGGTGACTGTAGTAGTATGTGTAGCTGTGGTTATTAAGGTCGAGAATGAGGTTGGTGCTCCGAGATTCTAAGTACTATAATATCCCAGCATGTGCTTGGAAAGGGCGGGGAAGAATCCGGGGAAATCCAAACTCACGATAGCCACTGTCGGTGCTGAGTTCGGACCTCCAATCACCGGACTTGCTGCAATCGTGGTGCCCGATTAAATGCGCATGCCTACACCACGGAGATAGGAAAGAAAGCAGCCGTGGTCTTAAGAAGGGACATCCCAACTTTGTCCTCGTGGGATGCCACGGTAAATCATCTTGTGGCTGCCAGTGGTGGGAAGTAAGGAAGCTTGTGGTCTTACATGACCATACATTTTGTGATCTTGAGCTACTGGATCTCCTTTTTATGTGGAATCCGAACCACAGGACATGGCATTTCATTTCCAAAATCTCACATGCATTGACCGGGAGTCAAACACGGTCCACCGTCGTGAGAGGCCAACAGCTGGACCGCAGCGCCATCACGCCACGACTTTCATATCGGCCGGTGATGATAAGCTGTCTCAATACTAGCACCACATGTAGATGATGATGATTAAAGAATAATAATAATAGTCTAAGAATAATAATAAGAGTCAGCCTGTGTAGCTCTGGTGGTAGAGTGCTATCCTTCCCGAGGGTGCGATCTACGTTCAGTCATGTAGTAAATTAATGTGAGCTAATACGATCAAGGTGAAGAGGAAGCAGAAAGTGACCCAAGCATCAGCCTCGACTCCCCAACTCGGGGCGAAATACGGACAGCGTTGAAGCAGATGAAATACGGGAAGGCACCAGGTCTGGATAATATCCCAGCGGAAGTACTGAAAGCAGACCTGGATATTACGATCGATCTGCTGCACCCGCTGTTGGAGAAGATCTGGAAGGAGGAGAAAATACCAACCGACTGGAAGAAGGGGTTGATAGTCAAGTTGCCGAAGAAAGGGGACATCACAAACTGTAACAACTGGAGGGGTATCACCTTGCTGTCCATTCCAAGCAAAGTGCTGGCGAGAGTCATCCTGAATCGTATAAAAGACTGCGTAGAAAAAAGGCTTCGTAAGGAACAGGCTGGATTTCGACAACATCGCAGCTGTGTGGATCTCATCAACACCCTCCGAATCATCATGGAGCAGAGTGTGGAGTGGCGGAATACCCTTTACCTCACATTTGTTGACTTCGAGAAGGCCTTCGACTCCGTAAATCAAAGAATCTTGTGGAAGACCCTCGAGGAATATAAAATTCCAACAAAGATCATCAGAATCATGGAAGAGATGTACGAAGGGTATGAGTGCCAGGTTCTGCACGAAGGCAAATTAACAGAAAAGATAAAGGTCAGTTCCGGAGTGAGACAGGGGTGTGTCCTTTCCCCCACACTGTTCCTGTTGGTCCTGGATAGTGTGAAGAAGGTAATGGGAGGATGGAAGAGGGGTATTCAATGGGGTATAAATGACAGGCTTGAAGATCTGGATTTCGCAGACGACATTTGTCTTATGGCACAACGGTACCGAGACATAGAATATAAGCTGGGGAGGTTACAGAGAGAAGCAGAACGTGCAGGACTGATGATCAACACCAACAAGACCAAAGAGATGAGGATAAATTCTGACATCACGACTAGTTTGACAACGGAAAGGACATTGAGCGAGTTGAGTCCTTCCTCTACCTTAGAAGTATAGTCACAAATGATGGGGGAGCAGAGGAAGATGTTTCAAGCCGTATCAGGAAGGCAAATGGTGCCTTTGTCCAGCTCTACCCCATCTGGAGGAATATAAACATTTCCAGGAAGACCAAGCTCCGCCTTTTCAATAGCAACGTAAAGTCGATTCTTCTCTACGGCTGTGAAACATGGAAAGTCACAAAACCGATCAACAACCAACTACAGGTGTTCATTAACAGATGTCTGCGTCGCATCATGAATATGAGGTGGCCGGACATAATCTCAAATGAAGATCTTTGGACCATCAGCAATCAACAACCGATTAGCATCCAGATCAAGGAGAGGAAATGGCGCTGGATTGGTCACACACTAAGGAAGCCGGACGGAGCTATTGAGAGGGCGGCACTAGACTGGAATCCTCAAGGCGCCAGGAAGCGAGGTCGACCTAAGAAGACCTGGAAGAGGACGATCGAAAATGAAATTGCAGAGGTGGACAAGAAATGGAGTCAAGTGAAGAGAATGGCCAGGAACCGTACTGCGTGGAGAAATTTCACCAATGCTCCGGAAAGAGCGGCAGGAATTAAGTAAGTTAAGTAATACGATCATGTCCACGGATTTCATGACACATACAAGAAATCCTGCGTACATAAAAGTCTGGCAACTCGACATACCAGAAGAAACATAAAAGAAGTTAGTGTGTCTATTAGGCCTATTACTATTATCAGTAGTACCGGTAGTAGCCTACTATAATAATAATAATAATTGACACTTGGACGGCCAGGGTGGTCTGGTTATGGGAACGGGATGGGCCAACGTACCTTTATTCAGAGGTCCGCGTCGCTTCCATTGCAAAATCACCTCCAGAAGACATGCCCCAACAGAAGAACACCAAAAGGGGTGGAAGGAGGGTGGAGAAGAGGGGAACGCACAGGCTCGACTACAGACACCCCCCAATAACTAATGGAATTGTCGCCGACGAAATAATGCCACAACAGTTGCTTAAAATTTTAAAATAAAAATTTAATTTTTAAAATTTAAAGAACACCTCCACCAGAAAACAGAACATGCTTCAGCCAGCATAAATTACAAAAAGGGCAAGAGACGGCTTAACATGCTTGCTTGCAAAGCAAACAAAAAGAAAAGAATTAAATTAAAATTAAAATGTTAAAGCCCAAAGATTTAAAAAAATACAGGCATAATTAAATGAGAAAGGGCTTGATAATTTACAAGGGAATGCAATACCGATCCGACATGCAGAGATCCAGGCCACGACACAAAACGAAAAATTTAAAATTAAATTAATAAAATAAAATATGATCAACTAAGAAATTCCCGATATTCGTGACTAAGAAAAACACAAGAACATTCACCAAAAACATAAGGTTAAACCAACAAGATTAACAAAAGCATATTAAGCTAACACCACAACACGTTTAAGTTTACCGCTCGACGCCAAGAGACTGCCCTCGAGACCAGAATGCATTCCGGCAAAACAAAAACAAACATGGCCACAAAAACCAGGATACTGCATGTCCGATCGAATTACGGCAAACAATTAGCAAAATTAAATTTTAAAATCACCAGAAGGAAATGAAAGGAGGAAAACAATTACATCTAAATATTATTAACACGAGGCGGATTATGTTGCTACGGATCTTGCATCAGATTAATAATATGCCAATCCCAAGATTGCCAAAAGAAAATAAATAATAATTTAAAACGTAAAATAAACTAGAAATGTGTCTCCAGAAGGTACGAAGATAAAATAACAAAATTAATATATATCTGGTAACATTATTAAAAAAGAAAAAAAAATAGGCCTACCAGGCGAAACAAAACACAGCATCGAAACATTAATACAAGGCCAATATTGGAGCTCCCATAATAAAATAAATAAAGGTTTAGAATGACATTACGTACCTTAAAAACTTCTCAGTGGAGACACAATAATAATAAATTAATCAACGCACAATTTAAATAAAATATTATACGGCACTAAATTGCCTGAAAATGGCCAACCCAGCACATGCTTCGTTTGAAGTCACAAGCACTCCTGTTTGTATCTAGATGCGATTTTTATGTCATACTTCCTCTTCACGGCGAAACGATGAAAATTAAAGCCTTACGAGCACAGGCATTTTCTTAGTTGAATAGGTATTCATATTTTGTAAAAGCTAGGGGCCAATGCCCCCAGCCCACGATGAGATACCCTGTCACACCAGCTGGCTAGTTGCTTCCTAGACGACCGACAATCAGCTCACAAGATGGCGGAGAATCACACGTCAGATACCGAACTGCATTCATGTAAATTGTTATTGTCCAATCAAGGCTTGACACATCAAGCAACAATGTGATTATTAAGTAATTAATTTGGCGGTATCATGTATACACAGTCCTTTGTTTCATGACGTAGAATAATAATAGCCTTCAAATATGACACGATTAGGACGAGTTTATAAGGCACCACCAACACACTATAGTGGTGAAGAAGGAACCACGGCTAGCAGCGCCGAAGTCCGACAGCAGCTGCCATCTCGTGTTCAAAATCGGAATCAAGCGACCAGGCGGTCGTTTCAAAGGTCGTGAAGTCACATCCAGGGAAGATACATAATTAAAAGCGTTGGAACGGGCATTGCACGTAACAATAATAATAATAATACTCATAATAATATCAACAACTTATAATTAATATTTTTATTAGAGTTGTTGCACTTTCTTCACACAAAGATAGACCAACAGTTCCTTAAATTAATTTACCAAATCTTTAAGATTTCCATTTTCTATGCATAGGCCACGAGGCTGGCAAAATCCTAAACAGATCCACCATCACTAGTCATGTAGCCACTCCCCATGAAGGTGTGAATGAGGTGTTCATAGGCTCGGTTTTGTATATTTCAATGCCATTGGCAGACAGGACGAGATCACTCAACTTCAGACTCTTGTTAACATTCCTCAGCGTTGGAGGGGAGGGCGACGGGGAGAAGTCAGCTGTGGTGCTGAGGGGAACGCAGTCCAAGGCCTTTTCCAAGACATTGACCGACGATTGCTGTGATTTAATTCCACCTACACTAATGATGATACGACTAAATTTCATGAAGATATTTGCTTAGAATAGTCTCTTCTATCACCAGTGTAATGGGCTTCCATCATATCAAATACACCCTGTATTTCCTTCTTCCTTACTCTTTAAAATAATTATGTTAATTTAAGGCAATGTATAAAAGAAACATGTATGGTAGTGGCAGTTAGTTGCAGCTAAAGGGACTTTTAGTCCTAACTGTAAATAAATTAAAATAAAAATGAAAAATTCAATTACACCTAATATAGTGAGATTGTTAAATAAAATGCAAATTCAAAAATCAAGTGAAATCAACATTACAGGTCTTCTAAACTTCAAGACCGTAAGACTAGTTTAAGGAGTATTTCTTTAATAATTGAATATGCTTATTTTCAGGACAATTCTTAAAATATATATGAAATAAATTATATTATATGGATAACTGATTCACCTTTAAAACATTATGTTTTATACATCGACCTACAGTCCTACACTTACCTAAATACTTTACTAATATTCACATCATACTGTAGTTTACATTGAATATAGTGGGTGAGTGGATAGCGTGTCGGTCTACCAACCCCAAGATTGCAGGTTCGCTCCTGGCCATGGTAAGTGATTTTTGAAAGGCGGAAAAAATACGACACGCATGTCATACGATGTTGGCATGTCAAAGAACCCATTTGAATTCAGTAGGCCGTGTTCATAATGGCAAAATTAATCTCGGGAGGTTCCGCCAACACAAAGTTCCACTTTTCTCTACTAGAAAGCGCTACAGTGTTCAAGGAGCTTAGATATCTAACCTCCTTGACTTTCTTAGTGATTCAAGGAACAACGAAATTCGACATGCAAGCTACCCTCTGGGTGTCCAATTACAAAGCTTGCACCCGGCACCAGAGGTCATACGATATTATTATTATTATTATAATCTCCTTGAAAATAGAAGATTTTTCGTCGAATTTCAGGGGAAAAGAAGCAGGTGGAGATCATAGAGGAACGGATTACCTCAGGGAAGTGTGCTCTCTCCGTCATTGTTCAACATCTACACCAATGACCAGCCGCTACCTGTAGGAACACAAAGCTTTTTCTATGCAGATGACTGTGCCATCACCACTCAAGACTCCTGCTTTGACGCTATTGAGCAGAAACTATCTAATGCACTTACAGAGCTGTCTGCTTACTACAAGGAGAATCAGCTGAGTCCAAACCCCAATAAAACATAGACTTGTGCCTTCCACCTTAAAAATAAAATGGCAAACAGATCCCTTAAAATCACTTGGGAAGGAACCACATTAGAGCACTGCATCTCTCCAAAATATCTTGGAGTTACCCTCGACTGTGCTCTCACTTACCAGAAACACTGCTCGAACACCAAGCAAAAAGTGGTGCTCTCACTTACCAGAAACACTGCTCGAACACCAAGCAAAAAGTGGCAGCCAGAAATAATATTATAAGGAAGATAACAGGCACTACCTGGGGGGCACATCCCAATACTGTGAGAACCTCCTCCAAAGCTCTATTTTACTCTGCTGCGGAATATGCATCCCCAGTATGGTACAAGTCAACCCACGCCAGGAATGTAGATACAGTTCTAAACGATACCTGTCGCATTATTACCGGATGTCTAAAGCCTACTCCTTTGGATAAATTGTACAGTCTTGCTGGCATTGCCCCTCCTAATATTCGGCGTGAGATTGCAGCAAAAATTGGGAAGAAGAAGGCGGTAACATCTAAAGCTCACCCTCCGTATGGATACAAGCTAGCTACTTCGAGACTCAAATCAAGGGAAAGTTTCCTCAGAATTACC
Organism: Meconema thalassinum; assembly: GCA_946902985.2. NCBI lineage: Eukaryota > Metazoa > Arthropoda > Insecta > Orthoptera > Tettigoniidae > Meconema > Meconema thalassinum. The sequence goes on from OX336390.1 coordinate 617,842,192, forward strand.
GAGGCTCTTAAGAGGACACCTAAACAATCTCGAATCCATCTATGGCGTGCAATCTGAAATCGCTCCGAAGAATGGCTGACACCTAGTGAAGAACTACCACCTGGTCATATGAAGAAATGGAGTACCTGGAGATCTCTGAACAGATTACGGGCAGGCGTGACAAGATGTAAAAGTAACCTGCAGAAGTGGGGTTTCGGCATCGAGTCCTCATTGTGTGAATGTGGTGCAATCCAGACTACGTCTCATTTGTTGCAGTGCAGCAGGTGCCCTCAAACATGCACACTACAAGATTTGCTTCAGGCGAGAGAAAAAGCACTGGATGTCGCTAACTTCTGGGCAAAAGTAGTATAGACTCTAGTTTGTTTTGTGTGACTTTGCATTGTATTTAATCCAGTAAGAGTTTTAATGTATACATATATAGCATTAACGCTTCTGATATGAATAAATAAATAAATAAATAATGATATTAATAATTATTATTATTAATATAATTAGTAAAATAAATGTATTTAGGTTGCCCTTCATATGTATTAAAATCTATTTTCTGGCCCAAACTCCAAATAGGTTAGCCGCCCGGTGTAGAGTTACTGTAAATCAGAATGTTTTACCCGTGATTAAGTTACCCGAAACAGTATGTTATAAAAATCATTCTATGTGTGAGGAATATTTACCTTTATTCATATATTCGCTAATTAAAAGTGGTGAATGAAACATAACTTCTGGGTTGCTATAAAAATGTCAATAAACACGTTTTAAAGAGAACCATCTGCAATTTATTTTTATACTTTATTTTTAAGCCCAAGGAAGTACGGTATTAATATTAAATGGCACATCGAGGCGCTTCACAGAGTCTTGGCAATAGCTAAGAAACATGCTTAAACATTATTTATGATGTAATATTTGAGTGCCTTCAAACTCTAGAAGTTGTTTATCACCTCCTGCTTGCATTGTTGAGCATAAACCGCGTATCTTCAGGTGCAGAGTTATGGCTGGGTTTATCCTAAGAGCAGCGCCTTCCTTGCTTGATAAAATATTTACATCGTTTAGTTTGCCTCAACATTGCGCCGTGCAAAAGTGACATTTTAAAGCTATTTGTTACTCCAGAAAGTAAAATAGATATTCCTAGTTTGTAACGCAAAACCACTCTGTCATACAGGAGGTGCGGGCAGATAAACACCGCTGTGAAACTTTGTAGTGCTATCGAGACCCAGTGAATACAAATCCGGATACTGACACAGGTGACATGTTTATAGTGGCGTTTCTAGTGGCCATCTAGCATTCTCTATAAGATTGTATTACACTATGTAACAAATTTTATCTTTTTGTTTGTCCTTGTGTTGAAAGTGTTATTTCCCGATTGTTTATGCCCCAAAAGTGTGAAAAATGTATGAAGAATGGACATTATGTTCAATAAACTTTGCTTTGCTCTTGTGAAAAAGCAACACATTTCGAAATATATGCTAGTATTTATATTACTATGTTTCATGCATTTTAATTGCATTCAACATAATATTTCACTCTTCTTGTGTCTTTGCTAGTTATGATTAAACGAAGTGGCAAAATAAATGAAAATTCGTTAATGTCACCAATATCAATGGCCTGGTCACAAAATCAAAGTTTGAAGTGAATAATTATGTTTTTTCTACCTTTTCAGACATAATCAATTAGAAAATAGCATTTAATTCCCAAGAACAAAAATTGTGTTACATAGTGTTATCCAGTGGGCAAATTATTAACTTATGGCAAAGCTAAAGACAGCCAAATTATTGTTAATTAGTTAACAGGATTTTGAAAAATGTGTAGATTTCCTGTATCCTGATGAAGGGAATGTGTTTTTGATTCATCCTAACCAGATCAGTCCTTAAAAGAAAGTTTTCCAGTTGCTCAACACACATTTTGTGCTCTATTACATTAGGCAGGAAAACTAGTATTTTATGCCCTAGCATGAAAAACATTACATGAGAAATGTATCACAAGATAACACGCTTTTATGTACAAAAATGAGGGTACGTAAATTGAATGACACGTTTTGAACGTCAAGATCCTGACCACTTAAGGCCACCAATTGAGGTAACGTGGTTGGGAATTAATTAAGTTCATGATTTCAAGTCGATGATTTGCTGTGAATAATTCCTTCTAATTAAGATATTCGTATACCATGCACTACTCATAACGAAAGACGATACGACGACAAATTTAATTTAGTTCCGACGCCACATCATTTTGCTTTCTTGAAGATTGACCTTTTCCGATAAAAGCATTTTAACGTTAAAGGCCATAAAAAGTGCGTAAAAGGATATGATGTTGGTTCGTAAAAGATCTTTTGTAGCACATTAGGTGAATATATGACAAGAAACAAACAAGAAATGTCCTGCAACGTAGACTCGGGTTCAAAATAAAATCTTACAGTGTATCTTATTTTTTCAATAAAGAATTTGGTAGAATGCAAATACATTTGCCATTGATAGCACAAATGTTTGTAGATATCCGTGCTGATAGATGAATTAAAAGTTTAAATTATATGCCAATCAGTGCTTACACAAATATATCTACTATTATATTGTACATGTTTCGGCCTGACATTGAGGTCTTCTTCAGCTCAATTAAGATTGTAATCAATTAAGAATAAAATAAAATAGATGTACTTTAATGTATTTTGTTGTGAAAAAAATGTTTATGAGATCAATTGTAATTAAAAGAATGATCCAAATAATGAAAATGGATACCCTAACAATGTAATATTAATTGTAAACACAGTAGATACTAGTACATTATGCAACGAGCCTATAATGGCAATAATTAAGACACGAGTATGTTTATAAAAGGAGCGTATTCGAGTTTTATAATTTCCATACGAGTGTCTTAATTACCATTATAGGCGAGTTGCATACGACTGTTTATGTTCGACGATAATTATTATAACTATTTTATATTCGAACATAAATATTCATAAGTATGTGTCAAGATTTCGCCAGTTTTATTTACTGAACAGAGCGCATGAGACGCAGAGAATGCCTTGTATTTGACCATGGCTTCTTCAATTACCCTACTATGACACTAGGCCAGGCAGTGAAATTTAAATTAGAAGGCCGTGCAACTCAGCGCATCTAATTATCTAATTGGTCAAGCAACTGTTTCTTGAGCTCTGGTTGGTGGGATAAACTGTTTCATAATGAAAAAAAAAGTACTCGCGGCACGCCGGAAGGCGGAGGTAGATTTCACCGGACAAACTTGGGGATAGGCGAAAATAAGCAGAATATGCAGGTTTTCGTAGAAGGATCAGACCTCATTTATTGCGAGAAAGTATTATATAATTGGAGCTTAATTAACTTTGTTTTTCGGCATTTTATGCATATTTTAAACATTTTATTGTCTTATGGGGACGGTAACCTTCTTGTCATTTGGGGTCCATTCTTATACTTGTGGTCACACTGTCCTTGTGCAAGGTTTCGACACTGATGTGTAACTATGTAACGGTCTGTTACTTCTTCACGCATAATTATATCTCCCGCAGAGATTTTGGTTGGTTCCTCAGTTTAGGGGCTGCGACAACGCGGTCATGTAACCCCGTGTACTTTGGGTGAGTGTAGAATCTGTCTGATAAACGGTGTGAATTGTGATGGCTGTATTAGTCTGTAATTCAGGTAAGGACTGCAGACGGTCAATTTCAAGCAGTAGTTCCTAATGTTGCTACCAGATACTACCGTCAACGATACCTAGCTGTGAACTTGGCTACTAGATGCCACCGCAAACAGCAACTCACAACGAACGTTGGAACTTCCCCTCCAAAGGAAAGCATACTGAGGGATTTTTAGCGCTCTTAGAAAATCCGACGACTTCGGCCGGCTTTGAACCCGCGACCTTGGGCATAGAAGTTCAGCATGCTACCAATTACGTCACCGAAGCCGCTTCACACTTAGATGGGAAATCTGAATCTGATCTCGTGCAAGTGCGTTGTCATGGCAACGTCTGATGGCTCATCCCTCATCAATTTAGTAGTGTTGCCATGGCAACCTCTGATAGCTGTTGGCATTTTCTTATAATTCCGAAATCATTTTTGTCATCCCTTGGCGTATTGGTGGGTCATATCAAAAATTCTTTCAGACAAAAGTTTTAGGTTATTATTAGGGGAATATTGTCCATTTTGTACGGTTTTGATATTGTGCCTATTAAGAGAAATATGATTAATGTTTCCCGAAAAACTCACTTTTTCCCACCCCTTTGGTCAATGGTTGGTGCTATAAAAAACTCTTCAAACATAAATTATTGGCCTTCATTCGATACATAGTATGAACTTTGAACGGATTCGATATTTCACATATTAAGAGAGTTATAGCAATATTTCACTTTTTCGAAAAAAAAAAAAACATTTTCACCCCATTCGACCGATTTAGCCCAGTAACGAACTCGACCGAGATTTTATAGGTATACATATTCGGTAAAAAATTCAAAGTGATTGGTGCAAAATTACGGCAGTTATCGTGTCCACAAGAAACTGATATACATATATATATATATATACATAAATTATATATAAACTTTTGAACTGACGGTGATTTTGGGGTCTGGGGGATGTGAAACGCGAAGATATGTCGAAATTTTCCGGAAGTCGAAACATGGTACCCATTGCAATAGTTAGCTTTCTAATGAAATCTACCTAATAGTGTTATAATGAGCCTCATTATAGTACAGTTTTCTGACATATATTAATCAGGGTCGAACATAAAATATAATATATTGGGCTACAAAAACCTGCCATCTAGTGACAATGGATGTTAGGTGCACTAAAAGTGGGTCATGTGGCAAGGTTCTGTTTTCGGTATTTTCGCTCAACAGTTCAAACCCAATCTCTGACAGCAGGCTCATGCAAATACCCTATCACCTATGAGTGCCATCCACCGTAATGGAATAGGAATCAAGCTCTCGGACGATGCTTGAAGCTGATCACATTTATTCACGTTCCTGCTTACAAAAAAGAAATTTGACCTTGAACCAGTCTCTTCAAAGTACATCAATACATATGCAAACCTTTGGGTTTCCAACGCAGATCCTCAGCTTTGCTGAAAGTGTTATGCACAGGATGGTGCAGTGTGAGTCATTCTCTCGTCCCAGCAAGATACAGTTGTGTGCAGACAATGTCAGTTGAAGTACAAGCTCTGTTGTGAAGGGACGTTGAATGCGCGCGGTGGAACATCAGAATGCCGCAGATTGAGCAACTGGCAAACGTTAAGTTCTGCCAAAAATTAGGACCCGCTACAAGGAGATCCTTTGCCGTCTACTTCATTCAATTCGTCGTAAGCGTCCTTAACTTTGGCGTAGGAAGAACAACTCTCCCACACATCGCTATGTGCTTATCCTAGAGGAACTTTCAAGGCAACAGGTCACCGTTTTGACAAATCTCCGTACTCACCTGATCTCGCACCATGCGATTTCTTTCTCGTTTCCAGATTTAAAACATAGCTGCGTGGGTGTAGATTTCATTCGGCAGAGGAGATCATTACTGTCTCAAGGGAAGTCGTAGGGACCTTCCTGCCAATATCAGTCAGCGTGTCTGCTATAGTGATCTATAACGACACAATGCGTCCAGTCCATGGACATATTGACTCTAATACGTATAAACGCGGCTCTAAAAAGCATATATTCGGTTTCAAATCCCAGCGCAGCGAAGGCCAAATCTCCTACCTCTTATTTCTTTAATTTACGAGAGGCCGTAATTCAAAGCTTTTCTTAAAACGTTCAGGTTGCTTAGGGAAATAAATATGTTTTGACAGAGTCATTATCAGGGTTGTATCAGTCCTTCCCAGCGGACGCAGACCTCACCAATCAATATGCTATTGATCAGCAATTGGTTTGGGGTAGGGTGTCCTGTTTAATTGCTCTGCTCCATCAGACAATAGAACGCGCTGGTCCCGTCCCAACGCCAAGCAATATATCGCGGACATGGTGCCTGAGCTATTGTCCTTGAGAGAGCTGCGCTACATAATCTCAATGCCCAATCATCATCCCTTTATTTTCATCGTATTACTTTTCTTCATAGATGTACTGCTTACACGTACTGCATTAAATTAGTTCATCTTATAACCCTTCGACACTCGCGCTAGTAATAGATACAGCTTTACTCGCGCGGGCTAAATATGTAGACCAAACAATTAACCGATCTGATGCACTCGCACACGTTATTTTTGGTGTTCAGTTTTAATAATATGTTAAATAGTAGCATATAGAAGTATTCTAAGCTAAATTTGAGGACTTTATGTTGGCTTTTATTTTCATATGGTGAGAAAATACAAACCTAAGAAGAAAATTCAATTTTATCGTACATCTTCGGTAAAACTACAACAGAAATAAAACTAACGGAACTAGAACTGTTAAATTATTTTTATGTAAACCTAAATACTTACATTAGAGTATATTTGGATTGGAATTAAACAAAAATAGGGTAATAGGTTAGATAATTTCCTTAGAAAATCAGCATTTACTATGAACAATTTCAGTATTTTATTTTTTTCTCGAAATCATGAATACAATTTTGCTCTTTTGGCTAAAATCTATAGCCCAGGAAATACATAAGTATGCTCACACAAATGTGTCACCCAAGCATTCAATGCAAATGGACACAATGGTCCGAGAAGATTTTTATTGCACTTAGCGCATCCTTGTTGATTTATCCCTCCCTCGTCCACATAAGAAGCAACAGCCTACATTATTCCCACTACACTCAACCTATCACTACTTTCATCTAAACACTGAACTGATTGGGAAGTCATCTCCATGGCCACCTCCTGTGAGACAACGTTTCATTTGCACGCTCAATTCTGAATCAGCGATGCTCGCTCGGGCTACTATTGTAGCCCAAACGATTTCTAATGCATCTGGTGTCAGTTTGCTGCAATTAGTTTAGTCGGAAACACACCCGTCCGTTAAATACAGTGTCAACTGGCAGCTACAGAGATTCTCAATATTCCTAGCAAAGATAATACTCTGTGCTACAACAAAATAAATCACTGGGCTACACCTGTAGCCCGCGCGAGTATCCGACGGATAATTGTATCTACAGTAAACCCAAAGGACACCATGTAGAGTTCGCCTTGAAACTGAGCACACTATTTCAATAAATTTTGAGGTTATCTTACTACTATACCATTAACTTCAAAGCATTGAAACTTTGCACATGCAGTTAGTGATATCTCCTCAACACAGGGAAAGAATTATAAAAAGATCCAAATGCCCGGTTTATGTAAAATACATTTTAAATTTTACCTGAAAAATAATTTTTGAGAATGTTGTAATCTCTTTAGGTACACTTTTCTCAGAAAGTAGCAGACAGAGAGCAACTAAACTGCCCATATATGTCGTATAGGCTTTGATTTACACAGTAGGTGGAAAGATTTTATTCATTGGAATATTATTTGGCCAATTAAAAAATATTATATTTGATGTACCAAATTTTGGTAAATGTTTTGTAATATTAAATTTTTATAGGGCTTGATATCTATTAATATCCAGTTATATTTCACCTAGTGTGTTTATAATGACCCCATGCATACCCATAAAAAAATTCATGACAATAAGTTCAGTAGTTTCAGAGAAAAGTGTACCTGAATGTCAAAAAATATAAGTTACGGTAAATGACAAAAAAACAAAGACATGCGTTTTTGACACATATCAGCCTTTTAGAATTGTCCAGCTCCATACTCCTCTTCATTCTTGGTTTTCTCATCTTCTTTCTTCTTCTTTTCAGCTCTCTTCTTTATTCTGGCTTCTTTGGTCATCTCTTGGCCCCTCTTTTCAGCTTCCTTCAGTCGCAGCATATCACTCTGGCGAAGCGCACATGCCATGTCATTGCCTGGTACAATGCCAAGTTTTTCATGCCATAAACAAACCTCAAATTAACCTCATATTTCTTCTCAACTAATTTTGATGTCATAGTTGATTTATTGCTGCCACATGAATTACATTGTATTTCCAATCAAGTGGCTAAGCCCCTTCTACTTTTTTCATCTTCCTTTAGTTCAAAACAGTCTACACCATCACAGTGTTTACATTTAGCAAATGAGTGTAGCAATGCAGAAAGTACACCTATATCTAGAATTGCATAACTATCACAACTACTTGCATTACTGACAGTAGAACGGGCATTACTCTCGGCTTCCAAATAATAGTTTCCTTTTTGAGGCACTGCTTGCTCTTCCAATGTCATGTTTTGAGTCGGTTGAAGGCAATCCAAAATCGCCCTTCACACCTTTGGCAACACGGCGATAATGTTTACATTTACCAAACTTCCTAATTCGACTCATAATAACACACGGGAACACAAAACTGTAAATAAATATTATAAAACCAACGACGACTGATCTACACGAGGTTACCACTGAAAATTCAAAACATCAACAAGTTTCCGCGGAAACCGATGCTTAGATGTTTCCATGGAGATTATATAAGCAAGGCAGCTACCAGAACTACTCAGATGTTTCCATGGAGATTATATAAGCTACCAGAACTACCAACAGACAAAACAAGACTTCCTATTAGCATGCCGAAAAACAACTTTTGGTGACAGTCCACGCCAGGTGGGCGTGGTCAGCTGAGCACCATAATTAAATGCCCCGAAAAAGGCATTTAGAGGGCCGGAAGGTGTAAAAATCATACGCCAGCTTATAGAATAGACCTTCCCTCACACATTTATCAAAGAAAAAAAATCCGATTTTTTCATCACTCAACTCTACAAGGTGTCCTTAGGTCATATTCATACCTGGTTTTGAAGCATACAGTGTTTTGAAAATGTTACCTCAAAATATAACATGTAGTTCCGTGAAGACTAAATAGCCTATTTTCATATATCCTACTAATGTTAATTGCCCCTACCAACATACAAAATTTAAGTTTGATTGCTGTAATAGATTCGTAGATGTTGAGAACCGTCTAAATGTTTCGGATGGTCGCCGTTTTGGATTTTATATATGTAGACCATAGAGTTATGTACTATTAGATGACGCTACCACGCTGCTACACATGCTCACTACACTTAGCAACGTTAACAACAGCTTTAGTATAACTGCCTAGCATTTCTTTTGTCTTGGAATGAGTGATTTCATTAGCTTTTTCTGCCCTTTTATATAAACCATATGATACTAAATTCGTATTATTTTGTTCAGTACATTCCTAGAAGAATATCAAGCTACCAAAATATGGACCAGCAAGCAAACAATAGCCTCCATTTTGACCCAACGGGACTGCACAGCCCAGCACGATACGGCATGGTCGGCCTGAACTGTTAGTCACTTCTATGGTATGAAAATCCACAGCCTGCTTCCTGTCTCCGACCGGGTCAGGAATGGAATGAATGATGCCCCCATCTAGCGGCGAGGATATGAACTGTGTCGGCTGCCGAGGCCTGACACACTCCTCTGGGGCAATGATTAAATGAATGACAGATGAAATGAAATGATAGTGGAGAGTGTTGCTGGAATGAAATTTTGACAGGGAAAGCCGGAGTACCCGGACAAAAAACCTGTCTGCCTCCGTTTTGTCCAGCACAGATCTCACATGGAGTGACCGGGATTTGAACCACGGACCCAGTGGTGAGAGGCCGGCGTGCTGCCGCCTAAGCCACGGTGGCTTCTACTTCTATGGTATAATAACCTAATATAAGATGTTAATATCCCGCGGGTCACCTCCTTGAGCACAGTTTAAACCACCCTCTGTACGATAAACGCATTTGGTGAGGCCCAGCCTTGTTGAATCGTTTAGGCTATAATACTTGCAAGATTCATACGGCCGCCGTCTTCAAACTACTTGGCTTATGACCTTGTAGTTTGGAAAAAAAAGACACTTCCCACATTAAGGTACATTTTTACAAAATTTGCTAGAGATCGAATTAATAGGTTAGCAGTAATTCTATTTAAGCTTTGAACATTTGGGTGGGCGCCATTTCTTTTTCGTTATGAAGGTGGCGATATACAACATGACCGTGAGTTGTCCCTTGCTAGTGCTACCTCTGTAGCAAAGATGGTTCGATTTGGTTTCGTTGTGTTTGAATTGATAGGAGGGGTCGATTTGCACACATACACGGCCGCAATCTTCAAACTGTATGGCTGATGACTTTATAGTTCGGTCAAAGGACGTTTTCCACATTAAGGTACATTGTTGCAAAAGTTAGTAGAGATCGGATAATTAGGTGAGTCGTAATTTGATTTAAGCCTTGAATATTTGAGTGGCCACCATTACGTTACAGTCAAGATGGCGACGATATAAAACATGACACTGAGGTGTCCTTTGCTACTGCTACTGCTAGCTCTGTACTGAATTTCGTCGTATTTGAATTGATAGGAGGTGGGGGATGACGGGCAGATGTACACACTCACACACACATACACATTCACACACAGACAGACTGACTACCCTTATGGCCCGTGCATGTCTCATAAGTCTAATTTAATTTTTTGCAAAAATTGGAAGTAGGCTATTATTACAATGTAACATCGTTATGTAAAGTAAGGCTCACCGCTACTTAGAATTCAATGAGAATCAAAATGTTTGTTAGTTTCCTCATAGATTAAATAACCATTTTATCTCAATTATCCAAATTGTGGTTGGAATATACCGGGTTAATCAGCTGCCCTTAATAACATTGTTTTATGCAGCCCTACTATCGTTGTTGTCAGGAAGATAGATATTTCTCTACTTGCATCTCGTGTGGTACTAATACACTGCAAGCATATCCTGCTGAACGCTGAATACTGAACACCACTATGGCAAAAATATGGAATATATCAGTGTATATAAAGTCCATCCGTTAAACAAGACGGTGAGTTATGGTTTGAATGAACTCAACTATAACTGATTGACATGTCTTCTTGAAGCCCAGACTTGAATTACAGGCACAAACTAGGGCACAAATCATTGCAGCAAAGCTGGAGAATATAGGTGTCTGAGGGTCTTCTTTGGCAACAGAGCTTAATCTACCTACGCAGAGGTCCTGGTAAAGAGATTTATTTCAAGATTGGAGCTACAGGGTTTTTACAGTAAGCCCTAGATATACTAAACACAACTGTAAAGGGTATCTAGCAGAGCTCAAAGGAGGGATTTCTGGTGGTTAATTATGGGTACAGTATTAAACGAGAGTGGGCGCTTACTAATGAGTATTGGGAGTCCTCATATTCGAGAAACATTAAAACCTACATTGAAATAGAACTTCTAATCCGCAGAAATGAGCAGTGTAATATATACAGCGCCCGATTCATACCACAGTTATTGCTCTCCAGGGATTGTGAAGAAAACCGCTGTGAATGTAATTTTGAATCCCTATTGACTTCCACAGAGCATCTGGATACTAATATAGAACTTTGGCTATATCACACGATATTGGATGCACAATATCAGAAAATAGTGCTATCGATTCATGAGTCAAAGAGAGCGTATTCATAATTCCCTGTTGAGAGCACATGACATTTTATTTTAACGAGAATACTTCTTTACATTCGCTCTAGTACTCTGGTAACCAAAGAAAATTGAGCTAAAGTGATATCGCCTTGCTATAGTTTACAGACTACAGCTGGAGCAAAACGTAACTATTAGTGATCAGTAGACAAAGAACCAACTCTCCTAAGTTAATCTGGAGGAAGACGTGCATGTGTAGAGAGTGAAGTGCAGTCACCAACTGAGGGGTCCCACGTCATTCATGACAGCGTTAATCTATGACAATCTATATATATAAAGCTCAATGTTTGTCTGTCTGTCTGTCTGTTTGTCTGTTATGTATACAAATCCACACCGTTTCACCGATCTGAACCAAAATTTGTATACTTACCCTTCGGAACCCTGCGGGTAACCCTGTCCACTTGAAATTTCCGACAGACCACCCCGTTCCCTGCATTTAGGCCCTTTAGCCCAAATCTACACCGATTCACCGATCTCAACCAAAATTTGTATACTTACCCTATGTAACCCTGTGAATAACACTGTCCACTTAAAATTTCGGACAGACCACCTCATTTCCTGCATTTAAGCCCTTTGGCAAACATCTACAGCGTTTCACCGATCCGAACCAAAATTTGTATACTTACCCTTTGCAACCCTGCGGGTAACCCTGTCCACTTGAAATTTCGGACAGACCAACCCAATCTCTGCATTTAGGCCCTTTGGTCCAAATCTACACCATTTTACCGATCAGAACCAAAATTTGTGTACTTACCCTTTGCAACCCTGCGGGTAACCCTGTCCACTTGAAATTTCGGACAGTCCAACCCAATCTCTACATTTAGGCCCTTTGGTCCAAATCTACACCGTTTCACCGATCCGAACCAAAATTTGTATACTTACCCTTTGGTACCCTGCGAGTAACACTGTCTGCTTGAATTTGTGGACAGACCACTCCATTCCCGGAAAGTGGACAGGGTCCGTCCCAAAGGCAATGGAAAAAAGGGGTAAAACCGGACCCGCTCAGGAAACCCTCAGGGTTGCCAGCTCCTGAACTCACCAGCCATGAGCCCTTGAGGATGTAGCACTATCCAGGGTGCACCAGAAGTGGTGGGGCTACACATACCCTGCCTCCTTGAGGGTCTTGAGCAGAAGATATGAGATATTAAGAAAATAATGAGGATATCTGGAATGATTAGACAAGGGCCAATTAAGGCGGGAAAGTGAAAGAGCCGCTAGGCCTCGGATAACCTGATACCATCGGGGTCGGAAGAGAACAAGAGTTTGACCAAGGGAGGCTGACAGGAAAGAGAACTGAAAGGTGCCCGGCACCAGTAAGTAGAAGCAATGCCGGACTCAGCTGGTGTCCCGTGGTCGCAAACCCACGTCCCACAAGTTGTGACCCTGGTTGGTGAGGGGGAAAGAGGGGACAGGGGTGAGAATAGCTTGCTCATTCATCGCGAGGTGACATGAGAGAAATGTCCAGACCCCGCCGTGTTACCTTTTATTGCTGACTATGCTGATGTTCATACAGGGTCTTTGCTCAAACCGCTGTAGTGTTACGAAAGAATGAGTGATTCACCGGTCAATGTGAATAGGACCGGGACACCCCCCCCCCCCCCCCCCGAACGTCTGTCATCATATATCGTCATCATCTGCGATATTCTCAGCTACGTGCAGCTTGGACCCGAGCAGTACTCGATAAGCTCTTTCACTACACGCATCGAGTATAGGCCTAAGCCAGAAAATAACGTTCAGACTTTGGAAGACATCGAAGGTAGAAATCTGAATTACCTATATCAGATTTAAAATTACACCATTTTCGTTTAGTAGTCATTTTTCATTACCTTATTATTATCATAAGGGCAAATGACCTAGATGTTACACCCTTTATACCACTAATCACCACACACAATAAGTCTTCATCGCCTGTGAATTTTGAAATACAGTACTTCTTTCTATCACGGTAGTTTGTAAGTTTGTCGTGTCAATTCAACAGTAGTTTTCATTACCATCCTCATCAAAAGGGCAAATGACCTAGATGTTAGGTCCATTATACTACTAAGTAACACCACAGTCTTCATCACCTGTGATTCTTAAAATGTGTATTTCCATTAGTTTGTAAGTTTGATATATCCGTTCAGTAGTAGTCGTCTTCATTATCATCCTCATCAAAGGGGAAAATGAACTAGATGTTACGTCCATTATACTACTAAACATCACCAGAGTCAACCTAGCCTGTGATTTTAAAAATATGTATTTCCATTAGTTTGTAAGTTTGATATACCCGTTCAGTAGTAGTCGTCTTCATTATCATCCTCATCAAAAGGGCAAATGACCTCGATGTTACGTCCATTATACAGTACTACTAAGCAACACCACAGACTTCATAGCCTGTGATTTATAAAATGTGTATTTCCATTAGTTTGTAAGTTTGATATACCCGTTCAGTAGTAGTCGTTTTCATTATCATCCTCATCAAAAGGGCAAATGACCTAGATGTTACGCCCGTTATACTACTAGATAACACCACAGTCTTCCTCGCCGGTGATTTAAAAATATGTATTTCTATTAGCGTGTAAGTACCGACAGTAGTGGCTACGCGGGCTAAAGCGTTGCGTTATGTCAAGGGGCCAAGCTCTCTGCTGACTCGGTAGACGCGTGGGTTCGAGCCCCACCGTCGGCTGTCCTTGAAATGGTTTTCCGTGGTTTCCCATTTTCAACACCAGGCAAATGCTGGGACAGTACCTTCTGACAGGCCACGGCCGCTTCCTTCCACATCCTTGCCCAGTTTCATTCATCTTCATCAATTCCATCTCTCATCCCGACGCGCAGGTCGCCCACGGGCGTCGACTAGAGAGACCTGCACTCGGCCTCCCAGGAGGCTACACGACAAAAAAAAAAAAAAAAAAGCGTGTAAGTTTGATATACCCGTTCAGTAGTAGTCGTCTTCAGTATCATCTTCATCAAAAGGGCAAATGACCTAGATGTCACGTCCATTATACTACTAAGCAACGCCACAGTCTTCATCGCCTGAGATTTTTAAACTGTGTATTTCCTTTAGTTTGTAAGTTTGATATACCCGTTCAGCAGTAGTCGTCTTCCTTATCATCCTCATCAGAAGGGCAAATGACCTAGATGTTACGTCCTATATACTACTAAGCAACACCACAGTCTACCTAGCCTGTGATTTTAAAAATATGTATTTCCATTAGTTTGTAAGTTTGATATACCCGTTCAGTAGTAGTCGTCTTCATTATCATCCTCATCAAAAGGGCAAATTACCTAGATGTTACGTCCATTATACTACTAAGCAACACCACAGTCTTCATCGCCTGTGATTTTTAAAAGCTGTTTTTCATTAGTTTAAAAGTTTGATGCACCAGTTCAGTAGTCGTCTTCATTACAATTCTTATCAAAAGGGCAAATGACCTAGATGTTACGTCCAACACCACAGTCTTCCTCGCCGGTGATTTAAAAATATGTATTTCTATTAGAGTGTAAGTTTGATGTACCCGTTCAGTAGTAGTCGTCTTCATTATCATCTTCATCATTAGGGCAAGTTACCCACATGTTACGGCCATTACTATAGTAATAATCACCAAAACATAGTCTTGCACGAACTGTGATTCTTAAAAATGACTTTGTCTATTAATTTCTAAGTTTCATGTGTTCAATGCAATAATAGTCATTATTTATTTATTTATCGTATGATGATACAGAGTTAAAATAAAAGTTCATACACTACATATCAAGTTATATATACAGTTATATACAAAGTCATAAACACAAGTTCTTGGTGTAAACTTCTATGTCCAAGCCATCAATCCACTGAAGTGCCTCAGAATGACCCATAATATGCTCCGTTCATATTACTTTTAAATAATACGACATAAAATCTTTCTTGACTACGATTTACAGGTACATGGTACGCCCTTTGTTATAGTAACAATCACCAACGGCTTTCCACTGCGAATTTTTCTTTTAACTATTTCAAAATGCCTCCTAAAAAGCGACAATCTATTGGGAAAATCAGCAAACAAACCAAGAAAGTTAGATTATTAAGGGCTGCTGAAACACCTGAGCAGCGTCAATATCGGTTTGAACAGGACGAAAAAGGCATGCTGAGCTCAGGGCTGCTGAAACTCCACAGCAGCGTCAAGACCGACTTGAACAGGACGAAAGAAGGCACGCTGAGCTCAGGGCTGCTGAAACTCCTCATCAGCGTCAAGACCGGCTTGAACAGGACGAAAGAAGGCACGCTGAGCTCAGGGCTGCTGAAACTCCTCATCAGCGTCAAGACAGGCTTGAACAGGACGAAAGAAGGCACGCTGAGCTCAGGGCTGCTGAAACACCTCAGCAGCGTCAAGACCGGCTTGAAATCGAACGTACGCGACTTTTTCAATCTAGGCAAACATTTAGGCAGTCTGATTTGAAATTAGAGGCATTTCAGTACGATCACACTTATAATGGAATACACCCCAAAGTAACAATTGGAAAAATGGATGGTGTATGCCATCACTGTCTAGCCAAAAAATTCAGATCGGAGTCGCCTGGAATATGTTGCTCTAACGGGAAAATTAAGCTAGCCGCTTTAAATCCTCCTCCAGAACCACTTCTTTCGTACACGTCAGGAACGACTCAAGAATCTAAACACTTCCTGAAAAACATTAGGAAGTACAATTCATGCTTCCAAATGACTTCTTTCGGTACAACAGCAATAGTAAAAGAAACTGGTTTCATGCCAACTTTCAAAGTGCAAGGACAAATTTATCATCAACTTGGACCAATTCTTCCCTTCACTAATGAGAATCCAAAATTCTTACAAATCTATTTTATGGGAGACGAACGACAACAAGCCGATCAACGTTGTAAAAATTTTTCCAGCACCAGAAAGGAGATTGTTATAGCTCTACAGAGGTTGTTGCAAGAGCATAATAACTTAGTAAATATGTTTAAGACCGCCCTGGATCGAATGCCAACGGATGAATATAAGGTTGTCATATCAGCAGACAAGAGACCAGTAGGCGAACATGAACGTCGTTTTAATGCTCCGACCATTGACGAAGTGGCCATTGTAATGACAGGACAAGAATTCGAGAAACGTGACATAATCATTCATAGACGGAGTGATGTTTTGCAACGAATTTCAGAAACTCACAGATCGTACGATGCCCTCTAGTACCCATTAATATTTTGGGAGGGTGAGGATGGTTACCACTTTAATCTGAGGCAAACTGATCCAATCAGTGGTACAGCCACGAATAAAAAGATATCAGCTATGGATTTTTATGCCTACAGAATTATGATTAGACCAGGATCATCAAACCATATACTGAAAAGCGGACAACTCTTCCATCAATTTATTGTTGATATGTACGCCAAGATAGAAAGTGAACGCCTGCTCTACATCCGATTAAACCAAAATAAACTTCGAGTAGATGATTACATTCATTTGCGTGATGCTGTAGCCAATGATGGCCATGTTGTGGACATTGGAAAAATGGTTATTTTACCGGCAACATTTACGGGAAGTCCAAGACATATGCACGAATATGCCCAGGATGCCATGTGCTATGTTCGGATATACGTATGTCCAGATTTGTTTATTACAGTTACATGTAATCCTGCCTGGACTGACATTAAGGAAGAACTTTTCTGTGGCCAGGCAAGTACTGATCGCCATGATTTGACAGCGAGAATTTTTAAACAAAAATTAGCAAAGCTCGTGGATATAATAACCAAGAGTCATATTTATGGAGAAACTCGCTGTTGGATGTACTCAATTGAGTGGCAAAAAAGAGGCCTTCCACATGCTCACATATTATTATGGCTCAAAAGCAAGATACGTCCAACTCAAGTGGACAGTGTTATTTCCGCGGAGATACCCAGTAAAGAACAAGACCCCATGCTCTTTGAGATAATTACAAAGAATATGATTCATGGACCATGTGGAGCTATCAACCCTAAGTCACCCTGCATGAAGGAAGGAAAGTGTAGCAAAAAGTACCCCCGAGAATTTGCCCAGGAAACCCAAACCGGAGATGATGGCTACCCTCTGTACAGAAGACGAAAACCAGGAAACGGAGGCTATACTTCGAATATTAATCTTAAAATAAACAACCAGTACAGACAAACTGAGGTAGACAACAGATGGGTGGTTCCATATTCTCCTCTACTTTCTAAAGTGTTCCAAGCACACATCAACGTTGAATACTGCAATTCAGTGAAATCCATTAAATACATCTGTAAATATGTCAACAAGGGTAGCGATATGGCAGTATTTCAACTTGAAGGTCAAACCAGGACTATCGATGAGCCTACACAATTTCAGTTGGGAAGATATATCAGCAGCAACGAAGCAGTTTGGCGTATCCTTAATTTCCCAATTCATGAACGTTATCCAGCTGTTGTTCATCTCAGTGTTCACCTAGAAAACGGACAACGAGTTTATTTCACAGCTGATAACGCCCAAGAGAGAGCTGTACAACCTCCTAACACGACACTGACAGCCTTCTTTCTTTTATGTCAACAAGATCCATTTGCTAGAACACTGATGTATGCAGAAGTTCCAAGATATTATACATGGAATAAATCTACCAAAGTTTTCTGCAAGAGAAAACAAGGTGCTTTAGTTCCAGGACATGATGTGCGAGCAAGTGATGCCTTAGGCCGGGTATATACAGTTCATCCCAACAACGCCGAATGCTATTACCTTCGATTACTACTTCACACAATTCGAGGGCCAACATCATTCAAATATCTGAAAACTGTGAACGGGGTAGAATGCCAAACATTCAGAGAAGCATGCCAACAGCGTGGCTTACTTGAAAATGACCAACATTGGGACATAACATTGTCCGAAGCATCCCTCACATCTTTTCCATCTCAACTAAGAAGTCTCTTTGCAATTATAATAACAACTTGCTCCCCATCGAACCTGTACCGATTTTGCAAATCAGTACATGTTCATCTTTATCTTCGAGACGCAGTAAGAACTCCAGGTCTGACCGGATTATCATGGGAGCATACACCAAGCCTCTTCTGGGAATTCATTTCGCCTCTCTGGCGCCTGACTGTTGGTGAAATGGGTTCGCCAAGCCCTTTTCTGCCAGGATTTGTACCCTTTCTGTGTCCTGTCACTTAAAGTATTATCGCTGATGGAAACTTGTCGAGGGAGATAAATCAAGCTTTGTATCTGTGAACATTGGAAAAGTGAACATTTCCTGTCAGCTACATTCGCCAAGCACTTGTTCTAAGATTAATCTTGCAAGAACATTGTGTAACGCCTCAACTCCTGGAAAGTTTCTACGCACTAACTGTGTGGGGTGATATTCAATGGTACCAACTCAAACCTTGGACTCTGACCTTGTTTTGGCCCGTTGCGCCACTAGTCGCATTTGGTATTACTGGAGTAGTGTGGTGGGGGTACACTGGAATACGGGGTTGTGGCCTGTGAATCCAGAGACAGTGTGTGGAGGACCTTGCCGACATAAAGACTCTTAAGCAATTGCCTCCGGGGAAACTAATAGTGCAGTTTCCTCGGAGGGCTGGAAGACACCAGGTGGTACTATCATAACTTAATTCTAAGGGGCAACTAAAAAAAGGTTGAATACTAACTTTGACTGCAAAATTTTGGTAATGTGATTCTAAGGCCATGTGTCGGTGGACCATAATGTGAACTAGATACAGATTTTGACATTTTATTTAGTATATCAGTATGTAATATTTTGGAATTTTATTTAGTATATTAGTATGTAATATTTTGGAAGGTCTTGTATAATTTGGTGATACGGTTCTATGTAGGTTATTGCAGGGTGGGTTACTTATTGCCCTATTTCCCGTTAGCTGGATGGGAACCTCGTGGACTTAATTTTAGTCAGATAGGCTTCAAAGGACAGTCAGTGCTGGACTCTGAAGCTTCTCGGACGCTTTCGTTTGCTAAGGAACGCGTTTGTTGCTTTATGCAATTTGTTTGTGAAATGACACCCGGCCTGAATTTCATGTTGTTATATTTCCTTTTATCCTTGTGGATGATATTACCCTCTGTTCAGTAATTCAATTAATCGTATGATGGGGAAATGAAATTTTGCCAGCTGGGCAATGACTGACTTTATTTTATTCACAATATTACCCGGAACTTGATTCTGCATTACCTTTTAAATATTAGCCTAAGCGGTTAAGGGTTTTAGTTGTAATTTAATTGTAATTTTATTGTATCATTCCTAGATTTTTACTATACTTTTACATTTGGATGTTGTTTTTTATTTAATGATGGCAGTCAGTAGGAAGATTGTTTCTGTTCCCTTCACCATGTGTGGCAAGATTAAAATTGCCGGCCTTTCTGAGTACGACCAGCCTTCCATTCAACAAGCTGGTCTTGACATTAGTTTCGTCCCGCCTGATCTCTTATCCTAAATCAAATCAGGGTGTTCTTGAATACCACGAAAATTGGAACATTCACTCCTAGGTATTTTTTGCTGTGAACTCAGCTGACCTAGCGAGTAATTAAATTAGGCCCTTCCTGTGTGTTATAAATTATTAATTTTTGGTATGGTAATATCATGTTTTGCCTGTTTGCCATCTCTTGATGAATACAGTACATTTGCATTTGTCAGTTGGCACAGGCTATAGTAAAAGGTGGCTTTTCACCGATGTCTCAGTCTCACTCATGGCTGTGATTATATGGAAGCTACTGAGGTATGGGTGGTGCTTAGTAATGGCATTCGGGGCACAGTCAGTGCCTGTGGATGCTGTGAAAGGTTCAACTCATAGGGTTAGGACTACTGTTCTGACTCAGTGCGGAAAGCAATGGCAAACTACCTCACTCCTCTTCTTGCCTAGAACGCCTCAAAATAGCGCTGCCTTGGGTTTTTGTGGGTATCTACTCACATAACGTAACGGCGGTACTTTTTGAGGATCCAACCAGCCTTCGGGCTGACTACCTAACAGACAGAATATCATGTTGATGAATTATATTTTGATATGCTAATATTATTATTATCATTTGGTTATTCAAAGGGTAAAGGGGGGATGAGAGCCATTACAAAACCCTCAGGCTCTTTGGGACAAATATAAAGAAAGCCTTAGTGAGGATGTACTTAGAGAACAACGAAGAGCTAATCCAGCTTTGGTTTTGAATTTTTCTCCTCATGTACTTAATGAAGCCCTCATAATGATTGAGGATAATTGCAATGGCAAAACTCTCATACAGCTTGGTTTGCCAGCCCCATTACGCACTAATACTGACGTACTTGATAGGGACATAAGCTTCAACACTGATGAGTTAAAAAGGTTCATTGAAGACAAAAAGCCTCTCTTAGTTGATGACCGAAGATTTGCATATAGTGCCATAATGGACTTAATCAATAACGGAAATGGTGGAATTGTTTTTCTTGATGCACCAGGAGGAACAGGAAAAACGTTTCTCATTAATTTGCTACTTGCAGAAATTCGGGCACAGAACGAAATTGCATTTGCAATGGCATCATCAGGAATTGCATCCACACTACTCACTGGAGGTCGAACAGCACACTCAGCTCTGAATCTGCCATTAAATCTTGCGCAGTCAGAAACTCCAGTATGTAACATCAAGACGGGCTCCGGAAAAGCTGAAAAGCTTAAAACATGCAAAGTCATTGTTTGGGATGAGTGCACTATGGCCCATAAGAAAGCTCTTGAAGCGCTTGATCGAACACTGAAAGACATGCGAGGAAACAGTCAACTAATGGGAGGAGCTGTTTTAGTTCTGGCGGGTGACTTTCGCCAAACATTACCAGTTATACCACGATCAACTCCCGCTGATGAACTCAATGCTTGCCTCAAAGCATCGTATCTTTGGAGACATGTTTACAAAATGACACTGACGACCAATATGAGAGACCATTTACTAGGAGATGTGACTGCACAGAATTTTGCGCAACAACTCCTGCATCTCGGTGATGGTGATTTCAGGCCTGATGCGACAACCAATCTCATTTCTTTCCCGTTAGACTTTCGCGAACTGATGCCTTCAGTTCAGTAAATGATGAACGAAGTATTCCCAAATATTCCTGGAAATTATAAAGACCATCAGTAGCTTAGCGAGCGAGCAATTCTAGTGCCTAAAAACGAAAGTGTACACAAAATGAATATTTAGATCCAAGATCATGTTCCTGGTCCCAGTACGACGTACGAATCTATCGATACTGTTCTGGAGACCGAACAGGCTGTATTTTACCCTACTGAGTTCTTGAATTCTTTGGAACCACCTGGGTTTCCACCACATAAATTAATACTAAAAGCTGGATCATCAATACTGCTATTGCGTAATATCGATCCACCAAAATTGTGTAATGGAACGAGACTCTGTGTGAAAAAACTCATGCCAAATGTAATAGAAGCGACAGTATTGACAGGCCATGCCAAAGGAGAAGATATCTTTATTCCCCGAATTCCTATGATCCCTACTGATATGCCTTATGATTTCTAGCGACTGCAATTCCCTGTATGTCTTGCATTTGCAATGACCATAAACAAGGCCCAAGGACAGTCGCTCAAGGTAGCAGGCCTTAACCTGGAAAGTCCATGCTTCTCTCATGGTCAGTTATACGTAGCTTGCTCAAGAGTGGGCACACCTAAACATTTATTTATTTATACACCAGAGGGAAAGACAAGGAATATCGTTTATCCTACCGCACTCCATTAATTTCATTGTTAGCTACAAACATGTTAGTATTTATTAAATAACAACTGCGAAGTGAGATGAAACATTTCTCTGAAGTTCAACCATTACATCGTATATTAGGCCGTGTTACTTTGCGTGTCATCTGTCTAGGAAACTATTTAATCTACTGTCACTGTATTCATTTATGTCAATGATCTAGTTCCTCTTCTTGAAAACCTGTACCAAAACATGTAAGCCGGTCACGTAGAAAATTCACTGCGAGTGTTATGGTATATCGTACATCTCTTTTCTATTTTATTCCTCTCATTCCTTTAAAGTATCAATTTTTCCCATTCGTTGATAAGTTACATGTGCCAGTAGTCGCTTCTATGTTCATCATCACTATGTAGAAGATGTTTTGCATCAGAAGAAAAGACAACTGGATGCTCAGGAACGTTAACGATATATCGACTGCGAAATCTGGAAGCTTCTCTTGGAGGAATTGCTTCAGACATTTATCGTACAGTTTAAACCTTAACAAGATGAAACTTTTAACCAGATAGCGATCTAAGTGGGTGCTCTTTGGCAAAAAATAATCAAGTCTTTCCCGAAATGTGAGTCCTAAAATTAACTTTTTCTATTATTTTCTAAGTTTCATGTGTCAGTTATGTAGTAATTTTCAATATCATCCTGATCAGTAGGGCAAATTACCTAGATGTTACGCCCCCAACGACATTGGGGGCAAATGACCTAGATTTTAAGTCCATTATATTTCTAATCCCCACCACATAAAGTCTTCTACGACTGAGATGTCACGAATTCTGGGACCGCTAACGACATGTCTTGACTCGGACTGAAGACAAATATCACGAGAATGATCATTATTTTACAGAGCCTTCCCATAGTGACTTAAGTATAAACATTGTCACTGGGTTTGATAATGTAAGAAATGAATACATAAATAAATATAATTTATGACGTTGAGTGTTAAGGAGACAGAAATATTATCATCATTCCCCCGGGCGAAGCCGGGTACTTCTGCTAGTCTATATATATAAAGCACAAAGTTTGTCTGTTTGTCTGTTTGTTTGTTTGTCTGTTATGTATACAAAACTACACCGTTTCACCGATCTCAACCAAAATTTGTATACTTACCCTTTGGAACCCTGCGGGTAACCCTGTCAACTTTAAATTTCGGACAGACCACCCCATTCCCTGCATTTAGGCCCTTTTGCACAAATCTACACCGTTTCACCGATCTGAACCAAAATTTGTATACTTACGCTTTGGAACCCTGCGAGTAACACTGCCCACTTAGAATTTCGGACAGACCCCCCCCCCCCCTCTTTTCCCTGCACTTAGGCCCTTTGGCACAAATGTACACCGTTTCACCGATCAGAACCAAAATTCGTATTCTTACCCTTTGGTACCCTGCGAGTAACACTGTCTGCTTGAAATTGCGGACAGGCCACTCCATTCCCTGCATTTAGGCCCTTTGGCCCAAATGTACACCGTTTTACCGATCTCAACAAAAATTTGTATATTTACCTTTTGGTACACTGCGACTAATGGCTGCTTGAAATTGTGGAGAGGCTACTCCATCCCCTGCTTTTAGGCCCTTTGGCACAAATCTACACCGTTTCACCGATCTGAACCAAGGTTTACATACTGACCCTTTGGAACCCGATGAGTAACACTGTCCACTTGAAATTTCTGACATACCACTCCATTCTTTGCAGTTAGCTCAGGAATCACTCGGGGTTGCCAGCTTCCTAACTCACCAGCCATGAGCCCTTGAGGGTGTACCAGAAGTTGTGGGGCTACACACACCCTGCCTCTTTGAGGGCCTTGAGCAGAAGACAGGAGATATTATGAAAAGGAAAAGAAGGCAGACCCCTCGAAGAATGAGGGTATGAGGAAAGATAAGACAATGGCCAATTAAGGCGGGAAATTGAAAGACTCCCTAGCCCTCGGATACCCTAATACAGTCGGGGTCGGAAGAGAACAAGAGTTGACCAAGGGAGGCCGACAGGAAAGGGAACTGAAAGGAGCCCGGCACCAGGAAGTAGAAGCGATGCCAGACTCAGCTGGGGTCCCGTGGTCGCTAACCCAGGTCCCACAAGTTGTGAGACCCTGGGGGGGGGGGGGGTGCAGTTGTGAGAATAGCTTGCTGATTCATCGCGAGGTGACATGAGAGGACTTTCCAGAGCCCGCCGTGTTATTTGCTGTCCATGCTGATGCCAGCACAGGGCCGTTGCTCAAGCCACTGTGGTGTTGCGAAAGAGTGAGTGATTCCTTGGCCAATCTAAATGGGACGGGGAACCCCGAACGTGGGTCATCATATTTAGTCATCATCTGCGTTCATCTCAGGTCCGTGCAGCTTGGACCCATATTCTTTGCCGAACAGTACGCCCTAATATATTTCACTAGACGCGTCGAGTACAGGCCTAAGCCAGGAAATAAGGTTGAGACTTTGGAAGATATCGAAGCTAGACATCTGAACTACCTATATCAGTTTTAAAATTACACCATGTTCGTTTAGTAGTCATTTTTTCATTACCTTATTATTATCATCATAAGTGCAAATGACCTAGATGTTACACGCATCATAACACTAATCACCGCCGCATAAAGACTTTCTCGACTGTGATTTTTTAAATATTTATTTTCATTACAGATCATTGTGTACATTATAAGTTGTAGTGTCAAATCAATACCGGTAGTAGATTCCCTTATCATCCTCATCATAAGGGCAAATGACCTAGATGTTACGTCAATTACACCATTAATCACCACACACAATAAGTCTTCATCGCCTGTTAATTTTGAAATATGTATTTCTATTACGGTAGTTTGTAAGTTTGACGTGTCAATTCAAAAGTATTCATTATCATCCTTATCAAAAGGGCAAATGACCTAGATATTACGCCCTCATTGTCTTTTGGGGCAAATGACCTAGATTTTAAGTCCATTATATTTCTAAGGAAACTTTGGGACTTTATCATCATTCCACCGGGCGAAGCCGGGTACTACTGCTAGTAATCTATATAAAACTCAATGTTGGTTTGTCCGTCGGTCTGTCTGTTATTTATACAAATCTACTCCGTTTCACCGATCTGAACCAAAATTTGTATACTTACCCTTTGGAACTCGACGAGTAACACTGTCTACTATAAATTTCGGAAAGACCACTCCATTCCCTGCATTTAGGCCTTTTGGCACAAATCTTCACCGTTTCACCGATCTGAACCAAAATTTGTATACTTACCCTTTGGAACCCTGCGAGTAACACTGTCTACATGAAATTTTGGACAGACCACTCCAATCCCTGCATTTAGGCTCTTTGGCACAACGAAGCCCTTCGTCGTTCCCTCTCAAGAGCGCAGGCGCTACAGAACAATTCTTCGCTATTCTCCTGCTAGGTGACTTCAACCTTCAAATTGACTGGCTCTCGAACGAAACTCCGAAAACTCTTAATTCTCTTTCTGAAAAAATTCTATCATGCTTTTACGACCTATTTCTTCAGCAGCTGGTAAAACAACCCACTCGAATCACGGACCATAGCAGAACCACCCTAGACCTAGTGTTTACAGACAATGTGTACATAGTGGACTCCGTTGAAGAAATTGAAGGCGTGTGTGATCATGAAGCAACCAGGGTTGAACTGAAATTACTCCACCATAAATTGAAGAAAATATGCAAAACAGCTCTCAAATACAACAAAGCAAACTGGTCATTATTAAATTCTCTGTTTCGCTCCAATCTTCCGGTAGTGCACGCCCTTGACATAGAAACCCTCTGGACAGAGTAGAAAAGTATATTCTGGCAGTGTGTTCACCAGTGCATTCCACATGTTAAATTAAATGCCAATCGTCAATCTCCTTGGATTATCAATGAGATTGTACTAATGTTAAAAAATAGAAATAGATTGTACAAAAAATGGAAACATAACCCTACCCCCACTAATCTATATAAGTACAAGATCCACCGGAATTTAACAAAAGTCACCATTAGAAACAGCCACAGCAATTCCATCTGGAATTTGGGCTCCTTGGACACGAAATCTCTGTGGCGATATATCAGCTCCAGATCAAGAAGCACGTCCTGCACGAATTTCACGTATAAAGCAAAATTTTTACCTGAACCCGCAGAGATTGCTGAATCATTTTGCTCTTCCTTCTCTCAGAACTTTTCTTCCTTTACGCCATCACAAAATTATATAATAGATCGAAATATTCCTTTCCCTAATCTTGAATCCATTTATTTCTCCGTTGATGATGTCTGCAAGTTGTTGTCATCTTAACCCCCCAATTCCGATACTGGGCCTGATAATATACCCGCAAGAATAGTCAAAACGTGTGCTCAGACCCTCGCTCCATCCATCTGCTTAATATTTAACACCTCTTTTCAATATGGGAAATTACCATCTGATTGCAAAATCGCCAACGTTGTTCCTGTCCACAAAACTGGTAATAAGGAATCAGTAGCCAACTACCGCCCCCATATCGCTGACATCCGTATTGTGTAAGGTAATGGAGCGCCTGCTATCGAGGGAGATGTTGCGTTTCCTGAAAGAAACAGGTTCTCTTAACGAACACCAACATGGGTTTCTACCTGGACGTTCCTGTACAACGCTACTCACTTCAGCTGTGGACGATTGGCAACAAACTTTGGAAGGAATACCAGGCGGTCAAGTGGATGTCGTTACTCTCGATTGGACGAAAGCTTTTGATCAGGTTCCCCATTCACGTCTCTTTGATAAACTGTGCTCCTACAGCTTCGGTGGTAAACTAGTGGGCTGGTTGACTGACTTTTTTACAAACCAGCATCTGAGAGTAGTCTTCCAAGGCGCTCATTCCTCTACTGTTTCGGTCCCATCTGGTGTACCTCAAGGATCTGTCCTTGGTCCTCTACTTTACAACATATTCATGTTGGATCTTCCCCATGCAGTCTCCTCAAACATCTACCAATACGCCGACGACACAACCCTCTATCGCAAGATCAAAGACAATAGTGACCTCGACGCCTTGAAGGAGGATCTAAATCAGGCTGTTCCAAATCCACGAGTTTGAGTATGCGTACACGTGAGTACTCAGCAGTGATGCTCGGAGCACGGTTGGAGAGGGACTGGGGTGATAGCCAATACGTCACTGGTCGAAGGTCATAACACAAGTCCATGGGCTTCCTGCCAGTCTTGATGTATCCACCGCGCAGTGACGGCAGCCCCCACAGCCGAGCTGTATTGCATGTTGCAGGTTTACACACGAAAGGCGGCGAGTACTCATCTGCTCCGTGGCGAGCAGCTCGGCAGGAACAGCCTGATCTAATTAATATCAGTGTCTGGTGCAAAATTAACGGCCTGGCTGTCAATTCTTCCAAAAGTAATCTAATCTCCCTAATCCGTAATCGAATTCCAGCGGCCAACCCTTATCACTTTGAAAACACTCCGATTCCCCGTGTGCAGTGCGTCAAACTTCTTGGACTGAACATCACTTCCGACCTGAAATGGAACACCCACACCGACGCAGTGAGGAACCAAGTTGCCCGCCAATTGGGTATGCTAGGCAGAAATCTACGTGGTTGCCGCACCAAAGTGAAGAGGACCGCCTACCTGAGTCTAGTGCGACCGCTGCTAATTCACGCGTGCCTTCATGGAACCCCGGTATCAAGGGAAATATCCTTAAGCTAGAACAGATACAAAATCGTGCCACTAAATTCATTCTTTCGAAAAATTCCGACGTAGACTCTAAAATCAGACGCCAAAAATGTAGCCTTCCATCTATTGAGAACCTATTTACCCAAATTGATTTGTCATACCTGCGAAAACTTTTTAATAATACAGACTCATCTGCTATTTTAGACAACATTTCCCTTGGCTACCGATCAGCTCACTACGCCCCACTATCCAGGACTGAGTCGTACAAACTGGGTTTTGTAAATAGAACGGTCTGTGCATGGAACAGCCTACCGTGTTCCCTGAAGGCCAGCAACAATAATGCCGTTCAGTTCAAGAGGAAGCTGCGGCATTATTTGTTCAACAAATACGTTGCTCTTCATTAATTATGCCCTGATGCTTTGTTGTGCTAGTGTTTCCCGTGTATCTCTATTTGCAATATTTATTTGATCTCTTCTCTTGTTGTTCTTACCTTATCCTATATAAATGTGCATTTACGATCCGACTAATTTATACTGAAAATAATGTAATCATTGCTCGATTCTCACTAATTGCCATCTTGTGTACATATGTAAATAAAACCCAGTGTATATATATTTGGGGCTCTGACGCATCCCGAATGCGAAGTGGGGCTTTGCTCTTTTCAGGGTCTCCCTTCAGTGTACTGTACTTTAAATATAGTGTAAGGCACTGATAAATAAATATGAAGTGAAATGAAATGAAGTCTACACCGTTTCACCAATCTGAACCAAATTGTGTATACTTGCCCTTTGGAACCCTGCGAGTAACACTGTATACATGAAATTTCGGACAGGCCACTCCATTCCCTGCATTTAGGCCCTTTGGCACAAATCCAAACCGTTTCACCTAATTACAATGAATTTTACATACCGTTTGAAACCCTCCATTTGATATTCTGAACAACCCTCTCCATTCTCTATATTTAGAATAACAGACAAAAGGATTTTGAGAAAGACGTTTTAAGGCCCTAGAACCATTCATGTACGTAGTAGTGTAACTGTATGAATATTTTAACAAGTCTATTGTTGACTGACAAAGCGGGCTGTATCACGCCACCCCTAACCGTGTTCCGGAGTAGAATTGCAAAAATAGTTGCTATCTTGCGCTGTTTGTAATTTGCAGTCACGGGGAGTAATTAGTACAAAAAGATTTCTTAGGCCCCTGAAAACAGTTATGATCATGAAAATATTGTGTGTATAAGTGCGATGGTATTGGTGCAGTACATTGAGGTGTAGATCAGCTGCAATAAGCGTTGGTGCTTTCAAATTTACTTTCATTTATTCTGATCCTTATCCATCAGCGCTATGTGGGGCTAAATGACACTGTTGTTACCTCAGGAGATCGGGACAGCCATAGTTTTCCAAAGAGCTCTGATTATTTTCCTACAGAGCTATGCGACAACAGACGACACTATTGGTCTCTATATTTCTAACAGCCAATGAGATATAGGCCCTAGCCAGTGTCTTTAATTCACTTACTCTTCTTTCTAATCATATTTTTCAATTCGTTTGTAAATTATATGTATTGTGTCAGTAATACAGTTAGTAAATAGCCGTTTCCCTATTAATTATTATCATTATCATTACGGGAAAATGACCTGAATGTTACGTCCATTATACCGTACTACGTATCACCCCCACTACCACCACAAAAAGTTATATTTTTACATTTGTTTTTTCTGTTAGTTTATATATAACTAGCTATTTTACCCGGCGTTGACCGGGAGGTGTATTTACATGTTATAGAAAGATACATGCCAATATATTACGCAAAGTATATTCACTTTGCCCCAAAGAGGGTTTAAAACATAGTTCTCGTGGGCTCGGAAGTTAATCAAGTGCAATATTAACTCACTTTAAATCTAGGCGAAAGGTACTGTGGAGTACAATAATGTAGTTTTCTTTCTCTTTCTTTCTTAACGACGGATTGTGGGAAATCTGCTTCCAGACACTTGAAGAAGGTCCGCACTCTTAAAGAGTGTGGGGCTCTTACCCACCAAAACCCATGCACCCTTCTCCCACGACGTGTATATCCGCCCCGGAACTGCTCTGGCATTACTTCAGGGCGGCGTCGTTTATGAAGCATCTTATGCTCCTTCTTCCTTCAGTTCTTCTTTACTATTGGCCATAAGCGTCTAAATCGCGCTTCTTTAGGCGCAAAGTACTCTCCACATACACTGCAACTTGATCTCAGCATTCCTGCGTCAACAAGTTATTAGCAGTTATACTCCTGTGCATATTTGCCTGTAGAATCTGCATAATTTAGTAGTGTTTTTGGCTATTCAAGAGCTTCACGAAACACGATGCACTCACCTGTGCCAGGAACGTGTCTTCGCTTCTTCAACATTTCCGTCTGTACAAAGCATGCACCGTGGATTTACTTTGCAGCTGACTGCCTTGTGACCAGCTTCTCCACACTTAAAGCAAAGCTTGCTTCTGTCCGCACCTTTGCAGTTACGTGCATGATGCCCATACGATAGACATCGAAAACAGTGAGGCACTTACGTTCTCCTTCGCACTCTACAATAGAGCCATCCTATTTTAATTTTACCGATATCCAATAATATCCTGGCCTGTCTCTCGTCTATCTCTACAACGGCAAGCTTCTGCCCCCTACTGTTCGGGTTTAGTATGGAGACTTTCAGTTCTCCATTAACACTCTCAAGATCCCGTCTTACAGCTTCCTCCACATCTACAACAGTGGCGGCACTGTCCACACCCCTGATTTCTAGAGTAGTGCGAGGAACCAAGGCCTTCACATCCCCGTCCTGTCCGAGAGCATCCCTAAGAGATTTGCTGAAAACGACCTTATTCTCGTTTTCTGTTGCTTTATTCCGTTCGAGAAGAATTGCTCCAGCTGAGGTTTTTCTAATGGATCGAATGCCCACCCCACTGTCTTCTGGCTTTACCTTGTACCGGATATCTTTCAAAACATCAGAAAAGGTCTTCCCATCCAAAGGTTTAGTGACTACAGCTTCTGGACGGCTCTTCAATACATTGCGTTTCTGTTTTCCAGACGTCTTTGGACGTTCATTAACGTCTATTCGGACATCAGATACATCCAGCGTGGATGGGACACCTTCAACCTTTTTCTTCTTCTCCTCCATTCGCTTCTTCTTAGACACAACCCGTATCCATCCCCCTTGTCTTCTTTTCTATTTGCTTCTAATGACGACATAGTGAACTCAACCTTCTCTGTAACAGGTATTGTGCCCGTCTGTCTACCTGGGATGGACAGGTGACCACATGCGAGGCATCTAAACTAACTTTCTAAAAGGGCATTGACACACAATAACATCATTAAGCTTCATTTCAAAATATCCAATAATATTGAAGATCGTGAGATCCCAGATTTTACACAATCAACCAATTGTTTATAACCATAACTAAACATATTTAGCACAATCATTTATATTTACGATCTTCAAGAAATATTACTTTCACTGTTTTTTTTAATCAAAATTCAGTGTTCATCTATTATGAATTTATAGATATTTTTCTTCTTCTTGCATCGTTATGCCCGACTCAGGAGCACCGTTGAACCTGTTTAGCTGATGTGTTGGCCTTCTTTTCCTTCCAAAATCTCTTCATCCTCTCGCTGAGCGCCTTTCTTCGGTCCTCTGTCCAAGTTATGGTGGCCCTGGTGTTGGGTTTGTCTTCAAATTGGTGATTGTCGATTAGGGTTCTGAATTTGCATCTGTCCTGTATAATATTGTCTGAAATGTTGATTTCCTGGAGATCTGTTTCAATTTCACGTAGCCAGCTGTTCTTGGTTTTTAGTGAGAGGGCTAAGTTGAGAATTCTTTTAGTCAATCTGCCATTGTTCATTCTGATAATGTGCCCTTAAAATTTCAATCGTCTTTTCCGAAAAGTATGAGACATTTTTTCACATTGGCGATACATTTCCTGGGATGACTTTTTCCTCCAGATTCCCTCTATAAAAACTGGGCCAAAAATTTCTCGTAAAATTTTCCTTTCTTGTTTTTCAATCTCTTCGGTTAAAGATTTGCCACCAATGATTAAGGTTTCTGATGCATATAACGCCTCCGGTTTGATTACTGTATTATAATGTCTAAGTTTTGCTTTCCGAGATATTGATTTTTTGTTATACCTATTCCAAGTGATTCTGTAAGCTTTCTGTAATTTGGAAATTCTCTCTTTATTTGCTTCACGGTTTAAACCAGAGGGCTGAATAATTTCTCCCAGATATTTGAATTCGTTCACTTGAAAGATTTTGCCGAATTTAGTTCTCATAGGTTGTCCGTCTAAGTATCGTGAGGCTCCTTCCATGTACTGAGTTTTCTCATAAGAAATTTGAAGTCCCGTTTTGATGGCAATTTCATGTAATTTTTCAATGGAATTAATTGCTTCTTGTCTGTTATTAGAAAGGATTGCTATGTCATCAGCAAAGGCCAAACAATGTACATGAATTCTATCTTTGAGTAGTCTGCCAAGGGTTATTCCCTTAGTTTCCTTTTCCCAGGTCCTGATTATCTTCTCAAGTACGAGGTTGAACAGTAACGGAGTTAATCCGTCTCCTTGGTGGACCCCAGTGTTAATTGCAAAAGGCTCAGATATTTCGCAGAGGAATTTAACTTTTGACGTAGTGCCAGTTAGTGTTTGATTAATTCTCTTGTTTTTCTATCCACTTGAAATTCTTCTAGAGTATTGAAAAGTGTTTGACGATCTATAGTGTCATATGCTTTTCTGAAATCTACAAAGGTAATGACTGTCTGTCTGGTTTTGCGCATTTGTAGGATAGTTTTGAGATTAAGAATTTGTTCCGTACATGATCTTCCTTTTCGGAAACCTGCCTGGTATTCTCCAATCAGACGGTCTGTTTGTTTCTCAAGTCTAGTGAGCAGGATGGATGGTTTAGCGCACATTTCCAATCCTCAGGTATTTCTTCGGTGATCCAGATGTTCTCAAGAATTGAGTGGATTTTCCGGGCTACGTTCTCACCACCTATCTTCAGCATTTCGGCAATTATACCATCTTCCCCTGGGGCTTTATTATTTTTGAGGCCATGGATTATTTCTTTAATTTCTTCCAATGTTGGGGGTTCTGAATCTTGGTTGGATGTTTTTTTATCAAAGATGAGTTGTTCTTTAGGGGATTCACAGTTTAAAAGATCCTTGAAATAATCTGCTAGAAGTTTGCAATTTTCTTGATTATTTGTTTCCAATGTCCCATCCGGGCGTTTGAAGCAAAGACTGGGTGCCTGATAATTTGATAATTCTTCTCTGAAGGTTTTGTAGAAGTTTCGTGTATTGTTTTTAGTAAAATCTTGTTCAATTTCAGCCAATCTGTAGTGATAGTACTTGCGTTTTTCAGATCTGATGATTTTAGAGGTTTGTTTCTGTACTTTGGTGAATTCGTGCCAATTTTGTTCCGTTTTGTGAGAATTCCAATTCTGCCAGGCTTTAATTCTGAAGTTTATAGCCTTGTCACGGGTTTCGTTCCACCACCTATGCTTGCGTTTCCTGGGCGGTGTGCCAATGTTTTGAGAAGCTTTCGAAAGTATATCTTTGAGTTCTAACCAGCCAGAAGAATCGTGAGTAGGGATACTTTCTTGGAAAGTACTGGCGTTCTGTTTAAGAAATTCTGGATCGACGCGCAGATTTTTTGCTATTTTTGGTTTGGATCTGTTTGGTTTAAATTTTACCTTGATTAAGGATAAATGGTGGTCAGAGTCAATGACTCCTTTCTTGACTTTGACATTCATAATTTCTTTTTGATTCTTTTTGGAAATAGCCACATGATCTATTTGAAATTCTCCTAAGTGAAAATTAGGGGATCTCCAGGTCTTTTTCTTGTGTGGAAGTGCCAAAAATGTGTTGACATTAGTTTGAGATCAAAAGTTTTGCAAAAATCAAGTAATCTTTCTCCATTTTTATTAGTTCTATTGTGTGCTGGATATAGTCCTACAATGGTCCTGAATTTCCTTTCTCTACCAATTTGGGCATTAAAATCTCCCAATAGGATTTTTATGTGATGATTTGGAATGATGGCTGTAGTTTCTTCCAGCAGTTCCCAGAAGTCTTCCACCTTTGTGGATCTTTACGATTGTAGTTGTTGGTGGGTCCATGCGCATTAATAAGCGTATAAGCTTTGTTTCCTGATTTAACGGATAGTGTTGAAATTCTTTCAGAAGGCGAGGAAAAGTTAAGCACTGAGTTTATAATGTTTTTTCTGACAGCGAATCCAGTGCCAAATTGTAGTGGCTTCATATGGAAGGAGATTGCTGGCTTGCCTTTATAAATTCTATAATTTCCTGATTCAAAATGATTTTCATCCGTGTATCTGGTTTCCTGTAGTGCTAAAATTTGGATGTTGAAGTTATTCAACATGTCTGTTAATTGTTTTAACTTGCCAGTTTTCCGAAGTGTGTTGATGTTTAAGCTACCAATGAAAGTTTTGCATTTTGGGCGAAGAGATTTGGGAAGCTCCGATACATTCCCGCATGATGTTCTCGGTCCCCCAGAATCCGATGACCGAGAAAAATAACTAGTATGTCTACTAGGGCCTGGGGTAGTTATATTGTAGGTCGTTTCCATCATGCTAACAAGTTGAAAGTAGTGGGGACATCGATCTATGTCGGTGTCATGGTTACAACTGAAGTAGTGAGCTTCAGAGGTTGCTGAAGATGTTGTCAAGCTGTGCCTGTTTTTGGTCCGCGAGAGGTATTTTATTTCCCTCAAACCCTCCGGACAAGTCCGGCAAGCCTCCCTATCCGCCACCTGGGATGCGCCCGATAGGGGAACAGGCAGAAAACTGTTATCATATTTTAGAAAATATTTTCTGGTATACAGAAAAATAATGCGAATGCATCTAACGTGTCATAAATCTGCTGCATTTATATAAATGGGATGGGACATCCCATATTATTTATTATACTTTAGAGTGAAACATATTGAGGACCCACCTCATCTACAAGTGTAAGCGACTTAAAGAAATATACGCCTAGAAGTGTGCAACCAACTATAATTATAACGAAGATTATGAACTAAGGGGAAAGTGAATCGGTTTATCGGAAATAATGGAGATTCATTGCTCAGAAAAATGACTACATTAGTCGGAAGTCTTCTACCTCAGGAGTTCTGTGGCGGTTGGACATCCCTCGGTGCGGATCGAACCCTGGCACCACGGACCCGTGAAGACTGCACGCTAAGAAATGGACATATCCCAGCGTTCGCCTCACTCTTCGTCCTCGTCCACAGAAATATGCCTCTAACGGCATTTCTCTTGTTGCCCATCTGGCAATCCTGGTATAGTTCCCCTCACATAGCGCCGCTCTAGCCGCTAGTCATGTTCGAACAGTGGGGCAGTGACGTCATCATCTTATGGGGTCGTTTCCAACTATTCCACGAATGCACACACGGCATTCTGATATCGTAGCCCACAGTTTCTAGAATGTCTTCTTATCCTGACTGTCACTAATATGTTCGGGTTGATTTTAGAGGACAGGATGATAATAATAATTCCTGGCAGGAATGTCTCCTCTAAGCATGGTCTAACTGTGGCACGAAATTCCCAAGATATAACATGGGCTATCAGGGTAGCTCACTATCACGTTACATTCAGTCATGAGGCTAGTTCATAAATGGTGCGCACTTGGTAGAAGTTAAACACAGTAAATTGTCAGTCACTTGCGTAAAACAAGTTCACATTCACATACCTGTAATTTCTGAAGTTTTCTCAACATGATGAATTATCACAATCACCATGATATTAATAATAAGTTTCGTAGAACACGATATGACTAGGCATTTCACCACTGGTGCGAAAAATAAGACTATGTCCCTGGACATTATGTCAGAGTGACATGGAAACGTTGTTGTGGCTGCCTAGCCTCGCGGAGTAGTTGCGCAGTATAACGGCGTAGTATAACAGCGTAGCGACGAGTGACACAATCGACAAGCTTCACAGTATATACGGATGAAAGCACACAGGTACACAGGTGACCTGACCTCCAAAGGGCCAGATTATATATACAGCCACAAGGTCACATATCGATTGCTGTGGTCGCATTACGTAATGCGATATCTCCTATTCTATTGGTCCTCACCGTAGAATGCTCTGGAAGGTTATTAATTTCAATAGAAACATCATGAATAAATGGAAGAATTATTCCAAATATAATTCTGAAGTGTTGGTGCCTTTCTCTTCTTTTATCCAAATGCAAACAAGCATTTCAGTTCCAACATTCCCTGACTGCGCTCAAGACATGCGCTCTTTCAAACCATGGCGATTCAACAGCTTGTCGCAGCTTTGATGACGTCACTGCGCGCTCGCCCAAATCACGCCCATCCATTCCATTGTAAAAGGGCACAGTATATCATTTTGCATTTTTTCCTTGACTCTCTTCCATGATGCCCTGTATATTGCGCCTGCATCTAGAGCCTCCTTCAGTTTATTTAGACCGTGCTGAATTTCCTATTTTAGATTCTTTTGCTGAATAGTCAGGATAATCTTCAGCAATGCCCTGGCAATCTCAAGGTGCTCTTCCTCTTTAATCTGATTCCTCGATAACTGTTGACTGATATCGGTAATTAGATTCGCTTCTTCACTTCCCCTGATGCTTACATCTGACACGGCCACGCGATTCATTTGTTTCACTGTTTCACCGCCATCATGATCAACTCCTGTCTCACCATTCCTAGATGTTCGGTAAAACTCCGTAGGATCGCATTGAATCTCTGCATCCAGCATCATGCCAGCGAGTGAGTCTACCTGGCCGTGACTGGAATCGTAGCGGTTGTATACCTTGTCTTATATCGTACAATCTATGTAGCAACCTTCTAACCTAACTCTTAGCCCTGCTAGGTCAATCATTAATCTTAGTATTCGTTTATCAGGAAACCAACTAATGTAGCGACCACAAGTACAAGTCAAATGTACGAATACTTAGACATCACTTATACTCACTTTTAACTGAAATATGATCTTCATTTTCAATGATTCTTCAATTTAACTGCGCACTGATGTTCACTCAACTTACTGTCATGGAAGACGTAATAGAGAATGCATCAATAACAAAAACGGCTGTATATGCACATTTCTCAAGGACCTAGTCTGACAATTACAAAGGAAGGAAGGAAGATTGTAGTTTAACGTGACCATTAATCTCGCGATCATGAGCCACGGGACCTCCTATTTACGTGGAATCCGAACCATTGGACATGGCATTTCACTTCGAAAATCTCACATGCATTGGCCGGGAATCGAACCCGGACCACCTTGGTGAGAGGCATACAGCTAGACCACTGAGCCACCACGCCCCCTCTGACAATTACAGTACTTACCTGAGAGTATTTTTGTGGTAATGGGTGTACTATAGACGTCTTGTTCACATTGTTCTCTTTCATTTTTAAATTGTTGCATCTGCCTTTTTGAAAGGAAACAATATTTAAATTATTCTATGTTTGGAATATAAAGTCATTATTCTGGAGTCAAATAAACTTACGATTTTTAACCCCACACAAATGGTGTGATTAATGAGAAATGACTTATTCACGTACATAAGTCAGAGTGTAGGCTACTATAGCTGCATATTAGGGAATAGTATTGCTGTATTTACATGCCTATTATCTCATATTGGGCGGCTTTGGTGGCGTATTTGGTAGCATGCTGAGCTCCTATGCCCAAGGTCGCGGGTTCAAACCCGGCCGAAGTCATCGGATTTTTGAAGATCGTTAAAATCCCTCAGTATGCCTTCCTTCGGAGGGGAAGTAAAGCGAGTGGGCCTATGTCATAGATTTATGTGATGTAAAAGAACCTTCCACTAACTACACTCGTGTGAAGGTAAAATTTGTAGGTTAAATTTGATTAACGCTATTAAGTACCAACGTTCACCATCAGGTTCTGGTTGCGGTGGTATCTATTAGCCAAGTTTGCAGCTAGGTGTAGTTGACGGTAGCATTTGGTAGCAAAAGTAGGAACTACTTAAAACTGACTGTCTGCAGTCCTTACCTGAATTACATATAACACACAATAATAGAGCCAGCACAATTAACACCGGTTATCACCAATCAGGCAGATTCTACACACATCCAAAGTACACGAGGCTGCATGACCGCGTTGTCGCAACCAACCTATCTCACGTAGTTAAAGTAAATGCAGCAACGTATAATCCCAGTATAATGTCAAATAAGATGCATTGATTGAGAACACATTGGGCTTCTTTAGCCCCTAGAGTATTTCGTAAGATAAGAAATATATTCTCTAAACCCATACCGTAATGTTCTCTAAAATGCTATAGCGGAGTTCAAGGTGTTTATAATTCGTGATAACAACACAATTATACAATATCATTCGTCAGTAAAAACTAAAATGGCTAATACATAGGAAAAATACGTGTGAACGTGCAGAAACGAACTATATAATGTATCGTATTGGAAGTAGTTGTATTTTAATTATCATCCGTGCCGTATAATTACGGGCAAGTGAGGTAGACATTTCGCCCCTTGAAAACAGTCACCTCCACCACCATGTATGTTTCGCTTTCCTCTAAATCGAAAATTTGCCCGTAGGTATGTGTCTGAATTAATATCATATTCTTTATGCTGATTGAATAACAAAAGAACTAACTTAGTGCCATGTTTTCACGTTTTCTCAATCTCGATATTAAGCCCGTGGTTTCCCACTTCTACTCGAAGCAAATAACGGGATAGTTCCTAACTGAAGGCCACAGCAACCTCCTATCAAATCCTCTTTTAAATTACAAATACACACACTACTACAGCCATTACGGTAACATAGGTTATGAGGAACATTTCATACACAATCACGTACATGGGGCTTCATTACCATGATGTCAGAACGCCTCTAAATCAATCAACAACAACAGAATCATTTAAGTTCATTTAATCTTAATACTAAGTTTCGTGATGATATCTCCAGCTGTTGTAACGTTACCCAGCATGCAGGGTTAGTCAATGTATTTCTTTTATAATTTTAATTCCCTACATCGACCCCTGTTAATACAATTAAAAAAACGTGTTCAGATTTTTATGGCGTTCAGAATCCTAATGTTCTTATCGTGGTTTGGATAGAAAATGGAGGCCCATGGCCTGGTGTTTACGTCTTGACTGTAGTCATGGAGAAAATGGAGTAGCATGGCCCCTTACAGAGACAGATGGAAACCTGGTGATCACTTCTTGAGGTAAAATGCAGTTGAGAAAATTGATTGGCATGGCCTCTTACCGAGATAGATGGATACTTGGAGGACCCGTCTTGTGCTACTGTTGCCATAGAGATGGCCGGCCTTGCTGTTCCTTCATAAGTTAATTTTCTGACTCTATTGGCCTCTGCTTGAGTGCACAAAAGCCGACATCAGAATAATGAGAAAGACTATCGAAAATTCATGTCCTTCTGGGTCCTAAACTATGTGTATGCAAAATTTGGTTGAGATTGGTGGAACGGTGTAGATTTGTGTACGGAAAAAATCTACATACCCACATACATACATACATACATACATACATACATACATACAGACTTTCACTTTTATATATAAGATGTGCCAGTTCTCTAGTAGTATTCATTATCATCCATAAAACATATAAATCCACCAGGCGAAGCCGGGCACTACTGCTAGTATGAAATATAATTGAAAGGCTTGTTTACAAAGTAACGCATCTTCAAGAAATGAAGTGTTTCATAAATCGCGAATTTTAATACATGGCAGTGGCGGCGCGTGCATTTAACATCTGGGGATTCACTACTTTGAAAAATAACATGGCCAAATTTAATGTTACTTGATGTTTACATAGACGTAAAATAGTGACATTGCATGACTAGAAAGGTGACTTTCCTTTAAAGACACACGATTGCAGCTCGAAGAAGTTACCAAAACTATGAGAAATGAAAGACAGTGAATACAAGGTTTAATTACCTTGAGCTGATACAGTTTCGTCTGTTGTTGAAGACGTTGCTGGAGTTGGTATAACAGCTGTTGTCTGTGTGCTCAGGAAACCCATCCTCCTTTCCTTCCTGGCGGCGAATAAGTCAATTACCTTCTCATAAAAATCGACTAATTTATGAGGCATATCCTTCTTGATGGACAACAGAGCGAGAGCAGACAGTCTATCTTCATGCATTGTACTCCTCAGGAATGTCTTAATCCGCTTTAAAGTGGAAAAACATCTTTCTGCTTCAGAAGTAGTCATGGGGACAGTAATAATTAATTTCAAAAGTTTCATCACTTCTCCGAAAGTTTTCTTGAGATTGTTCTCCATCAAAAAAAGCAAGTAATTCAGTTTCATCTTTTATTCCTTTAAAATCACTTCTTGAATAAATCACCTGCAGTTCGGTTTTCAGTTTATTTTTATCAAGAAAAGGATAGGACTCTATAACATACGTAAGATTCTCCTCTGGAAAATTATTTTGGAAGGATGGGAAGAATTGGTGGTCAAAGAAGGTGGAGGCCAGTAAGTTGTTCGAGAAGTTGAATCTCTCTTTGCTGCGATTTATAATCACGTCACACACCTCCTTCGCCGCAATGTTCCTCGAGTAATAACTATTTTCGCATCTTATTTTCCCTCTGTTTTCTTCTACATTTTCCTCCACAACGATGCTGTCAACATTGTCCCTTACTTTCAAAATTGCAGTTTCGAAGGAGCTTACTGTACTTCGCACTGATACAGAGTTAGCAGAATGCTTTTGTAATTAGTTGTATTGAATGTCCACGTGAGGCATAACACTGTAAAAGAACTCTAAACAAAAAGTAACGTTGGCTGTTGTATTTTCAAACGCAGTCCATGTGCTTGGTTCATAGTAGCTGTTTGTCTGCTCGTGTCTTTGATTTTCTCCAAGCATTCCAGTATTGCATCCTTGTGCTCATGCAATGTAAGAACACATCTTGATTTAAAGTTCCATCTCGTAGCTGAGCCCTGCGGAACTCTTCTGCCCACAACCTAATCAAGAATGCCCACTATCTGAGGCGAATGAGAAAAAAATGCTGGAATCTCTCCAGTGGTGGCAAAGAAGAATCGCACTTCTTCGTTGTGGCTAGCAGCCGGAGCCAGAATTAAATTCAATTGATGGGCGTAACAATGCACAAAGTAAGAAAATGGGTAGTCTTGTCTTACAATTGTTTGTACTCCAGAGTGTCGGCCACTCATAACATTGGCACCATCGTAACTTTGGGAGACTACTTTTCTTTTGCGCTCTCCAACTACGTGAGTGAGGACCCTTTTTACACAATCGGCTAAAGAGCAGGCGTCGTTTCCTGCTGGGTTTAAGAAATTCAAGAACCTTTCAACAGGCTTCCCATTAGCTAATACATATCGAAATACAATGACTAACTGACACTTTGAAGACATATCAGTAGGGCTCGGATTTGTAGGTGCAAAATATCGGGAAAATATTTATTTTTAGCCTATTTTTAATTTTGAAAAAATAGGCTTATGAGATCACCTTTTGTCCGTGTGTGTGTGTGCGTGTGCGTGTGTGAGTGTGTGTGTGTGTGTGTGTGAGGTGTGTCCCCCTAATAAATTCTAAACGGATGGAGGGATTTCAATGAAACTCGGTAAGATTATAGCACTATTCCGGCCGACCCCGACCATGCCCTTCAAATTTTGTTATGTCTCACCAATCCAAAATATTTCACCAGCATTCAATATCTCCGAAACTATTCCCGATAACACCCTGGAATTTTTACGGCGATAAAGG
Source organism: Meconema thalassinum (assembly GCA_946902985.2). Taxonomy (NCBI): domain Eukaryota; kingdom Metazoa; phylum Arthropoda; class Insecta; order Orthoptera; family Tettigoniidae; genus Meconema; species Meconema thalassinum. Next base: position 617,883,623 of record OX336390.1, read on the forward strand.
AAACTACTAGAAGTTCACCTATGTGACTTTTGAAAAACTGGTGACTACAAAACCAATATGGCGGCCACGCGAATTTGCGACTTTTAAATAGACGTTTCTCGCGATTTAACCAACCAAACGCAATAAAACTTGGTACAGTATATGTTTATACACATTATAATGCACCGACATCTAACTTCGTTCAATTGTTTAAATAACCACAAGATGGTGGATGTGCGAAATATTTCACCGGCATTCTATACCTCTGGAACTATTAGCGGTATCACCCTGAAATTTTGTACGAAGATAAAGGGCACTACTGGAAGTTGATCTATAAGAATTTCAAAAACCGGTTAACTACAAAACGATCATGGCGGTCAAGCGAATTTGAAAACTTTAAATAGACCTTTCTCGCGATTTAATGTTCCAAACGCAATGGAATCTGGTACAGGAAATGTTTATACACATATCAATGCACTGCTATCTAATTTAGTTCAATTGTTTACATAACCTCAAGATGGCGGCTGTGTGAATTGTATAATTAAGTTTTTATTTCTTGTGTCGTAATCATGTGATTGAAGTGAAAGTTTGAATAATGAACAAAAAAGGAAGATTGTAGTTTTACGTGACCGTGAATCTTGTGATTATGAGCCACGGGACCTCCTTTTTACGTGGAATCCGAACCACAGGACATGGCATTTCACTTCGAAAATCTCACATGCACATCTCCTTTAATGGTACATGACTCTATGGCCTATACATTTAACAATCCAACATGGCGACCATCCGAAATATTTAGACGGCTCTGAATATCTTCGAATCTAATATAGCAATCAAACTGATTTTTAATGTTCATAGGGGCTATGAACTTAAGTTCACCTATAGGGCTTTGAATAACCTGATGATCACAAATCCAATATGGTGGCGACGTGAATTATAAATATTAACATGGAAGTTTCTCGCAATTTAACCATCCAAGTGCAGTGAAACTTGGTACAGTAAATCCTTATACAAATTTTAATCCACTGGCATCTAATTTATTTCAATTGTTTCCATAACTACGAGATAGCAGCTGAGCGAAATTTTAAAATCTCCTTGTTACTTCTTGTGTCCTAATCATGCGATTGAAGTTTGAATGCTACACGTACACAATAATCTTCACGTAACAGAACATAACTCTCGGACCTACGTATATAAAATCCAACATGGCGACCATCCGAAATATTTATTCGGTTATCAATATTTACGAATCTATTAAAGCAATCAAACTGAAATTTTGTATGTTGATAGTGGCAGTTAACATAAGTGGGATATATGAAAATAGGCTGTGTAGTTCTTCACGGAACTACTTGTTTATGTATGAACAAGATGTTCAGAAAAGAACATATAGCCTACTTTCTCCTAAATGCATGGGTATTGTTATAACTCTTTGTCCTTTTCAAGGAGTATAATTGAATGTTGGTTGTAGTAGCTTGTTGAAATACAACGTGCTATAGGGATATTAAACATGAATATGAGGTGCCCTTTGCTAGTGCTACCTCTGTAAAAAAAATCATTCAATTCGGTTTCACCGTGTTTGAATTGATCTGGGAAATGGATTTGCACACATACATGGCCGCTATTTGCAAACTAATGGGCTGATGACCTTGTAGTCAGTCATAACATGCTTTCCACAAAAAGGCATATTGTTGCAAAATCCGGTAGAGATCAAATTATTAGGATGGTTAAAATTTGATTTAAGCTTTTAACATTTGGGTGGCCGTCATTCCGTTTCCGTCAAGATGGCGGCGATATAAAACATGCCACTGAGGTGCCTTTTGCTAGTGGTACCTCTGTACCAAATTTCGTTCAATTCGGTTTCACCGTGTTTGAATTGATAGGGGGAATCGATTTGCACACATACTTGGCCACCATCTGCAAACTATTGGGCTGATGATCTAGCAGTTTGGTCAGAATATGCTTCCCACATAAAGATTTGTTGTTGCAAAATTTGGTAGAGACTAGATTATTAGGTTGCTCGTAATTACATTTTAGTCTTTAATATTTGGGTGGCCGCGATTACGTTTCCGTCAAGATGGCGGTGATATAAAAAAAGACACTGAGGTGGCCTTTTCTAGTGCTACCTCTGTACCAAATTTCGTTCCATTCGGTTTCACCGTGTTCGAATTATTAGGGGGAATCGATTTTCAAACAAAGATGGCCGCCATCCGCAAAATATTAGGCTAATGAGCTATTGGTTTGGTCAAAGGATGCTCCCTCCATAATGGTATGTTGGTGCAAAATTTGGTAGAGATCGGATGATTAGGTTAATCGTATTTGATTTAAGCTTTGAATATTTGTGTGGCCGCCATTACGTTTCCGTCAAGATGGCGGCGATATAAAACATGACACTGAGGTGCCCTTTGCTAGTGCTACCTCTGTACCAAATTTCATTCCATTCGGTTTCACCGTGTTCGAATTAATAGGGATAATCGATTTTGACACAAAGATGGCCGCCATCCGCAAACTATTAGGCTAATGACCTATTAGATTGTCAAAGGATGCTTCCTCCATAAAGGTATGTTGTTGCAAAATTTGGTAGAGATCGGATGATTAGGTTAGTCGTAATTTGATTTAAGCTTTGAACATTTGTGTGGCCGCCATTACGTTTCCGTCAAGATGGCGCCGATATAAAACATGACACTGAGGTGTCCTTTGCTAGTGCTACCTCTGTACCAAATTTCATTCCATTCGGTTTCACCGTGTTTGAATTAATAGGGGTAATCGATTTTGACACAAAAATGGCCGCCATCCACAAACTATTAGGCTAATGACCTATTAAATTTGTCAAAATATGCTCCCTTCATAAAGGCATGTTGTTGCAAAATTTGGTAGAGATCGGATGATTAGGTTAGTCGTAATTTGATTTAAGCTTTGAACATTTGTGTGGCCGCCATTACGTTTCCGTCAAGATGGCAGCGATATAAAACATGACACTGGGGTGCCCTTTGCTAGTGCTACGTGTGTACCAAATTTCATTCCATTCGGTTTCACCGTGTTTGAATTAATAGGGGTAATTGATTTTGACACAAAGATGGCCGCCATCCGCAAACTATTACGCTAATGACCTATTAGATTTGTCAAAGGAAGCTCCCTCTATAAAGGTATGTTGTTGCAAAATTTGGTAGAGATCGGATGGTTAGGTTAGTCGTAATTTGATTTAAGCTTTGAACATTTTTGTGGCCGCCATTACGTTTCCGTCAAGATGGCGGCGATATAAAACATGACACTGGGTTGCTCTTTGCTAGTACTACCTCTCTACCAAATTTCGTTCCATTCGGTTTCACCGTGTTCGAATGAATAGGGGCAATCGATTTTCACACAAAGATGGCCGCCATCCGCAACTATTAGGCTGATGACCTATTAGTTTGGTCAAAGGATGCTGCCCCCATAAAGGTATGTTGTTACAAAATTTGGTAGAGATCGGATGATTAGGTTAGTCGTAATTTGATTTAAGCTTTGAACATTTGTGTGGCCGCCATTACGTTTCCGTCAAGATTGCGGCAATATAAAAATGACACTGAGGTGTCCTTTGCTAGTGCTACCTTTGTACGAAATTTCGTTGAATCTGCGCTCACCGTGTTCGAATTGATAGGGGGGGGGGACCGACATTCTGAGTACACACACTCACACACACACACACAGACTCACACACACACACACAGACAGACACACTTTTTTTCGCCCTGTAGTGATGTCATAAGTCTACTTTCAATTTTTGCAAAAATCGAAAGTAGGCTAAAAATACCCCCAAATATGTGACAAAAAAGTAAAAGTATTTAATTATAAGTTTATTAATGTGAATATAAACAATATGCAGTACTCACTGACTGCTGATGCATTACAATACACAACGAGATACATCTTCAGTTTGCCTATCACAAATGACCAACGATTAACGCGCAACACTTCTTCTGACGGCGCGAAACTGCAGCGATATGTTTCTTGCCGTCGAGGTGTTATGTAACTTGAGATCGCTGTTTAGCCTTGGTTGCTTTCCCACATGGTTGGCAGAACAGAACGCACCCATCAGAAGTAAAATTATCCTTAAATTATGCAACCGACTGCTGCAGATGATAACTTGTAGTTGTTTTTACTTTAGGCATCACAGAACTGCCTTAAACTTCACAGTGCCAGCTCACAGGTTCTTCTCCGTTGAGGAAACACAGACTAAAAATGCAATAAACTGTCTTTTTATTTGCTAATAAATGAAAAGCATGAATTTATGTATTTATAGAAAATATGCTTAAAACATATATTTGCATAATAATATATTTATTTACCTAAAAATCCGAGCCCTACATATCAGATGTTTCATCTGCTATCAGGGAGACGAAATCTGCAGTAGCTACTTCAGCTAAAATATTCTCGCGACACATATGCAACATACATTCCAGAATGCCATTTTGAATGTCCTTCGACGTACCATTGAAGACTGTAGCACTGTTGAAATGATCCCTAACGACGTTATCCAATGCCGAAGTAAAATTAATGAGTACTCTGAATAGGTCTGGATGGTTTGAATCGAGTGTTTCGTCATGACCTCTCAAAGCAAGTTCAAATTCACCACAGAATTTCACGCAGTCAATGATCTTCGAGAGCACGTACCTATTTTTTTCTGACACTATCATTATTCCTCTCAATATTCATTCTGAAAGCCCTACTTAGCTGCTGCCTAATATCTGATTTCCCCAGAACTGAAAGATCTAAACATGCACTCTTATGTGTAACTAGCTGAAGTACCCGTGCTTCGCTACGCGTCATAAATAAATTAAAATGTGAAGGTGAGAGTTAAAACAGGGGATAGGCGAGGTGCTGCGCAGAGGGAGATTAAGGATGGAACATTTTGTCCAACTACACCGCTCGGCGTTGACCGTGTTTTATAGCACAAATTTAGGTTTTATTCGCTAACCGTTTGAGATACCCTTCGGATAGAAAATTAAATTTTAAACCTCGTACTTGCCATCAAAAGTTTGCTATTTCTTAGCGTTCACTTTTTATTTGAAATGGAAACACGAAAGTTTGAAAACAAAGGGTGTAGTGACGTCACTAAAATGGTTGCCATCTTTAAATAGTGCAAAGTATTGAAACCAAAGTAGCCTATATGTTAACCAGGTAAATCAGCTACTTCCATGTAAAATTCTTGCGTAATACACAGACAAACACCATCTCATTTTTAGCCTCGCTTCGCTCGCGTCATAGTCGTGTCATATTGTTATTCAATGAAATGCAGGTTTAACCCCGTTAACACCCCTTTAGAACCTCAATATCCAAAAACCCCTCCTTAGTAGATTTTCCGACACACAGCAAACATATCCCCTTCTTGTAACTTTAATAGTTTTTGTTGTTTGATGAGGGTGAACATCCAAAAATCCTTCCTTAGTGGACGTTTTTCTTCCAGAATTTCACCCCTCCCCATAGGCCCCTTAAATTGGATTTATGAAAAATCGGTCGAACACCTACTTATTTTAATTATTTATTCATTTATTTATTTTTAAGCTGATTGAAACTCGGAGAAAATCAAACACCTCGTTTAAGAGATACACGCTCCGTTAGGAATCTTTCATCCCCACTTTTCATCCCTTTCACCTCATAATATACACCATATCGAAAAATCATTAGACATGTGTCAACTTATTTTTAATGATATGTATATGTGCCAAGTATCACATCCCCAAATGAAACCACTCGTGAGATATTGTTATTCAATGAAATGCACGTTTACCCCCTTAACACCTCTTTAGAACCTGAATATCCAAAACTCTTTCCTTAGTGGACGTTTTCGACATACAACGAACATATTCCCAAAATTTCATATTTCTAACTTCAATAATTTTGGCTGCGCGATGTTGAGTGAGTGAGTCAGTCAGGACATTTCCTTTCATTTATTTTTGAGAATTTCACCCCTCCCCATGAACCCCTTAAATTGGATTTATGAAAAAACGGTCGAACACCTATTTACTTATTTAAAGCTGTTTTTCCCCCTGAGTTTGATGACTGAGTAAGTGAGTCAATCAGTTAGGACACTTTCTTGGCTATTTTTTACCCGAATTTCACCCCTCCCCATGGGCCCTTTAAATTGGATTTATGAAGAAATGGTCGAAAACCTACTTACTTTTTTTAAGCTGCTTTTTCCGCTGAATTTCAAACTTATCGCCTAATTTGAATAAGAGATACAGTACATGCTCCGTTAAGAATCCTTCAACCCCCAATTTTCTGCCCTTTCACCTCATAATATACACCATATCGATAAACCCTGCATATTTTGAATGATTAGTTTATATGCCGAATATCACATCCCCAAATGAAACAACTCGTGAGATATTGTTATTCAATGAAATGCAAGTTTAACCCCCTTAACACCCCTTCAGAACATGAATATCCAAAAATCCATCCTTAGTGGACTTTTTCGACATACAACGAACATATCCCCAAAATTTCAAGTTTCTAACTGAAATAGGTTTGCTGGGGGATGATGAGTGAATATCCAGAAATCCTTCCTTAGTGGACTTCTTTCCCCAGAATTTAACCCCTCCCCATGAGCCCCTTAAATTGGATTTATGAAAAAAAACGATCGAATACCTATTTACTACTTTTTCAATCTGATTTTTCTCCCTGAGATTCATTCTTTTTGCCTCTGCCTTTTAAGAGATACTTGCTCCGTTAATAATCCTTCAACACTCACTTTTCACACATACACCTCATAATATACACCACATCGAAAAACCCTCAGACATGTGTCTTCTTATTCTTAATGATGAGTTTATATGCCGAGTCCCCATCCCAAAGGAAACCAATCGGGAGATATTGTTATTCAATTAAATGCAAGTCTACACCCTTAACGCCCCTTTAGAGCCTGAATATCCAAAAATCCTTCCAAAAAACCGTCGAACACCTATTTACTTATATTTTAAGCTGTTTTTTCCCGCCGAATTTCCAACTTCTTACCTATGCCGTTTTCGACATACAACGAACATTGCTCCAAAATGTCATGTTTATAACTTCAATAATTTTGGCTGGGCGATTATGAGTGAGTGAGTAAGTCAGGACATTTTCTTTCAATTATTTTTCAGAATTTCACCCCTGTCATTTACCCCTTAAATTGGATTTATGAAAAAAAAACGGTCGAACACCTATTTACTTATTTTTGAGCTGTTCTTCCCCCCTGAGTTTGATGAGTGGGTGTGACACTTTCGTTCCTGTTTTTTCCCCCCAGAATTTTACCCATCTCCAAGGGCCCCTTAAATTGGATTTATGAAAAAACCGTCGAACACCTATTTACTTATATTTTAAGCTGTTTTTGCCGCCGAATGTCCAACTTCTCGCCTATGTCGTTTAAGAGATACACGCTCGGTTAAGAATCCCTCAACCCCCAATTTTCACCCCTTTCACCTCATAATATACACCACATCGATAAACCTTTAGACATATGTCTGATTATTTTAATGATTAGCTTATATACTGAATATCACATCCCCAAAGAAACAACTCATGAGATATCGTTATTCAATGAAATGCACGTTTACCCCTTAACACCTCTTTAAAACCCGAAGAAACTAAAATCATTCCTTGGTTGACGTTTTCGAATTACAGCGAACTTATTCCCAGAATTTCATGTTTCTAACTTTAATAGTTTTCGCTGGGCGTGATGAGTGAGTGAGTCAGAGAGGATATTTTCTTTCAATTATTTTTACCAGAATCTCTCCCCTCCCCATAGGCCCCTTAAATTGGATTGATGAAAAAACGCTTGAACACCCAATAGCTTATTTTTAAGCTGTCTTTTTCCCCTGAGTTTGATGAGTGAGTGAGTTAGTCAGTCAGTTAGGACACTTTCTCTCCTTTTTCCCCCCAGAATTTCACCCCACCCCATTGGCTCCTTAAATTAATTTATGAAAAAAAAACAAACGGTGGAACACTGATTTACTTATTTTTTAAGCCGGTATTTTTTCTCTGAGTTTCAAATTTCTCGCCTATGTCGTTTAGGAGATAGGCCTACACGCTTCGTTAGGAATCCTTCAACCCCCAATTTTCACCCCTTTCACCTCATAATAATACACCACATTGAAAAACCCTTAGACACATGTCTGCTTATTTTTAATGATTAGTTTATATGCCGAGTATCACATCCACAAATGAAACCACTCGTGAGCTATTGTTATTCAATGAAATGTTGGTTTAACCCCCTTAAGACCCCTTTAGAACCTGAATATTCAAAAATCCTCCCTTAGTGTATGGTTTTGACATACAACGAACATATACCGAAAATGACATGTTTCCAACTTCAATATTTTTGGCTGGGCGATGATGAGTGAGTGACTGAGTGAGTGAGTCAGGACATTTTCTTTCAATTTTTTTCTTCAGAATTACACCCCTCCCGATGAACCCCTTAAATTTGATTTATCAATAAAACTGTCGAATATATTTATACTTATTTTTAAGCAGTTTTTCCACCTGAGTTTGAAGAGCGAGTGAGTCAATCGGTTAGGACACATTCTTTCCTGTTTTTTACCCGGAATTTCACCCCTCCCCATGGGCCCCTTAAATAGGATTTATGAAAAAACGGTCAAACACCTATTTACTTATTTTTATGCTGATTTTTTTCCGCTGAATTTCAAACTCCTCGCCTATGTCCTTTAAGAGATACAGGCTCCGTTAGGAATCTTTCATCCCCCACTTTTCACCCCTTTCACCTCATAATATACACCACATCGAAAAATCCACAGACACGTGTCTTCTTATTTCTAATGATGAGTTTATATGCCGAGTATCACATCCCCCAATGAAACCAATCGGGAGATATTGCTATTCAATGAAATGCAGGTCTACCCCCTTAACACCCCTTTAGAACTTGAATATCCACAAATCCTTTCTTAGTAGGCGTTTGTGGCCCTAGAGGAAGCTGCATACCAAATTTCATTCCAATCCGTTGGGTGGTTTCTGAGATTTCGTGATGAATGTGTGAGTGAGTGAGTGAGTGAGTGATAGTGTCAAGTCCTTGTTATGCTATACTCGGTTGACAGTGCTGTGTGAGCAGTTGAGTAACTAACGGGATTTCAAGTAAAGATCCTCATTTTCTATACCGGTAGTGCAGAGCGCAACTCGAATCCAGTCGGCCGTGTCTCGACTTGAGCTATGTTGCCATGGTAACTATCTGCCTTGCCATTCCTTCATGATTATATTTTATGATTTGATTAGCCTGTGCATGAGTGCAAAAGGGCCGAAATCAGAAGAATGAGAAAGGCTATCGAAAATTCATGTAGCCAGCGGTTCCTTCTGGGATCTAAACTATGTGTATGCAAAATTTGGTTGAGATTTGTGAAACGGTGTAGATTTGTATACGGAACCAACCCACCCACATACATACAGACTTTCACTTTTATATATAAGATAGATGCTTCGTGCTTATTGATCTTTTGTGTTAAATGGCTGAGATCTGATACCCCTGTTTTCGTCCAATTCGTGTCCTTACCCTTAGCAAAAAGCAAGCAGGGAAAAAGAAAAGCCTATTTATGGTATCACAACCACATAGCCAAGTATTCCTCTCCTAAATCTGTGGCTTAAATGTTCTACAAAAATCCTTACCTCTACTGGTTTGCTTCTGAATAATGTTCAGGGAGGGAAGAGGCCTGCCAAGCTGCTTTATTTTGCACTGTTCTTCTATACTAAGTGTTGGAAAGGTATTCTCTAGAAGAAACCGAACGGTATTCATTTTCACACTGATGAATAGACGACACATGCATCAAGACACCGCCACACACCGTGATAACGAACGTCAGATACAATAGAGCACTTCGATAAACACAGACTTGAGAAGATATTCGCTAAGGTACTGTTCCGGAGGTGGTTGAACTGACGGGTCAGAAATAAACATTGCTTCAAGAACGTGTTAGGCAGACTGTTATTCATGTTCTTATCTTGACGTATTTTGCCTTTATGAGAGTTAATTAAAAGTTTACATTAATTACATAAACATAGGCTACGTACGCCTATTGATGTTATACAAATCGTAGTTACCAAAATATTCTGGTTTATTGCGGTTAATTATATCTTAAACGCAAAATCGTTAAATTAAAATCCCTTCAAAACGTACCATAACAGGCAAGTTTTAAACCGCACGCTTAGAGACAATACATCGGCCAGGGCTGCATCGGCTAACTTCGGGGTGGTTCGAGGTAGATCGCGTCTAGCGTTGGCTTGAGCTGGTCCTTTCACCAGCGATAGTTTAGATTTGTTCTCGGCTTACACCCCCCACTTGCCTCACAAGACCCCGCGTCCATCGCTCCCTCCTTACGTCCCACCGCCGCACGCCATCGATCCAGAAATTGAACCTTTCGCGCGCCAGCGATCCAGAAATTGAACCTTTAGGCTGGTTCCGGAGAGCAACCGAGTGTAGATGTCAAAATTATCCCTCCGAGCGCAAATTTACATATGTAATTAAAGAAATACGCACTTGATTAACCATTTTACTAAGAGTTATATATTTCTTGGGGAACTTACAGAACGTGCCGCCACTGATACATGGATTTATAATAAGTTAGATACATCATTTTATCTAAGCAGCTAAATCACCTCAAACAAAACCTACATGACATGTTGGCTAAAATCCTACTGCAAAGAATACCATAACAAGATGTTCAGTAAAGAACATATAGCCTACTTTCTCCTAAATGCATGGGTATTGTTATAACACTTTGTCCTTTTCAAGGAGTATGATTGAATGTTGGTTGTAGCAGCTTGTTGAAATACAACGTGCTATAGGGATATTAAACATGAATATGAGGTGCCCTTTTCTAGTGCTACCTCTGTACCAAATTTCGTTCAATTCGGTTTCACCGTGTTTGAATTGATAGGGGGAATCGATTTGCACACATACCTGGCCACCATCTGCAAACTATTGGGCTGATGTTCTTGCAGTTTGGTCAGAATATGTTTCCCACATAAAGATATGGTGTTGCAAAATTTGGTAGAGACTAGATTATTAGGTTGGTCGTAATTACATTTTAGCTTTTAACATTTGGGTGGCCGCGATTACGTTTCCGTCAAGATAGCGGTGATATAAAACATGACACTGAGGTGCCCTTTGCTAGTGCTACCTCTGTACCAAATTTCGTTCATTCGGTTCCACCGTTTTCGAAATAATAGGGCGAATCAATTTTGACATAAAGATGGCCGCCATCCGCAAACTATTAGGCTAATGACCTATTAGATTGGTCAAAGGATGCGCCCTCCATAAAGGTATGTTGTTGCAAAGTTTGGTAGAGATCGGATGGTTATATTAGTCGTAATTTGATTTAAGCTTTAAACATTTGTGTGGCCGCCATTACGTTTCTGTCAATATGGCGGCGATATTAATCATGACACTGAGATGCCCTTTGCTAGTGCTATCTCTGTACCAAATTTCGTTCCATTCAGTTTCACCGTGTTTGAATTAATAGGGGGAATCGATTCTGACACAAAGATGGCCGCCATCCGCAAACTATTAGGCGAATGACCTATTAGATTGGTCAAAGGATGCTCCCTCCATAAAGGTATGTAGTTGCAAAATTTGGTAGAGATCGGATGATTAGGTTAATCGTAATTTGATTTAAGCTTTGAACATTAGTGTGACCGCCATTACGTTTGAGTCAAGATGGCGGCGATATAAAACATGACTCTGAGGTGCCCTTTGCTAGTGCTACCTCTGTACCAAATTTCGTTCCATTCGGTTCCACCGTGTTCGAATTAATAGGGGGAATCAATTTTGACATAAAGATGGCCGCCATCCGCCAACTATCAGGCGAATGACCTATTAGATTGGTCAAAGGATGCTCCCTCTATAAAGGTATGTAGTTGCAAAATTTGGTAGCGATCGGATGATTAGGTTAATCGTAATTTGATTTAAGCTTTGAACATTCGTGTGGCCGCCATTGCGTTTCAGTCAAGATGGCGGCGATATAAAACATGACACTGAGGTGCCCTTTGCTAGTGCTACCCCTGTACCAAATTTCGTTCCATTCGGTTCCACCGTGTTGGAATTAATAGGGGGAATCAATTTTGACATAAAGATGGCCGCCATCCGCAAACTATTAGGCTAATAACCTATTAGATTGGTCAAAGGATGCTCCCTCCATAGAGGTATGTTGTTGCAAAGTTTGGTAGAGATCGGATCGTTATGTTAGTCGTAATTTAACTTAAGCTTTGAACATTTGTGTGGCCGCCATTACGTTTCTGTCAATACGGCGGCGATATAAAACATGACACTGAGATGCGCTTTGCTAGTGCTAACTCTGTACTAAATTTCGTTTCATTCGGTTTCACCGTGTTTGAATTAATAGGGGGAATTGATTTTCCCACAAAGATGGCCGCCATCCGCAAACTATTAGGCTAATGACCTATTCATTTGGTCAAAGGATGCCTCCTCTATAAGGGTATGTTGTTGCAAAATTTGGTAGAGATCGGATGATTAGGTTAATCGTAATTTGATTTAAGCTTTGAACATTTGTGTGGCCGCCATTACGTTTCCGTCAAGATGGCGGCGATATAAAATATGACAATGAGGTGCCTTTTGTTAGTACTACCCGTGTACCAAATTTCGTTCCATTCGGTTGCACCGTGTTCGAATTAATAGGGGAAATCGATTTTCAAAGATGGCCGCCATCCGCAAACTATTACGCTGATGACCTATTAGTTTGGTCAAAGGATGCTCCCCCTATAAAGGTATGTTGTTGCAAAATTTGGTAGAGATCGGATGATTAGGTTAATCGTAATTTGATTTAAGCTTTGAACATTTGTGTGGCCGCCATTACGTTTCCGTCAAGATGGCGGCGATATAAAACATGAAACTGAGGTGCCTTTTGTTAGTACTACCTCTGTACCAAATTCCGTTCCATTCGGTTGCACCATGTTCGAATTAATAGGGGGAATCGATTTTCACACAAAGATGGCCGCCATCCGCAAACTATTACGCTGATGACCTACTGGTTTGGTCACAGGATGCTCCCCCACAACAATATGTTGTTGCAAAATTTGGTAGAGATCGGATGATTAGGTTAGTCGTAATTTGATTTAAGCTTTGAACGTTTGTTTGGCCGCCATTACGTTTCCGTCAAGATGGCGGCGATATAAAACCTGACACTGAGGTGTCCTTTGCTAGTGCTACCTTTGTACCAAATTTCGTTCAATTCGCATTCACCGTGTTCGAATTGATAGGGGGGGGACAGACATTCAGAGTACACACACTCTCTCTCACACACACACACAGACTCACACACACACATACACACACACACACAGACTCACACACACACAGACAGACACACTTTTTTTCGCCCTGTGTTGATCTCATAAGTCTACTTTCATTTTTTGCAAAAATCGAAAGTAGGCTAAAAATGGGGATGGGGTTATTCTTGGATATACGTCACTTAGGAACTAATGAGGGGCCCGAAGTGAGAATAGGATAGGTTACTTTGTAGGTGCTAACATTTCCAAATGTAATGATAAATGATATATTTAAACAAATACTTCACAAGTGCAGTTTTAATTGGCAATTTAAAAAATTCAAAACACATATAATAAAATACCTGCAATCCAAATGAGCACAAACTTAATTTAGTAAAACCTAACATATGCCTGAAAAATACAAAATCGATTGACACTGTATATCTCGTATTTTTGAACGCATAAAGTTTCGGGGGAAATGTTTGGAAGGACCCCACAGAGTTGCATTCGCATTAACTTAGGATATTGCGTTATAAAGTAGCTCAGTCATTCTGAGGGCATGAGTACTTTCCGTCCATAGACCTGGCCTTCAACAGTAGGCTGAACAATTACTTACTTTCAGATGAACCATTCAGTTCTTTGATTTTAATTTTCATTTAGTCGTAATTTGATTTAAGCATTGAACATTTGGGTGACCTCCATTTTGTTTTCGTTGATATGGCGACGATATGGTAAAGCATGATACTGACATGTCATTTGCTAGGTTCAATTTGGTTTCGTTCTGTTTGAATTTATAGGGGCGATTGACATACACACATTAACGGTCGACTTTTTGATATTATCGTATTTGGCTGATGACTTTGTAATTTGGGTGACAGCCGCTTCACACATGAAGGTATATTTGTTTCGAAATTTGGTAGAGATTGGATGATTAGTTCAGTCTTAAATGGATTTAAGCTTTGAACATTTGGATGGTTGCCCTATTGTTTCGGTTAAGATGGTGGCTATATTAAACATGAGGTAGGCTATCATTTGCCAGTGTTATCTTTGTTCCAAATTTGGTTCAATTCGGTTTCGTCATGTTTGAATTGATAGGAGGTGACAAACCTACACACAGTCAGAAATATGAACATTTAGCCTCTATGGCGTATATATCTCATAAGTCTACTTTCATTTTTTGCAAAAATCGAAAGTAGACTAATATACTTGGTTTTTAGAGAAATGATTTCTACAGGAATACTCGTTAAAGTAAGGCCGAATGATTTAATCATCAGCACCTTTGGTAATAAAAATCAGTCTGAGGATACTGTAGATGGTTGGTTTACAGTCCACTCTCTTATGTAGGATTAAAATGTTTGATGCAAGGTGTAATGCGAATATGCCATATACCAGTGTACCTGTATATTTCGTATCTATTTATTTAGTCACCATAAGAGTTAGTTCATTGACGAGAAGAGAAGATAAAGAGAAGAGAGGAGAGAAAAAAGAGAAGAGAAAATACAAGAGAGAAGAGAGAGGAAAGAAGAGAGAAGATAGAGAAGAAGAAGAAAAGTGTGAAGAAAGAGAAGAGGGAGAAGAAAGAGAAGAGGGGGAATAAAGAGAAGAGGAAAGAAAGAGAAGAAAGAGAAGAGACAAAAGAGAGAAGAGAAAAGAAAGAGAAGAGAGTGAAGAGTGAAAAGAGAGAAGAGAGTGAAGAGAGAGAAGATAAAAGAAAGAGAAGAGATAGAAGAGATAAATGAGAGAAGGGGGTGAAGATATAAAGGAGAGAAGAGAATAGAGAGAAAAGAGAGAGAAGCAAGAGAAGAGAGAGAGAGAACGAGAGAAAAGAAACCCTTGGCCCAAACCATGGAAGTCAAATGTACCAAAAATTAAGCAAAATACACCGGAAGCAACTGCGTTACCACGTATCCAACAATGTTGTTCCAATACATTACTAATGTCTGTCATGTCACTATTAACGCTTTATTTTGGGGCTTGGGACACCATGGGCGTGTTTGCCATTGTAATTATTTATGCCCAGTATTAAAAACGTGCCCTGGAATTTTAAATACCTGGATTTGCCTGGGGTGAGTGGGGTGGAAGGAAAGGGTAGGAATGATGGAAGAAAAGGTATACTCAAGATGGTCTCTGGCAGAGTCAGGATTTCATCCTCGGATCTACGAATGTGCAACTTCCTCAACATAGAGTGAGAATGTCAGCCTCGTATGTGCAGGTGTACTTAACTTTATCTAATAATGATAAGTTCATTTGCTTAATGACTTGTACTGAATGACCAACAAATACGCGACTATCACAGTAACAATTAACACACATAGAACGTTGTGCTCCAATTAATATCCCGAACGTAACTTTAATAACTCTTAAGTTTAGGAGGCAATTAACCTAGTTAAAGTTGTTATCGTCTACTGGAGCTGAGATTACTACATACGAGGCCAACTGGTCAGTGAAGTTCGTCTATTATCGTCTGTTATCTTGAAGAGAATATTATGACTCTGTAATTGGGTCACTGTTGCAAAGCCCCGGTCTTGTGAGACTTCTCAATCCTCTTAGAAGACTCGCCCTACATTATAATGAGAACACACACGTTGTGGAGGAACATCTTATGAAGCTAATACCCCATCAACACTGGTTTAATGTCACACTAGATCCCTTCTGACACTAAGGCTAAAATAACAAGTGTTAATGGAGACATTAAGGACCTTCTTCAGTCATATCATGACAGAAATATTGGAATTAAACGATAAGGCAACAATTCTTTATAAAACTCTTCGCGTGTTCCAAGCGATAGGGAATTTATTTTCTTCCAATGAAAGTATAGTGATCAAGGTAAGTTTAGAGGCCATGCCGTCTTGATCAATGGAGTAAAGATTTACACTATTGTTTGAATGTAACCTTGGATATGGTATGTCATTCTTACATAATCTGAAAACTTTTCAAGTGATAACAGATTTTATAAAAGTTACTCCAATTCAAATATTTAATCTTCCGAATAATAATTTGAATATATTTTATTTACATCAAAAAGTGTTCGTCTGAGCAGCATGTAGACATTTCACAATTTCAGATAACTCTCCACACCGGATATTTCAACACATTATTAGTAGACAAACACCATTCCGTACTAAGTAGTTATAGATTTTTACCATCACCACAGCAGAGTACGTGTAGGTAACGCCCTGCGCGGATGCGGATATCCGCGGATAAACCAGCGGATAACCGCAAATATTTTCGCCAAGCGGATATAGTTTGCATGGCTGTGCGGATAGCAGATAAGCTGCGGATAATGTTCGGAGCAAATTTGCGGATAGTTTTCAGAATGCAATCTACCTGTTGAATATCATTAGTAGGATCCGGATGTTTATGACATAACATATTAGCCTATGTGTGTGTGTGAGTGTGTGTGTGTACTCTGTCCCCCCCCCCCCTATCAATTCAAACACGGTAAAACAGAATTTAACAAAATTTGGTACAGTGGTAGAACTAGCAAAGGGCACCTCAGTGTCATGTTTTATATCGCCGCCATCTTGACGAAAACGTAATGGCGGCCACCCAAATGTTAAAGGCTTAAATCAAAGTACGATCAACTTAATCATTTGATCTCCACCAAATTTTGCAACATAATATCTTTATGTATAAATAATCTTTTGACCAAACTACAAGGTCATCAGCCCAATAGTTTGCGGATGGCGGCCATGTATGTGTGCAAATCGATTCCCCCTATCTATTCCAACACGGTTAAACCAAATTGAACAAAATTTGGTACAGAAGTAGCACTAGCAAATGGCACCTCAGTGTCATGTTTTATATTGCCACCATCTTGACGAAAACGTAATGGCGGCCACCCAAATGTTCAAAACTTAAATCAAATTACGACTAACCTAATCATCCGATCTGCACCAAATTTTGCAACAACATATACTTATATGGCGGGCGTCTTTTAAATAAATTTAAAGGTCATCAGCCCAATAATTTACAGACGGCGGCCATGTATGTGTGCAAATTAATTCGCCCTATCCTTTCAAACACGGTAAAACCGAATTGAACGAAATTTGGTACAGAGGTAGTAGTAGCAAAGGGCACTTCAGTGCCATGTTTTATATTTCCCCATCTTGACAGGAACGTAATGGTGACCACCCAAATGTAAAAATCTTTAGTCAAATTACGTTCAACCTAATCATCCGATCTCTACCCAATTTTGCAACCACATACCTTTATGTGAGAAGCGTTCTTTGCACAAGCTACAAGGTCATCAGTCTAATACTACGCATATGGCGGCCATGTGTGTGTGAAAATAGATTCCCCCTATCAATTCAAACACGGTAAAACCGAATTGAACGGAATTTGGTACAGAGGTAGCACTAGCAGAGGGCACCTCAGTGTCATGTTTTATATCACTGCCATCTTGACGGAAAAAATGGCGGCTACCGAAATGCTAAAAGCTTAAATCAAATTACGACCAACCTAATAATTTGATCTCTTCCAAATTTTGCAACAGCATACCCTTTGTGGGAAGCATCTTTTGATTGAACTACAATGTCATCAGGCCTATAGTTTGCATATAGCGGCCATCTACAATATGTGTGCAAATCGATTCCCAATATCAATTCAAACACGGTGAAACCGAATTCAATGTGTTTTTTTTACAGAGGTATCACTAGAAAAGGGCACCTAATATTCATGTTTAATATCCGTATAGCACGATGTATTTCAACAAGCTACTACAACCAACATTCAACTATACTGCTTGAAAAGGACAAAGAGTTATAACGATACCCATGCATTTAGGAGAAAGTAGGCTATATGTTCTTTACTGAACATCTTGTTTTTCCGTTATGTTTTTTTCCGTCATGACAAATGTAAGATAATGATTTACGCTAATCTCAAACTATGTCATTAAGCATAATTAACACCAGGAACTGTAAAGAGTTGCAATTCTCGCTGTATAACAATTATTTTAAACATAGCACATGACATACTGTACATAGCCTAAATGACGAATTTCTTCTTAAATGTCTAAATGTGTTGTTTAATACTTTATCTAATTCAGATAAGAAACGTGTGGATGCGGATGAGGGGTGTATGTGGATAAGTATCGTGCGGATGCGGGGCGGATGAGGATAACAGTCGTGCGGTTGCGGGGCGTTTCGTTTATTCGCCGCGCATCCGCCCCGTATTCGCAGGGCTCTACTTGTTGGTCATTTCCGCATATTGGTTTACAATTCAGGAGCAGGGAGGAGAAAGGGTGAATAGTGTATGTAATCTTATTGTAGTTGAAGGTTTATTACTTAAGAATATCACAGCAACAGTAGCTAAACCTTTATAGATCAGTTTGGGGGAGAAAGACTGTATTGTTGATGGGTTCGTCATTTGTATGTTTTGCAACATTAAAAAAATAGTTCCTCTTACGGGTGCTTAATGTTTTGATTTTGAGAGAAGATATTGACTTTGGGGGTCATTGTAAATTTGGTAATGTTTTGTAGGGGAATTTTTGTTGTAGATTTTGATCTGACGATGCTCGTTTCACGAGAGAAACATGTCATCCCTTAGTATGTTCCTTCCTCAATGGTCCATAAAAATATATACCAGGTGAATCAGCTGCCCCTAATAATATTGCTTTATGCAGCCCTACGAACGAGTGTTGTCAGGAAGGTCGATATTTCTCTGCTTGCATCCCGTATGGTACTAATGCATTTCAAGCATATTCCGCAAACGATAATGAACCCCAATTATTTCCCCCGTATTGGTCTGCAATCACATCGAGGAAACATAATAGTGTTCAGTATCGCTTGCACGATAACACAAATAAGAAGGAATTACTTCATAAAAGTTTCAGCTTTGCATGTTGAAACGTTGCGAAAAAAGGTAATTTATATATTAGGAAATGCATTTTAGTAAGAAACTGGAAATGGCGACACTTTTATTTCAGGACGAGGTATGCTCCGATACCACAACACCCGTTTTGTTTTCTTAAACATTTTTTTAAATATCTATTGTTTAATGGTGATGAAACTAAAAATCTAGAGATAAATAAGGAGAAAAATAAAAATAGGACGTACGGTTGTGTCTTAAAGATGAGCCATTAATAAAATAATTGTACTGTTACAGAACCAAGGGTCAGTAGCTTAATTTGAATTAAAAATGAAATTTTGAACCTTTTGAACATTTTGTTGATTTTCAGCATTCTATAGCCCCTTAAATGATTTTTCAACCGCATTCGAGCGCATTCCAGGAAATCCTGTCCGAGCTCATCCACAGCTTCATGTCAAGAGATGGATATAAATTGCTCATTCGCCTTACTCTGAGATTTGAGGCTTTTCTTTCCATAATTAATTTATAACCTAATTTTATGACACAGATGCCTTCTAAATAAATACGCATTTGCATGGCATTTGCACCCGTAGTTTTGACAACCCATAGCAAACAACAAAAAGAAAACATTTAAACTCAGGGTATATTTGATCAATACACACATCATCCAGGATAGAGGCGATTCCATTCCTTAAAACATTCTCACAGGATGAGGGTACAGTGGTGAGCTCATTGCCACCAGGGATTACCCTAGTAATCACTTTTGTTCAGGGCTGAGTGCACTGGGAGACTCCAACGAGCCGAGACAGCATGCTCAGTAAGGCAGGTGTATGGAGGGCAGCATACCTCAAGGCGAGGGACTGGCAAGGGTAAAGTTACACAACCACCGAGAGGCCTCTCAAGCTCAAATGACCTGCTACACCTTGGTCCAGGACAAAGCCACCACCTGTCTGCATTAATACATGTACTGCAAGTTCCTCCTCACTGAGAACTGACACCTGTAAATACAGCAACAAAATATAGCTTATGTTTGACGATGTCGAAATGTAAATATTATATGTCAGAAAGATGTATCATTATGAGGGTCATTAAAGTACTACTTTTCATTATAATACAGTTTCTCCAACCAATCAGGGCTCATTCATTGAACAATTAGGTACTTGATAGCTTCGCACATGCGCTCAAAATCTAACATGTCGGACATGAATTACATGATTTGAAAGTTGACAATGTATATTGGATCAACCATTGTAGTTACAATCCCAAACACAAAGACAAAATCAGCATGAACCTTTACGGTAACAGGAAAATACTAGGCAATATGCATGAAATTTAGGAATCTACGTCCAGAAGTTTTCAACACACCATCCATGTACCCTAGCTTATGCCAGCATGGAAAGTGCACACCGTGCGTAATGTTTGCATAAACAAACTGCAGAATAGTGTAAAATAAATAACACTGTACCTTAATATCCGCAACTCCATTTTCTACACAGGGCATTGCATTCGTAGAATTATGCCGACAATTTCGCTATTAATATAAACACACTAGAACGCCATTGTGCAGATCGGCATGCTGTACAGTTAAATTATTGCTACTTTTACAGACTTCACAAAATCACAGGTTATCAGAAAGATTCAACACATGGGACTGATGGCCATGATGCACAAGCCTCTAAAACGATTAAACAACAATATCCTGATAGATTGGCTATTTGTATCTCGCTTTATAAATAAGTGCTTCTCATGTTCAGTATACTTTGCAGTTAGGATAATGTTTCAGACTTACCTAGTATTGTATCACTAGCCATTTGTTAGCCAGCTCCACTATCTAAGGGCTTAGGGAAGCAGTCGATAAATTGTAAGACAAGTAGTTCATATTAAGTAGACAGTGTAAATCCTCAATAACACATTCCAACAAAGCTCCCTTGTCTGGAGAATGGTCGTTCCTTAGAATTGAATGACTTGCTTGTCACTGCAATTGACTCGTGCAGTACTCATGCAGCTGTAGCGAGCGATAAGCGCCGTATTTCACACTCCGTTTGTAATCTTAAACAATGTCCGTGTTGAACATAGGATTGTCCTCAATCTAATCAGGTCCCCCACACAAACCCGCGATGCTCTCAGGTAGTGAATACCTTATCTCCCGCCCCAGTTCCAACCCCATTAGAGGGGTGGGCTTTGCTGCATTAATGGTCTACAACGCCTCTCAACTGCAGGGCCACTGCCTCCTGGAGGACTCTGATACAATGGAAAGGGCCACTTGGATTTTATACACCTACAACCTACAGCAATAATTGATCTATCTATTGTATCAAATGAGTTTAAAAAGCCACATGCAATGCAGGTAGTGCTTGAAAGGTGGAATGAGTTTACAAGCATATACATGCATTCATAATCGTACATAGAATCCCAATGAATATGTATACACTGTTATATGGAGCCGCATGCCAAAAACTGTGTTTATGGGAATCATAATCTGCCATTCCCACCAGATTGTCCACTTCGTAGCTGGGTCAACTTCTGGAAACCATGTCAGAGACATCACGCAGAGCTAGATGGCGTGAACGTAATCTGTTCGGATATAGTAATTATTACTGATAAATATTAAAGCAATAAGCACTCCAAAGAAAAGATACAGTCAGTCTGAAAGACTAGACTTTATATAATTTCAAATGACGCATGCTACAAACGCTACACAAGTTAGAAAGGCAGGACTCTTTAAACAGACTCCATCACCCATTAACTTAGGCTTCCCGCACGGAGAACGGAGAGCGGGAGGTACACTCGGCTGCATGACGTCACGCACTCGCCGTCTCCGTATCGCATAACGCCACACCCCAGGAGTAAACTCATACTCAACAGACTCCAATACCCTTTAACTTAGGATTCCCGCGTGGGGGCTGCATGATGTCACACACTCGCCGTCTCCGTATCGCATAACGCCAGACCCCAGGAGTAAATTCAGACTCAGTGCATATGCACTGAACAACATGATGACGTCATACACGCCGTAACCGTGATGCATAACGGTAGACCAAAGCATAACGATGAAGTCGACAAGATCATTTGAAATGATAAATTAACTATTTATTTTAATGTTGAAAACTTAGAAATAACTATCCCATCAACAAAACCAGTCTTCCTCCCCAAACTAATCTATGAAGGTGCAGCTCCCATTGCTGTGATACACTTAAGCAGTAAGCCCTAAACTACAGTCGAATTGTAAACTAATACGTGGAAATGAACTACAAGTAGTCTGTGGTGATGATTAAAAGCTATAACTACAACATACTACAGTACAATAATATTTGTCTACTACACCCTCTGTCTGAAAAGTTCGCTGAATGGGTCGATATTACGAACGGATTGTTGGCTTACCTGAAACAGCCGTTACTATCCTTCGAAATAATCCCCGTGGATGGTTATGCACTTCTTAGAACTGCTGTACAAGTCCTGGCTTAGTCTTCCTGAGGGATAGCCTTCAGTTGGGTCGTCACATTACGTTGAATGTCCGAAATGTCCGAAAACCTCTGGCCCTTCAGGGCTTTTCGGTGACCCTGGACCCCGATACTCCATACTTTGACGCTTGCCTTCGAGGTCGTACCTCAGGCACCAGGTCTCGTCACCCGAGACGATGGTTTTCTGTACCATTCCATTCCTCGGAATATTCACCCTTCTCACTGCCACCAGTCGAACAGGTGTGCACTTTAGGTTGCAAAAATTCACCGTTCTCACTGCCGCCCGTCTATCAGGTGTGCAAGGCAGGTTGCATAAATTCACGCTTCTCTCTTGCTTTCAATTGAGAGTTTTGACGACCCAAACTGAAGGCTATTCCTAAAGAAGACTATGCCAGGAGTTTCCTGGACTTGATAAGTCGTTCTCAGAAGTGCATAACCAACCACGGGGATTACTTCGAAGGACAATAACGGCTGTTTCAGGTAAGCCAACAATCCGTTCGTAATATAGACCCATTCACCGAACTTTTCAGACAGAGGGTGCACTAGGCTATTGTGTTGAAATTTCAGATTCTGATGCTTATTTGGAATTGTCGAGTGTTTATAGGTTACTCAGATACCCAGATTTGTGTAGGTTTTAGTAAAACATTTAAAAGACAATCTGAGTTCTTTGAATTTGAACATTTTTTAAATAAAAGCATGCACCTCTTGAAAAGTTTTCAGATTATGTTTTCTTTTGTTTTGCCTCACCAACTTAGCTATGGCTAAAGCCCTGCGCGGATGCGGATATCCGCGGGTTTATCGCCATACGGATAAAGTTTGCATGGCTAAACTGCGGATAATGTTTAGACTAAATTTGCGGATTTTTTTTAGAAACAGTGTTGAGCTGGATTTTATTTTAAAATAATTGTAGTTTTTGCTAACATCTGTGTCTTTCACGTTTCTTGTTATTTCCCTATTTGCTTTCGCTTGGATTGTATGACAATAATAGTGAACTGAGAGAAGCCAGTCATGGAAATACCCTCAATTAGTGTTGAATTGAGGCAAAAATTTTCCTTTATATCTCCACTTGCCTGCGTGGGTATATCCTACGACTAAGTAAGTGCCACCACTGTTTAACATGCCGTTAATCCGAGGGACAAAACTCAGTCAAAATTGTCTTGCGATTCATACAAAACATAGGGGAAATAATTCCTCCTCAAATGTCTGAATGTGTTCCTTTCGTACTTAATGCTTCTTCTAATGAATTAAAAATAGTGTTGTAATGTCAGCGGATTCGGAAAACAAACGTACGGATGTGGGTAAAAGTCGTGTGGATGTGGGACGGATGTGGATGTCAGTCCTGTGGATGTGGGACGGATGTGGATAACGTTTTGTTTATCCACGCAGGGCTCTAGCTATGGCAGGAAAGCCTGGTAATGTCATACATAATATTGAATATAGTTTTCAGATTGGTCAATGAGATACTGGTCCTCCCGAGAGGTGTGAATTCCCGAGGCGTCTGTTGACGACCCTCTCTTCGTTCCTGCTTATACCAGTAAGTTTTAACAACAGTAATACAGGGTGTCATTTATGTACTTGAGTACCCTTAAGGGGCGTGTGGGGGATGGGTATAGGATCAATTTGAGATAGGGAACCTGGGGTCGGAATGGCCTCCTAACCCCAGTAAACAGCTTTGTTTCAGGCCCTCCGCTCCTGTAAAGTAGGGAAGAGCGCCACGTGTTACTCTGAGGTCAGGCACTCTTTCGCTGTCAACGGTCTTGGCGCGACCACCGCTCAACGCTGCGTTAGCCGTGAGCTGCATTCCTCTTGCCAATTGATAGTTCCATCGTCTTTAACTACTACCGAAACACAAGTAACTCGTTAATGCTAATAATCAAAAGGCAACTAATTTACAGAATCAACGATAGTTTTACAAAATCAGCACAAAATAAACACGCACTATGACTAAGCCCCCTCCTTCCCCTCAAAAAATAAAGAAAAGGAAAAGAAACAAGATGTTCAGTAAAGAACTTATAGCCTAATTTCTCCTAAATTCATGGGTATTGTTATAACTGTTTGTCCTTTTCAAGGAGTAGACAATTGAATGTTGGTTGTAGTAGCTTGTTGAAATACAACGTGTTATGCGGATATTAAACATGAATATTAGGTGTCTTTTGATAGTGCTACCTCTGTACAAAATTTCATTCAATTCGGTTTCATCGTGTTTGAATTGATACGGTGAATCGATTTGCACACATACATGGCCGCTATCTGCAAACTATTAGATTGATGACCTTGTAGTTCAGTCAAACGATGCTTCCCACAATAAGGTATGTTGTTGCAAACCTTGGCAGAGATCAGATGATTAAGTTGGTCGTAATTTGATTTAAACTTCTAACATTTGGGTGGCCGCCATTACGTTTCCGTCAACATGGCGACAATATAAAACATGACAATGAGTTGACTTTTACGAGTGCTATCTCTGTACCAAATTTCGTTCAATTCGGTTTCACGGTGTTTGAATTGATACGGGGAATCAATTTGCACACATACATGGCCACTATGTGCAAACTATTGAGCTGCTGATCTTGTAGTTGGGTCAAACGATGCCTACCATATAAAGGTATGTTGTTGCAAAAATTAGTAGAGATCAGATGATTAAGTTGGTCGTAATTTGATTTAAGATTTTAACATTTGGTTGGCCGCCATTACTTTTCCGTCAAGATGGCGGCGATATAAAACTTGATACTGAGGAGCCCTTTGCTGGTGCTACCTCTGTACCAAATTTCGTTCCATTCGGTTTCACCGTGTTCGAATTGATAGGGGGAATCGATTTACACACAGAGATGGCCGCCATCCGCAAAATATTAGGCTAATTACCGATTAGTTTGGTCAAAGGATGCTCCCTCTATAAAGGTATGTTGTTGCAAAATTTGGTAGAGATCGGATGATTAGGTTAATCATAATTTGATTTAAGCTTTGAACATTTGTGTGGCCGCCATTACGTGTCCGTCAAGATGGGGGCGATATAAAACATGACACTGAGGTGCCCTTTGCTAGTACTACTTCTGTACCAAATTTCGTTCTATTCGGTTTTACCGTGTTCGAATTAATAGGGGGAATCGATTTTCACACAAAGATGGCCGCCATCCGCAGACTATTAGGCTGATGACCTATTAGTTTCGTCAAAGGATGCTCCCCCCATAAAGGTATGTTGTTGAAAAATTTGGTAGAGATCGGATGATTATGTTAGTCGTAATTTGATTTAAGCTTTGAACATTTGGGTGGCCGCCATTACGTTTCCGTCAAGATGGCGGCGATATAAAACATGACACTGAGGTGTCCTTTGCTAGTGCTATCTTTGTACCAAATTTCATTCAATTCGCGTTCACCGTGTTCGAATTGATAGGGGGGACAGGCATTCAGAGTACACACACTGACACACATACACACACACAGAAGGACACACTTTTTTTGCCGTGTTGATGTCATAAGTCTTCTTTCATTTTTTGCAAAAATCGAAAGTAGGCTAAAAATGAAGGCATGGCACCCCAGGAGAAACGAACCTGGGACCACCTTGGCACCGCGCCTCGACTCTATCCTCTCGGCTAACAAACCTGTTTTCTGGCCTTAGAAGGCCGTTATGACCCTAGGTTCCCTATTCAAATTGATCCTATACCCATCCCCTGCACGCCCCTTAGGGGTCCTCATGTACATAAATGACACCCTGTATATGTAAGAGTGAATGAATGAATAATCCCTTGAACAAGTTAATACTGAAAAGCGATGCAGTGAAATATTGCACATCCAGTCCTGTGTGCACCACGATGCATCTTTATCCTACATATCTGTCTATCATAATACCGGGTGTCCCATAAGTGACCATCCTGAAAATGCTATGTTTAATACGATCTGCCGCAAATGTATTATTCTTGGAATATTTCAAAATCGAAAAGCTGATTTCTATCACACTGCGGACTGGCTAAATTATTGACTAACATAGTCACAATCTCCTGGTCGTGTTAAAATAAGCTCGGGTTTTGGCTCGATAATATTCTGTACAGAATTTACATATAGACTAGAAGCATTCTTCAGCTTTATATTCATTATATAGATTACTTACAGCCTTTGGTTTGTTTTTAGCAATGTCAACGGTTTTTATGTACATCAAACGTTAGCCTAATTTAGACATTGTAGGTAAACCATCATCTCAAAACGAGGTGTGATGTCCTCAGGTTTCTCTTTTTTTTCATGGTTTCTTTCCCTAAACTTTAATCAAGTTTAAAATATTTATTCTGTCTCCTTTCCCAGTGAGGTTTAGTTCCACTATTATGTATACATATCATGAGTTCCTTGCTTAGATCTTCATAGAAAGTAATATTTCTCTGATCCTGGAGTTTTGTCTTCCGACTTGGTGGATGATGTTATTGTTCCATCCTTCAACAGCGTTGATAGTGCGCTGCCACCTCTAGTAGCAAGTCCACAAGTTCAATCGATTTTTTTCATTGCCCAAACATTTTTCTACGAAATAGTCAAACAACTGAGACAATTTCGGATTGCCGGGAAATAGTGATTGGACTTATTCGAGTTATCTCCCATGTCATCGGATTTCATGATATGTGGCGCAGAACACATCGGATTGTGCAGTTAAATGTCCTTGTTTTTGCGTTTTTAGCCAGTCGAGTGTCTTCCTCACTTCTCCACAAACAGTTTTCCATGTGAATGCAGCACCCTTTCATTTCCATGGAATGTTATTTATTTTTGATGTGTATCATATTTCCACTCGGTTGCTGAATATTTTTGAGGGAGTAATTTAGGTAGATTTCATTAGAAAGCTAACTATTGCATTGGGTCCCATGTTTCGACTTCCGGAAAATTTCGACAAATCTTCGCGTTTCACATCCCCCAGACCCCAAAACCACCGTCAGCTCAAAAGTTTATATATAATTTATGTATGTATATATATATATGTATGTATATATATGTAAATATATATGTATATCAGTTTCTTGTGGACACGATAACTGCCGTAATTTTGCACCAATCACTTTGAATTTTTTACCGAATATGAATACCTATAAAATCTCGGTTGAGTTCGTTACTGGGCTAAATCGGTCGAAGGGGGTGAAAATGGGGGGCTTTTTTTTTTCGAAAAAGTGAAATATTGCTATAACTCTCTTAATATGTGACATATCGAATCCGTTCAACGTTCATACTATGTGTCAGATAAAGCCCAAACATTTATGTATGAAGAGCTTTTTGATAGCACCAACCATTGACCAAAGGGGTGTGAAAAAGTGTTTTTTTCGGGAAACATTAATCATATCTCTCTTAATAGGCACAATATCAAAACCGTACAAAATGAACAATATTCCCCTAATAATTACCTAAAACTTTTGTCTGAAAGAATTTTTTATATGACCCACCATTACGCCAAGGGATGAGAAAAATGATTTCGGAATTATAAGAAAACTAGCAGATGTACCCATTCTTCGAACGGTCTTCGGTATTAATAACCAGATGTTATCAATTGAGCTACTGTTGCAATGTTTAGGGGCTTGGAACCTATTTGTGGGCAAAGAAAAATTATTAGTTAAAATGTGCTCTCAAACTAAATTTACCTAACGTGTTCTTCCTGGCGTGAAAATAAAATTGAAAACTTCGTAGAAGAATCGCAATACACGTCACATACGAACTGACCCTAACCGTTGTGTCAAGTGCCCAACTACAGGAAGACCCCTTTTATAAATTATAAAGGCTTGTGGTGCAGGAAAATTCAGTGTTTTTAGCCTCCAATGGCTCAAATTCCTAAAATCAGCAAAAAACTGTCTACTATTTCTATTCAGGAATTTTTGAAAATTATGTTGATGTTTGGAGATATAATAGACCTTCTGTACGACATATCGCACGTGTAAGTCGTGTGAAAAAAATCTAGGGTACTCCATTTGCAACCTTTTACAGAAATGTAATAAATGGAGTGGCATTACTTATTCCAGAAATAGATGGAAAGTTGGATGCCACCTCTTGAGATACTGTTGTCATGGTTAGTGGCTTGCATTCCTTCTTTAGTTTATTAAATGAAATTAGTTTTCTGGGAATATCTAAGAAACTGTTGGGTTTAGAGCCATAAAATATAGTTTTCGGGGACCCTTTACGGCTCTTGAGGGGCCCCGAGTTTTGTTTCTGACCCCAAGGGTTTGAAAATGATAATTAAAAGAATAATACTAATACTAATAATAATAATAATATAACAAAATAGGGATAGGGATATAATAGACCTTCCGGACCATACCCGCACGTGTAAATCGCGTTAAAAAAATCTAGATTACCCCTTGACCCCCTTAAGCGCATTATATGTATTGATGAATATTTCAGCTTAATTTGTATCCGTTATAACCTTATTGCCGTTTGCAAACCTGCACAGTAATGTAATAAATGGAATTGTATTGCGTCTTACAGAAATAGATGGACCTCTGAGATTCTGTTGCCATTGTTACCGGCATGCATTCCTTCATTAATTTATTAAGTGAAATTAGTTTTTTTTTTAATATCTCAAAAACTGTTGGTTTTAGGGCCTTAAAATTTGGTTTTCGGGGTCCTTTTAGGGCCCCCGAGTTTCGTTTCTCACATTGAGGGGCTGAAAATGAGCTTTGTTCACCCTTCTACGCCTATTTCAGTATGTATTTTAAGGGGGTAGGGCCCCTTTTATGAGAGGTACGGAGAAGAGTTATCAATGATTAGTGTGGTGCCTCTGATGGATATCTGTATCACATTTTACGTTGATCCACCCAGCCGTTCTCAAGTTATAAGGACTCGTAGAAGTTGTCCACAAACACACACACAGACAGACAAAATTTTAGCTTATTTTCAATTTTGAAAAAATAGGCTTATGAGATCACCTTTTGTCCGTGTGTGTGTGCGTGTGTGTGTGTGTGTGTGTGATTCGTGTGTGTGTCCCCCCCTAATAAAATCTAAACGGCAGGAGCGATTTCAATGAAACTCGGAAAGTTCATAGCACTATTCCCGGCGACCTCGACCGTGCCCTTCAAATTTTGTTACGACTCACCAATCCAACATGGCGGCTGTGCGAAATATTTCACCAGCATTCAATATCTCCGAAACTATTACCGATATTGCCCTGACATTTTCTATGGTGATAGAGGGAACTACTATAAGTTCACTTATGTGACTTTTGAAAACCTGGTAACTACAAAACCAACATGGAGGCCAAGCGAATTTGCGACTTTTAAATAGACGTTTCTCGCGATTTGACCAACCAAACGCAATGAAACTTGGTACAGTATATGTTTATATACATTGAAATGCACCGACATCTAACTTCGTTCAATTGTTTACATAATCACAAGATGGCGGATGTGCGAAATATTTCACTGGCATTCTATATCTCTGAAACTATTAGCGGTATCTCCCTAAAATTTTGTACGGAGATAAAGGGCACTACTGGAAGTCCATCTATAAGACTTTCAAAAACCGGTTAACTACAAAACGAACATGGCGGCCAAGCGAATTTGAAAATTTTAAATAGATCTTTCTCGCGATTTAATGTTCCAAGCTCACTGAAACCTGGTACAGGAAATATTTATACACATTGTAATCCACTGGTATATAATTTAGTTCAATTGTTTACATAACCTCAAGATGGTGGCAGTGCGAATTTTAAAATTATTATTTTTATTTCTTGTGATGTAGTCATGCGATCGAAGTGAAAGTTTGAATAATGAACCTACGCAATAATTTTCCTTTAATGGTACATGACTCTATGGCCTATACATTTAACAAACCGACATGGCGACCATCCGAAATATTTAGACGATACTGAATATCTACGAATCTATTTTAGCAATCAAACTGCATTTTTTAGTGTTCATAGGGGCTATGAACTTAAGTTCACCTATAGGACGTTAAATAACCTGGTGATCACAAATCCAACATGGCGGTGACGCGAATTATAAATATTCACATGGACGTTTCTCGCAATTTAACCATCCGAGTGCAGTGAAACTTGGTACAGTAAATCCTTATACGAATGTTAATCCTCTGGCATCTAATTTATTTGAATTGTTTCCGTAACCTCAAGATGGCAGCTGTTAAAAATTTTTAAATCACCTTGTTTTTTCTTGTGTCCTAATTATGCGATGGAAGTTTGAATACTACACGTTCAAAATAATCTGCATGTAACAGTACATAACTCTAGGACCTACATATATAAAATCCAACATGGCGACCATCCGAAATATTTAGTCGGTTCTTAATATCTACGAATCTATTACAGCAATCAAACAGAAATTGTGTATGTTGATAGTGGCAATTAACATAAGTAGGATATATGAAAATAGGCTGTATAGTTCTTCACGGAACTACTTGTTATTTTTGCGCGCATCCGTCATAAAACAGCCTGAAACGCGCAAATATCGCAAATTTCCGTGGAAATTCAGAAAAAACAGACAAACTTTCAATTTTAGCCTATTTTCAATTTTGAAAAAATAGGCTTATGAGATCACCTTTTGTCCGTGTGTGTGTGCGCGTGTGTGTGTGTGTGTGTGTGTCCCCCTAATAAAATCTAAACGGCTGGAGCGATTTCAATGAAACTCGGTAAGTTCATAGCACTATTCCCGGCGACCTCGACCGTGCCCTTCAAATTTTGTTACGTCTCACCAATCCAACATGGTGGCTGTGCGAAGTATTTCACTAGCATTCAATATCTCCGAAACTATTACAGATATCACCCTGAAATTGTGTACGGTGAAAAAGGGCTCTACTAGAAGTCCACCTATGAGACTTTCAAAAATCTGGTGACTACAAAACCAACATGTCGGTCAAGCGAAATTGAGACTTTTAAATAGACATTTCTCGCGATTTAACTATCCAAACGTAATGAAACTTGGTACAGCAAATGTTATACACATTGTAATGCACTGGAGTCTAATTTAGTTCAATTGTTTACATAACCTCAAAATGGCGGCTGTGCGAAATATTTCACTGACATTCTATATCTCCGAAACTATTACAGATACCATCATGCAATTTTGTACGGTGATAAAGGGTACTGATACAAGTCTACCTATGTATATTTCATAAACCTGTCAAGTACAAAACGAACATGGCGACCAAGCGAATTTGAAATATTTTAATAGACTTTTCTCGTGATTTAACTCTCTGAGCGCAGTGAAATGTGGTACAGTAAATGATTTTGCAGATTGTAATGCACTACCATCTAATTTAATTCAATTGTTTACATAACCTCAAGATGGCGGCTGTGCGAAATTTTAAAATTAAGTTTTTATTCTTGGGTCGTAATCATGCGATCGAAGTGAAAGTTTGAATAATGAAGCTAGGCAATAATTGTCCTTGAATGGTACATATCTCTATGGTCTATACATATAACAATCCTAAATGGCGAGCTTCCGAAATATTTAGACGGTTCTCAATATCTATGAATCTTTTACAGCAACCAAACTGAATTTTTTAATGTTCATAGAGACTATGAACATATGTTCACCTATAGGACTTTCAGTAACCTGGTGAGCACAAATCCAACATGGCGGCGACGCGAAGTATAAATATTTAAATGGACGTTTCTCGCGAATTAACTATCCGAGTGCCGTGAAACGTTGCACGTTAAATGCTTATACAAATGTTGATCCACTGGCATGTAATTTATTTCAATTGTTTGCATAATCACAAGATGGCTGGTGTGCGTACTTTTAAAATCTCGTTTTTACTTCTTGTGTTCTAATCATGCGATTGAAGTTTGAATACCACACGTACACAATAATCTTAATGTAATAGTACAAAAATAAAAATCCATCCTGGCGACCATATGAAATATTTAGACGGTTCTCAATATCTACGAATCTGTTACAGCAATTAAACTGAAATTTTGTATGTTGATAGAGACAATTAACATGACGAGGATATATGAAAATAGGCTGTATAGTTCTTCACGGAACTACTTCTTATATATAGAGAGATGCCAAGAGCTATCAGAGGTTGCCCTGGGAACACTACTAAATTGATGAGGGATGAGCCATCATTGTTGCCATGACAACGCACTTGCACGAGACCAGATTCAGTATTTCCATCTGACTAAGTGGGAAGCGGCTTCGGTGACGTAACTGGTGGCATACTGAATGTCTATGCCCAAGGTCGCGGTTTCAAAGCCGGCCGAAGTCGTCGGATTTTCTAAGAGCGCTAAAATCCCTCAGTATGCTTTCCTTTGGAGGGCAAGTTCCAACGTTCGTTGCGAGTTGCTGGTTGGGGTTCCATCTAGTAGCCGAGTTCACAGCTAGGTGTCGTTGACGGTAGTACCTGGTAGCAACATTAGGAGCTACTTCTTGAAATTGACCGTCTGCAGTCCTTACCTGAATTAAGACGAATACAGCCATTACAATTCACACCGTTTATCAGACAGATTCTGCACTCACCCAGAGTACACGGGGTTAGATGACCGCGTTGTCGCAGCCCCTAAACTGAGGAACCAACCAGAGGTAGATTTCATTAGAAAGCTAACTGTTGCAATGGGTACCATGTTTCGACTTCCGGAAAATTTCGACATATCTTCGCGTTTCACATCCCCCAGACCCCAAAACCACCGTCAGTTCAAAAGTTTATATATATATATCAGTTTCTTGTGGACATGATAACTGCCGTAATTTTTTACCAATCACTTTGAATTTTTTACCGAATATGTATACCTTTAAAATTTCGGTCAAGTTCGTTACTGGGTTAAATCGGTCGAAGGGGGTTAAAATGGGGGGCTTTATTTCGAAAAAATGAAATATTGCTATAACTCTCTTAATATGTGACATATCGAATCCGTTCAACGTTCATACTATGTGTTAGATAAAGCCCAAAAATTATTTTTGAAGAGTTTTTTATAGCACCAACCATTGACCAAAAGGGTGGGAAAAAGTGGGTTTTTCGGGAAACATTAATCATATCTCTCTTAATAGGCACAATATCAAAACCGAACAAATTGGACAATATTCCCCTAATAATTACCTAAAACTTTTGTCTGAAAGAATTTTTGATATGACCCACCATTACGCCAAGGGATGAGAAAAATGATTTCGGAATTATAAGAAAATGCCAAGAGCTATCAGAGGTTGCCATGGCAACACTACTAAATTGATGAGGGATGAGCCATCAGACGTTGCCAAGATAACGCACTTGCACGAGATCAGATTCAGATTTCCATATGACCAAGTGGGAAGCGGCTTCGGTGACGTAACTGGTAGCATGCTGAATGTCTATGCCCAAGGTCGCGAGTTCAAAGTCGGCCGAAGTCGTCGGATTTTCTAAGAGCGCTAAAAATTCCTCAGTATGCTTTCCTTTGGAGGGGAAGTTCCAACGTTCGTTGCGAGTTGCTGGTTGCGGTGGTATCTAGTAGCCAAGTTCACAGCTAGGTGTCGTTGACGGTAGTACCTGGTACCAACATTAGGAACTACTGCTTGAAATTGACCGTCTGCAGTCCTTACCTGAATTACAGACTAATACAGCCATCCCTAAGTACACGGGGCTACATGACCGCGTTGTCGCAGCCCCTAAACTGAGCAACCAACCAATATCTCTGCGGGAGATATAATTTTGCGTGAAGAAGTAAAAGACCGTTACATAGTCACACATCAGTGTCGAAACCTTGCATAAGGACAGTGTGACCACAAGTATAAAAATGGACCCCAAATGGCAAGAAGGTTACCGTCCCCATATGACAATAAAATGTTTAAAATAAGCATAAAATGACGAAAAACAATGTTAATTAAGCTCCAATTATAAAATATCTTCTCGCAATAAATGAGGTCTGATCCTTCTACGAAAACCTGCATATTCTGCCTATTTTCGCCTATCCCCATGTTTGTCCGGTGAAATCTACCTCCGCCTTCCGGCGTGCCGAGAGGACTTTTTTGAAAAATAGGACGGAAGTGGATCGGACGGAAGTGTGTAAGACGCACTGCCGATCCAGCTGGCAGTGGTACCATGTGGAATGTATATAACATACGGATTACTTCAAGGTTTGGAGGCGCCATTACAGATATTTCTACAATGAATCATCATCATGTTGTCGTTCTTTGCTGAAAACAATTATCTGATTTTCAATCTCTGGATAAAAGTGATGGGCATCCACCCGACGAGTAACTTTCCTCAACACTTTTATACAGAACGGTAAACGCTCATGCGCACTCTGGTGTCAACTCATTGAACACAAGCCACATGTCTTCGTATCAGTATTTAAATGATGATATATATGCTTTTATATGAAACATTGTAACTACTGTAGTCGGCAAAGCCGGTATTATGTTTCTGCACAATGGCTATTCAGATATTAACCCACATAGCGGTAATGCAGTGATCAATGTAATATATATCGATGATTTTATACTGGGTCGCCTCCGTAGCGTAGCGGTCAGCATGGTTAGCTGCATTCCCGGAGGTCCCGGGTTCGATTCCCGGCACTGCTACGAAATTTGAAAAGTGGTATGAGGACTGGAACGGGGTCTACTCAGCCTCGGGTGGTCCAAATGAGTAGAGGGGGTTCGATTCCCTCCTCAGCCATCCTCGAAGTGGTTTTCCGTGGTTTCCCACTTCGTCTTCTGGCAAATGCCGGGATGGTACTGTCCCCGTTTACCCGGATAGTAGGCTGTCAGATATCCGCCCCCTCAATCGGATTGCCAACAATCAATCGCACCGGCTCAGCTACATCAATGAAAATGGCACTGACAGATACTATCGAGATATGAGCACAGAAGTTCACAGGAAATTATTGTGGAACACACCAAAATAGACGGGGGTTCATACTTACCGTTACTTACCTCTTAAAAAGTATCTCGGGGATTGAGTTGACAACAGGATCACTAAAGTCTGTTCACACAATAACCTCCACCATGACATTTAAAAATGAACCAGAACGAAGACGAGAACTTTGAACTGTACAAAAGCTTTATTTCAAATAAAGGGTAAGATTTTGACAACACAACAAAATACACGTGGCTATCAGTAGCCCACGTCAATCTGACTACGTCCTCCTTCAGGACTTGCAAAGTTATCATACAACATGATATAAAACATATTAGCTCCCACGAGCTCCAAATAACGTAATATTCATAACACAATTGGATTGGAAAAGGACGTGAGGACGAGACATATATAGAGCATTTGGTTTCCTTTTAATAAACATGACAATTGTATTTATAGGCACAAGGCCAGAGTGGACGACCTCACCCGCTGATAACCAGATGTTGGGACAGCTGCGAGCTACCCTCCAACCTGTCGCACACTTGTCAAATGGGCTCCCCTTCTCATGCCACATTACGTAAGAATACAGCTCTCAACAGCTTTAAATGTCTGCAAGACAACTCAAATATATATTTACGCAATTCTTTCAAATGCTTTGCTTACATCCTACTGGATTATTATGACAATCCTTAAACTTGTTAAGTTCTCATCCAAATGTTTAATAAGCTCTTAAATGTTTATAACAAAATCACATAAATTATTTATAACAATTAGAAATTGTTTATAATATTTGTCCAAGACAATAAAAAATTTTAAACACGCCTTTAACATCACTTTCGTTCCACATTATTGTCAAAAATATTTACAGCAATTATTTACAATATTAACATTGAAATTATTTAGATTATTAATTTAAGAAATACATTAACCACATGTTCATCCGGTTGGTAATTTCATAATCGTGTTAATATAATCGACCAATGAAGGTTAGTTATACATATTTATGTCACAATCTGGTATAATAAAGGTTTTAATAATTATTTGTGACGGTAATCTTCATTCAAAATCTTATCTCAAATTCTTTCAAAACTCGTGTTAATTATAACAGTAAATTCACTTGATTAATTTTCAACGAACTATGACAATACATTCCAGCGGAAAATACTTCGCTAACAAAATAATGCACAAACTGCATTAAAATTAGGCCCAAAATCATCATATATTAATCTATATGGCATCAAAATCTTCCACAGAACTTACAAAAACCTCCACTAATAAATTCTTTATCATTAATTCCTGTGGGAACCTCCTCCATATTCAAGGGCTTTATACATCAGCGACTTTCAACACGTGCGCTGCACTAGCGATTATACATTCATAGTTCCACTTAAAAATTCTTATAATCATTAATTGTTTCAAAACTGTTTTCATTTAACCTTCGTGGATTTCATTCATGAATCGAAATGAAGTCAAAATTTGCCAATCACAAACAAATTTAATAGTGAATACGCTTATATACGCCTGTCTGGTCTATCAAAATTTAAGATTAACATCTTCAAAATTGTAGTATAAAAATACTATCATCAAATAAAGTGCGACTAAAACTGCAAAGTAGTCGAATAAAATCCAATTAGACTGGGGAATGCAAACATCATTATATAAATCTCTAATTGAGAAAAACTCCTAACAAAAGTTCTTGACTTTAATGCAATCAATAATTCATTATTAAAGTTCATCTTTCACAAAAATGTCTATGATGCAATGGTCGTTCATAACTGACGATAAATGTCTGTGTTGCAA
Organism: Meconema thalassinum; assembly: GCA_946902985.2. NCBI lineage: Eukaryota > Metazoa > Arthropoda > Insecta > Orthoptera > Tettigoniidae > Meconema > Meconema thalassinum. Next base: position 617,920,639 of record OX336390.1, read on the forward strand.
TCAATTCAAATAACGACTAGTATTTCCAAGATCGTCGACAATGTAAGAGATTTTAACGCTCTAAAATCATTTTAAATGTTCTTCCTTCTTGATGATGACAGAAAATTGGTCAAAGTAATTAAACTGGGATAGAATTACTTTAATAAAGTGACACGCTGTCTGAATTTAAATCTGCCATAAAAATCATTAACTTACAGTCAAATCGAGACTACAAAAAAATAAGCATATTACTGAAAATCTAAATGTCAGTCTCAACTGATCCAAAATCATTTAACTATGCCCATGACATAACAATGTCTTAATAAATCGTCGAAAAAGGCATAACTCAACAAGGTGTACTGAGAATAAGAATCTCAAACAAGAAAATAGGGCAAAATACATGAGGACAAAAAATATGGGAAAAATGGTTGCTCAAATATCATTAAGAAACTCAAATACAATAAACGTTCACGACTACCTTATCTGCCGATTGACGTTCCAGAGGAAAATTCCCCAAAGAAGACTGCTGATGGATCCATTTCACCAAGTTAAAGCTGAGCTCCATCCTCGAAATAGGAAACAGCACCCTCGGAGAATCGAACTGCTTCCTTCTCCGGAAATTGCTCTGCTCCATGAAGACGAATAGACATCCTTCCGGCAATAATCTTCTTTGTGAGTCGGGATAACCCTGACCTCTCTTGAAAAAATCCCTGAAGTTCCAGTAGACAATCGCCATGAAGTTTTTGTAGAAATTTCCGAAGAAATATTCATATTCAATGAGTATGTAATAGATTCCATTGCTGTTGGATAGTATTCAGCCTTTAATCACGAAACATGGGTGTAGATGGTTATTCGCCACATGTTCGCTTGTGTGGAATTACAATTAGCGAAGTTCCATGTTGCTATCTTACTCCGTTGAAATATGTCCCAATCGCATTAAGTCCTTTAGCCTTCCATTTTCTCTTCGGTTGTAGTAATAGAAGAACAAACTGCCATATTAAATTGCTCCATTATACTGTAGTGTTGTGTCACAAAAGCAATCTGAAGTCTCCCTATTTCACTAGCCGTGTCAGCCGAGGCGTAGATTCTGGCGATACAATAGTGCTTCTCAGGTGGCGAGATAATCACTTTTGTCAGTCGTGTAAAACTGCCAATATCTTTCAAAATAATTGCTCGAAATTGTTCAGCTTTTCTATATTACTTCATGTAGCACTGCACAATAGAATTAGCTTATAGGCGACCGCTAACTGTTCAAAGCTAAACTTGTAGATGCGTTCTAAGGTCCGTTTTAACTTCACCTAGTTTTACTTGAATCTCGTATAATGCAGTGGCTTCACCACGCGTTATAAAGACGACTCTTTTCACTACTTTCACTCGACGTCTCACCAAAATGACTGTATAAGAAAAGAACTTTCACAATTAGACTTCGATGATCTGAGAATGAGACTCCTCTCTTCTGCGCAAGGCCTTTTATGAACTTCCTAAGGGGCGTATCCATCCCTTCCATAGCGTGATACTGCGTCATCGCTAAAAGTTCCAACTTCGTTAATACATGACGGATTTTCAAAATTCAAAAACTGAAAATAAATTTCACCAAAATTCCAGAACAATGCCTCTACTGCAAATGGATTTCCACAATTCTGCATTCCAAAAGTAATAAAAATACCATAGTTTCAGCAATCTCCGTCTTCCTTTAAACTATCGTTCATTGGTTCAAGCCTCCCCTCCAATAGCATAATTTCTTCCTCAGCAGAATTCCACGTTTCCTGCGACTGCGTCGTAAATCTTGGAACATTCTCGACTAAATGCTGACGTCACTGAGAATCTCAGCTCAAGTAGCCTGCAGGCATAACGTTTGCGTCATCCGTGCAAACTATGACAGCCATAACTTTCTTTATAATTTCAATATAGCCACCGTGGTCTCTATATAATTCAATTACGGGGGCAGTACCTACTGTAAGGCCACGGCAGCCTCCTCCCCTCTTCCTAGCCTATCCATCCCAAATCTTCCCTTCCCATCCCTCATGAGGCCCCTGTTCGCTTTGCTGGTGAGGCCGCCTGGGCGAAGTGCTGATCACACCTCCCCAGTTGTATCCACCCCGACCAGATGTTCCAAGCTCCAGGACACTGCCCGTAGAGGCGGTAGTGGTGAGTTCCCTCGCTGAGTCCGTGCGAACCACCAACCTAGAGGGTAAATCGACTAAAAAAATAAAAAAATATACGGGAACTGGGCTAGCCTTTCATAGCCTACTATAGGAATTCCCTTTACTGTCAAGTAGGCGTATTCATAACTAATTTAAAACTCAATTTCACGCAGGAAAATTATCGAAAAAAAAGCAAAATATTAATGGAACATAAAAATACTTTCATATTATTACCGGCAAGTGGAAATGAGTACCAGACTTGTATTCCAAACTTTGAAAGAATAATAGATTTTTCCGCCTTCAATACTGTTTATTTCTATTACTTACAGGGACTAGTTTCGGGGGCTAATATTCCCCCTTCCTCAGCCTGTCCATCAAAACTTCACAAAGGAAAAACTTTCCATGTATAAGCTCATACAAAACACATGAAGAATAAAGAATATTGAAATGATAATTATTTACAATCCCGCTCGACGCTCCAAAGAAGATACTCTTATTGGATCACTAAGGCCTAGGCGCATCAGAACTCCTAAATTGGGCCGATGCTGCGGTCCGCTGTCCCCACTGCGTCATCGTGGGGCCACTCTAGTCCCCTTGTTGCTCTTGGCAAATTTTGTCAAGGCGGAGAAGATTTGTGGCTGCGTCACGCGCCGCCAAGAACTGCAGTGCGCAGGGCGTGAACAAAAACAAACCGGATGCGCCTTGCTAAGTGTCTTACAGCTGAGTGTTAGTGACGTGCTTGGGAAAAGGTGGCGGTTGGGGTTGTGGGAGATGGGAGGCTAAGGATATGAGAATGAGTAGGTTTGTTGACGCGCCGTGTATCGCTGTTATGGAGATTGATTAATACGTAGAATGAGAGTTGTCAATCTTTAGTATGTTATGATAAATGATGGGTATGAATAGTGGAATATAGCGGGAATTTTATCTATTACAATATAATTCGTCTATTAATGTTCTGTATAAAATGCTGGTTTCAAATATTATTTCATTAAGATTGTGTGAAGGGTTGAATCTCTGTGCTTTATCAATTTCTATTTGTTCCAAAATATTCATGAGCGTGCCTTTATTTTCTTGACGTAAAATTTCTAAGTCATTGTCTATGGTTGTGAATTTATGCCCAGTTTCTGCCATGAGGTTGCCCATCGCTGAATATTTATTATGTTTGATGGCATTGACATGTTCCAAAAATCTGGTGTTGTACCCTCTCCCCGTTTGTCCCACGTAATCAGCATTACACTCGTTACATTTAATCCTGTAGACACCTGAATTGCTGTATTGTTGGTTTTGTTGAGAATATGTGAGTTGAAAAATTTATTATGATTAGTGTTATTGGTTCTGAACGCTGTTTTTATTTTATATTTTTTTAGTACACTAGTAACATTGTATGTGGATTGGTTCACAAAAGTGAACGTTGCGTATGTGGAAGGTTCTTTGTCTTCTTTTGCTAATCTGGAAACGGGTTTGTTCTTAATTTTGTTAATTATATTGTTAACATATTTACTATTGAATCCATTAGCTTCGGCAATTTGGTGAATTATTGAAACTTCTTTACGACAATCCACGTCAAATAGTGGGACGTTCAACGCTCTATTGACGTAACATGCGAGTGCTGCTCTTTTATGGGAAGCTGGATGATTAGAATCTTGTCTAATCTTTGGAGCGTCGAGCGGGATTGTAAATAATTATCATTTCAATATTCTTTATTCTTCGTGTGTTTTGTATGAGCTTATACATGGAAAGTTTTTCCTTTGTGAAGTTTTGTTGGACAGGCTGAGGAAGGGGGAATATTAGCCCCCGAAACTAGTCCCTGTAAGTAATAAAAATAAACAGTATTGAAGGCGGAAAATCTATTATTCTTTCAAAGTTATAGTTACGTCAATACGGACCTGAATAATCGACATTATGAATCAAACGCATGCCAAGCAAAGAGGTTACGCTTCAAATACAAAGATCTCAAACTGAAGCTTTCCAATGTAATTAAGGAAATAGATTTCATGAAGAAATGTAGGAATAATAAATTAGCACGGAGACATCTAGCAACTTTTCAACGTAAAAAGTTCAACAATTATTACGAACGTAGGACTCAAGAAATTGTCAATCACAGTATCATACACCGAGAATTAAAATTCCTCTACATCAAAAAGAATCACATTAACAATAAACTCTACCGCACCCACTTATTAGCAGCTAATATGTCCAAAGATAAAGAATGGGATGATTTCATGATCCAGTTACACCAAACTTTGCAATACCAAATCAGCAAAAAAAAGCAACATTAGAAAAGAAATTTCATAACCTCATTAGGAGTAACCAGGAGGAATCTAATGTACGACCCGTCACAAAACACATTTTCCCAAAACCAATAAACAATCTGACAGACACCGTATTCAACCAATCCGAATTACAAATTCTAGAAAAAGGCATGAAGCATAATTGGATATCTAAGTATAATGCACACAACCTAACCAAACTGACAGCTGAATCGGAGGCAGCTATTAAACGACTGCCTCAAGATGAACAAAATGGCGCACGGCATGAAATCAACAAGAAAATCAAGAAAATTATTCAACATAAGAAGGAACATAGAATGGATTTACAACTTCAAAGAGATTGCAAAAGTTTATCAACCAAAATAGAACAGAACCAGTTAATCCTAACTAAAGCAGACAAAGGCAACACCACAGTCATTATTAAGAAGAATGATTACATTAATAAAACAGAAGATTTCCTTATTAATCCCAACTTTGAGATAAATCAAAAAGACCTCACCCAATGTTTACAAAGGAAACTTAAACAGCTCCTGAAAAACACCTTATTCATCCTTGATGAAAAGCAAAAAAAACAAAATGGTCAATATGAACCCTAAATTACCAACATTAAGAACACTACCCAATATACATAAAGATAACATTCCTATCAGACCAATAGTCAATTTCAGAAAGAGTCCGACGTACAAACTCGCTCAATTTGCTCAATCATTTCTTAAATCACATTACAAATTCAAGGCTAATGCATCCTTTAAAAATTCGATACATTTCTGTGAATTAACTAGTAAACTAAAACTTACCAGAACGCATTCCTTACACACAATAGACATAAAAGACATGTACACAAGCATACCGATTGCCGTCTCCATTGATATTATTGAGAACAACTTGAAGAATAATAGTGATTTAACACAAGTTGAGATCTCTGAATTTTGGAACATCTTAACATTCATCCTAAATAACAACCAATTTAGTTTTAATGAGACAATCTATAAACAAAAAGAAGGCCTGCCCATGGTTTCTCCTTTGTCAGGAATAGTAGCTAACATATTCTTAGATAATCTGGATTACGAATCAATCATTAAAAAAAGGATGGTTTGTTCTTTAGGGGACGATATGTTGATGACGTTTTCGTAATCCTTGACAACTCCAAAACGAAAATAGAACAACTTTTGCAATATTTGAACCAAATAAACAGCAACATTTAATTCACGTCAGATAATCAAATAAACAGTTCCATAAATTACCTTGATCTACTAGTCATGCATGATAAAGATCACCTGCGCTATCAAATATTCAGGAAACCAACTAAAGCCAGTACTGTAATTAGACAAGATTCTAATCATCCAGCTTCCCATAAAAGAGCAGCACTCGCATGTTTCGTAAATAGAGCGTTGAACGTCCCACTATCTGACGTAGATTGTCGTAAAGAAGTTTCAATAATTCACCAAATTGCCGAAGCTAATGGATTCAATAATAAATATGTTAACAATATAATTAACAAAATTAAGAACAAACCCGTTTCCAGATTAGCAAAAGAAGACAAAGAACCTTCCACATACGCAACGTTCACTTTTGTGAACCAATCCACATACAATGTTACTAGTGTACTAAAAAAATATAAAATAAAAACAGCGTTGAGAACCAATAACACTAATCATAATAAATTTTTCAACTCACATATTCTCAACAAAACCAACAAGATGTTCAATAAAGAACATATAGCCTACTTTCTCCTAAATGTATGAGTATAGTTATAACTCGTTGTTATTATCAAAGAGTATAATAGAACTATTCTTTGTTGAAGACCTTAGAAACGATTTACCTCTTCCAAACGCCACAACCTAGATAAAAACTGCTACCATCATTGAAGAAAGAAAGAAAGAAAGAAAGAAAGAAAGAAAGAAAGAAAGAAAGAAAGATAAGAAGTATATCAAGAATGTTATGGATCTGGAGACATAATCGACCGGACAGGCTTCGTGGCTCAGCGGTAACGTTCTCGCTTGCTGGGCCCTAGGTTGCAAGTTCGTATCCTGGCGCAGTCAGCTGGCATTTGAGGGTGCACAAATGCGAGGGAGCCGTGTCAGTACATTTACTGGCACGTTAAAGATCCCCTTCGGGCCAAAATTCCGGCACCCCGGTGTCTCTAAAAGCAGCAGTAGTTAAAAGGGATGTAAAACCAATAACATTATTATTATTATTATTACATATACGACCTGCCGTGGGCAACATCCAACTTTGAGTTGAGGCATGTCTTTACACGTCTGGTTGTGCATGGCTTTCACAACCCTAATTGAATTAACAAATCTTTCCATGACCCTACAGAGACGTGTGTATACAAACTATGTGGATATTTTCGATTGCTATTTTAAAATAAAAAGTAAAAATGTATCGTAGTATCATCTTGTCATTCTTCAAATTCGATGCGCATAGAATGCCAATGGTATAGTAATCAAAGGAGCCCCACGTAGACTAGTCGTGACATCTAGTGGTGAAATATCGAACAATATAATCCTAACAGAGCGAGTGCATTCTAGCGACCAGAAGAAGAAACTTTTCAATAAAATCTGGAAGTTAATAAGTAGGTCGGCATCCAGTTACCTTTTTGGCAGCTAGTTGTCTCGAGTAAATCTGCTGGCGAATTAGGTTTTAATTAAATAAAATATTTTACACCATAATATGCACAATATAACGCTTAATTTTAAAACGTCTGAGTCATTACAAAACAATAAACATATAACATTTCAAGCAAAAAACCTAGCTCTGATCGGGTTTGAACCATAGGCATTTGAGCGATAGGCTAACGCTCTACCACTGAGCTAATTGTGTCAACGAATACCGTTCTATATAAAATGACTTACATAGAACTTGTTAGCAAATAATGATTTATACTAAACGATTTCATCACTGGGGTATATTATTTATATATAAAGCATTTCATACAAAGTTTATTTATTTTGTATCAGTACGCTATATTGCATGCAATACTCAAATTAATGAAATATAAGTCAGGCACAATATATCCGCTGCCATCTTGTATTATTACTGAATCGGCTCAGCTTTTTAAAGTCACGTCTGCACTATAGTATTACAAAATAAACTTTTAATTTCGAACGTGCCTCTTCCTTTAGAACAGTTAAAACGATTCTCGGCTCGATAATCGGAACTAAAGTTTGCATAATTCGCACGGCCGCCATCCTGAAATGGTATGGCGGACGACCTTGTAGTTTGGTCAAAAGACGCATCCTATACGAAGGTATGTTATTACCAAATTAGGTAGAGATCGGATAATTTGGTTAGTCGCTATTTGATTTTACGTCTTCAACGTTTGAGTGGCCGCCATTCAGTTTTGGTAAAGATGAAGGTGATATAAAACATGACACTAAGGTGCCCTTTGCTTGCTACCTCTGTACCTAATTTCGTTCAATTCGGTTTCACCGTGTTCGAATTGATAGGGGGGACAGACATTCAGAGTACACACACTCACACACACACACACACACACACAGACTCACACACACACATACACACACACACAGACTCACACACACACATACACACACAAAGACAGACACACTTTTTTCGCCCTGTGTTGATCTCATAAGTCTACTTTCATTTTTTGCAAAAATCGAAAGTAGGCTAACAAATACAGCAATTCAGGTGTCTACAGGATTAAATGTAACGAGTGTAATGCCGATTACGTGGGACAAACGGGGAGAGGGTTCAACACCAGATTTTTTTGGAACATGTCAATGCCATCAAACATAATACATTTTCAACGATGGGCAACCACATGGCAGAAACTGGGCATAAATTCACAACCATAGACAATGACTTAGAAAAATTTTACATCAAGAAAATAAAGGCACGCTCATGAATATTTTGGAACAAATAGAAATTGATAGAGCACAGAGATTCAACCCTTCACACAATCTTAATGAAATAATATTTGAAACCAGCATTTTATACAGAACATTAATAGACGAATTATATTGTAACAGATAAAATTCCCGCTATATTTCACTATTCATACCCGTCATTTTTCATAACATACTAAAGATTGACAACTCTCATTCTACGTATTAATCAATCTCCATAACAGCGATACACGGCGCGTCAACAAACCTCACTCATTCTCATTTCCTTGGCCTCCCATCTCCCACAACCCCAACCGCCACCTTTTCCCAAGCACGTCACTAACACTCAGCTGTAAGAGACTTAGCAAGGCGCATCCGGTTTGTTTTTGTTAACGCCCTGCGCACTGCATTTCTTGGCGGAGCGTGACGCAGCCACAAATTTTCTCCGCCTTGACAAAATTTGCCAAGAGCAACAAGGGGACTAGACTGGCCCCACGATGACGCAGTGGGGACAGCGGACGGCAGCATCGGCCCAATTTAGGAGTTCTGATGCGCCTAGGCCTTAGTGATCCAATAAGAGTATCTTCTTTGGAGCGTCGAGCGGGATTGTAAATAATTATCATTTCAATATTCTTTATTCTGCATGTGTTTTGTATGAGCTTATACATGGAAAGTTTTTCCTTTGTGAAGTTTTGTTGGACAGGCTGAGGAAGGGGGAATATTAGCCCCCGAAACTAGTCCCTGTAAGTAATAGAAATAAACAGTATTGAAGGCGGAAAATCTATTATTCTTTCAAAGTTATAGTTACGTCAATAATAACATTATTGTACTCCAAATGTCTGTGTTTGTAATGGCTGCGTGGATAACATCTTGGTCTGCAAATCATGAGGTCTTAGGTTCGAAATCCAGTCCCAGCAATTATTTTTGCTACCGTATTAAACGATATATATCATAACATTATGCGTCATTTTAAGAGAAACTACAAGGAATTACGATTTATCTAATTGTAATTACAATAGTTTGCACCAAGCAGGAGTTGGGAAATTTGATTGTATTGAACATTATTTCTAGTAGTCTATAGATAGGCTAGAGACTATGATTTCATTCCTCCTTTTAATTTACAATATAATATGTGATATGTAGATTAAGGCCCGGATTACTATACAAATAATTCTTGATTTTTGGGCTAATAATATGTGATGTTTGTTCAAACAAGTGTGACAGTAGCATATATCCAATTCAATCTATACATTCATCGTAGTACCAATATGAAAACGGAGCGTAAATTAACATTTGAAGGATGTCCAAGCTGTGTAGTATACGAGTAGGATAACATGTCAGATGACTTCACATACATTTCATCTCAATTTCATAGTAGGATAACATGTCAGATGTTTCACATCATATGCGACTACTGTAAGGCTCGTATCTTTTTTTCTATGAGAGCGGAAATCACCGTTATCTCAAAGTCAATGTTAATTTTTCTCTGTTTCAATTCAGGGATAACATTTTACAATATAACGGATGTAAGTATCTTATTTCGTATTTCGTAAAAGAACAAAATCTACTGGATAGACACCATCTTCGTTGTCGTCAGAGTTCAGGAAGCCTAGAGCAGAACCCACCTGAATATGCATTTGGATGTCCTTTTCTTTTTCGAGATCTTCTTGAGTCACTACAATGTCTTACACACTTCTCCACTAAGTTATTTTCATGTGGAGGTATGATTCATTTTTTTTTTTCACGGAAATAATCAGCTTGGAGAGTATACATTATTTGTTTGGGCAAAATGTTTGCTACAACTATTCAAAATTCCATCCATAAGAAAAAAATATTATTTTACACTTCAAAATCTCTCTTGCATATACATTTTTTCTCCAGAATAAGCCTATTATTTTTCAATAGAAAACTGGTACCAACTTTCATCAGAGGACTCATGCTCTAGAACAACGTCATCTCGGCTTTCGAGATCCGTTCGGTTTTCAAGAGATTTGCTGTTGAGATGGTTGATGGTTGACTTCTGTAACCAAGTTACAGTCCTAATTGTGTACTTACCCTATTATTCTTCCTTATTTATTTATTCATTTGTTTATTTACGTATTTATTTATGTAATTATTTATTAGCCTACTTTCGATTTTTGCAAAAAATGAAAGTAGACTTATGAGATAACTACAGGGCCAAAAATTGTGTGTCTGCCTGTGTTTGTATGTGTGTGTGAGTCTGTGTGTGTGTGTGTGTGAGAGAGTGTGTGTACTCTGAATGTCTGCCCCCCCCCTCCCCTATCAATTCGAACACGGTGAAACCGAATTGAACGAAATTTGGTACATAGGTATAACAAGCAAAGGGCACCTCAGTGTCATGTTTTATATCGCCGCCATCTTTACCAAAACTGAATGGCGGCCACTCAAACGTTCAAAACGTAAAATCAAATAGCGACTAACCAAATTATACGATCTCTACCAAATTTGGTAATAACATACCTTCATATAGGACGCGACTTGTGACCAAACTACAAGGTCGTCCGCCGGACCATTTCAGGATGGCGGCCGTGCGAATTATGCAAACTTTATAATCCATATCATGGGAGCCTCCAGTTCCGATTATCGAGCCGAGAATCGATTTAAATGTTCAAAAGGAAGAGGCACGTTCGAAATTAAAAGTTTATTTTGTAATACTATAGTGCAGAAGTTATTTTAAAAAGCTGAGCCGTCTCGGTAAGAAGACAAGATGGCAGCGGATATCTTGTGCCTGACTTATATTTCACTAATTTGAGTATTGCATGCAATATAGCGTACTGATACAAAATAAATAAACTTTGTATGAAATGCTTTATAAATAAATAATATACTCCACTGATGATATCGTTTAGTCTAAATCATTATTTGCTAACAAGTTATATGTAAGTCATTTTATATAGGACGATGTTCGTTGGCACAAATGGCTCCGTGGTAAAGCGTTGGCCTATCACTCATATTCCTATGGTTCAAACCCCTTCATAGTTATTATTTATTGCTTGAAATTTTATATATTTATTGTTTTGTAATGATTCAGACGTTTTAAAATTAAGCGTTATATTTTGCATATTACGGTGGAAAATATATGTTTAATTAAAACATAATTCACCAGAAGATTTGCTCGAGACATCTAGCAGCCAAAAAGGTAACTGCACGCCGGCCTACTTATTAACTTCAAAATTTTATTGAAAAGTTTCTTCTTATGGCCGCTAGAATGCACTCGGCCTGTTAGGGTTATATATTTCGATACTTCTCCACTAGATGTCACGAGTGGTCTACGTGGGACTCCATTGGTTAGTACCGTATACCATTGGCATTCTATGCGCATCGAACTTGAAGAATGGCAAGATGATACTACGATAAATCTTTACTTTTTATTTTAAAGGGTTTGTAACAGCCTATTGTGCGTTATTTGAAAATGTTATTTGAAGTAAAGAACAAAACGATTTCACATAGTAACTGAATTCTAGGTCGCCTCCGTAGCGTTGCGGTCAGCATGGTTAGCTGCAGCCCCGGAGGTCCTGGGTTAGATTCCCGGCTCTGCCACGAAATTTGAAAAGTGGTATCAGGACTGGAACGGGGTCTACTCAGCCTCGGGTGTTCTAAATGAGTAGAGGGGGTCCGATTCCCACCTCAGTCATCCTCGAAGTGGTTTTCCGTGGTTTCTCACTTCGTCTTCGGGCAAATGCCGGGATGGTACCTTCTTCAAGGCCACGGCCGCCTCCTTCCCTCTTCCTTGCCTATCCATCCTGACCATCCATTACCTTCCCTCATGAGGCCCCTGTTCGCTTTGCAGGTGAGGCCGCCTGGGCGAGGTGCCAATCACACCTCACCAGTTGTATCCACTCCGATTAGATGTTCTCAGCTCTAGGACACTGCCCGTAGAGGCGGTAGTGGTGAGTTCCCTCGCTGAGTCCGTGGGTTCCACCAACCTGGAGGGTAAACGACTAAGAAAGAAACAAGATGTTCAGCAAAGAACATATAGCCTACTTTCTCCTAAATGTATGGGTATCTTTATGTTCGACCCCCACTATTATGTGTCAGGAAACTGTATCATAATGATGGTCATTATAACACTCTTTTTCATTATGATACAGTTTCTCCAGCCAATCAGAGCTCGTTCATTGACCAATTAGGTAACGATACCTACTCGCGTGCGCTCAAAATCCAACATGTCTATATAAATTACCGAAAGTGCACCGTCCATAATGTTCTCGTAAATAAACTGGTTAATATGAGACACTGTACCTTAATATCCTTAAATCCAATTTCTACACAGCGGGTTGTTTTCAAACGATTTCCGTGACATTTTTACTGAATACTGATGCTCAATCTGCACATACGGCATTGAAGTTCACAGAGCGCATGCGTCGGTCGGTCAGTGAGCTTGGACATCAGAGATATCCTACCCTGCGCAGCACCCGATCACAAAATTCTAGTGACAATCTCAACAGATATTTATGAATATTTATGTTAAAACATATAATAAAGTTGTAATTATCGTCGAACATAAACAGTCGTATGCAACTCGCCTATAATGGTAATTAAGACACTAGTATGGAAATTATAAAACTCGCATACGCTCGTTTTATAAAAAATACTCGTGTCTTAATTATAGCCATTATAGGCTCGTTGCATAATGTACTATTATCTTGTACGCCTATGCACTGCCATCGTAATGTACTACGATGGCAGTGTTCTATGGGTGTTGAATGAGTAGGCATTTTAAAGTAGCCAAGAGGGAGGCGATCCAGCTGGCAGTGTTTAAAGGTATTCGGAGCGCGATCGTGGCTAATAGTTGAACTACCAGTATTAAAAAATTGCCATACTTCAGGAAGCCAGCTCAGGCATTTACACAGCGTTATGTTTGGAGCAATATTACCCACATAACCCACAAGAGGACAGCACCGTACAGAGGCATTAAGAAGGCTGTGGTTAATGACAACGTGTATCTAGTTCTTCTATTCTCCTTTTTCTAATGTCTTCTGTTTATGTGCGATGCTGGGACTGTGATTTTATTAATATACGAGTGTATACTTTATCCACTCCTTTGAGCTAAATGACATTTTATTCAGTATCTGTGGAAAAAGCTCGTGCACATCATTTGTAAAAGAATTCAAGAAAAAAAATCTAACTGTAGCAGTACTCGATCCCCAGTCAACTGCGTGTCAGACTAACATGCTAGCCCAGAGTTAACCGTATCCATGACGTCAGGTGTTCTTAACTGACATATTAGATACAAACTGTTGGCAAATAATGACTTTAAATAAACGATTTCTTCACAGCAGTACATCTTCATTAAAGATCATTTCATACAAAGTTTATATTATTGTATCAGTACGGTATATCACATACAACATACTAAAACTACTGAAATATAAGACAGGCACATGAGGACAGCTGCCATCTTGTCGTGTGACACAACGGCTCAGCTCTTTTAAGCCACTCATACTGTATAATATTATAATATTAAATTATAATAAATAACGGATCACGACCTTCAGGATAGCTTAAACCCCCCTAGACTCGATAATCGGAATTGGTGGGTCTTAAGCTATTTATTAAAATGGTTGCATAATTCACACGGCCGCCATCCTGAAATGGCATGGCCGATGACCTTGAATTTTGGGTGAAAGACGCGTCCTATATAAAGGTATGTTGTCACCAAATTTGGTAGAGATCGGATGATTAGTTTAGCCGTAATTTGATTTTACGTTTTGAACATTTGAGTGGCCGCCATTCTGTTTTGGTAAAGATGGCGGCGATATAAAGTATGACACTGAGGTGTCCTTTACTAGTGCTACCTCTGTACCAAATTTCGTTCAATTCGGTTTCACCGTGTTCGAATTGATAGGGGGGGACAGACATTCAGAGTACACACACTCACACACACACAGACACACACACACACACACAGACTCACACACACACATACACACACACACACACAGACTCACACACACACATACACACACACAAACAGACACACTTTTTTCGCCCTGTGTTGATCTCATAAGTCTACTTTCATTTTTTGCAAAAATCGAAAGTAGGCTAAAAAGAACTGAATTCTAGCCGTTGGTGCTAGTTCAGGTTATTAATTAATACTTTTATTTCAGGCAAATAGCAATCGAAAATATCCACATAGTTTGTATACACACGTCTCTGTAGGGTCGTGGAAAGATTTGTTAATTCAATTAGGGTTGTGAAAGCCATGCACAACCAGACGTGTGAAGACATGCCTCAACTCAAAGTTGGATGTTGCCCACGGCAGGTCGATTATGTTATAATAACAATAATAATAATGTTATTTGTTTTACGACCCTTTTAACTACTGCTGCTTTTAGATACGCCGGGGTGCCGGAATTTTGGCCCGAAGGGGATCTTTAACGTGCCAGTAAATCTACTGACACGGCTCCCTCTCATTTGTGCACCCTCAAATGCCAGCTGACTGCGCCAGGATACGAACCTGAAACCTAGGGCCCAGCAAACAAGAACGTTACCGCTGAGCCATGCAGCCAGTCCGGTGGATTATGTCTCCAGATCCATAACATTCTTGAGAAACTTCTTATCTATCTTTCTTCAATGATGGTAGTAGTTTTTTTCTAGGTTGTGGCGTTTGGTAGAGGTAAATAGTTTCTAAGGTCTTCAACCAAGAAATGATTCTATTATACTCTTTGATATTAACAACGAGTTATAACTATACTCATACATTTAGGAGAAAGTAGGCTATATGTTCTTTACTGAACATCTTGTTTTTATAATTATTGCCCGTTACCTTTCAGAATTTACCGTCTCTGCATATGTATGAAGTTGAAAATGGAAAACCGTGGAAAGCATTAAATGAAGGATGGCTTACATCGTGGTTCGAACCACTTGTGTACCGAGTCCACACATAGCTTTTCCTAATATTTTGTGACATCGTGGTCATGTAGCCCCCATGTACTTGGTTGTGTGTATGTGGAATTATCTGATAATAATCTGGATCATTGTGATGATTCCGATTTAGGTTAGATGTGGCAGTGGCGTTAATTTATGTTTTTTTATTATTTTTTTTTAGTCGATTTACCCTCTAGGTTGGTGGTTCGCACGGACTCAGCGAGGGGACTCACCACTACCGCCTCTTTGGGCAGTGTCCTGGAGCTTCGAACATCTGGTCGGAATGGATACAACTGGGGAGGTGTGATCAGCACTTCGCCCAGGCGGCCTTACCTGCAAAGCGAACAGGGGCCTCATGAGGGAAGGGAAGGGATGGCAGATTGGGATGGATAGGCTAGGAAGAGGGAAGGAGGTGGCCGTGGACTGACAGTAGGTACTGCCCCCGTAAATTGAATTATATTGAGACCACGATGGCTGTATTGGCAAAAGTGAGTCAAGTTATGGATGTCATAGTTGTGACGTGTATATTCATGACGAAGGCACGGATGACGTAGAATTCATGCAAGTAGGCTGGTGGAGCTGAGATTCTTGGTGACGTCATGATTTTGTTCGAGAAAGATCTGAGATTTACGACGCAGTCGCAGGAAACAAGGTATTGTGCTAAGGAAGAAGTTACGCTATTGGAGGAAAGGCTCGAACCAATGAACGATAGTTTGGAAGGAAGACGGAGATTGCTGAAACTACGATATTTGATTACTTTTGACATGCAGAATTGTGGAAAACTATTTTCAGCTATGGCATTGATTTGGAATTTTGAAGAAATTAATTTTGAGTTTTTGAAATTTGAAAATCCGTCAAGTATAGCCAAAGTTAAAACTTCTAGCAATGACGGAGCAACAGGCTATGGAAGGGATGGATACGCCCCTTAAGAAGTTAATAAAAGGTCGTGCACAGAAGAGAGGAGCTCTCATACTCATACCTCATACCTCAGACCGCTCATACCGTTTATATATTTCAGAGGTCATATAGTCATTTTCGAGTGAATAAGTGAAGCAAGTCGTCTTTGGCGTGTGGTTAAAGCCTGGCGCATCGAACGAACACGGAGCAGTTCCATTTTACGCTGTTTGAAACTAGGTGAAGTTGAAACGCTCACATTAACGTTTCCACCTGAGAATATATCAAGAGTTGACTTCTGCCTTTATTATAAATCTATTGGGCAGTACAACATTGAGGTGTGTGGAAGATTTGAACAATTTCACAGTTATAATTTGAAAGATATTGGCACTTTAAGGCTGCCAACAAAAGTGATTTTCTCGCCACATGAGAAACACTTTTAAAATTCCACATTATACACTACGGCTGACACGTGGATTGCAACAGTGATATTGGAGAATACGTTTGGTAATACAACGATACATTCTACTATGGAACATTATAATCTGGCAGTGCTTTCAATGATTATAACAGAAGTGCAGATGGAAGGCTAAGGCTTTAATGCAATTGGGACATATATCGATGGAGTGAAATAACAGCATGGAACTTCGTTAATCGTCATTATACAAAAGCGAGCATGTAGTGAACATCCAACTACACTCATGCATCGTGAATTCATCGCTGAATTATATCTAATGGCAGTGGAAATATTTTCATACTCCACGATTATGAATATTTCTGCGGAAATAACTGCAATAAACTTCATGACGAATTGCGACCAGAACTTCAGGGAACTTTCAAGAGAGGCCAGGGTGGACCCGGCTCACAAAGAAGAGTTTTGCCAGAAGGATGTCTTTCGTATACATGGAGCAGTGCAATTTCCGGAGGAGGAAGCAGTTCGATTCTCCGAGGGCGCTGATTCCAGGTTCGAGGACGGAGCACATCTTCACGCTGGTGAAATGGAACCAACAGCAGTTTTCTTTGAAAACTTTCCTCTAGAACTTCAATCAACAGATAAGGTAGTCGTGAACGTTTCTTGTATTATTTGAGTCTTGTAGCGATATCTGAGCAACCATTTTTCCCATATTTTCTGTCCTATATTTTGCCCCATTTTCTTGATTGATATTTCTGTACTCAGTACACTTCGATGATTTATGCCTTTTTCTTCGATTTGTTGAGACATTGTTATGTCATTGGCATACTTAAATAATTTTGGTTCAGTTGGGACTGATAATTAGATTCTTTCAGTAATTTGCATATTTTTGTAGTCACGATTTGACTGTAAAGTTAACGATTTGCTATGGCAGATTTGAATTCAGACAGCGTGTCTTTTTTATTAAAGTAATTCTATTCAGTAAATTACTTTGACCAATTTTCTGTCATCCTCAAGAAAGAAGAATGATTAAAAGATTTTAGAGCGTTAAAATCTATTACGTTATCGACGATCTTTGAAATACTAGTCGTCTTATGAACATGATTGCAACATAGACATTTATCATTGCATTATAGACAATTTTATGAAATATGAACTTTGATTACGATTTATTGAATACACTATAGTAATGAACATTTGATAGGAGTTTTTCTCAATTCTAGATTGGAACAATAATGTTTGCATTCCACAATCTAATTGTATTCTATTCGACTATTTATGCAGTTTAGATGAACTTTGATTGAAGATAGTATTTTTATACTGCGATACTTTGAAGATATTAATCTCAATTTTGATAGACCAGGGAGGAGTGTCTAATCGTATTTGCTATTAAATTTATTTGTGATTGGCAAATTTTTACTTCATATCGATTCATGAATGAAACCCACGAAGGTTAAATAATAACAGTCATTAATACAATTGATGAATATAAGAATTTTTAAAGAGGAACAATGGATGTATAATCGTTAGTTCAGTGGACGTGTAAAAGTCGCTGATGAGTAATGCCCTTGAATAGTGAAGGAGGTTCCCACAGTAAGATGAATGAAGTTGTTGAATTTATAAGTGGAGGTTTTTGTATGTAGTGTGGAAGATTTTGATGCCATATATATGAAGATATGTGATGAATTCTGGGCCAATTGTTGTGCAATTTTGTGCGTTTTGAGCGAAGTATTTTTCCGCTGAATGTATTGTTCTGGTTCTTTGAAAGTTATTCATATGAAGATACTGTTAAAATTAACAAGAGTGTTAAATAATTTGAGATGAAGATTTTGAATGGAGGTTACCGTCACAAATATTAATAATAATTATTAAACCTTATTAAACCTGAATTTGACATTTAAATATAACTAACCTTCATTGGTCGATTATATCAACACGATTTGAGTAATTATCAACCGGATAAACGTGTGATTTAATGTATTTCTTGTATAAATAATATAAACAATATAATATTGTAAATAATTTTGTAAATATCTTTGATAATAATTTGAAATGAAAGTGATTAGTAGAGGCGTGTATGACATTTTCAATTGTCGTTTGGCATTGTTATAAACAATTTATTATTGTCATAAATAATTAATGAACTTTTGTTATTAACATTAAGAGTTTTGTTTTTATACTCTAAACAACGCTAATTAAGCAAGTGGATTGAACAATTAAAGATGATTTAGGATTATTAGAGTATTTCACTGGTGTTTGAATGGAGCATTTAAAAGATTTGCGTGAAAACATTTCAGTTGAGAAGTGGACATTTAACGTGTTTTGAAAGGGAGCCAGGCTCTGATGTAACTCGCATATGCTAAGGTTCACTTGACGGTGCAGGTGTCTTGCAGCTGGCCAGGAAACTGAATGATAGAGGCCAAGGACGTCTCCATAATAGCCTTGTGGCTATAAATAAAATGTGAAGTATATAAACACGCAAAACAATTGATATGTGTCTCGTCCCAAATCCCGTTTCCATTCCAAGTGCATTATTATTTTTACGCTATTTTGAGCTTGAGAAAGCTGAAACATTGTATGTAGAGTATACAAGTCCTACAGAAGGACATGGTTATATGGACGATGGCTTCTGATTGCCACATGGATTTTGTTGTTTTATTTTTGTTAAAATCATTCTTTATGTGAAATAAATTATTGTGCAGTTTAAAGTTTCTCGTCTTCGTTCTGGTTCATTTTAAATATCATGGTGGAGGTTATTGTGAGGGCATACTTTAGTGATCCAGTTGACAACCCAGTCCCCGAGATAAATTTAAGAGGTAAGTAAAGGTAAGTATGAACCCCCGTATATTTTGGTGTGTTCCACAATAATTTCTTGTTAACTATTGTGCTCTAATCTCGATAGTATCTGTCAGTGCCATTTTCATTGATGTAGCTGTGCCGGTGTGTTTGATTATTGGCAATCCGATTGAGGGGGGCGGATATCTGACAGCCTACTATCCGGATATCGGGGACAGTAGGATTGGCGCCGCAATTCGCTGGGGCTCGATAGACAACACTGGATTACCAGGTTGAACGCCAGTAGAATTGGCACAATCGAAGTTCGGAATGCTTGAATAACATTGGATTACCAAGTTATTGGAGTAGAATTGGCACCGCAATTTTGTGGAGTGCTCGAATACCATTGGATTACCAAGTTATCGATGTCAATGGGATTGTGAAGACTCAAATAAAGAGGTTGATTCTTTGTTAGATGTCTTGGCCAATTGTAGAATTTGAGAGTGTGATTATATAGGAATAAAATGTTGTATTGTATTAGGAAAATTACACTCAGAAAAGATCAGATCTTATACAACTTGAGAGAGGTTAAATAGGCTGGAAACTTAGAAAAATCGCCTATGATCTGGAATCTTATTTTATTTGACCGGCTTATGACATGTTTAGTCATATTAAAGATAAAATTAAACTATTTGGATTGTAAATGTAAATTATTTGTGTTAGGATATTTTAAAATGAACCAAGGAAACTTGAACATGTGCTTGAGTTTATTTCAACATGAAGTGTCTACGAAGGTTAATTATAAGGTAATTATAAGTTAGATTTAAGACAGAAAATTGCTCAAATTTATATATGGTGAAAGATGTTGCTCAGATGTTGTTATTTTGCTCTGTTTGATGTATATCCCTAAAGCAGTTTATTAGTGAAATATTATTGAAATGGCAGATGAAAGTATTAAGAAAATGTTGGAGGGGATGTCCAACAATATGAGGGAGATGAAAGCTAGCATTAATGAAAGTGTGAGGGAGATGGAAGCTAGGAATACTAGTCGATTGGAGGAGAATGCTAGTAACTTGTCTGCTAATTTGTCTATTAGAATGGAGGAGAATATGAAAGTTCTTCAGACCAGTTCTGCAAACCTAGAAAATAATGTGTCGCGTTTACAGATCAGTACCCAGGGAATCGAGAATGCTGTAACTGACATGCGCACAGACGTGTCCAATGTCCATAAAGATTTATCCAATGTGCATAAAGATGTGTCTGATGTTAAAATTTATGTTTCTAAGGTACAGAAAGATCTTACTATGTTGAATCTTGATGTTGCTAATGTCCGGGGTGATATTTCATGTGCTAGAGCTGAAGTAATTGTTGTTAGGAATGATGTTGCTACTGTACAAGACAAAGTAGAGGAAGTTGAAAAAGAGGTTAGAAATGCTCGAACTGATGTGTCAAATGTTCAAGTAGACATCAATAATATTCATTCAGATGTTAATGATATGCAAAGTGATATCAATAAAATACAAGTAGAAGTCAATACTCTTTTTGTAGACATTGCTAAAGTTCAGACTGATGTTAACAAAGTTAGAGAGGAAATTGAAACTTCAAAAACACTTTGTACTCGTAACATTAGTGCATTAACAACTCGGTTAGTTGACGAGTCTGTTAGGACAACAGCTTCTTTAGCTGGTTTAAAATACGATGTAGAGGTCATGAGAACCCAAGTATTAGATCACAATCGTTTACTTAAGGAAGACATTGAAGTAGATATCGCGGAAATGTTAACTGCAAATGTAACGGTGTGGAAAGATGAATGGAACAGGTCAAGTGGGGAACATGTCGATCAGATTCAGGAACGAATTGAAAGAAAACTTGCCAGTACACAAGTAGACATTAATAATGAAGTAGTTCAGATTAGGAAAGACTTGAATGTAAGGATGGATTCGCTATCCGAAAAGCAGGTAGAGGATAGAACTCAAATAGGTCAGGACGTACAAGCATTAAAAACTGCGTTAGAGGAACAGATTCATAAGGTTGTCTCTGATGTTAATGAAACTACGAGCAAACTTCAGAATTTGAAACTAGGAGAAGCTAGCATGATGGAAACCTATAAGGAAGAGTTGATTAGGAAAGTCATCACGGAAATCACAGACAAGGATACTGAAGGATTGACTGGAGAAGAGGACAGAAATTACGTGAGAAGATGTAACCTCGCTACAGAAGAGAGAGACATTAGTCCTGAGGAACGTATATCCAGATTCCGGGAAGAAGAAGAGGATCGGAATATTGAACCCGAATGGAAGTATTGTGATAGTGGGAAACATTACATGGATTCATATCCGAGAAATGTGACAGTCATCCGGAACTTTGAAGACAAACCTCAAAAATTTAGCAACACTGATAGTCTCACACCGATCGAATATATCAGGAACCTTAAAGACTATTTCATAGAAGCCCACATTCCTAGAGAGAGAGAGATGAGAATCGTAGAAAGATTTCTAGCTGGAGGACCCCTCGAATGGTTTAGAGCATTTCGGTACACTTTTAGCAATTTTGACGAATTTGCAGAGGCACTGATAAAACGATTCTGGTCAATAGAAGCTCAGAATTCATTAAGAGCTGAGGTATACTCGAGGAAGTCTTCAGGTACTCTTCCAACACGGTACGCTGATTTCTTCACGAGCCAGTTATCACGCTTGAGATTTTTGCAACCCCCATTGTCAACAGAGCAGTTGATAGATGCGATTTCACGTATGCTGCCTGTGGAAGTAAGAAGACTGATCATATCGTCAAATATCAGAGATTTGACAAGTATGGACGAATTATTGAGAAGGCTTGACTACACGAGTCCAATGCCAAATTTGGTACAAAAAGGTCAGAGGCACGAATTCAAAGACGTTAATACAGTCTACATGGATCAAGTGCAGCAAACTGATAAGCCTGAGGAAGAAAAAACTGAAAATGTAGGTCCTCACAGGAATAATTATTTCCGCAACAACAGTTCCCAAGGTTACCGTCCATATCAGCAAAGACGAGGATGGAATAATAATAGAGGGAATTATAACAACGGAAGAGGTAGATACTACAACAATGGTTACAATAGAAACTACAATCGAAATAACCAGTACCAGAATCAGAATCAGAATTCTCAAGGTCAGGTTATGACACCCGACAAGTATCAAGAAAGAGAGAAAGAAAGTCAGCAGTATCTGAAGGAATTACGAGAGAAGGAAGCTGAAAATCAAAAGAAAAGACAGGATGTAGTGATCGATCCTGGTCCTTCTACAAGTCAGCAGGGGAATTTTGAGATTGGTAACACAAAAAAACGCCGATTTCTCAACGACAGTGAGAAACTATGAATACATTGCCACACCACACCTAATTACCATTAATGAAATTTACGAAGTAACTGATGAGGATTTATTAGAAGAGAGGGGAATCGTCAAAGAGGAAAGACCATGTGCCTTACCTATTATTTCTGTACTGATAGATGGCCAACAGTATAAAGCTCTTATGGATACTGGCGCAATTATTTCTATCATTTCTGATGAATGCTATCAAAGTTTATTAAAAGGAGAAAACATGACAGTTTTACCAGTTTCTACCGTCAAAGTGAGAGGAATTTTCCAAGACAAGGCAGTGAAATGCAAGATCCAAGTGCTGTTGAACTTTGAAATTAATGGAAGGAATTATGAACAGATCTTTATTGTGGTGAACAAGATCCATTTCGATATTGTGCTAGGAATCGATTTTATATCGAAAGTGGGAGCCATTATTGATATGAAGAATAGGAGTATTAGCTTTAATGATGGGTACATGATCACAGAAGAGATCGAAGAATAGGACGTGAAAAACAGTCTGGAGATAGACCTTAGGGAAGAAATTTTAAATACCATTATCAATGAAGTAGAGAATTTAACAGAAATACCCAGTAGAAAAACTGAAGGATTTGAAGAAATTCAGGGGGAATTTGAGGATTTGATAAAGGAATTCCAAGATATTTTTGATGAAAAGCCTGGATTGATTAAAGACTATAAGTATAAGATAAGGCTGACCGATGAAACCCCTTACCAAAAGAGAATATACCCCATACCTGAGAAATACTATCAAGAAGTACGAGGGTTGATCAGAAAAATGGAGGTAGACGGGATTATTAAAAAACAGGCGTCGTCTTACATAAACCCCATCACTGTAGTCAAGAAAAGTAATGGTCAGATACGTCTTTGTCTCGATGCTCGGACCATCAACTTGAAGATTCTTCCAGAAAATGACCGACCACCTAAGATTAGAGATCTGCTTAGAAAGTTCAAAGGGAGAGCATGTTTCAGTGTTCTTGACTTGACATCTTCGTTTTACCAAGTTCAACTGGAGGAAGAAAGTATGCAGTACACTGGATTCTTATTTGACCAGACGTCATGGGTCTTTGTGAGAATGCCTTTTGGAATGGTCATCAGTGGACCAGCACTTATTCGAGCACTTGATAGCAAGCTCACTGACGAGGTAAAGGAAAATGTAATCTGCTACATTGACGATTTAATTGTATCTTCACCCAACGCCGCAGAACATTTAGTGCATTTGAGAAAGTTGTTTGAAAATTTAAGGGAGGCCAATATCAAGGTCAATTTTGGAAAATGTCAATTCTTGAAGAAGGAGATCAATTACTTGGGGCATACCATTGATAAGGATGGATATCATCCAAACATGCAGAAAGTAGATGGGATCACAAGGTTCCCAAAGCCAACTAAGGTGAAACAAGTCAGAGAATTTGTAGGCGCATGCCAATTCATTAGCAGCCACTGTCCGAGATACTCTGAAATTATGGCTCCTCTGTATGATTTACTCAAGAAAAATAATAGATGGAAATGGAGTACCGCAGCAGACGAGGCTTTTGAGAAAGCGAAGGAGATGCTCAGAAACAACGTTAAACTGGAGTACCCAGACTTTGAGAAGGTGTTCTATATAGAGTCTGATGCATCAAGAATAGGCATTAGTGCAGTCTTATACCAAAAAGACGAGGCAGGCAACAAGCACTACATTGCGTTCACTAGTCGAAAGTTAAAGAAACACGAGGAAAACTACTTTACGGCAGAACTAGAAGCGTTAGCTTTTGTAACAGGTTTGCAAGCTTGGAAAAAAATGTTGCTGGCACACAAGGTTATCATTATTACAGATCACAAAGCACTTCAGTTTATGCTGCAAACTGACATGTCCAGTGATAGATTGACACGTTGGGCTTTGTTCACCCAACAGTTTAACGCCACTATCGTCCATCAGCCTGGGAAAGATAACTTACTGGCTGATGCTTTATCACGTAACCCTATCAAAAATGTGCAGATACACCATGTACAATTGGAGCAGCAAGATCAAGAGACCGTTAGGAGGTTAGCCCGAATCGGTGTGTCACAGAAGAGACACGCTCCAATCAGGAAAATGTACAGGCTTCTTAAGGGTTACATGGACAATACTGATGTTGACTATGCAGCTACACAGAGAGATTCACGACACTTTGTCTTGAGTGGAGACATCGTATGTAAGTATGCTCACTGTGCGCATACAAAGCTTCGAATAGTCGTGCCACCTAAACTTGTTGTCAATTTAGTGTGGGTAGCTCATCACGCAACTGGACATGCGGGTTTAGATAAAACTCTTGATACTCTTAAAGAGAGGTTTATTTGGACTAACATGCGTTCCAGCATTGCTAATGTCATTCGTTCATGTGATAAATGTCAAAGAGCAAAGTATGCTTCCGCTCTATTAAAAGGAAAACCTAAGGCGATGATTCCCTCTAAACCAAATGAACTCATGGCGACAGACATATTTGGTCCTTGTCCGAAGGGATACCAGGGTAATCAGTATCTGTTGGTTACCGTGGATGTCTTCTCAAAATTTGTAACAATGAGTCCCATGCAAAAAGCTAACACGAGGAACGTTGTAAGCAGACTGGAACATGCTGTATTTCCAAAAGCTGGTAAACCAGAATATCTACTTTCGGATCATGGAGCTCAGTTTACATCCTTAGAATTTGCTGCAGATATGGATGGCTTGGTATTAAGCACATATTTTCAAACGTGCGCTATCCGGAATCGAATTCTTCAGAAAGATATATGGCTGAATTTTCGAAATTCTGTCGAATTTTCTGTCCGAATGATCATTCTGGTTGGGTAAGATTTGTACCCCTTATTGAGGAGTGTCTAAATTCTACAGTGCAGGAGAGCACAGGAGAATTGCCAATGAGACTTCATCTAGGTAGAAACCCAGAAAGGCCGTGGGACAATCTTTTTAACCACGTTCCTAGAGATCCCGTCTTAGGAAGGCAGCAGAGAATAGACAGAGCGAAAGAACAACTCCAGAAAGCAGCACAAAAACGACTGAAAAGAGTAGCTGGAAAACGTTTTGGTGCTCCCTTAGAAATTGGAAATCTGGTATTATTACGCAGACCTGTCAAGGCTGACGTGGGTAAGAAAATCTATCCCTAGTTTGGAATAGCATTTATGGGTCCGTTCAGAATTACGAATGCTTATGGAAACAACTGTTATGAACTCTACGATGATGAGAATAATGTCGTTTGTGGTAAGTTCAATGCTGGGAACTTGAAGAGATATTATCCAAGAGTAAGCCAATAATAATTCAATTTCGTGTTCAAGTGAATTGAGATATTTATAACACAGAGTTTAAAAACAATTTGCAACTGTTTTTAAAACGTGGTGAAGGGAGAATGCCCCCGTAAATTGAATTATATTGAGACCACGATGGCTGTATTGGCAAAAGTGAGTCAAGTTATGGATGTCATAGTTGTGACGTGTATATTCATGACGTAGGCACGGATGACGTAGAATTCATGCAAGTAGGCTGGTGGAGCTGAGATTCTTGGTGACGTCATGATTTTGTTCGAGAAAGATCTGAGATTTACGACGCAGTCGCAGGAAACAAGGTATTGTGCTAAGGAAGAAGTTACGCTATTGGAGGAAAGGCTCGAACCAATGAACGATAGTTTGGAAGGAAGACGGAGATTGCTGAAACTACGATATTTGATTACTTTTGACATGCAGAATTGTGGAAAACTATTTTCAGCTATGGCATTGATTTGGAATTTTGAAGAAATTAATTTTTAGTTTTTGAAATTTGAAAATCCGTCAAGTATAGCCAAAGTTAAAACTTCTAGCAATGACGGAGCAACAGGCTATGGAAGGGATGGATACGCCCCTTAAGAAGTTAATAAAAGGTCGTGCACAGAAGAGAGGAGCTCTCATACTCATACCTCATACCTCAGACCGCTCATACCGTTTATATATTTCAGAGGTCATATAGTCATTTTCGAGTGAATAAGTGAAGCAAGTCGTCTTTGGCGTGTGGTTAAAGCCCGGCGCATCGAACGAACACGGAGCAGTTCCATTTTACGCTGTTTGAAACTAGGTGAAGTTGAAACGCTCACATTAACGTTTCCACCTGAGAATATATCAAGAGTTGACTTCTGCCTTTATTATAAATCTATTGGGCAGTACAACATTGAGGTGTGTAGAAGATTTGAACAATTTCACAGTTATAATTTGAAAGACATTGGCACTTTAAGGCTGCCAACAAAAGTGATTTTCTCGCCACATGAGAAACACTTTTAAAATTCCACATTATACACTACGGCTGACACGTGGATTGCAACAGTGATATTGGAGAATACGTTTGGTAATACAACGATACATTCTACTATGGAACATTATAATCTGGCAGTGCTTTCAATGATTATAACAGAAGTGCAGATGGAAGACTAAGGCTTTAATGCAATTGGGACATATATCGATGGAGTGAAATAACAGCATGGAACTTCGTTAATCGTCATTATACAAAAGCGAGCATGTAGTGAACATCCAACTACACTCATGCATCGTGAATTCATCGCTGAATTATATCTAATGGCAGTGGAAATATTTTCATACTCCACGATTATGAATATTTCTGCGGAAATAACTGCAATAAACTTCATGACGAATTGCGACCAGAACTTCAGGGAACTTTCAAGAGAGGCCTGGGTGGACCCGGCTCACAAAGAAGAGTTTTGCCAGAAGGATGTCTTTCGTATACATGGAGCAGTGCAATTTCCGGAGGAGGAAGCAGTTCGATTCTCCGAGGGCGCTGATTCCAGGTTCGAGGACGGAGCACATCTTCACGCTGGTGAAATGGAACCAACAGCAGTTTTCTTTGAAAACTTTCCTCTAGAACTTCAATCAACAGATAAGGTAGTCGTGAACGTTTCTTGTATTATTTGAGTCTTGTAGCGATATCTGAGCAACCATTTTTCCCATATTTTCTGTCCTATATTTTGCCCCATTTTCTTGATTGATATTTCTGTACTCAGTACACTTCGATGATTTATGCCTTTTTCTTCGATTTGTTGAGACATTGTTATGTCATTGGCATACTTAAATAATTTTGGTTCAGTTGGGACTGATAATTAGATTCTTTCAGTAATTTGCATATTTTTGTAGTCACGATTTGACTGTAAAGGTAACGATTTGCTATGGCAGATTTGAATTCAGACAGCGTGTCTTTTTTATTAAAGTAATTCTATTCAGTAAATTACTTTGACCAATTTTCTGTCATCCTCAAGAAAGAAGAATGATTAAAAGATTTTAGAGCGTTAAAATCTATTACGTTATCG
The DNA here is from genome assembly GCA_946902985.2 of Meconema thalassinum. NCBI lineage: Eukaryota > Metazoa > Arthropoda > Insecta > Orthoptera > Tettigoniidae > Meconema > Meconema thalassinum. The sequence continues at coordinate 617,948,508 of OX336390.1, forward strand.
ACGATCTTTGAAATACTAGTCGTCTTATGAACATGATTGCAACATAGACATTTATCATTGCATTATAGACAATTTTATGAAATATGAACTTTGATTACGATTTATTGAATACACTATAGTAATGAACATTTGATAGGAGTTTTTCTCAATTCTAGATTGGAACAATAATGTTTGCATTCCACAATCTAATTGTATTCTATTCGACTATTTATGCAGTTTAGATGAACTTTGATTGAAGATAGTATTTTTATACTGCGATACTTTGAAGATATTAATCTCAATTTTGATAGACCAAGGAGGAGTGTCTAATCGTATTTGCTATTAAATTTATTTGTGATTGGCAAATTTTTACTTCATATCGATTCATGAATGAAACCCACGAAGGTTAAATAATAACAGTCATTAATACAATTGATGAATATAAGAATTTTTAAAGAGGAACAATGGGTGTATAATCGTTAGTTCAGAGGACGTGTAAAAGTCGCTGATGAGTAATGCCCTTGAATAGTGAAGGAGGTTCCCTCAGTAAGATGAATGAAGTTGTTGAATTTATAAGTGGAGGTTTTTGTATGTAGTGTGGAAGATTTTGATGCCATATATATGAAGAGATATGATGAATTCTGGGCCAATTGTTGTGCAATTTTGTGCGTTTTGAGCGAAGTATTTTTCCGCTGAATGTATTGTTCTGGTTCTTTGAAAGTTATTCATATGAAGATACTGTTAAAATTAACAAGAGTGTTAAATAATTTGAGATGAAGATTTTGAATGGAGGTTACCGTCACAAATATTAATAATAATTATTAAACCTTATTAAACCTGAATTTGACATTTAAATATAACTAACCTTCATTGGTCGATTATATCAACACGATTTGAGTAATTATCAACCGGATAATGTGTGGTTTAATGTATTTCTTGTATAAATAATATAAACAATATAATATTGTAAATAATTTTGTAAATATCTTTGATAATAATTTGAAATGAAAGTGATTAGTAGAGGCGTGTATAAAATTTTCAATTGTCGTTTGACATTGTTATAAACAATTTATTATTGTCATAAATAATTAATGAACTTTTGTTATTAACATTAAGAGTTTTGTTTTTATACTCTAAACAACGCTAATTAAGCAAGTGGATTGAACAATTAAAGATGATTTAGGATTATTAGAGTATTCCACTGGTGTTTGAATGGAGCATTTAAAAGATTTGCGTGATAATATTTCAGTTGAGAAGTGGACATTTAACGTGTTTTGAAAGGGAGCCAGGCTCTGTTGTAACTCGCATATGCTAAGGTTCACTTGACGGTGCAGGTGTCTTGCAGCTGGCCAGGAAACTGTATGATAGAGGCCAAGGACGTCTCCATAATAGCCTTGTGGCTATAAATAAAATGTGAAATATATAAACACGCAAAACAATTGATATGTGTCTCGTCCCAAATCCCGTTTCCATTCCAAGTGCATTATTATTTTTACGCTATTTTGAGCTTGAGAAAGCTGAAACATTGTATGTAGAGTATACAAGTCCTACAGAAGGACATGGTTATATGGACGATGGCTTCTGATTGCCACGTGGATTTTGTTGTTTTATTTTTGTTAAAATCATTCTTTATGTGAAATAAATTATTATCATAGGCGATTTTCCTAAGTTTCCAGCCTATTTAACCCTTCTCAAGTTGTATAAGATCTGATCTTTTCTGAGTGTAATTTTCCTAATACAATACAACATTTAATTCCTATATAATCACATTCTTAAATACTACAATTGGCCTAGACATCTAACAAAGAATCAACCTCCTTATTTGAGTCTAATCGAACCTCACGTGTTAGGTTTGCCAATCTTACTAGCGTTCAACCTGGTAATCCAGTTTTGTTGAATTCACCCCACGTTTTAGGGTCGCCAATCTTACTGTCCCCGTTTACCCGGATAGTAGGCTGTCAGATATCCGCCCCCTCAATCGGATTGCCAACAATCAATCGCACCGGCTCAGCTACAACAATGAAAATGGCACTGACAGATACTATCGAGATATGAGCACAGAAGTTAACAGGAAGTCATTGTGGAACACACCAAAATAGACGGGGGTACATACTCACCTTCACTTACCTCTTAAAAATTATCTCGGGGATTGAGTTGACAACAGGATCACCAAAGTCTGTTCACACAATAACCTCCACCATGACATTTAAAAATGAACCAGAACGAAGACGAGAACTTTGAACTGTACAAAAGCTTTATTTCAAATAAAGGGTATGATTTTAATAACACAACAAAATCAACGTGGCTATCAGTAGCCCATGTCAATCTGACTACGTCCTCCTGTAGGACTTGCAAAGTTATCATACAACATGATATAAAACATATTAGCTCCCACGAGCTCCAAATAACGTAATATTCATAACACAATTGGATTGGAAAAGGACGTGAGGACGAGACATATATAGAGCATTTGGTTTCTTTTAATACACATGACACTTGTATTTATAGTCGCAAGGCCAGAGTGTGGACGACCTCACCCGCTGATAACCAGTTGTTGGGACAGCTGCGAGCTACCCTTCAACCTGTCGCATACTTGTCAAATGGGCTCCCCTTCTCATGCCACATTACGTAAGAATACAGCTCTCTCTCAAGCTTTAAATGTCCGCAAGACAACTCATATATATATTTACGCAAGTCTTTCAAATACTTTGCTTACATCCTACTGGATTATTATGACAATCCTTAAACTTGTTAAGTTCTTATCCAAATGTTTAATTAGCTCTTAAATGTTTATAACAAAATCACATAAATTATTTATAACAATTAGAAATTGTTTATAATATTTGTCCAAGACAATAAAAATATTTTTAAACACGCCTTTAACATCACTTTCGTTCCACATTATTGTCAAAAATATTTACAGCATTTATTTACAATATTAACATTTAAATTAATCAAATTATTAATTTAAGAAATACATTAACCACATGTTCATCCGGTTGGTAATTTCATAATCGGGTCCATATAATCGACCAATGAAGGTTAGTTATACATATTTATTTCACAATCTGGTTTAATAAAGGTTTTAATAATTATTTGTGACGGTAATCTTCATTCAAAATCTTATCTCAAATTCTTTCAAAACTCTTGTTAATTATAACAGTAAATTCACTTGATTAATTTTCAACGAACTATGACAATTCACTCCAGCGGAAAATACTTCGCTAACAAAATAATGCACAAACTGCATTAAAAGTTAGGCCCAAAATCATCATATATTAATCTATATGGCATCAAAAACTTTCACAGAACTTACAAAAACCTCCACTAATAATTCTTTATCATTAATTCCTGTGGGAACCTCCTTCATATTCAAGGGCATTATACATCAGCGACTTTCAACACGTGCGCTGCACTAGCGATTATACATTCATAGTTCCACTTAAAAATTCTTATAATCATTAATTGTTTCAAAACTGTTTTCATTTAACCTTCGTGGATTTCATTCATGAATCGAAATGAAGTCAAAATTTGCCAATCACAAACAAATTTAATAGTGAATACGCTTATATACGCCTGTCTGGTCTATCAAAATTTAAGATTAACATCTTCAAAAAATTGTAGTATAAAAATACTATCATCAAATAAAGTGTGACTAAAACTGCAAAATAGTCGAATAGAATCCAATTAGACTGGGGAATGCAAACATCATTACATAAATCTCTAATTGAGAAAAACTCCTAACACAAGTTCTTGATTTTAATGCATTCAATAATTCATTATTTAAGTTCATCTTTCACAAAAATGTCTATGATGCAATGATCGTTCATAACTGACGATAAATGTCTGTGTTGCAATCAATTCGAATAACGACTAGTATTTCCAAGATCGTCGACAACGTAAGAGATTTTAACGCTCTAAAATCATTTAAATGTTCTTCCTTCTTGATGATGACAGAAAATTGGTCAAAGTAATTAAACTGGGGTAGAATTACTTTAATATAGTGACACGCTGTCTGAATTTAAATCTGCCATAAAAATCATTAACTTACAGTCAAATCGTGACTACAAAAATAATAAGCTAATTACTGAAAAATCTTAATATCAGTCTCAACTGATCCAAAATCATTTAACTATGCCCATGACATAACAATGTCTTAATAAATCGTCGAAAAAGGCATAACTCAACAAGGTGTACTGAGAATAGGAATCTCAAACAAGAAAATAGGGCAAAATACATGAGGACAAAAATATGGGAAAAATGGTTGCTCAAATATCATTAAGAAACTCAAATACAATAAACGTTCACGACTACCTTATCTGCCGATTGACGTTCCAGAGGAAAATCCCCCAAAGAAGACTGCTGATGGATCCATTTCACCAAGTTAAAGCTGAGCTCCATCCTCGAAACAGGAAACAGCACCCTCGGAGAATCGAACTGCTTTCTTCTCCGGAAATTGCACTGCTCCTCGAAGACGAATAGACATCCTTCCGGCAATAATCTTCTTTGTGAGTCGGGATAACCCTGACCTCTCTTGAAAAATCCCTGAAGTTCCGGCAGACAATCGCCATGAAGTTTTCGTAGAAATTTCCGAAGAAATATTCATATTCAGTGAGTATGAAATCATTTCCAATGCTGTTCGATAGTATTCAGCCTTTAATCACGAAACATGGGTGTAGATGGTTATTCGCCACATGTTCGCTTGTGTGGAATAGCAATTAGCGAAGTTCCATGTTGCTATCTTACTCCGTTGAAATATGTCCCAATCGCATTAAGTCCTTTAGCCTTCCATTTTCTCTTCGGTTGTAGTAATAGAAGAACAAACTGCCATATTAAATTGCTCCATTATACTGTAGCGTCGTGTAACAAAAGCAATCAGAAGTCTCCCTATTTCACTAGCAGCGTCAGCCGTGGCGTAGATTCTGGCGATACAATAGTGCTTCTCAGGTGGCGAGATAATCACTTTTGTCAGTCGTGTAAAACTGCCAATATCTTTCAAAACAATTGCTCGAAATTGTTCAGCTTTTCTATATTACTTCATGTAGCACTGCACAATAGAATTAGCTTATCGGCGACCGCTAACTGTTCACAGCTAATCTTGTAGATGCGTTCGAAGGTGCGTTTTAACTTCACCTAGTTTGACTTGAATCTCGTGTAATGCAGTGGCTTCACCACGCGTTATAAAGACGACTCTTTTCTACTCTTTCACTCGACGTCTCACCAAAATGACTGTATAAGAAAGAACTTTCACAATTAGACTTCGATGATCTGAGAATGAGATCTGAGAATGATCGGAGAATGATCGGAGAATGAGACTCCTCTCTTCTGCGCAAGGCCTTTTATTAACTTCACGAGGGGCGTATCCATCCCTTCCATAGCGTGATACTGCGTCATCGCTATAAGTTCCAACTTCGTTAATACATGACGGATTTTCAAAATTCAAAAACTGAAAATAAATTTCACCAAAATTCCAAATCAATGCCTCTACTGCAAATGGATTTCCACAATTCTGCATTCCAAAAGTAATAAAAATACCATAGTTTCAGCAATCTCCGTCTTCCTTGAAACTATCGTTCATTGGTTCAAGCCTCCCCTCCAATAGCATAATTTCTTCCTCAGCAGAATTCCTCGTTTCCTGCGACTGCGTCGTACATCTCGGAACATTCTCGAATAAATGCTGACGTCACTGAGAATCTCAGCTCAAGTAGCATGCTGGCATAACGTTTGCGTCATCCGTGCTTACGTCATGACTATCCACGTCATAACTATGACAGCCATAACTCTCCTTATAATTTTCACTATAGCCACCGTGGTCTCTATATAATTCAATTACGGGGGCATTCTCCTCTCACCACGTTTTAAAAACAGTTGCAAATTGTTTTTAAACTCAATGTTACAAGTATCTCCACTCTCTTGAACACGAAATTGTATTATTACTGGCTTACTCTAGTATGATATTTCCTCTATGTTCCTTAATCATAAATCTCTTCTACTCTGGGTTGTGTGTGGTTAATGCATTCTCTCCTCTCTACTTTCTCTTCTGTCCAGTATTTCTATTTTCTAAGTTCTGCTGGCTCGTCGAAGGTCCAGGATCGATTACAACATCCTGCCTTTTCTTTTGATTTTCGGTTTCTTTTTCCCGTAATTCTTTTAGGTATTGCTGGCTTTCCTTCTCTCTTTGCTGATACTGATCGGGTGTCATAACCTGACCTTGAGTATTCTGGTTTCTATTTTGGTTCTGGTTATTCCTATTATAATTTCGGTTATAACCATTATTGTTGTAATATCTGCCTCTTCCATTGTAGTTTCCTCGATTATAGTTCCAGCCTCTTCTCTGTTGATACGGTCGGTAACCTTGCGATCTGTTATTTCTAAACTGATTATTCCTGTGAGGACCTACATTGTCAGTTTTCTCTTCGTCTGGCTTGTCAGTTTGTTGGACTTGGTCCATATATACAGTATTGATTTCTTTGAAGTCCTGCCTTTGACCTTTCTGTATCACGTTAGGCATTGGGCTTGTGTAGTCTAACCTCCTCAGTAATTCATCCATGCTGGTTAAATCCCTGATGTTTGATGAAATAATTAGTCTTCTCACCTCAACAGGCAGCATACGAGAAATCGCATCAATTAGTTGCTCCGTTGACAATGGGGGTTGTAAAAATCTCAAGCGGGACAATTGACTCGTAAAGAAATCAGCGTACCGTGTTGGAAGAGTACCTGAGTATTTTCTTGAATACACCTCCGCTCTTAACGAATTTTGCGCTTCTATGGACCAAAATCGTTTGATTAATGCCTCTGCAAACTCGTCAAAGTTACTGAATGTGTATCTAAATGCGCGAAACCATTCGAGGGGTCCTCCAATCAAATATCTCTCCACTATCTTCATCTCTCTCTCTCTGGGAATGTGAGCTTCGATGAAATAATCTTTGAGGTTCCTTACATACTATATAGGCGTCAAACTATCAGTGTTTCTGAATTTTTGCGGTTTGTCTTCGAAATTCCTGATGACCGTCACGTTCCTCGGATATGAATCCGGGTAGTTTTTCCCACTATCTCGATAGTTCCACTCAGGTTCCATATTCCTCTCGTCATCCTCCTCTCTGAATCTGGATATACGTTCTTCAGGAGTCACGTCTCTATCTTCTGGATCTAGGTTATATCTTCTGGCATAATTCCTATTGATTTCGCGAGCTAAGCCTTCTGTATCCTTGTCAGTGATTTCCATTAAGACTTTCTTGATTAACTCTTCTTTGTAGTTCTCCACCAAACTAGCCTCTCCTAACTTCAAATTTTGCAGTTTGCTCGTCGTTTCATTTACATCAGAGACAACTTTATGAATCTGTTCCTCTAATGTAGATTTTAATGTTTGCATATCCTGACCTAGTTGTGTTCTATCGTCAACTTGTTTTTCGGATAGCGAATCTATCCTGACGCTTAAATCTTTCCTAATCTGTACTACTTCATTGTTAATTTCTATTTGAGTACTGGCAAGTTTTCTTTCAATCCTTTCCTGAATTTGGGTTACATGTTCCCCACTTGACTTATTCCACTCGTCTTTCCATACTGCTACGTTTGCCGTTAACATTTCTGCTATGTCTACTTCGATATCCTCTTTCAATAATCTATTATGGTCTAATACCTGGGTTCTCATGACCTCTACATCATACTTTAAACCTGCTAAAGACGTTGTCGTTCTAACTGACTCATCAACTAATCTAGTCGCTAATGAACTTATATTACGCGTACAAAGGGTTTTCGAATTTTCTATCTCTTCCCTGACTTTATTTACATCAGTTTGGACTCTAGCAATATCTACGAAAACTGTGTTGACTTCTACCTGAATCTTAGTTATGTCACTTTGCACCTCAGTTATATCCGAATGAATGTTATTAATATCTACCTGAACATTGGATACATCAGTTCTAGCATTTTGAATTTCTCTTTGGACTTCCTCGACCTTGTCTTGGACAGTCGCAACATCATTTTTAACAACAACTACTTCGGCTCTAGCACAAGAAATATCACCTCGGACATTAGCCACATCTAAATTCAACATTGTCAGATCTTTCTGTACCTTAGAAATATCACATTTAACATCATCAACATTTTTATGCACAATATACACATCTTTATGGACATTGGACACGTCTGTGCGCATGTCAGTTACAGTATTCTCGATTCCTAGGGTATTAATCTGTAAACGCGACATATTATCCTCTAAATTAGCAGCACTAGTATGAAGAACCTTCATATTCTCCTCCATTCGACTATTATTCCTAGCTTCCATCTCCTTCATACTGCTATTCAAATTAGCAGACATATTACTAGCATTTTCCTCCATTCTTGCATTCAAATTAGCAGACAAATCACTAACAATCTCCTTCATACTTTCATTCAGCATCTGCTTCATACTGCGATTCATGTTAGCAGACATCTCCTCTAACATCATCCTCATACTTTCATCTGCCATTACAATATTATTCAAAAATAGACTGCTGTAGGGACATACATCAAAAGAGCAAAATAACAACATTTGAGCAACACTTTTCACCATATATAAATTTGATCAATTTTTTGTCTTAAATCTAACTTATAACTACCTTATAATTAACTTTCGAGGATACTTCATGTTGAAACAAACTCAAGCACATGTTCAAATTTCCCTGGCTCATTTTAAAATATCCTAACACAAATAATTTACACTTACAATCCAAATAATTTAATTTTATCTTTAATATGACTAAAATGTCATAAGCCGGTCAAAAAAATTAAGATTCCAGATCATAGGCGATTTTCCTAAGTTTCCAGCCTATTTAACCCTTCTCAAGTTGTATAAGATCTGATCTTTTCTGAGTGTAATTTTCCTAATACAATACAACATTTAATTCCTATATAATCACACTCTTAAATACTACAATTGGCCTAGACATCTAACAAAGAATCAACCTCCTTATTTGAGTCTAATCGAACCTCACGTGTTAGGTTCGCCAATCTTATTAGCGTTCAACCTGGTAATCCAGTTATGTTGAATCTAGCCCCAACGTTTTAGGTGCGCCAATCTTACTAGCGTTCAACCTGGTAATCCAGTTTTGTTGAATTCACCCCACGTTTTAGGGTCGCCAATCTTACTGTCCCCGTTTACCCGGATAGTAGGCTGTCAGATATCCGCCCCCTCAATCGGATTGCCAACAATCAATCGCACCGGCTCAGCTACAACAATGAAAATGGCACTGACAGATACTATCGAGATATGAGCACAGAAGTTAACAGGAAGTCATTGTGGAACACACCAAAATAGACGGGGGTACATACTCACCTTCACTTACCTCTTAAAAATTATCTCGGGGATTGAGTTGACAACAGGATCACTAAAGTCTGTTCACACAATAACCTCCACCATGACATTTAAAAATGAACCAGAACGAAGACGAGAACTTTGAACTGTACAAAAGCTTTATTTCAAATAAAGGGTATGATTTTAATAACACAACAAAATCAACGTGGCTATCAGTAGCCCATGTCAATCTGACTACGTCCTCCTGTAGGACTTGCAAAGTTATCATACAACATGATATAAAACATATTAGCTCCCACGAGCTCCAAATAACGTAATATTCATAACACAATTGGATTGGAAAAGGACGTGAGGACGAGACATATATAGAGCATTTGGTTTCTTTTAATACACATGACACTTGTATTTATAGTCGCAAGGCCAGAGTGTGGACGACCTCACCCGCTGATAACCAGTTGTTGGGACAGCTGCGAGCTACCCTTCAACCTGTCGCATACTTGTCAAATGGGCTCCCCTTCTCATGCCACATTACGTAAGAATACAGCTCTCTCTCAAGCTTTAAATGTCCGCAAGACAACTCATATATATATTTACGCAAGTCTTTCAAATACTTTGCTTACATCCTACTGGATTATTATGACAATCCTTAAACTTGTTATGTTCTTATCCAAATGTTTAATTAGCTCTTAAATATTTATAACAAAATCACATAAATTATTTATAACAATTAGAAATTGTTTATAATATTTGTCCAAGACAATAAAAATATTTTTAAACACGCCTTTAACATCACTTTCGTTCCACATTATTGTCAAAAATATTTACAGCATTTATTTACAATATTAACATTTAAATTAATCAAATTATTAATTTAAGAAATACATTAACCACATGTTCATCCGGTTGGTAATTTCATAATCGGGTCCATATAATCGACCAATGAAGGTTAGTTATACATATTTATGTCACAATCTGGTTTAATAAAGGTTTTAATAATTATTTGTGACGGTAATCTTCATTCAAAATCTTATCTCAAATTCTTTCAAAACTCGTGTTAATTATAACAGTAAATTCACTTGATTAATTTTCAACGAACTATGACAATTCACTCCAGCGGAAAATACTTCGCTAACAAAATAATGCACAAACTGCATTAAAAATTAGGCCCAAAATCATCATATATTAATCTATATGGCATCAAAAACTTCCACAGAACTTACAAAAACCTCCACTAATAATTCTTTATCATTAATTCCTGTGGGAACCTCCTTCATATTCAAGGGCATTATACATCAGCGACTTTCAACACGTGCGCTGCACTAGCGATTATACATTCATAGTTCCACTTAAAAATTCTTATAATCATTAATTGTTTCAAAACTGTTTTCATTTAACCTTCGTGGATTTCATTCATGAATCGAAATGAAGTCAAAATTTGCCAATCACAAACAAATTTAATAGTGAATACGCTTATATACGCCTGTCTGGTCTATCAAAATTTAAGATTAACATCTTCAAAAAATTGTAGTATAAAAATACTATCATCAAATAAAGTGTGACTAAAACTGCAAAATAGTCGAATAGAATCCAATTAGACTGGGGAATGCAAACATCATTACATAAATCTCTAATTGAGAAAAACTCCTAACACAAGTTCTTGATTTTAATGCATTCAATAATTCATTATTAAAGTTCATCTTTCACAAAAATGTCTATGATGCAATGATCGTTCATAACTGACGATAAATGTCTGTGTTGCAATCAATTCGAATAACGACTAGTATTTCCAAGATCGTCGACAACGTAAGAGATTTTAACGCTCTAAAATCATTTAAATGTTCTTCCTTCTTGATGATGACAGAAAATTGGTCAAATTAATTAAACTGGGGTAGAATTACTTTAATAAAGTGACACGCTGTCTGAATTTAAATCTGCCATAAAAATCATTAACTTACAGTCAAATCGTGACTACAAAAATAATAAGCAAATTACTGAAAAATCTAAATATCAGTCTCAACTGATCCAAAATCATTTAACTATGCCCATGACATAACAATGTCTTAATAAATCGTCGAAAGAGGCATAACTCAACAAGGTGTACTGAGAACAGGAATCTCAAACAAGAAAATAGGGCAAAATACATGAGGACAAAAATATGGGAAAAATGGTTGCTCAAATATCATTAAGAAACTCAAATACAATAAACGTTCACGACTACCTTATCTGCCGATTGACGTTCCAGAGGAAAATTCCCCAAAGAAGACTGCTGATGGATCCATTTCACCAAGTTAAAGCTGAGCTCCATCCTCGAAACAGGAAACAGCACCCTCGGAGAATCGAACTGCTTCCTTCTCCGGAAATTGCACTGCTCCTCGAAGACGAATAGACATCCTTCCGGCAATAATCTTCTTTGTGAGTCGGGATAACCCTGACCTCTCTTGAAAAATCCCTGAAGTTCCGGCAGACAATCGCCATGAAGTTTTCGTAGAAATTTCCGAAGAAATATTCATATTCAGTGAGTATGAAATCATTTCCATTGCTGTTCGATAGTATTCAGCCTTTAATCACGAAACATGGGTGTAGATGGTTATTCGCCACATGTTCGCTTGTGTGGAATAGCAATTAGCGAAGTTCCATGTTGCTATCTTACTCCGTTGAAATATGTCCCAATCGCATTAAGTCCTTTAGCCTTCCATTTTCTCTTCGGTTGTAGTAATAGAAAAACAAACTGCCATATTAAATTGCTCCATTATACTGTAGCGTCGTGTAACAAAAGCAATCAGAAGTCTCCCTATTTCACTAGCAGCGTCAGCCGTGGCGTAGATTCTGGCGATACAATAGTGCTTCTCAGGTGGCGAGATAATCACTTTTGTCAGTCGTGTAAAACTGCCAATATCTTTCAAAATAATTGCTCGAAATTGTTCAGCTTTTCTATATTACTTCATGTAGCACTGCACAATAGAATTAGCTTATCGGCGACCGCTAACTGTTCACAGCTAATCTTGTAGATGCGTTCGAAGGTGCGTTTTAACTTCACCTAGTTTGACTTGAATCTCGTATAATGCAGTGGCTTCACCACGCGTTATAAAGACGACTCTTTTCTACTCTTTCACTCGACGTCTCACCAAAATGACTGTATAAGAAAGAACTTTCACAATTAGACTTCGATGATCTGAGAATGAGATCTGAGAATGATCGGAGAATGATCGGAGAATGAGACTCCTCTCTTCTGCGCAAGGCCTTTTATTAACTTCACGAGGGGCGTATCCATCCCTTCCATAGCGTGATACTGCGTCATCGCTATAAGTTCCAACTTCGTTAATACATGACGGATTTTCAAAATTCAAAAACTGAAAATAAATTTCACCAAAATTCCAAATCAATGCCTCTACTGCAAATGGATTTCCACAATTCTGCATTCCAAAAGTAATAAAAATACCATAGTTTCAGCAATCTCCGTCTTCCTTGAAACTATCGTTCATTGGTTCAAGCCTCCCCTCCAATAGCATAATTTCTTCCTCAGCAGAATTCCTCGTTTCCTGCGACTGCGTCGTAAATCTCGGAACATTCTCGAATAAATGCTGACGTCACTGAGAATCTCAGCTCAAGTAGCATGCTGGCATAACGTTTGCGTCATCCGTGCTTACGTCATGACTATCCACGTCATAACTATGACAGCCATAACTCTCCTTATAATTTTCACTATAGCCACCGTGGTCTCTATATAATTCAATTACGGGGGCATTCTCCTCTCACCACGTTTTAAAAACAGTTGCAAATTGTTTTTAAACTCAATGTTACAAGTATCTCCACTCTCTTGAACACGAAATTGTATTATTACTGGCTTACTCTAGTATGATATTTCCTCTATGTTCCTTAATCATAAATCTCTTCTACTCTGGGTTGTGTGTGGTTAATGCATTCTCTCCTCTCTACTTTCTCTTCTGTCCAGTATTTCTATTTTCTAAGTTCTGCTGGCTCGTCGAAGGTCCAGGATCGATTACAACATCCTGCCTTTTCTTTTGATTTTCGGTTTCTTTTTCCCGTAATTCTTTTAGGTATTGCTGGCTTTCCTTCTCTCTTTGCTGATACTGATCGGGTGTCATAACCTGACCTTGAGTATTCTGGTTTCTATTTTGGTTCTGGTTATTCCTATTATAATTTCGGTTATAACCATTATTGTTGTAATATCTGCCTCTTCCATTGTAGTTTCCTCGATTATAGTTCCAGCCTCTTCTCTGTTGATACGGTCGGTAACCTTGCGATCTGTTATTTCTAAACTGATTATTCCTGTGAGGACCTACATTGTCAGTTTTCTCTTCGTCTGGCTTGTCAGTTTGTTGGACTTGGTCCATATATACAGTATTGATTTCTTTGATTCCTGCCTTTGACCTTTCTGTATCACGTTAGGCATTGGGCTTGTGTAGTCTAACCTCCTCAGTAATTCATCCATGCTGGTTAAATCCCTGATGTTTGATGAAATAATTAGTCTTCTCACCTCAACAGGCAGCATACGAGAAATCGCATCAATTAGTTGCTCCGTTGACAATGGGGGTTGTAAAAATCTCAAGCGGGACAATTGACTCGTAAAGAAATCAGCGTACCGTGTTGGAAGAGTACCTGAGTATTTTCTTGAATACACCTCCGCTCTTAACGAATTTTGCGCTTCTATGGACCAAAATCGTTTGATTAATGCCTCTGCAAACTCGTCAAAGTTACTGAATGTGTATCTAAATGCGCGAAACCATTCGAGGGGTCCTCCAATCAAATATCTCTCCACTATCTTCATCTCTCTCTCTCTGGGAATGTGAGCTTCGATGAAATAATCTTTGAGGTTCCTTACATACTATATAGGCGTCAAACTATCAGTGTTTCTGAATTTTTGCGGTTTGTCTTCGAAATTCCTGATGACCGTCACGTTCCTCGGATATGAATCCGGGTAGTTTTTCCCACTATCTCGATAGTTCCACTCAGGTTCCATATTCCTCTCGTCATCCTCCTCTCTGAATCTGGATATACGTTCTTCAGGAGTCACGTCTCTATCTTCTGGATCTAGGTTATATCTTCTGGCATAATTCCTATTGATTTCGCGAGCTAAGCCTTCTGTATCCTTGTCAGTGATTTCCATTAAGACTTTCTTGATTAACTCTTCTTTGTAGTTCTCCACCAAACTAGCCTCTCCTAACTTCAAATTTTGCAGTTTGCTCGTCGTTTCATTTACATCAGAGACAACTTTATGAATCTGTTCCTCTAATGTAGATTTTAATGTTTGCATATCCTGACCTAGTTGTGTTCTATCGTCAACTTGTTTTTCGGATAGCGAATCTATCCTGACGCTTAAATCTTTCCTAATCTGTACTACTTCATTGTTAATTTCTATTTGAGTACTGGCAAGTTTTCTTTCAATCCTTTCCTGAATTTGGGTTACATGTTCCCCACTTGACTTATTCCACTCGTCTTTCCATACTGCTACGTTTGCCGTTAACATTTCTGCTATGTCTACTTCGATATCCTCTTTCAATAATCTATTATGGTCTAATACCTGGGTTCTCATGACCTCTACATCATACTTTAAACCTGCTAAAGACGTTGTCGTTCTAACTGACTCATCAACTAATCTAGTCGCTAATGAACTTATATTACGCGTACAAAGGGTTTTCGAATTTTCTATCTCTTCCCTGACTTTATTTACATCAGTTTGGACTCTAGCAATATCTACGAAAACTGTGTTGACTTCTACCTGAATCTTAGTTATGTCACTTTGCACCTCAGTTATATCCGAATGAATGTTATTAATATCTACCTGAACATTGGATACATCAGTTCTAGCATTTTGAATTTCTCTTTGGACTTCCTCGACCTTGTCTTGGACAGTCGCAACATCATTTTTAACAACAACTACTTCGGCTCTAGCACAAGAAATATCACCTCGGACATTAGCCACATCTAAATTCAACATTGTCAGATCTTTCTGTACCTTAGAAATATCACATTTAACATCATCAACATTTTTATGCACAATAGACACATCTTTATGGACATTGGACACGTCTGTGCGCATGTCAGTTACAGTAATCTCGATTCCTAGGGTATTAATCTGTAAACGCGACATATTATCCTCTAAATTAGCAGCACTAGTATGAAGAACCTTCATATTCTCCTCCATTCGACTATTATTCCTAGCTTCCATCTCCTTCATACTGCTATTCAAATTAGCAGACATATTACTAGCATTTTCCTCCATTCTTGCAATCAAATTAGCAGACAAATTACTAACATTCTCCTTCATACTTTCATTCAGCATCTGCTTCATACTGCGATTCATGTTAGCAGACATCTCCTCTAACATCATCCTCATACTTTCATCTGCCATTACAATATTATTCAAAAATAGACTGCTGTAGGGACATACATCAAGAGAGCAAAATAACAACATTTGAGCAACACTTTTCACCATATATAAATTTGATCAATTTTCTGTCTTAAATCTAACTTATAACTACCTTATAATTAACTTTCGAAGATACTTCATGTTGAAAGAAACTCAAGCACATGTTCAAATTTCCCTGGCTCATTTTAAAATATCCTAACACAAATAATTTACACTTACAATCCAAATAATTTAATTTTATCTTTAATATGACTAAAATGTCATAAGCCGGTCAAAAAAATAAGATTCCAGATCATAGGCGATTTTCCTAAGTTTCCAGCCTATTTAACCCTTCTCAAGTTGTATAAGATCTGATCTTTTCTGAGTGTAATTTTCCTAATACAATACAACATTTAATTCCTATATAATCACACTCTTAAATACTACAATTGGCCTAGACATCTAACAAAGAATCAACCTCCTTATTTGAGTCTAATCGAACCTCACGTGTTAGGTTTGCCAATCTTACTAGCGTTCAACCTGGTAATCCAGTTATGTTGAATCTAGCCCCAACGTTTTAGGTGCGCCAATCTTACTAGCGTTCAACCTGGTAATCCAGTTTTGTTGAATTCGCCCCACGTTTTAGGGTCGCCAATCTTACTGTCCCCGTTTACCCGGATAGTAGGCTGTCAGATATCCGCCCCCTCAATCGGATTGCCAACAATCAATTGCACCGGCTCAGCTACAACAATGAAAATGGCACTGACAGATACTATCGAGATATGAGCACAGAAGTTAACAGGAAATCATTGTGGAACACACCAAAATAGACGGGGGTACATACTCACCTTCACTTACCTCTTAAAAATTATCTCGGGGATTGAGTTGACAACAGGATCACTAAAGTCTGTTCACACAATAACCTCCACCATGACTTTTAAAAATGAACCAGAACGAAGACGAGAACTTTGAACTGTACAAAAGCTTTATTTCAAATAAGGGGTATGATTTTAATAACACAACAAAATCAACGTGGCTATCAGTAGCCCATGTCAATCTGACTACGTCCTCCTGTAGAACTTGCAAAGTTATCATACAACATGATATAAAATATATTAGCTCCCACGAGCTCCAAATAACGTAATATTCATAACACAATTGGATTGGAAAAGGACGTGAGGACGAGACATATATAGAGCATTTGGTATCTTTTAATACACATGACACTTGTATTTATAGTCGCAAGGCCAGAGTGTGGACGACCACACCCGCTGATAACCAGTTGTTGGGACAGCTGCGAGCTACCCTTCAACCTGTCGCATACTTGTCAAATGGGCTCCCCTTCTCATGCCACATTACGTAAGAATACAGCTCTCTCTCAAGCTTTAAATGTCCGCAAGACAACTCATATATATATTTACGCAAGTCTTTCAAATGCTTTGCTTACATCCTACTGGATTATTATGACAATCCTTAAACTTGTTAAGTTCTTATCCAAATGTTTAATTAGCTCTTAAATGTTTATAACAAAATCACATAAATTATTTATAACAATTAGAAATTGTTTATAATAATTGTCCAAGACAATAAAAATATTTTTAAACACGCCTTTAACATCACTTTCGTTCCACATTATTGTCAAAAATATTTACAGCATTTATTTACAATATTAACATTTAAATTAATCAAATTATTAATTTAAGAAATACATTAACCACATGTTCATCCGGTTGGTAATTTCATAATCGGGTCCATATAATCGACCAATGAAGGTTAGTTATACATATTTATTTCAAAATCTGGTTTAATAAAGGTTTTAATAATTATTTGTGACGGTAATCTTCATTCAAAATCTTATCTCAAATTCTTTCAAAACTCTTGTTAATTATAACAGTAAATTCACTTGATTAATTTTCAACGAACTATGACAATTCACTCCAGCGGAAAATACTTCGCTAACAAAATAATGCACAAACTGCATTAAAAATTAGGCCCAAAATCATCATATATTAATCTATATGGCATCAAAAACTTCAACAGAACTTACAAAAACCTCCACTAATAATTCTTTATCATTAATTCCTGTGGGAACCTCCTTCATATTCAAGGGCATTATACATCAGCGACTTTCAACACGTGCGCTGCACTAGCGATTATACATTCATAGTTCCACTTAAAAATTCTTATAATCATTAATTGTTTCAAAACTGTTTTCATTTAACCTTCGTGGATTTCATTCATGAATCGAAATGAAGTCAAAATTTGCCAATCACAAACAAATTTAATAGTGAATACGCTTATATACGCCTGTCTGGTCTATCAAAATTTAAGATTAACATCTTCAAAAAATTGTAGTATAAAAATACTATCATCAAATAAAGTGTGACTAAAACTGCAAAATAGTCGAATAGAATCCAATTAGACTGGGGAATGCAAACATCATTACATAAATCTCTAATTGAGAAAAACTCCTAACACAAGTTCTTGATTTTAATGCATTCAATAATTCATTATTAAAGTTCATCTTTCACAAAAATGTCTATGATGCAATGATCGTTCATAACTGACGATAAATGTCTGTGTTGCAATCAATTCGAATAACGACTAATATTTCCAAGATCGTCGACAACGTAAGAGATTTTAACGCTCTAAAATCATTTAAATGTTCTTCCTTCTTGATGATGACAGAAAATTGGTCAAAGTAATTAAACTGGGGTAGAATTACTTTAATAAAGTGACACGCTGTCTGAATTTAAATCTGCCATAAAAATCATTAACTTACAGTCAAATCGTGACTACAAAAATAATAAGCAAATTACTGAAAAATCTAAATATCAGTCTCAACTGATCCAAAATCATTTAACTATGCCCATGACATAACAATGTCTTAATAAATCGTCGAAAAAGGCATAACTCAACAAGGTGTACTGAGAATAGGAATCTCAAACAAGAAAATAGGGCAAAATACATGAGGACAAAAATATGGGAAAAATGGTTGCTCAAATATCATTAAGAAACTCAAATACAATAAACGTTCACGACTACCTTATCTGCCGATTGACGTTCCAGAGGAAAATTCCCCAAAGAAGACTGCTGATGGATCCATTTCACCAAGTTAAAGCTGAGCTCCATCCTCGAAACAGGAAACAGCACCCTCGGAGAATCGAACTGCTTCCTTCTCCGGAAATTGCACTGCTCCTCGAAGACGAATAGACATCCTTCCGGCAATAATCTTCTTTGTGAGTCGGGATAACCCTGACCTCTCTTGAAAAATCCCTGAAGTTCCGGCAGACAATCGCCATGAAGTTTTCGTAGAAATTTCCGAAGAAATATTCATATTCAGTGAGTATGAAATCATTTCCATTGCTGTTCGATAGTATTCAGCCTTTAATCACGAAACATGGGTGTAGATGGTTATTCGCCACATGTTCGCTTGTGTGGAATAGCAATTAGCGAAGTTCCATGTTGCTATCTTACTCCGTTGAAATATGTCCCAATCGCATTAAGTCCTTTAGCCTTCCATTTTCTCTTCGGTTGTAGTAATAGAAGAACAAACTGCCATATTAAATTGCTCCATTATACTGTAGCGTCGTGTAACAAAAGCAATCAGAAGTCTCCCTATTTCACTAGCAGCGTCAGCCGTGGCGTAGATTCTGGCGATACAATAGTGCTTCTCAGGTGGCGAGATAATCACTTTTGTCAGTCGTGTAAAACTGCCAATATCTTTCAAAATAATTGCTCGAAATTGTTCAGCTTTTCTATATTACTTCATGTAGCACTGCACAATAGAATTAGCTTATCGGCGACCGCTAACTGTTCACAGCTAATCTTGTAGATGCGTTCGAAGGTGCGTTTTAACTTCACCTAGTTTGACTTGAATCTCGTATAATGCAGTGGCTTCACCACGCGTTATAAAGACGACTCTTTTCTACTCTTTCACTCGACGTCTCACCAAAATGACTGTATAAGAAAGAACTTTCACAATTAGACTTCGATGATCTGAGAATGAGATCTGAGAATGATCGGAGAATGATCGGAGAATGAGACTCCTCTCTTCTGCGCAAGGCCTTTTATTAACTTCACGAGGGGCGTATCCATCCCTTCCATAGCGTGATACTGCGTCATCGCTATAAGTTCCAACTTCGTTAATACATGACGGATTTTCAAAATTCAAAAACTGAAAATAAATTTCACCAAAATTCCAAATCAATGCCTCTACTGCAAATGGATTTCCACAATTCTGCATTCCAAAAGTAATAAAAATACCATAGTTTCAGCAATCTCCGTCTTCCTTGAAACTATCGTTCATTGGTTCAAGCCTCCCCTCCAATAGCATAATTTCTTCCTCAGCAGAATTCCTCGTTTCCTGCGACTGCGTCGTACATCTCGGAACATTCTCGAATAAATGCTGACGTCACTGAGAATCTCAGCTCAAGTAGCCTGCTGGCATAACGTTTGCGTCATCCGTGCTTACGTCATGACTATCCACGTCATAACTATGACAGCCATAACTCTCCTTATAATTTTCACTATAGCCACCGTGGTCTCTATATAATTCAATTACGGGGGCAGTACCATCCAGGCATTTGCCAGAAGACGAAGTGGGAAACCACGGAAAACCACTTCGAGGATGGATGATGTGGGAATCGAACCCCCTCTACTCATTTGGACCACCCGAGGCTGAGTAGACCCCGTTCCAGTCCTCATACCACTTTACAAATTTCGTGGCAGAGCCGGGAATCGAACCCAGGACTTCCGGGGCGGCAGCTAACGGTGCTGACCGCTACGCTACGGAGGCGACGTTAATTTATGTACCATGACATTTTCTTGAAGTAGTAGTAGGAAATCACGGAAAATCACCACTAGGTTGGTGGTTCCCACGGACTCAGCGAGGGAACTCACCAATACCGCATCTATGGGCAGTGTCCTGGAGCTTGGAACATCTGGTCGGGATGGATACAACTGGGGAGGTGTGATCAGCACTTCGCCCAGGCGGCGGCCCAGGTGAGAGTCGAACCCATCGTCTCTCAGTTCTATCTCACGAAGCTCAGTGAATCCCGTTCTAACACTCCAACGTGAATTAAATTTCTTGACAAAGCCAGGTATTGAACCTGGACCACTGAAGTGATAGCCAAGAACGCTAGCTACTGCGTCACGCAGTGTTGCCAATTTAGCAACTTTGTCACTAGATATAGCGTCTTTTCTGAAAAATTTGTAAAAAAAAAACATTTTAGTTTTAGTTTTGGTTTGATAGAGATTTAGCGATACCGTACTTAACCCTTTTGATGTCAAACTGTTATGAGCGGATATGTCAAAAATGGTCAAGTTTAGTGAAATTATGTTTTATATAAAATTATCTCGTACCTGTATTTTGTAAGATAAAATGTTTATATGTATCCGTAGATGGTTTATTTATTTTGAACATATTAGATGCTAAATACTGTATTTAACTGTTTATTTCATTTGTTTCATTACAAATATTTTTGACCTTTTTAAATTGGACAATTAAATATAGTTCTCATAGGCTATACAATCTCAATAGCATCTTTTTTCAAAAACTTATTTATTTCACCTTCGTTCAAAGAGTGATCCATATTTATCACCAAGTATTTTAATTAGCTCCGACTAATAACGTAAACAAACACGACTTATGAAGGTACACGTGCACTAAGTCAACTGACTGCAGTACGTGAAAATTATTCACAAAACTAAACAATTCGGTGTAATCCGACAGAGAATTATTCACACGTTGTTCGGTTACAACATTGATAGTAGTGCATGGCTGGAAATAATAATAATAATAATAATAATAATAATAATAATAATATAACGTTTCTAAGAACGGGCCCAATAAATCGGCCCGTTGCACTATAAGTGTTAAACACCTGCTTGCAGAAGAAATATATTTTTGCTATATTTGGCGATCTTTTAAAACCTGATTTGGCAATACGAGCAGACTTAGTACAAGTACTGAACACTGACCTTTTCGGCATGTGTGCTGTTAGCATTCTGCAGCAGGGGTAAGTTATACAGCCCTGCTACACTGAGGTGTAGTGACATTTGCCAACGAGAATTATATCACGGCGTTTGCTAGCACGAAGTATTTGCACGGGCACAGTTAGTTAAAGGGAAATCAAGTTACTGCTCTTCACCTGGGCTGTATTGTACTTGGTTAC
Source organism: Meconema thalassinum (assembly GCA_946902985.2). Taxonomy (NCBI): domain Eukaryota; kingdom Metazoa; phylum Arthropoda; class Insecta; order Orthoptera; family Tettigoniidae; genus Meconema; species Meconema thalassinum. Next base: position 617,970,328 of record OX336390.1, read on the forward strand.
TTTAAAATTAGGGACTCGCCGTGCTAATACTGCACGATATCCACAAAGCCAGGCTTTTTTTTTTACTTTCCGCCTGGTAAAATACTCAGCTCTCAATGCTTGGACAGAGATTTATACGTGTGGAAAGCGCTGGCTGACTCGCCTCCGTAACAGCAATTTGAACTCTTTTCAGGCTACCCAATGCTTACGTCACTCATTCCAGTGAATTTGTCAAGGACCTCACGCCCCCAGTTGGCTACAGTATTCAATAATTGCTCAACAGACGTGTCCCACGTGAAAAGGCTTTCAGCAGTGCTCCAGTGCTCAAGAGAGGAGGATATATGGTTGTGTCAGGACTCGGTGAGTGACACGGCGGGTTTTCTTAATGAGCTTCCCCTACCCCCACGAGTCAACAGCCCGGTAATTAGTGCTAAGGAGTGCACAATGGCGCAGTTTCACAGCTCTTATGCTGCTCTGTGTGTCTGTCTGCATGTCTCGTTACTACACACATTAAAACTGCACTATCATTGGCCTTCTCGAGCCTCAACAGTTCATATTATATTTGTGCTGCAAATTTGTTATTTAATTTAATATTTTATTAATGCAACCTATTACCATTTATTTCATTTTCAGGATGAATCAGAGAAGGGATTTTGGAAGGAAATCGGCCGTGGACCCATTGAAGGAAACTGTCCCAGATTTGCCTGGTGATGAAATTAGGAAACCACGAAAACCATTTTCAGGATGGCCGATGTGGGATTTGAACCCACGCTCTCCCAATGAGAGGAAGGCACGAGCTAGCGCATTAGCGCTCTCGGCCACCGCGACCAGTATTATTTAATTTAACGGCTTGAGATAGCAAGGTCATCAGCCCAATGTATAAAGATTGTGTTTAGTGTCCTTCGGATAACCTTTGTTATTGTGGTGTTTATAGTATAGTGTGTAATTGCAATTGTCACCAGGATTGGGTAGGAGGTAACCGTGGTCTTAAATATGGAACAACCCCAAACTTTGCCTGAAGTTGAGGTGGAAAACCACATGGAAAGTCTCTTTTCCAATGACTGAGGTGGAAATCGAACACACCTTTTTTTTAGCTTTGCCCCGCGAGGCTGACTGTACCTCTATTCAACCAAATAATCACAATTTAAAACTTGGCAATACCGTGGACAGAACGCTGGACGTTTGAGGCATGAGTCTCAATACGCTCTAACTCATATCTGCACTACAAGTCGCCTCCATGCAGTGCTATTTGCCATTCTCACCCTGAACTGTTTAAATTGTGTCTTTACAATAAGGTACCAGCATGCAATGCTATTGGCCATTCCGAGCCCGAACTGTACAAATTATATCTATACTGTAGGGTGTCTCTATACAATGTTGTCAGTCTTCCTGAGAATGATGGCTTCGGTGGCGTAGTCGGTAGCATGCTGAACTGCTATGCCCTAGATAGCGGGTTCAAACCCGGCCGAAGTCGTATTTTTTAAGAGCGTAAAAAATCCTTCAGTATGCCTTCCTTCGGAGGGGAAGTAAAGCCGGCGGTCCCATGTCATAGATTTATGGCATGTAAAAGATCCTTTCACAGACTAAACTTGTGTAAAGCAAAATTTGTTAGGTTAGATTTCGTCAGAACGCTCTATCAAAGTTCCAACGTTCACTACTAGGTATCATTGATATCTGGTGGCGAAAGTTGGAACTACTTGAAATTGAACGGAACTTGTAGCTCATCCTTTATATAGGATATCCGATGGAAGCAGCTACAGACTCAGGCGAGCCGAACATGTCCTCGGACACTCCCGGCACCAAAAACCATACGATAAATAAATAAAAAAACAATTAATATATTAAGAATTAGGTATTTCCAAAATAATATTCTGTTCAATGATTTTGTTTCTGTTTGTGCTGAGGGTTTACATTTAAAATTCCAATATCCAATACAATTATGTCTGTAACACATGGCATTGTTGTTGCAGATTTTTTTTTTGTCTCAATAGTAACATTAAAATATCATGGCATGTTTTCGAAGCTTTGTCCCACTATTGTTGTAAACGCATTTCTCGCAACCATATTTGCTGTAAATGATTTTTAGTTAGCAAAAATTATATCCTCCACCATATTGTTTGACCTCTGAACTCACCTGACATTAATCCCATGGATCACTTTTGAGTCCAAGTGGAAAGGAATATCCGATGACGGATCACACCAAATACCTTAATAACTCCAATTTAGGGCGTATTAAACACATTATGGTATAAGATTATTGAGGATTTCTGGTAGGAGAGCAGAAGCAAATTTCTTGATTTATTCTACACTCATTTTATATGTGCAGTGGCTTGGATTATTCCTCCGTAAGGTTAATTATTGCAGAGAAGAATTATTTAGATGTACAACTCTCTAAATCATACTAATATATAAAAATGAGATGGTATGTGTCTGTCTGTCTGTGTGTTACTCAATAACGCAAGAACCACTGGTCCTATTTATATGAAACTAGCTGAAGTACCCATGCTTCGCTACGCGTCATAAATAAATTAAAATGTGAAGGAGACAGCTAAAACAGGAGATAGGCGAGGTGCTGCGCAGAGGGAGATTAATTATGGAACATTTTGTCCAACTACACCGCTCGGCGTTGACCGTGTTTTATAGCACAAATTTAGGTTTTACTCGCTAACCGTTGGAGATACCATTCGGATAGAAAATGTAATTTTAAACCTCGTATATGCCATCAAAAGTTTGCTATTTCTGAGCGTTCTCATTTTATTTGAAATGGAAATCTGAAAGTTTGAAACCAAAGGGTGTAGTGACGTCACTAAAATGGTCACCAGCTTTAAATAGTGCAAAGTATTGAAATCAAAAGTAGCCTATATGTTAACCAGGTAAATCAGCTACTTCCATGTAAAATTCATGTATATCGGACCAGTGGTACTTGCGTGATTGAGTAATACACAGACACAGACCATCTCATTTTTAGCCTCGCTTGGCTCGCGTCATAGTCGTGTCATATTTTTATTCAATGACATGCAGGTTTAACGCCGTTAACACCCCTTTAGAACCTGAATATCCAAAAATCCCTCCTTAGTAGACGTTTTCGACACACAACAAACACATCCCCAAAATATCATTCTTCTAACTTAAATAGTTTTGGTTGGTCGATGAGAGTGAACATCCAAAAATCCTTCCATAGTGGACGTTTTTCTTCCTTAATTTCACCCCTCCCCATAGGACCCTTAAATTGCATTTATGAAAAAACCGTTGAACATCTATTTATTTTATTTATTTATTTATTTATTTATTTATTTATTTATTTATTTATTTATTTATTTATTTATTTATTTATTTATTTATTTATTTATTTATTTATTTATTTATTTATTTATTTTTAAGCTGATTGATTTCCTCCGAGTTTCAAACTCCTCGCCTATGTCGTTTAAGAGATACACGCTCCGTTAGGAATCTTTCAACCCCCACTTTTCATCCCTTTCACCTCATAATATACACTACATCGAAAAACCATTAGACATGAGTCAGCTTATTTTTAATGATTAGTATATATGCCAAGTATCACATCCCCAAATGAAACCACTCGTGAGATATTGTTATTCAATGAAATGCACGTTTACCCCCTTAACACCTCTTTAGAACCTGAATATCCAAAACTCTTTCCTTAGTGGACGTTTTTGACATATAACGAACATATCCCCAAAATTTCATGTTTCTAACTTCAATAATTTTGGCTGGGCGATGATGAGTGAGTGAGTCAGTCAGGACATTTTCTTTCATTTATTTTTGAAAATTTCACCCCTCCCCATGAACCCCTTAAATTGGATTTATGAAACAAACGGTCGAACACCTATTTACTTATTTAAAGCTGTTTTCCCCCTGAGTTTGATGAGTGAGTAAGTGAGTCAATCAGTTAGGACACTTTCTTTCCTGTTTTTTTTTCTTTCCAGAATTTCACCCCTCTCCAAGGGCCCCTTAACTTGGATTTATGAAAAAACGGTCGAACACCTATTTACTTGTATTTTAAGCTGTTTTTTCCTGTCGAATTTCAAACTTCTTGCCTATGTCGTTTCAGAGATACACGCTCCGTTAAGAATCCCTCAACCCCCAATTTTCACCCCTCTCACCTCATAATATACACCACATCGATAACCCTCAAACACGTGTCTTCTTACTTTTTAATGATGAGTTTATATGCCGTGTATCACATCCCCCAATGAAACCAATCGGGAGATATTGTTATTCAATGAAATGCACGTTTAGCCCCCTTAAGACCCCTTTAGAACCTGAATATCCGAAAATCCTCCCTTAGTAGACGGTTTTGACATACAATGAACATATCCCCAAACTGTCATGTTTCTATCTACAATGATTTTGGCTGTTCGATGATGAGTGAGTGAGTGAGGACATTGTCTTTCAATTTTTTTTTTTTTTTAGAATTTCACCCTTCCCCATGAACCCCTTAAATTTGATTTATGAAAAAAAAATGTCGAACAATTATTTACTTACTTTAAAGCAGTTTTCCCCCTGAGTTTGATGAGTGAGTCAGTCAATCAGTTAGGACACTTTCTTTCCTGTTCCCCCCCCCCCCCCCCGAATTTCACACCTCCCCATGGGCCCCTTAAATTGGATTTATGAAAAAACGGTCAAACACATATTTACTTCTTTTTAATGTTGATTTTTTTTTCGCTGAGTTTCAAACTCCTCGCCTATGTCGTTTAAGAGATACACGCTCCGTTAGGAATCTTTCAATCCCCACTTTTCACCCCTTTCACCTCATAATATTCACCACATCGAAAAAACCTCATACACGTGTATTCTTATTTTTAATGGTGAGTTAATATGCCGAGTATCACATCCCCCAATGAAACCGATCGGGAGTTATTGCTATTCAATTAAATGCAGGTCTACCCCCTTAACACCCCTTTAGGAACTGAATATCCAAAAATCCTCTCTTAGTGGCCATTTGCGGTCCTTGAGGAAGCTGCATACCAAATTTCATTCCAATCCGTTCGGTGGTTTCTGAGATTTCGTGATGAATGAATGAGTGAGTGAGTGGTATTTGACAAATATATGTTAGATAGTGTCAAGTCTTTGTTATGATATTCTCGGTTGACAGTGCTGTGTGAGCAGTTGAGTAACTAACGGGATTTCAAGTAAAGATCCTCGTTTTCTATACCGGTAGTGCAGAGCGCAACTTGTATCCAATCGGCCGTGTCTCGACTTGAGCTATGTTGCCATGGAAACTATCTGCCATGCCATTCCTTCATGATTATATTTTATGATTTGACAAGCTGTACCCGGCATGCATTGCAACGCCAACCAAAGAAAGTGTTGGCGTTGAAATTCTGTTTCTTGAAGTGCTTTTGGATACACAACATGTTAACTGCCTCTAAGCTATCGTAAAATGGATTTTCTAATTTAGAACCATTCGTGGAAGCGTGCACAACAACTTTCAAAAGTTTCATCGCTGTCACTCATTTGTTGAATCTACTCGTACGCTACCTGTTGTGAAATGGATTTACTAAGTCGAAACCCTTCCCTGGCGTGTACACAATAACTCATCAATGAATCATCGCAATCGGATGAATTGTATATGCACGTATACGGTGTTTTGTTTAAACGATTCGTGCGCTGTCACTCATTTGTTGAATCTACTCGTGCGCTACCTATTGAGAAATGTATTACTAAGTCGAAGCCCTTCCCTGGCGTGTACACAATAACTCATCAAGGTTTCATCGCAATCGAATAATGTTATATGAACGCAATAGGGGATTTTGTTGAAACGCTTCGCGCGTCGTCACCCATTTGTTGCATCTACTCTTGCGCTACTTATTGTGAAATGGATTTACTTAGTCCCCTTCCCTGGCGGGTACACAATAACTGATCATTGTTTCATCGCAATCGGATGAATAGTATATGAACGCATACCTGATTTTGTTTAAACGATTCGCGCTCCATCACTCATTTGTTGAATCTAATCGTGCGCTACCTACTGTAAAATGTATTTACTATGTTAGAAACAACAATTATCATCATCATCATCTTATGAATACACTCGTATAAAACACTGTTACAAACGTCAAAAACCAATTCCCGACTACACAATCCTCCTTATTTACCTTAATACAGCCGAAATGAAACCATTTCTCACTTAGTGCAATTTTGCATACGTCCCCCTTAAATTGCATTTTGTGACAATTTTGAATCTAAATTACATTTTGTAAGTATTTTCTATCTAAATTGCATTTTGTAAATATTGTCAATTCAAATAAAAGTACAGTAAGTATGTAGTTAGTTTTAGTTGTAAGTAGGTAGTTAGTTTGTCTATTAGATATATGTCATTGTTCTATTAGACTGTGGTGTGTGAGTGTGTCTGGTAGCAGCTGCATTGTTTATTAGATATAGTTCATTGTTTCAGTAGACTGTGATGTGTGAGGGTGCATGTGAGTGTGCCTGTTGACAGACTGTTTTAGTGGTAGTATTTGTTGTTGGTGGAACTTACGTTTTTTGTTAGTAGAGTTTTGGTATTTAATTGTTAGTACGGTAGAAGGTTAGTATTTTTGTTAGTAGAATTGCTCTTTACTTATTCTGAAAGGGAGTAGCAGCCTTTCAGAATAAATCAATTCTTTACTAGTCTTATAGACGGTTAAGATATTGATAATATAAGCCAATAATGGCTACACTGCGTCCTGCTGCACGGCTGAAAGCAACGGGAAACTACAGCCGTATGCTATTCCCGAGGATATGCACCTCTCTATGCATAATTACATGTGATGATGGCCTCCTCCCTTGTAAAATTTCAATCCGGAGGTAAACTAGTCCCCCGTTCGGATCTCCGGGTGGGGACTACTCGAGAGGGGGTTAACATCGCAGAAGTGACAAAGAGGAAATCTGACATTCTACGGATCGGAGCGTGGAATGTTAGAAGTCTGCTAGGAAGTGGAAGGTTAGAAAACTTAGAAAGGGAAATGGATAGGTTGAGGTTGGATTTGGTTGGGATTAGTGAAATGCGCTGGCAGGAAGAACAGGACTTTTGGTCAGGAGACTATAGGGTCATTAGCACTAAATCAAACAATGGCCAAGCAGGGGTTGGCCTCATATTGAGTAGGAAACTTGGACAGCGGGTGGAATATTATGAGCAATATAGTGAACGGATTATTGTAGCAAAAATCAATACAAAACCTACCTGCACTACAGTGGTACAAGTCTATATGCCTACCAGTCAAGCTGATGATGAGGATGTTGAAAAGGTCTACGAAGAAATAGACGAAATTCTGAGGTATATCAAGGGTGATGAAAATGTTATAGTAATGGGAGATTGGAATGCTGTGGTAGGAAAAGGGAGAGAAGGGAAGATAGTAGGAGATTTCGGATTAGGTGAAAGGAATGATCGAGGAAGCAGGCTGGTAGAATTCTGCACCGAGCATGAATTGGTCATAGCTAACACCTTATTCAATAACCACAATAGAAGAATATACACATGGATGAGACCAGGAGATACAGGGCGTTACCAAATCGACTTCATTATGGTCAAGCAGAGGTTTCGAAACCAGATTTTGGATTGTAAAACATATCCTGGTGCTGACATAAACTCGGATCACAATCTGGTTGTAATGAAATGCAGATTAAAGTTGAAGAAACTGAAGAAAAGTCAAAAGCCAAAAAGGTGGGCAATAGACAGACTGAAAGAGAAGGATGTAAACGAAAGATTCAAGAAGAGTATAAAGGAAGGACTAATGAAAAACCCTAAACAAACTTCAATTGCAGACGAATGGGCACTTTTGAAGAATGAAATAACAAAATCCGCAGGAGAAAACATTGGTAGGAAAGAAAGAATAGGTAGAAAACCGTGGATCACTCAGGGTATACTAGAATTGATGGATGAAAGGCGGAAACACAAGAATCTAAGAGATGAAAAGGGGAAAGCAGAATACAGACGTCTGAGAAATGAGGTTAACAAGAAGTGCAAGGAAGCGAAAGAAGAATGGTTGAAAGAGAAATGTGCAGGTATAGAAAATTGTCTGAAATTAGGAAAAGTAGACACAGCTTATCGAAGGATTAAGAATACTTTTGGGGAAAAGAAGACTAAGTGCTGTAATATTAAGGACACAAATGGAAAGCCTCTAACAGATAGGGAAGAAAAGGTTGAGAGATGGAAAGCTTACATAGAGAGTTTGTATAAGGGAAAGGAGATTGAGAATCATGTAATGGAAAGGGAGGAGGAAATTGATGAGGATGCGAAAGGAGATTTAATATTGAGATCAGAATTTGATAGAGCTTTGGAAGACTTAAGCAGGAACAAAGCACCAGGCATAGATGATATACCGATTGAGTTGCTACGCTGCATAGGAGATGAAGGTCTGATCAGGTTATTTCACTTGGTGTGTAGGATTTATGAGACAGGTGAAGTACCCCCTGATTTCAAGAAGAATGTAATCATCCCTATACCAAAGAAAGTGGGAGCTGACAGATGTGAAGATTACCGTACAATCAGCTTGATTACTCATGCTTCAAAGATCCTGTCTAGAATAATTTACAAGAGGATTGAAAGCCAGATAGAAACGGAGTTGGGTGAAGACCAGTTTAGTTTCAGGAGAAATGTAGGAACAAGGGAAGCTGTACTAAGTCTTAGGCTGATTTTAGAAGGTAGAATAAGGAAAGATAAGAGAACGTTCATGGCTTTTGTAGACTTAGAAAAGGCTTTTGATAACGTTGATTGGAGTAAATTGTTTGACATTTTGAAATCAATTGGAATAAAGTACAGGGATAGGAGGGTGATATACAATCTGTACAGAAACCAGACAGCAGTCATTCGAGTTGAAGGACATGAGAGAGAAGCTGGTATTCAGAAAGGTGTAAGGCAAGGCTGCAACTTATCACCCATACTTTTCAATCTTTACATTGAACAAGCAATGAAGGAAATTAGAGAAAAATTTAAAGTGGGAGTGAAGATTCAAGGAGAAATAATTTCAACTCTGAGATTTGCTGATGACATCGTCATCTTGGCCGACAAGCCTGAGGATTTGAATGAGTTTTTGAATGGTATGGACTCCGTCTTACGGAAAGAATTCACGATGAAAATAAATAAATGTAAAACAAAAATACTGGAATGCAGCCGAAATAAATCAGAAACCTCTATGGAGATCAAATTGGCAGGTGAAAAGCTGAAGGAAGTAGGAGACTTCTGTTACTTAGGAAGCAGAATAACCAGTGATGGACGAAGCAAAGAGGATATTAAAAGTAGGTTGGCTCAGGCAAAGAAAGCATTTCTACAAAAAAGGAATCTGCTGACATCGAATATAGATTTAGGTATTAGGAAGTCATTTTTGAAAGCCTTTGTCTGGAGCGTGGCGCTCTATGGAAGTGAAACTTGGACTATTGGTGCAGCAGAAAAGAGGAGAATTGAAGCATTTGAATGTGGTGTTACAGGAGAATGATGAAGATCAGATGGGTAGATAGGGTTACAAACAAAGAGGTATTAAGACGAGTGGGAGAGGAGAGATCTTTCTGGCGACTGCTAATGAAGAGAAGAGATAGGTTGGTAGGACACATACTAAGACACCCAGGAATAGCAAGCTTAGTTATGGAAGGAAGGGTCAAGGACAAAAACTGTAGGGGTAGACCAAGGTTAGAATATATTAAACAGATTGCCTCCGATGTAGGGTGTCGGAGCTATGTAGAGATGAAACGATTAGCTCAGGACAGGGAGGCATGGAGAGCTGCATCAAACCAGTCAAAAGACTGAAGACTCAAACAACAACAACATGTTAGAAACCGTCACGTAAGTGTCCACAACATCTCACCCAAGTTTCATCGCTATCGGACTAATGGGATATGAAGACATAGGGGACTGTATGGAAACGCTCCGCATGTCGTCGTTCATTTGTCGAATCTACTCGTGTGCTACCTACTGTGAAATGTATTTACTAAGCCAGAAACCTTCCTTGGAGTGTCCATAATATTTCACCCTAGTTTCACCGCTAACGGCAGAATGGTATATGACCTTATACGGGACTTTGTTGAAACCCTTCGCGCGTCGTTCCTAATTTTTTGAATCAACTTGTGAGCTGCATATTGTATAGTGGATTTACTAAGCCAGAAATTTTCCATGACGTGTACACAACATCTCACCCAAGTTTCATAGCTACGGACGAATGGTACATGAATGCATACGGGACTTGGTTGAAACGCTTCGCGTGTCGTCGCTCATTTGTTGATTCTACTCTTGCGCTACATATTGTAATATGGATGTACTCCGCCAGAAACCTTCCCTGGAGTGTACGCAACATCTCACCCAAGTTTCATCGCAATCGGATGAATGGTATGTGAACGTATACGGGACGTTGTCGAAACGCTTCGCGCGTAGTCACTCATTTGTTGAATATAAACGTGCGCTTCGTATTGTAAAATGGATTTACTTAGCCAGAAACCTTTCCTGGAATGTACACAACAATTCACCGAACATTTATCACTATCACACGACTGGTATATGACTTTATACGGGACTTTGTTGAAATGCTTCGCGTGTCATCGCTCATTTGTTGAATCTACTGGTGCGATACCTATTGTAAAATGTATGTACTATGCCAGAAACCTTCCCTGGAGTGTACACAACATCTCACCCAAGTTTCATCGCTATCGGATGAATGGTATATGAAATTATATGGGACTTTGTTGAAACGCTTCGCGCGCCGTTGCTTATTTGTTGATTCTACTCGTGCTCTACCTATTTTTAAAGCGATTTACTAAGCTAGAAACCTTCCCTGGAGTGCACACAAAATCTCAGCCTAGTTTCATCGCTATCGGACGAATGGTATATGAACGCAAACGTGACTTTGTTGAAATGCTTCGCGCGTCGTAGCTCATTTGTTGAATCTAGTCGTGCGCTGCCTATTGTTAAGTGGATGTACTAAGCCAGAAAATTTCCCTGCAGTGTACACAACATTTTACGCAAGTTTCATAGCTATCGGAAGAATGGTATATGAATGCATACGGGACTTTGTTGAAACGCATTGCGTGTCGTCGCTCATTTGTTGAATCTACTTGTGCGCTATCTACTGTGAAATGTATTCACTAATTTTGAAACCTTCACGTAAGTGTACACAACATCTCACCCATGTACACAACATCTCACCCAAGTTTCATCGCTATCGGACGAATGGTATATGAACACATACGGGACTTTGTTGAAATGCTTCGCGCATCGTCGCTCATTTGTTGAATCTACGCGTGCGCTACCTATTGTAAAATGGATTTACTCAGTCAGAAACCTTCCTTGGAGTGTACTCAACATCTCACCCAAGTATCATCGCAATCGGACGAATGGTATATGAACGCATAGGAGACATACATACCCACAGACAAACTATCACGTTACATTGATTTTTATATATATAGAAGATAGAAGACTAGCTGAAGTACCCGTGCTTCGCTACGGGTCGTAAATAAATTAAAATGTGAAGGTGACAGTTAAAACAGGGGATAGGCGAAGTGCTGCGCAGAGGGAGATTAAGGATGGAACATTTTGTCCAACTACACCGCTCTGCCTTGACCGTGTTTTATAGCACACATTTAGGTTTTACTCGCTAACGGTTGGAGATACATTTCGGATAGAAAATGCAATTTTTAACCTCGTACATGCCATCAAAAGTTTGCTATTTCTTAGCGTTCTCTTTTTATTTGAAATGGAAATATGAAAGTTTAAAACCAAAGGGTAGAGTGACGTCACTAAAATGGTCGCCATCTTTAATTCGTGCAAAGTATTGAAATCAAAAGTAACCTGTATATTAACCAGGTAAACCTGCTACTCCCATGTAAAATTCATGTAAATCGGACCAGTGGTACTTGCGTGATTGAGTAATACACAGACACACACCATCTCATTTTTAGTCTCGCTTCGCTCGCGTCATAGTCGTGTCATATTGTTTTTCAATTAAATGCAGGTTTAACCCCATTAACACCCCTTTAGAACCTGAATATCCAAAAATCCCTCCTAAGTAGATGTTTTCGACACACGACAAACATATCCTCAAAATATCATTCTTCTAACATTAATAGTTTTGGTTGGTCGATGAGAGTGAACATCCAAAAATCCTTCCTTAGTGGACGTTTTTCTTCCAGAATTTCACCCCTCCCCATAGGCCCCTTAAATTGGATTTATGAAAAGACGGTCGAACACCTATTTTTTATTTATTTATTTATTTATTTATTTATTTATTTTAAGCTGATTGATTTCCTCCGAGTTTCAAACTCCTCGCCTATGTCGTTTAAGAGATACACGCTCCGTTAAGAATCTTTCAACCCCCACTTTTCATCCCTTTCACTTCATAATATACACTATATCGAAAAAACATTAGACATGTGTCAGCTTATTTTTAATGATTAGTATATATGCCAAGTATCAATCCCCAAATGAAACCACTCGTGTGATATTGTTATTCAATTAAATGCACGATTACCCCCTTAACACCTATTTAGAACCTGAATATTCAAAACTCTTACCTTAGTGGACGTTTTCGACAAAAAGCGAACATATCCCCAAAATTTCATGTTTCCAACTTCAATAATTTTGGCTGGGCGATGATGAGTGAGTGAGTCAGTCAGGACATTTTCTTTCATTTATATTTGATAATTTCACCCCTCCCCATGAACCTCTTAAATTGGATTTATGAAACAAACGGTCGAACACCTATTTACTTATTTAAAGCTGATTTCCCCCTGAGTTTGATGAGTGAGTAAGTGAGTCAATCAGTTAGGACACTTTCTTTCCTGTTTTATCCCCCCAGAATTTCACCCCTCTCCAAGGGCCCCTTAAATTGGATTTATGAAAAAACGGTCGAACCCATATTTACTTGTATTTTAAGCTGTTTTATCCCGCCGAATTTCAAACTTCTCGCCTATGTCGTTTAAGAGATACACGCTCCGTTAAGAATCCCTCAATCCCCAATTTTCACCCCTTTCACCTCATAATATACACGACATCGATAAACCTTTAGATATATGTCTGATTATTTTTAATGATTAGTTTATATACCGAATATCACATCCCCAAAGAAACAACTCATGAGATATCGTTATTCAATGAAATGCACGTTTACCCCCTTAACATCTCTTTAAAACCCGAATAAAGAAAAATTATTCCTTAGTTGACGTTTTGACATACAGCGAACATATTCCCAAAATTTCATTTTTCCAACATTAATAGTTTTCGCTGGGCGTGATGAGTGATTGAGTCAGACAGGACATTTTCTTTCAATTATTTTTATCAGAATTTCACCCCTCCCCATGGGCCCCTTAAATTGGATTTATGAAAAAACGCTTGAACACCTATTAACTTATTTTTTTAGCTGTCTTTTTCCCCTGAGTTTGATGAGTGAGTGAGTGAGTTAGTCAGTCAGTTAGGACACTTTCTCTCCTTCCCCCCCCCCAGAATTTCATCCCACCCCATTGGCCCCTTAAATTAATTTATGAAAAAAACGGTGGAACACCGATTTACTTAATTTTTTAGCTGATTTTTTTTCGCTGAGTTTCAAATTTCTCGCCTATGTCGTTTAAGAGATAGACCTACACGCTCCGTTAGGAATCCTTCAACCCCCAATTTTCACCCCTTTCACCTCATAATAATACACCACATCGAAAAACCCTTAGACACATGTCTGCTTATTTTTAATGATTAGTTTATATGTCGTGTATCATATCCCCGAATGAAACCAATCGGGAGATATTGTTATTCAATGGAATGCAGGTTTAACCCCCTTAAAACCCCTTTAGAACCTTAATATACGAAAATCCTCCCTTAGTAGACGGATATGACATACAATGAACATACCCCCAAACTGTCATGTTTCTAACTTCAATAATTTTGGCTGGGCGATGATGAGTGTGTGAGTGAGTGAGTGAGTCAGGACATTATCTTTCAATTTTATTTTTTCAGAATTTCACCCCTCCCCATGAACCCCTTAAATTTGATTTAATAAAAAAACTGTCGAACAGCTATTTACTTACTTTAAAGCAGTTTTTTCCCCATGAGTTTGATGAGTGAGTGAGTCAGTCAATCAGTTAGGACACTTTCTTCCTATCCCCACCCCCCAGAATTTCACCCCTCCCCATGGGCCCCTTAAATTCGATTTATGAATAAACGGTCAAACACATATTTTCGTATTTTGTATGCTGATTGTTTTCCGCTGAGTTTCAAACTTCTCACCTATGTCGTTTAAGAGATACACGCTCCGTTAGGAATCTTTAAATCCCCACTTTTCACCCCTTTCACCTCATAATATACACCACATCCAAAAACCCTCAGACTCGTGTCTTCTTATTTTTAATGATGAGTTTACGTGGCGAGTATCACATCCCCCAATGAAACCAATCGGGAGATATTGAAATTCAATGAAATGCAGGTCAACCCCCTTAACACCCCTTTAGAACCTGAATATCCAAAAATCCTACCTTAGGGGGCATTTGCGGCCCTTTGGGAAGCTGCATACCAAATTTCATTCCAATCCGTCGGTGGTAGCTGAGATTTTGTGATGAATGAGTGAGTGAGTGAGTGGTATTTGACAAATATATGTTAGATAGTGTCAAGTCTTTGTTATGATATTCTCGGTTGACAGTGCTGTGTGAGCAGTTGAGTAACAAACGGGATTTCAAGTAAAGATCCTCTTTTTCTATACCGGTAGCGCAGAGTAGAACTGGCATCCAGTCGGCCGTGTCTTGACTTTAGATATGTTGCCATGGAAACTATCTGGCTTGCCATTCCTTCATGAGTATATTTTATGATTTGATTAGCCTGTGCTTGAGTGCAAAAGGGCCGAAATCAGAAAAATGAGAAAGACTATCGAAAATTCATGTAGCCAGCGGTTCCTTCTGGATCCTAAACTATATGTATGCAAAATTTGGTTGAGATTGGCGGAACGGTGTAGGTTTGTATACGGAACAGACCCTCATACATACCCACATACTATGCCCTTCCAGCAAGAAATATGCAAATCACAGTATGCCAGCCAAGCTCAAATCGGAATTTTCGGGGTTTTGGTATGTTCTCCCACTCTGTGACTTACACATTTTGGATTAAATAGAGGATACACTTTCAAAATAAAAACAAATTCAACTCCTATTTTAACACATTTAATTAACCAAAATTATGGCGCTACAAACAAATAAAATAAATAAACTATTGACCACTCCTTCTACTTGTTCAAAGTGAACAAGGAATATCTCAAAAACAAACTATTAATATATTAAAAACAATGGTTGCATTCAAACCAACAACTCAATAGTACATTATGCAACGAGCCTATAATGGCTATAATTAAGACACGAGTATTTTTTTTATAAAACGAGCGTATGCGAGTTTTATAATTTCCATACGAGTGTCTTAATTACCATTATAGGCGAGTTGCATACGACTGTTTATGTTCGACGATAATTACAACTTTATTATATGTTTTAACATAAATATTCATAAATATCTGTTGAGATTGTCACCAGAATTTTGTGATCGGGTGCTGCGCAGGGTAGGATATCTCTGATGTCCAAGCTCACTGACCGACCGACGCATGCGCTCTGTGAGCTTCAATGCCGTATGTGCAGATTGAGCATCAGTATTCAGTCTATCTATCTATCTATCCAGTAAAAATGTCACCGAAATCGTTTGAAAACCACCCGCTGTGTAGAAATTGGATTTAAGGATATTAACGTACAGTGTCTCATATTCACCAGTTTATTTACGAGAACATTATGGACGGTGCACTTTCGGTAATTTATATAGACATGTTGGATTTTGAGCGCACGCGTGAAGGTATCGTTACCTAATTGGTCAAAGAACGAGCTCTGATTGGCTGGAGAAACTGTATCATAATGAAAAAGAGTGTTATAATGACCATCATTATGATACAGTTTCCTGACACATAATAGTGGGGGTCGAACATAAAATTATTTTCACTTCCATAACGTATCTATCTTAAAGTCCAATATAATCACGAGCTCTAATGGCTCGATACTATTCAATAATGACGGTGTCTTTCTCTTACACACCTCATTAACTATTTTATGAGTTTCTTTTCATTAAACAAATATATTATCATATTTAAAGTACATATTACTTCTCTACTTAAATGTTTGGGCATTCCACAATATTCTCAACATTACCATCCCTCTCAAGTTTCACAAATTCACTACAGTGATCGGGAAAATACTTGTGTACTCCAGAGTTACAAAGATTACTTGTCAAAGTCAAAAACTATGATTACTCCCGGAATCTAGTTATCTTCATTGAACTCATGGAATCCTACATCCATACAACATTACATTAGGGATTTTATTTATTTATTTGTCTTATAAGACCATTATCACATAAGAAAGCTAACGATCTGAACAGGCAAGCGGTACTTTCATCTACAAAGACCTCGGTTCAAATCCCGGGTCATTTACAACTTTTAAAACACTCAGGTGTATATTTACTTTTCTCAGACGGTCTTCTTCCCGACCTAGGACACTTTCAATAACAAGGGGTAGACCGTGCTCACTTGGGCGAGATTTATGACTAAGAGGGGACCCTCTTGCCGTGCAAGCGTGGCAGCTCTATTCAATGCTTTTAAAACAGATCTTTCTTGTCTTCAGTTCTCTGGAGAGACATAGCGTTCTTTCATTCACTTTCAACAAACATTATTAGGTTCATAAACAACTTTCGTAACCTTGGCATTGATTAATTACGAAGGGTCCTCATTGATTGGTAAGAATAATTCACATACAACGACGAATACTTAGGGGCTTCCACAATTAGACGAGTCTAGGTTCGACTCTCTGAACATGCCTCGGGAACCATTCCCATACTTGAGGACTTATATAAATGCGACTAGGGTCGGCCGTGGCCTCCATGACCTGCGCTCATAATACCAAACATTTGCTCCCTATTACACATATAACATAACACACATAGCCTCGTGATCTACGTCACTATTGGAGGACTTACAACATAGCTCAATTACCGCAATCAACTACCCCTGGTAAGTAATTTACCAAGTACATTTAGATTCTACGCATTCCTAGCGTGACAATTTACTTTAATGCGCTACATTGCGCTTTATATTATTTTAAGGCCTAGCGTCTTCCAAAGAAGTGATAAATTCCACATTAACAATTGATCCATATCTCAATTTTTATATTAATTCTTCCCCTTGACAATAATCACTATATTTTAAGAACATGCATTAACACCATGTCTTTATACTTTTATTAAGGCTCAAACGCTCTTACTTTCATATCATTCAATTTAATCTTTATTTATATTTCTTTCATTATTATTATTATTATTTGTATATTCATATCATGTCTTCATTCCTTACAAAAGCTCAAAAGCTATTTCTTTCATATAATTCAAATTTATCTTTATTTATATACCTTTCATTATGATTATTATTATTACGCTTGCTTTTACAATATTTGTCAAATACACTGACATTTTATTTCATATATTTCCTCTACAGGATTTCACATAATTATTTATAATTTCTCAAATTTTATTCGTTCAGACCGCGCTCTTATTCTGTTATTTGTTAATTAGAAGCATCCCTCTATCTCAAACTCCGGTGGATTGTACACAAACACTTTCCCAACACAAACATAATGAAAATCTTTACTCACATGTTATAGGTCTTCCTGACCTTCCTTTTTCTTGCGATGTTTCATTTTTGCCCACTATTTTGAAATTACTCCATTTTGTACAAATTCATTTCATGTACTGACATATCTTGACACACACTTAACTCGTATATATTTAACACTGATAACATTTTTAAATACACTGGTGTATTCGTTTAGAATACACGACAAAAACACTGAAATTATTACCTTTTTAACCCAAATTTATATATATATTTACACTTCACAGATTCTAATCACTAAGGCTGCTATTAAGCCTTCACACGTGATTTCTTGACCTCCTGTCTCCAAGGGTGAAATTTAGTAAATGTCGGCTTCCTATCCTGTCAGAATGTGAAAGTCTCGAACCACCTACTTCTTCCCTGGAATAATTCTCCTTCCAATCCCGTTCCTGACGATCTGCTATTTTCTCTGACTCGAACGGCTCCCTTTTAGACCCTATTGGTTGGTCTAACGAAAGTCTATTCCGTCCACGGTCCCCCAGAAAATCTATTGGTGATCTCTTGATTTCTAGAAACTAATACTCCTCGTAACTTAGTGCTTTTTTGAATAGTTCGTCTGTTTCCTTGAAACAATGTCTAGAGTTTCCTTCTCCTTTCCGCTTATTCGGTTCTCGAATTCCTATCTTGCCAGAATACCTTGCGAACCTTGTTCTGTCCGTCCCTACACGGGTTCTTTACAGTTGATAGAATGTTTATCTCGTTGTTACGTTACTTCAATACGTTATGATACTTTTGGTCGTTTACTTAAAGAGCTATTGCCCTGAATTCTAAGTTCGCAGCCTGCTTTGACTGTAATTTATGAACTTTTCACTGTAAACTTTATACTGTCGGAACTAAATCCTGTAACTAGGATTTTCCTAATTCTCCACACGGCGATACTGTATTAATACTTCTTAGCTACTCCTTATGGGTGCTCGTTGGTTATATATACCGCGACGCTCTTGGCTGTCGGATAATGTCTATGCGATGATACAGCGTTTCCCCTCAAGGAATACTTGTAGAGTTTTCGGCGTAATGTAGCACTATGACGCCCCCTGGGATATAGGAAACTGCATGATGCGTTGTGATGAAGCGTCACGCCCCCTGGACGGACTCCCAGAATAACTGCATGTTTGGTCTGGCTTGGCCTGGATTTTTATACTATTTAGTCAAAAATAAATAAAATCCTAGTCCTTTTCGTGACCAACTTTTGAAATAATTGTCGCACAATTATAAAAATTATATCTCCAGAAAGCTCGTCTTCCAAACGTAAAATGACCTCACTGCGCATGGAAATCGATCGTGCATTTCCGAGATATTAAATAATTTTTAGTCTTCAGCTGTGTGGGTGTTGCTGTTGATTTTTATTTCCCCACTCCTTGGGCTTCGGTAATTCCCCTATGACGTATGTCTACGTTTGCACCTCTTTCCTGGGCTATTATTAAAAGCTTTTTCTCCACACAAAAATCTCCAATCCGAAATGATTCACAATGCTGTATTTTTTACTTACTTTTATTCCTGCAAATGGGTTAATTTTAATTATTCTTCTTCTGGCACAGTTGCGGTGTTGCCGTTTTAATGCAAGGTAAGTTTGATTTCCGAATCGTGCTTCTCTGTCATACAGCCAAAACTTTCCACTCAGTCTATTTATACTCGTGACTGGCTCCTTATCAATGAGTCAAGCATGATGTCATTTCCTGGCCACCTGGTTTAACTTCTTGCACAACGTTAGGCTAGCATCCTTGCTTGAAATCTTTCTCTGTTCTTCTGAAGACTGTATATTTCCTTCCTTCCTCTTACAAAAATACATGGATTCGACCCCCTATGAGCCAATGGTACATGGGTTCATCTCTCCCCTCCTTAGGTAAATAAATTTTCGAAAAATTTTGAGGAAATTTATTTCAATTATTCATAAAAATCTTATTTATCTTTTAACTATCGAAGCCATCATAACGATTGTCCGTACCTTCTGATCTTTAATCCTTTAAAATCCCACGATAATTTGGGTTTTTCCACCTTTTAAGTCATATCCGGTAATATTGTAGGTTGGGTACGTTCTGTCCCTACCCTTTCTTCCTTTCTTATTTATCTGGACTACAAGTTTCCAGAACATAATTCTTCATCACGGGTGTGGTCTATCCCTACCCGTTTCTTTATTTCATTATTCTCTTTTCTTAAATTGAAATTTTCTTCTTCAACCAAATCAATTATTTCTCTTATTTCCCAATACAGTTTCTCCAATTCGCATTCGCACTCGAATGGTTGAGCTCTATTTCCTTTTTCTACCTCACTCTCGTCTCTATCAAAAGTGGATTCATCATCTCTAAATTGTTCCATTACCAGGGCTTGTTCATTTTCTTCATTGAAGTCTTCGGGAGGGTAATATACTTTTAAATTTGCTGAGTTCATGGTCACTTCGTGATTCGTTTCACAGTGCCGAATTCTATAGGCATTATTTCTCAAATCTCTTATTTGATACGGTCCGTGGTACATTTTCTGGAACTTTTTGTACACGCGGTTCCCTGGATCCGAAATGGCTGGTCTTTTTACTAACACCATTTCCCCTGCTAACAGTGGCCGATGATACCTCTTGTGCCTATTTCTTCTTTGCCTTCTATCAGCTTGAGCTTTTAGATGCTCAAAGGCTCTTCTAATACGTACATCTCTTCCAGGCTGAGCGTCTGCTGGCCTAGGAATTACCAGATTCCAAGGTCTCTCTGGTTGCTCATTCCGATGTAACGTTATTGGTATCGCTCCCGTAGATTCATGGATTGTGTTGTTTATACAAAATTCGATAATATCCAGGATATCTATCCATTTCCAATTTTCTTCGGCACAGTATATTCTACAATACTTGGCCGTTTCCCTCATCACTCTTTCCACAGGATTTGCCTCAGGATGGCGAATACTTGACAAAATCTGACGTATTCCAAGTCTTTCAAATTCTTGTCTGAACTCTACACTTGTAAAACAACTACCGTGATCCGACAACAAATTCTCAGGTTTTCCCAGAATCGGTATCACTTTTTCTTTGTGTCGTTTTAACACTTGTTTGGTACTAGTCTTCTGTATGGGAGCAAGGACAACCATTTTTGTGAAGACATCCATAGCCACCATTATATGTCGATTTCCTCGCCTAGCCTTTGGCAAAGGTCCGAAATTGTCAATAGAAATGATTTGACCTGGCCTCTCGGGCAACAATGGTATAGGCTTTTGTCTCATCAAAAATGCATTTGGTTTAATCCTTTGACATAGATCACATGTCTTTAGCGTATCCCTTACAGTCTCTCTCAGTCTCGGCCATATAAATGCTTCTTTCAGCATCGAGACTGTTTTGTCGACTCCCATATGTCCCAACGATCTATGGGCTAACCATACCATTTTTCTCTGCAAAATCACAGGTACGACGATCCTTAATCGTGTATGGTCATAGTCCACAAACTTATATAACAATCCATTATAGAATGTGTAATCTTGAGCTATCTTATTAGCTTCCGTGTACGCCGGTGTTCCCCTTATCAAACTTCCTTCAAGGAACGATATGAGCATGTTCATCCATGGATCCTCACGTTGTCGTTGACTAATGCTTCTTAACTCATTCAGAGTACGCTGATCCCTGTCTTCCAAATCAATAGCCATTACTTCCTCTTCTGTGGACTCTGGCTGTCTACTTAAATAATCTGGAACTACATTTTCTTTTCCTGGGCAGTATTCTATATTTACGTCAAACTGTTGAATGTATAAAGCCAAACGCATCAACCTTTGACTGGATAAATCAGTCTTCATCAAAAGGTTAAGGCTTTATGATCCGTCCTTAATGTGACTTGAAACCCATATACTATCTTTCGCCAATATTGCAACGCGTGCAATATCGCTAACAGCTCGATTTCGCTGATTGTATAATTTTTCTCGTGTGGTTTCAGTCTCCGACTTGTGAAAGCTAGATAATTTTTCTTATCAGGGTTATCCGGGTTTTGCTGATATAGCATTGCCCCTATTCCAATCTGGGATGCATCTGTTTGGATAATAAATCTCTGATTATAATCAGGATAGCCTAGCTTCACATGGTTCAAGAGCATTTCCTTGGCCTCTATAAATGCCTTTTCTGTTTCCTCCGTCCATTTCCACTTGCCCCCTTTTTTAGAAGGTCCTGTAGTGGTGCAACAGTTTTGGTGTATGATGGACAATGTCCTGAGAAAAATCCAATCAATCCCAAAAACTGGTGAACGTTTTTCACCTTCAAAGACCTTGGAAAATCTCTTATCGATTCTAATTTGCATGGATTTGGTTTAACACCATCCTTATCAATCACATGCCCCAAAAATGTTACTTGTCTCTGACAAAAATTTGATTTCTTCAAATTTATTTTAAAGGTAGCCTTTCTTAAATCTTCCAATAATTTCTTTAACTTTTCCAAATGTTCCTCAATGTTTTCTGAGGTAAGCAAAATGTCATCCACATAACGAATAGTGCAATCTTTCACTTCCTCTGACAGGTTTCGATCAAGCGCTCTTATCAAAGCAGATCCCGCGGTCTTCAATCCAAACGGACATCTCCTAAAACAATATGTTTGTTGGTCGAACTGAAATCCAGTTAAAAGACTGGTTTTCTCTTCCAGTTCGAGATGATGATACGAAGAAGTCATGTCAATATTTGTAAAAATCTTCTTGCCTTTGAATTTTCTCAGTATTTCTTTTATGGGTGGTGCCGAATCATTTTCTGGTATGATCTTTGCATTCAAATTCCGGGCATCTAAACACACCCTTACTGAGCCATCCGGTTTACTCACAATTACTAATGGACTAACATATGGTGTCGCCATCTTTTCTATTACACCTGCATTCATCATCTCCTGCAGTGTTTTCTTCGTTTGTTGGTAATGTTTTTCCGCAACCGGGTATGGTTTTTTGTCTGAACGGTGCCCAATCATTGACTTGGAACGCGTACTTAAAATTTTCAATCTTCCCTGGCTTGGAATCAAATACGTCCCTAAAATTTACTAGCAATTCCTTTAATTGTTCCTTATTTTCGAGGTTAACTTTAGTTTCCTCTATTTTCCCTGACAGGTTGGTTTCGAACTCAGTTTCCGAACTATCTTCAAGTTCTATATTTAGGACTTCAAATATCTTTTCTATGTCCTTACAACCTTCTTCCGTTACTTCTTCCACATGCCATACCTGTTCGTCTATTTTCATATCCTGTTCCTGTAAATTTATATTTTGTTCATCCACATCCTCTCTTTGAATCCTAATGCAGTTTTGCGCTAGGTCTATGATGACCTTGTTCTCACGGATAAAATCAATGCCTAATATGACATTATATGGCAATTGATTTACCAGCAAAAAGCATTGTGAAATTTCAGCGTTACCCATGATCAGATCAATGTATACCTGAAATTTACATGTTAAAGATTTTTCAGGAATAATCCCCTTAATCTTTACACTTGATGTGGTAATTTTCAATACGCGGCCTCTTGTTTCCAATTCATTTAGAAGGGTTTGCGTAATTAAACTTATAGTTGATCCAGTATCAATTAATGCCCTGACCAGTAATCCTTCTATCCTTAGCATGATGATAGGTAGTTCTCTTCTAATAGGTGGGATTCCTTCCACATCCTCGTTAATTAGCTCATCTGGTCTTGCTATCCAATTCACAATCTCTACCTCCTCCCAGCTCCTGGTATGTTTCCACTTTTGATGATTTAAATTTGAAGTTTTTTTTATCCTGAGGGCTTCCCTTCCCCTCATTCTTCAAGTGAGCCTGTAGCTCCAAGCTTTGAGCTCCGTCTAGTCGGTCGGGTGATTTTCGGTTCTTGATTGCCTCACTCCAACGGACCTTTTGCCTTTCAGGTTCGTCTGGTCGTTCATTCATGTAACGAAGACTTTCCTGATATCTCTCATCTATTTCAGCCCGATATTCATCATCCCTATCCTCTGGCCTTACGTTCCTTCTGGGATAATTCTCCCATCTCTTTCGGTTATCTTGCCTCGGATGGTTATTGTTATAGGGTCGGCTCTCTTGTTGCCTATAACCCGTATTCCTAAGATTTCTTCCTTGATATCCTCCTCTGTAATATGGCTGTATTCCCCTAGGCTCTTGATGTCCATACTCTCGACCAAGTCCCTGAGTATCCGTACTAGTGGACTGATTTCTGGTCGGTGGTTTCTCTTTATTTTCTTGACTGCTGGCCATATGTACCTGTTCAGTCTGTCTTGGATGCCTGGGATTAACGTGTGACGTCGTCATATCTAATTGACGTAATACGCTCTCCACTTCCACAGCGCTTCTGTCTTTAGATGAGATTAACAGCCTCTGGATCTCATATGGAAGTTGTCTTGCAATGGCGGCACACAGGTCGTTCTCAGCTGGAGCAATGTCAAGTTCCCGGAATTTACACAGCTGAGCGGTGAAGAATTCTGAGTACTTAGTTGGTGCATTTGTGCTGTACTTCCAAGAGTACAGATCTAGCCTCAAATTCTCTTGGACGTCTGCTGCCCAATATCGTTTCAGAAACGCTTCCCTAAATCCTTCCACCGTATCGAAGGTGTACCTGAAGCTTCTGAACCAGGTGAGACAATCACCTGCCAACAGCTTCTCAATTGCTCTCAGTCTCCGATCCTGAGGAACCTTCATTTCGTTCAAGTACTCTGCGACTTCCTTTAACCAGTATTTAGGAGTAATAGACATATTATTACCCGCAAATTTCACCGGTCTGTCCTCATTTGACTTGATGATATTTATTATTTGGCCATTTGCCTGATTCATGTACGGGGTTGACATCGCCATCGGATATCCTGGGTTCTTATAAGGGCTCTCCCCCCTAAGTCCCTATCTGTATCTGTGCCTTGTTCACGGGGATCTACCCATTCTGTCTTTTGAAACTCATCCTGACTTTCAAATTCTAATTTCCTTTCTCTTCGGGCACTTTCCTCATTAGCCATGAGTTGAATTTCCATTTGACTGTTCTTGTGTTCAGTCCTTTCCAACCGTGATCTTAATTCATTCTGAATTCTTTCTTGATTCCTTTTACTATCTTCCTCTACCTTTTTGAGTTGGAATTTCTCTTCCCTGAAACTATCCCTGATTTCAGCTAATTGATCTTCTACCTCTTTCTTGATGATCATGACCTGTTCTGTTATAATTTCTGGTTTAACGTCACCTATGGTATCTAGGTCTTCTCGTATTTCCTTTATTTTCTTCTCCATTTCTCTTTGTCCTTTGACCATATTTACTTTAAATCCTTCAAGCTTTTCCTCAGTTTTCTCTTGACTCTTATATAATCTCATCAATTCATCTTGGACCTGGTTTATTCGGTATTGGTTTTTCCTACTTGGACCTTTAATGTTCCGATGGTTTCCTGAACCTCATTAATACCCTTACTTATTTCATCTATCTTATGTGTACTTTCCTTATTTTCTTCCTCTCGTTGTTTTCTTTCACTCTGGAGATGCTCCTCGTATATACCTAATTTTTGATTTATTCCTTCCTCGTGCTCCTTTAAATTCTCATCTACCTGCCCGGTAAACCGCTCAAATTGATCTTTCATGTCCTGCGCATCCTTTTGATTTTGATTTTTCATCTCAGTTACTTCGGTCTGAACTTCACCGATTTTTTACTCGAGGGTTCCTACTTTCTCCTCAACCCTTTCAAATCGGGTTCCTAGCTTATTCACTCTTTTATCTCATCCCGGGATGTTTCACAAATCTTACTGTTAGATTTTATCTGATCTTCTAATTTTTCCTGCACACCTTGGATCTGGTTCACAAGTTTCTCTTCACATGCCTCTACATTTTTTTACAAGATTTTTCCATTTCAACTAATTTAATTTGCATAGAACTCAACTTTCCATTCAAAATTCCAAAATTTTCCTGACATTCAGTTTGGGATTTTACCGTGCTATCCTCTAAGGTCTTTATTTGGCCTTGCAATTCTGACTTAAGTACCTTATTTTCCTCTTTAATTTCACTTGTGATTTCCCCTTTGAAATCATTTAACTTATTCCCAAACTCAGTGTCAAAACCTTGAAATTAGTAATTAATTTTATCTATCTCAACCATCAATTCACTGTTCATTTTTACACAGTCGGTCTCGATAGCTTCCAATTTAATTCCCATGTTATCACTTTTAATTTCGATAGCTTCTAATTTAGTCCCCATGTTATCACTTTTAATTTCGATAGCTTCTAATTTAGTCTCCATGTTATCACTATTAGTTTTTAGTGATTCTAAACTTTGATTCATGGATCCTAACTTTTGATTATTTTCCTCCTGTTGGCTGTCCAACGTATTGTCTATAGCCTCCAACTTTTCCTTGCTATCGGCTTTTATAGCCTCCAACTTCTCATTACTATCGGCTTTTATAGCCTCCCAAAGCCCTTGCAAATCCTCACTCAAAACCATCTTATTAGAATACAGTGGGCTACTCATGCCACATCGCTGGTACATGCTTGAGAGAAGGAAGAAGGAAGGAAGATTGTAGTTTTACGTGACCATGAATCTTGTGATTATGAGCCACGGGACCTCCTCTTTACGTGGAATCCGAACCACAGGACATGGCATTTCACTTCGAAAATCTCACATGCATTGACCGGGAATCGAACCCGGACCGCCTTGGTGAGAGGCATATAGCTAGACCGCTGAGCCACCACGCCCCGCTGCTTGAGAGATGGTAACATGAACCATTGTGTCCCAATTTTCAAAATATTTACTTTGGTACGGGTATTTACTAAAACGTACCCTTTTGATATCTTTATTCAATCTCTTAAACTTTTATGGAAGTATATAAAATTCAAAATTTCGAAAAACCACTTTTTTTTTCAAAAAATGAAAATTTTGATTTTTCGAGAAAACTCGGGTTTTCCCTAGGAAAACTCATCCCTGCGTACTGGGCGCCAAAAAGATATATTTGCTGGGGGGTTGTTTAATTCAGGGCTGCTCGGTGTGAGTTTTCCAGGGACCCATGCGGTCAGTTAATATTATATGTTGTAGCTACTCCTTTACTTTTACATGATATGACCGTCTTCAGTGTTCCTCTAATTATTAATCCAAGCACAGTACTTCAATGCCCCCCCCTGTGCCCTTCCAGCAAGAAATATGCAAATCACACTATGCCAGCCAAGCTCAAATCGGGATTTTCGGGGTTTTGGTATGTTCTCCCACTCTGTGACTTACACATTTTGGATTAAATAGAGGATACACTTTCAAAAAAAAAAACAAATTCAACTCCTATTTTAACACATTTAATTAACCAAAATTATGGCGCTACAAACAAATAAAATAAATAAACTATTGACCACTCCTTCTACTTGTTCAAAGTGAACAAGGAATATATCAAAAACAAACTATTATTATATTAAAAACAATGGTTGCATTCAAACCAACAACCCAAAATTATTTTCACTTCCATAACGTATCTATCTTAAAGTCCAATATAATCACGAGCTCTAATGGCTCGATACTATTCAATAATGACGGTGTCTTTCTTTTACACACCTCATTAACTATTTTATGAGTTTCTTTTCATTAAACAAATATATTATCATAATTAAAGTACATATTACTTCTCTACTTAAATGTTTGGGCATTCCACAATATTCTCAACATTACCATCCCTCTCAAGTTTCACAAATTCACTACAGTGATCGGGAAAATACTTGTGTACTCCAGAGTTACAAAGATTTCTTGACAAAGTCAAAAACTATGATTACTCCCGGAATCTAGTTATCTTCATTGAACTCATGGAATCCTACATCCATACAACATTACATTAGGGATTTTATTTATTTATTTGTCTTATAAGACCATTATCACATAAGAAAGCTAACGATCTGAACAGGCAAGCGGTACTTTCATCCACAAGGACCTCGGTTCAAATCCCGGGTCATTTACAACTTTTAAAACACTCAGGTGTATATTTACTTTTCTCAGACGGTCTTCTTCCCGACATAGGACACTTTCAATAACAAGGGGTAGACCGTGCTCACTTGGGCGAGATTTATGACTAAGAGGGGACCTTCTTGCCGTGCAAGCGTGGCAGCTCTATTCAATGCTTTTAAATCAGATCTTTCTTGTCTTCAGTTCTCTGGAGAGACCTAGCGTTCTTTTATTCACTTTCAACAAACATTATTAGGTTCATAAACCACTTTCGTAACCTTGGCATTGATTAATTACGAAGGGTCCTCATTGATTGGTAAGAATAATTCACATACAACGACGAATACTTAGGGGCTTCCACAATTAGACGCGTCTAGGTTCGACTCTCTGAACATGCCTCGGGAACCATTCCCATACTTGAGGACTTATATAAATGCGACTAGGGTCGGCCGTGGCCTCCATGACCTGCGCTCATAATACCAAACATTTGCTCCCTATTACACATGTAACATAACACACATAGCCTCGTGATCTACGTCACTATTGGAGGACTTACAACATAGCTCAATTACCGCAATCAACTACCCCTCGTAAGTAATTTACCAAGTACATTTAGATTCTACGCATTCCTAGCGTGACAATTTACTTTAATGCGCTACATTGCGCTTTATATTATTTTAAGGCCTAGCGTCTTCCAAAGAAGTGATAAATTCCACATTAACAATTGATCCATATCTCAATTTTTATATTAATTCTTCCCCTTGACAATAATCACTATATTTTAAGGACATGCATTAACACCATGTCTTTATACTTTTATTAAGGCTCAAACGCTCTTACTTTCATATCATTCAATTTAATCTGTATTTATATTTCTTTCATTATTATTATTATTATTTGTATATTCATATCATGTCTTCATTCCTTACAAAAGCTCAAAAGCTATTTCTTTCATATAATTCAAATTTATCTTTATTTATATACCTTTCATTATGATTATTATTATTACGCTTGCTTTTACAATATTTGTCAAATACACTGACATTTTATTTCATACATTTCCTCTACAGGATTTCACATAATTATTTATAATTTCTCAAATTTTATTCGTTCAGACCGCGCTCTTATTCTGTTATTTGTTAATTAGAAGCATCCCTCTATCTCAAACTCCGGTGGATTGTACACAAACACTTTCCCAACACAAACATAATGAAAATCTTTACTCACATGTTATAGGTCTCCCTGACCTTCCTTTTTCTTGCGATGTTTCATTTTTGCCCACTATTTTGAAATTACTCCATTTAGCACAAATTCATTTCATGTACTGACATATCTTGACACACACTTAACTCGTATATATTTAACACTGATAACATTTTTAAATACACTGGTGTATTCGTTTAGAATACACGACAAAAACACTGAAATTAATACCTTTTAACCCAAATTTATATATATATTTACACTTCACAGATTCTAATCACTAAGGCTGCTATTAAGCCTTCACACGTGATTTCTTGACCTCCTGTCTCCAAGGGTGAAATTTAGTAAATGTCGGCTTCCTATCCTGTCAGAATGTGAAAGTCTCGAACCACCTACTTCTTCCCTGGAATAATTCTCCTTCCAATCCCGTTCCTGACGATCTGCTATTTTCTCTGACTCGAACGGCTCCCTTTTAGACCCTATTGGTTGGTCTAACGAAAGTCTATTCCGTCCACGGTCCCCCAGAAAATCTATTGGTGATCTCTTGATTTCTAGCAACTATTACTCCTCGTAACTTAGTGCTTTTTTTGAATAGTTCGTCTGTTTCCTTGAAACAATGTCTAGAGTTTCCTTCTCCTTTCCGCTTATTCGGTTCTCGAATTCCTATCTTGCCAGAATACCTTGCGAACCTTGTTCTGTCCGTCCCTACACGGGTTCTTTACAGTTGATAGAATGTTTATCTCGTTGTTACGTTACTTCAATACGTTATGATACTTTTGGTCGTTTACTTAAAGAGCTATTGCCCTGAATTCTAAGTTCGCAGCCTGCTTTGACTGTAATTTATGAACTTTTCACGGTAAACTTTATACTGTCGGTACTATCCTGTAACTAGGATTTTCCTAATTCTCCACACGGCGATACTGTATTAATACTTCTTAGCTACTCCTTATGGATGCTCGTTGGCTATATATACCGCGACGCTCTTGGCTGTCGGATAATGTCTATGTGATGATACAGCGTTTTCCCTCAAGGAATACTTGTAGAGTTTTCGGCGTGATGTAGCACTATGACGCCCCCTGGGCTATCGGAAACTGCATGATGCGTTGTGATGAAGCGTCACGCCCCCTGGACGGACTCTCAGAATAACTGCATGTTTGGTCTGGCTTGGCCTGGATTTTTATACTATTTAGTCAAAAATAAATAAAATCCTAGTCCTTTTCGTGACCAACTTTTGAAATAATTGTCGCACAATTATAAAAATTATATCTCCAGAAAGCTCGTCTTCCAAACGTAAAATGACCTCACTGAGCATGGAAATCGATCGTGCATTTCCGAGATATTAAATAATTTTTAGTCTTCAGTTGTGTGGGTGTTGCTGTTGATTTTTATTTCCCCACTCCTTGGGCTTCGGTAATTCCCCTATGACGTATGTCTACGTTTGCACTTCTTTCCTGGGCTATTATTAAAAGCTTTTTCTCCACACAAAAATCTCCAATCCGAAATGATTCACAATGCTGTATTTATTTACTTACTTTTATTCCTGCAAATGGGTTAATTTTAATTATTCTTCTTCTGGCACAGTTGCCGTTTTAATGCAAGGTAAGGTTGATTTCCGAATCGTGCTTCTCTGTCATACAGCCGAAACTTTCCACTCAGTCTATTTATACTCGTGACTGGCTCCTTATCAATGAGGCAAGCATGATGTCATTTCCTGGCCACCTGGTTTAACTTCTTGCACAACGTTAGGCTAGCATCCTTGCTTGAAATCTTTCTCTGTTCTTCTAAAGACTGTATATTTCCTTCCTTCCTCTTACAAAAATACATGGATTTGACCCCCTATGAGCCAATGGTACATGGGTTCAATACATACATACAGACTTTCACTTTTTAATATAAGATTAGCCTGTGCTTGAGTGCAAAAGGGCCGAAATCAGAAGAATGAGAAAGACTATCGAAAATTCATGTAGCCAGCGGTTCCTTCTGGGTCCTATACTATGTGTATGCAAAATTTGGTTGATATAGGTGGAACGGTGTAGATTTGTATACGGAACAGACCCACCCACCCACATACATACATACAGACTTTCACTTTTATACATAAGATTTTGCATGGATGTTGCTGATTTACCAGGTTTACATATAGGATACTTTTGATTTCGATATTTTGCACTATTAAGAAATGGTGACCATTTTAGTGACGTCACTAAACCTTTGGTTTCAAAATTTCATATTTCCATATCAAATAAGAAGAGAACGCTAAGAAATAGCAAACTTTTGATGGCACATATAAGCATTAAAATTTAATTTCCTATCCGAAAGGTCCGTATCACTTTTCGTGTATCTCCAACGGTTAGCGAGTGAAACCCAGATTTGTGTCGTCACTACACCCTTTGGTTTCAAAATTTCATATTTCCATTTCAAATAAAAAGAGAACGCTAAGAAATAGCAAACTTGATGGCATAGGCTACACGAGCTTTAACATTTAATTTTCTATCCTAAACGTCCTTATCACTTTTCGTGGTTCTCCAACGGTTAGCGAGTAAAACTTAAATTTGTGCAATAAAACACGGTCAACACCGATTGGTGCAGTAGGCTATATCTCTTCATATACAAAAATGAAAGTTTGTATTTTCTGAATTTCTACGGAAATTTGAGTTATTTACGCGTTTCAGACTGTTTTATGATGGATGCGCGCAAATTTTTCTTTGTATGTCTGTCTGTTTGTTTGTTTGTTTGTTTGTCTGTGGACAACTTTGTTCCCTTATAACTCAAGAACGGCTGGGTGTATCAACGTAAAATTTGGTACAGATATCCATCAGAGGCACGACACTAATCATTGATGCAACTCTTCTCCGTACCACTCATAAAAGGGGGCATACCCCCTTAAAATACATGCTGAAATAGGCGTAGAAGGACGAGACAAAGCTCATTTTCATCCCCTCAATGTGAGAGACAAAACTCGGGGGCCCTAAAGGGGTCCCGAAAAAACACATTTTAAGGCCCTAAAACCAACATTTTTTGAGATATTCCCAGAAAACTAATTTAATTTAATAAACTAATGAACGAATGCAAGCCAGTAACCATGGCAACAGATTCTCAGAGATCCATCTATTGCTGTAAGACGCAATACAATTCCATTAATTACATTAGTGTGAAAGTTTGCAAACGGCTAGAAGGTTATCACGGAACCAAATTAAGCTATAAAATTCATCAATACGTATAATGCGCTTAATGGGGTCAACGGGTACTCTAGAATTTTTTCACGCGATTTACACCTGCGGGTGTGGTATGGCAGGTCTATTATATTCCTATCCCTATATTATATTATTAGTATTAGTATTATATTATGGCGTACAACGACGAGACAAAGCCCCTCGGTGCCAGAAACAAAACTCGTGGGCCCTAAAGGGTCCTCGAAAACTGCATTATAAGGCTCTAAAACCAACAGTTTCTGAAATATTCCCAGAAAACTAACTTAATTTAATTTATCAAACAAACGAAGGAATGCAAATCGGTGGCATTCAACTTTCCATCTATTTCTGTAAGAAGCAATGTAACTCCATTTATTACATTTCTGTGAAAGTTTGCAAATGGCTATAAGGTTATCACGGAACCAACGTAGACTGTATAATTCATCAATGCAATTAAGGGTGTTAAGGGGTAACCTAGAATTTTTTCATGCAATTTTCAAGTGTGGCATAAGTACAGAAGGTCTATTATATCTCCAAACAGCAACATTATTTTCAAAAATTCCTGAATTGAATCAGCATTTTTGCGGCTTTTAGGAATTTGGGTCATTTGAGGCTAAAGAACCTGAATTTTCATGCACCACAAGCCTTTATAATTTATGAAAGAGGCCTTCCTGTGTATGGGGACCTAACACAACGTAGAGGGGCAGTTTTTATGTGACGTGTATTGCGTTTCGTCTACAAGGCTTTCAATTCTATTTCACGTCAGGAAGTACATGTTAGGTGAATTTAGTTTGAGAGCACATTTTAACTAATCTTTTTTTTCCTTCTTTTTTTTGTCGACATACGGGTTCGTCGTAAGGATGATTTTGTTTGATACCGTGTGGTAGATATACCCATATTTGAATATCTGGGTGATATGTTGTATAGACAATAGAATTGTCTGTCTGTCTTTCTGTGTATCTTTATATACGCCTATAACTCGTGTTCGGATGCTTGGTGCGTCGTAAAATTAGGTATGGTAACCATGAGCGTCAATACACCAATCATTTATAAAACTCTTCACCGTACTTTTCATACAGTAGAAAGGTGGATGTAGGGCAAAACTTCTCAAAATACATGCTAAAATAGGCGAAATATAAAAATTATCCTAGAAGGACGACCAAAGCATATGTTGCGCTTCTCAATGTGAGACACAAAATTCGGGAGTCTATAAAGAGTCTCCGAAAACCACATTTTAAGGCCCTTAAATTAACAGTGTGTGTGATATTCCCAGAAAACTAACTTCGTTCAGATAAACTTATGAAGGAATGACAAACCGCTAACCATTGCAACAGTAGCTCAATTGATAATGTCTGGTATTAAAACCGAACACCGTTCGAAGAACGGGTACTTCTGCTAGTTTTATATATTTTTGCGTTTACAGTAAGCGTAAGTTATTAATCAATCAAAAATAAATCTAAACATCAATCTAGTTCAACTTTTAGGTAATATAAATTTTTATTATGTTGTAAAGTTTTCATTTCTTCTAGGAACAAAAACATTTCTCTATATCAAATAAAATGTATGTTCTTTCCTACAAAGTAAGATCCACAATGTATTGATATGAAATTATTCATATGTAATTCCGTGTTGGTCCTTATCGACAAATATTCTAACAAACATACAATGGTATTAAGAGTCATCCACCAAATATCATTAAATTAAGTACTAGAAGTTATTCAATGTTCTAGCTTCAGCCACATTTTGGTGGATGGCTCTTAATATCATTGTCTATTTGTTAGTAAGATCCATAATTTAGGACACAGGAAGCATCCAGCTAATACGTCGTGTTGTGTAAAAATGTAAAAATGAACCCGTAACACTTGGCAATAGCCACCTATGTTCAACAATTCAGCCAGAACTACAGATATTGTATCTCTTTAAGCAAGGAGAAAACTGCAAGATCTAATTCTCAGAAAATTGAAATATGTGACCAAATGAGGAGTTTTTCTTTTGTTGTATATGCTTCTGTAGAAGACCCCTTCTTTGATTTTCTGGAAATAAGCCAGTTTCATATGAACCGATCATACTAAAATTACTCTCGCAACAAGTTGAAAAAGGAACATTATTTTGAGTAAGTTCATACATTGTAAAATATATCTTATTATCTATATGTGTGTCAATTTTGGAATATTTCGTATAGTTCGCATGCATAGAGCTCATGTTTCAATTGCGATTTTTCAGCAGTTGGTAGCACTGACGTCAATTTCAAATATGGCCGTGAGCTATTCAGAAGCACAGACAGACAATTTTCCGGATCGATATAATAAGTCTACCTTTTTCTTAATTTTTGCAAAATGAGAAAAGTATGCTGAAATAGAGTATTTAAATCGCATATTTATTGTGCATAATGTGCCTTTTGAAATGTAACTGTGTATATTATCAGACTCACCTGGGCTGCCAACTGTCAAAAATTTTCTCTAGACCTTTGAACCTTACGCTCAATATCTCACATAGATCAATTTCTAACTTAACCACTATTAGGCAAAACTTTTCTAGACATATGTTAAGTATGGTGACACTGTTAGTTTTATCAACATAATCTTAAGTACACTAATAGGTTCAATGTTAATGACATGCTAATTTATGGAAGCCCAGACTCAATATTTTACAATCCGTTCAAATAGAAAATTTTAAATTCTGAAAAATGTTATGCCATAATATTGCAGATATATTTCGAGCAACAAAATTCTATATAGGTGAATATTTGCTGTAGAATTTAAAATTTTAATAAAAATTGGCATTTATCACGTTTTTCTCTTAGAAACCATATATTCATGTTATATCTTAATTCAAAACTAGGGTAATTGAATTACATAAGCGTGGTTATCTCTCTCTTCTGGAAGTGACTTACCAATTTATTTAACTTTCAATATGAAACATCTAATTACATATTAAACTCTCTCATAAGATTAGTTCTATGTGGAGAGAAGTAGCCAAGGTCACTTAGTCTACCACAAACTCTCTTAGTGTATTAATAATGTAAAAGCTTCAAGCGTGGCAAAGAAGGACGTGTTAATGCCTTAATGATGGCAGCGAAGGGAGGGCCGGCTCGTGAATGGAAAATCAGCGCTTACGTAGCCATCAACAACGTACATTAATCTGAAAAATTACAAGAGTTTCCAAGAACCAAGTATTGAAAAAGTTAGTAACCTAATCCAATAATTGGTCACCAAACGCTTTCATGTGTTCATAACTGAGAAAGCAACGTATTCAGGAGAAGCATGGTAACGTAATTAATTGACTTCATATACAATTGACTTAAAGGGAAGTCTCTGAACCGGGCATTCGCGGATCATGCTGGAACTTAACAGATACGTTGCGTTAGCCCAACTAGGCAGAACAGTAAAGAAAAATCTTTCGCAAATTAACTCCTACCCATCGTAGACGGCAGTAAGTACCACAATTTTGAACTGTGCACGCTGGGCAAGCGAGAGTGTGCCTCACGCCTGATTGATGGCTCAAAATAACTCGTTCCAAATGACTGCCATGCCGTACTTGCACACACAAATTGTGCTGTGGCATGTTGCATTAATGTTGCATCTTTACGTCGTGCTTTATATTTAATCATGCAATGTAATGTATCACAAATACGTATCATTACAACACAAACAGAGTAAACTGAACCAATGGTCACACAAGTGAGAAAGTGACCAAGCTACTTCACATAGTTCTGACAACAGTGATGTTCGTCGTAATAATGTTGGAAACACAACTGGTCTTGCACCATCCACACCGTATGAAACACGGGTGAGTGCTAGTACTACATTGCATTGCACTGTTATCGAAACAGTATGGCTCAGGGTGTTCAAACCGTCCGAGATTGTCGGACAGATACTGACTTAGGTACCATGCGTATTTGCGGAAGTAAAACGAGGGGACGGCAATTGGTGATACGTCAGAGACTGCGTTTTCGAGATTGTATTTCTCTGGGTCAAATTGATGTCAAAATTCAATAACCGAACGGTGTTCGAAAATCTACGGAGAAAGTTCTTCCAGACCCTATAGCCGTATACATCCATTGGTTGACAATAGGCTGTGGCCCCAGGAGGGGCGCTCTTCACTTTCTAACGATTTATGTCCAGAAAAGGAAACCAGAAGAAGTGCCACATTCTCGGACGGTACATGCTGTTTGAAAACATTATGAAACCAATCCTTCAATAATTGTCCGGATCCCATTTTGCCAGATTTTGTGGAAACGACGTAAATATTGTCATGTGCAAACATAGTTTCTTTCACCCTTTTACCGAACACAACTTTTGGTTGTTTCAAAGTTATGAAAGTTACTGTTGGCATTGTTGTATAACTGTGCCTTTTGGCCCCCACTAATTGCACATTGGACCAAACCGTATTCGACCCCTTTATAGCCAGTGTCGTACCCGAACACATCTCCAAATTGAACCCACTTTGATCACTATTACATACGTTCTGGGGCTGCGAGAATCTAGAACCGATGTAACCTCTTCCACGAACCTTTCTGCTGCTGACATGATATCCATTTCTCTACGAGCATTCTTTGATGGCGTCACAGTTGTTATTTTTCGCGAAATGATATTATAAGCGATCCTTAAAATGCTGCACCCAGGAATGGCTGGCTTTAAACCCCGTATATTTTACGTCCTGTGCAGCTAGAATAACCCATTGCTGAATTGCCACGTCATGTATTACGTCATTATTCTGATGGGCAATTTCAATTTAGGCTTTTACGGCACATATTATTCTCCTCAATTTGTCGTGGTAGGTGCCGCAACTTTTCACTTTCTCTGTCCACAAATATAAATCTTTCTTACTTTTCACACGGTAGAACTTACCTTTTACCGACAAAAAGCAAAGCGGAGGCCTCTTACCGCTTTTCCAATACTCAACTGCATTGTGTTTGTTCTTTTCATATCTACAGCTTCGTCTGTCATGTTCCTGGATGAGCTATCGGTGGCAGTCCAAATATTATCGTCATCAGAGTTGGTGTTACTGATATCTGGTAGCTCTTGTGTGGTAATAATAATATCGTATGGCCTCGGGTGCCGGGAGCAAGCTTTGTAATTTGGCACCCAGAGGGTAGCTTGCATGTCGAATTTCGTTGTTCCTTGAATCACTATGAAAGTCAAGGAGGTTAGATATCTAAGCTCCTCGAACATTATAGCGCTTTCTAGTAGAGAAATGAGGAACTTTGTGTTGGCGGAAACTCCCGAGATTAATTTTGCCATTATGAACACCGCCTACTGAATTCAAATGGGTTATTTGACATGCCAACATCGTATGACATGCGTGTCGTATTTTTGCCGCCTTTCAAAAATCACTTACCACGGCCAGGAGCGAACTGCAATCTTGGGGTTAGTAGACCGCCACGCTATCCACTCACCCACCGTGACAAGCTTCTTGTGTGATGACAGTAAGAGTAGAATAGGTGTCCACGTGCATACTACTGTTTCCTCTACAACCGGTTATGATACCGGTAAATATCAATAAGCCCAGTAAATAAACACACTTGTTACAAGAGATGAGCCCCAGAAAGCCAGATAGGCACAAAACCATCAACATACCATCCATACTGTACAACAGGTCCTGTTGTTGAATGCTGAGAGGCCATTTCACCCATTTTACATAATTTTCCTCCAGACAACATATAAATTCTCCAATGTTAACAATCATGCAATACACTTGCCGTATACGGATATAAGCGTATGCCGGGTCTGTCGCCTCTCATTCGGTGACTGTACGCCGTAGGCCGGAAAGCACGGTACGGTTGGGAAGCAACCACTGACGCACACAGAGGCTCACGCAACTGACGCGCCAATTTAAACGTGTAATTCTTTATTTCTCCTTCTAGTACAAGGGAGTAGCCTAGAATCAAACTGCACTTTCTCCAAAATTATCGAAAATGAGATTATGTGTGTTTCAATGCGGAATTGTCTGAAAAATATAATAATCTGGTCGACTGGTTCCAAACTGCACTATATCCATGTGAAAATCGGTAAGAAAATCACCGCTTGGAGACGAACAGCACTTTCTCCTGCGGATAAAGTGCAGAATGACTCCAAGTTAGCGCCAGCCAATGGCAGCCACCCATTTGTCGCCATAGATTTGGTATCAAGGTACTCATCTGTCAAGAAGGTCAGTTCAGACACCAAAATTTATGACGCTAAGGAGTCCATGAAAGGTGTTGTAAAAAAATGTACATCTTAATTACAATGGTTTGAAAATCCACTTATTCACCTTAATTTTAGTAATGCTCTGCATTTTTCTGTAAAATAGATATGTATTACGTCGAAAATTCCTTATTTCATCTTGTAAATGTGATATAGTCTTAAGTTACATTTTATATTGACACCTGAGTGCACTTTATCCATGACCTAGAGACGAAGTGCATTTTCTCCAACATTAAATCTCCTTAAATATTCAGGTAGGTCAATAACATCGGGTTTTATGTACTGAAAATGTGTTCCGTAAGTCAAATCTTTAATATACACTCATCAGTCTCACTAATTAACTTTGAGTTCAGCTGGAATCAGTTTTTGGGCTCTACTAAATAATCATGTTTTTGGAGAAAGTGCGGTTTGATTCTAGGCTAGTTAATTTCCGAAAGATTTTTATTCACGGTTCTGCCTAGTTGGGCTCACGCAACGTATCTGTACAGTTCCAGCAGGATCCGTGATTTCCCAGTTCAGAGACTTCCCTTGTTAGTGTGTTACTTCCGTATATTTCTACGTGAATCTAAATCTTTTAAACATTCAGTATTTTTGTATAACCAGCTAAAATGAAGCTTCAACTATTCATTTGAGTTTTCACTGCCGAATATTTATAAGTCCATTTCAATCAAGGGTCAAATCATGTTTTAACCAGTCCCAATATTTTCATAGCAAGTTGCTTTTAATAGAACTCAAGTTCTATCATATACAGTATTCCCATCGGTAATTGAAGTGAATTGCTCACCATTCAGAATGTATCGAAGTATGTTACCTTCATAATATACTGATAATAGCAGTAGTAAAGCTATGAGGCTCATTCTTTTGAAACAACATAAATATTTTCACAACTACCTCTCAACAGAGCACCATACTCCACTCACTACTGCGTTCATAGATATTTCGACAAATACAGCTGGGTAACATTTCAATCAGTATAGAAATAAAGTGGTTTATGAAGATATTTCAGAGCTCATATTTGAGACACTGTTAACAATATCATCCCTTAAAGTGGGAGGAAAGCTATTGTGATTATTTTCTTATTGGTAGACAGATTTTCTGAACACCGTAATGTTATGTTATTGTTGTCAAACATCAATATTATGTATCCTAGTACACCAAAGCACACGCACAGAATGTTCGAATGTAAAAATACAACAGATTTGAATGTACAAACTCTACCATTAGGAACGTATCACACATAATTATATTATATTCTTATTTATTGAGTTTCCAGTACTGTTCGTAGAAGGAATCCTATTTTTCTTAGCACATTAGGGTTATAAAAGTCAGCAATTTTTCTAGGTTTGTGCCGTGTCTTGTGTGGGGTTTTTCCTAGGAACAGCAAGCTGACTCATCATTAGGCTCTTGGTGTCCGTGCCCTTTTCTGCGAGAGCTAACCTCCCTATTAAGTCTTCCAAAAAGATGGTATATTGGTATTCACGGCCCGTGAATTAAAACTCGGCAATTTTTCTAGGGGCGCTTCATAATAAAGGAGGTAGCACGCAGTTCGCTACTCCTGTGGGGGTCCAAGCACGGACACTAGGAGCGCACTGATGAGCCAGCTTGGTGTTCCTAAGTGAAATCCCACACAAGACACGGCACAAACCAAGATACATTGCTGAGTTTTATTTCACTGGCCGTGAAAGCCAATATACCATATTAGAGTTATAGTTGGACAATCACACAAAATGTACTACTTATAATAGATTGTAATAACTAATGGAAGATATGAGGGATGAATGTAAGAAGATAAGAACAACAAGCAGATTTTTCAAATATACTAGATACAGAGGTTTTGCTAGTTCATTGCTGCAGTCCAGTAACTTGAGTTTCATTGAATAATATATCTTCCTCTTTCGAAAAGCAGGTGATGTACAGTTTGGGAGGATCCACAAAAGCTTTTTAGACATTTAGAGTAGTGATATGGTATCTCTCGAAGTATGACTTGAATTTTCCGTGCCTAGATAAGAGTTGAGTATGTACAAGGTTCGGAACAAGTATTGTGCTTTGAAGTCCATGCTGAATCCCAGTACTTAGAGATGGTTGAAATTCCAGTTTGAAGTTTTACTTTTCAATTTTCAAACTATGGTTGGTTGGTTGGTTGGTTGGTTAGTTTAGGGGTTGCGACAACGTGGTCATGTAGTCCCGTGTACTTCGGTGTGTGTAGAATTTGTCTGATAACCAGTGTTATTGTGATGGCTGTATTAATGTGTGTTGTCTGTAATTCAGGTAGAAGGAATTCAGGCGATTAATTTTTTCAAGTAGTTCCTACTTTTGCTACCAAATGCTACCATCCACGACACCTAGCTCGGACGTGGCTACTAAATGCCATTGCAGTCAGCACCTGGCGGCGAACGTTGGAACTAATATAGCGTTATCAAACTAACCTACAAATTTTAGCTTCCACAAATGTAGTTAGTGGAAGGTTCTTTTTAATTCCATAAATCTATGACATGGGGCCGCCAGTTTTAATTCCTCTCCGAAGGAAGGCATACTGAGGGAATTTTAACGCTCTTAAAACCGTACGACTTCGGCCGGGTCTGAACCCGCGATCTCTGCCATAGAGGCTCAGCATGCTACCAACTGCGCCACCAAAGCCGCCTTTTGAAACTATGATTTTACAATTTTATATAAATTCTTACGGCATTGATTTTCCTAGTGAGATAATACTCTTGGCCACCAGGTATTATCAAAAGCACCTGTTATATCCAAAGATAATAATACACCTACTCTTTTATTTGGAAAGTATTGTTCCATCCATCTAAGTACATCGAGAACTGCAACTTCAGTCTAGCCGTGTCCATGCAGGTGGTACATAATTCAAAGAATTAGTAACTTCTCTCCAAAATCGTCCCTAGCACTGGCTGTAGGCAAATTGGTCTGAAGGATTTAACAGTAAATTGGAAAGAGATTCCCTTAGGAATTATTTTAACAATCGAAATTTTTCAGGAAATGGATACATACAAGGAGGGTAAAATACTTTAAGACAGTTGTCATAGCTAAGCATAGTAATAATAATTATAAAGAATCAAAATATAAGTGTGGTGACGATTTTTGCTTTAAGTGAAACAATCAAGAATATCATACCCACCTCTTTCAAAGTGTTCAAAAGGTTCCACCACATCGTCCAAACATTTTGGAAGTTTCTGTCAATACTTTCACTTATTTCTATAGATTAATATGTATGCAATATTTAGTTAACCACTAAGCAATTCTTCTAGGTTTGTGCCGTGTCTTGTGTGGGGTTTCGCCTAGGACACCAATCTGGCTCTTCAGCCAGTTTTAATTCACTGACCGTGGAAGCCAATATACCATCGTTTTGGAAGCCTTCATAGGGAGCTTGTGCTTTTAGTTCTCGCAGTAAAGAAAGCGCAGGTGAGCTTCATAAAGAGGGAGGTAGCATGCAGTTTGCTACTCCTGTCCGGGTGGGGACACCAAGAGCCCGCTGATGAGCCAGCTTGGTGTCCTAGGAGAAACTCCACTCAAGACACGGCTCAAACCTAGAAGAATTGCTGAGTTTTTATTCACTGGCCGTGGAAGCCAATATACCGTCTTTTTAGTTAACCAGTATTTGGGCTAATGACTACACTGTTTCTGGCCCTTAACTATTAATACTACTATTCTAACAGCCAGAAAAGCTCTATTAAGCTAATTTAAAACATATTCAAAAACCAGGTGGGTGCTGCGTGTTGCATTATGTGTAATAGATCAGTTGAGTCGTCTAGTATCAAAACCGGCCAAGTCACTGATGGCATATTTTTCAGTATGGATGAAAAACCACTAAAGACAAAGCAATGGTGGTCACAAAAGATTTTATTACATAGTTATATCCGTAATGGTTTAATATTTAAGTTCTGCTATTTTGAGAAATCTGATTCATAATGAACCCTTCTTTTTTGCTAATATTAATTTTGACTTGGCCGTTTTCGTCGCAATTTGGTATAATTTAGTCTTTTTTTTTGTAAAACTTTTCTTTTAAAATTCCAAACTACAGTGACAGAAGGCAATTAAATTAAAATAAATTGACATTGTAATTGCCTGTCTTTATTGCAATAAAAACGAAAGCATTCTGCTTA
This sequence comes from Meconema thalassinum, assembly GCA_946902985.2. Lineage (NCBI taxonomy): Eukaryota > Metazoa > Arthropoda > Insecta > Orthoptera > Tettigoniidae > Meconema > Meconema thalassinum. Next base: position 618,012,515 of record OX336390.1, read on the forward strand.
AATTGGATAGTAATATATGAAGATGAACATCAGAAAGCTGAGGAGAATACAAAATAGGTATTATATAATTAAAAGTTAGTAGTTCACTAGATCTTGCTAAGTAAAAGAAAATGAGTCACTTATGTTAATAGAATCATTATTAAAATAGGAACAATATACACGTTACACTACACAATAATGACAAAATACGAGCACACAAGAAATACGATTGCTTTCGCGCCAATGCGGTAAGAAGCCCGCGAATACGGAAGTCAGTGTTGCAAACGAACAAAATACAAATTATTATGACTTCGAAGAGTATACAATATAAGAAACAATTTTGCCTACGAATATCACATTCTTGCGTAATCTAACAACGCTAGATTCCAGACAATAATGCTGCGACATGAAGATTGCTACTCGTTCTTTGACATGGCCGGTTATGATAGCACTGCCTGCATGACTTGGCCCATTTTGTTGCACGACCAAGAATTCAGTGCTCTGAAACATGAAGACATGGACGATTTTGAAGCATATTCTTGTTTCGCCTGATAGTGCAGTACTTCTATTTCAAATTGATAACCATAACTCATTTTCGTAAATTTTGTGACTTGGCCGGTTTTGATACTAGACGACTCAGTTGTAAAATGTATATATAAGTTTTTAATTGAATAGGCCCTTGCTAATGATTTAGGCTTCTGGAAGAGTTGCCTGATTGGTGTTTGCTTTCAGCTTGGCAAATATGCGTGTGTCTCGTGGGTTCATAATCGTTTTCTGGCTATTACTATGTGAACCCCATAACGCAACTCTTTCTCTCCAATCGACAATAGCGGTGGTAATCGGAAATTACACTACGCCACTGTGGTATTCCCGTTTCCTCTTTAGTGCTGTCATTCCACTAATGATCCATGTCATATCACTGGTCTATCTCATTGAGCCAGGATGTCCGCCATGGACTGTCACCAGCATCCAGAGCTGTCCCGTTCCAATGAATATTCAGTCCATACAATATTATAATACCGGCCAAAAAAGCAAACACGACACTTAAGAATATGTAAGTTGTCGGAAAGTGTTTCATAATTACATTCATTATAATGGTTTTATTTAGAGCCTCCTTGGATTAGGCGGCAGCACGTCGGCCTCTCACCGCTGGGTCCGTGGTTCAAATCCCGGTCACTCCATGTGAGATTTGTGCTGGACAAAGTGGAGGCAGTCAGGTTTTTCTCCGGGTACTCCGGTTTTCCCTGTCACCAATTTCATTCCAGCCACACTCTTCACTATCATTTCATTTAATCTGTTATTCATTTAATCATTGTCCCAGGGGAGTGCGACAGGCTTCGGCAGCCGGCACAGTTCATATCCTCGCCGCTAGATGGGGTCTGACCCGTTCGGTCGACTGGAAGCAGGATGTGGATTTTCATTTCATAATGGATTTATTTCAAGTTTCGGGGCAAAGAAACATGTTTTGTACATTTGGGAACGAGAATATTAAACTGTACGGTTCATAAAGGGACTTTGTCGCCTAGGGTTGGACTAGAATTTTATGCCGGTAACTGCATTAACTTTATAACTTCGTGTTTTCACTATTTGGGGATGTGAGAATGGCGGGTTTTTGTGGCATTATTGGGTTCGTATCTAAAAAAAGGAGGTTGGCTCAGGCAAGGAAAGCATTTCTACAGAAAAGGAATCTGTTGACATCGAGTATAGATTTAGGTATTAGGAAGTCATTTTTGAAATGCATTGTCTGGAGCGTGGCACTATATGGAAGTGAAACTTGGACTATTGGTGCGGCAGAAAAGAGGAGAATTGAAGCTTTTGAAATGTGGTGTTACAGGAGAATGATGAAGATCAGATGGGTAGGTAGAGTTATAAATGAAGAGGTATTAACACGAGTGGGAGAGGAGAGATGTTTCTGGCGACTGCTAATCAAGAGAAGTGATAGGTTGGTAGGACACATACCAGTAGCGTAGCGTGAGGAAAATAATTGGGTAGACACAAATAAAAAATAAAAACTGCAGTAACAAATTTATAGAAAATGTTTAAAGTATTAACTTAAATCTTACATACTACCTATTCTCTTGGCCCCATCTTAAAGAACTGAGTTTAATTGATGAGTTTGACAATGTACAAATAATGCCATGGGACAATGTTGTCTGATAATTGCTTGAAGACCATTGTTGCTACCCGACATGACAGTAGCTCAAGAATAAGTCTGGTTAGTTAGTTATTGAGCTTTTAAGGGGCGGACTATTTTCTTATCTATTTTATATTCTTCCAGATCGAAATTATGTGTGTATTGCCGAACCCTGTGAACTTTTATCTAACGATACATCGAAGATACCTACAAATATTTCCTCAACTCTCGAGTTACAGACATATCGCACAATTACACTTAATTGAGCTTTCAAGGTGGTCAGTAGTCTCATCTGCCTGGAAGGCCACAAATTCACACGACGAAAGCTCTTCTGCAATCCTTTCCCTTACTGCATTAATGACAGATTGGATTAAATCATTTTGGATGTCTGGAGACGTACCTTCAAGAACAGAGCTGCCTGCAAGCTGCCTTCTTTCATAAGTAATTCTTCTATTGCCAGCAAATCGACGGTTTCTAAATAATTGCCCTTACTAATAAGAGATTCGTGGTCTTCTCTGTGGCCTCTAAAGGCAAGTTCTTGCCGCCCGAGATGGCACACCATCTATTAGGCGAACCACTATTCGTCTATTTCGAGTTACATTTTCATTATGTTTCACAGCTGCTAATCGCGTTGTTTCCACTAAACAATACTCAATTCTATTTCTTGCTAGCTGTGAAACATCTCTGCATTATTAATGTATTTCTTGGTCCCTGAATGTTTTCGAGTTCTGTTTCAAATTGTTTTATTGTTGTGTTACCCGTACGGGTCCATGGTTCTTCGCCCCCAAACAACAAACAGTAATAACAGTGAAGTGACTTTGTGTGCTTTTTTGTTGTTGTGTGGCCTCCTGAGAGGCCGAGTGCAGGTCTTTCTAGTCGACGCCCGTGGGCGACCTGCGTGCCGGGATGAGAGATGGAATGGATGAAGATGGATGAAACTGGGCAAGTATGTGGAAGGAAGCGGCCGTCGTCTGTCAGAAGGTACCGTCCCAGCATTTGCCTGGTGTTGAAAATGGTGAAACCACGGAAAACCATTTCAAGGACGGCCGATCGTGGGGATAGAACCCACGCATCTACCGTGACATCAGAGAGCTTGGCCTCATGACTAAAGCCCCGCGGATGTCCGCAGCATTTTTCGCCACGCGGATATAGTTTGCATGGCTATGCGGATAGCGGATACGCTGCGGATAATGTTTGGAGTAAATTTGCGGATAGTTTTTAGAATACGATGTGGAACTTTCGATAATATTACATATTTGATATGCCAATCTACAGCTTCATGCTTAAAAGAGGAATACTCCTATAGCCTATTGCGTACGAAATATTCGGGTACGTTTTGCAGTCATACACGAGAAGATTATTTTACTCATATGGTTTCAACTACATTTTATTAAGTACCGTACCGTATGTTTGTATTTCTCACTGCCATTATCCACGAGATATAATGCTGTCAATAAGTTTGTTAGTTCATCGTGGTGACATCATTAACATTTCTCAAGTCAGCTACTTCGCTATCTAAGCTATCCTGGAAGATCTGGTTCCAGGTTTATCTGTAGATTTATTTCCCTCTTGGCACTGAAACGCGTGGGCTGTGATATTGCAACGGAGACAGTTATGACATCAACTATGCGAACATTGATGGGTCAAGAGGCAGAAGTATGATGACTGACTTGGAATGTTCCGGCCAAATATCAATCCCTCTCTCCAATCTTCAAGAGAAGTTCACTTAGTAAATGTAACCGCGACCGGGAGTATGAACATCATTTAACCAACATTGATAAAATATCTATTAAGACAAAACAAGGTGTATATTCAATAGTGTGTGAAACAAAGCTCAAGTCAAGGATAAGGCAGATATTTGGTTACGTTTTCAATGGAACCAAAGAGGTGAACGATATAGTAGGATGTTTTACCTTTAAAAAAGTGTATTCATACTCAGGACACAAATCAGGCACATCAAACCTACTGCGGCACAAGTGCGATAGTAGCCAAAGAAGTATAGCCAGTTTTTTTTTGTCTCAAGCGGAGGTCAGGAAACCAGAATTGAAATATCAGCGGATTTTTATACAAGTCTTGCGGATGCGGATAACAGTCATGCGGATGCGGGGCGGATGCGGATAACAGTCATGCGGATGCGGGGCGGATGCGGATAACAGTCATGCGGATGCGGGGCGGATGCGGATAACAGTCATGCGGATGCGGGGTGGATGCGGATAACAGTCATGCGGATGCGGGGCGGATGCGGATAACAGTCATGCGGATGCGGGGCGGATGCGGATAACAGTCATGCGGATGCGGGGCGGATGCGGATAACAGTCATGCGGATGCGGGGCGGATGCGGATAACAGTCATGCGGATGCGGGGCGGATGCGGATAACGTTTTGCTTATCCGCGCAGGGCTCTACTCATGACCTAACGCTGCACTTTAGCGAGCGTAGCCACAGCTGTCGGTACTTTGTGTGCTGAGAGCCACATAACCATGCATATTTCGAATGGCAACTACTTTAAAATTTTCTTGCAACTTTGCCATCTTTTTGGGACAAATTCAACTGAGGGCGATTGATATTAGATTTTAGTTTCAACTTTTGTTCAAATGTTAATGATGATAGTGATACTGTGAAGAAATCTTACAGAACCAAAAGTTACACTGTTCATGTCAACTAATAGCTCATCACTTTCCAGGGTTAAAATAACTAGAAACTAAGACACAGTAAATACAGGATCACAAAACGTTCACCACATCGCCAAAGAAAATACATGTCTGCTATTTTCGCGGCAGGCAGGGTGGAGGAGCATGGAGGGGATGGCGGCGCGCGCACGATCTTGCACGCTTTAATAATAAGGCAGGGGTACATCCTCAAAGTGTCTATCTGGCTCTATGTTCACGGCAGGCAGCGTGGAGGAGCATGGAGGAGATGGCGGCGCGCGCACGATCTTGCATGCTTTAATAATAAGGCAGGGTACATCCTCAAAGTGTCTATCTGGCTCTATGTTCACGGCAGGCAGGGTGGAGGAGCATGGAGGGGATGGTGACGCGCGCACGATCTTGCACGCTTTAATAATAAGGCAGGGGTACATCCTCAAAGTGTCTATCTGGCTCTATGTTCACGGCAGGCAGGGTGGAGGAGCATGGAGGGGATGGTGACGCGCGCACGATCTTGCACGCTTTAATAATAAGGCAGGGGTACATCCTCAAAGTGTCTATCTGGCTCTATGTTCACGGCAGGCAGCGTGGAGGAGCATGGAGGGGATGGCGGCGCGCGCACGATCTTGCACGCTTTAATAATAAGGCAGGGGTACATCCTCAAAGTGTCTATCTGGCTCTATGTTCACGGCAGGCAGCGTGGAGGAGCATGGAGGGGATGGCGGCGCGCGCACGATCTTGCACGCTTTAATAATAAGGCAGGGGTACATCCTCAAAGTGTCTATCTGGCTCTATGTTCACGGCAGGCAGCGTGGAGGAGCATGGAGGGGATGGCGGCGCGCGCACGATCTTGCACGCTTTAATAATAAGGCAGGGTACATCCTCAAAGTGTCTATCTGGCTCTATGTTCACGGCAGGCAGCGTGGAGGAGCATGGAGGGGATGGCGGCGCGCGCACGATCTTGCACGCTTTAATAATAAGGCAGGGTACATCCTCAAAGTGTCTATCTGGCTCTATGTTCACGGCAGGCAGCGTGGAGGAGCATGGAGGGGATGGTGACGCGCGTACGATCTTGCACACTTTAATAATAAGGCAGGGGGACATCCTCAAAGTGTCTATCTGGCTCTATGTTCACGGCAGGCAGCGTGGAGGAGCATGGAGGGGATGGTGACGCGCGCACGATCTTGCACGCTTTAATAATAAGGCAGGGGTACATCTTCAAAGTGTCTATCTGGCTCTATGTTCACGGCAGGCAGCGTGGAGGAGCATGGAGGGGATGGTGACGCGCGTACGATCTTGCACGCTTTAATAATAAGGCAGGGGATATCCTCAAAGTGTCTATCTGGCTCTATGTTCGCGGCAGGCAGCGTGGAGGAGCATGGAGGGGATGGCGGCGCGCGCACGATCTTGCACGCTCTAATAATAAGGCAGGGGTACATCCTCAAAGTGTCTATCTGGCTCTATGTTCACGGCAGGCAGCGTGGAGGAGCATGGAGGAGATGGCGGCGCGCGCACGATCTTGCACGCTCTAATAATAAGGCAGGGGTACATCCTCAAAGTGTCTATCTGGCTCTATGTTCACGGCAGGCAGCGTGGAGGAGCATGGAGGGGATGGCGGCGCGCGCACGATCTTGCACGCATTAATAATAAGGCAGGGGTACATCCTCAAAGTGTCTATCTGGCTCTATGTTCACGGCAGGCAGCGTGGAGGAGCATGGAGGAGATGGCGGCGCGCGCACGATCTTGCACGCTTTAATAATAAGGCAGGGGTACATCCTCAAAGTGTCTATCTGGCTCTATGTTCACGGTAGGCAGCGTGGAGGAGCATGGAGGGGATGGCGGCGCGCGCACGATCTTGCACGCTTTAATAATAAGGCAGGGGTACATCCTCAAAGTGTCTATCTGGCTCTATGTTCACGGCAGGCAGCGTGGAGGAGCATGGAGGGGATGGTGACGCGCGCACGATCTTGCACGCTTTAATAATAAGGCAGGGGTACATCCTCAAAGTGTCTATCTGGCTCTATGTTCACGGCAGGCAGCGTGGAGGAGCATGGAGGAGATGGCGGCGCGCGCACGATCTTGCACGCTTTAATAATAAGGCAGGGTACATCCTCAAAGTGTCTATCTGGCTCTAAGTTCACGGCAGGCAGGGTGGAGGAGCATGGAGGGGATGGCGGCGCGCGCACGATCTTGCACGCTTTAATAATAAGGCAGGGGTACATCCTCAAAGTGTCTATCTGGCTCTATGTTCACGGCAGGCAGCGTGGAGGAGCATGGAGGGGATGGCGGCGCGCGCACGATCTTGCACGCTTTAATAATAAGGCAGGGGTACATCCTCAAAGTGTCTATCTGGCTCTATGTTCACGGCAGGCAGCGTGGAGGAGCATGGAGGGGATGGCGGCGCGCGCACGATCTTGCACGCTTTAATAATAAGGCAGGGGTACATCCTCAAAGTGTCTATCTGGCTCTATGTTCACGGCAGGCAGGGTGGAGGAGCATGGAGGGGATGGCGGCGCGCGCACGATCTTGCACGCTTTAATAATAAGGCAGGGGTACATCCTCAAAGTGTCTATCTGGCTCTATGTTCACGGCAGGCAGCGTGGAGGAGCATGGAGGGGATGGCGGCGCGCGCACGATCTTGCACGCTTTAATAATAAGGCAGGGGTACATCCTCAAAGTGTCTATTTGGCTCGTTGTTCGTACGCAGGATGCAAGCGCTGAATCTTTTAAATCATGAAAATTACTATTATGGCTTAAAAACTTGGAAGAAAAACAACATTACAATAAATAATAATAATAAGATAACCTGTCATTTGTTTCGTAAATTTGGATAGATAGTGTCTATCTTGCCTATCCTGACACTATGCTACTGACACATACTAAGACACCCAGGAATACCAAGCTTTATTATGGATGGAAAGGTCGAGGACAAGAACTCTAGGGGTAGACCAAGATTAGATTATCTTAAACAGATTGCGTCGGATGTAGGGTGTGGTAGCTATGAAGTGATGAAACGTTTAGCTCAAGTCAGAGAGGCATGGATAGCTCCATAAAGCCAGTCAAAAGACTGAAGACTGAACAACAACATCTAGTGACTTGTTATTCAGTATTTCCTACAGGAACGAGAAGTTTGGTTGCAGTAAAGATGCCTTTAGATTCTGCAAGAGCTGTTGCATTGGATACGATGGACGCAGTTCATGAAAATTTGCTAAAAATCAAATAACTTCATAATGCAAGTTTAAATACCAAGTGTCTCGTCACGTTAAAACAAGAAGTGCATTTAGAGGAATGCCAAGATGTGTCATTACAAAACTGTTGTCATGATACAGTTTTTGTACGCCGCAGAGACCCTGCTGATTAACAGGAAAGGGACCATTTGGAGAAGGTCGAAAGACGTATCCTCAGGAAAATGCATGAGTCGAGATTGCTTCCAGATGGAACCTACCGACTGAAAGCAAACTCCGAGCTGTATCGACGGTTGTAAACGGCCAATACAAGCATGTGGCGTAGGCGACTGAAGTTCTACGCGCTCCTTATACAAATGGACAACAACAGACTTACCAAGAGGATCTTCTCTTTCATTAAAAGTTACAAGACTGGAAGGCCTGTGGCTCAATGAAGTCAAAATAGACTTGGATTCCACTGGAATTTCTGACCTTGATGTCCCTTCTTATTCTTATTCTTATTATTCTTCTTCATCTTGTCCCACTTCAAAATGGATCGATGTTTCTGGCCGCAATTTTCAACTTTTTCCTGTCCTACACATCATCTTCCTCTTACTTTTTCTCCTTCAGGTCTTCTCGGTTATTGCCAGTCCATCTTCTGGGTCTGCCCCTATTTCTCGTCCATCTACAACCAGATCCATTACTCTCCTCCCTACATAGCTGTAGTCCCTTCGCATAATATGCCGATACCACAACAGTCTTTTATCCTGGATTTTCTTTGATGCTTCTGTCACCTTAACAGTTCCTCTGATTATCTCATTTATGATGCGGTCCTTCTTAGTGACACCACTCATCCATCTAAGCTTCTTCATCTCCGTCACATCCAGTTTATTACATTGTGACTTTGTTGTAGCCCAAGTCTTTGCTCCGTATAACATGTCTGGCCTTGCTGCTGTCTTGTAGGTTTTTCCTTTCACTTTTATGTTGAGTCTCTTGTCACACTGAATTCCAGAAATCCTTTTCCAGTTCATCAAGGCCGTCTGTACTCTGTGGTTGATTTCCGCATTTATATTGCCATTGTCCAACACCAAAGACCCTAAATACTTGAAGCAACCCACTGACCTTAAGCTTGTTCCATCCATCTCCAACATCGCTCCAAATTTGGCAATATGGATAAGTATTGGTTTCCACCTCCCAAATTGCCCAAGTGTAAGAAACCCCTCCCACAGGAGAGAAAGGAGAAACTATCAGCCGGGATGAAGAGATATTGGGAACGAAAGAGAGCATCGAAGAAGAACCAGTCATAAACAATGAATTGGTATTCATTCTTTGAACATATCCAAGTATTACGTTTTGAAACTTTTTTTTTCCTATATCCTTCAATTCTATAACGTCTTTCTATCCATGTATAATATCAAAATAACCTGTCACTTTATCGTCTGAAGTATGTTTTGCCCGTATTCTTTTACGTATTTTGAAATATATACAGTCCAAGGAATATAATCGTTCACACGTGAAATGTTTACGTCACATGTGGAGCATCGTCGACTCGTACATCTTCACCACAAGTCGTGGGAAAGGATAAAATCACCCAGTGCCCATGCTTTATGTATCTTATTGTTCTAAATATCGTATGAGGGCTGATGTGCCTTTATGCTGTAACCTCGAGAACTGTTGGGTGTCAACGTAAAATTTGGTATCCATCATAGGCAAGGCAATAGTCACTATATTTTAGCTGTACGCTAATCTCATGATGTTAGTACCGAATCTATACAAATTATACTATTGATCATAAACAAACAATTTACTTTGTCCATTTGTTTACTCCAATCCCCTACAACCTCTTCAAAGGTCCTAAAGCTGTACCGGCTAGCATTCTTGGCTGTCGCCCCGGTGGCCCGGGTTCGATTCCCGGCTCTGTCATGAAATGTATTCTAGTCTGAGGGCTGGAACGGGGTAAACTCAGCCTCGTGAGGTAAAGCTGATAAGAGGCGGGTTCGATTCCTGATTCAGCCATCCTGGAAGTGGTTTTCAGTGTTTTCCCACCTTTACGCCAGGATGGTACCTAACATAAGGCCACGGCTGCTTCCTACCCAAAATCCTACCTCCATTACAAATACGAGGGTCATTCAATAAGTCATGGCAACTATGTTATATCTTTCGAACATTTTGGCATCACTGTAATTCCAGTGTAGGCAATTAAAACCCCGCGGCAATCAGCACAGAATTCACCCGACAGAAGGTGACTGTAAGTGCAGGTGGCTTGGTACCAGCTTCATACACGTTCTTTCTGAGCTTGGTCGTGCTACAAGATGGATATAAGCAGATTGTAACGGCGATCATTCGTGAAAATAGCCACACAGTGTCATGCAGCACTATGTGAAGCTGTTGGTGATTGCCGAACAGTTGCACGTTGGTTGGAGGCTTTCCGACATGGGCGCACAGCAACTGCCGACTCACCGCGAAGTGGGCGCCCCTTGTCTTCCCGAACTGATATGTTCGTATCTGTTATTGAACAGTATTCCAGCACAATGGGTCAAAATCGAAATCTAGGGGGACAAAATTAGTTTTATGTTTATGTTTTATGAATTTAGAGTGAAAGCAACGTATATAATTTGTTTACTTCATAATAAACATCAGTTAAGACCTTTTTAAGCTACGTCTACACATGCAAGGAATAGACTATGACTAGGAGTTGGATAGAGCATTCAGTTATCTCTTCAGAACAATTTTCTACCCCTAATTCACTTTTAACAAAGTCACCAAGTTCCACTTGTGAAATAATCGTCGAACCCAGTGCTTCAAACAGTTGTAAACGTGTGAGAACTGGTTGCGCGGCATCTTCTAAAACTTAAAAAAACTAAGTAAGTTGCAAAAAGATACAAAAATCTTATAATAGGCAAAAATTACAAGACTTTACCTACATTTTAACATTAAGTAGAAAGTGACGCAGAGTGACGCGACATACTAAAAATCCAAGTGAAAATATATTTTTAAAAATAATAGTTAAATATTAAATAATGCAAATATAGCTAAAATTACGAAACAATTACGCCCATTAATAACTGAAACAAGTTACAAAGATCATACCTCCAGCTGCATGTTCCATCTTAAAGCATCACACTAACCACAAAGACAACCAACCACAGTCACTTACATTCACCCTCCAATTCAGACTGCTCGAACAGTGGTGATTTACACTAAGATGCGTTTATATCCCAGAATAGTGAGCGGCATTTATATGATAATGCTGTAGAAGTAATACATTTTGATTTTTTAACTATGAAAATAAATAATTTTGTCCTCCTAATTTTCGATTTTGACCCGCTGTGCAATGCTTGGAAACGGTGGCCTGGATGTCAATTGATTGATTTGTGTTCCATTTGTACTAGTGCAAAATAAATCCACACAGAGTTCCATTGTGTGGTTTTCATTATTTGTACCTTTGCCGTTTACTCCTGTACTCGAACCGTATTTTCTGTTAGAATTGAGATATCACACGGTCTTAACGGTTCAAAGCACATCGTGGATTTCCATGCTGTAGCATTTTCGAAATATATAACATAGTTGCCTTGACTTATGGCATGACCCTCGTACAGGCACTAGTACAGACATCTCAGTGACACAGGTTATCAGACCACTATGTCGCAATCCCTAAAATAAGCAGCAGCAACAACAATACAAGGTCAGAAAGTATTTGAAATTCATTGGGTATTATGTTGAAACAAAAGTAATCACAGTAACTATGTTATTAAAAGTTATTTCCCTCTTGGAAGAAAGCAGTCAAGATATGACGAAGTTGATGAGCGTATCAACATTACATTGTTTGTTCGCTGAGAGAAGAGAAGCCAGGCAACTTTATGATTTCTGGCTTACAAGACAAATAAAGTCTGTACATGGTAGCACTGTCGCGCGACAGGAAACTGGTTTTATGTTCTTCTCCCTGGAGACCTAATTGGACTGATCCAAAGAGCCCCCTTACCGTTACCATGGAAACATGATACTCCATACTCGGCGCCATATTTCGTTATCAAGGTGTGATGTTTATTCTTGTCTCCCCACGCTGTCTTCTATAACTGAGTTAAATGAATGAAATAGATATCACGGCACAAGTGAAATTTATGCCCTGCGTGCAGGGAGTTCTCCCCCTCTTGCCCACAAATCTCTTCTTTCCTTTCTGCATATTCTAGACTGTGGATATTCTATACTAACGGAAATATACTGGGGCAGATAGAAGTGAAGAAGCGAGATTATAATATTCCCTGTGCGAAGGGTGACAGTATCTGACGAGAAACAATATCATATCGTCTTTGTCCTAACATCGCTCATTGGCAGACAATGTAGCCACTAGAGTTGCTACTTTTAGTCGATTAATTTCCGTTTTTCTGTTTCGATGTTGATGAGTGTATCAGTGTTACATGATTTGCTCGCGGAGAGAAGGGAAGCCAGGCATCTTTATGATTTATTTATAAATAATTTCAAATTTCAAATAATCTATGAATTGAAACAGAAAAAACTACGACCCTTACAGTAGTCGCATATGATGTGTAACATCTGACATGTTATCCTACTATGTGTCTGCAGGGAGCGCAAATCCCTTGTTAACAGTGAACTCTGTTGGTTATTGAAATAACTACTTGAAAAACTCCAGTGCCAAATCCTGACCGGTGTGCATGCGCGAGGTACGTCGTGGTACCAATGATTTATTGTAGGAATATCTTTAATGGGGCCTCCAAACCTTGAAGTAAACCGTATGCGATATACATTCCACATAGGGCTGTATGTTGGCCGACAGTACCTCGAATGCTTACATAAAATAAGAATCTTTAATGGGGCTTCCAAACCTTGAAGTAAACCGTATGCGATATACATTCCACGTAGGGCTGTATGTTGACCGACAGTACCTCGAATGATTACATTAAATAAGAACACAGCAAATATATGAAGATTAAATAAATCATAATTGTTTTCAGTAAATACTAGATGAAACCCGTCAAAACATGACGGACAATGGAAAACAAATTTACTGAAGAAGCTTCTTATATAAGTTACATTCTTTGTACGATTACTTTTTAGCACTATTGCAACTTTAAGGGCGTCAAAAGATACCACTCTCAGCATTGCAACATATTGCTGGTCATGACTGAAAATGTGATGAGATCATCATCATCTTGCACAGTTTCCAGCCACTGGCCGGGTCTGTTTGGAACACAAGCCTCTCCAACGTCTTCTGTCTTCTCACCATCTCTCAGCCTCCACCCTTGTCCAGTCTTCTCCTCTTCTTCACGCTTTCTTCCACCCCCTTCAGCCACCTGTCTCTCGGTCTCCCTCTTGGTCTCTTTCCTTCCCACTTCGTCTCGTGTATCCTCCTGGGTATCCTCTTCTCCTCCATTCGTTTTACATGTCCATACCATCTAAGTCTAGATTTCTCTATACCATCCAGTAATGGTTCCTCCTTCATTAATTCTCTGGTCCTCTCATTTCTTATTCTGTCCCTCTTTGTAGCTCCAATACTGCTTCTCAAGAACCTCATCTCACTGGCCTGTATTTTGCTCTTCTCCCTTCCTTTCATAACCCAGGTGTCCGGGGCATACGTCAGGATAGGGACATAGTACGATATATGATCTACTTGCTGTTCTGAGGGACATCCCTGCTCCATAACATGCTTCTCACACTCCTCCGGAATGCTTCTGCCTGTCTCCCCCGCTCATTTATTTCACTACCGTTTCTTCCATTCTCTTGTATCAGGCTTCCCAGATACTTGAAACTCTCCACTTTCTTCAGCTGTTCCCCACCAATTGTTATTCCTGTTGTGGTCCTTTCCTTCTTCCTTGTTGTGATCACCATCTCACTCTTATTTATGCTAAATTTCATCCCATATCCTTGTATTATTCCTTCCCACACGTCCAACTGTTCCTGTACCTCCTCCTCCTTGTTTCCACAATCATCAAATCATCCGCAAACACCATTGCTTTCATCTTTCCTTCCCCAATTACTTGTGCCGCTCGGGTCATTATGTCATCCATCACCACAATGAAAAGTAACGGTGACAGTGCACTTCTTTGTTTCAGGCCGTTTCTCTGTTCCACCCAGTCCGATCTCTCTCCTCACACTTTCACACAGCTCACGCTTCCCTTGTACATCTCTTTTATCCTCCTTATAGTCCATTTTTCTACTCCTCTATCCTCCAGGGACTTCCATACTTTGTTTCTGCATACACTGTCATATGCTTTCTCAATGTCCAGGAAGGCCATCAGTAGATCTGTTCCATACTCATAGTGCTGTTCTTGTAACTGACTTACAGCAAAAATCAAATCCACTGTGGACCTTCCTGCTCTGAAGCCATGTTGTTCTTCCCTCATCCCTCCTTCTATCCTTGTCCTAATTCTCCTTTCTAAAACTTTCTCAAACATCTTTGCACAATGACTCATCAGTGTTATTCCCCGATAGTTTCTGCATTCTGTTCTACTACCTTTCTTGAAGATCGGGACAATTATTCCCTTTTTCCAGTCCTCTGGAGTCTTCCTTTCCTTCCATGCTGCCTTCATCACTCGGTACAACCATTGTATCCCCACCTCTCCTGCTGCTCTCACCATCTCCACACTCAACTCATCCACACCCGGTGCCTTCCCTCCTTACATCTTCCTCACTGCATCTTCCACTTCTTGCCATGTTAAGTCCTTTTCGGTTTGCAGTTCATCTACTGTACCTCTTCCCCGATTTCTTCTTCCTCGCCGTGGTTTCCTTTTGGGTTCAGGAGTTCTTCAAAATATTCTTTCCACATTTTCTTCAGTTCTTCCCTATTTTCTATCCCTTGTCCCCTTTTGTTCACTATTCTGACATAATCCGTAGGATCCTTCCGCCTCTTATTCTTTACCATCCCATACAGGACCTTTTTTGTACCTTCACTATCCTGCTGGTCATGACTTAAAACGTGATGAGGTAAATAGCCCAATACGTTCAAGAGTTTCTCCTTGAGCTTGATTGATTGTGATAAAGTAGGCCGAGCGAATAGGACATTGTTGCCTATTAAAAGAAAATGTACTGTACCTGCAAGTGTTTTATCGGAAGGTGTTAAATCAAGTCGTAGGATTTGAGCTCTCTGCCTAATATTACTGCACCTATTATATCCGAATCCAAGCAATTTCTTACATATTTCTTACAATTAATATATTACCATATATGAGTCCTTGGGAAACGTTCATATTTCTAAGTAGCATAACTATGGCTCAAACGTTCGGAGTATGTGGAGGCGAATCACTTAATTCCAAGGAATTGAAAAATTCAATAATAGGGAAATGAAGTAGCTGGCTTTCATCTTCAGTATCCAATCTGTTAACGCTGATGTATGTGTTTGAACTACTGGATATAAGTTCAATGACTTTTAAATTAATATCATTACATTGTTGCAGGTTGGCAAATATTTTACATTCCAGCAGATCAATTTTACCCTCACAACAGTAAAGACCAAAGTAACCACGCATAGATTTTACGCAAGAGAAGTACAATGTAGAACAATGTTTACATTTGATTGTCAAAGACCTTACAGTACACTGTACTGCATAATATCTGGAATTGTTTCTGAAATGGCCTATTTATATTGGATTTTAAATGTGGCTTCGTATTATTCGATAACACTATAGTGTCCTGCAATAACGGAGCCGCTAAATATTACATGGCAAATAATACTTCCATTGCCGAAATCAACTGCGTAGTTAGACTCAGTACTCTAAACAAATAATCATTAAACAATTGTCTTATACAATGAAGTTCAACATGACCGTCCAGAGACTTTCATACTCAAGTTGGTTGGTGAGGAGAATGCGATGAGACTGATCGCTTAAAATAAATTCCTTATAATTGTTCCTGCCAGCGAAATTTTTTGCGATAGCTTGAAAACGCAGCTCAGAATGACGTTCTTCATTTTGTTATAAACAGTACGAAACTGCTCTAAATAAGCAATTTCCATCACCTGTTATAGGTTATGACAGTACATTTTGCAGGGGAACATAGAATCACTTCGCCAACTGCTGGAACGACCATAGGCCTATACTCAATACTCACTTCGGCAGTCACCCTAATGGAGGCAGTTTTTGAATTATATGTCCCGTGCATGTCAAAAATCGTATTAACACATGGAGGCCCACCTATTCTTGTCTAACGCCCCGGAGACCCGGGTTACATTTCCTGCTCTGCCAAGAAATTGAATTCTGGTCTGAGGGCAAAAACGGGGCACATTCAGTCTCTTGAGGTATAACTAAGAAGAGGAAGGTTTAATTCCCACCTCGACAATCTTGGATGTGGTTTTCCGTGGTTTCCCACTTCCACTTAAGGCAAATACCTGGATGGTTCCTAACTTAAGGCCTTGGCCGTCTCCTTGCCATTTACCACCTTAATTACAAATACACACAGTAATGCAGCCATCACAA
The DNA here is from genome assembly GCA_946902985.2 of Meconema thalassinum. NCBI lineage: Eukaryota > Metazoa > Arthropoda > Insecta > Orthoptera > Tettigoniidae > Meconema > Meconema thalassinum. The sequence goes on from OX336390.1 coordinate 618,028,865, forward strand.
TAACACAGGTTATGAGAGAAAATTTTACACATACACACCCAAGTACACGGGGCTGAGTGGCCACAATGTCGGAGCCCTTCAAACGAATTATGTTTGCCAAGTGTCTCTTATGGCGAAAGCAATTGTGGACACGCGCGAGTGCCTGGAAAACTACTTTTTTCTTTAATAATTTAAGAGTATATCGACGATGCATAATTATAACTTAGTCTAGGACGCTAATAACTTGACCACCGAAGCATTGGGAAGAAATTGCAATATTAAGGTACATAAACAACATAGCCTACACATTCAACTGTCGGTTAATATTCCTCAAAATTTCCCTTCTTAAATATTCCCCTCCTTTATAATTCTCCATCAGGTGAAAACGTGCCATGTCTTGGGTTTTAAATATATCGATGCAATGGTGCTGCCATCTGCTGTCAGTTACTGGAACTATATGGGCGATGTACTGGCATCTGTTGTCAGTTATAGGAACTGATTGCAGATATTTAAACGGCGTACTGAGGACAACAGTTTGCTCTTTTGATCACATGCTGTAATGCAATGGTAAAACGGAAATAAAACGTATTGAGAGGGAATGTAGAAATATGTATCTTTTACAGACATAAAACCTTACTAATACTCCTTGATTAAACAATATTTCAATGGTAAAAAAAGACATATATCGGCGAGGGGTGGGATAGAACCGGCGAACCTAGGAACCACAGTCTGTCGCCTTATCCATATAGCTACTCGAGCAATCTTGTTCAGCAGCAGACGCAGCCATTCATTATCTTCAAAAGCTGCTGTCTGAAGGAAATAATTCATTTCATTATCCAAATAAATCAATGTTGCACATTCGTATACGTTCATACTGTTATTATATTTTATTGCCAGAACTTGGTTAATGTATGTTTTCAATTGCATGGAAGCTTATTAAATAACTTACATTGTAATGGAATTCTCACCGCCATTTTGTCATGACCCTAGGCGGATTGTGCGCATGCGTGAGGGACAAGAATTCTGCTATTTTCTATATTAATTCAAAAATATGCCGAGAGGGAATGTAGAAATATGTATCTTTAACAGACATAAAACCTTACCAATACTCCTTGATTATACAATATTTCAGTGGTAAAAAAAAAAAAATATATATCGGCGAGGGCTGGGATTGAACCGGTGAACCTTGTAACCACAGTCTGTCGCCTTAACCACATCGCTACTCGCGCACTCTTGGTCAGCAGCAGACGCAGTCGTTCTTTATCATCCGCTGTCTGAAGGAAATAATCCATTTCATTATCCAAATAAATCAATGTTGCACATTCGTTTACGTTCATACTGTTATTATATTTTATTGTCAGAACTTGGTTAATGTATGTTTTCAATTACATGCAAGCTTATTAAATAACTTACATTTTAATGGGAAAGCCTCCGTGGTTCAGGCGGCAGCACGCCGGCCTCTCACCGCTGAGTCCGTGGTTCCAATCCCGGTCACTCCATGTGAGATCTGTGCTGGACAGAACGGAGGCAGACAGGTCTTTCTCCGGGTACTCCGGTTTTCCCTGTCAAAATTTCATTCCAGCAACACTCTCCACTATCATTTCATTTCATCTGTCATTCATTTAATCATTGCCCCAGAGGAGTGCGTCAGGCCTCGGCAGCCGGCACAGTTCATATCCTCGCCGCTAGATAGGGACTTCATTCATTCCATTCCTGACCCGGTCGGAGACTGGAAGCAGGCTGTGGATTTTCATTTTCACATTTTAATGGACTTCTCACCGCCATTTTGTCATGACCCCAGGCGGATTGTGCGCATGCGTGAGGGGCAAGAATTCTGCTATTTTCTATATTAATTCAAAAATATACCGTAATATATTTGTTTATTTTATAGACACTCTGCAAATCTAGAGGCCAAGAGCTTTCGTTAGAGTGCTCTACGAAGTAAATCGGTTCTGTCGTTCTCTCAATCTCGTGGTAACAAAAATCACCTTACTGTTTTAAATATATAGATAGATGATATAATGAATATTTTCACACCATAGAACGACAACTTGAAGATGATTTATTGTAGGAATATCTTTAATGGGTCCTCCAAACCTTGAAATAAACCGTATGCGATATACATTCCACATAGCCACATGGCCAGCAGTACGTCGTGGTACCAATCTCCGCCACCGCGCGCTCATTTTTACCGTCCCATTTCCGTCCCATTTCCGTCCCATTTACAAAATCACTCCCACAAAAATATCCAGCAACCGAGTGGAAAGATGTTACACATCAAAAATCAATTAATTACTACAATGAACGATTAATCGAGAGTGCGTTTAATCGATTAGTAATCTAATCGAATAATCGGTTGGTCGTATAATTGAGTAATTGTTTTGTAAAATTATCGATGTTCTTCGCTCCTTTTACATCGCTCTCACAGAAGCAAAACAGACATTTAATCAATTAAAATATATTTTCAAATAATATATAATCTTTGTAAAACGGCTGGCTGCGTGGCTCAGCGGTAACGTTCTCACTTCCTGTGGCCAAGGTTACAGGATCAAATCCTGGCACAGTCAGCTAGTATTTGAGGGTGCCCAAATGCGAGGGAGCCGTGTCAGTAGATTTACTGGCACGTTAAAGATTCTCTTCGGGGCAAAATTCCAGCACGCCGGCGTCTCTAAAAGCCGCAGATGTTAAAAGGGACGTTAAACAAATAACATATATCTCTACTTAGTATAAAACAGAGTCCCCGATTCTTGGATGTCACGGGTAATCTCGAGAACCACTGAATGGATTTTGATGCGGCTTTCACCATTCTGCAAAGGAGATCTCGAGGAAGGTTTCTGTAGAAGATAATTTATTTATGATCAAAGGAAGCCAAACAGTAACGATTTCAGTGAAAATGTCGAAAAAAGTCCTGGCGTCCGAGCGCTTTTTAAGCTTACGCTGGGCAAACCGTTCAAAATATCTATATACTAAGAGTGTATTAATTGTTCAGCATAATATGTTCAACAGGGAGCCTCCGTGGCTTAGGCGGCAGCACGCCGGCCTCTCACCGCTGGGTCCGTGGTTCAAATCCCGGTCACTCCATGTGAGATCTGTGCTGGACAAAACGGAGGCAGACAGGTTTTTCTCCGGGTACTCCGGTTTTCCCTGTCCAATTTCATTCCAGCAACACTCTCCACTATCATTTCATTTCATCTGTCATTCATTTAATCATTGCCCCAGAGGAGTGCGTCAGGCCTCGGCAGACGGCACAGTTCATATCCTTGCCGCTAGATGGGGGATTAATTCATTCCATTCCTGACCCGGTCGGAGACTGGAAGCAGGCTGTGGATTTTCATTTTCAATATGTTCAACAAAAAATGTCCGCGAGAGCATATGTCTATCATCAATACATCGCCTACTATAAGTGTTTTTACCTTTTCATGTCTTCCAACAATCTCCATTCAATTAATGAGGCGACAGTTTACGAGCTAACTAGGGGCGAGCCTATGACCCCAGTTACCGCCTAGCTAGCGGGCGAGCCTATCACCCCAGATGCAGCCAGCAGCAAACTGTGTTGAGTTAAGACTTCAGTGAAGAGTAGTTGTGTTTGGAGTTTCCCTTGAAGTGCAACTCGGATTTTCATCATTTCGCCTGTGAACGTTTCGTTCCGCAAGATACACAGTCAAGTTAAGATCGGACAGAAGGGGGATTTGTGTTTCATGCACCTCGCCATTCTTAAATTACGTCTGACAAGAATTCTATGCACATGCATCTCCATGATAGTATAATTAATAGTCCAGTCAGTGATTTTAACCCATCATGCCGAGACGTAAAACGGATATAGGTCGTAGTTCATCGACATCGAAAAAGAAGCGCTTATCACGTAATGAATTCAAACCTGTTCCCGGGCGAAGCCGGGGCGAGTTGCTAGTCTATTTATATAATACGCTAAGGTGTATGTTTCACATAACTCAAGCTCCTAAAGCAGAGAGAGTTAGAAGGTGTGCTTTATACAAAAATCTTCCAAATCGTCTCAATAGTACAGGAAATCTTGCATTTCTTGAAAATTCAACGGAAATATATTTATTTGTTTATCAAGTGAATGAAAATCCACAGCCTGCTTCCAGTCTCCGACCGGGTCAGGAATGGAATGAATGAAGCCCCCATCTAGCGGCGAGGATATGGACTGTGCCGGCTGCCGAGGCCTGACGCACTCCTCTGGGGCAATGATTAAATGAATGACAGATGAAATGAAATGATAGTGGAGAGTGTTGCTGGAATGACATTTTGACAGGGAAAACCGGAGTACCCGGAGAAAAACCTGTCTGCCTCCGTTCTGTCCAGCACAGATCTCACATGGAGTGACCGGGATTTGAACCACGGACCCAGCGGTGAGAGGCCGGCGTGCTGCCGCCTAAGCCACGGAGGCTTTGTTTATCAAGTGCTTTTCAACAAATAAACACGACGATAGCCCCTGGTAGAACTCGGTCGCGTACAGCCGCATAGCAGTAGAGCCAGCCGGGTGGCCTGTACACATGGGGCGTACACAACCCATTGTGCAACCAGCAGCAGTGATGAATTACTCTCTGATTTCATAAATATCGACAATTTGTTTAAAAAGTGCGTTTACACAAATAAACATATTTATAGAAGCCCGCATAACAGTAAAGCCAGGTGGGTGGTTTATACACAGACGAGAGTTCTCGCACGGGTCCGCTAGTTATTATTATTCTTTGTAAAACTAGGCTAAAACAAAGTAAAATAAAATATTTCTTGTGTTAAATTGTAAACATTGAAGAAGAATTCAAAATCTTTTCGAAAACTTTTCCCAATTTAATTGATGTTTGTCCTTCCACTGTAACCGACTCATATTTGGTTTTTATTACTATTAACAGAAACAAGGAAGGGCACTGGGTATATTTATATTAAAAGTTGTTGTTATAGAATTCTATACATCATCAAATAAGTGTAACTTATCTTGAGTGGTGACCACTCATTTTTATACTTTTTTTGATGTGTAACATCTTTCCACTCGGTATCTGTTTTTTGGTGTAATTTAGAAAAATGGAACGGAAATGGATGGGACGGAAACAATGAAACGGAAATGGATGGGACGGAAAAAATGAGTGCGCGTGGTGGCGGAGATTGATACCACGACGTACTGCCGGCTATGTGGCTGTGTGGAATGTATATCGCATACGGTTTATTTTAAGGTTTGGAGGCCCCATTAAAGATATTGCTACAATAAATCATCTTCAAATTGTCGTTCTTTGGTGTGAAAATATTCATTATATCATATTTGCTGAAAATAATTATGATTTATTAAATCTTCATACTTTTGCTATATTCTTATTTAATGTAAGCACTCGAGGTACTGTCGGCCATGTGGCAATGTGGAATCTATATCGCATACAAAATTATTTCAAGGTCTGGAGGCCCCAAATCGTCTTCAAGTTGTCGTTGTTTGGTGTGAAAATATTAATTAATTAATATTTTCTGAAAACCGGTCAGGATTTGGCACTGCAGTTTTACAAGTAGTTATTTCAATGACCAACAGAGTTCACTGTTAACAAGGGATAACATGTCACATGTTACACATCATATGTGACTATTGTAAGGCTCGTAATTTTTTTCTTATGTCGTGTCAACTAAACAATTAATCTGTTCTTACGTTAGCCGATTAAGCTATTATTCGATTGAATGGTTAGTCGATTAATCGATTAATCCTTTTCGATTAATATCAATGTATTCGATTAATTGATTATCAATCGATTGACCGAACATCGCTCTAGTAGCTACGCCCATTTCCTGCCTACATGGCGGCTTCGGTGGCGTAGTTGCTAGTATGCTGAGCTTCTATGCCCAAGATCGCGGGTTCAAACCCGGCCGAAGCCATCGGATTTTTAAGAGCGTTAAAAATCCCTCAGTATCCCTTCCTTCGAAGGGGAAGTAATGCCGGCGGTCTCATGTCATAGATTTATGGCATGTTAAAGAACCTTCCTCTAATTACACCTGTGTGAAGCTAAATTATGTAAACAACGCTCTTAGGTTCCGACGTTCGTTGTCAAGAGCCGACTGCGGTGGCGTCTAGTAGCTAACTTCTGAACTAGGCCTAGTAGTCATTGACGGTGGCGTTTGGCGGCAAAAGTAGGAACTATTTGAATTGAAAGTTGCAGTCCTTACTTGAATTAAAAACAGATACACACTCTAATACAGCCATCACAATTAACACCGGTTATAAGACAGATTCAACACACACCCAAAGTACATGGGGCTACATGACCACGTTGTCGGAGCCCTTAAACTGAGGAACCAACCAACCAACTACTTACGTGCTTAATAGCCTCCTCTTCTACCTTGCGGTGTTGAAGTTTTCACAAAGGATCGCCATCGGGTCCTACCTTGTGATAACACCATGGCATGTCACAGGTAGTCCTTTGACCTTGCTTGGTCGTCATTGATAAGATCTATCCGGCTTTCCTCTGCATTGTTCTTATAATCAAGTGGGGTACGAGTGAGCGGGTGATTGGCCCGCCACACCCTAGCATAGTGGAGGGGCTGCCTCCTAAACGCCTCCGTGCATGCGTTGCTACTCTTTTTAGGAGCAATGGTCTTCGAGCCCCCTACTTCCTGAGACGAATCCTATTCCTTCCATCAGGATCTGCAGCTGTTTTAGGGTTATATCGTCCTATATCCAGTCCTCAGCAGGACTCAGTTGCTGCCACAGCAACGTTGCCCGACCCCCGGGACTTGCGTTGACGGTGACGAGCCTATAATGGCAATAATTAAGACACGAGTTTATAAAACATTAATATTATAGGCGAGTTGCATACGACTGTTTATGTTCGACGATAATTATAACTTTATTATATGTTCTAACATAAATATTCATAAATATCTGTCGAGATTCTGTCGGTTGAGTTCTTCCTCTTGGGAATTGTGTGGGCTCAGCATTTGATCTCTACCCAATAACGAATCCCAAAGCTTTGGAACATTATTTTATACTGAAGTTGCACCAACAGATAGCACCCAGGTACTATGTTGGTTCATTTTGTTATTTTGGTCAAATAACAAAAAATAGGCTGTTACAAACGCTGAAAATTAAAATGCATCGTATTATCAACTAGTTATTCATCAAATTTGATGCGTATGGAATGTCAACGGAAGGCAAATCAAGTTAGTCCCGAATAGAACAGTAACGGTATCTGGCGGGAAAGTTTCGCATAAGAAATCCATTTACTGAACAGGGAGATGGATTATAATTTCCGTGGAACTAATGTCATACGCCTGCTTCCTCCATGAACCAACCTACCCCGGGACTTGCACCCACCTGCTGAGATTTACCTGAGTGCAATACTGTTATAGCCAAAGACCCATGTATGCCTCAAGCCGAGGGACGCCCATCTTCTACTGTGGGAGGAAAAGTCTAAATATCTCCGTTCGTTGTGAATGAGAGCATTTCTGGCTTCCTTCCTCCCCTCTTCTAATTTCTCCATTCTTGCCATTAAGCATTGCTTTGATCGCTTTCACTGTGCGTCTCAATCCTCTTTACGCAGTGAAGCATCGCTAAAATTCCTTCATGCAGCACAATGATTATATCCTTATTACTGCAGTGTTCTCCATAAATAGATGCGAATCACTGAGGCAGACTAAGCTTGTTGGAATTCTACAATAGCGCTCTTTCACAGTTCTTTTTGAAGACTGCGCGTTAAGAAGAAAGAAGAAAATCTATCCATCTGCTACTATAGAAAATAATAAAGGGTAATTTGACTGGCTACCGATTGATTCCCTTATTGCTTTAATTGAAAATTGCAGGGGTATAAGAATGGAGGCATCTCTTATAGACGTTTCTATTCTAATGCACCTTCCATTTAGGTGCAAGGGCAAGTTAATTAACCATTTTGCTGCCAATTAAAAGTTTTTTGATAAAGGAAGAATGTCTCCTACCTATATTTAAAATAATAGAATGTTTATATTTTTCCATAGTAGGTAAGTATATTCAAACGTATTAGAGGCTAAATAATTAACAATTTCTTTGATTCATTATTATTATTATTATTTTATTTGTAAAAATTCAAGGAGAAATAATTTCAATACTGAGATTTGCTGATGACATTGTCGTCTTAGCCGATTCATCAAAGGATTTGAATGAGTTATTAAATGGTATGGACCCCGACTCGAGGAAAGAATTGTATTCAAGATGAAAATCAATAAATAATGTAAAACCGCCGAAATAAATAACAAACCCCTATTGAAGTCAAATTGGCAAGTGAAAAGTTAAGAGAAGTAGGAGACTTCTTCTACTTAGGAAGCAAAATAACTAGTGATGGACGAAGCAAAGAGGATATAAAAATTAGGTTGGCTCAGGCAAGGAAAGAATTTCTGCAGAAAATGAATCTGTTGACATCGAATATAGATTTAGGTAGGCTATTAGGAAGTCATGTTTGAAAGCCTTTGTCTGGTGCGTGGCACTCTATGAAGGTGAAGCTTCGACTGTTCACGCAGCAGAAAAGAGAAAAAAGAGAATAGAAACATTTGAAATGTGGTGTTACAGGAGAATGGTGAAGATCGGATAGGTGGATGCAGGAATTAAGACGAATGGGCGAGGAGAGATGTTTTTGGCGACTGCAAATGAAGAGAAGAGATAGGTTGGTAGGACACTCACTAAGACACCCAGGAATAGCAAGCTTAGTTATGGAAGGAAAGGTCGAGGAAAATAACTGTAGGTTACACTAAGGTTTGAATATGTTAAACAGATTGTCTCGGATGTAGGATGTAGGATGTGGTAGCCATGTAGAGATGAAACGATTAGCACTGGACCGGAAGTCATGGAGAGCTGCATCAAACCAGTCAAAAGACAGAAGTTGCAAACATAATCACAATATCGCAGGTAAGGAAATAGGTTTTTAATCGTAGAACAATGTTCGATGGTCTGTATATGATGGTCCAGAACAATGGTTGGACGTGCTCATTTGAGCCCCGTGTACTTGGATGTGTGTGTAAAATTAGTCTGATAATCTGTGTTTTCGCTGTGTCTTCTTAGGTTTTCCTGAAGATGCTGGGTAGAACTCGTTCTAACCCTCAGATATGAAATAAATTTCTTTTCAGAGCCGGAAATAGAACCCGGACAGCCAAGTATGGTAGCCACGACACCAAGAGGTGGACCGGCATACTGGATGGCAACAACTCGCACTAGACAAGAAAAAGAAAGAGGCTGTTAGTGACCTTCAAAGTAAGCTAATGTACTGTAGGTACTGTTCTTTAGTTGTACATGTTTTAACGTTCGTATGATAAGCACTCTTGTGTCATATTTGCTGACCAGATTTAGTACCAATTTTCTCTGCTAGACTATTTGTTTAATTGTTTGGCCCGATGCAAGCTTGATGATGATGATGATGATGAAGACACTTGTTGTTTAAGGGGCCTAACATCTAGGTTATCGTCCCCTAATGGTTTGGGTGATAGTGAAAATGAAAGATGATCAAATGAACCCTACAACTAAAACTAACTACTGACTTACAAACTAGAAGAGGAAGTGGCAAATTAAAAGGAGCAAAATGTAAATAAAAGACAGGAGGAAAAGAAATACCCGCAATTCTCGAAGAATGAGAATTGAGGGACTTAGAAGGAAGAATAACCAAGAAAGGCAGAGAGGAAAGGGAAAGAGGAGAGAGTCCATCCCAAAGGCAATGGAAAAAGGTGGAAAACGTGACCCAGTTCAGGAATCCCTCGGGGTCGCCCAAGCCCGAGATCACCAGACGTGAGCCCTTGAGGGTGTAGCACTATCCAGGGTGCACCAGACGTGGTGGGGCTACACACACCTTTCCTCCGTTAGGGCTCTCAGCAGAAGGCATGAGATATCACGAAAAGAAGACAAGAGGTCAGACCCCTCAAAGGATGAGGGATCAGGAAAGATGACAGAAGGGCCAATTAAGGCGGGAAAGTGAAAGACTCCCTAGGCCTCGGATACCCTAATACCGCTGGGGTCGGAAGAGAACAAGAGTTGGCCAAGGGAGGCCAAAGGAAAGGTGACAGTGAGGAGTCTTGCACAAGTAAGTGGAAGCAATGCCGGAATCAGCTGGGGTCCCGTGGTTACGATCCCACGTCCCACTAGTCGTGAGCCCCTGGAGGGATGCAAGCGTTAAATAGCAGCACTGAAATGATAATAATATACATTTAACTTTAGTTACTACTCCGCAATGACCCACGGTATAGCTGTTAAATCGCTCACCACGACCGCTATAGGAAACTGCAGAAAATACGGAGATAAGAGTTTCGATACCCGTGCTAGCAGTGACTAACTTAAGTGCAGTTTTCTCTCACGTTCTCCCACACTTCCTCCGGACAAATTGCGGAATAGTACCTTATTTAACTACCCATTCCCGATCCCAATGATTACAGTTACACACACTACGACAGTCAGCGGAGAAACACAGGTTATAAGACAAATTGAACACCCATCCAAGCACACAGATGTGATGTGATGTTCTAAATCCCTAAAATGAATCAACAACAGTTAATTTACTAACTGCACAAGATAAGAGTCGGTATGTGTTTTAAAAGACGGGCTGCGTGGCGCAGTCGTTAGAGGTGCTGAGCTATGTGGGCTCGATCCCCACCCAGGTAGTGGATTTTAGAAACAAAACTACCACTCAGCTTACACCAGAAATGAGTACTAGGGTAATTCCTGGGAGCAAAGACGGCCGGGCGTCGAGCTGACCACTCCATCCCGTCTAGTGCCTCTACCTTCCACTACTCCCAGGGTCTCCATAGCCTGAACGGAGTTGGCTTTGCTTTTTTCTACATGTTTTAAAAGTCTCTGGGTTCTGTTTGAGCACAAACACCACAACTTCACATATTCCCTCTATAATATTACTAAATGCTCGAAGCAGAAAGAATGAACCATGCACCATTAGAATAGACAGCCAGAGGTGTGTTGGGTGTAATTAAATATTGGCTCCATAACCCACTGCCAATGTAAACTAACCAAGTTGTACAACATGGATCAAACCTTGCATATCCTATAAAATAGAACATTTTCCTTCCGGGGAATTGTCTGCGGCTATTCCGATTTACATAACATGCTGGTAATAGAAAAACAATATTTTTTTATGGTTCTCAATTTGGCAGAGAAACATAAAAAGTCTAATATTTAACCAAATATATCGGATTAACTTTAACGGCTGTCACGCTGAGTCTCGTAGCCCCATAGGTTTGTTCAGTTTAACACCTTTTGTAGCCTCCGTGGCTTAGGCGGCAGCACGCCGGCCTCTCACCGCTGAGTACGTGGTTCAAATCCCGGTCACTCCATGTGAGACTTGTGCTGAACAAAGCAGAAGCAGACAGGATTTCCCTTTCACTCCATCAACACTCGCCACTATCATTTCATTTCATCTGTCATTCATTAATCATTGCCCTAGGGGAGTGCGACAGGCTTCGGCAGCCGCCACAGTTCATGTCCTCGCCGCTAGATGGGGGCTTCATTCATTCCATTCCCTGACCCAGTCGGTTGACTGGAAGCAGGCTGTGGATTTTCATAACAAATACATCTCCGTTGCTACTGAGTTAGTTAGTTATTGAGGTTTTAAGAGGCGGAACTACGAGGTCATCTGCTACTGACTTAGGACACCTTATACGGTACTTTTGTCGATGTTTTAATGAATTATTAATCTGATCAATATTATTAGAACTCCTCAAATGTTGTGTGTCAGAGGTGTGAGTTGTGCTCGTGGTTTGGGGTGTCCTGGTGTTGATTTGCTTTCTGTTACGGTGTTATGTTTGTCTCCGTCTTTTATGTTGATTGATGTTGGGGCTTTTCGACATCGTGGTAATGAATCCCCATGTACTTGGTGTGTGGAATTTGTCTGATAACCTGCGTTATTGTGATGACTGTAATAGTGCGTGTAGATGAAATTCAGATGAGATTGGAAAGGATACGGCATTGGCCCAAAGTTAGGAACTATACCGCCATTTGCCTGGAGTAGAAGTGAGAAACCACGGAAAACCACTTCCAAGATGGCTGAGATGGAAATGGAACTCAGTGGAAGAAGCAAGTTATAAAACGGTTAATATGAAAATGAATACTTAGATGAAGACGCTTTGCGAAGGAAGAAATGAGTGGTATTGAGCTGTTTGTATTTTTTGATCTGTAAGTAATAATTCTTTTTTAGTGTTTGTGTTTTAAAATTGCATTGAGAACTACCAAATTTTGTACTCATATATCTTTCAAAGAAAACATTTCCTAGATTTTATTGCATTTTGATTACGTGGGTTCATCTATGACCCCAGCATACCAGCACACTTTTGTACCATACAAGCTGGAGGGTTAATTACAACCCAATCTCTGAAAAGAAGACAATATTTTGTAATGCGTTATAGTTCGGGGTCTTGGTGCTCCTTTGGCCCCTGATCAAGAGGATTTTAAGTTGGAAGTTTAAGGATAAATACGAGTATATACAGTGTGGTCCACCCGCCCCTTATTATTTAGTTTTATGAAACCCAACTAACATCGCATTTCTCCCGATGGTCGATATTGCTCTGCGCTCTGACTGTGTGACAGCAATGTAATTGGGTCATGGGTCCAGCAAAGAAAAACCGACCTTAAACTATTCCCCGCCAAATACTATGGCCCATTCTACTAACATATGACTTACTGCTCCTTGAAATAACACACATACACGCAATACGATCGAATTAATAGCTTACGCCACGTGATCCGTAATAGTAGAAAGTTAAATCAACACCATAAACCGTGATTGAAGACTTTGAGACGGACTTAAACGTTTGAGGTGGGACGGTCACAGTAACTACTGCAAGTGCAGCGTGCGCTATCTACCATGCATTGGTGGCTGATTTGGTCAAAGCACGGCCGTAGACAGTTGGCGAGAACGGATAGAATAGTGCATCGAATCCAGTAGTAGGCATACTTTTTTGAATGAAAGTCCACGCTCCATTTTAGTGGGGATGTAACTACATTGCCACATTCATTCCCTCAAGATGTATTATTATGAAGAGTACGTTGAATTTTGCTGATTTATAAAGAGAATACGATCGAATTGGTAGGTTATGCCACGTGACTTGCAATGGCAGAAAAATAAAAAACTGTCATGGATATTAACAAAGGCTAACATATTGATGTGTCGCTCCGGAGGTCCGGGTTCCATTCCTAGCTCTGCCAAGAAATGTAATACTGGTCTGAGGGCTGAAATTGGGTACACTCAGCCTCGTAAAGCAAATCTGAGATGAAGTGGTTTGATTCCCACCTCTGCCACCCTGGAAGTGGTTTTCCGTGGTTTTCCACTACTACTCCGGCCAAATTCCGGGACGGCCGCCTCCTTCCCAATCCTAAATTGCAAATACACACATTATTACAAGACCGCAATAACTCAGGTTATCAGACAAATTCTACACACACCCAAGTACACGGGGCTAATTGACCGCGAGCCCCTCAAATGAAACAACAACGTGTCGAAGGAAATTCTGATCGCCAGTGCTCGCATCGAAGTACAGTATACGTATTCCTTAGAATTTCCCTTGGTATTAGCCTATTTTGTTATTTCGAGGAGACTTCCCTCAGTGGCGGTAGAGGTGGGATCCCTCGCTTAGTCCGTGGGAAAAACCGATCCTGGAGGATAAAATTATAGCGAAAAAAATATTTTTTTATTGAATGTTAACAAACAGTCTTAGCATATCTCTAGGCCCGTATCACACGACACTCGCTGGCAAGGAAGCTGTTGTGATCGCTGGTACAAAATCCTGAAAGATTCTGTTCATCCTCGTCAGTACACCTGCTTTTATGACCGAATTGTATCACACGCAAGCATTTAATGCGCCAAGTTGTATCAAATAAAACATGGGGAAGGATTGTCGTTTGACGGTATTACTTGCAGTTCATTAGCCTTATTAACGCAAAGCGGTCGCAAAACTTTTTCTTCTTCTTTTCTTCTTCTTAGTCGTTTACCCTCCAGGTTGGTGGAACCCACGGACTCAGCGAGGGAACTCACCACTACCGCCTCGACGGGCAGTGTCCTAGAGCTGGGAACATCTAATCCGAGTGGATACAACTGGTGAGGTGTGATTGGCACCTCGCCCAGGCGGCCTCACCTGCAAAGCGAACAGGGGCCTCATGAGGGAAGGTAATGGATGGTCAGGATGGATAGGCAAGGAAGAGGGAAGGAGGCGGCCGTGGCCTTGAAGAAGGTACTGCCCCCGTAAATTGAATTATATTGAGACCACGATGGCTGTATTGGCATAAATGAGTAAAGTTATGGATGTCATAGTTGTGACGTGGATATTCATGACGTAGGCACGGATGACGTAGAATTCATGCAAGTAGGCTGATTGAGCTGAGATTCTTGGTGACGTCATGATTTTGTTCGAGAAAGATCGGAGATTTACGACGCAGTCGCAGGAAACAAGGTATTGTGCTAAGGAAGAAGTTACGCTATTGGAGGAAAGGCTCGAACCAATGAACGATAGTTTGGAAGGAAGACGGAGATTGCTGAAACTACGATATTTGATTACTTTTGGCATGCAGAATTGTGGAAAACTATTTTCAGTTATGGCATTGATTTGGAATTTTGAAGAAATTAATTTTGAGTTTTTGAAATTTGAAAATCCGTCAAGTATTGCCAAAGTTAAAACTTCTAGCGATGACGGAGCAACAGGCTATGGAAGGGATGGATACGCCCCTTAAGAAGTTGATAAAAGGTCGTGCACAGGATAGAGGAGCTCTCATATCTCTCATACCGCTGATACCGCATATATATTTCAGATGTCATAGAGTCATTTTCGAGTGAATAAGTGAAGCAAGTTGTCTTTAGCGTGTGGTTAAAGCCCGGCGCATCGAACGAACACGGAGCAGTTCCATTTTACGCTGCTCGAAACTAGGTGAAGTTGAAACGCTCACATTAACGTTTCCACCAGATAAGATATCAAGAGTTAACTTCAGCCTTTATTATAATTCAATTGGGCAGTACAACATTGAGGTGTGTAGAAGATTTGAACAATTTCACAGTTATACTTTGAAAGATATTGGCACTTTAAGGCTGCCAACAAAAGTGATTTTCTCGCCACATGAGAAACACTTTTAAAATTCCACATTATACACTACGGCTGACACGTGGATTGCAACAGTGATATTGGAGAATACGTTTGGTAATACAACGATACAGTCTACTATGGAACATTATAATCTTTCAGTGCTTTCAATGATTATAACAGAAGTTGAGATGGAAGGCTAAGGCGTTAATGCAATTGGGACATATGTCGTTGGAGTGAAATAACAGCATGGAACTTCGTTAATCGTCTTTCTACAAAAGCGAGCATGTAGTGAACATCCAACTACACTCATGCATCGTGAATCCATCGCTGAATTATACCAGATGACAGTGGAAATATTTTCATACTCCACGATTATGAATATTTCTGCGGAAATAACTACAATAAACTTCATGGCGATTTACGACCGGAACTTCAGGGAACTTTCAAGAGAGGCTAGGGTGGACCCGGCTCACAAAGAAGAGTTTTGCCAGAAGGATGTTTTCGTATCCACGGAGCAGTGCAATTTCCGGAGAAGGAAGCAGTTCGCTTCTCCGAGGACGCTGATTCCTGGTTCGAGGTCGGAGCACATCTTCACGCTGGTGAAATGGAACCAACAGCAGTTTTCTTTGAAAACTTTCCTCTAGAACTTCAGTCAACAGATAAGGTAGTCGTGAACGTTTCTTGTATTATTTGAGTCTTGTAGCGATATCTGAGCAACCATTCTTCCCATATTTTCTGTCCCATATTTTTTTGTGCCCCATTTTCTTGATTAATATTTCTGTACTCAGTACACTTCGATGATTTATGCCTTTTTCTTCGATTTGTTGAGACATTGTTATGTCATTGGCATAGTTAAATTAATTTTGGATCAGTTGAGACTGATAATTTAGATTCGTTCAGTAATTTGCTTAATTTTGTAGTCACGATTTGACTGTAAAGTTAACGATTTGCTATGGCAGATTTGAATTCAGACAGCGTGTCATTTTATTAAAGTAATTCTATTCAGTAAATTACTTTGACCAATTTTCTGTCATCCTCAAGAAAGAAGAATGATTAAATGATTTTAGAGCGTTAAAATCTATTGCGATATCGACGATCTTTGAAATACTAGTCGTCTTATGAACATGATTGCAACATAGACATTTATCATTGCATTATAGACAATTTTATGAAATATGAACTTTGATTACGATTTATTGAATACACTAAAGTAATGAACATTTGATAGGAGTTTTTCTCAAATTATAGATTGGAACAACAATGTTTGCATTCCACAGTCTAATTGTATTCTATTCGACTATTCATACAGTTTAGATGAACTTTGATTGAAGATAGTATTTTTATACTGCGTTACTTTGAAGATATTAATCTCAATTTTGATAGACCAGGGAGGAGTGTCTAATTGTATTTGCTATTAAATTTATTTGTTATTGGCAAATTTTTACTTCATATCGATTCATGAATGAAACCCACGAAGGTTAAATAATAACAGTCATTAATACAATTGATGAATATAAGAATTTTTAAAGAGGAACAATGGATGTATAATCGTTAGTTCAGTGGACATGTAAAAGTCGCTGATGAATAATGCCCGTGAATAATGAAGGAGGTTCCCACAGTAATTAATGAAGTTGATGAATTTATAAGTGGAGGATTTTTGTATGTAGTTTGGAAGATTTTTATGCCATATATATGAAGATATATGATGAATTCTGGGCCTATTGTTGTGCAATTTTGTGTGTCTTGAGCGAAGTATTTTCCCGCTGAATGTATTGTCCTGGTTCTTTGAAAGTTATTCATATGAAGACACTGTTAAAATTAACAAGAGTGTTAAATAATTTGAGATGAAGATTTTGAATGGAGGTTACCGTCACAAATATTAATAATTATTATTAAACCTTATTAAACCTGAATTTGACAGTTAAATATAACTAACCTTCATTGGTTGATTATATCAACACGATTTGAGTAATTATCAACCGGATAAACGTGTGGTTTAATGTATTTCTTATATAAATAATATAAACAATATAATATTGTAAAATAATTTTGTAAATATCTTTGTTATATAATTTGAAATGAAAAGGATTAATAGAGGCGTGTATAAGTTTTCCAATTGTCGTTTGACATTGTTATAAACAATTTATTATTGTTATAAATAATTAATGAACTTTTGTTATTAACATTAAGAGTTTTGTTTTTATACTCTAAACAACGCTAATTAAACAAGTGGTTTGAACAATTAAACATGATTTGGGATTGTTGGAGTAATCTACTGGTGTTTGAATGGAGCATTTAAAACATTTGCGTGATAATATTTCAGTTGAGATGTGAACATTTACGTGTTTTGAAAAGGAGAGCCAAGCTCTGAGGTAACTCGCGTATGCTAGGGTTGAACGAACGGGGTGAGTCCGCTTTGACGATGCAGGTGCTTTGCAGCTGGCCCGGACAACTGTATGACAGAGGCCAAGGACGTATCCATAATAGCCTTGTGGCTATAAATAAAATGTGAAGTATATAAACACGCAAAACAATTGATATATGTGTCTCGTCCCAAATCCCGTTTCCATTCCAAGTGCATTATTATTTTTACGTTACTATGAGCTTGAGAAAGCTGAAACATTGTATGTAGAGTATACAAGTCCTACAGGAGGACATGATTATATGGACGATGGCTTCTGATTGCCACGTGGATTTTGTTGTTTATTTTTGTTAAAATCATTCTTTATGTGAAATAAATTATTGTGCAGTTTAAAGTTTCTCGTCTTCGTTCTGGTTCATTTTAAATATCATGGTGGAGGTTATTGTGAGGGCATAATTTAAGTGATCCAGTTGACAACCCAGTCCCCGAGATAAATTTAAGAGGTAAGTAAAGGTAAGTATGAACCCCCGTATATTTTGGTGTGTTCCACAATAATTTCTTGTTAACTATTGTGCTCTAATCTCGATAGTATCTGTCAGTGCCATTTTCATTGATGTAGCTGTGCCGGTGCGATTGATTATTGGCAATCCGATTGAGGGGGCGGATATCTGACAGCCTACTATATTCATAATTGTGGAGTATGATGATATTTCCACTGCCATTTGATATAATTCAGCGATGGATTCACGATGCTTGAGTGTAGTTGGATGTTCACTACATGCTCGCTTTTGTAGAATGACGATTAACGAAGTTCCATGCTGCTATTTCACTCCATCGATATATGTCCCAATTGCATTAAAGCCTTAGCCTTCCATCTCAACTTCCGTTATAATCATTGAAAGCACTGCCAGATTATAATGTTCCATAGTAGAATGTATCGTTGTATTACCAAACGTATTCTTCAATATCACGGTTGCAATACACGTGTCAGCCGTAGTGTATAATGTGGAATTTTAAAAGTGCTTCTCAGGTGGCGAGAAAATCACTTTTGTCTGCAGTCTTAAAATGCCAATATCTTTCGAAGTATACTCGTGAAATTGTTCAAATCTTCTACACACCTCAATGGTGTACTGCCCAATTGAATTATAATAAAGGCAGAAGCCAACTCTTGATATCTTATCTGGTAGAAACGTTAATGTGTGCGTTTCAACTTCGCCTAGTTTCAAACACCGTAAAATGGAACTGCTCCGTGTTCGTTCGATGCGCCGGGCTTTAACCACACGCTAAAGACGACTCGCTTCACTTATTCACTCGAAAATGACTATATGACATCTGAAATATATATGCGGTATCAGAATATCAGATATGAGATATGAGCGGTATGAGAGCTCCTCTATCCTGTGCACGACCTTTTATCAACTTCTTAAGGGGCGTATCCATCCCTTCCATAGCCTGTTGCTCCGTCATTGCTAGAAGTTTTAACTTTGGCTATACCGTACTTGACGGATTTTCAAATTTCAAAAACTAAAAATTAATTTCTTCAAAATTCCAAATCAATGCCATAACTGAAAATAGTTTTCCACAATTCTGCATGCCAAAAGTAATTAAATATCGTAGTTTCAGTAATCTCCGTCTTCCTTCCAAACTATCGTTCATTGGTTCGAGCCTTTCCTCCAATAGCGTAACTTCTTCCTCAGCACAATTCCTTGTTTCCTGCGACTGCGTCGTAAATCTCAGATCTTTCTCGAACAAAATCATGACGTCACCAAGAATCTCAGCTCAACCAGCCTACTTGCATGAAGTCTACGTCATCCGTGCCTACGTCATGAATATACACGTCACAACTATGACATCCATAACTTTATTCATATTTGCCAACACAGCCATCGTGGTCTCAATATAATTCAATTTACGGGGGCAGTACCGCCATGGCATTTGCCCGAAGACGAATTTGGAAACCACGGAATTCAACTTCGAGGATGGCTGCGGTGGGAATCGAAACCCCTCTACTCATTTGGACCACCCGAGTCTGAGTAGACCCCATTTCATTCCTCATACCACTTTTCAAATTTCATGTCAGAACCGAGAATCGAGCCCAGGACCTCCGGAGCGGCAGCTAACCACGCTGACCGCTACGCTACGGAGGTGACTTTATTTTCCCTAAATACTGATCAAAACCATGGATGGATACTATTCGTGATTATTAGAATTTTAATAGTTCAATATTTATCCCAAAGTCGCCTCCGTAGCTTAGCGGTCAGCATGAGTAGCTGCCACCCCGGAGGTCCTGGGTTCGATTCCCGGCTCTGCTACGAAATTTGAAATGTGCGTATTGGGCGAAGTGCTGATCACATTCCCCCAGTTGTATCCCATCCGACCAAGCGTTCCCAGCCATAGGACACTGCCTGGAAAGACGGTAGTGGTGAGTTCCCTCTGAGTCTGTGGGAACCACCAACCTGGAGGGTAAAATTGACTTAAAGGAAAAAGTTATCCCAGAATAATAATAATAATAGTAACAATAATAATAATAATAATAATAATAATAATAATAATAATATGACACGTTCTGTATTTACTGCCATGAAGCTTGTCTCAGTGGCAACGTTCTCGCTTGCTGTGCCCAAGGTTTCAGGTTCGTATCCTGGCGCAGTCAGCTGGCATTTGAGGGTGCGTGTCAGTAGATTTACTGTACTTTTCGCACAGATGCCGTTGAAGGAAATTATAGTTTCGGTCTGATGTATTTATTCGTGAGCCTGTCGTCAGTGAGAAAAGCGCTTGCTATACACATACAGTAATAGTTAGTTAGTTAGTTAGTTAGTTAGTTAGTGAGGTTTTCAGGGGTGGAACTACGAGGTCATCTGCCCCAAACATACAGTAAATACAGAAAATTATAATGTTATTGTATTACGTCCCTTTTAACTAATCTGGCTTTTAGAGACGCCGGGATGCCGGAATTTTGCTCTGAAGGGGATTTATAACGTGCCAGGATACCTTGCATTCGTTCTACAGGTCATTATCTCTTCGTCCAATCTGGCTACGCACCATCGGATGAGTACGGTCCTTATCAGGACCAAATCAAAAATCAATCGTTTGAACAGATAGATATGCGTCCATAATACATCCACAACAAACGACATTAAGCAAAAAAGAAATGTACTAGTTCGAAGTTCCAACCTACTACAATGCGACTTCGTTGACGCTACTCAAGCAATTCTTGATTTAGCCACCATATCTACCGAGAACCATGGTGTATTGCTGGCATGTATTGATTCTATTCGTAGACACTTCCTGTCCAAACGTAAGAAGGTGTTATTCGGTGCTGTGATCGTTTTAATCATGCATTATATTTGAGGTCATTGAAATAACACTGCCACTATCGATTTCTACTATAATTGCAATCATATATTCAACGGTAAAGTAGTACTACGGTCGTAAAGGAGCAGGTACGAATGTTTTTAGGAAGATTATGATATACGCGTTAGTTGGGTTGCCTTCCTCCAAAAAATAAGGGGCTGGTGGACCACTCTATATACAGGATCTTTAACGTTCCCCCAAATCTATTGACACAAGGATGTCACTTTTTAAGGCCCTTGAATACCACCGATCTTAACCGGTATTGATTGTCGAGGATTGGTAACTGGGTTTTCCCACTTCCACTCCAAGCAAATGTGGGATGTTATCTAACGTAAGGCCACGGCCACTTCCTACCCAAATCCTACCTCGATTTCAAACACACACAATAGTACAGACATCCCAGTGACACATATTATCAGTCAACTTCTGCACACCGACCCAAGAATACGGGGATACACAAACACGATGTCGCAAAGCCCGTAGAGAATCAATAACAACCAATTCTATTCCAGGCAAATGGTTCCTAACATAAGCCAGTGTAAGCTTCAGTATCAAATGCACATAGGCTACTACTGCAGGCACCACAATAACAGATGTTATCAAATAAGTTCTACACATGCCCAAATACAAGAGGCTGATGACCATGATGTTCAAGCCACTTATTCACTGAAAATCACAATTTGCGAATTACTTACTTTGTATAAGTTAAGATGTTATAAAATACACACCTCGTGGTGGTGAATAACATTGATACGAACCATCCCAGACGTGCAAATTCAATTCCCGGCTTTCCCAAGGGATCTAATTAAAATTGGAGGTACTGGAACGTGATTGTCACCCAAGAGGTATCAATTTCTAAAACATGCCCCTGAATGGTGGGAAACATGATTTTAATTGTTTATTTGATAAGATGAGGCGAACCGAATATGTGATTCGAAAGGCACAAGTGTGGAAGAAAAAATGGTGGGGATAAGTGCATTAAGAGATTTTAATCACAATGAGTTACGAGTAGTTGCAAGTGACAGCTGCCGTCAATTATCTCGCGTGATGGAAATGAAATGAGACTCCAGCCCGTCAATAGAAGTGCGGCTCAATTCCACATTAATTAAGTTTAGCACGAAGGAACTGAGAAGGAGTGCGGAATGGAATCTAGCACCGCTCACGTCTTAACTTCTCTGGTGTGCGAGATCTTGTTTACCACCAATATTGCAACCACATTTTACATGCACGGTACCTAACGTGAATTAAACTTAAATGGGAGGTGCAGAAACTGACCTTTGTTTCGCTTTGCTTATCCGTCAACATTATATGAAGAATATTTGGTTGAAAATCTACCATTTATAGATTTAAAACTTCATGTTATTAAAAAGTTTCAAATTGATTAAGCAAGCACTAAATGAACCATGTTTACCAATAAATAACATCAATTTTATATTTGATGGGGAAAATTTGAAAATTTTACCAACTCTGGTTACATTTATAAGTCTTTCACAACAGATATTGCGCTACAAATGTAGCTATTTCCAAAATAATTATGTAAACCACTCACAAGAGCAGTGAAATGAAATGAAAATCCACAGCCTGCTTCCAGTCTCCGACCGGGTCAGGAATGGAATGAATGAAGCCCCCATCTAGCGGCAAGGATATGAACTGTGCCGGCTGCCGAGGCCTGACGCACTCCTCTGGGGCAATGATTAAATGAATGACAGATGAAACGAAATGATAGTGGTGAGTGTTGCTGGAATGAAATGTTGACAGGGAAAACCGGAGTACCCGGAGAAAAACCTGTCTGCCTCCGTTTTGTCCAGCACAGATCTCAC
The DNA here is from genome assembly GCA_946902985.2 of Meconema thalassinum. Taxonomy (NCBI): domain Eukaryota; kingdom Metazoa; phylum Arthropoda; class Insecta; order Orthoptera; family Tettigoniidae; genus Meconema; species Meconema thalassinum. Next base: position 618,051,401 of record OX336390.1, read on the forward strand.
ATGGAGTGACCGGGATTTGAACCACGGACCCAGCAGTGAGAGGCCGGCGTGCTGCCGCCTAAGCCACGGAGGCTTACTCACAAGAGCAGTAATATTTGCAATTTTTAGTTTACTTCATTAATTCTTTACTTTATTAATCTTAAGTTAAATTATTAACTTTCCAGTACCAGTTCTTCATTTTAGAGATTCGAGGTAACATAGTCTCTGAGCATATTTTTCAGTATACGTAAGCCGGCTTGTTCTGTTTTCATCGACTGTCGTGTGACTTTCGAGGCTATCTTCGAGCACAAAACTTGGTAAATATACTTAAAATACTTGTTTCAAATCGCCAGCTAAAAGAAAGTACTAGATTATAAGAAGATACCTTGAATATTTAACACATTATAATATCACTTTCATAGACGCATAGAGAGTGTAACATATTAAAATATAATTCAGTAAATATCAACCCACTGAACTGTGTTGAACCATTTCACAATAATTCAAATACTTATTATCAATAATGCATTGTTGCGGTGAGATATGTTATTATATTGACCAGTTGTAAAATTGTAATTAGAATATGCGATACGCCTATTTTAAGGACACATTGTATGAATGTAGCAGAATCCCTTTCACTTTGGGATTATGAGAATGACGACTTGCTATTTTGATCTGTAATCGTCTCCTTTGAATTGACAAACAAATTGAAAATTCCATAGCTTCAGAACACGCTGAATTATGTGTGGTTACAGCTATTAACATGGTTGTTGGATCTCTGAATTTAGGATATTCGATGAAATACTGTAGCTGCCTTGCCAACGGCACACATTAAGTTAGAAACAGGTTTAGTTTGATTGATATCCCATAAGTGCTTAATCGGGGACATGTCTGATGAACGCGGGAATGCCAAGGAAGAAGTGGTATCTGCTGTGTACAAAGATGGCTTGGACATTCCGGGCAACATGTGGTCGGGCGTTGTCTTAAACAAAAATGTCCTGGTTTCGAACCTCAGATCTCCAACACAAGATATTCAGTTCAATCATTAAATGGCTACATTTTTGTGTGACAACCTCTAAATGAACATGGTGATTGTTCCGGTATTGCAGTGTATTTAAAGTTAAGCTGTAGAAAGAGTCATTAGGCCCATAACACAGAAAAATGCATTTATACGAGGCACGTCAAGAAAGTAAGTTCCGTTTGGTAATAAAATTAAATTGTGTACAGATACAGAAAAAATATTTTTGCACAACAGTCTACACGTTTTAAACTATTTTTCCACATAACTGCCGAACTTTTTCAGGCATTTGTCATAGCGTGGCACAAGTTTGTGGATACCATCTTCATAGAAGTTTACCGCCGACCCGTTGTCGAGAGTGAAGACTCCCCTGTAAGATATCCTACTGTTTGGCCACCACTGTTAGGCAAATTGCGTGCTTACCAGGAGAACTGCGTATGTTTAGTTCTCCTGACCACATACGCAATTTGTCTAACAGTGGTCGCCAAACAGTAGGATATCTTACAGGGGAGCCTTCACTCTCGTTAACGGGTCGGCGGCAAACTTCTATGAGGAAGGTATCCAAAAACTTGTGCCACGCTATGACAAATGCCTGCAATAGTTCGGCAGTTATGTGGAAAAGTAGTTTAAGAGGTGTAGAATTTTGTGCAATAAATATTTTTTCTGTATCTGTACACAATTTAATTTTATTACCAAACGGAACTTACTTTCTGGACGTGCCTCGTATTTCCAGTAGTGACATCCAGTCGCAAAACAGTACAATGATTCAATGATAAGAGAGTTGTACTCAGGGCTACAAACTTTTTTGTGGGTCACGTCCTGATCTGTGAAATACGGTGAACGGATAGTAAGCCTACGTAATACGGTCAGTAAGAATATTAGTGACTAAGACAAGGGTCGCTGACTCAGTAGCACACTCGTCCACTCAGGGAAAGCGCATTTAAACTAGACAGAGGAAGTGAAAGAGATAAATGTAATGCAGTAGTATGGTGATGATACGCATTGGGAATCCCCTTTTGTCCCTCTCAATCTGTAAACTTCTCAAAGTAATTACATTCCAATATTCTTCATAGCTGCAACCAGGTGTTGCTAAGCTGATGACCTCAACTTGAGTATTCCTTCGTATTTCTGTGTTTCCCTTATCATCCTAAACAGTCTCGAAGTAATTCTTCTCATTTCTATTTCTTATTCTCTTTTCATTCCTAGTTTACCGTTTATTTTAGATACTTTTAAGGACTTTCCAATGATAATCCATGTTGAATTAACAATTTTAATGATAATTAGTAGACTATATGTAAGATTATTTAGCTTTATAATAATGAGCTAACTTTGAAAACCAAATATATTTAATTCACGCTGAAAGAGAACGATATCACTTACTCGACTAATATGCTCGCAATTTTATCACCAATTGCTACTTAAGATTAATTGTAATTAACGCTGATGAATACCACAATGTGGTCGAAAATAGTTCATTAAACATCTTAAAGTAATTTATTTTACTTTATTTTTGTGGATTATTTTAATGCCATTGTTATTTAATTGAACAGAAAGAGGAATCAAATAAAATCATTTAATGATCCAGTGACAAAATGGTATATAGTCAAGGAAGGTGAAATGGGCCAAGTGCTTTGATAGAATAAAATAATACGCAATAATAATGTGTTTGGTTTTACGTCCTTTTTAACTACTGTGGCTTTTAGAGACGCCGGGGTGCTGGAATTTTGCTCGAATGAGATCCTTAACGTACCAGTTAATCCACTGGCATGGCTCTCTCGCAGTTTCGCACCCTCAAATGCCAACTGAATGCGCCAGAATTCTATCCTGCAATCTTGGTCACAGCAGGCAGGAACGAAATCAGTCACTTTAGTGGAATATAAGTGGCAGAAAAAGTAGTTGCCTATACATCAGTACCATCTTACACAGTGTTGTTTAGCTACGAGTCTTTTATCAGAATATGTCTTTTCTGCGTGAGCTTTGAAAATATTCATATGGAATTAAAATGAACAACACAACCTCATTCTCATCACAATCTGTCTTCTTGAATCTGCCATGGGCAGGCATCTGTTAGGTTGGTCTCGCTCTACTTTGCGTAACTTTGAACAAACTACACTGCTGGGAATTCTTCTCCATTATGCAAGATGCCTGATAGAAAACAGTGAACAGGTTAACGTTATCCTTTACTATTTTAAGTTTCCATCTAGATGTGAAACAGGTAGTTAATTTGTAAATAGACAGACTAGATTAGCTAAGTAATTATTCACGAACTTCTAGCTAAGCTCCTCGCTAACTTTGTGGTGCTATTAAGATAGGAAAAGTTAATTACAAAAAAAAAACATAGATTTCTCAGTAAGATTTCTTGTTTTTGAGGGGGGAAGAAGATTAAACGCCTGGGAAGACAAAGTGGTTGAACTTCCTTCCTCTTCGTGCAGTGTTCAGATCTGACAATATTGCTAACAAAACACCAATCAATTGTTTATTTTACGTTGACGAAAGATATAAAGAATGTGGGAATCAATTTGTGATAATTATTGATTTTCTAGGATAGAGCCTCCGTGGCTTAGGCGGCAGCACGCCGGCCTCTCACCGCTGGGTCCGTGGTTCAAATCCCGGTCACTCCATGTGAGATCTGTGCTGGACAAAACGGAGGCAGACAGGTTTTTCTCCGGGTACTCCGGTTTTCCCTGTCAAAATTTAATTCCAGCAACACTCTCCACTATCATTTCATTTCATCTGTCATTCATTTAATCATTGCCCCAGAGGAGTGCGTCAGGCCTCGGCAGCCGGCACAGTTCATATCCTCGCCGCTAGATAGGGGCTTCATTCATTCCATTCCTGACCCGGTCGGAGACTGGAAGCAGGCTGTGGATTTTCATTTTTCATTGATTTTCTAGGATAAAGTATATGAGGTGACAGTCTAAATATAAAGGATTGTAAGCTACAAGTATCCCGCGACCGCTAAGTCACTTGATACGATGGACATCAATTTGATCCTATAAGATTATTTGCTTTATTCTGCGGACTTTATTGTACGGTCATCCACCACTGAGCAGTCGACGCACACTGGATGACGTGAGATTCCGTTGGAAGCTGGTAAATGGCGGAAATGATTCTAATCAGTTGCTGGCTGACTTGGGTTTTCACGTCCCTCAGAGAATCACCAGATTAAAGTACACGTTCGATGGAGTCAGATCAAGAATTAAAGTGCACAAAAAATCATGTCTGATCCGGTTGCAGTGAACATACAACTTGATGAGAGTAAAAGTGCTACTGATATTCAGTTCGATTCTCTATCAACTGTTATGAGAAATATCTCATGAGGGCTATAAAATATTGTAATGTGTATTGCGTTCATTTCTATTTGTGTTTGAATGGTTGATTGATAGATTGATTAAATATGTGGTTAAGAGAATGGTTGTTTAATTTCATATTTTATTCAATGTATGAGCGACTGAAGTAATGTAATCTTCTGCTGTTTTCTAGATATTCGAATGTCACTTTTGCATTATGCCCCTCCTCCCTCCCCCCCCCCCCCCCCCCCCCCCCAGTTTTTGAACTTTTCTTCCAATCATTAGCCTACTTTCGATTTTTGCAAAAAAAATGAAAGTAGACTTATGAGATCACTACAGGGCCAAAAATTGTGTGTACTCTGAATGTCTGTCCCCCCCTATCAATTCGAACATGGTGAAACCGAATTGAACGAAATTAGGTACAGAGGTAGAACAAGCAAAGGACACCCCAGTGTCATGTTTTATATCGCCGTCATCTTTACCAAAACTGAATGGCGGCCACTCAAACGTTAAAAACGTAAAATCAAATAGCAACTAACCAAATTATCCGATCTCTACTTAATTTGGTAATAACATACCTTCATATAGGACGCGTCTTGTGACCAAACTACAAGGTCATCCGCCATACCATTTCAGGATGGTGGCCGTGCGAATTATGCAAACTTAATAATTCATATCATGGGACCCACCAGTTCCGATTATCGAGCCGAGAATCGATTTAACTGTTCTAAAGGAAGAGGCACGTTCGAAATTAAAAGTTTATTTTGTAATACTATAGTGCAGAAGTGATTTTAAAAAGCTGAGCCGTCTCGGTAAGAAGACAAGATGGCAACGGATATATTGTGCCTGACTTATATTTTACTAACTTGAGTATTGCATGCAATATAGCGTACTGATACAAAATAAATACACTTTGTATGAAATGCTTTATATATAAATAATATACTCCAATGATGAAATCGTTAGGTCTAAATCATTATTTGCTAACAAGTTCTATGTAAGTCATTTTATATAGATCAATGTTCGTTGGCAAAAATGGCTCCGTGGTAAAGCGTTTGTCTATCATTCATATGCCTATGGTTCAAACCCGATCAGTGTTAGGTTTTTTGCTTGAAATTTTACATATTTGTTGCTTTGTAATGACTCAGACGTTTTAAAATTAAGCGTTATATTGTGCATATTACGGTGCAAAACATATATTTAATTAAAACATAATTCGCCAGCAGATTTGCTCGAGACATCTAGCAGCCAAAAAGGTAACTGCACGCTGGCCTACTTATTAACTTCCAGATTTTATTGAAAAGTTTCTTCTTATGGCCGCTAGAATGCACTCGCCCTGTTAGGATTATATTGTTCGATACTTCTCCACTAGATTTCTCGACTGGTCTACATGGGACTACATTGATAGTATACCATTGGCATTCTATGCGCATCGAATTTGAAGAATGACAAGATGATACTATGATATATTTTTACTTATTATTTTAAAGGGTTTGTAACAGCCTATTGTGCGTTATTTGAAAATGTTATTTGAAGTAAAGAACAAAACGATTTCACATAGTAACTGAATTCTAGCCGTTGGTGCTAGTTCAGGTTATTAATTAATACTTTTATTTCAGGCAAATAGCAATCGAAAATATCCACATAGTTTGTATACACACGTCTCTGTAGGGTCATGGAAAGATTTGTTAATTCAATTAGGGTTGTGAAAGCCATGCACAACCAGACGTGTAAAGACATGCCTCAACTCAAAGTTGGATGTTGCCCACGGCAGGTCGATTATGTAATAATAACAATAATAATAATGCTATTTGTTTGACGTCCATTTTAACTACTGCTGCTTTTAGATACGCCGGGGTGCCGGAATTTTGGCCCGAAGGGGATCTTTAACGTGCCAGTAAATCTACTGACACGGCTCCCTCGCATTTGTGCACCCTCAAATGCCAGCTGACTGCGCCAGGATACGAACCTGCAACCTAGGGCCCAGCAAGCGAGAACGTTACCGCTGAGCCACGCAGCCAGTCCGGTCGATTATGTCTCCAGATCCATAACATTCTTGAGATACCTCTTATCTATCTTTCTTCAATGATGTTAGTAATTTTTTCTAGGTTGTGGCGTTTGGTAGAGGTAAATAGTTTCTAAGGTCTTCAACCAAGAAATGATTCTATTATACTCTTTGATAATAACAACGAGTTATAACTATACTCATACATTTAGGAGAAAGTAGACTATATGTTCTTTACTGAACATCTTGTTTTATTTATGTTTTTATCTTTCTCCGTATATCGTAGAGTAGATAGTTTTTAATTTTCTGTAAATTATTATTTTAATGTGTCTTGTACATTTGTGATTGTATGAATGAATGATAAAGGATGTTTGAATCAAGTAAGGAAGGAAATTTGTAGTTTTACGTGACCGTTAATCTCGCGATCATGATCCACTTGACCTCCTTTTTACGGTAAATTCGAACCCCATGACATGGCATTTTACTTTGAAAATGTCACATGCATTGATTTGAAATCGAACCCATTCCGCCGTGGTGAGCGGGCAAACGCTTGACCACTGCGCCACCACACCCCCTCAGATGACGCTTGAGTGCGTGTCTGTATGGTTGTGCTTGTGGATATATAATAGTATCTTTTTCTAATTGAGTTCGCGTTTGTTGTTTTGGTTTTGTTTTGTTTATATATGTAAATGTTATTGTTAACTATTCTATCGTCACACGTGCAGTCTGTCTGCCAATAACCAATACATACATCGCTTATCATTTCATCTCGATTTCATCCACGGACTCTACAAAGGATCATTCCTCTACCGTCACAAATATGGTGTCTCGAAGCTGAACACACTTGTCCTCTTGAAATTATGAATTTTTGAGTGAATTGTCCGCTGATCGAAGATCTGCCAAACGTGTACAATATAATTGATTGATTCTCACTGGACGTTACACGACATGCACGAGTGGTTTAGGTGACCGGCATCCTGGGAGTTGCGGTTCACTTGTATTGCAGTGGGAGATGCAGGTAATGTACTGTGCATGCAGTCCTGCAATAATAGGAGTTTCAGAAAAACAGATCTGCAATTCTATGCTTTAGTTATTCAGGGGCACAATATACTCCACAAGCAAGAGCTGCAAATTCAGTCACTCAAAGCTTTCGTTTTCAGACTTGCCCCCTCAACCCCTTTGACTACTGCATAAGAACTCCCATACTGCTAAGACGCAAACATTATGCGACTCGCTGTCTAAGATTTTCTACACATTGGTCGTAACTTTTTGATGTGTAACATCTTTTCACTCGGTATCTGGTTATTTTTGTGGCACTCGGCAGCTGGGCATTTCTGTGGGAGTGATTTTCGAAAAGAGACGGAAGAGGATGGGACGGAAGTGCATGGGACGGAAACAATGACCGCGCGCGGTGGAGGAGATCGGTACCACGACGTACTGTAAGCCATGTGACTATGTGGAATGTAAATCGCATACAGTTTTCCTCAAGGTTTGGAGGCCCCATTAAAGAAATTCCTACAATAAATGATCTTCAAGTTGTCGTTCTTTGGTGTGAAAATATTCATTATATCATATTTTCTGAAAACAATTACTATTTATTAAATCTTCATACTTTTGCTGTATTCTTATTTACTGTAAGCACTCGATACCTCGAGTGCTATATCGCATCAACCAACAATCCTAACAACGTAGGAATTCAGTATATTAACACAGACTACTAACAATAATTGAAACTTCGTTGGTCGAAACGTATCACTGGGAGAAACGCATTTAATATACCTACTGCACACCTAATTTGTAAACGCGCCTATACTTGGCAGTGCGCTATATCGGCAATAAGAGGCCATTTTCAACAACACCGCTGGCATGGGATCACTAACTGGCCGGTATAAAGCGCAGCTCGCATCCAGTAGGCAGTGGATTGCTCCCGCATACAGTTGCAGGTATATGTCACTACTGCAGATGCATTGGGGAATCCTTTCATGTTTGCTAGCACAAGGTAGCACTATGAGTTCATTCTTTAAACAAGTAGTTCCGTGAAGAACTATACAGCCTATTTTCATATATCCTACTTACGTTAATTGGCACTACCAACATACAATATTTCAGTTTGATTGCTGTAATAGATTCGTAGATATTGAGAACCGACTAAATATTTCGGATGGTCGCCATGTTGGACTTTATATAATTATGTAGGTCCTAGAGTTATGTACTGTTACATGAAGATTATTGTGTACGTGAAGCTTTCAAACTTCAATCGCATGATTAGGACACAAGAAGTAACAACGAGATTTTAAAATTTCGCACAGCTGCCATTTTGTGGTTATGGAAACAATTGAAATAAATTACATGCCAGTGGATTAACATTCGTATAAGGATTTACTGTACCAAGTTTCACTGCACTCGGATGGTTAAATTGCGAGAAACATCCATGTGAATATTTATACTTCGCGTCGCCGCCATGTTGGATTTGTGATCACCAGGTTATTGAAAGTCCTATAGGTGAACTTATGTTCATAGCCCCTATTAACATAAAAATATTCAGTTTGATTGCTATAATAGATTCGTAGATATTCAGAGCCGTCTAAATATTTCGGATGGTCGCCATGTTGGATTGTTAAATCTATAGGCCATAGAGTCATGTACCATTAAAGGAAAATTATTGCGTAGGTTCATTATTCAAACTTTCCCATCGATCGCATGATTACGACACAAGAAATAAAAACTTAAGTTAAAAATTTGCACAGCCGCCATATTGATGTTATGTAAACAATTGAAATAAATTAGATACCAGTGCATTACAATGTGTATAAACATGTCCTGTACCAAGTTTCATTGCATTTGCAACATTAAATCGCGAGAAAGGTCTATTTAAATTTTCAAATTCGATTGGCCGCCATGTTCGTTTTGTAGTTAACTTTTTTTTGAAAATCCTATACATGAACTTTATCTCCGTACAAAATTTCAGGGTAATACCGCTAATAGTTTCAGAGATATAGAATGCCAGTGAAATATTTCGCACAGCCGCCATCTTGTGGATATGTAAACAATTGAACGAAGTTAGATGTCGGTGCATTACAATGTGTATAAACATATACTGTACCAAGTTTTATTGCGTTTGGTTGGTTAAATCGCGAGAAACGTCTATTTAAACGTCGCAAATTCGCTTGGCCGCCATATTGATTTGTAGTTACCAGTATTTCAAGAGTCACATAGATGAATTTTTAGTAGTTCCCTTTATCACTGTAAAAAAATCCAGGGTGATATCGGTAATAGTTTCGGATATATTGAATGCTGGTGTAATCTTTCGCACAGCCGCCATGTTGGATTGGTGAGACGTAACAAAATTTGAAGGGCACGGTCGGTTTCATTGAAATCGCTCCAGCCGTTTAGAATTTATTAGGGGGGGGGACACACACACCTCACACACACACACACACACACGCACACACACACGGACAAAAGGTGATCTCATAAGCCTATTTTTTCAAAATTGAAAATAGGTTAGAATGCGAGTAAGTAATATGGAATTATACGAATAACATGTCAGATGTTACACATCATATGCGACTACTGTAAGGCTCGTTAGCCTATTTTCAAGTTTGAAAAAAATATAGGCTTAGGCCTATGAGATCACCTTTTGTCCGTATGTGTGTGCGTGTGTGTGTGAGGTGTGTGTGTGTGTCCCCCTAATAAAATCTATACGGCTGGAGCGATGTCAATGAAACTCGGTAAGTTCATGGCGCTATTTCCGGCGATCTTGACCGTGCCCTTCAAATTTTGTTACGTCTCATCAATCCAACATGGCGGCTGTGCGAAATATTTCACTAGCATTCAATATCTCCGAAATTATTACCGGTATCGCCCTGAAATTGTGTACGGTGATAAAGGGCACTACTAGAAGTTCACCTATGAGACTTTCAAAAACCTGGTGACTACAAACCCAACATGGCGGCCAAGCGAATTTGAGACTTTTAAATAGACTTTTCTCGCGATTTAACAACCCAAACGTAATGAAACTGGGTACAGCAATTGTTTATACACATTGTAAAGCAATGGAGTCTAATTTAGTTCAATTGTTTACATAACCTCAAAATGGCGGCTGTGCGAAATATTTCACTGACATTCTATATCTCCGAAACTATTACAGATATCACCCTGCAATTTTGTACGGTGATAAAGGGTACTGATACAAGTTTACCTATGTAAACCTTTAAAGTACAAAACGAACATGGCGACCAAGCGAATTTGAAATATTTTAATAGACTTTTCTCGTGATTTATCTCTCTGAGCGCAGTGAAATGTGGTACAGTAAATGATTTTGCAGATTGTAATGCACTGCCATCTAATTTAATTCAATTGTCTACATAACCTCAATGTCTGGCTGCGTGGCTCAGGGGTAACGTTCTCGCTTGCTGAGCCCAAGGTTGCAGGTTCGAAACTTGGCGCAGTCAGCTGGCATTTGAGGGTGCGCAAATGCGAGGGAGCCGTGTCAGTAGATTTACTGGCACGTTAAAGATCCCCTTCGGGGCAAAATTCCGGCACCCCGGCGTCTCTAAAAGCCAGTGTAGTTAAAAGGGACGTAAAACCAATAACATTATTATTATTATTATTACATAACCTCAAGATGGCGGCTGTGCGAAATTTTAAAATTATGTTTTTATTTCTTGTGCCGTAATCATGCGATCGAAGTGAAAGTTTGAATAATGAACCTAGGCAATAATTGTCCTTGAATGGTACATAACTCTATGGCCTATACATATAACAATCCTAAATGGCGAGCTTCCGAAATATTTAGACGGTTCTCAATATCTATGAATCTTTTACAGCAACCAAACAGATTTTTTTAATGTTCATAGAGACTATGAACATATGATCACCTATAGGACTTTGAGTAACCTGGTGAGCACAAATCCAGCATGGCGGCGACGCGAAGTATAAATATTTAAATGGACGTTTCTCGCGAATTAACTATCCGAGTGCCGTGAAACGTTGCACGTTAAATGCTTATACAAATGATGATCCACTGGCGTCTAATTTATTTCAATTGTTTGCATAATCACAAGATGGCTGCTGTGCGTAATTTAAAAATCTCGTTTTTACTTCTTGAGTTCTAATCATGCGATTGAAGTTTGAGTACCACACGTACACAATAATTTTAATGTAATAGTACAAAATTTAAAATCCAACCTGGCGACGGTCTGAGATATTTAGACGGTTCTCAATATCTACGAATCTGTTACAGCAATTAAACTGAAATTTTGTATGTTGATAGAGGCAATTAACATGAGCAGGATGTATGAAAATAGGCTGTATAGTTCTTCACGGAACTACTTGTTTTTTTTGTTAGGCCTATTCATCCATCCTGGAAACATAAGTGGTCATATCCATTTTCTTCATCTTCAATAAACTATAGCCTATTAAATTACATATAATTGTTATATGCCAATAATTCATAAACATTACTACCTCAGGTGTGAGCAATTTATGGTGTAATTGGTTCGAAAACCTTCAGGGAATGTTCAATTTTTACTCTTCAGTAACTTGAAGGTAATGGTGAAAACGTAACGAAAACCTAGTATTGAGCCAGGAGAATTAACCAATGTGCAGGTAGGAATCAAACCCAGGTCCCTCCAGATCAAAGGGTAACGTTCTAACCACTTAGCCACAACGACGGTCAAGGAATCTCATATTGACTCTTGAAGACTATCCTGGCGTAAGTCTTCGAAACCGACACCGTATGGGATCGTGCATGCCATTGATTCCAGTGTTTAAAAATAGAGTGAATTTTCTTCACGGAGTGAGAATCAAACCAGGAGCTCCAGTGATAAATAAATAAATAAATAAATGGTGTTCGTTTACGCCGAAATAGCATGCGGTCGAAAACCAAGGTCAACCACCATGATATCCAATTGTAAACAACCAACACACAATACTAGACATGCATTTGAACTAGTTCCAGCACGAGATTATTATCTCAGGTAGTCTCGGGTATGGGTAAGAGAATGTTAAGAAACTAGTCTATAATACACATCCTAAAAGGAAAGGATCAAGTAGTTCCGTGACGAACTAAAGAGCCTACTTTTATTAAAATTTAAGATTCAATGATTGACTTATATGCATCATGTTGGTAACATTGCCATGCGTGGGTTACTCAAAAATTTATCTGGAATATTGTGTTCTACAAGTTTTCAAAATTTAGATATGTTCGCCTGCATACTTTCTAATCTACTGAGACTATGGTTCAAAATTATAGACTATATATCAACAATTGGCTGACCTGGCGACTCTGAATATATTCTTAGATCCATCTATTAAGGTAGAGAATGCACATACAAAATTTGGTTGAAGTCCAATGGATAATATGGACGTTACATGTAGTTAGACATTTAATATATCAGAACGCATAAAATCACGTTGGCAACAATGCCATTATGTTACTCAGAGTTAATGTAAAATAGTATGATCTATTATTGTTCCAATTTTGGATGAAATCAATTTTTTTATAGAAGTTACATGAATTTAAAAATTGGACCTATCAGCAGGCTCAAATCATGTTGGCAGCACTAATGTATACTAGTTACTCCAAATGAATTTAGAATATTAGGTACCGTAAGTGTGCATAGTTTAGAGCTGCTGGCTTGAATATTTTCTGATTTATAGATATTAGGGTAAAAGGTATTTACAGTTGGCAGCCTCGCTGGCTCTTAAGAATACTCAGAGTCATATCAGTTACGGTATACAAAGCTCATGCGAAATTTGGTTGAAATTGATTTGTTAGTATACAAGTTACATGCATTTACAAATTGGATCTATCAGCAGGCTTAGAATCAGGTTGGCAGCACTGACGTATATTAGTTACCCGAAATTAATGTAGAAGGTCATGTACTTTACGTGTGCAGAGTTTCAAGTTGCTGGCTTGCATACTTTCTGATATATAGGTATTAGAATAAAATAATAGAGAGATCATTTATTAACACTTGGCACCCCTGATTGCTCTGAAGAATACGCGTAGTCATATCTGTTAAGGTTCACATAGTACAGACGAAATGTGATTGAAATCCAATTGATAGTATGGAAGTAATATGCATTTAATGAATCGCCTATTGGCAGCAGTAGAATCATGTTGGCAACACTGTTATGTACAGTATATCCTCGTGGAAATTAAACATAAATATTACTAGAAGAAAGCCTCCGTGGCTTAGGCGGCAGCACGCCGGCCTCTCACCGCTGGGTCCGTGGTTCAAATCCCGGTCACTCCATGTGAGATCTGTGCTGGACAAAACGGAGGCAGACAGGTTTTTCTCCGGGTACTCCGGTTTTCCCTGTCAAAATTTCATTCCAGCAACACTCTCCACTATCATTTCATTTCATCTGTCATTCATTTAATCATTGCCCCAGAGGAGTGCGTCAGGCCTCGGCAGCCGGCACAGTTCATATCCTCGCCGCTAGATGGGGGCTTCATTCATTCCATTCCTGACCCGGTCGGAGACTGGAAGCAGGCTGTGGATTTTCATTTTTCATTACTAGAAGACCCGTGCTGCTCCGCAGCATTCACTTCAACAATCCTACAGTACTTCTGTCCATATGACATTAGCATGCCTTCATGCTAGTGAACTGAACAGACATTTACGGTACCGTCGCTTTTGAGTAAATGATGAAGTGGACTTATGAGATGAAATGTGTGGGTGTCTGCCTGTTCTCTGTGTGTGTGTCCCACTATTTACCCTGCGTAAGCTTAAAAAGGCGCACGGACATCAGGCCGAGGTGAACAGTTAACTCCAAACACATAAGCTATACTCTTCTCTGAAGAATTAACTCGACACGACTCGGCAGTTTGATGCTGGCTGAAGCTAGGGTGATAGGTCGCTCGCAACCTCGTAAACTCACTCTCAAGCTTGCAATTTAAATTTCCACTGAAGGGAGATTGCTGGAAGAAATGAAAACGTAAAAACACTTACAGTGGTCGATGTGGGAGCTGTCGCGGACTTTCTTGCAGAACTTTTCATGCTGAACAATTCTCAGAGAATATCGATTTTTTTTTAAAAGACACATGGACGTTAGGTTTTCTTCAACTCAATTTACTGAAATCGGCTTCTTTTGGTCATAAATAAATGTTTTCTACCTAATCCTTCATCGAGAAATCCTTTACAGAATGGTGAAAACCGCATCAAAATCCATCCAGTTGCTCTCGAGATTACCCGTTACATCCAAGAATTGGGAACTAAGTAGATAGAGATATCCACACAATTTAAGGCTACAGCGGTAAAATTTGGTGTTTTGTCTACTTATGAAAAATGGTATAGATTTAAAATAAAAGTCTCTTATATTTGAATTTAGAGATGTAACTCTTTGTTAACATATAGAGGTATGCAAATTAATAGAATTAAATAAATAATTTTAATTAGTCGTAATTACTTTTATTCCAAATCATTTTATTGACCAACTTCTTTTGTTGTCCTACTTAGTAGTGTTTCCTCTCCCGTGGAATTACACCTTTTCCCATAAGGAATTGCGTCTGGAAACTTTCAGATTATTGGATTCCTAGGGATATCTGAGCTGGGTCAGTTTTCAATTTTTCATTGACTTTAGAATTCAAGTCAGGTGATTTCAATGCATACTTCATGAATCTTGGAATAGTTCATTAGCGTTCATCAGTTAAAAGACACCAAATCCCTCCGCTCTAAATTCACACGTAAAGTAGAGTGAAGTAATAAAAACGAAATGTACGGCATTTTGCATTTGCAAGGCTCCTCTGTTAGTGGAAATTCTAAAAATTCATTTTAATTTGAGTTTCTTAAATGAAAATATAATTAGGAGTCTGGGTTAAACATTTGAAGTAATCTCATCGCCTTGTAAACATATTTAGTGCATTAAACCGTGAAAAGTCAAAATGCAATTTTGGAAAACTGACATCGAATCTAATAATTTGCACATCTCTGTAAAGAGATTTCATCGAGAAATCCTTTACAGAATGGTGAAAACCGCATCAAAATCCATCCAGTTGCTCTCGAGATTACCCCTACAGATAGAATAGTAAGTAAAGGCGATTGATGAGAAATGAAAAGGTAACTCACACAGAATGAATTACTATTTATTAAGCTGTAAATGTGATTGAGTATATCTTTGTTATAGAACTGAGGGAATGAAATAACAGGATGTAGGATAGTAATCACCGATGTAGGACAATAGTACTTTTTTTTTACCATTACCACAGGACAGTTATCGTATTAGGGATGCGGACGTCCTTGTATAATTGTTATTTAATCTGTGCCCCGTTTGGTGAGGTCTGTGCTCCTCCGCAACATTCGTTTCAAAATTCTAATAGTACTTCCTTACATTCGACATTTGCTGTTCGCTTGCCTTTTGGTTCTATTTGAACTTTGACGTCATGAAATTATTTTGCTTGCGATAGTGCGCATACAGTAAAGTTGTCCGTGGCTAAACACCGGTTGAGGTAAATAAATGCCTACTTGATCTAGTGTTTGACCTTGAGCTTTATTAATAGTTATACAAAAAGCCAAACGTACTGGAAACTGCCTCCTTTTGGAGGAAAATGGCATAGAAGTATCTGATGGCGTAAGGTCAAGGCGAGGGAGTAGGACATTGTTTCCAACATTTACGCCAGTAATAATTTCCAGGTGTAAGCAATTGTCATGCATCTTCCCAACCAACAGTATAGTACCGTTCAACAGACCTTGGGTAACATAAATATTTCTCAACAAAATCACAATTGAGCCTTCTTTTAGTCGAAGGATATGAGGTGGCAATCCACTTATGCCTATGCTGTCTAAAAATTATATTGGGAATTATAGAAGTTCACTCTCATCTTCAGTAATCAAATTATTCACACTGATGTAAGTTCTCGATGATCCTGGGATTAGGTCTAAAACTTTGTTACTGATTTCTTTACAATGTTCATTTTTAGGTGTTAAAATCGCTATTTTTGAAAAGCGTGAAATATTTTTCAGCATAGGACTAACTCTGAATTTTCTCCATCGACGTGAGGGTATTCACCGTTACCAATTTGTATCAAGAAACTTTCAAAGTCACGTAGATCTGTATCCGGTCGCATATTTTTGTTGAGTTTAAAATTTTTGAATAATGGCCACAAAGGAGAGAACCTTACTGACATTTGGACTGATGCTGCTTTAGATGCGTGAGGCACAACAGGCAATACCTGCCTAAAATCTCCACCTAATATTATAATTTTTCCTCCGAAAGGCACGTCGTTATTCATGATGTCCTTGAGCAACAGATTTACACACATCAACGCGTGCTTATTAGCCATAGAGGCTTTATCCCAGATGATAAGTTTTGCTGAACGTATATAAAAACTTCCTTGCTGTTAACTGTTATTCCTGATACAGAACATTCGTGTAAAAGTTGAACTGACTGTGTACAGTGTGCCCCTGAGGTAGTAACATTGCTCCAATACCCGTCCATGCAACAGAAACTACATTTAACCCCAAATGTGTGCAACTGTGAATCAAGCATTGGTAAAGAAATATTTTCCCGGTGCCCCCTGGACCGTCAATGAAGTATGCATTACTCATCCTTTCATTGCTGTTTTGATCTAACCCCAAAATTTCAGTAATTATAGCCGTTTGGTTTCCATTTGCTTGGTTTATCTTCCGACTTAATTGATTCCCATTAAGTTTTGGATAATTCATTGGTAAATTTGTCTGAGGGAAATTATCATTAATAGCTGGCAATTCGAGAGAATTAATGGGAAAACCATGGAGCTTTAATGTATTAGAAATATGTATAAGAGTTAACTGATATGCAATGTTAGGTTCGTGAAACTGCAGTTAATCTTCTGATAATGAATTCTTGAAAATGTCCCATAACTATCTTACATTTGAAGGGGTCTGAAAGATATATATATGTAAGAAAACAGTTGTCGTAATTGAGAAGGCATCGGAAATTGTGACGCTTCTGCCAAACAACGTTGCCTTTCAGAATCGTCAATCAGCAAACCTCGCTCCTTAGCTGTTTCTTTAAAAGTAGAATACACAACCGCTTTGTATGTTCGTAGATCCTGGAAGCTGGTAGCACCTATGACGTGAAGCAATAACAGGCGTAAATAATACCTTTCTGTATCTGTAGGCGAAACATTATACATTCTGCCTGTAGTTTTTGAAACATTTTTTCTTTTTTGCCACTGGCAGTTGCTCTTATTTCAGACGTAATGTACTGGCGTTTCAGGATATATATACGGACTTCTGGCTTGCGAATCTTGATTTAACTTGAACCACGCTTGTAATTCCGTGTTGCGTAACTGTGTTTGAAGTAAAATATCAGGAGCGTTATCATTTTTAAAATAGATATTTTGCAAGTTTGGCAAGTGAACTGGTAATCGCACGATAGAATGTGAGTGTTCATGCAAGTGAAATGAAAATATCCAGAATGCAGCTTCTGTTGGACCAACGTATTGGGAAAGAAGTAATTTCATCGTAGATCACCGTTTCGCCTTCAGGACATATTTTAGCAATGCAGCAGTCATGACCTTTATACACATACTTGTGGATTTTAATATATAAGATATTTTTGGATGTATATAACACTCCGAACACTTGAGCATATTTCAACATTAATATGAGCATATACGTAAAGTAAAAGAAATGGATTGTAGGGAACAATGAATCGACTATCGACTTCAATGTCAATGCCTCGAGTTTTTTTTATAATAATTCGTCCATTATTTCTTCTCCTATACGAAGGATAACCATTGGCATTATCTTTGGTCTCTTCCTGAAACTGTTTAGGGAAATCTTTCTTACATACGCCATCTTTCATACAGACTGAAGCAGGATTCAAAGATCCTCGAGGACCATGTACCATATGACGCCTTACCAACTCGTATAGCGCTTCATCCTCGACATCTGGTATTTCGGCTGACACCACACTGTCAATGTCCGAAATTTCTCGAAACTTACAATATTCCGTTAATGTTAAGAGTAAATGGATGTGCGGGAGACCTCGTTTTTGAAATTCCACTGTATGTAGATATGCTTTTACCGAAAATTTCCGTAACATTAATCAATCATAGCAATTCCTTTACTTTGCAATGGAAAACTCTCACTTCAATATCAGGCCTATTATTTGCCGTTTCCCAGAGATGAATGCTGTTTAGTATTTCTGGCCAGCCCGCATTATAGGTGGACGTAATGAATAAATCTGGCTTTCCGAAGTTCCTCACTATCGCCATCGTATCCTGATAATTTTGCAATATTTTCCTTGTGCTACCTGTAAAAGAAGATGGCAAAACTACAATACGACCGACTCTGAGATTTTCATTTTCTGCTCGTACATGCGATGCGTCTGCTAAACCGGCATATGTATCAACTCGTAACTTCGTTTGTTGATGACGTATATATTTTAAACGGTCAACTTCCATACGACAGTAGTAATCCACGAATATATATCCATTTTGCAAACTTGAGTAGCGACAACTAACTCAACATGACCTCCATGAACACCATTCATAGACATATACATTTTGTAATCACTCGTATTGATAGCAGTTTCGTACATATCGCTGTTGCCAACAATAAAGGAAGAATAATTATTCCCATTGTCTGTAACATGTTTTACAATACGCTTTCTAACCTGTGTAAATAAACTCTGATTGTTGTACTCACAATATGCCAATGACCTGAACAGACAATTACCGTCACCTTTAATCTTTATAACATTTGTAATTGAGCGTCGCCTCTCATTCATCATAATATGACTCATTGTATTGATTGAGCACACAACCTATAAGGATGAATGATGAAACGAAAAGAAGACAGTTTGTAGCTGGTGAGACCAAAGATTATATAACAGAATGATCGGATACACAATACAAAATGGCGGTTCCAACATTCGACTGTAGCGGCATCTTCGTGAAATTAGTTGTCTTTCGTATACAGTATTTGTTGTCATTCAAACAGATGTTGACATGACAGTGTCTTTAGCAAAATGACTGCTGATTGTGCATGAGCATTTCAGTCTCAAAGTAATCCATTTTTGAGAAGATTTAAAAAATTTATGTGCAAAGAATCCCCTTCTACTTATTGTATGGATACATGCGACATTAGCGCCCGAGTGGAACAGGTAGAAGTTAACGATATGTATGGATACATGCGACATTATCGCCCGAGTGGAGCAGGTAGAAGTTAACGATATCATGACATAATTATGGAACTCTCTGTTAATATCAAGTTAGATTTATTATTGGGGCGGCGTTGAATATCATGAAACGGTGTTAGCCGTAGTCGCCTAGCGACAATATGTCCGTCAAGTCATTCGATATTCTATTTTCGTGAGACCTTGAAGGAAGTAATATTCGCAATTATTTTAACACTCGAATGATATAATCAAGTAAGGTGGGTATCAATCGACGGTGCGTGACGGGCATTACATTTTAAGACAACAAACGTCGTCGTAGCGCATATACTTCCCGAGATATTTCAGTTTTAGTAAAGGGTGAAATTTTTTGAAAACTATTTTAATATATAAGATTATTTATATGTGTGCCAATTTTGGAGTAGCTCCCATGAGATATCCAACATGGAGCTTTAATTTCAATTGCGATTTTTCAGCAGTTGGTAGCACTGACGTCATGTTCAAATATGGCCGTGAGATCCTTACTCATGCCAAATTTGGTTTCGATAGCTGCAACCGCTTAGGAGTTGTTAGGGGGGTTACACAGACAGACAGACAGACAGACAGACAGACAGACAGAAGGATTGATAGACAGACAGACCGACACACATTTATCCAGGCTTATGAGATCACCTTTTGTCCGTGTGTCTGGCTGTGTGTGTGTGCGTGCGTGTGTGTGTGTGTGAAACGTGTGTGTTTCCCCTCTAATAACTTCTAAACGGCAGGAGCAATTTCAATGAAACTCGGTAAGATCATAGCACCATTCTGGCCGACCCCGACCGTGCCCTTCAAATTTTATTGTGTCTCACAAATCCAACATGGCGAAACTTGGTACAGCAAATGTTTATACACATCGTTATGCACTGGCATTTAGTTCAATAGTTCAGATAACCTCAAGATGGTGACTGTGTGAAATATTTCACCAGCATTCAGTATCTCCGAAACTATTACAGATATCACCCTGAAATTTTGTACGGTGGTAAAGGGCAATGCTATAAGTTTATCCATGTAACTTTCAAAAACCTGTAAAGTACAAAACGAACATGGCGGCCATGCAAAGTTGAAACATTTTAATAGTTTTTTCTCGTTATTTAACCATCTGTGCGCAGTGATATGTGGTACAGTAAATGATTATACATATTGTAATGCACTGGCATCTAATTTATTTCAATTGTTTTCATAATCACAAGATAGCAGCTGTGCGAAATTTTAAAATATAGTTCTTACTTCTTGTGTCATAATCATGCGATTGAAGTTTGAATACCACACGTAGACAATAATCTTCATGTAATAGTACATAATTAAAAATCCAACCTGGCGACCATCTGAAATATTTAGACAATTCGCAATATCTACGAATCTATCACAACAATCAAACTGAAATTTTGTGTGTTGATAGAGGCATTTAACATGAGTAGGATATATGAAAATAGGCTGTATAGTTCTTCACGGAACTACTTGTTATAAAATGTGAAAATCGAAATCTACTAACAAATGATCCATGGTTAAGATAAATCTGTCGTTCGACGTTTTATTCACCAAAGATCCCTAGCGTACTCTGTATTAAGGGTCTAATGACATTCCAAGCTAAGTAAAGGAAAACCCTCCTCAAAATAAATGGCATCCTACTCTGTGGTCCCATCGTCCCCTCAAAAAATCCTAACATACAACAAATAGTTCCGTGAAGAACTATACAGCCCATTTTCATATACCCGACTTATGTTAATTGTCTCTACGAACATACAAAATTGCAGTTTGATTGCTGCAATAGATCCGTAGAAATTGAGAACCGTCCAAATATTTTCGATGGTCACCATGTTGGATTCTTATACATGTAGGTCTTAGAGTTATGTGTTATTACATGAAGATTATTGTGTAGATGTAGTATTCAAACTTCAATCGCATGATGAGGACACAAGAATAAAAACGAGATTTCAAAATTTCGCATAGCTGCCATGTTATGGCTATGAAAACAATTGAAATTAATTAGATGCCATTGGATTAATATTTGTACAAGCATTACCGTACCATGTTTCACTGCACCCGGATGGTTAAATCACGACAAACGTCGATTTAAATATTTATATTTCGCGTCGCCGCAATGTTGGATGTATGCTCGCCAGGTTATTGAAAGTTCCTTAGATGAACTTATGTTCATAGCCTCTATCAACATACAAAATTTCAGTTTGATTGCTGTAATAGATTTGTAGATATTGAGAACCGTCTAAATATTTCGGATGGCCGCCATGTTGGAGTGTTATATGTATAGGCCATAGAGTTATGTACCATTAAATGAATTTTTTTTCGTAGGTTCATTATTCAAAATATCACTTCGATCGCATCATTACAACACAAGAAATAAAAACGTAATTTTTTAAATTGCACACAGCCGCTTTCTTGAGGTTATGTAAAAAATTGAACTAAATTAGATGCCACTGCATTACCATGTGTATAAACACTTATCATATTTCACTGCACTCAGATGGTTAAAATCTATTAAAATGTTTCAACTTCGCTTGGCCGCCATGTTCGTTTCGTTCTTAACAGATTTTTGAAAGTTAGATAGATAAACTTGTAGTAGAGCCCTTTATCACCGTACAAATTTTCAGGGTGAAATCGGTAATAGTTTCGGAGATATAGAATTCCGGTGAAATATTTCGCACAGCCACCATCTTGACGTTATGGGAACTATTGAACTAAATGCCAGCGCATAACGATGTGTATAAACATTTGCTGTACCAAGTTTCAATGCGTTTGGATGCTTAGATCGCGAGAAAAGTCTATTCAAAAGTTTCAAATTTACTTGGCCGCCATGTTTGTTTTGTAGGTAACAGGTTTCTGAAAGTCACATAGGTGAACTTCTTAAAGTGCCTTTTATCACCGTACAAAATTTCAGGTTGATATTGGTAGTAGTTTCGGAGAGATAGAATGCCGGTGAAATATTTTGCACAGCTGCCATGTTGGATTGGTGAGATGTAATAACATTTGAAGGGCACGAAAAAGTCGGCCAAAATGGTGTTATGACGTTACAGAGTTTCATTGAAATTACTCCAGCCGTTTAGAAGTTATTAGGGGCCACACACACACATACACACACACATACACACACACAGACAAGAAGTGATCTCATTAGCCTATATTTTTAGCCTATTTTAATTTTATGAAGAAAGTAGTCTTATGAGATCACCTTTTGTCCGTGTGTGTATGTGTGTGCGTATGTGTGTGTGTTTGTGTGTGTGTCCCCCTGTAATAACTTCTAAACGCCTGGAACTATTTCAATGAAACTCGGTAAGATCATAGAACCATTTCGACCAACCCGCCCGCACCCTTCAAGTTTTCTTACGTCTCACCAATCTAACATGGCGACTATGCGAAATATTTCACCAGCATTCAATATATCCGAAACTATTATTGACATCACCCTGAAATTTGGTATGGTAACAAAGAGTACTAATGGAAGTTCACCTATGAGACCTTCAAAAACCTGGTAACTACAAAACTAATGTATATAAACTCACATATATAAAAGTCCAACATGGTGACCATCCGAAGTATTAGACGGTTCTCAATATCTACGAATCTATTACAGAAATCAAACTGAAATGTTGTATGTTTATAGAGGCAATTAACATAAGTTGGATATGTGAAAATAGGTTTAGTTCTTCACGGAACTACCTGTTCATAAATGAAAATAGGTTAAAATCACTATAGAATAACACTAGGAAAATGATAGGAAAATAAACTCCTAATTAATGTTAATTAGAAATAAAACTTTAATAACATTGCTCCTATTCTCGGTACTGATGACAATCCATTGACATTGTACAACGCGCAATAGAATCAGATAAAATATCCACAAATAAAAATAAGCTACATTACGATGGCACCGATGGTACGAGTACCTTTTCCAACATTGAAATTTACACTTCTGGTCTACCTAAATCCTAATCTAAACTCTAATTACAAAATCCACATGAAATGTTAAACTAACTATAGTACAGCATTAACACGAATAAATAACAATGACAATATTTGTAAAATGTACACCCCTGTCAACGCTGACCTCATACTAGTCACTCGTCTATTCACCGCTGTCTATGAACATAGCTAATAAATAAATTATTCGTTGTCTCAAAAATCGTTTAGTCTTATTTTTAATTAGGCTAGCTAATATTATTTTATTTGAAGTATTATTATTTCTGTTCACCTAACGTTATTAAATTTATGTCAAAATTATCCAATATTTATGTCCGATGTAGGTTATTATTTAGTATTTCTATTTATACAAAATCCTAATATCATTTTAATTTACGAAAGTGTTTCATGTTCTTTCTTCTCTCAGTTAAATATTTTTTAGTGCTTGATAATAAAATTCTATCAGCTCTCCTCATACACAATATAATAAAATTGTTTATCAAATGAACTCTATCCATACGACTTCCTTGTCAATGTCTAACATTCCCATGACGTCATCATTCTTCTACTAAAGCACACTAATTAAAAAACAGCATTATTTATCATCAGTGGCCTTCCACTCAGGTTATTTACTCATAATAATCACGGCATTACACGTCGGGCGACATATTTAATATTCGATAACACTCTCACCAATATTTGCAATCTTTAAATACCAAAAAGATGGTATATTGGCTTTCACGGCCGGTGAATTAAAACTCAGCAATTCTTCTAGGTTTGTGCCGTGTCATGTGTGGGGTTTCGCCTAGGACACCAAGCTAGGCTCATCGGCGGGCTCTTGGTGTCCCCGCCCGGACCCCCACAGGAGTGACGAACTGCGCGCCACCTCCCTTTATAGTCTATAAGGTGCAACTGCACCTCTTGACTACGAGAACTAAAAATTCAAGCAGCCTTAACCTCCCTATGAAGGCTTCCAAAAAGATGGTATATTGGCTTTCACGGCCGGTGAATTAAAACTCAGCAATTCTTCTAGGTTTATGCCGTGTCATGTGTGGGGTTTCGCCTAGGACACCAAGCTAGGCTCATCGGCGGGCTCTTGGTGTCCCCGCCCGGACCCCCACAGGAGTGACGAACTGCGCGCCACCTACCTTTATATAAGGTGCAACTGCACCACTTGACTACGAGAACTAAAAGTTCAAGCAGCCTTAACCTCCCTATGAAGGCTTCCAAAAAGATGGTATATTGGCTTTCACGGCCGGTGAATTAAAACTCAGCAATTCTTCTAGGTTTGTGCCGTGTCATGTGTGGGGTTTCGCCTAGGACACCAAGCTAGGCTCATCGGCGGGCTCTTGGTGTCCCCGCCCGGACCCCCACAGGAGTGACGAACTGCGCGCCACCTCCCTTTATATAAGGTGCAACTGCACCACTTGACTACGAGAACTAAAAGTTCAAGCAGCCTTAACCTCCCTATGAAGGCTTCCAAAAAGATGGTATATTGGCTTTCACGGCCGGTGAATTAAAACTCAGCAATTCTTCTAGGTTTGTGCCGTGTCATGTGTGGGGTTTCGCCTACGACACCAAGCTAGGCTCATCGGCGGGCTCTTGGTGTCCCCGCCCGGAACCCCACAGGAGTGACGAACTGCGCGCCACCTCCCTTTATATAAGGTGCAACTGCACCACTTGACTACGAGAACTAAAAGTTCAAGCAGCCTTAACCTCCCTATGAAGGCTTCCAAAAAGATGGTATATTGGCTTTCACGGCCGGTGAATTAAAACTCAGCAATTCTTCTAGGTTTGTGCCGTGTCATGTGTGGGGTTTCGCCTAGGACACCAAGCTAGGCTCATCGGCGGGCTCTTGGTGTCCCCGCCCGGACCCCCACAGGAGTGACGAACTGCGCGCCACCTCCCTTTATATATGGTGCAACTGCACCACTTGACTACGAGAACTAAAAGTTCAAGCAGCCTTAACCTCCCTATGAAGGCTTCCAAAAAGATGGTATATTGGCTTTCACGGCCGGTGAATTAAAACTCAGCAATTCTTCTAGGTTTGTGCCGTGTCATGTGTGGGGTTTCGCCTAGGACACCAAGCTAGGCTCATCGGCGGGCTCTTGGTGTCCCCGCCCGGACCCCCACAGGAGCGACGAACTGCGCGCCACATCGTTTTATATAAGGTGTAACTGCACCACTTGACTACGAGAACTAAAAGTTCAAGCAGCCTTAGCCTCCCTATGAAGGCTTCCAAAAAGATGGTATATTGGCTTTCACGGCCGGTGAATTAAAACTCAGCAATTCTTCTAGGTTTGTGCCGCGTCATGTGTGGGGTTTCGCCTAGGACACCAAGCTAGGCTCATCGGCGGGCTCTTGGTGTCCCCGCCCGGACCCCCACAGGAGTGACGAACTGCGCGCCACCTCCCTTTATATAAGGTGCAACTGCACCACTTGACTACGAGAACTAAAAGTTCAAGCAGCCTTAACCTCCCTATGAAGGCTTCCAAAAAGATGGTATATTGGCTTTCACGGCCGGTGAATTAAAACTCAGCAATTCTTCTAGGTTTGTGCTGTGTCATGTGTGGGGTTTCGCCTAGGACACCAAGCTAGGCTCATCGGCGGGCTCTTAGTGTCCCCGCCCGGACCCCCACAGGAGTGACGAACTGCGCGCCACCTCCCTTTATATAAGGTGCAACTGCACCAATTGACTACGAGAACTAAAAGTTCAAGCAGCATTAACCTCCCTATGAAGGCTTCCAAAAAGATGGTATATTGGCTTTCACGGCCGGTGAATTAAAACTCAGCAATTCTTCTAGGTTTGTGCCGTTTCATGTGTGGGGTTTCGCCTAGGACACCAAGCTAGGCTCATCGGCGGGCTCTTGGTGTCCCCGCCTGGACCCCCACAGGAGTGACGAACTGCGCGCCACCTCCCTTTATATAAGGTGCAACTGCACCACTTGACTACGAGAACTAAAAGTTCAAGCAGACTTAACCTCCCTATGAAGGCTTCCAAAAAGATGGTATATTGGCTTTCACGGCCGGTGAATTAAAACTCAGCAATTCTTCTAGGTTTGTGCCGTGTCATGTGTGGGGTTTCGCCTAGGACACCAAGCTAGGCTCATCGGCGGGCTCTTGGTGTCCCCGCCCGGACCCCCACAGGAGTGACGAACTGCGCTCCACCTCCCTTTGTATAAGGTGCAACTGCACCACTTGACTACGAGAACTAAAAGTTCAAGCAGCCTTAACCTCCCTATGAAGGCTTCCAAAAAGATGGTATATTGGCTTTCACGGCCGGTGAATTAAAACTCAGCAATTCTTCTAGGTTTGTGCCGTGTCATGTGTGGGGTTTCGCCTAGGACACCAAGCTAGGCTCATCGGCGGGCTCTTGGTGTCCCCGCCCGGACCCCCACCGGAGTGACGAACTGCGCGCCACCTCCCTTTATATAAGGTGCAACTGCACCACTTGACTACGAGAACTAAAAGTTCAAGCAGCCTTAACCTCCTTATGAAGACTTCCAAAAAATGGTATATTGGCTTTCACGGCCGGTGAATTAAAACTCAGCAATTCATCTAGGTTTGTGCCGTGTCATGTGTGGGGTTTCGCCTAGGACTCCAAGCTAGGCTCATCGGCGGGCTCTTGGTGTCCCCGCCCGGACCCCCACATGAGTGACGAACTGCGTGCCACCTCCCTTTATATAAGGTGCAACTGCACCACTTGACTACGAGAACTAAAAGTTCAAGCAGCCTTAACCTCCCTATGAAGGCTTCCAAAAAGATGGTATATTGGCTTTCACGGCCGGTGAATTAAAACTCAGCAATTCTTCTAGGTTTGTGCCGTGTCATGTGTGGGGTTTCGCCTAGGACACCAAGCTAGGCTCATCGGCGGGCTCTTGGTGTCCCCGCCCGGACCCGCACAGCAGTGACGAAATGCGCGCCACCTCCCTTTATATAAGGTGCAACTGCACCACTTGACTACGAGAACTAAAAGTTCAAGCAGCCTTAACCTCCCTATGAAGGCTTCCAAAAAGATGGTATATTGGCTTTCACGGCCGGTGAATTAAAACTCAGCAATTCTTCTAGGTTTGTGCCGTGTCATGTGTGGGGTTTCGCCTAGGACACCAAGCTAGGCTCATCGGCGGGCTCTTGATGTCCCCGTCCGGACCCCCACAGGAGTGACGAACTGCGCGCCATCTCCCTTTATATAAGGTGCAACTGCACCACTTGACAACGAGAACTAAAAGTTCAAGCAGCCTTAACCTCCCTATGAAGGCTTCCAAAAAGATGGTATATTGGCTTTCACGGCCGGTGAATAAAAACTCAGCAATTCTTCTAGGTTTGTGCCGTGTCATGTGTGGGGTTTTGCCTAGGACACCAAGCTAGGCTCATCGGCGGGCTCTTGGTGTCCCCGCCCGGACCCCCACAGGAGCGGCGAACTGCGCGCCACCTCCCTTTATATAAGGTGTAACTGCACCACTTGACTACGAGAACTAAAAGTTCAAGCAGCCTTAGCCTCCCTATGAAGGCTTCCAAAAAGATGGTATATTGGCTTTCACGGCCGGTGAATTAAAACTCAGCAATTCTTCTAGGTTTGTGCCGCGTCATGTGTGGGGTTTCGCCTAGGACACCAAGCTAGGCTCATCGGCGGGCTCTTGGTGTCCCCCCCCGGACCCCCACAGGAGTGACGAACTGCGCGCCACCTCCCTTTATATAAGGTGCAACTGCACCACCTGACTACGAGAACTAAAAGTTCAAGCAGCCTGTACCTCCCTATGAAGGCTTCCAAAAAGATGGTATATTGGCTTTCACGGCCGGTGAATTAAAACTCAGCAATTCTTCTAGGTTTGTGCCGTGTCATGTGTGGGGTTTCGCCTAGGACACCAAGCTAGGCTCATCGGCGGGCTCTTGGTGTCCCCGCCCGGAACCCCACAGGAGTGACGAACTGCGCGCCACCTCCCTTTATATAAGGTGCAACTGCACCACTTGACTACGAGAACTAAAAGTTCAAGCAGCCTTAACCTCCCTATGAAGGCTTCCAAAGAGATAGTATATTGGCTTTCACGGCCGGTAAATTAAAACTCAGCAATTCTTCTAGGTTTGTGCCGTGTCATGTGTGGGGTTTCGCCTAGGACACCAAGCTAGGCTCATCGGCGGGCTCTTGGTGTCCCCGCCCGGACCCCCACAGGAGTGACGAACTGCGCGCCACCTCCCTTTATATAAGGTGCAACTGCACCACTTGACTACGAGAACTAAAAGTTCAAGCAGCCTTAACCTCCCTATGAAGGCTTCCAAAAAGATGGTATATTGGCTTTCACGGCCGGTGAATTAAAACTCAGCAATTCTTCTAGGTTTGTGCTGTGTCATGTGTGGGGTTTCGCCTAGGACACCAAGCTAGGCTTATCGGCGGGCTCTTAGTGTCCCCGCCCGGACCCCCACAGGAGTGACGAACTGCGCGCCACCTCCCTTTATATAAGGTGCAACTGCACCAATTGACTACGAGAACTAAAAGTTCAAGCAGCATTAACCTCCCTATGAAGGCTTCCAAAAAGATGGTATATTGGCTTTCACGGCCGGTGAATTAAAACTCAGCAATTCTTCTAGGTTTGTGCCGTGTCATGTGTGGGGTTTCGCCTAGGACACCAAGCTAGGCTCATCGGCGGGCTCTTGGTGTCCCCGCCTGGACCCCCACAGGAGTGACGAACTGCGCGCCACCTCCCTTTATATAAGGTGCAACTGCACCACTTGACTACGAGAACTAAAAGTTCAAGCAGACTTAACCTCCCTATGAAGGCTTCCAAAAAGATGGTATATTGGCTTTCACGGCCGGTGAATTAAAACTCAGCAATTCTTCTAGGTTTGTGCCGTGTCATGTGTGGGGTTTCGCCTAGGACACCAAGCTAGGCTCATCGGCGGGCTCTTGGTGTCCCCGCCCGGACCCCCACAGGTTGACGAACTGCGCTCCACCTCCCTTTGTATAAGGTGCAACTGCACCACTTGACTACGAGAACTAAAAGTTCAAACAGCCTTAACCTCCCTATGAAGGCTTCCAAAAAGATGGTAAATTGGCTTTCACGGCCGGTGAATTAAAACTCAGCAATTCTTCTAGGTTTGTGCCGTGTCATGTGTGGGGTTTCGCCTAGGACACCAAGCTAGGCTCATCGGCGGGCTCTTGGTTTCCCCGCCCGGACCCCCACAGGAGTGACGAACTGCGCGCCACCTCCCTTTATATAAGGTGCAACTGCACCACTTGACTACGAGAACTAAAAGTTCAAGCAGCCTTAACCTCCCTATGAAGGATTCCAAAAAGATGGTATATTGGCTTTCACGGCTGGTGAATTAAAACTCAGCAATTCTTCTAGGTTTGTGCCGTGTCATGTGTGGGGGTTTCGCCTAGGACACCAAGCTAGGCTCATCGGCGGGCTCTTGGTGTCCCCGCCCGGACCCCCACAGGAGTGACGAACTGCGCGCCACCTCTCTTTATATAAGGTGCAACTGCACCACTTGACTACGAGAACTAAAAGTTCAAGCAGCCTTAACCTCCCTATGAAGGCTTCCAAAAAGATGGTATATTGGCTTTCACGGCCGGTGAATTAAAACTCAGCAATTCTTCTAGGTTTGTGCCGTGTCATGTGTGGGGTTTCGCCTAGGACACCAAGCTAGGCTCATCGGCGGGCTCTTGGTATCCCCGCCCGAACCCCCACAAGAGTGACGAACTGCGCGCCACCTCCCTTTATATAAGGTGCAACTGCACCACTTGACTACGAGAATTAAAAGTTCAAGCAGCCTTAACCTCCCTATGAAGGCTTCCAAAAAGATGGTATATTGGCTTTCACGGCCGGTGAATTAAAACTCAGCAATTCTTCTAGGTTTGTGCCGTGTCTTGTGTGGGGTTTCGCCTAGGACACCAAGCTAGGCTCATCGGCGGGCTCTTGGTGTCCCCGCCCGGACCCCCAAAGGGGTGACGAACTGCGCGCCACCTCCCTTTGTATAAGGTGCAACTGCACCACTTGACTACGAGAACTAAAAGTTCAAGCAGCCTTAACCTCCCTATGAAGGCTTCCAAAAAAAAATATATTGGCTTTCACGTCCCGTGAATTAAAACTCAGCAATTCTTCTAGGTTTGTGCCGTGTCATGTGTGGGGTTTCGCCTAGGACGGTGTCCGGGCGGGGACACCAAGAGCCCGCCGATGAGCCTAGCTTGGTGTCCTAGGCGAAACCCCACACATGACACGGCACAAACCTAGAAGATTTGCTGAGTTTTAATTCACCGGCCGTGAAAGCCAATTTACCATCTTTTTGGAAGCCTTCATAGGGAGGTTAAGGCTGCTTGAACTTTTAGTTCTCGTAGTCAAGTGGTGCAGTTGCACCTTATACAAAGGGAGGTGGAGCGCAGTTCGTCACTCCTGTGGGGGTCCGGGCGGGGACACCAAGAGCCCGCCGATGAGCCTAGCTTGGTGTCCTAGGCGAAACCCCACACATGACACGGCATAAACCTAGAAGAATTGCTGAGTTTTAATTCACCGGCCGTGAAAGCCAATATACCATCTTTTTGGAAGCCTTCATAGGGAGGTTAAGTCTGCTTGAACTTTTAGTTCTCGTAGTCAAGTGGTGCAGTTGCACCTTATATAAAGGGAGGTGGCGCGCAGTTCGTCACTCCTGTGGGGTTCCGGGCGGGGACACCAAGAGCCCGCCGATGAGCCTAGCTTGGTGTCCTAGGCGAAACCCCACACATGACACGGCACAAACCTAGAAGAATTGCTGAGTTTTAATTCACCGGCCGTGAAAGCCAATATACTATCTTTTTGGAAGCCTTCATAGGGAGGTTAAGGCTGCTTGAACTTTTTGTTCTCGTAGTCAAGTGGTGCAGGTGCACCTGATATAAAGGGAGGTGGCGCGCAGTTCGTCACTCCTGTGGGGGTCCGGGCGGGGACACCAAGAGCCCGCCGATGAGCCTAGCTTGGTGTCCTAGGCGAAACCCCACACATGACACGGCACAAACCTAGAAGAATTGCTGAGTTTTAATTCACCGGTCGTGAAAGCCAATATACCATCTTTTTGGAAGCCTTCATAGGGAGGTTAAGGCTGCTTGAACTTTTAGTTCTCGTAGTCAAGTGGTGCAGTTGCACCTTATATAAAGGGAGGTGGCACGCAGTTCGTCACTCCTGTGGGGGTCCGGGCGGGGACACCAAGAGCCCGCCGATGAGCCTAGCTTGGTGTCCTAGGCGAAACCCCACACATGATACGGCACAAATCTAGAAGAATTGCCGAGTTTTAAATACCAAGCTTTTCATTAAATTCATAATATTCAATTAAAACATGCCTTCCACCTCTCGGTAATTAACCTAGTGAAACATATCATGTAAATGTAGCTTTTATTTCAATTCATTTAATAACCTGAAACTTTGACTTTCAATAACTGACTTCTTTTAACATTGCGTGGCTTGGCAATAATGCCGTTCGTACTTAAATTCTCACAGTCGTCCATCATTTCAATTATAAGTCTACAGCATTCATTTTATGTTTCATTTCAGTCCATGAGTTATAATGCATTTACATTCTAGTCTTCTCTATCCGCTTAACAAATGAAAGTTTGCAGAACACCTGACGACCGCTTCTCGCCTCGACAATCCTGTGCCTTTTAAACCTGCACTGCTCACAGCACACTACAACTTTACGAGCAAACTATGTCATGAATCTACATTGTATAACAAGAAAATGACGCACCGGGAAGGCTTTGTCTGATTGTAAGGAAATTACATATGCAAAGACATTCGGAGCGAACATAGAACTGATTAAAGCTTTGTGTCCAATGAACGAATAGCGGGAGCTCCCCCGCATCCGAACTGTGCATGAATCAGGAGTATATAAGGCGCGGTTCTGAAGCGTATGCTCAAAGTAGCTGTTGCATTTGAATGCGATATCTGAACATTGGCTGTAAGAATGCCACGCCAAAGGATCCATGCTCATTACGAGCAGATGTCAGAGTTTGAAAGAGGTCGTGCGATCGGATTGAAAGAAGCTGGTTGGTCGAATCGAGCTGTCTCTGGACATTTGGGTCGAAGTGATGCGGCGATCAGACGATGCTAGCAAGCGTAGGTCAGTAACAGCAGGCATCAGCGTCAGGACGGCAGTGGTCGACCGAGGGCCACAACAGCATGGGAAGACAGAGCGATTGCCAGTACAGCTGTCACAGCACCGGCGTCGTCGTTATCAACGATCCAGCGAATGACCCGCACACATGTGTCCAGCATGACCATCAACAGACGCCTGAGCGACAGGATTTGCGCTCGCGCCACCCGTTACGCCGCTTACCACTCACGCTTGTTCACCGTCAAATCAGATTACAGTGGTGCCGCGCTCGAGCGACGTGGAACTGCGCTGACTGGGGACGTATAGTCTTTAGTGACGTGTGCCGTTTCCAACGGTGCCCTGACGACAACCGCAGACGTGTTTGGAGACGTCCAAGCCAGCGTGGGGATCCTGCCTTGTCTATCGCACGCTGCACAGCCCCACAACGGGGGTGATGGTCGGATAGCTGGACCCCTCTGGTAGTCATTCCCGATACATGGTTGGTTGGTTCTTAAGTTTAGGGGCTGCGACTACGCGGTCATGTAGCCCCGTGTACTTTGGGTGTGTGTAGAATCTGTCTGATAACCGGTGTTAATTGTGATGGCTGTATTAGTGTGTGTATCTGTTTTTTAATTTAAGTGCAGACTGCAACTTAGAATTTTTCAAATAGTTCCTACTTTTGCCGCCAAGCGCCACCGTCAACGACTACTAGGCTTAGTTCAGAACTCAGCTACTAGACGCCACCGCAGTCGGCTCTAGGCAACGAACATAGAAACCTAAGAGCGTTGTTTACATTCTTAACCTATACAATTTAGTTTCACACAGGTGTAATTAGTGGAAAAATCTTTAACATGCCATAAATCTATGACATGGGACCGCCAGCTTTACTTCCCCTCCGAAGGAAGGCATACTGAGGGATTTTTAACGCTCTTAAAATATCCGACGGCTTCGGCTGGGTTTGAACCCACTATCTTGGGCATAGAAGCTCAGCATGCTACCGACTACGCCACCAAAGCCACCATTCCCGACACACTGACCGCACAGCGGTAGGGTGATGACCTTCCACGGCCAGTTGTGTTACCGTTCCTTCAGCGACATCCAGTCCTTACTTTCCCACAAGTTAATGCCCGGCCGCACACGGCACGTGTTGCTATGGACTGTCTTCAAGCTTGCCTATCCTTCCTTGGCCAGCTCGGTCGCCTGATCTCTCTCCCATAGAGCACATTTGGGACGTCATGGGAAGGCGATTGCGAACATCCCGGAATGTCACCGATTTAGCCCAACAGTTGCAGACCATTTGGCACGAAATTCCGCAGGGCACCATCCGAGAACTTTATCAGTCCATGCCACGTCGAGTGACAGCTTGCATCCAGGTCAGGGGTGGACCAACACCTTATTGACGTCCTCACTTTGGAACTCTCTAACTCTGCGATAAATAATTCGCTTGTTCTGCACTTTTGATCGTTTGTTTGTTGTTCTATGTCTGTTCCTCACATCCAGTGATTTTTATCGCCATCGGACAATTCCTTCCTGGCGTGTCTTCTTTTTTTTTTTTTGGTTATGCAGTGTATTACACACAGTTTAAATAAAACAATGTATTGCCTGCTTAGCTTTATACTGTACAAGAATACGTTCTGCATAATAATAAACAACACTAAATTCATAATTCAACGCTAACTACAACATAGCGTAGCATGAGATTGGTTCTACCTTTTATACTGGCATCTTTATCGTCCTGAAGGTTCCTGGTTCGAACTCCATCGTCCTCGAACTCCTCCTGGGTCATTCACAACTCATGTCGATTAGCCCATCCACACCCCTACCAGAATATTTAAGCCATCATGACATCGTCTCGTTCTGGATTGAACGTATTACAATTATTCATGGTTTCAGGAGTAGAATAAAAGGAAGCACTGATACGAACTAGGCAGAACAGCTAAAAGCAAGTTTAGAAATGCAAAAATTATAATGAGTGGCATTGTTCGGCGGGGAGATGTTCCGTTAAGGAGAGTTAAGACTGTAAATGACCGCATGGACTGGGTATGTGCACAACTGGGATTAGAGTACGTAGATGCTGACTGCTGGATTGGTGGCCGAGACTTCGCCCGAGACGGGCTGCATTTAAATCAACGGGGCGCTTTCAACCTAGGGAGCCTACATGACAGGGTCATCGGGTCGTGCCGGCTTTTGTGAGGAGGAGCAGGTCCAGAGGTTACAAGCCGACGGGAACAGGAGCAATTTCGGGATATTTGCAGCGGAGGTAAGACTCTAAGTTTACTGCAGGTTAATTGTCAGAGTTTAGGAAATAAATTAATTGAATTTTGGAATCTTGTAGAGACGTGTTCTCCGGACATTGTATTGCTACTGAATCTTGGTTATGTGAGGATATAAATAGTAACGAAATAATTCAAGGGGCCTACGAAATGTACAGAAGGGATCGTGGGAAGCGAGGTGGTGGGCTATTTATTTGTGTGCGCAAGAATATAGCTAGTTTCTTAAAGTGGGCTGATACGGATTATGAAAAGTTATGTGCACAGATTTCGGATAAAGGAAATTTTTTCTATCCTCAGGTGATAGGGGCGTATAGAGCACCGACAGATAACTTTTTGCTCCTCGACACACTGTATGATAAAACTTGCACGAGTAATGCTATGAAAATGAGCATAATAATTTCCGGAAATTTAAACCTCCCCAAAGTAGACTGGTCTGGTGAGTCAACTAGCTGTGGTCAAAATTAGATCGCTGCAAACAAATTGTTAAGGGAGGGGGGATTTTCCCAAGTATTTTACTTCTCTACTAGAGACAATAATACCTTAGATATTTATCTCGTAAGGCCCGTAGAACTGTATATTAACTGTCTGAAAGTACCAGGAATTACTGACCATTCTAGGGTTGAATTAAATATTAGATACGGTGACATTACAAAATTAGACTCTGATATAGCAAAAAAAGATCATATTTCAGTATCGCAAGGCGGATCAGGACAAATTTCAGGGGTATTTGAATGAACTATTTGAAAGATGGGCATCGGAAGGAAATCATATTAATATCCTGTGGCCTAATTTTTTGAAAATTTTAAATAGCGCTATTGATAAATTTGTCCCATTTAAATTACTGAAACAAACCCAGATCCTGAGTATTACACACGAGAAATTAGGGGTCTACGATGGAAAACGAGGAAATTGTACAATAAAAGATATGATAGTGGCAAGTATAAGTCGAAATTTAGGTCCTTATCAAGGGAGCTTGTCTTAAAAAAGAGGGCTGCTCATGACAGTTATATGCAAGGCGATGGGTGGAAAAAATACTGTTATGTTAGGAGAAGAAAGGAAAATTCAAATAATTTGTCGATGATAATGTCCGGTGACAGTAAATTAATTACTGAGAAACAGGCTATTGCTAATGAATTAAATGCCTTTTACGGTAGTGTGTTCAATAAATCCAATAGCTGTGTGTTGGACCTTAATGGCGAATCAGGGTCTCCACTTTTCCAAATAAATTCAATAGCTCTGTGTTGGACCTTAATGGCGAATCAGGGGCTCCCCTTTTCCAAATAAACCAGTTAGCAATTGTAAAGCTAATACAAAAATTACGTTACAATATATCGAAGGGTCCTGATAATATTGTTAGTGAAGTACTTAAACTAGGAGGTAGGGCCGTGGCACGATATTTGGAGGTGATGTTTAATGTGTCCATAAACAATGCGCAAATCCCAGATGACTGGAAAAGAGCTACGTTAGTCCCAATAGTTAAGGGAGGGAGCAGACTTGAATTGGGCAACTACAGGCCGATTAGACTTACTTCCACCGTTTGTAAACAGATGGAGCATCTCATTTGCGACTACTTGAGGGAACAGTGGGAAACATTATCATGGTTTAATGATAGGCAACATGGATTTCGGATCACTCATGCGAGAGTCAGATGCTATCACTTTTTCAAGATATTAGCGAATCGTAAGACAATGGGGTTTCAGTCGACGCCGTAGTTATAGATTTTGCGAAGGCATTTGATGTCGTGCGGCATGACATGCTACTCCATAAATTAGCTTCAACGAAGATTGATGGAAGAGTAATTTTATGCATCCAAGATTTTTGACGGGTCGTTCCCAGAAATTGAAAGTCGAAGGCAGATTCTCGGATGAAATTACCGTAACGTCGGGTATCCCGCGGGGCAGCGTAATCGGAACTTTGTTATTTTTGGCGTTTATAAATGACTTACCAAATGGGATTCGCAGTGACTGTCGATTGTTTGCGGATGATTGTGTAATATATCGAAAGATGCATGACTCGCAAGACAACACAATACTTCAAGATGATATGAACCTGGTTGATAAGTGGGCAATTGAAAATAAAATGAAAATAAACACAAGAAAATGTACTCTCAAAAAATGGGGAAAGGGCGAAGGCAAGATTTTCAATATAACATTGGCTCGTAAATACTTGTAGAAGAAGATTCTTGCAAATATTTGGGCGTTCACGTAAGGAATAATATGAAATGGAGTACGGTAGCCATGTAGGATGTGTAGTTTCTAAAACTTACAAATCCCTGCACTTTGTATTGAGGGTATTAATAGGAAGTAGTACCTCTGCTTAAGAATTAGGATATTTGTCACTTGTAAGACCTATTCTGGAATATGGCTCGGTGGTTTGGGATCCATATCACGTAGGGTTCATCAATGAGTTTGAAATAGTACAAAGAAAGGCCGCTAGATTTGTGCACAGTCACTTTAATCCCAGGAGCAGTGTGAGCCGCATGTCAAAGAAACTTGGGTGGGAATCACTTGAGGCAAGGAGGATTAAATCTAGACTCTGCGCTATGTACAACACGTATACAAATCAACCAGCACGGGGTGAGCTTAGCAAACGTATGGGAAAGCCTACTTACATGGGTAGGAGTGATCATTCTTTCAAAGTTAAGGCCCGAACACAGGGTAAAAATTATGGTAAATATTCTTTCGTAAACCGTGCCATTAATAACTGGAATTCTCTACCTGCCGCAGTCTTAGAGCCTTTTCCCAAACATATAGGTGTGTTCAAGAAAAGACTGACGATTTGTGTAAATACTCCAGCTTAATTGTTATTGAATTGTTATGTATAATTATTTATTTGCTATGTATATCCAATTTGCCACCGGGGGAAACACCCCCAATTGCAAATAAATGAATGAATGAATGAATGATATTTCTTACTGTGCTATGATTATTAAATAGCCTTATGTTTCCACATTAATTATCTAACTGATTCCAACACTTGCAATGCATTTTACACTCTTTCCAACGACCTCGTGGTCACCTAACTCCACTTCCACGTGTATTTTTCCAGTTCAATAATCCGAGAATATCAAGTTAATCGTGTCATAGATATTATTTGCAAATACAGTTCTGTACTCACAGATCCTAGTAATTCCTTTTCGCTGTTAAATATTTATCTGATGCAATATTTAAGCATGATGAAATTTTTCAGGCACAAAACACTAATATTACTTGTATTTCGTTTTACACTCAAATGAAAATTTATCAACAGTTTCGAACACTTGTAAATAATACTTAAGTTCATTCTGTGTCTTATAAGCACTTTTACAGAGACTATGAAATGTCACGTTAGGTTCGCCATGAGTCTAAATCAACGAAAGTCTTGAAGTCCACTCTGCCTTCCGGCTGGTTCATCTCTCAGCCAATCATAACACTTCCTGGGCCAAAGTTCTTCTAGAACAATTGCCAACTTAATTACGATCATTCATAAATAATCATAGGCGTCCTATAAATTATTATAATATTTTTAACAATGACTCTGAAGGTATGTTTTTATCACTTTTACAGCTATTCAGTACTTTTATCCACCTGAGAATTTACTGCTTTCTTCATTTTCTTCCGGACTTAGAATGGCATTTTCTCTATGCAATAGTTCTACAGGGCGCCCGAGAATGATCTCCGCAGTGGGTACGTGCAGCTGTGATTGGATTAGTCATGAGTTTGGTTGGCTGCACTGCACTGTGTCCTTCAAAGCGGAACTCTTCCGTGTGGGTTGTCAGTGTGAATTGCGATAAGCCACCGAGCCTGCATGTCTTCAGTGTGTATTACAGTAAGCGAGCGTTCAGATAGATTATTGGAAGAGTAAACAGTATACAGCCAGTAATGTTTACTACAGAAGAGAGAGTTCTTTTGGTGGAATACGTTTTCGCGAATGCGATTGGTTTACAGAAAATGTAAAATTAAGATTTCAGGCGCGGATTCCTAATTCAAAGTGTCCAAACCGTGATACCGTTCGAGATTAGGTATGTACATTTCGTGTGACTGGCTCAGTTCACGATGTACCGGTAACAGGCAGGCCAACGCTTTTAACAAACGAAACACTTGATGAAATCTCCGATATAATGCTGCGTAATCCTAGTAAATCAACACGAAAATTAGATCAACAAACAGGAATCTCTAAGTCGACAGCACATAAAGCTGTAAGAGACAAGCTTCAGTTGTTCCCTTATAATGTTACCGTGGTTCATGAATTAAAACAAACTGATTACGGAAAAAGAGTGATGTACTGTGAATGGTTCCAGCATCTGTTATGAATGGCTGTGGTGAGTACAAAGGTCACTGTTTATTTGTTATGATGCAAGCGGCAGCCGTGTTACCAACATAACTGCTGTAGCTATCTCTCTCAGACGCATGTAGGCGCTGCGGAGAACATTCCCGGACTCACTGTATAATCTTGCTTGCCCGTGATCACTACGCTTGACTAAAAATTGTCATCTCTTCTGACGTAACGATCAATACTTTGCGGAATTTATAAATTGATGAACTTGTTCTATATTTTATTAAAGCAGCCAGTGACCATTTATTTAATTTCAGGACGGGTCAGGGAAGGGATTTTGGAAGGAAATCGGCTATGGACCTATTAAAAGGAACCGTCCCGGCATTTGCCTGGTGTTGATACTGGGAAACCATGTAAACCGAGAACAGCCGAGGTGAGAACCCGCGCTCTTCCAATGCACGCGAGGCACGAGTTAGCGCGTTCGTGCTCTTGGCCACCGTGGCCGGTGTATACACAGTATATACCAGGTGAATCAGCTGCCCCTAATAAAGGGGGCGTGGTGGTTGAGCGGTCAAGCTGTCTGCATCTCACCAAGGAGGGCCGGGTTCGATTCCCGATCAATGCATGTGAGATTTTCGAATTGAAATGCCATGACCTGTGGTTCGGATTCCATGTAAACGGTAGGTTCCGTGGCTCATGATCGCGAGATTAACGGTCACGTTAAACTACAAGCTTCCTTTCCTTTTTGCCCCTAACCTTCTTCTTTCTTCGATTTGGCCAACTAGGGACCACGTCAGTTCAACTGTCTCTTCTTCCGAGCTGTAACTATCACCCAGTGTTCCCGCATTCGTCACCGGTGTTGTTCTTTTCTCTTTTGGGACCACGCCTTCCCTGTCTTCAGCTTCAGCTTTTCCTGGAAACCTTTGTGAGTAAGTAGTTTTTCCTGAACTAGAACACGCTCCTGGATATCTTTAGGGGAAATTTCCATTTCACGTAGATCTTTCTCAACTTCCGTGAACCATGCCCCTTTGGTTTTCCTATCTTGAAAGTACGACAATATCCGTTTTTATATCCTGCCTGGATTCATTCGTGTCACGTGGCTATAAAAGGCAATCCTTATTTTTCGAAACGTGTCACTGATCTTCTTCATGTGCTTGTATAATTCGTGGTTGTGACGCCTTCTGTACTCGCTGTTTTCTTTGATGGGAGCTAGTATTTTCCTCAAAATCTTCCTTTCTTTAGCCTCTGGTCTTTCCATTATACCTTCCTTGTTCACTATTAGAGTCTCTGCCGCGAGAGCCTCTGGTCGAATATTAGTGCAGTAATGTCTAATTTTGGCGTTTAAGGATATCGATCTCTTATTGCAGATGTCTTTAGTCAGGTTGTATGCTATTTCCATTTTATTAATGCGTGACACGAAGGCTTCTTTCTCTGATAAGTTAGGCTCTATCCATTCACCAAGGTACTTGAACGTTCCTGCCTTCCAAACTCTTCCTAGTCCGACCTCCAGTTCCCTGGGCGCTGATTTTATGTTTGTCTTGAATTGTGTCTTCTCAAATGAGATTTGAAGCCCAGCCTTCAGTACTTGATTTTTCAGTTGGTTAAGTTGTTCTTCTGCCGTACCAACGGAATCTGAAAAGATCACTAGATTATCTGCAAATGCTAGAAAGTCGATTGTAAGATTCATATAATTGTACCCTAGCCTTACCCCATTATCTAACCTTGAATTTTTCATTTCCTTCCGCCATTCTCGGATGACCTTTTCTAAAACTCAGTTGAATAGAAGAAAGAGGTGATAGTCCGTCTCCTTGCCTCACTCCTGTCCTAATTTCAAAGGCATCAGACATCTCTCCTCTGAACTTCACTTTGGAGGTGGTGTTGGTCAGGATTTGCTGGATAATTGATTGTGTCTTGTTATCTAAGCCAAACTCTTCAAGGATTTGCAATAGGGTGGTTCGATCAATTGAGTCGTACGCTTTCCTAAAATCAAAAAAGGTAATCACGAATTCCCAGTTCTTGAGTTTCAGATATGAAAAGATGGAATCCAGATTCATAGTCTGCTCAGCACATGATCGTCTCTGAAACCCCCTTGGTGTTCCCCCAGTTGTGGATCGATTTGTTGTTCCGCCCTATTCTGTAGAGCTTTTGAGAGGATCTTGTAAGTTATTGATAGAAGAGAGATGCCACGGTAATTGTTCACATCGGCTTTCTCCCCTTTCTTATGTAGTGGATGAATTACGGCAGAGGTCCATCCACTTGGGAGTTTTTCGCTCTCCCAGATGTTTTGAATAATTGCAACAAGCTTGTCGATTGCCTTTACCCCTGCATGTTTCCATAG
Organism: Meconema thalassinum; assembly: GCA_946902985.2. Taxonomy (NCBI): domain Eukaryota; kingdom Metazoa; phylum Arthropoda; class Insecta; order Orthoptera; family Tettigoniidae; genus Meconema; species Meconema thalassinum. The sequence continues at coordinate 618,092,679 of OX336390.1, forward strand.
TTCAGCAATTATCAAATCTTCACCCGGTGCCTCGTTGTCCTTCAGCTCTTGGATGATCTTAGTGATTTCAGCCTTCGTAGGTGGGGACGAATCGTGGTGGAAGTTTGGATTTATTTCATAAACGAAAGGGGTCTCTGGAGCCTCACAGTTGAGGAGGTTTTCAAAATAACTTGCTATAATCTGACAATTATCTTTATCATTGTGAGCTAATTTCCCGTTGGAAACTTTAAACTGTAGACTTGGGAGGTTGTATTTGTTCAGACTGTGCTTGAAGGTTTTATAGAAGTTACGTGTGTTAATTTTCTGGAAGTCTTGCTCAATCTGTATGCGTTTAGGAAGTTGACCCTGTTCTCTTCATTTTTGTGGCAATTCCATTTCTGACACGCAACCTGTCTTAGCTGAACTGCTGTATCACGTTCATGATCCCACCAAGGATGCTTTCTTGATTTTATGAGTGGGACAGTGTCCTTTGCTGTTCTGAATGTAGCCTCTTTTAATTGTTCCCAATTCTCTGGATTTAAAGTTTCCAACTTGTGGGTGAATTCTTGCCCCTAATTATATTGTTTGATGCAGCCCAAATAACGCGTGTTGACAGGAAGGTTGATATTTCTCTGCTTGCATCCCGTATGGCACTAATGCATGCAGGCATATCCAGAAAACGATACTGAACACTATTATTTTTCCTCGATGTGACTACAGACTAATGTATTATATATAAATTATATCCACATACAGCCAGGATGTCAATTGCTTTAATAACTCATAGAAATGATTACCTCAAGCGTGGACCATTCATCGTGTAATTGGCTCACGAATCTGCATGGAGTATTCAATTTTTACTCTTCAATGTGCTTTAATAATAATTAATTGACGTTCCGGATAAGGTTCCACGCATAATAACCCGATGAATCTGTATTTTAGAAAGAGCCGGAGTAGGGCATTCGAGCAGAAGTAATTCATCTCCCTCCTCATCATCTTGAACGAAATATATTAAATATTCTAAATACAGTGCATAATTAAACAATACATAAATATTTGTCCCGTCTATATTGCCAAGTCCCAGTACTGTACCCGTGTGAGTACGTAGGGTTCAGTACACTTGATTTTTTTAATCTTTTGAAATTCACTGTTCTGTGAACCATAAGAATTGGGTGATAATATCTTAACTATAAACCTGAAATCATTCTTAAACCACAAAGTCAATTTCGAACAAACGTTCCACGTTTTATGCAAAAAGAATTCCCGAGCCTACAAAGAAAAACAAAGTTAAACACTTCCCTAATTTAGGCTACTGAATTTTAGTATTGTAGCAACCGTTGCAGCCAATCAAATAAGCAACGGCTGGGAAAATGTTCCCAATAAGGGATTCGAGCCACCGAGTGTGTTTTATAGCCGTGATGCTGTTAGAACAGGCTCGTTGATCTTATTGCCTCCCGCGCATCCTGTTGGAGTAATGTACGGTGGTCACGAAGATTGATGGAGTCGTGTCTTGTTGCTATCTAAGTAGCTAACGTCGTGCTGAATATATCCCTCCCTTTCCAACTACTGTATCACCGCCTGAGTCTGGCTTCATACGGCTCAACCCTCGCACATAAACTCACGGATTTCATGAAGTTGACACCGAGCAAGATAGTATTAGAAGAGTAATAACGTAGGTTCGGTGAACGCTCAAAATAATATGTATTTATGTATGTATTGATTTATTTTGTTTGGTTTGTATTGATTTGATTTGATTTGATTTCATTTGACTAGATTTCATTTCATTTCGTTTCATTTCATTTCGTTTGATGCCATTGCTAATGCTAAAGATTATTTACGTCGCAATTTAGAAAATTAGCCAAACGTTGGCTACAAAAACTTATTTCATTAAAAACAATTAAAAACTAGTCAAAATATAAAGAAGTTGACCATCATTCCACCGAGTTCCTCAATTCTCAATGCGTCTGTCGATCTGATGGAAAGCTCTACATTCCTCATCGATATCCCGGATGTCATTCTTGCAGCCATATTGAAATCCCCGGTCGCCGACACTACTTCACAGGGACGCAAGCCTCTTACCTGCTCAAGTGTTGACATTACAGAGAGGTCGGGACGGGTAGGAACGGGATGCAATGCGCCTGTCACGTGATGACATAAAACGGAGAAATGCCGCAGGTAACTGAGGGAGAGCGAGTTTACATATCAATGACGTGCACCAATGTCTCCTGGAAACTATAGAACACACAGCACTCGTAAGTTTGAAGGGTATCCCGCCTACACTTCGCCAGCCTGATACTATTTTCCCCAGAGCTTTCATTGGTCTTGAAATTCAATCCGGGTTGCAGACTACACTTTATTGTTTTATATTCCACGACGTAGACTGAGAGATAAAAATCTATTCTCCCCTTCTTTGCGTGCAGAGCTCAGCGCTATAGGAAAGCAATTCTTTACTCAATAGAAATATCTAAAGTAATCATAGTCAAGGCCTCATTTGCACAACTCTCATCCTCAGATTTGAAAATCAATGCAGTTTACCTTTTAAATTTGCAATTCATTATTATGACATTGGTGTGAAATATGAAGAACTAGGTGTACTGTAAGTTTTTCAATCACCTTCGTTGATCAGAAACGAAGGGAAATATACTATACTAGCAACCCACCCCGGCTTTGCAGGGTATCATAAGTGGTTTACCCAGCGTAAGCTTAAAAAGTACACGGCAGGTCCCAGATGCAATTCAGAAAAGCCGAGGTGAACAGCGAAACTCCAAACACATACTGTATACTCCTCTCTGAAGTCATAACTCGACACGTCAGTTTGATGCAGGCCGAAGCTGGGGTGATAGGCTCGCTGCGAAACTATTAATTTAAATTTCCACTGAATGGAGATTGATGGAAGAAATGAAAACGTAACAACACTTATACTGGGCGATGTATTAAAGATAGATATATGCTGTTACGGACTCGTTTCTAGATTTTTCATGCAGAACAATTCTTACACTCATGTATACAGATATGTTTAACGGTTTACCCACCGTAAGCTTAAAAGGCGCACGTACGGCAGGTTTTCGTTGACTCGATTCACTGAAATCGTTACTGCTCGGCTTCGTTTGGTCATAAATGAATGTTTTTCTACAGAAACCTTTCTCTATAACTCCTTTACAGAATGGGGAAAACCGCACCAAAATCCATTCAGTGGTTCTCGACATTACCCGTTACATCCAAGAATCCGGAACTTTGTTTTATACTAAGTAGAGATATGTCATGGCTGCCATACCACAATGATCATTGCAGCATTCCAGCAGTCGACTGGAAAAAATATGTAGCCTATACTTCTGAAGGTGGAGTGTTTAAACTAAACCAAATATAGTAGGTTGAGATTTGTCAAGTCCACAGCACTCTGAATTCTGGCTGTGGTATTATTATTTATCTATTATTTATCGTATGGCTTTTAGTGCCGGGAGTGTCCGAGGACATGTTTGGCTCGCCAGAGGCTGTAGCTGCTTCAAGCGGACACCACTAGGGTGAGCTACAAGTTCCGTTCAATTTCAAGTAGTTCCAACTTTCGCTACCAGATATCAATGATACCTAGTTGTGAACGTTGGAACTTTCATAGAGCGTATCCAACGATATATAACCTACAAATTTAGCTCCACACAAGTTTAGTCTGTGGAGTGGTGATGGTGACAGTTATTTTGAGGGACAGTTCATTAAGGTAATTTGCACATACGTCATTAGTTATCACTGATAAATTGGGATATCTGGAATCTGATTTCACAGGTGACACACAATGCAGGAATCAAACATCACTTGAGTTTAGATAGCTTTGAACCATTTTTCAGTGTTGCCTTATTAACAATTAATATTGTAACTTTCAGTCGGTCAACACAAAGATAAATCCAGTTACTGGAATATGTGAAAAGTAACCTGAAAGAAATCACATGTGATTAAGGTTTATAACTGTATTGTTACGGACTAGTGATGGTTGGTTGGTTCCTCAGTTTAGGGCTGCGACAACGCGGTCATGTAGCCCCGTGTACTCTGGGTGTGTGTAGAATCTGTCTGATAACCGGTGTTAATTGTGATGACTGTATTAGTGTGTGTTATCTGTTTTTTAATTCAAGTAAGGACTTTTGATTTTTTCAAATAGTTCCTACTTTTGCCGCCGAACGCCACCGTCAACGACTACTAGTTCAGAACTTAGCTACCAGACGCCACCGCAGTTGGCTCTTGGCAACGAACGTAGGAACCTAAGAGCGTTGTTTACATTCTTAACCTATACAATTTAGGTTCACACAGGTATAATTAGTGGAAGGTTCTTTAACATGCCATAAATCTATGACATGGGAACGTCGACTTTACTTCCCCTCCGAAGGAAGGCATACTGAGGGATTTTTAACGCTCTTAAAAATCCGACGGCTTCGGCCGGATTTGAACCCGCGATCTTGGGCATAGAAGTTCAGCATGCTACCGACTACGCCACCGAAGCCGCCTAGAAAGATCCTGTGTTCAGTATAAAAGTGAAGAGGAAGAAGAAGAAAACTAATAGATGCCTTGTTTCGCTCGTCAAACGAGCATCATCAGTTCCAAATATGCAAGACAAATACAGTAGCTCTACAAAACACTACCAAACCTACAGTGACAAGCACAGACAGTCTCTGTCCTCCAAAAAACAAACAACAAGGAACCTCCGTCAGGAAACTTAGTAATTGTGGCAATTATTACTGATAAATATTAAGGCATTAAGGACCAAAAAAAATAACTCTTTATTTTATTTTGCCAATTCATCCATGTAACGTTTCCAGTGAAATAGGGCATTCTATATTATGATACGTACATTTTAGCCAGCTCTACATTTTATATAGATTATTTGAAAATTCTAACCGACCTCAGAAAGAACATAGCAACTAAAGGGGGAGTTAACACCCGGGGTAGTCGACTATAACTGGTGCCTAAGGAAACACGCAACTGCTTCAAGTTCCAGTTAAGGAGACAGCCCGGTAAGTATAAGCCAGTATTATTCCAGTATAACCATAGTTGATTTTGTATAACCATATAATCACCCCTAACAGACAAATTCCGAATTTTTATCACTATTTTAGAAGTTCACCTAACACTAGATATACCACATTTAGCATACACCGACTGTTGCATTACCAACACTGCAACTAAATAATTGTCCATATTGTATATATTTTTCACCTGTAGTCTCCAACATAGATGTTATAGCCTAAGTGTAATGGATCTGATGATGATCGCTTGACGATCGGAACTGGTCATCCTAGTGTATTTATTAATCTTATGTAATTTATTTCAGGATTAGGGCATAACCCAGCTCTATTTGGGTACATTCGTGTTGACCGACTGAAAAGCACCATTTTTTTTGTAGAGATTCAGAACTTGACTAATCGGGTCCTTGTTTCAATAACTTCATATGCTGCACATCAGCACATTTACAGTAATGTTTCAGCGAATTTACTTTTGAAATTTGCTATAATACTTAGAACTAGATTTTTTCACGACTGCAGTAATGAACAATGAGCTGATACGTTGTGTAGTGCATATTGATTATCACTTGACAACAAATTATAACTTTTTGTTTTTTTACCAAGGCAAAAATGGTTGATTTATGTGGATGTGAGTGTGCTGAAGTTGAAAATGACAGTTAATAATCTAGATTAGTTCAAGTTTGGAAGTTATTGAAACTTTAATGTCTTTCACATATTATAATGGGACATAAATTGTTGGGGTTATTAGCACATCTGCGGTGCATTATAACAGAAGTTTTGATTCCACACACTAACTCAGAAACTCACGTAACAGTAACAATACAAAAAGGAGCATTTTTGATTCCTCACAGTAACTATAAACTCGTGTCACAATACACAATGGAGCACTACGGAAGACAATCAATCTGAGACTCTGTAAGCTAGAAACAAAACACAGCAATCATTGGCATTCCTGAAATAAGTAAAAACGAGAGCTAAAACAGAAATAAGGAAGTAACACACTTCATATAACACGAAAACGGGAGCTACAAAAGGAAATGTATTGTCATTTTTGAACTCAGCGCACAAAAATCTATAAAGATTGGGTGTTTTTAATTATGTAAAAAATTCATTGTTGAACAGCGTTACAAGCCATAGACTATAGGTATCCATACGTGAGTGATTATGGTAGTCTTCTTACTGGTGTGTCTTCTGATGGCTCAGTAGTGCAATTCGTGTCCCACAATGATGACGATCAAATGTAGAGGCCATTGCTTCTGTATGTTATCTCCTCGTGTGATACTCAGCTGCAATACGATGTCTCTGCCTTCAAATCCCGCTACTTCTTGATTGATTGTGCTTCTCCAGATCGGTTGATGATAATAATAATAATAATAATAATAATAATAATAATAATAATAATAATAATAATCAGAACATTAATCAATAACCATAATTTGTGTGAGAAAATTACTACCAGGACCACGAAATCATGAAGGAAGATTTTCAGTGCCCAGACGAAGAGATTTTGGGAGAAGAGAAAAACATCATTAGCAAAATAAGTTCTATCGCACTCCACAGATGGGCATAACAATAATAATAATAATAATAATAATAATAGAGTGTGTCCTCTGGAGAGACATGGTGCAGGTCTTATAAGGGTGGCCTGTGATGATGATAAAGTGAATGATGAAAACGTCACAAACCTTGTCCTTGATCTGGACAAGAAAGTATAATCTTCTCTGTCTGGCCGGAAATTGAACCTGGAACTCTTTGGATCAAAGCCTAGTGTGTTAATCACTTAGCCACGGGATCAAATCCATATCGATGTCAGGTAAAGTGACAAAATACAATGAAGCAACTTTTGGCTTTGATCACTTATTCTCTGCCAATTGGGCTCACGCGGCACGATATTCAACTTTCAGAGCAAGGAAACATCAGTGAAACTAGCGATTGAAGGTGTTTGTTTGTGGGAATATAAAGTTTAGAAGTGGCATTAATGATCATCCAAAGCAGTTTTGATCAATACTAGAGTACCGGTACACTATTTCACTACACAATATGTTGACACGATGGACTTGACATTAGGTTAACTGTAGTGAGGAGAAGTTAACAAGAGCTATGTACACAAACAGCACCATACATAATAACACGCGTTGTTTCACACAATGGACCAATGAACTCGTTTTCCACCCCTTAAGATACTCGTCCATGGTCGTGTTCTGTTTCCAACAACTGTTGAATGAATAATCATTCCTGCATCTTACGGACAATCAGTTCAAATAACAAGCGCAATTAACAATGCAATGTTTTCACAAATTGCATATAGGCTACAGCATACTTTAAACAAACTCAACCTCCGTCTTTCCATAAATTAAATATTAATGTTGATAAAAGCGAGTGTACAGTAAATGTGTATCAGAATTGAAGCTATAAATGAAATGAGAGGAGGCAGAAATAATGGGAACCAGATTAACCAATAGCAGCTGTTACCTTTAATGCAATCCCGTCTGGGAGGGTTCCAGGTGTCTTACATCTTACCGTTGTGGATTGCAACTTCTCTACAATATGAGGTACTTTTCCCCCGGGGGCTCTCATGAACATGGACAAAGAGCCAGGCTGCAGAGTTAGTGTTCATTGCATGAAACATAAATAGATCGTCCTACTCAACAGATACGTTTCTCTGGTTTCATTTCTTTGAACGAATTTCTAAATGATATGAGTATTTACTATTTTAATCATATTTACTTATTAGCTTAATTATTTATTTATTTAAGGGCCAGATAACCTCGCTGTTGCATCCCTTATAACAACAACGAATTAATGATAATAATAATAATAATAATAATAACTTGCATTTCCCGTCGCGGCTTCGCCCGCGAATATTCTAGTTGTAAAGAGAACACTTAGCAAAATCTCAATCATGGATGCTATGACTGATTTATCCTTGGTATGAATAATCAGACTTTATCAATTCAGCTACTGGTGCAGTGGTTAGGGGTTTGTCATTCCTTCATAGGTATATCAGAGCAAAGTTAGTTTTCTGGGAATATCACAGTCACTGTTAATTTAAGGGCCTTGAAATGTGGTTCTCGGAGACCCTTTATAGTCTGGTGAAAAAGATCTTTCGTACCACACTCACACGTGAAAATTGCGTGAAAAAATTCTAGAGTGGCCCTTGGCCCCCTTAAGCGCATTATGCTGTATGTATTGATGAATTTTACAGCTTAATTTGGTTCCGGGATAACCTTATAACCGTCTGGAAACTTTCACAGTAATATAATAATTGGAATTGCATTGCGCATTACAGAAATAGATGAACCTGTGAGATTCTGTTACCATGGTTACCGTGTTGCATTCTTTCATTATTTCATTGTAAATATACATGTTTTAAGGTATCTATTTAATTGTGAGGCATTTAAAGTGAGTGCGTTTCGCTTGCGCATTGGGTTATGCTGAACCTGCAGGTACCCCATATGTGTAGGTTGGTGTTAATGGGACCTTATATTCGGTACAAAACTGGAATGGGACTTTAGCAGAATAATATAGGGAGGGATAATAATAATAATAACAATAATAATAATAATAATAATAATAAAAGACATCCGAAAGAGGGAAAGGAAAATGCTCCGAAAAATCCTAGGCCCAAATATTAAGGATGGAGAGAGGAGACGCAAACCTAACAAAGAACTATACCTGAAGACAGAAGGAGTCGTAGCCCTAATGAGAAAAAGGAGAATACAGTTTTATGGACACTTGGTGAGGATGAACAATGCCAGATTGACGAAGAGGATTTTTGATTTCTTCAGGAAGAGGAAGACGGAGCCAAAATGGTTTCGGGAAGTGAGATTGGACTTGGATCGGATGGTGGTGAAAGAAGATGACATAATGGACAGAGAGCGATTTAGAGTATTAGACGGCTGGTTAAGGAGTTTGAAGGTTTCCAGGAGACAGGGGAGTTGTCTGTGAGGAAAGGAATATCATACACGGAGGAGCAGAAGAAAGAAGTGGGAGAGAGGATGAAGCGATATTGGCAGAGAGTGAAGACAACAAATACTGTAAAAGCTGTCAAACGTGGTCCATAGTTCGCCGGAACGAATAAATATAAAAATAAAATAATAATAATAATAATAATAATAATAATACAATCACCATCATAATTATTAATTTATTTAAATATTTAGATATTTATTTATTCATTTATTTTATTTATTTAATCGATTGTTCCCCTTTAGGAGAGCGATTGAACTTGAATACATGATTTCATCTCCTGGCGTTTTCGCGCTTCTCTTCCCAAAGTCTCTTCATCCTCTCAGAATGCTCCTTCTTCCGCTCAGCTGTCCACTTTCTTCCAGGCTGTCATGACGGTCTCTGATCAAACTTAAAATTTTCGATTTTATTCCTGCACTCGGTGCAGTCTTTAATATTTTCAATGTTGACCTGTTTTAGATCCCTCTGAACCTCTGTCAGCCACTCCTTGCCACACTTACTCCGTGTTATAACGTTGAGCAATTTCTTCGCCGTTCTGAAATTTTCCATCCTGTAAATGTGTGTATACCTAGTAAAACTGTACTCGGCGTTTTCTGATTACTTCCGTTATCGCGTGGATCTTTTGGTAGAGTTCGCTTTGAGGTCTCTTCATCCAAATACCGTTATTATTAACTACCCCGTAAATCTTTCTGAGAAATTTTCTTTCCTGTTTTTCTATATCCTTAATTTTGGAATGACCATCGATCACCATTGTTTCGGCTGCGTAAGTTGCTTCCGGAAGAATCACCGTTGTATAGCGCCTTAATTTTGCGTCTTCCGAGATGCACTTCCTGTTGTTATTTACGAAAACTGATCTTAATCCCAGTTCTATAGGAAGGAATTCATGATGAAAATCAATAAATGTACATCAAAAATAATGGAATACAGTCAAAAGAAATCAGAAACCTCTATGGACATCAAATTGGCAGGTGAAATTCTAAAGCAAATACGAGACGTTTGCTACTTAAGAAGGAAATTAACCAGTGATGGACTAAGCAAAGAGGATATAAGAAGGAGGTTGGCTCACGCAAGGAAAGCACTTCTACAAAAAGGAAATCTGTTGACATCAAATATAGATTTAAATATTAGAATGTAATTTATGAAAACCTTTGTCATGTATGTGGCACTCTGTGGAAGTAAAACTTGGACCTTTGGCGTAGCAGAAAAGAGGAGAATAGAAGAGTTTGAAATGTGGTGTTACAGGAGAATGATGAAGATCAGATGGGTAGATAGAGTAACAAATCAAGTGGTATGAGGACAAGTGGGAGAAGAGAGATAGTTCTGATGACTGCTAATGAAGAGATATACGTTATACCATTGCTACGTCATAGATCTGTCACTCATGCTCATATTTCCCGGCTAAATACTTTTTCTTTAAAAGAAAACTTAACTTTTGTGTGGTCCTCGTATACATGGAGTAAGGATGGAATTAGAAGTAGGTAACCACCGAATTAATGAAATAATTAATTGCTTTACGGAGTAGATGCTTAGACTTCAAAATCGTCCTCCATTAAAAGGCTTGATACTTTGGAAATGTGGTTCCATAGAAGGATGCTGAAAACCCCTGGGACAGATCACATCTCAAATGAACAGTTATGGCGGAGAGCAAACTCTAAGCGGAAGCTGATTACCATCGAATGTAGGAAAATTGCATTCCTGGGTCATGTGTTACGTGGTGCAAAGTACGTAGTATTTCACCTCATTTTAAAGGACAAACTTGGTGGACATCAAGATGGACATCTTCAAGATTGAACAGGCACAAGAACTATTGAACAGCTATGTCGTGTTGATGAAGATAGTCGAACACTATCCATATTGATCACCAACGTCCGGGAGACTGGGCAGGGCCTAGAGAAGAAGAAGAACCACCGAAAACCAATTATAGAACCTTCAAGCCTGAGTGTACGCCATTCAAAATAGAAGTAGTTTTCTAGGTACAGCTGGGAAACGAACAAAGAACCTTTGATACCGTACTGGGGCCATGATACTGTATGTGTCTCCAAACCACTAATGTGGCTTAAAAAGATGAAACGACTGGATGTCTAGGCCTAATAGTAAGACATGGATGCATTTCCTCTAAAGGCATAACTATTTCAACCACTATTCACTATTCGTGTGGGTGTTGACACTTATCTTGGATGAGTTTAATAGCTCTATGTTCAGTACTTCACTATTATGATGAAATCCACTATCACCATCGTTAGCAAATAGCTCCCGCTAGTGAATAGCTTTGGAGAGTCATAATATTGCGACCCTCAGGCCGTAGTTGTGGACTGAATACAGCCGCATTGCGGCGCCTATATTTGGCCTGACGGATTGTACAAAGCCCCGTTCATCACCGCTAGACTAACCAGAATTGGATCTTTTGATCTCGTAATATATGGAGCTGCCTCGTTACCGTCTCACTCACAAACGAGGGGTATTATGGCGTCTATACTGACAGTTTCAACTTCACCCAGTTAAATCAGCCTTCGAGGGTGACATTTTATATCATTACTATTTGAATATCAACTTCTCCCGCAAACTGTTTACTCCTGCTATATTTAATAAAGGCTCCTAAATTTGTTTACTTAAATTTCTCGGCAGCGGGTGATTTAAATAGGACTCGAACAATACGTGCTCTACCTAGAATATGTTCTCGTCAAGGAAATATATAAATAGTTGAATTTTATTTACGGCCTTGTAACATCGTGGTCATGATGGCCCGTGTACTTGGGTAAATATGTAATGACGGCTTTCACAAGTCTTTGAAACTTAATGTAACGCAAGTTTTGTAGAAATTTGACACTTACTACTGTATGGAAGCTCATATGCTTGCGAGCGTGAGGAACAGGTGAAGAGCGGTAGGAAGGGATTTCCCTCCACACAGCGTTCCTTTCGTAGCCATGGCAACCTGTTTGCTGTTGTTTTGTTTGTTTGAGTCTTCAGTATTTTGACTGGTTTGATGCAGCTCTCCATGCCTCCCTGTCCTGAGCTAATCGTTTCATCTCTACATAGCTCCGACACCCTACATCGGAGGCAATCTGTTTAACATATTCTAACCTTGGTCTACCCCTACAGTTCTTGTCCTCGACCCTTCCTTCCATAACTAAGCTTGCTATTCCTGGGTGTCTTAGTATGTGTCCTACCAACCTATCTCTTCTCTTCATTAGCAGTCGCCAGAAACATCTCTCCTCTCCCACTCGTCTTAATACCTCTTTGTTTGTAATCCTATCTACCCATCTGATCTTCATCATTCTCCTGTAACACCACATTTCAAATGCTTCTATTCTCCTCTTTTCTGCTGCACCAATAGTCCAAGTTTCACTTCCATAGAGCGCCACGCTCCAGACAAAGGCTTTCAAAAATGACTTCCTAATACCTAAATCTATATTCGATGTCAGCAGATTCCTTTTTTGTAGAAATGCTTTCTTTGCCTGAGCCAACCTACTTTTAATATCCTCTTTGCTTCGTCCATCACTGGTTATTCTGCTTCCTAAGTAACAGAAGTCTCCTACTTCCTTCAGCTTTTCACCTGCCAATTTGATCTCCATAGAGGTTTCTGATTTATTTCGGCTGCATTCCAGTATTTTTGTTTTACATTTATTTATTTTCATCATGAATTCTTTCCGTAAGACGGAGTCCATACCATTCAAAAACTCATTCAAATCCTCAGGCTTGTCGGCCAAGATGACGATGTCATCAGCAAATCTCAGAGTTGAAATTATTTCTCCTTGAATCTTCACTCCCACTTTAAATTTTTCTCTAATTTCCTTCATTGCTTGTTCAATGTAAAGATTGAAAAGTATGGGTGATAAGTTGCAGCCTTGCCTTACACCTTTCTGAATACCAGCTTCTCTCTCATGTCCTTCAACTCGAATGACTGCTGTCTGGTTTCTGTACAGATTGTATATCATCCTCCTATCCCTGTACTTTATTCCAATTGATTTCAAATTGTCAAACAATTTAGTCCAATCAACGTTATCAAAAGCCTTTTCTAAGTCTACAAAAGCCATGAACGTTCTCTTATCTTTCCTTATTCTACCTTCTAAAATCAGCCTAAGACTTAGTACAGCTTCCCTTGTTCCTACATTTCTCCTGAAACCAAACTGGTCTTCACCCAACTCCGTTTCTATCTGGCTTTCAATCCTCTTGTAAATTATTCTAGACAGGATCTTTGAAGCATGAGTAATCAAGCTGATTGTACGGTAATCTTCACATCTGTCAGCTCCCACTTTCTTTGGTATAGGGATGATTACATTCTTCTTGAAATCAGGGGGTACCTCACCTGTCTCATAAATCCTACACACCAAGTGAAATAACCTGATCAGACCTTCATCTCCTATGCAGCGTAGCAACTCAATCGGTATATCATCTATGCCTGGTGCTTTGTTCCTGCTTAAGTCTTCCAAAGCTCTATCAAATTCTGATCTCAATATTAAATCTCCTTTCGCATCGTCATCAATTTCCTCCTCCCTTTCCATTACATGATTCTCAATCTCCTTTCCCTTATACAAACTCTCTATGTAAGCTTTCCATCTCTCAACCTTTTCTTCCCTATCTGTTAGGGGCTTTCCGTTTGTGTCCTTAATATTACAGCACTTAGTCTTCTTTTCCCCAAAAGTATTCTTAATCCTTCGATAAGCTGTGTCTACTTTTCCTAATTTCAGACAATTTTCTATACCTGCACATTTCTCTTTACTACTCGGTAGAATATTTCGGCACTTTGCGCAGCCACTCAGTACACACTGTCTCTCTTGGTGTACGTATTTGCGTTCCTATTGGCATATTAAGTCATTATTATCACTCACTGTATATAATTATGTCTACCCCTAATTATTCCCGTATTTTTTCAACGGGGTCGGAGATGAGATGCGATGACAGTCTCTGTGGCTTTGAGGTCTTTTATGGCCGGATGCCCTTCCTGACGCCAACCTCATGTGAGGAATTAATGAGAGATGAAATGAATGAAGATGAATGAAACTGGGCAAGGATGTGGAAGGAAGCAGCCGTGGCCTGTCAGGAGGAACCATCCCAGCATTTGCCTGGTGATGAAAATGAGGAAACCACTTCAGGGACGACCGACGGTGCGGCTCGAACCCACGCGACTACCGAATCAGCAGAGAGCTTGGCCCCATGACCTAACGCTGCGCTTTAGCGAGCGTAGCCACTGCTGTCGGTTCATTATTATCACTCACTATTTTAGTTTATCATTTCAAATGATCTTGTCGACTTCATCGTTATGCTTTGGTCTACCGTTATGCGTCACGGTTACGGCGTGTATTACAGTACGTCATCATGTTGTTCAGTGCATATGCACCGAGTCTGAGTTTACTCCTGGGGTCTGGCGTTATGCGATACGGAGACGGCGAGTGCGTGACGTCATGCACCTCCCGCTCTCCGTTCCCCACGAGGGAAGCATAAGTTAAAAGGTAATGGAGTCTGTTGAGTCTGAGTTTACTCATGGGGTCTGGCGTTATGTGATATGGAGACGGCGAGTGCGTGACGTCATGCAGCAGGGTGCACCTCCCGCTCTCCGTTCCCCGCGCGGGAAGCCTAAGTTAATGGGTAATGGAGTCTGTTGAAAGAGCCCTCCTGAGCCTTTCTAACATGTGTAGCATTTGTAGCATGCGTCATTTGAAATGGTATAAAGTCTAATCCCTCACACTGACTGTATCTTTTATTTTATATCTTTCCTCTTGTGACTTGCGGAGATGTTTCCATTGCCTATGAATAATGGCAGTGTTTCAGGGAAAGTAGATATCGCTAATCTTCAGTGAGACAAGAAGGCGCTACATTCCCCTGCCTAGCATTCAAGTCAGCTCCCCGTAGAACCATCAGACTACCTAAATTTGGGCGTGTTAGCAATTCCAATAGTTCAGGGAACTCTAACGGTCAGTCTCCAAGATTTCTTGAATGTCTGACTCAAATAATTTGAATATTAAAACTGATGTCGATTTTGTAACGTCAGATAAGCTACTGTATGTAACACATTTTATAACTATCCGCCAACAACCCAGTGGTCTTCTTCTTACTTTGTGATCATATTGGCGATGATTTGAATCCTGTGAATGTGTTAATTACAATATTTTATTAAGTGTTCTTTGTTACACATGAAGATAATATGTTAAAGAAACTCGAATGGTGCCTCTATTTAATTTCCAAATACCTAGCCTATATATTCAGATTGAAACGAGAAGTGAAATCTAATAATTACAATAATGTTATTGGTTTTACGCCTCTTTTAACTACTCTGGCTCCTAGAGACGCCGGGGTGCCGGAATTTTCTCCCGAAGGTGATCTTTAAGGTGCCAGTAAATCGACTGACACGGCTCCCTCGCATTTGCACAACCCTAAACACCAACTGACTCTGCCAGGATTCGATCCTACACTTTGGGCATAGCAGGCGTGAACGTTACCGCCACGCAGCCAGCTAGAAGTGAAATTTGAATGTACAGTAGTTGTAAGTGGAGAATGGGCTGGCAAAACATTACCCCTAAGCACTACAAAACTCGACATTTTACGGGGAAGATTATGAATAGTTACAACGAAATTGGTCCAAATAGCAATCAAGGTACCGTTTCCCTTCTCTAAATAACAATCGATATGCCCGAATATGCACCACTTGGAGTAATGAATGCCATTAAAACAGCAACAATTAAAACATGGATATTCAAATTCATTTATTCGATCCAATATAGCGATTATGTGGCTACGAACCAAAATACAAAATCACTGTGGCACTTTGGTGGGATCACCACATAGCTGGAACGCAATGTTATAGGCATGGAGTTTCTCATGGATATTCTTGAAAATTGTTCTTTGATACTATTTGTATTCACTTATTCACTTGCTCACTTACTTACTCACTCACTCACTTATTCACGTACTCACTCACTCACTTATTCTCTTACTTACTTACTCACTTACTTACTTCCTTACTTACTTATTCACTTACTTACTTATTCACTTACTTACTTATTTACTTATTTACTTATTTACTTACTCATTTACTCACTCACTTACTCACTTATTCGTTCACTTACTTACTTACTAACTTACTTATTTACTTACTTACTTACTTACTTGCTTACTTATTTACTCACTTACTAACTTATTTACTTACTTACTTACCTACTTACTTGCAGGACTTACTTACAGTACTTACTTACTTACAGTACGTACTTACTTACTTACTTTCTTACAGTACTCACTTACTTACAGTACCTACTTACTTGCTTACTTACTTACCTAATTACTTACTTACTTACTTACAGTACTTACTTACTTACTTACTTACTAACTTACTTACAGTACTTACTTACTTACTTTACTTACTTACTTACCTACTTTACTTACTTACTTACCTACTTACTTACTTACTTACTAACTTACTTACAGTACTTACTTACTTACTTTACTTACTTACTTACCTACTTTACTTACTTACTTACCTACTTACTTGCAGGACTTACTTACTTACTTACTTACTTGCTTACTTACTTACTTACTTACTTACTTACTAACTTACTTACTTACTTACAGTACTTACTTACTTACTTACTTACTTACTTACTTACTGTCGTAATAGACAGTTGCAAAATGCAAACTTCCAATACAAACGGCGGACCAAGCGTCTGGTGGTCTCTTCCAGATGGGAACATTAACATGAAGTGCAATGAGTCACAGAGGGGCATTGGTAAGTTCTACAGCACACATTGTACTACAAAAAGCAATGTTTAATTCACAATGTAACTCGTTCTTAACTACCTTGGATATATTCCTCATATTTATTTTCTTCCTTCCCTTTTAATTTCTTGTTCTGTGTTTGTTTATGCAACTTATTTCAATAATACTGCAGTGCAGTATATTACTGTGCATCTCCTTTGCTTAGCCATGTTTCTGGGTGCGTGCAAATCATGTCTTCTACCCCCTCTTCCCTGATATTTATCACCACTAATTTAATCGGACCTTGCAGCAGAAATATATCTTATACTCCTCTTTTCACATCTTCCTTTCATATTCTGTCCTAGATGTCACTTCATTTATATCCTACCCTGCTATTACCAGGTGAATCAGCTGCCCCTAATAATATTGTCTTATGCATCCCCACTAGTGGTGTTACCAGGAAGGTCGATATTCCTCTGCTGCATCCCGTATGGTACTAATGCTTTGCAAGCATACTCTGCAATCGATACTGAATACTATTACTCTACGTTCGATGTGACTACAGACAAATCCGAGGGTAAAATAATAGTGTTCAGTAACGTTTGCGGGATATGCTGGCAGTGCATTAGTACCATACGAGATGTTGGCAGAGAAATATCGATATTCCTGACAACAACGTTAGTTGGGCTGCATAAGACAATATTATTAGGGGCAGCTGATTCACCTGGTATCTCTATATACAGTGTGGTCCACCCGCCCCTTATTATTTATTTTTATGAAACCCAACTAACATCTCAATTCTCCCGATGGTCGATATTGCTCTGCGCTCTGACTGTGCGACAGCAATGTAACTGGGTCATGGATCTAGCAAAGAGAAACCGACCTTAAACTTTTCCCCGCCAAATACTATGGCCCATTCTACTAACATATGACTTACTGCTCCTTGTAATAACACACATACACATAATACAATCGAATTAATAGCTTACGCCACGTGATCTGTAATTGTAGAAAGTTAAATCAACACACCGTGATTGAAGACTTAGAGATGGACTTAAACGTTTGAGGTGGGGCGGCTACAGTAACAACAGCACGTTTAGCGTGCTATATCTACCATGAGTTGGTGGCTGAGAGGACAGTTGGTCACTAGTCGTGGCCGAGTGAGGTGTGTGTGTGCGCGCTGTGTGACCGCATTGGAAGAGTGTACGTTTCCTAATACCGGTGCTTCCGATAGTTCCACGGGTGTACTGACCTTCCGTGTGTCATTCGGATAATACTTTTTCAAGTAGTGTTCCAGATAGGACAACAAAACCAGATACCCAGAAAACGCCGCTGAAAATCATGTCCGGATACAGTGGAAAAACACCGTACGCTGTCAATGGGACAGGCAGAGTTCTCGCCCCACACCAGGAGAAATTCACCGCTGGATTAGCGATACCCTCCGGTTGACTGTCGACCAAGTAGAAGCCATCCAGTTAAATGCGCAAGAAAGAACCTTGTACATCAAGGTAATCAGCATATCTACTTATCAGAAATTGTAAATACTTTTGCAGCTCCTATTAAATTTCAGTATGACTCAGGCGAAATGACTGATGTTAAGCTCTCCACAGCGGATTCAAATTTTACCACAGTGCGTATATTTAATGTCCCACTCGAAGTTCCCCCTGAAATTTTCAAATCCGTCCTGTCGAAATATGGCACTGTGAGTGACGTCAGGAAAGAACAATGGTCTTCTGCTTATCAGTTCCCGGTGTATAATGGAATACGTGCAGTCACTATGGAAATCAAACAAGATATCACCTCCACTGAGACTTTTGGTGGCCATTCTGGCTATATATCGTATAATGGACAGAAACAGACCTGTTTAATTTGCAATGCTAACACACATCTACGTATCAACTGCCCAAAGAAAATGATTCCCCTCGGTATAACTCCTACACAACAACGACGTGTCCAATACTCGGAAGTTGTGACACAGCAAACGTCACATGAAAACATGCTTATTGTTCAGTCAGCTGGGACGACAGCAGAAGTGGCCTCGGACACACATGACGCAGAACACGAACCTTGCACTGACCAGATCAGCGAGCCACAGAGTGCCCCAGTGCTATCGGCAACCTGTATAGCAGCCTTAGAACCAACTCTGCCGTCGCTACAGGCTGCCACAGAAATTTTGCCTTCACTGACCCCACCTTCTCTGGTACCTACCGACTCACTTAAGCAGGTTGATCGGGGATCTGAGAACGTATCTAAGAAGATTAAAAAAATGCCTCGATTGCCGTACCAGCCCCGAAGAATCAAACTGGTTCTACAAACGTTCCCGCAGCTGTGAAAAAGAAACAAAATCTTCATTCTACGTCATCTAGGGACCCACGAACGCTCTCAAACGCTGACAGCCGGCCTATGATTGTCAGTCATAAGGAACTATCTCAACCTAATTTGACATAGTGCACCAGTATATTTCTCACCCGTGTCTTTTTTTTTCTCGAGTCCACCTTCCAGTATGTCTAGCACATCTTTTATACTTTTCTTAATGGCGCAATTTCTCACTGTGGCCACTGTGAATATCAATGTAATAGAATGCCCTCTGAAATTTCAACTGTTGGAGAGATTCCTTCGAGATGCAGACATTGACATTGCCTTCATTCAAGAAGTTGCTATACCCTGTTTGCCTATATCTGCCTTCTACAAACAATACATCAATACCGGTAATACGAATAGAGGGACCGGATTCCTCATACGACATGATATCCCACTCGAAGGTGTGCTATGCCATCCATCAGGACGCATAATATCTGGACACATAAACAATACCACCCTGAAAAATGTATATGCCCCATCCGGGTCAAATAAGCGTGTGGAACGGAAAATGTTCTTTCAACAGAGTATACTGCCTCATCTGCACGACGTTAAGGAAAAACTTATTCTTGCAGGGGATTTCAATTGTATTCAACGCCCAGAGGATTCCACTAGTTCATACCAAGGTATCAACCCGGCTCTCAGGACCCTTCTTAACTCCCTACACCTCATTGATGCTGTGGATAGTTTAAGGGTGCCCCTGCCCCATTACACCTGTATAAGTCACAACTCCTCATCACGAATTGACCGCATATACTTTTCACAGGAACTTATCCAGCCTAGACGATATGAAGTGATACCTGCCAGTTTCACTAACCATCATGCAGTCGTATGTACAATCTCTTACCCCCATCCCATATTTCACATAGGAAGAGGTTATTGGAAACTGAATTGCTCGCTGTTACTGGAGGAGGAATGCCAAGATATTTTCAGACAACACTGGAGTCGATGGGTCCAACAAAAATGCAACTTTCGTGACTGTGCAGACTGGTGGGATATTTTAGTTAAACCAGGGATCCGCCGCGTCTTTAAGAACATATCCTACCAACGAGGTCGGGAAAGACGGGATACAGTTGAATTTTACTATCGAGTTCTTCGCCAGCTCCAGCAAAGATCTGATGCTGTAGAGCGTATCTATGACCAGATTCGGGAAGTTAAAACCAAGCTCCTGTCTCTACAGCAACGAACGCTCGCTCATATAAACGTGGCTTTAAAAGATCGTACAGTGCTCCCGGACGAAAGTGCAAGTGTATACCATATCGCCAAAGAACAACGTGAGCGGCAACGAAAATATATCCACCGCCTCCGCACCAGTACTGGAAGTGTCGTCACCTCCCCTGACGCTATACGTAGTGAAATATCATTATTTTATCAACGGTTCTACGCTAAGGCTCCAATTGATCCACAACAGGTGACCCTATTGCTTTCATCTTGCAGTACCCAACTATCTCCGGACAACAAAACTCTGCTCAGCGCGGATTTTACGGATGAAGAGATTCACTCTGTGGTTAAGCACCTCCCAAATAACCGCTCACCTGGCATTGATGGACTGCCATATGAACTGTATAAACACTTCTGGCCTCTCATTGGCAAAGAATTTTGTCACGTCTTGCGTATCATTCTACAACGTCGTGCTCTTTGTCAATCACATCACGAGGGTACCATAGTCCTCATACCAAAAACATCCTCTCCCATGGCAGTTGGTGACTTCCGAACAGTTACTCTGCTCTGCAGTGATTATAAAGTCCTTACCAAAGTACTTGCATGCCGATTGAAGACTGTTCTACATGATATCATTGCTGATGAACAATGTTGCAGTATTCCTGGAAGAACTCTGTTAACAAACTTAGCGAAACTACGGGACCTACACATAAAAGCCGACATGCTCCCCACTGAGCCAATGAGTTTTCTCACCTTAGATCTTGATAAAGCTTTCGACCGCATCAGTCATTAATACTTGTACATGGTCTTGCAGCACTTTGAATTTCCTGCAATCCTTATTGACTACATTCGTATGATAAATCGTAATGCTACGTCTCGAGTGCTCGTCAACGGTTTTCTTTCCCATCTGATTCCAATACAACGATCAGTTAGGCAAGGATGTCCCCTTTCCATGCTACTTTTTGTCATTGGCCTTGAACCTTTGATTCGGACTACCCAGGTGAAGCTACAGGGTTACAAACTGTCCACACATGTTTTTGGCATGTGCGCCTATGCTGATGACGTATCCATATTGATCCGCAATAATGAAGACATCTCCCACATCGATAGCGTCCTTCAGCTCTACCATACCGCCTCTGGAGCACAATCGAACCCCCAGAAAACTGCTTTGCTTCCGCTCAATACTAACTCAGTGATTACCCAACAGCCCTGGTTCCGGATAGTAAATGAGGTGAAAATTCTTGGCATTACCTGGAAGCAATCGCTTCTGGACACAGTGCAATCAAACTGGACTAAGGTCATTGCCAAAGTTAGGGGAGTGCTGATCCAATTTGGTCAAAGAAACCTCAATATAGTGCAACGGGTCATGGTCCTCAACGTGTTTGCGCTCTCTAAAATATGGTATGTCGCACAACTTTTTCCACTTCCCAAAATGTTTGAGAGCCAATTGTCAAAATATACAGGTTGGTTTATATGGCAAGGATTTCTGTTTCGAGTACAACGGGAACAGTTGTATCTCCCATCCCGGCAAGGCGGGCTAGGGCTAACAGCCCATGGCATGAAATGCCGTGCACTCCTCTGCAAGAACGATATCACCATCCTTTCCCAACAGGACACTTTTATGAAAGCGCTATACAAAGGTATTCGAAAAACAGCCCGTGGTTGTGATAGAGCTTTGCCGAAGATATTTAGGGACCATCAAGAGCACCTTCTGGAAACTGTTCGCCAAATGCCTTCAGGGACTGTTCCAACGACGAAAAGTATTTATAACATGTTGCGACAAGTGGTACACTCCAAACCGCGAATCGAGGCCACCACCCTCTACGTCCATTGGCCCACTGTTTGGAAAAATTTTGGGGCTATGACCATTTCTTCTGCTGTACACTCCCAGGTTTTATCTTCCTCAACGATCTCATCCCAACGGCTCTACGGCGATATACCATCCGTCTTGAAGCTTACCCATGGTGTACTATATGTGGTCAAACTGATACGGCGATACACCGCTTCACATCATGCACGCGAGTTGCCTCCACGTGGCTGTGGTGTAAGTGAAAAGTATGTCAACTATTAAATGTGCCCACGGATGACCTTGATGACAGGAAGTTGATTCGTTTGTCGGTGACCGCCTTCCCCCAAATTAAACAGACTGCCATTGTGTGGATAATGGGCCAATATGTACACTTCGTGATGGGCAATGAGCAACATTTCTCGTTCCTGGATCTCAGGTATCACCTGCAGAAAGAGCGTTGGAAGCTTAGTGAAAGTGGACAATTGTACGATAAATATGGACACTATCTGGATTTTCTTGTGATGTAATGGTATGGTATTTATCATATCTGAAAATTCTGTAATTCTGTAGAGAGCTAAAAAAAAAAAGGTTTAAAGCCTGACCGTACGTGGTGGGCGCGAGCGGGTAGAATGCTGCTTCGAATCCAGTAGTAGGCATACTTTTTGAACGAAAGCCCACATTCCATTTTAGTCGGGATGTAACTACATAGCCACATTTATTGCCTTACGACTCATTTTTGTGAAGAGTACTGTACGTTGAATGTTGATGATTTATAAAGAAAATACGATCGAATTGGCACGATATGCCTCGTGACCTGTAATGGCAGAAAAATTTAAAAAAAACTGGCATGAATATTAACATAACTTATCGAAGTGTTGCTCCGGAGGTCGGGGTTCGATTCCCAGCTCTGCAAATAAATGTAATACTTGTCTGAGGGCTGAAATTGGGTACACGTAGCCTCGTGAAGCAAATATGAGAAGAAGTGGGTTTGATTCCCACCTCAGCCACCCTGGAAATGGTTTTCCGTGGTTTCCCACTTCTACTCCGGCCAAATTCCGCGACGGATTCTATCTTAAGGCCACGGCCGCCTCCTTGCCAATCCTTAATTGCAAATACACACATCATTACAAGCCCGCAATAACTCAGGTTATCAGACAAATTCTACACACACACCCAAGTAAACGGGGCTATGTGACCGCGATGTTCTAGCCCCTCAAATGAAATGAAACAACAACATATCGAAGGATATTCTGATCGCCAGTGCTCGCATCGAAGTATACGTATTCCTTAGAAATTCTCATGGTATTATTAGCATACTTTCGATTTTTTCAAAAATTGAAGGTAGATATATGAGATCTACACAGGGCCAAAAATTGTGTGTCTGTCTGTGTGTGACTGTGTGTGTGTGTGTGAGTGTGTACTCTGAATGTCTGCCCCCTCTATCAATTCGAACGTGGTGAAACCGAATTGAACGAAATTTGGTACAGAGGTAGCACTAGCGTAGAACACGTCAGTGTCATGTTTTATATCGCCACCATCTTGACGGAAACGTAATGGTGGCCACCCAAATGTTCAAAGCTTAAATCAAATTACGACTAACTTAATCATCCGATCTCTACCAAATTTTGCAACAACATATACTTGTATGGCGAGCGTCGTTTGACTGAGATACAAGGTCATCAGCCCATTAGTTTGCAGATGACGGCCATGTATGTGTGCAAATCGATTCCCCCTATCAATTCAAACACGGTGAAACTGAATTGAACGAAATTTGGGCACTCCAGTGTCATGTTTTATATCGCCGCCATCTTGACTGAAACGGAATGGCGGCCACCCAAATGTTAAAAGCTTAAATCAAATTACGACCAACCTAATCATTTGATCTCTACCACATTTTTCAACAACATACCTTTTTTGAGGGAAGCATCTTTTGACTGAACTACAAGGTCATCAGCCCAATAGTTTGCAGATAGTGGCCATGTATGTATGCAAATCGATTCCCCACATCAATTCAAACACGGTGAAACCGAATTGAATGAACTTTTTTTAGAGAGGTAGCACTAGCAAAGGGCACATCATATTCATGTATAATATCCGCATAGCACGTTGTATTTCAAGAAGCAACTACAACCAACATTCAATTATACTCCTTGAAAAGGACAAAGAGTTATAACAATACCCATGCATTTAGGAGAAAGTAGGCAATACGTTTTTTACCGAACATCTTGTTTTGTTATTAAATTTTAACAAAAAGTCATAGCATATCTTTAGGCCCGCATCACACGCCACTCGCTGGCAAGGAAGCTGCTGTGATCGCTGGTACAAAATCCTGTATGATTCTGTTCTCTTCGTCAGTACACCTGCTTGTATGACCGAAGTGTATCACACGCTAGCAATTTGGACACTAAGTTGTATGAAATAAAACCAAAGGGCTGTCGTTTGAGGGCATTATTTGCAGTTCTGTCGCCTTATTAACGTAAAGCGGTCGCAAAACTTACACTTACTCTTAATTCCTGCCGCTCCTTCCGGAGCATAGGGCCTTGGCGAAATTTCTCCACGCATTACGGTTCCTGGCCATTCTCTTCACTTGACTCCAGTTCTTGTCCACCTCTGCAATTTCATTTTCGAGGTCGCAAATCTTGCTTTAAGTAAATTAGAAAACATGCCAGGTACTGACTGAATGAATGCATTCCAATCAATATTTAAGATCTAACTGTAATAATTGATTATTTTACCATACGCGTTAATAAGAAGCGCAATAAAAACCTCCAGAGTGTGTTGGAAATGTGTGCAAGTGTTATTGCGTCCGCTCGCTCTTTCGAAGATCCCGGGTTCAAGACTATCCAACGGCAGATTTTAAAAATTCTTTTTAACTATTTTATTATACCCTCCATACCTCGTCCAGCAAGATTTGAACTTGGTTTTGTTCACATTAACAACGAAGACGATAGGGAAATTTATTGTATTGTCTCATTTAAATGGCTATTTTCCCTAAATACTGTTCAAAACCATGGATGGATTCTATTCGTTATAATTATTATTTTTTAGTCGATTTTACCCTCCAGGTTAGGTTTTCCCACGGACTCAGCGAGGGATCCCATCATTACCGCCTCTACGGGCAGTGTCCTGAAGCTTGAAACATCTCGTCTGGGGGATAAAACTGGGGAGGTTGGATCAGCACCTCGCCCAGGCGTCCTGCAAAGCGAACAGGGTCCTCTTGAGGGATGGGAAGGGAGGGGCAGATCGGGAGGGATAGGCAAGGAAGAGGGAAGGAGGCGGCTGTGGCCGTACGGTAGGTAACATCCCGGCATTTGCCCGAAGGCGAAGTGGGAAACCACGAAAAACCACTTCGAGGATGGCTGAGGTGAGAATCGAACCCCCTCTACTCTTTTGGACCACCCGAGGCTGAGTAGACCCCGTCCCAGTCCTCATACCACTTTTCAAATTTCGTGGCAGAGCCGGGAATCGAACCCAGGACGTCCGGGGTGGCAGCTAATCACGCTGACCACTACGCAACGGAGGTGACTCTATTCGACATAATTAGAATTTTAATAGTTCAATATTTATAATAATATGACACGTTCTGTAATTACTGCCTTACTGCGAGGCTCAGCGGTAACGTTCTCGCTTGCTGTGCCCAAGGTTGCAGATTCGTATCCTGGCGCAATCAGCTGGCATTTGAGGGTGCGCAAATGCGACGGAGCCGTGTCAGTAGATTTACTGGCACGTTGAAGATCCCCTTCGGGGCAAAATTCCGGCACCCCGGCGTATCTAAAAGCCAGAGCAGTTAAAAGGGACGTAAAACCAATAATGTTATAATTATCTGTATTTACTGCTTGTTTGGGGCAGATGACCTCGTAGTTCCGCCCCTTAAAACCTCACTAACTATTATTGCAAGTGTATAACAAGAGCTTTTCGCACAGACGCCGTTGAAAGAAATTACAGTTTCGGTCTGATGTATTTATTTGTGAGCCTGAGTGAGCCGGAGTTTTCCTTTAAACAAAGGTGGTCAAAATTTCGAACGCTTGCTACGTTGAATATACAGGTTACCTTGCTTTCGATCTACAGATCATTATGTCGTCATCGTATCTGGCTGCGTACTGCGTACCATCGGATAAGTATGGTGCTTTTGAGGACCAAATGAAAAATCACTCGTTGGAACAGATAGATTTTTTAATTTTTTTTTATTTAGTCAATTTACCCTCTAGGTTGGTTGTTCCCACGGACTCAGCGAGGGAACCCACCACTACCGCCTCTGTTAGCAGTGTCCTGGAGCCTGAACATCTGGTCGGGAGGGATACAACTGGGGAGGTGTGATCAGCACTTCGCCCAGGCGGCCTCACCTGCAAAGCGAACAGGGGCCTCATGAGGGACAGGAAGGGATGGAAGATTGGGAAGGATAGGCGAGGAAGAGGGAAAGAGGCGGCCGTGGCCTTACAGTAGGTAACATCCCGGCATTTGCCCGAAGACGAAGTGGGAAACCACGGAAAACCACTTCGAGGATGGATGAGGTGGGAATCGAACCCCCTCTACTCATTTGGACCACCCGAGGCTGAGTAGACCCCGTTCCAGTCCTCATACCACTTTTCAAATTTCGTGGCAGAGCCAGGAATCGAACCCAGGACCTCCGGGGCGGCAGCTAATTATGCTGACCGCTACGCTACGGAGGCGACTACAGATAGATATGCGTCCACAATACATCCACAATAAACGACATTAAGCAACAAAAAAAAACGTTCAAGTTTCGAACCTACTACAATGCGACTTCGTTGACGCTACTCTAGCAATTCTTGATTTAGCCACCATAGCTACCGAGAACCATGACGTATTGCTGGCACTTATTGAATCTATTCGTAGACACTTCCTGTCCAAACGTAAGAAGGTGTTATTCGGAGCTCTGATCGTTTCAATCATGCATTAAATTTGAGGTCATTGAAAGAACACTGCCACTATTGATGTCTACTATATTCGCGAGGATGTACTCAACGGTAAAGTTGTACAATGGACGTAAAGGAGCAGGTACTAATGTTTTTAGGATGACTGTGATATACGCGTTAGTTGGGTTGCCTTCCCCCCCAAAAAATAAGGGGCTGGTGGACCACACTGTATATAAAAATGAAAGTTTGTCTGTTTTTTCTGATTTTCCACGGAAATTTGCGATATTTGCGCTTTTCAGACCGTTTTATGATGGATGCGCGCAAAAATAATTTTTTGTCTGTCTGCCTGTCTGTTTGTTTGTATGTCTGTGGACAATTTTTTGTGTCCTTATAACTAGAGAACGGCTGAGTGGATCCACGTAAAATTTGATACAGATATCCTTCAGAGGCACGACACCAATCATTGATGTAACTCTTCTCCGTACCTTTCATAGAAGGGGCCCTACCCCCTTAAAATACATGCTGAAATAGGCGTAGAAGGGCGAAACAAAGCTCATTTTCAGCCCCTCAATGTGAGAAACGAAACTCGGGGCCCTAAAGGGCCCCCGAAAACCACTTAAGGCCCTAAAACCAACAGTTTTTGAGATATTCCCAGAAAACTAATTTCACTTAATAAATTAATGAAAGAATGCATGCCGGTAACCATGGCAACTGAATCTCAGAGGTCCATCTATTTCTGTAAGACGCAATGCAATTCCATTTATTACATTACTGTGAAGGTTTGCAAACGGCTATAAGGTTAGAACGGATCCAAATTAAACTGAAATATTCATCAATACTGTTACGTGCCACCCCCTAGTGGCACTTTTGTTAACTGGATTACGGAGGGTATAAAACACAACACCAATTACTGCTTTAAAGAGAAGTTAGCTTTATTGCTTGCAGGAAGAGGTACACTACTCATCAGCAAATACAAGCAATTGGAACCTTACTCCAGTTTCCTCAAGTCTCTTCCTTGAGCGCTCTTGGCCCTTTCACTTGTCAACAAACCACAGAAGTTAAACCGTCTTAATGAGTACGGTGGCCTTGACAGAAACTACCGGCTCCACTCCCTTATGTACACCAACTCCAGTTACTTACGATAGCTTGCTGCACGATGTTCACAAGCTGGGAAACAATGTCACTGGGTTTCGTAACTCGCACGGCACTTTGTCACTACACTTCTGTCGCTCACGAAAACACGCACTAGCTCAGAAACACACACCCACAGAAAACTCAGTCCCCTCACTTTGAAGCCGCTTATATAGCAGGCTGGTGACTCAATGAATTCTAGAATCGTCCAGGACACACGGCTTCTAGAGATTTCCTTCACTGGCTGGGTCGCGAATATTCTGGACCATCCCTTTCACTTCGCAGCCCGTTGCGTAACGCGCACGTAATATACTGAGGCAGAGCACACACAGCCTGGGGGCAGCTGTGACTCAACGCGGTGAGGCGACAAAACAAACTCACAGCCGCAACACCACCCCCTTCCTAAAAGGCTGATCGTCCCGATCAATCATTGGTCCGTCTGTGTCCCTCCATAGGCTGCCAGGCGATCTCGATGCACGATCTTCATCTACGCCCTCGGGCTCTGCTGGATCCTGTAGACGACTTCGTTGATCCGTTTCACGACTCGGTACGGGCCCTCCCAGGATTTCTGCAGTTTGGGTGACAGGCCTTTCTTCCGTAATGGGTTGAAGAGCCAGACCAGGTCGTCCTCGTGGAATCCGCCGGCATCCGTCTGTTGGTCGTATCGGGTCTTCATTCGGTCGGTCTCGATCCGCAGTTTCCTCCTCGCGAACGAGTGCACGTCCTCCAGTTGGTCGACCAGTTCTTGACAAAACTGGCTTACCGGGACCGGATCATTCCCAGGTCGGCCGAAAGCAAGATCGACAGGTAGACGGAGCACCCTCCCAAACATGGCCCGGGCTGGTGTGCACCCGGTGGCTTCATGCACGGCGGCGCGGTAGGCCAGGAGAAATAGTGGAAGATGTTTGTCCCAATCCCTCTGGTGCTCGCTGACGACTATTCGGAGATGGTTCATGATGGTGCGATTGAATCGCTCTACCATCCCGTCGGACTGAGGGTGTAGCGGTTTTGTCCTTGTCTTCCGGATTCCCAGCAGCTGGCATAGGTTCTGGAACACCTGTGACTCGAAGTTCCTCCCTTGGTCGGAGTGCAGCTCCAGGGGTACTCCGTACCGGCTGACGAATTCCTTCACCAGGGTCTCTGCAATCGTCGCGGCTTCTTGGTTAGGGAGCGCATACGCCTCCGGCCATTTGGTAAAGTAGTCGCTGACGACCAATATGTAGCGGTTCCCCGCCTAGCTTAACGGGAATGGCCCAGCAACATCGATGGCCACTCTCGCCATGGGGCCGCCCACGTTGTAGGTCTTCAGTGGACCCCGTCGTCTTCGTCCTGGGCCCTTGCTGGCTGCGCAATCGTGGCACCTCGCGCAGTGGTTCTCTACGTCAGTTCGGCATCCGATCCAGTAGAACCGCTCTCTCAGCTTCTCCAGGGTCTTCTTTATCCCTAGGTGTCCACCAGATGATCCTCCATGGACTTCCTTCAGGACTTCCTCCGTCATAGCCTTTGGAACGATGACTTGTTCCCGAGATGTCGTCCCGTCGGTGCTCTCCCAGGTACGGCATATGAGGCCATCCCTCACAACCAGCGAGTCCCACTGCGCCCAGTAGGACTTAAACTTGGGGCTTCAGTCACTCACAATGTTCCACCCGGGTCTGGGGACACAGGCCCTCTTCCATTCGGCTATCTTCTGCTTGTGCCCGCATGAAAGATTCGCGGCTCCAGCTCCCTTGAAGATCCACGGTAGTCCTTCGGCACTGTATCCCGGTGTTCTCCTCCCTTCGGGCACAGAAGGTGCAGTCTTCGGGGCACGGTCTTCGTGACGGGGCGTCGGCGTTAGAATGCATTTGGCCTTTCCTGTGCTGAATCTCAAAGTTGTACTGTTGAAGCCTCTCTAACCACCGCGCGAGTTGACCCTCGAGCTGCTTGAAGTTCAGGAGCCACCGCAGGGATGCATGGTCGGTCCTGATGAGAAATTCTTGCCCGTACAGGTACTTGAGGAATTGTTCAATGGTCTTCACGATGGCGAACAGCTCCTTCCTGGTGACACAGTAGTTCCTTTCTGGCTTTGACAAGGCCTTGCTGAAGTAGGCCACTACTCTCTCCTCGCCGTCCACTACTTGCGACAGGTTTCCCCCTATGCCAAAGTCGCTGGCATCGGTATCGACGATGAACCTTGTTCCAGGTCTGGGGTAGGCCAGAATAGGCGCGGTGCACAGAGCCTGCTTGAGTTGTTCGAAGGCACTGTGGCATTCTGCTGTCCACGTGAAGAGTTGGTCCTTCTCAGTCAGTCGATGTAAAGGTTTGGCGATGTCGGCGAATCCTTTCACGAAGCGACGGTAATAAATGCAGAGTCCCAGGAAGCTTCGTAGTTGGGACTTGTCCTTCGGAACTGGCCACTCCCTCACAGCTGTGGTCTTCTCTGGGTCGGTGCGCACCCCCTCCTCGGAGACGATATGCCCAAGGTACTGGACCTGCTTCTGGAAGAGCTGACACTTCTTGGGGCTCAACTTCAGTTGGGCAGCCCGTAGCTTCATCAAGATCTCCTTCAGGTTGCTGTAGTGCTCCTCGAAGCTTCTCCCCAGAACGATGACGTCGTCTAGGTAGGCCAGGCAGGTCTTCCAGTGTAGTCCCCTCAGAATGGACTCCATTAGCCTTTCGAAGGTCGCAGGGGCGTTGCACAGACCGAATGGCATGACGGTGAAAGGCCAGAGCCCGCTGCCCACAGAGAACGCCGTTTCCTCGCGGTCCTTAGGGTGGACCTCCACCTGCCAGTAGCCACTCTTCAAATCCAAGGTGGAGAACCATCTTGATCCTGATATGGTGTCCAGCGTGTCGTCGATCCGGGGTAGAGGGTAGCTGTCCTTCGTGACGTCATTCACCCGCCTGTAGTCCACGCAGAACCTGGTGGAAAAGTCCTTCTTCTTCACAAGCACGACCGGAGAACTCCAAGGACTATGTGATGGCTCGATCACCCCTTGCTCCTTCATCTCTTCTACCATCCGGTCGACTTCGGCTTGCTTGGCGAGCGGGACACGTCGGAATGGGGCCCTAATCGGTGCGCTGTCCCCAACGTCAATTCTGTGCTGGACCAAGCTTGTCCTACCGAAGTCTTTGCTCCCCAAGTAGAAGACATCCTGGAATTCGCGTAGCAGGTCCTGAAGTTGGCGTGATTGCTCCTCGTCTAAATGGTCCTGGGATCCTTGGCACAGCTTCTGTAGTTCTTCTGGCAGGGCGCGTCTTCTTCGGTTGTCCGTCTGCAGGTGTCCGTCCGTCGTGTCTGTGATGCGGGAAATCCAGTAACGGGCTCGCAGACTCCTAGGTTGGTGTCCCGGTGAACCGTAATATCGTAGTCGGTCAAGTTTGGACAGGCGGACGTACGGCCGATGCGTCGTGTTGATGAGGGTCTTGGCAACTAGCAATCCTTTTGTCTGGATGTCCTCATATTTTGGCTCGATGACAGCCGCCACTCCCTCAGCAGTTCCGTCGAAGATTACGGCGGCGCTGACCTCCGTCCTGGCAGGAACGATGACGTCCTCTCTCAGCCTTACTCGTCGTGCGGTGACGGCCTCGTGTGCTGGTTGCAAAGCAAGTTCCTCACCTCCGAAGTGCAGAGTGTTGGTACTCAAGTCCAAGATGATGTTGTTCTGGTCCAGGAAGTCCAGTCCGATGATCACTTCGTTTGATACGTCAGCCACAAGCACTGGATGCTTCACCACCCGTCGACCAATGACGAGCTCCAGTGATGCTTCGCCATGTACCGGTGCGGTCTCTCCGGTCGCGGTTATTAACTGAAGGTTCCTTTGAGTGGGTTGCACTCTCCACTTCGGGATCACGGTGGGATTGACGATGGTCCTCGACGCTCCCGTATCGATCAGCATGGGCCAGCTCACTCCGTTGACGACTCCGTCGACCATCAGGCTGCTATTGTCCCTCCGTAACTTCATCACACGCACTGGACTGCTGGGGCTTGACGACTGTCACAAGCCAACCTTTGCCCCCCAAGGCTGGCTAATACTCGTTTCCCTGGGCCGCGCGGTTTTCATACGACTGATTTCCCGTCGGATACCCTCGGCGGCGG
This sequence comes from Meconema thalassinum, assembly GCA_946902985.2. Lineage (NCBI taxonomy): Eukaryota > Metazoa > Arthropoda > Insecta > Orthoptera > Tettigoniidae > Meconema > Meconema thalassinum. Next base: position 618,124,713 of record OX336390.1, read on the forward strand.
CGATCACCGCAGTCCTTGCTCAGATGGCCTTTCTTACCGCAGGCCCAGCAGGTCGGTAGTCCTCTTCCAGGCCGCCTCTCCGGTTGTCTTCCGGCTGTGTCGTTGCTGGTGGTACGGCGACTATCGAAGAAACGGCTTAGCGCCTCCATCATTTCGTCAGCCAGGGGCTTGGTCTCGTTGGTTTTTGCTGGTTCGTCGACGTCCACTTGACGCACCCGCGTGTGCATTCTAGATGCCTGTTTTGCCGTCTCGAACTCAAGTGCGTGGCTCAGCGCATCTGCCAAGGTCTTATTGCGCGCGAGTCGCAGCGCCAGTTGAGTGTCCGAGTCCCGTAGCCCGTCGGTGAAGGTCTGCGTCGCAATCTGTTCCAGAAAGTCGGCCGGCGCTGTTGGATAGGCGAGCCTTACGAGGCGTGCGATGTCCATCTCGAACTCCTGCAGGGTTTCCGCGTTCTTCTGTACCCGGGTCCGGAGCTGCATCTGGTAGGCCTTCTGAAGATGGCTATCTCCATATCGGGACTCCATATGGGCGATCAGTGAAGCGTAGTCCTGTGATCCAGTCGGGATGGCCTGAAGGACGTTAAGGGCGTCACCTCTCAGCGCTACAATGAGAGCTGTAGCCTTTTCTGCGTTGTTCCAGTTATTTATTGAACAGGCCGCCTTGAACTGACGTAAGAAGGTGCTCCTTTCCGTCGAAGGTTGGGGGCGTCACTCTGCTCTGTCCCGTTCCTGATGTCCCCGGTGTATCTGTGGGCGGGCGTCGGCGCAGCTCGGCAACTTCCTCTTGAAGAGCGTTGAATTTCTCTTCCACCCCCCGTGATTGGGCGTTGGCGTAGTTCGGCAACTTCCTCTTGCAGGGCTTTGACTCTCTCATCCACCCCGGTCGGCGGGCGTCGGCGCAGCTCGGCGACTTCCTCTTGTAGGGCTTTGAATCTATCTTCTATCCCTGTCGGCGGGTGTCGGCGCAGCTCAGCAAATTCCTTTTGTAGAGCGTTGAATCTCTCTTCCACCCCCGTCAGCGGGCGTCGGCGTAACTCGGCAACTTCTTCTTTTAAGGCGTCGAACTTCTTTTCCACTGCCGTGACTTCCTCACGCAGACCCAGTTCTAATTTCTTCAGGTTCTGTGCTAACTTATTCTGCCCGTCTTCCATCTTCTTCTGGCCGTCCTCTATCTTCTTGGTTAAATTCTTATGGCCATCTTCTAATTTAGCAGTTAGGTCCTCGGTCAACTTCTTCTGGCCGTCCTCCATCTTCTTCTGGCCGTCTTCTAATTTGGCAGTTAGGACCTTGGCCAACTTCTTCTGGCCGTCCTCCATCTTCTTCTGGCCGTCCTTCATCTTCTTCAGGTCCTCCGCTAACTTATTTTGACCGTCTTCTATCTTCTTCTGGCCGTCTTCTATCTTGGTTTCCATGCCACTTAACTTTTCTAGCAATGCTGCGAATTGCTCTTCCATTTTAGATGTTTGTCTTGTAAGAGGCATGCGCTCACAGGAAAATTAAAAAAATTACCTGCTCGGGTTTTGAAACCAGGACCGTCAGGTGTTGTGCTTTTGCTTGAGTTCGTAATCCCACTTCTGACACCAGTTGTTACGTGCCACCCCCTAGTGGCACTTTTGTTAACTGGATTACGGAGGGTAGAAAACACAACACCAATTACTGCTTTAAAGAGAAGTTAGCTTTATTGCTTGCAGGAAGAGGTACACTACTCATCAGCAAATACAAGCAATTGGAACCTTACTCCAGTTTCCTCAAGTCTCTTCCTTGAGCGCTCTTGGCCCTTTCACTTGTCAACAAACAACAGAAGTTAAACCGTCTTAATGAGTACGGTGGCCTTGACAGAAACTACCGGCTCCTCTCCCTTATGTACACCAACTCCAGTTACTTACGATAGCTTGCTGCACGATGTTCACAAGCTGGGAAACAATGTCACTGGGTTTCGTAACTCGCACGGCACTTTGCCACTACACTTCTGTCGCTCACGAAAACACGCACTAGCTCAGAAACACACACCCGCAGAAAACTCAGTCCCCTCACTTTGAGGCCGCTTATATAGCAGGCTGGTGACTCAATGAATTCTAGAATCGTCCAGGACACACGGCTTCTAGAGATTTCCTTCACTGGCTGGGTCACGAAAATTCTGGACCATCCCTTTCACTTCGCAGCCCGTTGCGTAACGCGCACGTAATATACTGAGGCAGAGCACACACAGCCTGGGGGCAGCTGTGACTCAACGCGGCGAGGCGACAAAACAAACTCACATCCGTAACAATACATACAATGCGCTTAAGGGGTCAAGTCGCTTAAGGGTTCAAGGGGTACTCTGGATTTTTTTCACGTGATTTACACGTGCGGGTGAGGTACGGAAGGTCTATTATATCCCTTCTCTATTATATAAAAATGAATGTTTGTCTGTTTTTTCTGCATTCCCACGGAAATTTGACATATTTGCCCGTTTCAGACTGTTTTGTGACGGATGCACGCAATTTTTTTTGTCTGTCTGTCTGTCTGTTTGTCTGTGCACAATATTATGTGTCCTTATAACTCGAAAACGGCTGGGTGGATTAACGTAAAATAAGATGCAGATAACCATCAGAGGCACGACACTAATCATTGATGTAACTCTTCTCCGTACCTCTCATAACAGGGGGCCTACCCCCTTAAAATACAAGCTGAAATAAGCGTAGAAGGGTGAGACAAAGCTCATTTTCAGGCCCTCAAATTGAGAAACAAAACTCGGGGGCCCTAAAAGAACCCCAAAAACCACATTTTATGCCCTAAAACCAACATTTTTCGTGATATTCCCAAAAAACAAATTTCATTTAATAAATTAATGAAGGAATGCATGCCGGTAACAATGGTAACAGAATCTCAGAGGTCCATCTATTTCTGTAAGACGCAATGCAATTCCATTTATTACATTACTGTGAAGGTTTTCAAACGACAATACGGTTATAACGGATCCAAATTAAGCTGAAATATTCATCAATACATATAATGCACTCAAGGGGTCAAGGGGTACTCTAGATTTTTTTTAACGCGATTTACACGTTCGGGTATGGTACGGAAGGTCTATTATATCCCTATTCCTATATTGTTATATTATTATTATTATTTCTATTATTTTCATTATTATCATTATTATGGCGTACAACGACGAGACAAACTCATTTTCAAACCCTTGCTGTCAGAAACAAAACTCGGGGCCCCTCATGAGCCATAAAGGGTCCCCGAAAACTATATTTTAATGCTCTAAACCCAAAAGTTTCTTAGATATTCCCAGAAAACTAATTTCATTTAGTAAACTAAAGAAGGAATGCAAGCCACTAACCATGACAAAAGTATCTCAAGAGGTGGCATCCAACTTTCCATCTATTTCTGGAATAAGTAATGCCACTCCATTTATTACTTTTCTGTGAAAGGTTACAAATGGCTATAAGGTTATCACGGAACCAACTAAAACTGTAAAATTCATCAATGCGCTTAAAGGGGACAAGGAGTACCCTAGATTTTTTTCACACGACTTACACGTGCGATATGTCGTACAGAAGGTCTATTATATCTCCAAACAGCAACATTATTTTCAAAAATTCTTGATTTGAAATAGTAGACTGTTTTTTGCTGATTTTAGGAATTTGGGCCATTGGAGGCTAAAGAAAACTGAATTTTCATGCACCACAAGCCTTTATAATTTATAAAAGGGGTCTTCCTGTAGTTGGGCACTTGACACAACGGTTAGGGTTAGTTCGTATGTGACGTGTATTGCGATTCGTCTACGAGGTTTTCAATTTTTTTTTCGCGCCAGGAAGACCACGTTAGGTAAATTTAGTTTGAGAGCACATTTTAGCTAATCATTTTTTCTTTGCCAACAAACAGGTTCCAAGCCCCTAAACATTGCAACAGTAGATCAATTGGTAACATCTGGTTATTAATACCGAAGACCGTTCGAAGAATGGGTACTTCTGCTAGTCATTTTATATGCGCCACACTGGGCAAGGTAAGCTATGCTAAGGATTAAGGCCATGGGCCAGGTTATTTCTGGTATCGACAGACGAGTAGGTTCAATCCCCACCGTCAGTAATTGTCGAAAGGTCTTATGAAGTTTTTCAATTCATCGCCAAGAAAATGATTTTATATTACCCTCCAGAGGCCATTCCCTTCCAACTCCTTGCAACATTTAATTACATTCATTAAATGAAACTCGAATGTCATTGGTGTCAGGAATAGCATCAAACCAAACTGTAGCCCAAGTTATAAGTGACATGAAGTGACATGCTTAATCTATCTAGTTAATCTAATTGAACAACATTTCAGAATCTTTTTAGATGAGGAATATGAACGCAAATTGTTGGGCCGTAAAAGTTTTAGGTTATCAAGCCGGAATCTGGTTGAATCGTCAAACAGCACCACCGTGAAAGGCTCACAGACAGGTTGAGGAGTATGGTAGTTTGACACTGCATCCCTGAAAATACAATTAAAATTATCTTTTACAGTATAATGGTACCCCTTTTAGTTTTGGAATACATGGCTTTTTTCTCGTAATATTTACATTAAAATATCAGTTAATAAGCTTAAATCCACCACATAAAATTATAATATTTATTATTATTTATGACAACTAATTGAAGGTATGCTATTAGTTCGTGTATTTTACAGAAAGTACAAGCTATTTAAATGCAAGGAGTGTTTGTTTCTTACAGTACTTGTTGCAGAATTCCAGGGCTCCCTGCTCTGATCTAATTGTTTTATCTCAAGATAGATTCCACATCCTAGATCCGAAGCAAACTGTTGAACAATTTCTAACCTCGGACTACCCCTAAATTTCTTGCACTTAATCCTTCCTTTTATAATTAAGTTCCTTTATTCCTGGATGTCTTAGTATGGGCCCTATCAACCTATCTCTTATCTGCATTAGTATTCGCCAGAAACAACTTGGCTCCTCAACTCGTCTTATTAATACCTCTTCATTTGTTACTCCTTCTACTCATCTATTGTTTATCATTCTCATGCAACACCACATTTCAAACGCTTTTATTCTTCTCTTTTCTGGTGCACCAACATTGCAAGCTTCACTTGCAAGTTTCGCCCCAGTCAAATGCTTTACACAAGTCATGCGAGGGAGCCGTGTCAGTAGATTTACTGGCACGTTAAAGATCACCGTTCGGGGTATTATTCTGGCACCACGGCGTCTCTAAAATCCGCAGTAGATAAAAGGGACGTAAAAGAGAAAACAATATTATTAGTATTGTTCAAACAAGTCAACGCTTGTATTAAGTCGTCAATACAATACATGAAATCTAATTCTGTTTATGTTTCTGTATGTACCTTTTAAATTTGATCAGAGATACTTCAAAGTATTTCACCTTCCCCTTGGAGCTCGAATTAAAAAAAGCATCCCACTATATCTTAGTTGAATGACACTCTGATCAACTTTTTGATCAGCCCTGATACAGTATACAAAAAGAGACAGTCAGTCTGAAAGACTGGACTTTATATCATTTTAAATGCTACAAATGCTGAAAAATGCTAGAAAGGCTGGAGGCTTCTAGCTTCGCTCGAAGCCAAAGACTCTGGACATGTTAGATGATCAAGAAACAATCAGAACGCTAGAAAGTTACAAGTCATGAGGGATCTGGAGCGCGCGGTGAAAGGAGGTAGCTGGCTGAATGACGTCACGCTCGCCGTGTCATTGCCGTCTAGTAACTCTAGAACTCACCAGTGAACGCAGTACACATGCACCAAGTGGTACTATGACGTCACACACCTCAGTGGATTCTCGTTACAATTCGTGACGTCGCCGTAACTTAACGACGAAGTCGACTAGATCATTTAAAATGATAAACGTTTCCGATTGATGGCCGTACAGTCCAGAATCAGGCAAAATCACCGTGAGCATTGAGGTACTCATCCCACCCACGCACGAGATTGAAGATCGCCATGTTGTAAAACACCGTGTCTTGTAGCGTGAAGAAGTTCGTAACCGCCTGCTGGACATCCTCATCAGACAGGAATTGTCGCCCCTTCAAGGCTTTCATTTAAGGGACCGAAGGTGTGATAATTGCATGGGGAGAGGTCAGGAATATAGGGTGGAAGTTTCGGGTGTCTCCTACTTAAGTTAGAGTAACTTCTGCCTTACGGTCTTTGTGGTTTGGGAACGAGCGTTATCATGAAGCAGGAGCACCCCTTGTCGCAGTTTTCCCGGACGTTTTGCCTTAATTGCACGCCGTAATTTCTCCAGTGTTGAGCAGTTCGGTTCCCCAGTGATGGAGACACCAGGTTCCTTGAAATCAATAAGCGATGGGCGCCAGTAATCAAAGAACAGGGTTAGCATCATTTTTCCAGCGGATGGTTGGCTCTTGAACTTCTTGGGACAAGAGGACGATGGATACACCACTGCATCGTCGACGCTCGCGATTTCGGTTCCCAGTGGTGGCACCAGCAACAATGTGCTCCAGGAACATGTTGCCTTTAACATTGAAACGCATCAGGTGCTGCAGGCAAACAGCCATCCGGTGGGCTTTTCTTCGAAATTCAACGCCCGACGTATCGCTGCAGCAACGCAGCCTATACCTAGATTGTTTTATTTTCTTTCCTCAAGGCCTTTATCTCAGTACGAAAACAGCTAAGGTTATTTCGACTTTAAAATAAAACAGTTTTATATTGTTCCCTCCCCTTCTTCAGGCACCATGTTGTAGTAAACAAACACATTCGGCACAGCTGTGAGCCATCGTCGTCCTCTATCAGCCTCGTTTTCCATTGTCCTCAGTATTTTGCTGCGTAGTCAGAACATTAGGAGCAAGACACGCTACTTCCTTTTCCGACATAGCCTACAATATGTTCCTGGCATCCTGATTCCTGCTCTGTATTGACAAAAGACAAATGTAATGTTTAGTGGTTGCTGTCTTAGGGTCTGGCAAAGCTAATTTCCATCCTATCTCCCTCTTATTTCCTCTTCACATTTGCATTTCGCCTCCTCCACAGTTTTCAGCATGCTGTTTTGCAGTAAAGTTTTATTTCACTCGCTATCTCTCTCGCTCGCTTCCCTGCATAAAAAGTCTCCTACTTTATATCCATTTAAGGTCTGTCTCCGTATGAAGAAGAAGCTCCTAAAGAACTGGTTATTAAATATCTCGTTAATTTGATAACATTCTCAAGAATTAATTATGTCTGCGATGAAGAAATTCTCCTTACAGTTTGAAATTTTCTTCAGTATAATAAATAAATGAATGTGTTTGCCGCCCAACCAGCCTCCTCAACTTAGATCCTACCAATAATGAATACATAAACTGCCATGGAAAACTTTACAATATTCTTTGTTGCTCAATATTTAGGCACTGAATGCACTCAAGGTAATAAAATTTTACAGTCGGAAGATTAAAATAATAGAACTTGCACGCTTCGTATTTAATAGCATTAGAATCTCGTCAATACACTTATTAATAAACTTCAAACCTTGTAATTAGTTTACTGGGAGTTAAAATACTTTATTACAAGAGCGGTCTTATTTAACGATTTTATTACATCCTTTGTTTTATCTTCCCGAAGCATAGAAAGATAAAAGAAAGCTGATAGATATTTATTTGCCTCTGACTGAGAATTACACACAACCGGTTCTAAGCTCATGGACAGGGTCCATATTAAGTAAAACGTAACTTTTTGAAGGGTTGTGTATTTCCAAAAAGAATTGCATCATAAACGAAAAAAATATATTTTGAGTTTATGATATGTTTAGCCTATTTTAATTACATGAAAAATAATGAAATTCGACTTATGAGATCACCTATAGACCGCGCGTGCACGTGCGTGTGTATTTGTGTCCCCCTAATGAAATCTAAACGGCAGAAGCTATTTCAATGAAACTCGGTAAGAATATAGTACTATTTTCTCCAACCCCGATAGTGGCCTTCAAATTAAAATACGTTTCACCATGACGGTCTCGCGAAACATATCACCGGCATTCTATATCACTCAAACTACCGTATTGCCGGTATCACCCTGAAATTTTGTATGGTGATAGAGAATGATGTCTAGGAACATGTTAAGTGCAAAGCCAACATGGCAGCCAATCGATGTTAAAATATTTAAATGGATCTTCCTCGAGATTTAATCAACCGAGCGCAGGAAATCCTAACACCCTACTTACAGCATTTGGTCTACTAGTAACTAATTCAATTCAAATGTTCTCATATAAGCAAGATGGTGGCTGTGGGTGATTTTAAAATATTCTTTTTATCTTTAGTGTACTAATCATGCGATCGAAGTGAATATTTGAATAATGAACCTACGCAATCATCTTCATACAATGGTACATGGCCTACATACAGAATAATCCATCATGGCGGTGGCCTGAAATATTTAGAACGCTCTCAATATCTGCGCAGCCACTATGTTGGATTACCTAAACGTATGTAAATTTGACAGGCACAGTTGGGGTTGGACAAAATCGTACTATATCCTTACTGAGTTCCATTGAAATCCCTGCGACTGTTTAGATATTATTATTAGGGTCACGCACATACACGCAGACAAAAGGTGATCTCATAAGCCTATTGTTTATATGATGAGAATCGGCAAAAATTATTATTATTATTAATAATACAAAAAAATATTATAATTTCTTTAAAGTGATATACAGTCTTAGGATGTCTCATAAGTAATGTGTTTTTTAAAATTTGGTGTTTCATTAGTTAGAATTGTTTCTTTTATGGTTCACCAACGTTATTTACAGCAGGCCACGATTAGAATTGCGTATATTGCGAGAATATATCAGTCGTCGGTTGTTAATACACAATCACAACCTACGTTGGAGGTTAGGATCCTTCTAAATCACTACTGAAAACAAGATTACAAAGCTGCTGCCACGGCTCGAAGAATGTGTGAAGTGGAAGGAGACGTTGTCAGTAGTGAGCGTGTGGCACAACGATGGTTCCAACGTTTCAACACTGGAGAAGAAAACACTACAGATTTACCGCGTTCTGGAAGACCTAAACTATGGGATATTGAGAATACACGCTGAGATTTGGAAGAAAGTCTGCAAAGAAGTACTCGTAGGCTGTCAGAAGAACTTGGTGCATCAAAAGATACCATACATCACCAGGTTAAGAAAGTTGGAAAATCAAAGGAAAGCTGTAGATCTGTACCCCATGAATTGACCCCTGAACAGGCTCGACGTCGAGTGGATATCAGCCATCTGCTTATCGGTAACCCCATGCATGATAGATTTATCAGGAGAATTGTCACATGTGATGAACAAGTAGTTCCGTGAAGAACTATACAGCCTATTTTCATCTATCCTACTTTAAATGCCACAATCAACATACAACACTTCAGTTTGATTGCTGTAATAGATTCGTAGATATTGAGAACCGACTAAATATTTCGGATGGTCGCAAAGTCCTATAGGTGAACTTAAGTTCATAGCCCCTACAAACATTTAAAAAATCAGTTTGATTGCTATAATAGATTCGTAGATATTCAGAGCCGTCTAAATATTTCGGATGGTCGCCATGTTGGATTGTTAAATGTATAGGCCATAGAGTCATGTACCATTAAAGGAAAATTATTGCGTTGGTTCATTATTCAAACTTTTACTTCGATCGCATAATTACGACACAAGAAATAAAGACATAATTTTAATATTCGCACAGCCGCCATCTTAAGGTTATGTAAACAATTGAACGAAATTAGATGTCTTTGTATTACAATGTGTATAGCCATATACTGTACCAAGTTTCACTGCGATTGGTTGCTTAAATCGCGAGAAACGTCTATTTAAAAGTCGCAACTTCGCTTGGACGCCATGTTGGTTTTGTAGTTACCAGGTTTTCAAAAGCCACATGACGGTTCTCAATATCTAAGAATCTATTACAGCAATTAAACTGATTCTTTTATGTTCATAGGGGCTATGCACATAAGTTCACCTATAGGACTTTCAATAACCTGGCGACACAAATCCAAAATCGCGGTGACGCGAAGTATAAATATTCACATGGACGTTTCTCGCAATTTAACCATCCGAGTGCAGTGAAACTTGGTACACAAAAGCCTTACAAAAATATTAATCCTCTGGCATCTAATCTATTTCAATTGTTTCCATAACCACAAGATGGCAGCTGTGCGAAACTTCAAAATCTCGTTTTTACTTCTTGTATCCTAATCATGCGATTGAAGTTTGAATACTACACGTACACAATAATCTTCATGTAACAGTACATAACTCTAAGCCCTACATATATAAAAATCCAACATGGCGACCATCGGCAATATTTAGTCGGTTCTCAATATCTACGAATCTATTACCGCAATCAAACTGAAATTTTGTATGTTGATAGTAGCAACTAACATAAGTAGCATATATGAAAATAGGCTTTAGTTCTTCACGGAACTACTTGTTATTATTCAAAGATTTAAAGAAATAAAAATGTATTCAGTGGCTAGTTTAAAATCACCAAGTGTTGATATATCCTCATGAAGCATTCTGCAGAGTAGACACATACAGTAGGTTCTGTTATGCATCTGATATATTTGAGCAGCCCAGACCGGGGCTTATCGACGAGCTGAGCAGGCGGAAGTTATAAATGACCACCCACAATTTAGATATTAAATTGCTAAAGTCGCATACGTTTGGACGTTTAACGCTAATAGGAGGTTCTTTGTCGGAAATGATCTATGAGTCCGGCTGAAACGTAGAAAAAGCACGACTGTTGCGGATGAAAGGGAAGGACTGAGAGAAAAACAGCATTCTGTACACTCATTATTCTAACCACACTCGTATAGTAATTCATTCACCTGATGCTCTGCTTACTACACAAATGTGTGACCATAAAATATTTAATGTGTGGGTCTCAGATAAGGCGCGTCAGCACTCTCACACTATAGGCTACGTGCATTAACAAAGTACATGACAGATTCCTCATTGGATCAGCCGTAAAGTGTATCATACGTAATCCGAAGGTCGCAGGCTCAATTCCCGAGTAAACGAGTTTCATATTTGGGTTATGGTTGCTTCATTCGAGGAGCTTGGATATTGTGATCATTTAACCCCTTGAGCGTCTGTAGAATTTTGTCTGGTAACCTGTGTTATTGAGATGGCTGTAGGCTACTAGTGAGTACATTTGTAATTCAGGACAGGATTGGGAAGGAGGCGGTCGTGGCCTTAAGTTACGAACCATCCCGATATTTGCCTGGAGTAGAAGATGAAAACTAAGGAAACCCACCTCAACATTCTTCACATAACTTTGTTGTACCGGTCAATATTGTGTTGTCTGATTGCTTGCATTGTTTGACGAAATTTGAAATTATTTTCAGGCAGTCAACACGATTTTACCCAATTAACTTATATTGTATGTTATACTCTATATAAGAAACAAACAACATACGATTAATAAATGCAGCTTTAACCCTTGGATTACTAGTTTCGATCATCAAGCGTACCGTATCCTGAATAAAACAAAGGCATATATTATGGCAGTGTAAAGGAGTTCTTCGCCTCCCAGGTGTAGTGATCAGCCTGCTTAGCTGCCACCCTGGTGGTCCAAGGTTCGATTCCCGGCTCTACCAAGAAAAGTGAAAAGTAATATGAGGTCTGGAATGGGGTCTACTCAGCCTCGGGTGGTCCAAATGAGTAGAGTGGGTTCGACTCCCACCTCAGCCATCCTCGAAGTTGTTTTCCGTGGTTTCCCACTTCATATTCGAGCAAATGCCGGGATGATACTGAACTCGAATTTTAAGATGCTCAGGATGAGGAGAATTATATTTTGGTTGTTTTGGCAAGTATTTTTAAGTATTGCACAAAATTGTGATTTGAATGAAGGAACGTAGGCTTCAGATTTCAGCTAAAAGAGAAAGATGGCTACCCTAAGCCTGGATTCAACCTTGCCTCGTGTCGTATTTTTGCTGGAAATGGCACAGCAACAGATAGTGATGAGTGGAGGTGATTCTGATTGGTTAATAAGGATCATGATTAACACCTTTGAAATGAAGTTTAGAGACCTTTTATGAATAAATAAGAGGCGATTCAGTCCAGTTAATTGGCACGGATATTCATAAGTCGTCATGTCATTAGTTTCGATGAAGGAGACAACGCGACTAATCTCATGGTCTTTGTGTTGAGTGCGGACGAGTGAGTAGGACCTGTGCAGCGTGAGGTGCCAAGAAGCCGGAAATTAGCCGAGCACGACCAATGTGTATCGACTACCGCGAGGCAGGCGGGTATCTCAGACCAGCTTCTATGCCGTGATCGATGAATGAAACGACAGAATACAAAGGTGCTCAAATATCAGACTATATATGAATTAACGTTACGAAAGTCCATTAATACATTGTACGAAGCCAATTGTATGGCTTGTCATTTTCTTGAAGCCGAACACACTCAACCCCACCACATTGTCTACATTGTACAAAATGAAAAATTGTGTCTGATAAAATATTTAAATTAATTATAACATTACCAGACATATGCAGTGTTGTCTGCAAATTGATTGTATTCTCCCCTGAAACGCGACATTTTTTTCTTTGATGTACTGGTCACACACAACTTCTAACTTACTTCTGGGTCCTGGAGTGTTAGGATCCTGTACAATAACCTCACAAATTGCAATCTTATTGAACTGATTTCCTTTATATCGCCTCTTCTTGAATACACCTTTTGGTTTGGTCATTGTGTATGCACAAGACTAAACTTTATTGAATTTATACACAATGCACTCACAATATTCCACACAGAACCTTGATATACTTATTTTACCGCTCAACCACCATGTGTTTACTAACACAAACAAACAAATGAGCATCGCTGTGCACAGTCTGAAGTATAGCCACACAAAACTGCCAAGAAAAACTTTCCCTAAGGCATTAATTGTAGGGATAAAGTCGGTATCGAATCGCACATCATGCCTTACTTTTAAATGGTTTTTAAATGCTCTAATATGAAGGAATCATTTTAAAAAATTATATAATCTTTTAGGGAACATTTTCAACTATCAAATTTCATAGAAAATCAAAATTCGATTTTTCACCCCATGCGCTAGGGAGGTCCCCTTTATATTGCACTAGCAGAAGTACCCGTTCTTCGAACGGTGTTCGGAGTTAACACCCGACATTATAATAATAATAATAATAATGTTATTGGTGTTACGTCCCTTTTAAGTACTGTTGCTTTTAGAGACCCACCGGACATTATCAATTGAGCTACTGTTGCAATGGTTAGCGGCTTGTCATTCCTTCATAAGTTTATCAAAACGAAGTTAGTTTTCTGGGAATATCACACACACTGTTAATTTAAGGGCCTTATAATGTGGTTTTGGGAGACCCTTTATAGACTCGCGAATTTTGTGTCTCATATTGAGAAGTGCAACATATGCTTTGGTGGTCCTTCTAGGATAATTTTTATATTTCGCCTCCTGTTCGCCATCTCTTGATGAATACAGTACTTTTGCATTTGTCAGTTGGCACAGGCTAGAGTAAAAGGTGGCTTTTCACCGATGTCTCAGTCTCACTCATGGCTGTGATAATATGGAAGCTACTGAGGTATGGGTGGTGCTTAGTAATGGCATTCGGGGCACAGTCAGTGCCTGTGAATGCTGTGAAAGGTTCAACTCATAGGGTTAGGACTACTATTCTGACTCAGTGAGGAAAGCAATGGCAAACTACCTCACTCCTCTTCTTGCCTAGAACGCCTCAAAATAGCGCTGCCTTGGGTTTTTGTGGATATCTACTCACATAACGTAACGGCGGTACTTTTTGAGGATCCAACCAGCCTTCGGGCTGACTACCTAACAGACAGCATGTATTTTGAGAAGTTTTTCCCTATATCCACCCTTCTACTGTATGAAATGAACGGTGAAGAGTTTTATAAATGATTGGTGTATTGACTCATGTTTACCATACCTAATTTTACGATGCACCAAGCATCTGAACATGAGTTATAGGCGTACATAAGGATACACAGAAAGACAGACAGACAGTTATACTATTGTCTACAACATATCACCCAGAAATCCAAATATGGGTATATCTACCACACAGTATCAAAGAAAATCATCCTTACGATGAACCCGTATGTCGACAAAAAAAAAAAAGATTAGTTGAAATGTGCTCTCAAACTAAATTCACCTGACGTGTACTTCCTGACATGAAATAGAATTGAAAGCCTTGTAGATGAAACGCAATACACGTCACTTAAAAACTGACCCTCTACGTTGAGTTGGGTCCCCATACACAGGAAGACCTCTTTCATAAATTATAAAAGCTTGTGGTGCATGAAAATTCAGGTTCTTTAGTCTCAAATGGCCCAAATTCCTAAAAGCCGCAAAAAATGCTGATTCAATTCAGGAATTTTTGAAAATAATGTTGTTGTTTGGAGATATAATAGACCTTCTGCACTATAAGTCGCACGTGAAAATTGCATGAAAAAATCCTAGGTTACCCCTTGACCCCCTTACTTGCATTGATGAATTATACAGTCTACGTTGGTTCATTGATAACCTTATATTTGCAAACTTTCACAGAAATGTAATAAATGTAATAAATTGCTTCTTACTGAAATAGATGGAAAGTTGGATGCCACCCCCTGAGATAATGTTGTCATGGTTACCGAATTGCATTCCTTCATTAGTTTGTTAAATTAAACTTAATTAGTTTTCTGGGAATGTTTCAGAAACTGTTGGTTTTAGAGCCTTATAATGCAGTTTTCGAGGACCCTCGAGTTTTATTTCTGGCACCGAGGGGCTTTGTCTCGTCGTTGTACGCCATAATATAATACTAATAATAATAATATAACATAGGGATAGGAATATAATAGACCTGCCATACCACACCCGCAGATGTAAATCACGTGAAAAAAATCTAGACTACCCTTTGACCCCCTTAGGCGCATTTTACGTATTGATGAAATTTACAGCTTAATTTGGTTCCATAATAACCATCTAACCGTTTGCAAACTTTCACACTAATGTAATTAATGGAATTGTATTGCGTCTTACAGCAATAGATGGATCTCTGAGAATCTGTTGCCATGGTTATCGGCTTGCATTCGTTCATAGTTTATTAAATTAAATTAGTTTTCTGGGAATATGTCAAAAACGGTTGGACGTAGGACCTTAAAATGTGCTTTTAGGGCCCCCGAGTTTTGTCTCTCACATTGAGGGGCTGAAAATAAGCTTTGTCTCGTCCTTCTACTCCTATTTCAGCATGTATTTTAAGGGGGTATGCCCCCTTTTATGAGAGGTATAGAGAAGAGTTACATCAATGATTAGTGTTGTGCCTCTGATGGATATCTGTACCAAATTTTACGTTGATACACCCAGCCGTTTTCGAGTTATAAGGGAATAAAGTTGTCCACAGACAATCAAGCAAACAGACAGACAGACAGACCAAACCATTATTTTCGCGCGCATCTATCATAAAACAGTCTGAAACGTGTAAATAACTCAAATTTCCGTAGAAATTCAGAAAAAAACAGACAAATTTTCTTTTTTATATATGTAGAGACATACTGCACCGCTCGATGTGACCGTGTTTTATTGCACACATTTAGGTTTTACTCGCTAACCGTCGGAGATACACGAAAAGTGATAAGAACCTTTTGGATAGAAAATTAAATGCTAAAGCTCGTGTATATCATCGAAAGTTTGCTATTTCTTAGCGTTCTCTTTTTATTTGAAATGGAAATATGAAATTTTGAAACCAAAGGGTGTAGTGACGTCACAAAAGTAGGTTTTACTCGCTAACCGTTGGAGATACACGAAAAGTGATAAGGACCTTTCGGATAGAAAATTAAATTTTGAAGCTCGTATGTGCCATCAAAAGTTTGCTATTTCCTACCGTTCTCTTTTTATTTGATATGGAAATATGAAATTTTGAAACCAAAGGTTGTAGTGACGTCACTAAAATGGTCGCCATTTCTTAATAGTGCAAAATATCGAAATTAAAAGTATCCTATATGTAAACCTGGTATTTCAGCTACATCCATGCAAAATTTCATTTAAATCGGACCAGTGGTTCTTGCGTTATTAGGTAACAGACAGACAGACAGACAGAAAGACAGACACACACCATCCCATTTTTATATATTAGTATGATTATAGCAATAAATTGATAACGACAAGAGAGGTGTGATGAACTTGTATTATTATTAAATATTAACAGCTATTATTGTAAAAGTACTTAACAAGTTAAGTAAACCAACATGTCATTGCTGTTAAAGAAAGTCTATAACAATGAATTATTTTGGCAACTTGAGAATTTACACACTGTAAACATCGAGGAAAGTTTTATTGTGAAAGGGAAGTTTATGTAACAGTTCCGAAAACGAGTAGTAACGAAGAATACATTTTTATACTACGAAGTAAAGGGTTATTGAAGCTATGATTGTATGATAGCAAGTTTATGGAATTATAATACGAAATGTACACGTGTTATTGAGAGAATAGTCGTATGTGGAGTATAAAGGTAATGTTTATAGAGCATTGATACTAAGGGAAGGCTCTTATACGTATTGTGAACGTACATTTGGGACGTATAATGTATTTTAGAACAGTGTGGATCTAAGAAAGATCATTGGTGTATATTAGTATTATTTAATTGACTTACAGTTAAAAGTTGGCGGAATATACTTGTGAAAGAATTAGAAGGTAACGGATTTGTTAAGTTTCATTGAGATTACTATCCAGGATTAAGAATAATATCATATGAGCGTAACTTAATTGTTCGGCCATATTAGCAAGATTATGAAATGAGACTCTATTACTGTGACATTGGTAATTTTATATAGGCAAATGACAGTTGAAGCTAAGTTTTATGAGAAAGCAATGTGATGGATAAATTTAAGAGAAAGCAATGTGATGGAAAAGTGCAGTTATGATGTAGGGTTCGGTGATGTTGTAAATAATAGTAAATAATAATCAAACTGAAAGTAAATAACACATAGGTGTAATTAAATGTTTGATTTGCCTGACAGTGGTGGCCAAATGGCAGCATATCTTACGGGGGAATTTTCTCTATCGTTTACGGGTTGGCGGGACTCGCGATCGACGATGCCATTTCAAAAGGTTGTCAACACACCCACACATGGGCGACTGTTGCCGTAATGGCGTCTAAGCCTTGCCAACAGATGCAGGTACACAGCGCACCTGCACGAAATGCCAACCGCAGCGCTGCAATGACGTAATATAACAACGGGTATTACTTAAATAACGCCCCTCGTATAGTTATATTTACTTGGGCAAAAAGTGAGTTAACCGAATGAAAAATATGAATTCATAGTTTCTAAAGACAACACTGAGATAAATGGCTTTAAAGCTTCACATAGACATTTTTGTGGTACGGATAAAAAACATTGTCGTTTTGAAATGAGCTCCTCAATGAAATAGCCCTTCAAAAGCGTTCGTTAATATGTTAATTCTGTTGCAATTGGTCGCATACACAGTAGACCGCACCGGTGAAGTGCAGTGAAAACCAAATCACCGCATGCCGCATTCCACATTCCAACCTGCCAGCTTTCCACCAGT